>CM028130.1:188760000-190010000 GCA_016271365.2 Neoceratodus forsteri
CAGTCCTCAGGTACCACCCCATCTTCTCATGATTTGTTAAAGAGGGTAATCAGTGGTGTCACTAGTTCTACCCTTAGTTCTTTTAGAATTCTGGGATGAATCCCATCAGGCCCCATTGCTTTGTCCACCTTCAGTTTTAAGAGCTCTTTCAGAACCCTTTCTTCTGTAAATGGGCTGGTATCAACTTCTGTATCCAGAGTGTTTCTACTGTTTGTTTTAGGTACCTCCCCCTCTTCCTTTGTAAATACTGAGCAAAAATATTTGTTTAGTATCTCTGCCTTTTCACAGTCACCCTCTGCCCACCCTCCCTCCTCTTTATTAAGCCTCACTAGCCCTCCCTTGGTCTTCCTTCGCTCCCTGATGTACCTATAAAGGTTTATCCCTTCTTAACTGAGCTGGCTATCTTTTCCTCGGTTTGGGCCTTTGCTGTTCTGACTGCCTTTCCAGCTTCCTTTGCTTTAACTGATACAGTTCTCTGTCCTGTTCCTTCTGTGATTCCTTGTACTTCCTGAATGCTTTCTTTTTCTCTTGAACCTTCACTGCCACTTCCTTTGAGAACCATAGTGGTTTCTTACCTTGTTTCATTTTGTTTATTTGCTTTACACAAAGGCTTGTTACCTCTGTGATGGCAGTTTTTATTATTCCCCATTGTTCTTCCACCCCTCCTTCCTGCCCATTTGCTAGTGCATTCCTTAGGCATTCACCCATTTTGGCAAAGTCAGCTCTCCTAAAATCCAGTACCTTTGTCTTTGTATGGCTTGACTCTATTGCTGTGTTTATTGTGAACCATACTGTTCGATGGTCGCTAGTTCCCAGATGGCTATCCACTTCTACATCTGTGATCCTCTCTTCATCTCCATTTGAGAGAACCAGGTCTAAGATTACTCCCTCTCGAGTGGGCTCCAATACTAGTTGTCTAAGGCATGCCCCCTGTAGGGCATCTAGAATAACCCCACTCTTAGAATAAATAAAAGACATGGCTAGCATCCTCAGGACTTGACTAGGTGAACACAACATGAATTGTGTCCCTACAGGGTCCCAAATGTAAATGTCAAGGATTTTTCTGAGCTGTAACTGAAAATAAAATGCCTGTCTCATGAAAGTAAAAGGGTCATTTGCAACAGTAAAAACTGCATTTGCGAAAGTATCGCATTGGTTAACTTTTCCCATTGATTCTGATGGGATTCAGTGTTTTTTGAATAACTTTTGAACCATTTAATATTTTTTCACAAAATCTTTGAAAGACACATCGGGGAGCCCGGCTGCATGTTCCCTGAAGTTTACAGATTGATTGCACAAACAGTGCGGGTTGTAGGCATGAGCAAAGAAACACACAAAAGTCCATAATTTACATGCTTTTTTGTGCACTGTAGCTCCACAACCGTAGATCCGACCATAACACAACTTGCCAGATCCAGGGATCTATGATACCAGACTGGGTATTCCAAATTTCAGGCAAATCTGTTGTATGGTTGCAAAGTTATTAAGGTGCAAAATTTAACCTTAAATGGGGTATCCAACTCTAACTATAGTGGCACTACCATGCCACTATAAGATATATATATATATATATATATATATATATATATATATATATATATATGATATGATGACCTGAGTGAAGATAAATAATGATATCTTCACTCAGGCCGTGTTCCGTTTATACATGTGTTTGGGCCAAATTGCAATGAAACCTGTAGATGAAAAGAATCGAAAAGATCGGCCCCCTCCACCTAGAACTCAAGAGATCGCATGTTGTGTGAAATAAAAATATATATGGTGGATTTTGACAGTTTAAAATGATGTGAATAATGTTATGTGGTTGATCTTGTTATTATTTGTATGTAAAAATGTAAATTTATGGCGTTATCTGGTTGATCCTGTTACTGTACTATTCAACCGAGAATGATATTAATTTTAGTTTCCTCTTTAAAAGTAGTGTGTGCAAGTGGTAGGAAGATTCACCGATTAGGAGATTACCAGGGGAGATTATAGTTAGGGCTGTAATTTTTTTCTCGGTAAAACAGGACAAATTTTACGGCAAGTTCAAGGTGAAAACTGCTTTTTTCACAGCATCACTTACATTTGTCGTACCGGACACTAAGGGTGTCACATTCACTTATCACATGATGTATAGCCAGTTCTTAGAAAAAATAGCAGGGGATTTTAAATATCTATCAATTTAAAAAGGAGTTAGAGCATGGTGCCAGAGGGCGGCAGAAAGGCCGGGTTCTGTACCGACTGCTGATGTAGCTGGCACTTTGATTCTCTCCCTGTCCTCTCCTTTGATTCCGATTGTTGATTTTTTTTAAAGTAAAAAAATACTGTGTTATTAATAACTAATTGTGCTAGTTCTTTAAGAAAATGAGGATAAACAGTAGGAGCTTACTTTAACTTACATTTCTCTTTTGCGGGTCTCACATTCACACTTGCCAGATGCCATCTAGCCAGTTCTCAAAAAGATCAGCATACCATCAGAGGACGGACATATCGTGGGTCGGCAGAAAGGGCGGATTCTATAGAGACTAGGGCAACCAATGCTCATTGGGACTCCTGGTGTTGTGAAGCTGTCGATTTGGTTTCTCTTGTTTCTGTCAGTTTTGGATAAAGAAGGGAGCTTTAAGAAAAGAAATGGAGAACTACAGAATTTATTTCAGTAAATGGGTACAGACGTGTTTATTGTGAAGTGCTGTAATCTGCTAATGGATCAATCTTTTTGCCACTTGGTGACGCTAGTTTTAAGGGACAAATTGAAAGTAATATGAGGAGCGGGTGCAGTTTACAGTTTTTGGCTGAATGTCAGACTGGGAGGATTAACGAGCTAAGTGTTTAAATTATATTTTTGCATAAAAATAATGGCAGGATCAACCAGATAGAAGGGCATATGTGTGTGATTGGGGGGGGGCTGTGCCAGGTTTTATAGAGAAATAAAGACAGAGACTTGCCCAATGGAGTGTTAAAAAAGTTTCAGTTTCTATTGAAAGACGTATAGGATCGTGGAGATATCAGTATGATGTATAGGAACATAGAGATATCAATGATATCTTCATGGGCATAGTGATATCTCCACGACCTGCCTCAGACAGTACTTTTTATCCATAGCTATCTCCAAACACATGTTGTATAAATATATATATATGTATACACATATACACACTGTGGGGGTGCAGTTGCCCTCCTATAGTTAGGGGGTCAAAGGTCACTTCTATGTTAAACCCCAAATTCTGAAGTTAAATAGCTTTACTACCATTCAATCGATTCACATGAAACTTTGCATGCGCTGTCAGGGACAAAAGATCTCTTGATGTGGCAAGTTTTGTTCCTGTCAGATGTGCAATTGCCGAGAAGCAGAGTGTCAAAAGTGAAAATTACCACTTTTATGTAAACTCTTTGTCATGCCACTTCTCAGAAATGGCTTGGGGGTTTGGGCTGAAATTTTAAGGGTGCATCTGGCTTGGGTCACTGATTTGTCTTTTGAAGGTTTGGTGAAATAATATTAATCTGTTCAAAACTTAAAATTTAAAATTTCCCATTATTTCCTATGGGGAAAAGTTAGATGTCCCATGTGAAAATGATTTCGAAAGTGTAATCCTCTTTTGCAAATGGGGAATGCTCTTTCATGCTGCCGCCATCTTGTTTACAGTTAGCGAGGCAAACAAACTTCAATATTTAAAAAAATACTCTCACTTGGTATATGCCAACAGTTGTGTTTATCTACTTGAGGCCCAAGGATTTGAATTATGGGGTAAGTTTGTTTTGAAATAATACCCTGAAATGTGTTTATTTTACCTGAGTCATTGTTTTGCCACAAATTGTGGCCGTTGCTTTCATGAAACAACCATCTTTTTCCACAAATTGTGAAAAGGGTTTGTTTGTAGTGCAAAACACCAGTATTGTGCCACAATTTATAACTGTACAGTGACTGTTTGAGCACCACCCAGCCTCAATCCCTGTTCGTATATGCAACTCCCCTAATTCCCTTTGTCATTTCATTATTAATTAATATAGCTGTATTCCTGGTGGTCTAGTGGCCCTCCATCTCTGATCCCCAATATTACTGTTAATTTAAATCATTAAAATTTTCTGGTGATCTAGTGGCTCTCCCTCCCTGATCCCTGATGCCCATTTTTGAATTTTATTGGTGTCTAGTGGCATCCCCCCACCTCCTATGTGGTTTGGATGCTAAAAATAAGAATACTGCCCCTCGATGTGTTTTTTAGTTTTTTTATTAACCTGTTGAAAGAAAACTGCCCATTGACAATCACCCCCACACCTCCAACCCAACCTCCCACTGTGCACCCACCTCCTCCACATCCCTCTTGATATCTGCACACACCCTCATTCACCTGAAGAGGTCCCAGGTTCAACATCTGCTCTCCCGATCGAAGACACATCATGGTGCTGGAAACTGCGACTGCAATATGTGAAACTAAGGTAAATGTGGGTCAGTGTATTTCAATGGGGCGTTGAACTTGTATGGATAACTCAGCCATTTTTTTACATTTTGACCTCAAATTTTCAACATGGCCTTTGGGGACCCCACCTCATGACCAATATTACAATCATAATGTAATTTCTGCCTGAATGCTGATTTTGTGTCTGCTTGGTGAATTCACCTTTTGGATGTGATTTGCATAATGACAGTCATATTGTTCTTGAGGTGGGGTCCCCAAAAGGCTATGTTGAAAATTTGGGGTCATAATGTCAAAAAATGGCTGAATTATGACTATTCTTTGCTATTTCACTATGGATGCTCGTAAGTTTGTAACTGTAAATTATTTTGCCACCAGACTTTCAAAATAACTTGTTATTACCCTTCCAAATGTATACCACAGCTGTAATTTTCCAAATCCTGGCCAAAATGTGTTTTGGTACCTTTGGCGTGGAATGGCATTGCTGTTGCGAGGAATTACGTTTCAGCTAGGATTTGAATATTTTCTGTACCGGGTACATCAGGTGGGGTAATAAAATGGCCATGCTGCCAGTTTCATCACTCTTTCTCTACAAATGTAAGCACAGGCCCAGAGGGCCCTGCCCTTCCACAGCTGCATACATATATGCATATATGGAGCCCACATGCAAACAGGGATACCATTAAAGGAAAGGAGAAATTGTTTAACCAGAAAAGGCACACTAAGCCAGAGCTTGTTTCCAGGCATGACCTGGGAGCACAAGGAAGTTAAGTGACTTGCTCAGGGTCACACAGTATGCAAGTGGAAGCTGTGGGATTCAAACCCAGGTCTGGTCTGCTGGATGTCACCAGATTTGCAGCTCAGAGCCTTAGACCACTGCACTATACTGCCTCCTTAATAATATTAAGGAGTGATGCAAGCAAATTATACCATGATTAGACTTTCTCAAAAAGTTAGGAAATTCTTGGCAAAAAAAAACTTAACGCATCAGTTAGGTTTCCACCATCAAAAGCAGGGAAATGTGGTGTTAGGGTTTCCAACCCTAATACTCTAACCAACCCCACCCTCCATGCACCAACAGCTGTCTGGGGTGTGCCTTGTGGTTGTCAGCCCTAACAACTCAAAGAAGTGTAAGGTGATGCATCTTGGGGAAAAAAACATAGGAGGGACTACTGATTGGGTGGGGTGAGGCTAGGAATCACTGAGGAGGAGAAGGACCTTGGGGTGTTGGTAACAGGGAGCATGAACAACTTGGCCCAATGCAGGAAAGCAGTGGCCAAGGCAAACAGGCTGCTGGGTTGAATTGAAAGGGGTTTCTTATCCAGGCATAGAGATGTGATCCTGCCTCTCTACAGGTCCTTGGTCAGACTACATTTGGAGTGCTGTGTGCAATACTGGAGGCCATATCTGAAGACAGATATAAAATTACTAGAGGTGTACAAAGGACGGCAACAAAATGTTAAAGGGGATGGAAGGAAAGGACTATGAAGCCAGGCTGCAGGAGCTGAATATATAGACACTGAAGGAGAGGAGGGATGGGAGGATATGATTGAAACATTAAAATACTTGAGGGGGCTAATAAACCTAGCACCAAGGGGGGGGCATTTAAGCTGAGGAAAGGTAGGGAGACAAGGGGACATGGACTAAGGTTGGAGAGGGAATGTTTTAAGAGAGAGACGAGGAGGCACTACTTCACTGAGAGGGTGGTGTCTAACTGGAATGCGCTACCAGCTGGGGTGGTAACATGTAAGACAGTCAGAAGCTTCAAAAAGGAATGGGACAAAGCAAGAGGAAGGGTTTGGAGACAGGGGCTGTGGCAGGTTTGGGAGGAATGGTGGGGGAGGAGGCAGAGGCAGCTGCAAATAGGGTGTTAGCTGCACACTTGGGCAGACTTTGATAGACCAATTGGTCTGCTCTGCTGGCAGATTCATATATTCATATGTCTGTATATAAAAATTAGTTCATTAATGAAGTTTTAGAAAATAGTTTCCTTACTTTTTGAGATAGTATAATGGTATGCTCATTTGTGCTCACCATCCTTCCTTAGATGGGTACATATATGTTGCTGTGAAAGTGTTGGGCCCAGAAGGCCCTGCTCCTGCATTTGTAGTAAAACAGGGATTAATTTGTCAGCATAGCCTTCTTATTACCTGACCTCATGTACCCAGTAATGAAATCCCTGCCAAAATGTGATTCTGTGCTACTGCAATGCCAATGCAAGCCACAGGTGCAAAAACACAGTTTGACCAGAGTTTGAAAAATGACAGCTGTCACATTCATGAGGTGGTGTAAAAAGATGTCTATGTTGACAATTTTGAGTCAAAATATTTAAAATTGCCAACGTTATGAGTAACTATAGCAAAATTTCAATGTGTGTGTATTACTTTGGCATTTTTACATATTTTGACCAAAACATTTCAACATAGCCTTCTTATGACCCCACCTAATAAACAAGGGCAGCGAAAATGTTCAAATCCCACCCAACAGGTGATTTCACCAAGTGACTGATAAATTGCCTTTCTGGCATGATTTGCACAATTCCACTGACATTGTTCATGAGGTGGGGTCTCATAAAGGCCATGTTGAAATATGAAGTAAAAATATAAAAAAATGGCGACGTTATGCACAAAAGTTGAAACCCTTTTGAAATACATTGATTCCTCATACGAAAAAAGATCTTATTTGACTCATCCTAAGAAACAAGAGTCTCGTCTCGTATTGTGCAATATGAAATAAGATTTCTAATGTTAAAATAACATATTTTATTGGCATTTCTGGAACAGTTAACTACAGAATCCAGGGAGCCCCGATAAGAAAACTGCATGTGTTAGTTCCTCCCCAGAATATCAGTTTTAGGGTTCCAAATTTGAATTTTGAGGCAAAATGGTGTGCGTGATGATATCATCATAACCAATTTATGAACATTTTAAATTGGAATACCTTTGCAATAGATTAATATTTTTCACCAAACCAACAAATGGCACATCGGTGTGTCATACCCTTTCTCCCCTGAAAATTTCAGACCAAAATTCCAAACTGTTTGGGCTGTAGCAAAATTTAAAGATATCCTATTCAAATCAAATGGAAAAAAACTACAAAAAAAAAAAATCCTTTTTCACTATCCAGATCTCAGAAATTGCACATCAGACCAGAACAAAACTTGGTACATTCAGAGATCTACCACATGAGAAAGTGCTTGCAAATTTTCTTCCTAATCCATTGACTATTTGTAAAGATATTAAAATGCAACAAATTGAGTTTAACATAGAAACCCCAGATCAACCCTAATTATAGTGGTGCTACCATACCCCTATTATATATATATATATGTATATGTGTATATATATATATATATATATATATATATATATATATATATATATTTATAAAATGGATAGGGAAATTGCTTGGAACCTATTGGAGGATGACCATCACATGACCATGCGTATATCACAGCCCGACCACACACCTGCACTTTTACCCCCCTAAAAAACAATTTTACCATTTTATAAGATAGATAACCCATTCTAGGATGTGCGGTCACGCTCTGATATAAGCACACCTTGGGTGGTTGATGCACTCAGCCTGTGGCCTTGTGCTTACAACGCACACCAAGGTGTGCGTATATCATGACTGCACACTTAAGAGTGGGTTATCTATTACACATACATATATATGTATATATATATATAGAGAGAGAGATTTTTTATATCTTAATTAAGTCATGTGGGTCAAGTTATTTGCATTAGTCAGGCAGTTTTTTTTTTTTTTTAATTCTTATGTTTTGAACAGTTTCACCCATAGATACTGGAAATGAGTATGGAGACACTGATCTCATCACCTAAAAGTAAAAATGACTGTGTTGGACAGATGAAGAAACACTAGTGCTAATAAACACACTAAAGAAACTTGACATCATGAAACATCTGGATGATAGAAAGTTTTGTGTTAGTGATATACAGTACTCACCAAGATTGCAGAAGAAATGAAAGCAGTTGTTTTTTCCAGAACAACAGATCAAGTTAAATGGAATCTTTAAAAAACACTGTATTTTACTGCAAAAAAAATAAAAATAATTCCACTTGTGGATCCAATCATTCTAATTTTTTCTAATTTTTATTTTTATGAAGAAATGCGCAGTACGATGGGGACTGTACCACTAAGCAAGTTCCTTCGATAACACTTGATGCTGTGCTCCCTGCACCTCAGGTCAATGCAACCTCTGATGCATTTGAAATCACAGCATTGAATGATCTAAATTGTAAGCAACAAAATGAAGATATCCAAGCTGGTTCATTGCATGATGATACTACTGCAGTATCTGCTGAAACTGATGACATGGAATCAAAGGAGGAATATGTGAAGGGTCACAGGAATAGTGCTACAGACTCCATTGACAATATCACTCAGTCTAAAAATGGATCAGGACGTATGCTGTTAACTTTCTATTTTCCATTTTTATGTTTGCTTGCACGCATGTGCAAGAAACATAGTGCCATCATCTGAGTTTTTCAGAGGTGTGTCAGCATCTTCCAATTCAGTCAGTGTGTTTGCAGGCGTGGTCACAGTTCTCCAATCACTGCTGGAGCTGTCTAGGACAGCAGTTGAAAATGCAGTGGCATACAGTTGAAAGAGGGAGCTACGCTTCAGTGAGCAGCTCCCCCCCCCACACACACACACACAGATCAACTGTGTTGGTTACCTGATAGATTGCTGTAGTCTTGTCTGCTTAGAGACAAGCCACACATCATTACTTTAATAAACTGTTCCTGCCACAGCAGGACCACCAAAATGTGTGGGTGCCTAACAGTCCTTACTCACACCAGCTCTCCAAAGCACACCTTCATGGACTCCATGGGTTCTAATCCTCCAGAAAAAAAAATACCTCAGCATTTGATGTGAAAACTCAGACTTCATTGTATGTGTAATTCCAAGCGTTTTCTCTTACTAGACTCTATCAATGTGAACTCCCCACTGCTAAAACCTATGTAAACGAACTTGAACATACTGTACTACCTGCAGCTGAAATAAAGAACAGCCAGAATGCACAAAGGAGAACATACTGTTATGCATTTCAGCAGCAGCCAGTGGGGGAGGTTTTTATGACTGGAGCACCTCAATGTACCTTTTAGTGCTGTCATATACACACCCCTGTGTGGTAATTCACTAAACTGCACACTTAGTCTGGTAATGCAGCTTCAAAATATTTTTTTTTCTCTGAATTGCCATGAGCTGGCATTTTTATGTGACTGCAGAAACAAGATGCTGTATGTCAGCCATGTGTCTGCATTCCCACACTCATCCCCCTCACAACTCTCAAACAAAGCCACTGGTGCTTACTGAATTGAGAAGAGTTACATGGATTTCAGAAGCTGTGCCAGATACACTGCACATTGCCTCATCCACTCTCTTTGTTTCAACCCTCCACCTCCACTTCTCTTGGGCAAAGCATGAAGGCTAGTTCACACTAGCACATTCAGATACTCTTAATAATTCACACTTCCTTTCAAATCAGGGAAAGGCATGTGGCTGGTCTATTACACTATGAAAACAAGCATTTGTCAATGTCGAACGTTCGCTTGCAGGTATTTGCAGTGGTATTTGGCACTTGGACATGGCTTAAAAAAATCAGTGACAAGGAAGTACAAGCATTTGTCAATGTTGCTTGCTTCCATGTGCTGTTTAGGTATTTGGAAGACATTGGAGTGCAAATATTGAAAATTCGCGAACTTACGAGCGTGCGTAGGAACTGCGCAATGCACACTCGTAAAACAGTCATTTTTAGGAATTTTTTCCACCAAATGTTCAACATAACCATTTTAAGACCTCTGCTAATGAACAGTGTCATTGTGATTTACTTAATGTGTCTCTTACATTGATTTCGCACACCGACTGCACCATTGTGCGCTACATGGGCAGAAACACATTTTGGGCAGGATGTGAAAAATGACAGCTGTACTGCTCATGAGGAGGTGTGGTAAAATGGCAGTGTTGAAAATCTGGAGTGAAAATATTTAAATTCCACGAACTTCTGAGCGTACGTACAGAACTGCTCAATACTGCTAAGTAAAACAGTAATTTGTGTAATTTTTTCACCAAATTTTCAACATAGCCATTTTAAGACCTCTGCTCATGAACAGAGTCACTGTGATTTTCTTAATGTGTCCCATACATTGAGTTCATAATCGACCGCGCCATTGTGCGCTACATGCGGAAACACATTTTGGGCAGGATGTGAAAATGACAGCTGTACTGCTCATCAGGAGGTGTGGTAAAATGGCAATGCTGAAAATCTGGAGTGAAAATATTGAAAATTCGCAAGCTTATGAGCGTGCATAGGAACTGTGCAACGAACGCTCGTAAAACAGTCATTTTTAGGAATTTTTTCACCACATTTTCAACATAGCCATTTTAAGACCTCTGCTCATGAACAGTGTCACTGTGATTTTCTTAATGTGTCCCATACATTGATTTTGCACATCGACTGCGTCATTGTGCGCTACATGGGCGGAAACACGTTTTGGGTGAGATGTGAAAAATGACAGCTGTACTACTCATAAGGAGATGTAATAAAATGGCAATGTTGAATATCTGGAGTGAAAATATTGAAAATTCATGAACTTATGAGCCTGCAGAGGAACTGCGCAACACACACTCGTAAAACGGTCATTTTTAGGAATTTTTCCACCAAATTTTCAAAATAGGCTTTTTGAGAGCCCACCTTATGAATGCTGGCACTGTTGTTTCATTAATCGGGCCCAAAAAGTGACTGCGAAATCACCCTTCGGGCCTGAATAATGCCATGACAGTGACAGAATTCATGAGAAGGGGTCCCAAAAACCCCATGTTGAAAATTTGGTGCAAAAATTCCAGAAAATGCCTAAGATATACAAGTTGAAAAAAAACCCATCTAGCCCATTATACAGCTTACCGGCATTTCCTCAGTTCGTGGTTGGCTTAGAAGAGTGCAGACGTGTTCCCAGTCCAGCGATGATCGTCGCGCCGAGCTCTGGAGGTAAGTATGGGGTGAGGGGTGTGTGGGGAGGCAGGGTGCGCAGTGGGTGGGTGTGGGTTGTGGGAGGAGGGCGGGGAGACTGCGTGGGACCATTTTTAATTTACAGGTTTTCTTTTTTCTATAATTGACAATGCGAGACGTTTGCCATGCTGGGGTGGGCTCCCAGCATGGCAGAAGGATGGCTGGGGAGGCTGTGGAGCTGACAGGGGATTGGGCACCCCCGTCAGCAGATGATGCGGGACGTTTGCCATGCTGGGGTGGGCTCCCAGCGTGGCAGCAGAGAAAGCTGTTTGGGGGGAGGTGGAGCTGACGGGGGATTGGGCACCCCCGTCAGCAGATGATGCAGGACGTTTGCCACGCTGGAGTGGGCTCCCAGCATGGCAGCAAAGATTGGGGGCGTGACATGCTGCAAGCACACAGTGGTGGTTTTCTTTGAAGAGAAGACCACCGCTGTCATACACAGCACTGCAGCGATTGGTGCAGGACCGCCACGCCTGCTCAACAGAGCAGGGGATTGCACAGGGCAGGCACACCTCCAAAGTGTCCCATTCTCCCAAGACATTCCTTGTGCATGTGCGCAAGCGAATGTAAAAACAAAAAACAAATGATGGACTTTAGAGGACATAGTAGCAGTGCTATCACATTGATTTTGCATTTTCCTGTAACTCTAGTGCAAATTTTCCTCCCCCCATACATTTCATTATTTCACATGAAGCAGAATTGCTCTGATGCCCCTGAAGCAAATGATTATTTACTTTTTAATGGACCAACATAGATGTAACAACAAGAACAAAGTGCTCTAGCTTTCGGACCAACCAGTCCTTCTTCAGAAGCTCATGGCAGTTGTTTAGAAAATACAATACTTATAACAGCTAGATAATGCAGAGAAAAACAGAAAAAATCCCCATTGGTTTAAAATACTCATTTAAAAAAAAAAAAACAGAAGATGATGTCAGAGAAGTTTAACAGTACTATACTGCCTTCAGCCAGAAGCAACCTTGGGTTAAATGTGCTTGATGGAACACACATACAAAGAATCCTACTGCATATACCGTAAATTTAATTGACATAAGATAACACTGCTGAAGCAGATAACTCCTAAATCAAGCTATGAGTCACAGTTAGTATAAGGATGTGATTACTGAAAGGCAACCCCCACCCAGATTAAAGACAAACTAAGATTGTTATAGGGCTCATGAAGTTTCAATGTCTGCATTATAGGCAAGAATTTACCAGTAAAGTTGTCTTAAAGACATAAGTGCACAATGTGTGATGTGTAAAACCTAGCTGGACCTGTCACCCAGCTGTACTCTCCAGCTAGATATAAGGCCCAAGAAATTTCAAAAACCTCAGGAATATATAAATGATAATTTAAATATAAATTGATAATATTAGTGTCAAACAAAAAACTCTAGTCGAGGAACCTCAAGGAATTAAGACCACATAGCCTGATATGTACTGATGTCAATATACACTGAGAATGTAACAACTTGATGTACCACAAGTGTCTAAAGAATCTGAAAAGAGATAAAAATGTAACTTCTCTCCGCCTCTTCATACAAACAATACACCCTAACCCACCCCACATCACCATAATGTGGGTGGGGGAGATACATAGCTTTAAGGAGATGTTGTCTCTCTCTCTTTTTCTCTCTCACCCCCCTTTTTTTCCCTTCTCTTTCTCTCTCTCTCTCTCTCTCCCACAGACACACACACACACACACACACACACTCACTCTCTCCTAGTGAACCTATATTCACTTCAGTCACTGCAATTGTTCCCAAAAAGAATTCAACTTGTCATGAAATCTTGAGTAAAAGGGCTTATGTCTGATGCCCCTGTAACCAATGCAAGTCAATGGGAACAATTTCCCTGTAAATGACTCTCTATAGATCTGGGAGCCCTGCTTTATGTAGTCTGCCAGGGTCTTATGATATAATTCTTATTTTAATGCAGTGCATTCAAAAAAATTTTTACTGAAGCAAATGGTTTGTTGCCTTTTACTGAACCAACATACATGGATGTTACAAAAAGAACAAAGTGTCTAAGTGTTTGGCCCAACAAGGTCTTCTTCTGAAGCTTACATGAGTAAACTTACAAGGGATGTTCTAGCCTGTGTGACAATGGTTTCAATTCTAGGGGGTGGGGGTAGGAAGAAGTAGGCTGCTGGTTAACTAGGATCTGCAGCTTATCCAGTAGGCAGGGAAATGGGCAGACTGGGTGGGCCAAGCGGTCCTTATCTGCCGTCAAATTCTATGTTTCTATGTTTCTATGTTCTATGTTTCTATGTTTCTATGTATGCCACTGAATTTGAAAAAAACAGCAATTAAATAACTTACAATAATGCAGGATATATAAATGAAATCAGCATGCACATGTGAAGGCATTGTTGTCATGTCAAAAGACAGCAACAGTACAGCAGCTACCTGAATTCACCTGCTTTTAACTGCTGTTTTAGAAGGGGAATTTTTTTTAAATATCCTGTAAATAGTTTCACAATAATTCCCTCAAACCTTTTTACCAAGTGTCTGCTCTACATAATTCATTGGTTGGCAGCTCCTCCACAGCACACAAATGAACAGAGACTATTTTAGTTGTCATTTTTCATATCTCGCCCAAAATGTGTTTCCGCGCATGTAGCGCACAATGGCGCAGTTAGTGTGCGAAATCAATGTTTGGGACAGATTAAGAAAATCACAGTGACACTGTTCACGAGCAGAGGTCTTAAAATGGCTATGTTAAAAATTTGGTGACAAAAGTTCATAAAATGACTGTATTACGAGCGAGCATTGCACAGTTTCCACGCACCCTCATAAGTTCATGAATTTGTAATATTTTCAGTCCAGATTTCCACCACTGGCATTTTTCCACATTCCCTTATGAACAGTACATCTGCCATTTTTCACACCATGGCAGAAAAGTGTTTTCACACTTCCAGCGAAGAAATGCGTGGTCACTGTGGGAAATCACTGTTTGGGACAGATTAAGAAAATCACCATGACACTGTTCATGAGTGGAGGCTCAAAATGCCTGTGTTAACAATCTGCTGTAAAAAATCCCCAAACTAATTACATTATGGGTGTGCGTTGTGCAGTTTCTATGCTCACTCATGACTTCACCAGTTTTTCTGATATTTTAACTCCAGATTTTAAATATTGCCATTTTTTTACACCTCCCCGTGAACAGTACAGCTGTCATTTTTCACATCCTGTTCGAAATGTGTTTTCACAACGGTGGCGCCAAATGGCGTAGTCACTGTGCAAAATCAGCTTTCAGCTAACGAACTGATATTGCCACTGTTCAAAAGTTGGGGGTCACAAAAAAAAACAATGTTGAAAATTTGGAGCGAAAATACCAATGAACGTCTGCGGCGTTCCCTGTAGAGACTGACAGGCCTCAGGGGTGTGACTTGGGATTGTCGCCTGTAATGCTCATACCATTCCACCCCCACCCACACCCTGCAGCTAGTGAGAGGCATTGAGTTGAGTCTTGGACTCTTCGGCCTCAAAGTTCACCCCATTCTCCTATACTGCACCCATCTCACCATATTTCCTAATAGAATGGGGTCAACATAAGGGCCAAAGACCCCAAGGCACACCGTGACACCTGTCGGTGTCTGCAGGGTAGGGTGTGGTGAAATGCCATAGCCGTTATGCCTGATGACCCAAAGGCACACCCCAATGCCTGTCAGTATCTGCAGGGTGGTGGTGGGGTTGGCTTCAGTTCAATACTTCACTGCCATTACTATTATGCAGCTCTGTAACTCCTACACTACCAGTGCCAATGCCAGCAAGCAAATATTCGGCATTGACAAATGCTTGTTTAAATATGTAACATCCCAAAGTGTAAGATTGTCAGTCTGATTGAAAGTAGAAAAATAAACCATAGGATAGCTCAACATCCAGATCGGATGAACTTTGTAACCCTGCTACAGTGTTGTTCCAATTAGAAACAATTAGAACATCAGCATACGGTGTATGTGTTGCACACACTGTCACATAATTGTTGTCATTGAACAGTCATGCAACAATGAGAAAACCTACAGTATAGCATCAGTCTGGGAAATGCAGTATGATGATGCAGGGACCATTAGTATTAGCCTCTAACATAGAAACATAGAAACATAGATTTTGACAGCAGATAAGGACCGCTTGGCCCACCCAGTCTGCCCATTTCCCTACCTAATGGATAAGCTGCAGATCCTAGTTAACCAGCAGCCTACTTCTTCCTACCCCAACCCCCTAGAATTGCCTTATGACTGTCCCATGCATGCTTGAATTCCACCACTGTTTTTGACTCCACAACCTCCTCCGAAGGCCATTCCATGCATCCACAACCCTCTCTGTGAAAAAATACTACCTTAAATTACCTCTGAGCCACCCCCCTTCTATCTTTAAATTGTGCCCCCTTGTTCTTGCACACCTCTTTTTTGAAAGATGCTACCCTCTTGGACTTTGTTGATTCCCTTGAGATACTTGAAAGTTTCTATCATGTCCCCCCTCTCCCTCCTTTCCTCGAGGCTATACATATTCAGCTCCTTAAGTCTCTCTTCATATGTCTTCCGGTGCAGATATCATGAACAACACCTAATTAACTATGTAACCTGTCGCTTTACCTATACTGGTTATGATCCATCACCCTCTGATCTTTAGAGTAGATGTTGGGTGGGGGGATTGGAGAGCAGACGTGTAGATAACCAGGTCTGATCTTCTATTTTCTAAGAAAAGGTTTGAGCTCAATTCTTTCATTTTTCTGATCCCCTCCATGCTACAAATCCAATATTGTTCTCATTTAAGGAGGACATTATCATAATTGCCCCCCACCCAGACTTTTTATGGGTTTCTCAATACCCATAAATGTGAAAATGTGCTCCTTTTTCTTTTTCATTGAATTTACATGAGCAGCAAGAGCACTTTTAAGGTCATTGTGTTCGATGGCTCTTAAATGTTCCCCTATCCTTTGTTTGAACTGTCTTTTTGTCTTTCCTCTATAGAAGGAATGACAGGAACATTTGCCATGTAAATTACCCCTCTGTTGCACATGTAATAAATCCCTTACCTTAACCTCATGTTTGATTTTATGGTTCGAAAAAGTTTTTGTATTGATAACATTATTACAGAATTTACAATTGCTTACACTTGTGGCTACCATCTAGTTTCTTAGGCAGCCACATTTTTGGATTTTCTCTCCTTGGCTGCACAGAATGTACTAACTGGTCTCTGAGGCTTTTCTCTTTCCTGTGGACTATTCTTGGATTTGTGTCCCTCAGTTCCTTTAAGCCTGTGTCCAGACCAACAATATGCCAGTGTATTTTTATAATCTCACTCACCTTGGACTGTGCACTACATGTGGACACAACATTAATTCTGAGGTTCCCCTTATCTCTGTTTTTGGTCTTAGTTCTCATGACCTCTGCCCTTTGGATATTGTCAACTTCCTTTCTGGCATCATATATAATCTGGTTGGGTACCCCCTTACCTGCAGTCTGTCTTCCAGTTCCCTGGTCCTAGATTCATAAGTAGTCTGCTCACTGCAATTCCTTTTTAGTCTTATGAACTGGCTCTTTGGTATCCCTTTGATGGTATGATATGGATGACTGCTCTGGGCTTGGAGTAATGTGTTCTTATCCATAGATTATACATATTCAGCTCCTTAAGTCTCTCTTCATATGTCTTCCGGTGCAGACCCTGCACCATTTTAGTTGCCCTCCTCTGGACAGCCTCCATCCTGTCTATGTCCTTGCGGAGATTGGGTCTCCAGAACTGCACGCAGTACTCCAGATGGGGTCTCACCAACTGTCTGTACAGAGGGATAATAACTTCCTGTTTTCTACTGGTGATGCCTCTCCCTATGCATCTCAGTATTCCCCCAGCCCTCCTTGCTGCCCTCTCACATTGCTTGCCCACCTTTAGGTCATCTGATATGACTACCCCAGGTCCCTTTCCATTTTTGTTGTTGTTAGTATCTCACCCCCCATTGTGTACTCTTCCCCTGGATTTTTGCTTCCCAGGTGCATTACCTTGCACTTCTTAGCATTGAATCTAAGCTGCCATATATTTGACCATTCCTCTAACCTTGCCAAGTCCCTTCTCATCCTTTCCACCCCACCTTGTGCATCAACTCTGTTGCAGATCTTTGTGTCATCTGCAAAGAGACATACTTTTCCTTCCAGTCCCTCTGCAATGTCGCTTATAAAGACATTGAAGAGGACCGTCCTAGTACTGAACCTCATGGTACCCCACTAGTAACCCTTTCTTCAGAGTGGACTCCATTTACTATTACTCTGTGTCCAATTTTCAGCCAATTCTTTACCCAGGCTGTCATCTTGGGACCCACTCCCAGGCTGGCTAACTTGTATATTAATCTTTGTGTGGACAGTGTCAAATGCCTTGCTAAAGTCTAGGTAGGCCATGTCCACAGCCCCTCCCTGATCTACTACTTTGGTCACCCAGTTAAAGAAATCTATCAGATTTGTCTGGCATGACCTTCCTGCTGTGAATCCATGCTGCCTTGGGTCCTGAGCCCGTCTGGCCTCTAGATACTCAACAATTCTTTCCTTCAGAAGTGAGTCCACCATTTTCCCTACCACTGAGGTTAAACTAACAGGTCTGTAGTTTTCTGCTTCTGCCTTGCTCCCTCTTTTGTGAAGTGGAATCACATCTGCCCTTCTCCAGTCCTCGGGTACCACCCCATCCTCCCATGATTTGTTAAAGAGAGTAGTCAGTGGTGTCACTAGTTCTACCCTTAGTTCTTTTAGAATTCTGGGATGAATCCATCAGGCCCCATTGCTTTGTCCACCTTCAGTTTTAAGAGTTCTTTCAGAACCCTTTCTTCTGTAAATGGGCTGGTATCAACTTCTGTATCCAGAGTGTTTCTACTGTTTGTTTTAGGTACCTCCCCACTTCCTTTGTAAATACTGAGCAAAAATATTTGTTTAGTATCTCTGCCTTTCACAGTCACCTTCTGCCCACCCTCCCTCCTCTTTATTAAGCCTCACTAGCCCTCCCTTGGTCTTCCTTCGCTCCTGATGTACCTATAAAGGTTTTATCCCCTTCTTAACTGAGTTGGCTATCTTTCCCTCGGTTGGGGCCTTTGCTGTTCTGACTGCCTTCCAGCTTCCTTTGCTTTAACTGATACAGTTCCCTGTCCTGCTCCTTCTGTGATTCCTTGTACTTCCTGAATGCTTTCTTTTTCTCTTGAACCTTCACTGCCACTTCCTTTGAGAACTATAGTGGTTTCTTACATTGTTTCATTTTGTTAATTATCTTCACACAAAGGCTTGTTACCTCTGTGATGGCAGTTTTTATTATTTCCCATTGTTCTTCCACCCCTCCTTCCTGCCCATTTGCTAGTGCATTCCTTAGGCATTCACCCATTTTGGCAAAGTCAGCCCTCCTAAAGTCCAGTACTTTTGCCTTCGTATGGCTTGACTCTATTGCTGTGTTTATTGTGAACCATACTGTTCGATGGTCGCTAGTTCCCAGATGGCTACCACTTCTACATCTGTGATCTCTCTTCATCTCCATTTGAGAGAACCAGGTCTAAGATTGTCCTCTCGAGTGGACTCCAATACTAGTTGTCTAAGGCATGCCCCTGTAGGGCATCTAGAATAACACCACTCTTCGAAGTGGCTGCTGCAACTGCACTCCAGTTAACATCTGGCATATTCAGATCACCCATCAGCAAAATCTCCCCTTTTTCTGCCATTCTAAGTATTCTTTCTATCATTTCCTTGTCCATTTCCTCCCCCTGTAGAAGGGGGTCTGTATACAACCCCTATACGGATTGTGGTGCCATTGCCGGTCTCCAAATTTACCCACAGTGCTTCTTCTCCTCCTCCCTGTTTTCCATTTTGTCCTGTTGCTTTGATTCCTTCCCTTATGTAAAGAGCTACTCCTCCTCCTCTTTTACCCTCCCTGTCCCTCCTGTAGATAGTGTATCCTGGTATGTTTTTGTCCCAGTCATGGTTTTGTGTGTACCATGTTTCTGTGACTTCCACGATATCCAGATGTTCCTCTTCCATCAAGGCCACTAATTCAGGAAGCTTGTTACTCAGACTACAGGCATTGGTACTCATTGCTCTCCATTTTTTGATGACTCTACCTTCTTTTGCAGCATCCCCCACTGACCTGTCTACCTCAGTCTTTTTCTCATTTAGTACCCTGTTTTGCAGGGAGAGGCTGGGATTTTCCTGCTGCTTTTCAGTGCCTCCCCCCTTGACTAGTTTAAAAGCTTGCCAATGAAGCATTTTAAACTGATTGCTCAAAAGACTTGTTCACTTCCTGGACAGATGCAGACCATCCTGCCAGTATAGGCTGGTGTCCCTCCAGGTGGAACCCAGTCCCCAATGAAGCCAAACCCCTGTGCTCCACACCATTTTTTCAACCATTCATTAAACTGCATGGTGCAAAGTACCCTCGCCTCACTCATGCCTTTGACAGACAGCACCTCAGAGAAGGATATTGTGTGTGCTACTTGTCTTAGGCCCCTCCCCAATTCTACAAAGTCCTTCTGCACTGCTCTAATCTCATGATTAGCCAAGTCATCTGTCCCTAGGTGGACAATGATGTCCAGCTCAGACTCCTGTGCAGCTGTTCTCGTGATCCTGAGGATGCGCGTCCTGTCTCTCCAAGCCATGGCACCAGGCAGGCACCTTACTTCAGTTTTCCCTGCTCCCCCAGTTCTATCCCCTAATAATTGAGTCCCCACCAGGAGCTGCTTCCTTTCCTTGTGATGTCCTCTGCCTCCTTCCTGTGGGCCTCCCTTGTGACAGTTGTCCTCAGCCTCCTTAATCTCCTCTGTGGGTGCATCCACAGAGGAGCTATGCTCCCCCAGAATGGTGTATGGATTGTGGTGTGGAACAACTGACTGGGTATACCTCTGTTCCACCATCCTCACCCTCCCTGAGCCTACTGTGGTCCAACTGCTGTGCTTTCTTCGCAACCTCTGAGGTAGTGGTGGTGGCTTTGGTGCTCCCTGGATGGGGGAGGTTCCCTTCCTACCATCCAGTGTGGCCTGGGGGAAGGTCCCCTTACTACTGTCCAGTGTGGCCTGAAGACGGGCAACTTCCTCCCTCAGGGCAGAGAGTTGTCTGCAAATAGGGCAGCATCTCAGCCTCCAGAAAGACTCCCGGAAGACTGCTGCCCCACAGCCATTACATTGCACTACTCCCCACATTTTTTTTTTTTGTTTTTGTTTTTTATGTGTGGGTTCTCTATTTGGAAAAAGACACCAAGCATAAATGTTTGCTTCGGTCATATGATAAGATTGTTCTCTCTCTTTGAGAAACATAGAAACATAGACTTTGATAGCAGATAAGGACCACTTGGCCCACCGAGTCTGCCCATTTCCCTACATATTGGATAAGCTGCAGATTTTAGTTAACCAACAGCCTACTTCCTCCTACTCCCCCACTATAATTGCCTTATGTCTGTCCCATGCATGCTTGAATTCACCCACTGTTTTAGACCCCACAACCTCCACAGAAAGGCAGTTCCATGCATCCACCACTTTATCCGTGAAAAAATATTTCCTCACGTTGCCCCTGAGCCATCCCCCCTCTATCTTTGAATTGTGCCCCCTTGTTCTTGCACATCTCTTTTTATGAAAGATGCTACCCTCCTGGACTTTGCTGATTCCCTTGAGGTACTTGAATGTTTCTATCATGTCCCCCTTGTTCCTCCTTTCATCAAGGGTATACATATTAAGCTCTCTCAGTCTCTCAACATACGGTTTCTGATGCAGACCCTGCACCATTTTAGTTGCTCTCTTCTGGACTGCCTCCATCCTGTCTATGTCCTTGTGGAGATGGGGTCTCCAAAACTGCACGCAGTACTCCAGATGGGGTCTCACCAACTCTCTGTACAGAGGGATAACCACTTCCCTTGAGGGTTCCCCTTCCCCCCACTCTGGGAGTGGTAAGCAGCAATGGTGGGAGAGTGTCAAGTCTAGATTGTCAAATACTTCAGTAAGTACACACAGCAATAGAAAAGGAAGAGGAGAATATGATTGAGACTAAAAGGCACATTGCAGAGGTAAATAAGGTATAAAAGTGAAGCATTTGTCAGAGGCAAATATGCACGAGTACAAGAGACATGCAATGGTTGGGAGGGAAGTTGCTGGCAATCACAAGGGAAGAAAGACACTTGTGCATCATCATCACAGATGATCTGAAATCATCCAAGCAGACCACTAAAGCAGTAGGTAAGGCTAGAGGGATGTTGGGGTGTATTAGTAGGGGTATCACAAGTCATATGAGGGAGGTAATAATCCCTCTTTACAAGACATTGGTTAGGCCCCATCTGGAGTACTGCATGCAGTACTGGAGGCCGCACCTTCACAAGGACTTTAACAAAATGGAGGCAGTCCAGACACGGGCAACCAAAATGGTGCAGGGACTGCATCAGAAAACATATGAGGACAGATTAACGGAGCTCAATATGTATACTGTAGATCAAAGGAGGGAGAGAGGTGATATTATCGAAACATTCAAACACCTTGAGGGCATTAACAAGGTGAAAGAGTCTAACATGTTTCAATATAATAAAAATAGCAGGACAAGAGGACACAGCATGAAATTAGAGGGAAGCCGACTAAGGGGTAATGTGAGGAAGTTATTTTTCACAGAAAGGGTGGTGGATCTATGGAACGGCCTACCTCAGGAACTGGTGGATATGAATACAGTGCAGGGCTTCAAACAGGCATGGGATAGGCATAAGGGAGCAATACAGATGAATATGAATAGGCCATTGGCAGAGTAAAGGCCAATGGCATGTTCATAAGGTAGAAAAAATGGTCAGACTGGATGGGTCTTGTGGTCCTTATCTGCCATCAACTTCTATGTTTCTATGAAACTGGAAGAGACAAATTCAAGAGAGCTGAGAGGAAGTATTTCTTCACTGATAGAGTGGTGGATGCCTGCAAACATGTTCCTGAAGAGGTGATGTGAGCAATCACAGTGGTGGACTTCAAGCATCCATGTGACAGAGACAATGGAATTCGTGTGAAGCAAGAATGGTTGGAGGGATCCAAAGACCAGTTAGTGTACAGTATATGGTGACAATGCATATGTATTGGAATAATGAGCAGACTGTATGGGCCAAGTGGTCCTAATGTACTCTCAAATTCCATGTTTCTGTGATGCACTGAGTCATCAGCTTGTGATAACATGAGCAGTTATGTGTTACTTCCCAACCCTGGCTTCAGAGGCAGATACATAATTGAAAGGAAAAATAAGATGCAATTATTCTTTATTTTTGACTCAAGTATTGTTTTTATTTATATGTAGGTAGTAACTCTTATAGCAAAACAATCAGACTGATTAATTGCTACATTTTATCTTTGTCCAATAAAATGCTTTCATCAGATCAAAAGAAGATCAAAGATTAAAGAGCTAAGAATGGGAGGAGAAACGTTTTACAAATTTAAGAGAAGAGTCTGCAAGATCAACTAAAGAACTGATATAGTACAAGTCAATGACACGAGATAATGTGGTGGATAAAGAGTCATCCCATTTAAGTGTCTGTCTCTGATAAATGACACTATATCTTTTCTATTGCAGGTTAGGCTTAGTGACAGACATACTGGCGATTCAGGTTTGTGAGGGTAGGATAGAGTAGAATGGGTGACTGCCCTCTCCTGCAAGCTGCGAGAGCCATTCTGATTCCGGCAGCTGTTCTGTGCTGACCCATCCACCTCATAGCCTACAACCAGGCATCCTGTTCAGAATCGGCAACTGCCTCCTCCTTCAAGCTGCAGTAGCCACTCTGACCCCGGAGGATGTTTTGCGCTGATCCACCCACCTTAGAGCCTACAACCATGCATTCTGCCCAGAACGGGTGACTACCTCCTCCTGCAAGCTGTGTGAGCCGCTCTGACCCTGGAGGCTATTTTGTGCTGACCCATCCACCTCACAGCCTGCAACTAGGCATCCTGCCCAGAACAGGCAACTGCCTCCTCCTGCAAGCTGTGGGACTCACTATGACCCAGGCAGCTGTTCTGTGCTCACCTATCTGCCTTACAGCCTACAACCACGTATTGATTTTGAATAGCAGCCCAGAGCCACTGACGAGATTGAACTTGGCACTTTTTTCCCTTCTGGATGATTGGCAGCACTACTGCTGCTCCTGAGCTCTGACTGGGTGCAACGCTATCCCCCCTCTTCTCTTATTGGCTCTTTCCTCTACCCTTTCTAAGCTGTCTTTTTTTTTTAATACAAAAACTTCTAATGCTAAGTTTTCCAGTACCAACTGTTTAGTAGAACAGGATTGCTAAAGTTATAGTTTGTTGATTTTTACGACATAGAATTGTTAAAACTCCAGCTTGTAGATTTTTCGGTAGCCTGTCTCTTGTCATCGTAGCTACGTGTAGGGTAGGGTGACCGGATGGGGGGTCGGCAACTATAGTGATGGGATGTTGCTATACATATGTGCGCAGCGTGGGGGTGGGGAGCAAGCACGCACAGCGAGGGGCAGGTAGGCTTGTGAGGGATGGTACCATGGTAGGTTGCTGAGCTGACCCCATGGTGTGGTGGGTGGGTTGGCAGTGTTGGTACACAGGATACTGGGTTCGGGTCTGAGTACTTGTGCGATTTTGTCACGCACATCCCAAACTTTTTTTTTTAAATGTTTTTTCACCCCCAGACATGCACCCCCAGGAGTTGAGAATCCTGGCATAGTGGCGGGGGGCACAGCCCCCCATAGAAAACATTAAAAACCTATGTCCCTGGCACTATTTTGCTGTGTGCT
The DNA here is from genome assembly GCA_016271365.2 of Neoceratodus forsteri. NCBI lineage: Eukaryota > Metazoa > Chordata > Ceratodontiformes > Ceratodontidae > Neoceratodus > Neoceratodus forsteri. The sequence continues at coordinate 188,784,175 of CM028130.1, forward strand.
GGGTTGTCAGAGTGCCAAAATAAATTTTTGGCAATCTGACTTTGTGATAATGGCGATTGCCTTTAGGCTTTCGTCATTATCACATAGAACCGATTTTTCCTGCATGGAGTATTAGACTGTCTACATTCTTCTTCCTCTAACTGACCCTAAAAACCAGTATTCTTTTTCCCCTATTACCTAATTCAGCACTTATTACTCTATCCTACATGCCTAGCTGCTCCACTGCCTTGTATTGCACCAGCTGCGGAAGGCAATTCTGGTCCATTCTCTTCCCATCGTTTACATGTGCCCCTTCCACTGTGACTCTTTTGTATGCCTCCTTGTGCCCCTGTACCACATATTTACCACCACCTACGTTCACTGATTCCAGCCCCCTGCAAAAAGGCCAGATCCTGTCTGTTAAGTCTTTTATTAAACACACTTATAAATCTTCTCCTATTGCTGCTTATTTGCAAAGGCAACATCAAGCCTAACCTAGGTCCCCCCTCCCAATCCCTGCTCCCTCTGCCCTACCCCAGATAAAAGGGCTAAGCCTAATACACATAAGAGGGGTGCTTCTGTCCTTTGCTTTTAACAATAGAGCAATTTTCAACTGGACCTAGCATTGGAGGTCTTTCTTAATTGGTATGCCATGTTGCTCCGCTCTTTAAGAAGTGTGGATTACTGATATTTGTGGAGGCACTGGCAGTTTTTTCAGGAAGCCGCCTCTCTTGCGATGTTTAATCCACATAAGTGCCTGTAGTTTGCTAAAGAAATCTGGTGTTATACGGACTTGGTTCAACCTTACTACCCCCCGACATTGTAGTGGTGATGGAATCTTGGTGGAAGCCTTCTACCCTGGACTATGAAATAAACATCCCCTCATACAATGTCCATAGGCAAGGTTATCAAGGGTGGGGCTGTTGATATTTATGTTCAGAACAAATTCGCTGCCACTGTACTTGGTTCCACTGCTGTACCACTGGAATTTGAAAGTACTACTCTAAAGCTGCAACTATCCCTCACAAGTCCCATTTATATCATTGGATGCTACAAGCCTCCTTCTGTAGGGAACAAGGTGTTGCAACATTTATCTAATGTCCTAGGATCTATATCCTCTGAGTTCATTATTAGAGGTGATCTTAATATGGACTGCTTCTCCACTTCATCCTTACCCTTAAAAGAGCTATGTGACAACTTTGGGCTGTCACATCTTATAATAAAAGCTACCAATCCCATCTTAAAAAAGCTTCACCAAAGCACCTTGCTTGACATCATTTTGGTCAACAAACCCCATCTTTATTCACACTCTGGTGTATTCTTCGATGATTTTACCAATCACTGTGTTATAGCCTGTGTGCAGACCTCCCCCAAGAATATCTCCTCCTGTGACTATATCCTTAAGAGAACAAAATGGAACTTTGACCCCAATGCCTTCTTATCTGACCTCCAACATGCTAACTGGCAGGACTTCTATTTGACCCCTTCAGTAGCCGAAGCCTACAATGCCTTCCATAATATCATCCTTTGCTCCATTAATAAACATGCACTTCTAGCCAAAACCCATACTAAGAAGAAATCATGCCCATGGTTCACCGCCAGCTTGAAAGCAGAGTTGCTACATAGGGACTCTCTCTGGAAAACGGCAAGGAAAACCAAATGACCTGCTGACTGGGTAGCCTTCAGAGCTGCTAGAAACCAGTGCATCAGATTAACTAGGACTGAGAAATCTATTTATTACCACTCTGAACTTGGATCGTCAAACAACTGCACATCTAAATTCTGGAAAGTGGTGAAGGAACTACAAGGTCACAGCTCATCTAGCCTGTTCCAATCAAAAATCTTGACTGGTGGCTCCTCCACCACTGAAAAACAGGAAATCCCTGACCTATTTAACATCCATTTTTCCACAGCATGCTTAGCCTTTGATGCTTCAGTGGCCAACAGCCTCCAGGCACAGCTGTGTAACCTGAGCCCTGTTTGCCCTGACCTAGCTTCATCCACCCATGGCAAAGTCTTCTCATTTGACCCTGTTACTGTGAAGCAGGTAGAGGACCTCCTACTTCAGTTGGACAATATGAAGAGTGCAGGCGAAGATATCCTTGAGCTGTACTACCTTAAACTTGGCTAATATGTCTTGTCCCCCCAATCACTTATCTTTTTAATATGTCTCTTGCCCAGGGTACCCTCCCTGCCATATGGAAAACAACCCACGTTATACTGCTTTTTAAATCGGGCAATGCTAGTGACCTAAACAACTACCGTCCAATATCCCTGCTTCCGATTTTACCTAAATTACTTGAAAAGGTGGTTACTTCCCAGCTTTGGCAGTACCTAGAGGACTCTGACCTACTAAACCCAGCCCAGACTGGTTTTTGCCCTGTCATAGCACTGTCTTAGTGCTTGCTAAGGTCACAAATGATTGGCTGAATGCCCTGGATGCCAGAAACTATGTATGTGTCCTGTTTCCTGACCTTAGCAAGGCCCTTGATACGGTAGATCACACCCTGCTTTTGGCCACACTTAAGGATATTGGTGTTAACAGTCAGGCCCTAAAATGGATTTCCAGCTACCTCACTGATCGCTTTCAGCAGGTCAAGGCAGGGGGTGACCTGTCCCCTTTGAAAACACTTCCAAGAGATGTACCCCAAGGGTCCATTCTTGGTCCATTGTTATATGTCATTTATATAAACAACTTAAACACCAGAATCAAGTCAGCAAACATTCACATATTTGCTGACGATACAGTGTTATACATAGCCAAGCCTACCCTGGAGCTCACGTGTAATGACCTCCAAATCGAATTTAATTATTTACAGAAAACTTATTTGCACTCAAAGCTCCTCCTAAATGCTTAAGAAAATGAAAGTTACAATTTTAACCCCATCAGTGAACACCTCCAAACCCTGCACCCCAGGGACGGTCCCTCAAATCCTCACCCTGCTTGGTGAGCCGATGGACTACATGGAATCCTATAAATACCTGGGAGTTTGGATAGATTTTAAACTATCATTCAAAGTCCATATAGAAGAAATCTTAAAAAAAAAAAAAAAAAAAAAAAACAGAGGCTTAGGATTCTCTTTAGAATCAGGTATTTTCTAACACAGGAGGGTAAAAACTGTTAGTACAAACTATGTTCATGCCTCTCCTAGACTATACCGATTTCTTCTATGGGCATAGCTCGATCACAGCTCTTTCTAAACTTGACTCCCTATATCACCGGGCAGTTAGATTTGTTACCAATGCCCCCTATTCTACATATCACTGTACCCTCTATACTGCTGTAGGATTGAGCTCACTTAGTCTCAGGAGACAAAAAAAGGCAGTGTTCTGGGCATATACAGCCATTATTAAAAAGCTGCCACAATACATTAAGGGCTGTCTGCCTGTTTGCAATCCTAGTACCTACCTTTTAAGAGAAAGGCAATGTGGGTCACATCAGGGCTGCTGTGCTAGGCCAAACACAACAAGTAGAATATGAAAAGCAGAACTAACCAGCACTAGCTACTCACTCCGGTATCATAGGCACAGTCCTGTATCAGGTTGTTGCTTATTCAGAGATGAGAAACTGCTCAGAGGTCCATTTCTTTAAATAAGGTGCTTTTTTTTATTATTCAGGGTACACTCACACAAACATGAAACAAGACAGTTCCCTCCGGCAAAGCCCTCTCCTCACTCTTCCACAGTGGATAGTCTCCTTATGCGTTCCACGCACCCTGGTACTTAATCATAGGATAGCAAGATCTTGCAATGATATCCTTACGGAATTATTTAAAGTGGCAGTGCTCAATATATTAAAATGCCTAGTGCACAATGCAAACCCAATAACAAGTGAGACAATGTGTCACCACTACACCAATGAACATACTATAAACAATTAAAGAACTCTGCATAACAGATTTTTAAACATATTCATTTCATCAACTCTCTAGTAATTATCAATCACTATATCTCATACTACAACAAGTAGTTTTCTGCTTGCTTGCTGTATGTAAACAATGAACCCTCTGTTAATTATATTTTTTAAAAATATTTAAAAAAAGAGTTTTTGATTCATTCACTCTACAATTATTAGTTACCACATCTTATGGAACAACCAGTAGTGTCCTTGATAATCACAAGGTTTCCTTCAAGTATCCACTACTATGTACCAGGTGTAGGTATATAGGACAGGCCCATTATGCTGAAAAAAAAATACATGTGAAAAATTACAATAAACACAAGAAAATCTAAATATTTTTTAGTGTCTTAAACATGTTAATGTGGATGGGTTGTGGAATAACAGATGGACCAGACAACGAACTTCAAGTTCAGCTCACAATCTCTGTGTGATGTTTATTCAAAATACAGGAAATAAGCTTCTGCAATACCATATTCCTTCTTCAGTATAACAGTTTGCAGCAACAGACTATGTATGTCTTTTCTCTGCACTCAGCCAGCACCTACTGACACTGATCTCTGATCTAATTCACCAGTTGAGATTTAGCCTCCACCTCTATGCAGGTCCCATTTGCTTGGGTAGTGGGGGCCCAAAAGGAAAAAAAAAAAAAAAAGCAAGCTATAGACAAAGAATCTCAATACAGAATCACTGAAAGGGTTACCCCAAAGGGCACTGGCAACAAATCAAGTTTAAAAGAAATACAACATCATACATACTCCCATAATGCAATGCATCATGGGATATATGCACATTGCCATGACATTTCTGACTTGTTAAGTTTACAGCAATTTACATGCATTTTAAATAGCACAAATAGCTTAATAGCTTAATTCCCGAGTCGTGCCTGAAAATAGGCAGGACTGTTGCCTAGTGCACTTACCCGGTTACCAAAAGCTAATAAATAAATAAATAATTTCTATAATAGTCACCTAGTACTTTTTACCATTATCAAAAACACCTAGTGCCATGGTATTTTCTACATTTACAGGTTTAATAAACATAATGTATATTAAGACATAGTGCTATTACATATTAAATCCAACAACTCTTAATACAACCTGTATTACATACATCTGGAGGTCACCATAATAACATCCCTGTACAAGGACCTGAGAGGGAAATGGAAAATTAAAGAGGACACTATAGCATAGTCAAGAAAGGGAAGGGGGGTTCCCATAGGTGGCCAACCTTATGGACAAGAACTTGTAAAGGATAGATTAGGCTAAGAAATAGAACTGTTGCAACAGATTTAAGAAAAGGTCAGTCCTCAAGAGTGGCAGGAGTTCCCGGTCACCATTAAAACATATTCAGATATCATGAACAACACCTAATTAACTATGTAACCTGTTGCTTTACCTATACTGGTTATGATCCATCACCCTCTGATCTTTAGAGTAGATGTTGGGTGGGGGGATTGGAGAGCAGACGTGTAGATAACCAGGTCTGATCTTCTATTTTCTAAGAAAAGGTTTGAGCTCAATTCTTTCATTTTTCTGATCCCCTCCATGCTACAAATCCAATATTGTTCTCATTTAAGGAGGACATTATCATAATTGCCCCCCCAGACTTTTTATGGGTTTCTCAATACCCATAAATGAGAAAATGTGCTCCTTTTTCTTTTTCATTGAATTTACATGAGCAGCAAGAGCACTTTTAAGGTCATTGTGTTCGATGGCTCTTAAATGTTCCCCTATCCTTTGTTTGAACTGTCTTTTTGTCTTTCCTCTATAGAAGGAATGACAGGAACCTTTTGCCATGTAAATTACCCCCTCTGTTGCACATGTAATAAATCCCCTTACCTTAACCTCATGTTTGATTTTATGGTTCGGAAAAGTTTTTGTATTGATAACATTATTACAGAATTTACAATTGCCACACTTGTGGCTACCATCTAGTTTCTTAGGCAGCCACATTTTTGGATTTTCTCTCCTTGGCTGCACAGAATGTACTAACTGGTCTCTGAGGCTTTTCCCTTTCCTATGGACTATTCTTGGATTTGTGTCCCTCAGTTCCTTTAAGCCTGTGTCCAGACCAACAATATGCCAGTGTATTTTTATAATCTCACTCACCTTCTTGGACTGTGCACTACATGTGGACACAACATTAATTCTGAGGTTCCCCTTATCTCTGTTTTTGGTCTTAATTCTCATGACCTCTGCCCTTTGGATATTGTCAACTTCCTTTCTGGCATCATATATAATCTGGTTGGGTACCCCCTTACCTGCAGTCTGTCTTCCAGTTCCCTGGTCCTAGATTCATAAGTAGTCTGCTCACTGCAATTCCTTTTTAGTCTTATGAACTGGCTCTTTGGTATCCCTTTGATGGTATAATATGGATGACTGCTCTGGGCTTGGAGTAATGTGTTCTTATCCATAGGTTTCCTATATAAATCTGTCCTAACCCCACATTTGTCATCTTTTGAAATTATCAAATCCAAAAAGTTTATTTGGTTTTTACTGAAGGATATGGAGAACCTGAGGTTTGAGTTACTGTTCTCCAAATATTTAACAAATGAAAAAAGTTCCTCCCCTGTTCCCTTCCAGATGATAATTATATCATCAATAAACCATCTATATAAATCTATTTTGGATAAAAATGGGTTGTTTTCCGATGACCTCACTATCTCCTCCTCCCATTTGCCCAGGTAGATATTGACAAAATTAGGTGCTAGACTTGCCCCCATGGCCGTTCCTTTTTTCTGGATGAACTGTCTGTCCATGTAAAAGAAGGCACTGTATTTTAGCACACATGCTCAGTAAGCTTAAGTAGGAATTCTGTGGGGGATCCTTATACTCCCTTTTTTCCAAATAATATTCTAATGCCTTCAACCCATCATCATGGGGGATGTTAGAATATAGAGATTCAATGTCTAATGTTACAAACATACTGTCTCTGTATTTCCAAGTTATCCAACATGCTTAGTATGTCCCCTGAATCTTTTATATATGATGGTATTTGTTTTGCCACATCAGCTGATGTGGAGATCCACTAGTTTAGACAGGGGCTCAGTCAGGGAGTCATTGCCGGACACTTTGGGGCACCCTTGTGGATTAATCAAGTATTTGTGGACCTTCAGAAGAAAGTAGAAACATGCCCTTACAGGATTTTCCACTCTGAGAAAAGCCAAAGTCTCATCTGAGACCCATCCCTTTTCTTTAACATCATGTAAATATGCATCAGTTTCTTTTTTTAAATCCATAGTTGGATCCTTACTAACTTCCAGATAATACATTTGATTGTTTAGTTGTCTGCACACTTCTTGATTATAATGATGACTTTGGATCCCCCTTGTCGGCAGGCTTAATACTAATGTTAGCATTACAGCCCATTTTTTTTTCAAAGCAGCTCTTTCCATTTTGTTCAAGTTCTGGTAGTATTGTTTACCCTGGCTAATTTCTCTGTCCACTGCTTGCAGGTCTCTTTCACAGCTTTTCTGGATAGTTTTCAAAGCTGCTGAAAACTGTGGGCAAAATACTGATTTTGGTTTGAATATCTTGATAATCAAAGTCTGCCTGCATCATGTTAGCTTCAGGAATATCATTAGCTTGACTTACCTCAGTTTGTGCCATCTCATGATCCTCCTCATTTTGTTTGGCAAAAACAATTTTGACCCCAGGTTCCTGACAAATTTATTGCAATCCACAATTGTCTTGAATAAATTAAACCTTCAGGATGGCACAAACGAGAGACCCCTGTTCGAAACCTAAAGTTCCAATTCTGATATATCATACTTTGAGATGTTGATCACATTTTCCATTAGTAGTTGCCCCTGGGGTATCTTTGCTGGTCAAATCTTCCCCTCACCCTGCCCCTTCCACTGCCTCTGACTCCTTCTCCTCTTCCTGCCCCCTTGTCCATTTTTGGGGGGCTGTGCAAAATGGAGTTGCTGGCTTCTTCTGGGGCCTTCTGGGGTGGTGTAGGGTGAGTATACATGGTTCTTCTGGGGTTCTTCTTTTCCCAAGTAGATATCCACTGCGCTGTTAATTTCCTATTCCTGTCTCCTCTGGTCTGATCCCGTTGGTATCCTCAGGATAGGCCTCATCCCTTTGTTTCCTTCTACTTTATTTTCTGGGCCCTTGTCCACACAAAAATGGCTCCATTTTGGTAATCATTACTGTCTCTCAAAAACTTAGTCTGTTTTATTTCCTGTATTTTTTTATGATACCTTAGTAGGTTGTTCTTAAATTTTTCTTGTAAATCTTCCTAGAGTAGATGATCAATAAATTCAAGCAGTGCAGCTTCCCTCTTCTTAATTTCCAATTTGTTTTCTTTTTGGATTTCTTGGTTTTCTTTAAGTATAAGCTCTATATATCCCTTACTGGCCTCACTGCTTATCTTGCACTAGTTTTCCAGAAAACCTTCTCTCTGTAGTCCAAATGTTGTTTTTTTAAGTATTCTCAAGCCACGAGGAACTCTTTCAGCTTCCAAGTAAGCTCACAAAGATACTTGTTCCCAATGTAGCCTTTTTAACTTAAACGCTATTCGTTCAAATTGGCCAAGTGCTTGCTTAATATTAAAAGGCCCCTTAATTATGCTGGGCTCTTTGTGTAAAAGTTTGGTGAAGTTCCCATTCACTGGCGTAGTAGTTAGTACATACTCAGAGAGGGAGGGCTTTTTTGTGCTTCCGTGTTACTCGTGGTGTCTCTCGTAGCTTCCGAGGACTTGTTACCACTTCCTTTGTTTGCCATTCGTATACAGATGGCAAATACACAAAATATATAGCACTTCTTTCAGGTTATCTCAACCAGTGAGACAATATGAATTTCAAATTCCACAGTGAGTTTTTCGATTCTTTTCTTCACCTGTGCAAAAGCGCAATGTTTAACAAGTAATTGAAGAGAAAGGCAATTCGGGCCACACCAGGGCTGCTGTGCTAGGCCAAAAACAACAAGTAGAATATGAAAAGCAGAACTAGCCAGCACTAGCTACTCACTCTGGTATCATAGGCACAGTCCTGTATCAGGTTGTTGCTTATTCAGAGATGAAAAACTGCGCAGAGGTCCATTTCTTTAAGTAAGGTGCCTTTTTTTATTATTCAAAATGCACTCACATAAACATGAAATGCCACAGTTCCCTACGGCAAAGCCCCCTCCTCACTCTTCCACAATGGAAAGTCTCCTAATGTGTTTTACGCCCCCTACAGCTTAATCATAGGATACCATGATCTTGCAATGGTATCCTTAAGTAAGGAATTATTTAAAGTGGCAGTGCTCAATATATTAAAACGCCTAGTGCAAAATGCAAACCCAATAACAAGTGAGACAATGTGTCACCACTACACTAATGAACATACTATGAACAATTAAAGAACTCTGTATAACAGATTTTTAGACATATTCATTTCATCAACTCTCTGGTAATTATTATCAATTACTATATCTCATACTACAACCAGTAGTTTTCTGCTTGCTTGCTGTATGTAAACAAGGAACTGTCTGTTATTTGTATTTTTTAAATGTATTTTTTTAAAAAACTTTTTTGATTCATTCACTCTATGATTATTAATTACCACATCTCATGGAACAACCAGCAGTGTCCTTGATAATCACAAGGTTTCCCTCAAGTATCCACTACTATGTGCCAGGTGCAGGTATATAGGGCAGGCCCATTATACTGAAAAAAATACATGTGAAAAATTTTATTAGACTCACAAGAAAATCTAAAGATTTTTTAGTGTCTTAAACATGTTAAAACATATTCAGATATCATGAACAACACTGCATTAACTTTGGAGCTTGTCACTTTATCTATACTGGTTATGGTTTAATTTAGAGTAGATGTTGTGGTGGGGGATTGGATAGGGGAGGTGTAGATAACCAGGTCTGATCTTCTATGCTATGCAGCGAGTACCTCCTCATCAGTTAGGTTACCATCAGTTGGTAAGTCTGCATTCATTTTGATGATAGTAGACAAAGTCATAGGGCCCAGAAATGCTGGGATTGGGACATCATCAGGCTCAGCTACTGTTAGTACTGTGCTGGGCAAGATTTTAAATCCAACCTTTTCAAAACATTTGCTTTCCTGAAACAAAGTAAGCTCAAGTATATGTCTCAAAAAATTGATGCTGTATTATCAAATTAGTGAATTTAAAACACAGAGCTTACAGCTAGTCACCTAATTGGAGGCACAAGATTGTGCTTCCAATCTGGTGACTGGCTGTAAGCTCTGTGTTTGCAATTCACTAATTTGGTAATAAATTCTCAACTTTTTTGAGACATACACTTGACCTTACTTTGTTTCGGCAGTGCAGCTCTTTTGCCTCTGGTTGGACTGTTCAGAAGTTAGCCACCACTTAAGCTGCACCCCACTGGTCTCCACTTGTGTGTGGTTTACAACTTGTGTGGTGTGCTTTTCAAAACAATGAAGGATTGGTTATAGGTTTCACATTTGTAGGTTTTCATGCTTTGTTGAACATGTAAATTACTTCAAACAGATTTACTATTTTTGCAATCTCGGTGGTATGTGCACTGTTTCCCTCATCAATGATCTAGATGATCTTGCCAGCAACTAGGGAAAAGAAGTACCCCTTTAGATTCTTGATCACCTCCATATCAATTGGCTGAATAATGCTTGTGGTGTTGTGTGGGAAGAAAACAAGGATGATGAATTTTAGCAATTAAATAAGACTGGCAGGGAACATTGGGAAGGGAACATTGTTTAACCAAAAGTAGCACACTAAGCGGAAGCTTGTTTCCAGATGCGACCCAGGAGCACAAGAAAGTTAAGTGTCTAGCTCAGGATCACACAGTGTGCATCTAGGTGGCTGCGGGATTCAAACCCACGTCTCCAGATCTGCAGCTCAGAGCCTTAACCCACTGTGCTATACTGCCTCCTAAGACATATGCTTGAGTTTACTTTGCTTCAAGAGTGTAGCTCATTTGCTTCTGGTTGGACTGTTCAGGGGTTAGCCCCCCTTAAGCTGCACCCCTCTGGTGCAGAGCTGCATCCCACTGTGAGAGTGTGCACTGTAGTTATCCAGGTATAGAAGGATTTTACACTTTGTTCATTGCAGCTCACTTTCCCAGCTCAACAACCAATCAAGGAAGATAACAGAGGTCATCCAAGTATTACTTGAACTGGCGTACACAAGAGATAAAAGCTTTAGTTCCTTGGGCAAGCATCTTGTTTATTTGTTTTGACTGATCACTGACAACTTTATTTTTTCTCAGAGCCTACTAGGTTAGCACAACCAAGGACCAAGATGCAGTCCTTCACTTTTTTCACCACATCATCTCTTGGTTCTTTATGGCATGGCCATGCTCAGGGTAACCTTGGTAGAAGAGGTCCATCTTGTCCTCATTAAACAGATCATCTCTCCAAAACCCAGCTAGCAGACCAAGGAGCACATCTGAGACCCAAGACTCAGTGGCAGACGAGTCTGTATCCTGCTTCTCACCATACTCCCACTTGAAAACAATCAGGTGGTGGATCTTCCACTGAGTAAGCCAGCCATCAGTTGGCTCAAACTCAGAATGCAACAGTTCTACAGCTGGATCAGAAGTCTTTTGCTTTAACATGGGCTCTCAGAGGCAAGCACCCTCAGCCAGTGCATTCTGAAACCACATTATACATGGTCCTCCACAGCACAGTCATTACCCTCCATTTCTGTCTTCCATGATGGGTTTGAATTTGAACACCATTCAGCCAGAATCACTTCCCAATTCTTGCTTATGTGACCAGCCTGACTTTTTGAGATCTTGAACTGGACTGCTATCTGAGACAATGAACAGGTAGGATTTTCTAGGGTTTCCAGAACCTTAACTTGGTCAGCAAGTGACAGCTTGTTTCTGGGAAGAGCCATTTTCTAAAACTGTGTATGAGTGATTTAGAAAGGGAGGGCAGGGTTTTATTGCACTGTGCTGGAAGAGATGTTGATTACGACCTTCATGCCAGTGGCTCAGACCGAGATCATCCCACGAAAGTAGCATTTGCAATTACCAGTCCCATCTAAGCAGAATTCTCTGTAATTAAGTTGAAAGGGTGACAATCAGTTCTCAGGTGACCGCCCCTCTTAAGCCTGCCACATTTACTTGGAAAGTACTGCTAATTATTTACCGGGATGCAAGGATTGATGCAACCTATTTTAACAAGCACAACACATAACATGAGGCAAACAGCATAAGAGTGCTTATATTGCATTCTGCTATGAAAATATGTATTAAATCATGTGTATGTTTAACAAGCACAGTTGTAATGACTCTGCAGCCACCTGCACTGCCCCTCACTCCATCCAATATGATTAAGAGTTATTTTCATAATTAAACTGCAGCTGATCATACAATCTGATTACCTGACTGATTGCACATTTATTTTTACTATACAAGGGTGATCCAATCTGTCATTGAAAACAGAACTGTAAAAGACAAGCTCTCGATCATGACTGCAATTCATTGAAGTGAAGAGTAACTGGCAGCTCAGATTAAAATGTTATAATTTTTAAGCTGAAAGCCGCTGAATTGTAATGATTAACATGCACTGATTTGTTTGAAACTCTGTATGTGGTAATAGAGCAGAGTGTTTTTAATAAAGATTTCAGATCAGAATACATGCTTTTAAAGTCTGAATTATGAAATGCTCTGGAATTATCAATGGTGGTGAAGGGAGTGAGAATGGAAAAAAACAATAATAAGATGCAAACCACAGAAGAACTAATGCTTTACAGTTGAGCAAGTGCCCTCTACTAGCAACACATTATGTTTTTTTCATTTTTGTAATAATTGCTGTCTTCTCCTTTAGTATCTGGTTGGCCCCAATCTATTCAACCACATCAGCCCCATCACCATTGTGTCCCCCCATGTCTTACCTACATTTCTTTTTCCCACAGAGCATCTGGCAGGGATGGTGGAGGCTCATTCAACTGCCACTACAGAACAGATGCAGTGCATAGAGGGTGGTGCCTGAGTAAGTAGTTGCAGGACACGGTTTGCAGAATATTAGCAGACTTGGTTGCCCACCCTTTCCTTGAGGAGGAAAGCATCCATTGAGAAGCTTATACCGTTTCTCGCCATCCAGTCCCTATAATGACCAGAGTCCATTACTGAATGTGAGTTACCAATGTTACAAGTGATAGTGATACCACTTCATTTACGGGCCAGCAAAAAGGCTACACTTTTTAAAACATTTGTTTTATACATTTTAACATTTCTTTTATATTTCATTTAATTTTTTGTTTTTTTAATGAAAGTACTTTTATAAGAGCAATAAAGCAATCCTGGGTTGTGGGTTGTTACTTGATAAGAGAATTCTTCAGGTGTTGAAAGCATTTGGTGCAAGCGCGTTATGACTCACTATGCACCTGAATCATGCTCTTATCAGGCAACAACATAAACCCAGTTGTGTCTTATTGATTATGTATCACTACGTGATTCAATCTTTATCTTTTTTTATAGGTCCTATAGACATGAACTGCCTTGTTCATGTTCTGAATCATTCACACAACAGCCTTCTTATGGGACTCGTATGCAGTACCTGATGCAAAAAGTAATCAACCAGCATATCTTCCTCATTATCAGCCAGTCAATTTACAAACAAACACTTATCAAGAACAACAGTTGAGTAATCATGATGATGACATATTCATACTACAACAGTTATGAATGGTTAAATTCTTAAGAAATTAGTAATATTAGTAACATGTTCATCTTAACTGTGGAGATATGTTGAAATCGTTGTGTCATAGCATGTATACATTAATTTGTAATTAAAATTACTTAGTAATTAAAAAGCAGAAAAATAAGATGTCGCCAAATTACCACCTTAGCCCCTAATCACAAGATTACTCATTTACTATCCCCAAATAGCTTCTAAATAATAAGTTGTATTGACTCTGCATCCTGTCTGATGCTATTCTTAAACTTGTGCCTGCCAAGCTCCTGTCCTGTCTCAGTACCCAACTCTCTGCAATCCTATAGCATTTTGTTTTGCCTCAGGCTACACGTGTGTATGTCATGGTAAAGCTGTTGTTCTATAAGTACTATGCAACATAATTTTTTACATTGTCTCATTTATGTATTCTGGGCAGGATTCACAAAGCAGATGTGCTGGGCGCAAATGAAATGTGCCAGCGCAAACCGGATGCACCGACCCAAGACAATGTGATTCACAAAAGGATGCACTGCAAGATGCCCCATGCGCATCCCCACTGTGAATCACATGGATGGTGAAAGGTGCAAGTAGACATGCCCCAGCACAATCGTGATGCGCCAAAACATCCAGGACAGCAGAACTGTGAATATGGAAGAATCCAGCAGGGTATGGAGGAGCAACAGGGGGAAACCACAGTGGCACAAATGATGCAGGACACACACCCACAGGGACCAGCCAGAGTGGCTAAGGGCCCAACAGTGGCTACAGCAGATGAGGTGCACAGACAGGACACACATAGCAACACCCAGAAGCACATGACACAACCAACACAGGAGCCCAGGTGGCACATATGACAGGCACAGTGGTGCCTGTCAAGGTGTGACAAAGCTGCCAGGAACACCATGCAGCATGGAGGTGTCCACATGACATGACCACCTGCACAGGATCCCAGGGAGAGATGTGGAGGTGGGTGATGCCACACAGGGCCACATCAGTGGATAGGCTGGCTGGCACACAGGTGAGAGCAGTGCACCACACAGACATATAACACCCACAACCAATGTGGACTGCATGCAGGGCTGCAGAACAACAGTGCGGCAGTGCAATGGATGCAGGCCACAGGCACCACACCCATACCAGGGGCACAGACAAAGGCAGCATGACACCACACCCACCAACATGCCACAGGCAACACGGTGGGAACAAAGTGGGTGGGACACGGCAGGGGGGCAGGAGGCATCTGCCTGCCATAACACACGTGCAGACGTGTGTATGGCAGCAAGGGTACAGCAGACAACTGCAGTCAACAATATAACACAACCACAAGAAACAGTGAATTACCACAGACAACAGTTCAAAAATAAACCTGTTTACTCAGAACAATGTCACAAAAAAAACTATATATAACAACAGCCAGTAGGTACTGGGAAGAGGAGTGTTGGAGACTGAACACATACAAAGGGGGGATGCAGGGGATGAATGTGGTTGCGGGTGATGGTAAAGGGGACAGCTAGGGTAATCTGTGGGATGGAAGGGATGGTGAACAGCACACAGAGGGGCCACACAACAATATCCATGTCCCTAAGGCACTGGATGTGCCACACCATGGCACACATGCCTATGTCCCCTGATGTTCAGCAACTGGACCAGCCTTGTCACTGCCCACTACAGCCATCCCTGATGCCGGTACAATGGCCACAATGCTGCCTGCAGAGACCTCTAGCACAGAGCTTCAACCACTGCAGCAGTCCTTAATGCCTCCTACGACTGTGGACATGTGACTGTACGCTGCTTGGACCTACAGTGGGAGACACCGAAAACAGATATTACGTACCATGTTCCACACTCCCCCCCATTCTCCTGCATGTGTGCTGGAGGCATCCACCTCAGATATGGCCAAGAGCCTGCCAGGAACACCTCACACAGCACCAGGCAGGGACACAGTGCCCACACTGTGACCATGCACAGTAACCAAGTGGGCACATGTCACCCTCGTGCATACAGGGGTGTGTGCAGAGGGGCATAAGACCATGCCCCATGCAACATGTGCACATGCCAGCAGGCTGTACAAGTGTGCAGGCCCTGTCAGGACTCCACTGGAGTACCACTGGGTGCCCACTTTGTGCATGACATGCACACATGGTGAGTGTACACGCAGGAACCGGGACCACTGTGGCCCAAGCACACGCTGTAATCCCCACACCCACATGTGTGTGCACTCAGCAAGACATGGACATGCACAATGTACCAGTGACAGCCAGCAGAGCACACACCCACCCCAGTAGACACACAAAAAATGCACAACACAGTCACTCACCTGCACCAGCACATCCCCGTCCATGGGCACCACCAGTGGTCCTAACATGCCTGTAATCCACCACTTCTGCAGCCTGCTGCCTGGCTGCTGGCCCTGCAGGGGAAACAAATGCAGAGAACATCATGAGGAGATGCGAGGTGTGACATCCCCCGCCACAACACTGGTGCCGGCATGCAGTGGAGGTATCAACACACAGTGCCCCAGTGATGTTGGCCCCGGCTGTGTGCAGCTGTGCACAGCACCCCTTCCATTGTCCACCATGTGTTCAGATGTATGCATGCAATGCAAATGGCTGTGTCACCCCATGCACGCCACAGTGGCCATGTCCCACCCAAGCACCATGGCACACATGCTCACGCTCACCCCCTGTGACTAGTGGGCAATGGCAACACTGTGCATGTGCTACCATGCCCACGTGTGTGTGAGTGTCCCTGTGTGTGTAGTGGTGTGAGGTGCAGTGGCCCAAATCCCCATGCTACTCCTGTGAATATGTAGAACTGTGACATACCTGGGTGTGACACTGCACCCACGCATTCATGGTCCCATAGACTCATCAGCCTGACCTGGTCCCTGCACTACAGATCACCGTACTGCTGCCTGCATTGCTTCCCAGTGTGGAAGACACCTGTCCTGCGCACCAGGTGTGCAGCTATCTGGGCCCACACAGTGGACCATGGCTCATAAAGGTCATCTGACCAAAACAGTTGCCCCTCAACCTGCATCACTAGGACCACAAGGTTGAGGAGCTCCACCTCACTCCAGTTCATGGCCCTTGAGCCCAGCCTTTGGGCACATGGCATGTTCACAGACAGTGTCAGCAGAGCAAGTGTGCACAGACAAGTATGCTGCACTTCGCTGGCACAGTCACACCACATGCACATATAGCTGTCGTGCAATGCACTGCACACTGTGTGCTGTTGTGCAATTACCACCAATAGCGCTCGATGGGACATGAGCACTGTGCACTGACAGGGAGGGAATGCGGGGTCATGGCCAGGTCGCACATGCGCACAGTGCACGTGGACGTCATCTTGTGACTGGCATGCAGTGCAGCGCACAGTGCTGGTGTTGCACTGTAGGCCACATGTACACAAAAGCACTCCATTGCATAATCAATGCACACAACGTAACAGGCAGCACAACAGGCATTTGCACATATGGATGTTCATGTGCATCCAGGGGTAATCACATGTTGTGTGCAACTGGACTGACAGCGCTGTGCCAGTCTGGCCAATCGTGGATGCACGTATATGCACCATGACAGTTGCACCATATTCAGGACTTGCCCCAAGGCCAACGCGCATGTTCTGGATATGTGCCGTGTGGAGATGTGCCCAACGCAGCAGATGTGCCATGCTGATTGGGATGAGCTGAAGGAAATTATGTAATTCACAGACATTGCTAGCAAATCAGCTCATTGCCAAATTCAGGGGCATCTCACCTGATTAGCATCTCATTAACACTGCTCCAAACCTCATTTGAATGACCTGAGCCATAAATGCTCCTGAATGTGCCTCCACAGAGCTCAAATGACTGAGAGGAATTGCAGCCTTGAAGTTAGATTTTTTACACTATTCCAAAGGCAGTGTAGCAGCACCACAGGACAGTGTGAGGCCTTGGATATACAGTTATTGTCCATGGCTGTGCAAGGACAACAGACAGATCCTGGTGTGTGCCACACACTGTCCCACTGGCCATACGAGGCCCGGCTGTTGATGGGAGGGGTTTGCTGGGGGGTGGTGTACCATAGCACCATAGATGGCTGCCACGTGTTGCAGTCCTGGCCACCAGCCAGTGTTCCATGACATACATCACCTGCATCATGTTCAGGACAGTGCATCTACACATGCCACTGCAACAGGACTAGATGGCCAATGCACAGCTGTCCCTGACAGTCCCAGATCCTGTTCTGGATATGCATGGCAGGCGGGGTTGTGGACAGCAGGTAGGGTGTCAAGACCCTGCTGCAGCCAGATGCCATGCCTGCACTTGTATGGGGCTGCATGTGCAGGGCTAAAGGCTATGTATTCTCACCCACAGTAGCCAACATGACTGGATGATACACAGCTGCTAGACACAGATGTCCACACATCACTGGTGATGAGGATAGGGCACTGATTGAGGCATACCTGCTATGGAAGGATGTCCTGTCTGGTGGGGGTGGCAGCCGTAAGCTGCAGGACAAGGGCTGGGAGGCAGTGGCATGGCATATGAAACCCATTGGGAAATACAACAGGACACCACAGGAGTGCAGAAAACATCTGAATGATGAGAGGATGAGAGCTAAGGAGAAGGTGGCGCACATAGAGACCTCTCTGAGCAATACTGGGAGTGGTCTGCAGACAGGGGTGTGCCTCACATCCACAGAGGAGCTGCTCATGGCCAGCGTGGGCCATGCATCCATGCAGGGTGCTCCTGGATGGGGGCTCCAGATGGGTGGCAGCCCATCGCAGCACTGTGAGTATATATGCCCTGGATGTGGGTCCATCCACATGTGTGTGCCATATGCGCTGTGACAGCCCTACTTTGTGTGCCTGTCAGGCTATGTGCCTGTGTGCATCAACATGGATCTGTGAGTGCCATCCGTGTCTCATGTTGTGCAGCCATGTGATGGGCTGCACACGTCCTGGGGGGGCATTTGTGGTGTTCTGGTGCTCTGAACACTAGTGCTACCATCCGGGCGGTTGGTGGCCAGGGTGTTGCACAGTCCTGCTTGGTGACATGTGGGCATGTACAGGCACTGGGCATCTCCAGCTAGAGCTGGTGCATGGCTGCATCCACAGAACAGGTGTTGCATGTCTGTCACAGGGACTTTCAGGCACAACAATGACACACCTCTGTGTCGAACTGTACATACCTGTCTGACCACTGCTGTCTCCCATGATTGTAACCATGTCTCCCTTCTTTCTGTTGCAGATCCATCATGCCTCACAGGTGCTGCTGTGTCTGGTGCACCAAGAGATGCTACAGCAGGTGATGATGCAGTGCCATCCCACAGGGCTGCGGACATGACTGAGGATGGTGCCATCCCTAGACCATCCCGCACCACATCTTCCCCAGCCACATCACCAGTGGTGGCAGGCCCGTAAACCACCTCAGCAAATGGTGCCATAGATGGTGTCCATGATGCCACTTGGCTGGAGGGTTTCCTGGGTTTGGCTGATGATGACCCACAGGGCGCAGTTGACAGCGCCGATTCCCTGCTGGTGCTGGCATCTGGTACACAGGAGGCATGCAGCAATGTTACCAATGATCTTGACACCACACAAATCCCAAAGGATATGGCCAACAGTGTGGCACGTGACATACAAGTGCATGTACAGGTGGCACCTACAGGCATTAGTGTTCCTGCCACCCACGCCATGCCTGCTGCCCGCATAGCCACCCACAGTGATAGGTGCTGTAAGCTCTGTGCCTGGTGCTGCTGTGGCAGTGGGGATTGCTAGTGCAGCTCAGCAGGGTGATGTGGGTCTGGTGGACCATGAAGCAGCCATACCTGGATGCGCTGTGGTTGCACAAACCCATTCCCTACCCATACCCCAGCCTGCTGTGTTGCATCCACTGACAGTGGGTGCACAGCAGCAGGCTGGCAATCCACACAACTGTCAGTGCCATTCCTGCGAGCCTTCACCCGCTGATGAGACTGAGGGCTATGCATGCCTCCTGCAGGACACCGTGAAGGGGCAGGCAACCCTATGGGTGGAACTCAGGGGCCTTCAGACACTGCTGGTCATTGAGCATGAGTCGGTGGCTGCATGGCATGCCCAGATGTTGGCAGAGGCATGCCTACGGCGGGAGTGAATGACTGCAGCTCTGGATCAGATTGCACATGTTACCGAGGCTGTGTGTGCATCCAGTGTGCACCATGGCCAACAGACCTCTAGACAAACACTCAGGAGTGCCTCACACATGCCCAGGCAGTGGCGTCAAGTGGACCCATTGCTGCTGACACCATCACTACAGCTCTCCATGCCCAGCATCCCTGTAACTGACATGGATCATGGGGCCACCACACCAGTGAGCACCCATTCATGGTCTCGCTGCAGTACCCCTCCAGGGGTGTTGGCAACCCCCCTGTGGCTAGTGGTGCTACATCAGCAACCACCAGTCATGGGTGTAGCCACACACATGTTCATGGTGGCTGTGGTGCCTTTCTTTGACATCTGGGCCACTGATCACATGGCCCCTGCATCTGCAATCTGTCTGGCCCACTCACCTGGCTCCCTATGCCTGGGGTGGCATGGGTGGCATGCACCTGCCCCAGTGCATTGCCATTGTGGGTCCCCTTTGAATTGCCACATGCATGTCCATGTGTGCCGTTGTTGTGCTGTGTGGCATGGGTAAGATGAGTGTGGTCCTGTGTCTGCTGTGCACATGTACCAGCAGCTGTACACTGATCCATGCCATCCCCAGCACATACACTGTGGTCCTTGGCCATGCAGATCCTGTTGTGTGAATGTGTGTGTGTGTGTGTGTGTGTGTGTGTGTGTACAGCATGTTCACCATCATGGGTGTGCTACACTGTGGCATTGCTGCTATTGCATGGCCTGTGGTGTGTGTCTGGCTGTGTGTGTGTGGTGTGGGGTGCCATCCGTGTAGTACCCACCTGTGATACTCATCTGTGGCTACCAAACTGCTCCTCCACAATAGTGTCCCTGTGCTGCTGGGCCCTTGTGACCAGCCATGGGTCCCTGCGTGGCATTGGTGGTCCAGACCAATGACCCTGAACAGCTACATCCTCGTCCCGCCCCCATCCTCCTCAACAAAACTGTTGCCCTCCTCATCCTGGACAGCTATTCCACGATCAATGGCCATGTTGCGTAGTATACAACAGGCCAGGAATATGCCAGAGGCCTTCTCTGTGCTATACTGTAGGGCACCACCTGACCTATCCAGACAGTGGAAGTGCATCTTCAGCATGCTGAAGAAACTCTCGATGATGGCGCACGTAGCAATGCATGCCTTGTTGCAACGCTCCTCTGCCTCTGTTCTGGGTCATTGGAATGGGGTCAATATCCAGGGTCGGAATGGGTAAACAGCATCATCTATGGGGAGCAAGGATGGCTTTTACTCCACTGCATACATGTGCATCATGCCCTCTCCCCTGCAACATGGCGCAATGTTGTGGATGCCAGTTGAACATCCCAGACTATGCGTCAACCATCCCTGCCAGCCTACATCCCCTTCCCAACTGCTGTGGCCTGGCCATGGTGCACAGGTCTGCCCATGCCTGCCCATGCCACGGTTTTCTGTATGTGTTCTGGCCCCCATTGTCCACCCCAGGGTGTCTGGCAACCACCCATGCCTGTCTGTGTGTGGTGTAGTCTGCCCTGCCACACTTGCCTGCTGTTGTACTGTACCCCACCTCCGATGCATTGCTGTTATGCTGCACAGTCCCACTGTGTGCATGGGTACAGTGCTGTCCCCCCCTCCAGGGTCCTGCCTGTGCTACCCCCTCTGTGCATTGTGCATTGTGCCACTTGCACACCTGCCCCACTCCCATCCTCTGCTGTGCCATGGTGTCCTGTTCATATGCAGTTCAGCATGCCCCACACATCTATGAGATGTCCGCTCAGTATGTTCCCAGCTTTGAACGTACAGCAGAGGGTGGATTGGTGCCATATGAAGACATCATGTGTGCTCCCAGGGCATGTGGCACAGACATTGCTGATGTACCCTGTGGCATTGCACACCACCTGGCAGTTTACCAAGTGGTAGCCCTTACAGTTGACATATTCTTTTTTTTTTACCTTTGTTTTACCAGTAGAGACACACTAAGCTGAAAGCTTGTCTACAGGTGCAACCTGGGGGAACAAGGAAGTTAAGTGACTCGCTCAGGGTCACACAGTATGCAAGTGGGGGTTATGGGATTCAAACCCAGGTCTCCAGGTTTTCAGCTCAGAGACTTAAACCACTGCGCTATACTGCCTCCTAAATATGACATATGTCCCACCATCCTCACCAGGTGGTGCACAGATTGCCACATGGGTTCAGTCAATGGCCCCATGACTCCTGACATGTGTGCCACCCTGTGGAACTGCTGCATGTCTTCTGTCTGCTCTACCTGTGTGCTTGGGAAATGGATACATTCTGAAGCATGTGGGAGCAGTGTAGTAAGGAATTGTGTGAGGAGATGGGACGTGGACTGCTGGGAGATGCCAGTGGTGTCTCCGGTTGGCCTCTGAAAGGTTCCCATGGTGAGCAGGCACATTACTGTTGTCATCTTTGAAACTTTCAAACTTTATTGGATTTCAAGTTGAGATTAAGTTATCTCTTTTGCAATTGAATCCACATTTAACATAACATCACATAAACAGACATACATACATAATTTCAGTTTCAATATAATATCAATTAATTTTAGTTATACACAAACCCAAATATCAATAATTTATCCATAACAATTACAGTGTTTGCTATATAAAGTCATTAAAAAAGATTTAAAATGATTAAATGGTAGCAATACTGTTCATTTCCACCTTTTGGATATTCGTTCCTAAGTTTTAGGCACTAAATTTGAGATTGTTTTATCACCAAATTTTGTTCTGGTTCTAGATCTAATTAAACCTTTCCGGACAGAAGATCTTAAATTATATTGACTCTGTATTCTTGCTTGCAATATATTTAACAAAGAAATAGGCAATGACCGTTGTACAAACTTATACACAAGTAAATTCCAATGATAATCTCTCCTATCAAATAATGAAAGAAGACCAGAATTTTGATATAGCACACAACAATGAGTTCTAAAAGGAAGATTTGTTATAAATCTCAACGCACTATTAAAGATAACATCCAAGGAACACAGCAATGATTTTTTTGCATTTTTATAAATTATATCACCATAATCTAATATTGGTAAAAATAAGGCAGAAACCAATAATTTCCAAATCTTTAAACTAAAAAGAGTTCTATCCCTATAAAAGAAACTCAGAAGTCTCTTCAGTCTCATTGACATAGACATTATATGCAATTCAAAAGTCAAATTTTTGTCTAGTATAACTCCTAAATATTTATAGGAGTTTACTCTTTCTAGGTCAATTGCTGATAAAGATCTAAGCTCCTTTATAGTTGAATCTTTAAAATCTTTTCTACCAAACATTATCCACTGTTAAAATTCATGGATTATCCACGGATAAAAAACATTAAAGTCCTCCCTGACTCCCTCAGTGACCACTCCCCAGTGTCCTGTACCTGGTCTAATAAATTTCTCAAGCTACCCCCCAAAGTTATAACAAGCAGAGTATTGCCTTATGGGAATCTTATCAAGTTGAAAACCCATCTCCTACAACAGGACTGGACGCCAATCCTTGAATCAACTGATATTAATACCGCACTAGAATACTTCATTAAATCTTTCAACTCTGCATGCGACTTATAAAAAACGTAAAATCAAAGTGCTATCAAATCCATGGATTACTGCCAAACTACTTGCCGAGCTCAAGGTTCGGGACCACCTCTGGGCAGTTGCCAGAGACACAGGCTCTCCTCATGATACCCTAAAATACAAGCAGGCATGAAATAGATGTACCTCACAAATTAGGCAAATGAAGAGCGCCTATTTCAAAAATGCCCTTGAATCCACCTGGGGTGATGGAAGAGCTTTTGGGACAACATCGAAACATAATGGGTAAACAATCAAAATCGTCACCTACCATTATGAAAGTTGATGGATCCACCACTCTTGACCCAAAGTCTATTGCAGATGCGCTTAATAAGACATTCACAGACCTTAGTGGGGTCCTCCCCCCAGATTTCTTCTCGGACTTACCTGTGCCTAGCCTAGTATCACAAAACAGCCCTCGTGACAAACCACAATTTTACTTCAAGAAAATCAAAGTGCACGAAGCACACAAGTACATAAGAAAGGCCTGCTCCAAATCCAGAACAAGTAGTGACATGCTAGATCTAAAAATCCTGTCTCTCACCCTGGATGAAGTAATTCACCCCCTTGCAAAAATTCTTAATCTTTCACTTTGCCAAAGTCAATTTCCCAACAAATGGAAATCTGCCATAGTTACGCCAGTGCACAAAGGGGGGGACAAAACCTCAACAGGAAACTATCGACCAATATCAATACTCCCTCCCCTCTCCAAAGCACTTTAACGAATAGTGGCAGACCAACTCTCTGATTACCTGGACAAATACAATCTACTCTGTAATCAACAGCACGGCTTTAGGAAAGGACATAGTACAACAACAGCCTTACTTGATTCCTCTGGAGACATCCACTCAGCCCTGGACAAAGGGTGCCAAACAGGTGCAGTCTTTATCGATCTTACAAAAGCTTTCGACACAGTCCATCATGGCCTACTTACCTCCCTACTTTCTAGCCTAGGCCTGGCCGAAGGTCCTTGTGCTTGGGTAAAAAGTTACCTGTCCAATCAGTCACAGGCTGTAAAATCTCTAATGAACTCTCCGACTTCAAACCAGTTCTCTCGAGTGTACCACAGGGATCAATTCTTGGACCGCTCCTCTTTAGCCTGTTCCTTAACTCCTCCAGAATATCTGCCAGGAGAAAATAATCTTATCGCTGATGATGCTGTAATTCTCTCTTCCCACAGGATCCAAACTCCCTACGAAAAAGCCTGCAACTTGCTTTCTCTAGTGTTGAAAGGTGGTTCCTGGATAGTAAACTTGTGCTAAACCACAATAAAACAAAAGCCATGCTCTTCTCCAATCACCAAAACAAAAATAGGCCTACTCCACTCACCATACAAACCTCTGGGGAATTACACTGGACCAAGTAAATACTTTCAAATACCTTGGCATCACTTTTGACCAAGGGCTCACCTTTGCAACCCACATTGACAACACTGCGAAAACAGTGAACCAACGCCTTGGAATACTATTCCGAACTGGCCAATTTCTAAATCAAGCGGCATTGAGAATAGCTATACAGAGTTCCATAATCTCAATCATTGACTATGGCCTTATTATTTATGGCTCAGCTACCTCCATTGCTCTAAGGCGTATCTCAATCACTCTAAATAAGGCCTGCCCGGCTCCTCACGGGGCTCAAAGACTGACTCACGTGTGATCTGTACTATGAATCAGGCTGGTTGAACCTATCAAATCGTCTTATTTATCTCACCTGCACAATGGCAAAAATTCTATCTTGGGACTGACTCCATTATGTATTAAAACCTACTCCGACTGAATCTGGCTCACGACCCTCCACCAGATCTGAACACCAACCTTTCCTGGTTCGAGATGCGGACTGCACAGGGACAAGATCTTTCGCATACAGGGGCCCGACATGGTTCAATGCGCTTAGTCCACCTACTCTATCCTCAACCTCGCTTGAAGCTTTCAAATCCATGCTCTATGCCCACCTCACCACCACTAGCAACTGTGATTAGCTGAGATAAAGACTACTACCCTCATGTCCATCCTCACATCTGAGGCCTCTTCCTCCCCAACTAATGAACTCTCTGGTACCTCTACTACTTCCTGTCTCCCACCCAAACTCACTCCCCCCCTTTTTTCCTGTCCCTCTCACTTACTCTCCCGCTCACCACCTTTCCCTCCTCTCTAGCCTCCTTTTGGCGCCTAATGATCACCTCTCCCTGGAAGTTTCCTTAACCTCGAAATTGTCTACTCGCTTGAACCTGTTATAGCTTGTTTTTCTATGAAACTTAAAGACGTTACTACCTTAAACTGTTAATAGCAAATTTATGATGTAACTTTCCTGTCTGGTTTTACCTGTAATGTGTATCGTGCTTTGTTAAATGTTCTTTGTGACATGGAACCTTTGTAAAAGAGCCCTGGCTCAAAGGTATTAATTTCCTAGACTAATAAACTAAACTAAACTAAACTGTGTTTTTTTCTCATTCAGAAGCAATCTCAAATTAACAAGTTCCCTCTGTATTTTATTAAAATCTTGCTGCAAAACAACCATTGCCATATCCACATCATCACTCATGGTGTACAAAATTGTATCATCCGCATAAAGTTGTATACAAGTTTTAGGTGAACAATAATTTAGTAAATCATTTATATATAATAGAAAAAGGAGGGGGCCAAGCACAAACCTTTGAGGTACCCCATTTAATATGGTAGCTGATGTTGAACACATACCTCCTATTTTAACAGATTGTAATCTCCCAATCAAATAGCTATGAAACCAGCCTAATGCTGGAATACCTAATCCAACATTTTTTAACTGATTAAGTAATATAATATGATGAACTGTGTCGAATGCCTTTGATAAATCCAGAAATAATGATGGAACTTCCTGGTTTTTGTCAAAAGCATTCAACAGGTCATCAACTACTTTTAAAATTGTATATGTAGTATTAGGTCCCTTTCTAAATCCTGATTGTAAATGTGTTATTATCAGGGCCACTGTTTTTCGGTTTTTACCGGAAAATCTGGTAAAATTCTGGAATTAGGGCTGCCTGAAGACCGGTAAAAACAAAGATTTCATGGAATCTGGCATTTTATATCAGATCAGTAGATCTACAAAACTTGTGTTTTTCTTTTAATTCCTTCCTGTACTATTTTCAATTTGCTCTATTTAATGCTCTGTATATTAAGCCTTCTTTAATTCTGATTACTTATGCACATACTAAAAGAATGATAGCAGAATCCTGGTAAAATCTGGAAATTAGAGTAATAATCACTGGTGTAATTCTGGAATCTGAAGTCTTGAAAACGGAATTTCATTATTTTAATCACCGTAAATCAGTGGCCTTGGTTATTATATTATACTTAATAAAATAATTAGTTAATTGAATACTCACAAGTTTTTCAGTATTTTTGCACATATTGGTAGTACTGAAATTGGTCTATAAGATCCTGGGTTTGATAGGTCACCCTCTTTAAATGCTGGAGTAACAAAAGCTGTTTTCAGATCAATTGGTAATTCACAACTATCCAAAGAAAAATTAAAAGTATATGTAAGATGAGGTGCTAATAATTCAGCTGCCAATTTCAGAAAAAGGTTGGGGATCTTATCACATCCAGGACCTTTTCTAATATTTAAAGTCTGTAACTGTTTTTTAACATCATATAATTGAATTGGACTAAATAAAAACACAGGTCGTTTAAGTCCACTACCCAAATCAATATCCAAAACAGGGAGTGGCAAGTCTGGATGCATTTTATTGAATGCATCACCAGCAGAGACAAAAAAGGAATTCAATACATTTATCTTGTCAACATCCGTCACAAAAGTTTTTCCTTCAAATGACAAAGATGTTGGCAAGTTAACTGAACCTTGACTTCCTTTCATCAAATTTATGCTTTTCCATAGTGCACATGGATTTTTTTCTGATAAGGAGAAATAATCTTCATAATATTTCCTTTTTTGTTTCCTAATATTTTTAGTACAATTATTTCTAACAACCTTAAATGCCAAGATATCTTTAATTTCCTTAGTAGTTTTAGCTATATGCCATAATTTTGATTTTTTTTATTAAATCCTTCAATTCTTATGTTATCCAAGGCACTCTTTTTCTTTTATGTTTTTTTAATTTAAGTGGGGCATGTTTATTTATAACTTTCACAAGAGACCATTTAAAGAAAAGCCATGCTGTGTGTACATCTGGGCAAGTATACATTAAATTCCATTGGATTTTTGCCACATAATTTAAGTATGCCTGTTCATTAAAATGATTAAACATCCTTACATAAATAAATTGTGATTGTCGTTTCTCTATCTGAGTGTCCCTAATACAAGAAATGTAACAGTGATCACTCACATCATTTTCATGAACTGCTGATATATATCTTTCAGGTCTATTTGTAAATATTAAATCTAATAAAGTATGTTTTTCATTATTTGATTTATGCAGTCGAGTAGGTGTATTAATCAATTGCTGCAAATTAAGAGCTGCAAACTGATTTAGAATCGTTAATTGAGGAATTAACATATTCCAATTAAAATCTCCTAGCAATACTGTCTCACAATTTATGAAGGGAGCAAAATGTTCACACAAAGTTTGTAATGCAAAACGTTTAGCAGATGGAGGTCTATAACAGACCATAATATTTAATAAGAGACCTGTATTTCCTTGTATTTGTACAATTAACAAGTCCAATTGATCTGGAAATGTTTTAGCAAGTTTCAATGGACCCTTATATATGTTATTTAAATACAACATAACCCCTTTTTTGTCTATCCTGCCTAAAAACATTATAATTCTCTATGGATACATCAACATCTTTGATTTTAGATGAGAGCCAAGTTTCTGTTAAAGCTAATATATCTGGTTTAAATGTTTCAACTTGAGTTCTTATTATATCCAATTTGGGTAACACACTTCTAACATTTAGGTGTAAAAAAACAAATTTTTCCTTTCCCCAAAATCAACCAAAGAATAGTCATTTCCCAACTGAGGACCGGGGTTCACATGTACATAACCAGAGATCAGCAAACTAATCAATATCAGTTTCCTAATCCATACAAACTTCGTTTTTGAATATATTTTCAATTTTTGTGTATCTCTAGTATGTTTATAGTACATCTCAGGTGCACGCACATGTGAAATCAAACAGCCCTCAGTTAATACTAAAACAAAGCTCTCAGTCAAATCAAACCTCTCTACATATACATTGGGAAGAAAGATCTCATTTCCTACAAATTGTATGGGAACATATTTTCCCCCATTAGGGTTATCCCTTCCCACAATACACAGTATTGCTAATAAAACTACCAGTATAACAAGCATGATAACAGCGTACATACCTGCTAAAAGTCTAATAAAACAAACTGAATTATCAAACATGCAATTTATACTTTAAAAATAAAAGCAAAGACTGTTACAGTGTAAAAATGTTCTCTTCCGAGTGGCGCTCACGCCACTCACGCTCACACAACTGTGCTCGCGCAGTAGCAGCATGAGATTTAAATAGCTGCTCTGCCCCTCCTTCCAGTGTGATGTAGATGCTGTCTGCTGCCCCCTCACAGCTGAATCAGCTTCATCAGACTGCAGGATGTAACAAGCACTCAGGTAGAGCAATGGCACAGTTCACAAACTAGCTGGATGACACAGTTACTGCAGCTTTCATTTACACAGCAGTTGTAGCGGTAAAAGATGTACCTGGTCAGTGAAATAGCAGCAAGAGGTTTAAATCTTGGTCTCAACTGCTATGGCATTGCATTTTCCAATGGGTGCTTGCATTTTGTCATGGCACAGGTCACAGATCTGCTTCAGAATAACCCTGTTCATGCAGTATCAGCTGACTGTTTCAGTGTCCGTCAGCTGTTCAAACATCATTCTGGCATGATACCACCACAGGGCTGACCACCTACAGTGCCTTCCTCTGCCACATTGCTGGTTCGCCCACCTCTCCATCCCCAGTATTATGCCCGCCATCAGGAATGGTGCACCTTCCATTATTGGCTTTCTGCTGCTTCTCTCCTCCTGCTTGCCCCTGCTATCCCACTGTTGGCCTGCTGGGGGCTCGAACTTAAGTCTACTCCTTTTATACTTATTTCCACATGGTGTATTTGGTACTTGCACCATGGATGTTCCGTACCTGTGCATACATTTTGCTCTGTGAATGGCTCTGTGCTCTATATTCAGGTACACACACCCTTGAATTGTGCCGCATGTCATTACGTTCTGTCTCCGACGCATCCTGTTCAGCGTAGTGCATCCGGCTTGTGCCAGGGCATCTGCGCTGTCTGTGAATGGCTCCAAGGTGCATTTCTGGGTTGCACTGGTGCATCTCATTTGCACCCAGCACATGTTGTTTGTGAATCCTGTGCTCCATCTTTAACTAGACTCCTTGCCAGTCTCACTGCGTAATGTAACTGCCTCATAGAGTTGTAAGGCTCAGCAAGTGCCTTGGTTGTTGTTCAAACAGTTCTCTGGCTATGTAACTACTGTAGGTCATTAAATGTACTGAAGTTGTTTTATTTTCTGTCTTTATCCCTCTACCCTTTCCCCCAGGATGTGCCGTGAGACAAGCATATTGTTGCTCAGTGCACCTTTCCTGTCGAAACATTTCAATAAATAAAAAAAATAAGTAAAATATCTTGATATTTATAACATGCAAATAAATTTATTCTGAAAACTAACAAAAAATATTAAAAATCAATGCTTATTCATTCATAAATTCAATATTTAATATATGACATTTATTAGACTGTAATTGTATAGTATGATGATTTCATCAAGTTGGTTAATGTTCTTTTACTTTTTAGCATCATATAAGTCGATGACAATTCTTTTATTGATTAAAATGGAATTGCATTTCAGTGAACATAACATATGTAATGGTTCTCATAAAATATAAATATTCATTATGCAATAAATGTGACCTCTGAGAAACATGTTTACTGTCATTACTTTAATTACAGTAAAAGTAACATCTCACAGTAACTTTTTTAGAGGTATTTATTATTGTATAATTGAAACAAGTCGCTCGGGGCTGGATATTTAAAGTTTAGTGTATGTGCAAACATGGTCAGTGTAGGTGCTAACCATGGTTTGTTCAAGCACTCATGGTGGGGACATTCAAATGCCTTGTGATGGTTCTCAAATCCAGCATCACCAAAGTGCTGAAATACAACTGCCCCTATGCAAATGAGCAGATCATTTTATGCATACCACTATAGTGGTATATTTAAAGGTTTGCAGTGGTGGTAACCAGTACCCAAGCAGCACTGTTTACTATCTCAGGAAACCACCCATTAACTCTACACAAAGTTTGCATCCCTTCCCACCCCTCACCCCTTCCGACAACCACAAAGGCAGGGTGATTACACTGCAGCCACTCACCTCCATTCTCCTGTCAATCTACTTAAAACATTCCATTGTGGTCTTGTGTTCTGTATTGTGACACACCACTCTGGGATTGGGTTAATCACACACCAACACACACCTGGTGTGGAGTATTGTTTAAGTGGACATGAAACATTAGAAAAAGGTAGACCAAGCTTTAACAACACTTCTTTCAGTTTGGTTCCACATGCATGCCAACAAATATCAGTATTATACAGAATTAAAACTTTGTCAGCAATCCAATTACTCCTTGTCTGTTACACCTCTCATCTCCCCACCTGCAGATTTCAATAACGTTTTACGAATAATGAGTTAAATTTGTAACAGTCAAGAAGTGGTAGCATCAACACAGTATCTTTTGAGGGGAGACAGGAACTCGAAGGACTTGGCCAGACTAGAAAAGTGGTCTGGCATTTGACAACTGGCATTAAACACTAAAATATTTAAAGTTATGCACCTGGGGACAAATAATCCAAGGACCACATATTGGTTGGTTGGTGTGCAAGTAACCAGGTCAGAGGAAGAAAAGGACCTGAGAGTAATTGTCATGAGTGACCTGAAACATTCAGGACACTGCAGGAGAGCAGTAGCCAAAGCAAATCAGATGTTGGGCTACATAGGCAGAGGAATTGCCAGCAAGAAGGCGGAGGTCATTCTGCCGCTGTACAGGTCACTGGTATGACTGCAACTTGAGCACAGTGTGCAGTATTGGTGCCCATATCTAAAGAAGGCTATCAACATATTGGAAAAGGTCCAGAGAAGGACAACCAAAAAGATCCATGGCCAACAGATTAACACCTGTGAGGAGAGTCTCAGGGGGCTCAATATATACTCACTGGTGGAAAGAAGGGAGAAGATGGATGTGATTGTGACCTCCAGGTACCTTACGTATATAAGTAGATTGAGCACTAAGGGCCTCTTAAGCCTTAATGGGAAAAAGACCACTAGGGGTGCAGCCTTAAGCTGGTGATAGGGGGAGATTCAAGAGGGATATTAGGAGGTACTTTTCTCTGGGTGGGTGGTGGCCAAATGGAATGAGCTGCCAGAGGAGGTGGTACCCCTAAAAACAGTTGACAGCTTCAAGAGGAGATGGAACAGGGTGAAAGGGAAAGTTGCACATGGGAGGCAAAGGGTGTAAGGATAGGATGGTTGAGGGAGGGCATAAAAGAAACAGGGAAGGGGACAGTTCCCTCTGTAAACACATTGATAACTGCATACTCCAGCAGACTAGACCATAAGGCCTTTATCTGCTGGCAATTTCATATGTATGTATGTAATTATGTACTGTGTGTACGAATGTTTTGTATGTGTGCAGTAGGAGTTAGAGAACATAACCAAAATCAGATTTGATCACTTTTGATTTTGTTTCCCAAAATGAAGTTGAAAGTGCATTTATATGACCCTATTCCTGTGGGCTTGTGAGACACTTCTCCATGCACGTGTTTACATCCATACACATCCCACATCATGCTGTGTAGTACTCCTTAAGTTATATATGCCACATCATGCTTATTTGACTTAAATAGTACTGACTTGCCAATTCTAGACTGCTTTCATAACATGAAATTGTTTGCCATGTAATGCATCAAGGTTTCTCTTTTATGCCTAGCCAGGCACATCAATTTGGCTGAAGCCACTGAAACTGGTTGTATACTGATCATATCTTGTCCTCTTGCCTCTTTCAATCCAGCCAACATGAATGGTATCTTTGTCTGATTCACAATAATTGTGCAATCCACAACACGTAGCTATCATGTAAGGCAACAATGTAAAATGAAAGTCCTTACATTTTTGCAAAACTCCACATCTAGCATTCAACCTTCCAAATCCAATCTCTACTGAGATCTGAACATTAAATGACTCCTGTTCAGAAATTAGTCTCAAATAGATTGTGTAACTTTCAATTAGCCAGTTTAAAAGAGGGTATGCAGGGTCTCTGACAATCTATAAATCTATGATTTTTAGGAATGGGTGAAAGCACAATTTTTCACCCCTGTGGAACTTCCTCGGAAATTGGATAACTTTCACGGAAGTTTCTGAACTTTCGCCTGTGGCAGAGCAGAAAACTTTCACAAAAGTTATGGGCAAAATTTCACTTAGTGTCAAATAAAATAAGCCCTGGTGGCTAGTGTCCCCTCAAACCACCCACCACATAGGTACACAATTAAATATCCCTGGTAGCTAGCAGTCCCTCCCAGCACCGGATCACCCGCCTGACTTTTAGAAAAAAAATCTCCTTTTAAGTAACGATCCTTCCCCCCATCCCTTGCCCGACAGTGCCCACAGCCCGACAAAGTGCCCTGATGCCCTGGTGGCTAGTGGTCCCTCCCCTCCACCCATTCACCCTCTGAAGTATATAGTAACTTCTCCATCTTCGTCTGTACATTAAAAAAAAAAAAAAGTCTCACGGTCGTGTGGCTTCCCAACCCCCCTCACCATCCCTGATTCACAGTCACATATTATTTCTCTGGTGGTCTAGTGCCCCCCACCACATCAGGTGTCCCACTACACCACCCCCGCTAGCAGGGATTACCAGGGATTAATTTGGGAAGTGTTTTTCAAATATAGGGGAGGCAGAATTTCCACGAATGTTTGGAAATGGATTTTTGAAATTTTGCAGAAGCAAAAGTCTGACTTTCACTTCTGTTCCTCCAATGCAAATTCTTTTTTGCACACCCCTAATGATTTTCCAAGAATCAGTCTTCACCATTCATCACTGGTGGGTGTGTGCCAGAGGAGCTAGGACCCATGAGAGTGTATAGCTTTAAGATTTTGGAGTGTTTATTTTATTTATTTATTTAGTAAGTGCACTAGACAAATCCTGCCTATTTTCAGGCACGACCCGGGGGAGGGGGATACAGATGAATGCCAACTGACCTTTGAACCAGATTAAGTTTTTGGTGGTATTTTTAGTGAATGAGAGTAATTTGGCCAGGACACCGGGGAAATTCCCCTACTCTTTTTGATAAGTGCCATGGGATCTTTAACATCCACCTGAACTACCACCAATCCAGGCAGATGGGACCTCGGTTTAACGTCTCATCCAAAAAACGGAAGTGTGACATCCAAGGTCGAGGACAGCACTGGCCAAGAGGTGAATGTATGACGTGGAGCTCATAAACTGCCAGAAATGGACACTGGCTTCCCCCTCTCCTCAGTTCTGTTTTTCCTGCTGTTGTTGCAGAATCTCACCATAGGAGCGTTCTGCACAACTGTCTGCATCACAAGTTCTGCCGTCGCCTTTTACGCAACTCTGTACCTCAATTCAATGCCATTTCCATTGGTGGGGCACCGTTTATCTTTTCCTTTTTTTTCTGTTCTTTTAGTACGGCATAGGTGCTGTTTTTGCATTTTTTTTTTTATTGCTTTCCTTATCAGTTCGGTCAAGTCCGGTCCATGTGTCTTTGAGGCACTGGTCAGGAAGCACAGGAAAACCAAAAGCAGTTGTAAAATTCGCAATGAGTGTTTTATTATGATCAATAACAGTAAAATTAAAATTAAAATTGTTCAGAATAACTATTTACAAAGGCAATGCAAACAGAGAAAACAAATTCCTTCTTCTTTCTGTTTCTTCTCGATTTCAAATCTCAGTCTTTCACTCTTACAAAAGTATTGCTGCTCTTTTCATAAGTATTTGCAAACTCCACTCATTAACAGACATCCCTGTTTTTCCTAAAATGTTCTTGTCGGTTTCTTGCAGATGCAGCAAAAAGAACATAGTGACCCAGAACTAACCTCTTGTTGACAGCTCTGGAAAGATTTTGCAAACCAGAATCTCTGGTTAACCCCCTTGAGTTCCAAATAGCTTTTTGCAATCATTTCAACAGTATAACAATATACATTTCAAACAATGGGATCCCAGTTTCACATAAAGATTCACATACATTTTTTATAACCACAGATATACAACGGAGGAGAAAAGACAGAAACAGCAAGTGAAGGTAGAGAGATAGTGAGAGACCAAGAATCGCAAGACCACTGGAGTGATCAGTTCCTAGGTCTCACAAGAAAATTTGGTTGCGCAACCAGACAGGCAAGAGACAGAAAAGGAGAGGATAGAACAGATCCTTGCATTTAACTCTTTCTGCATAACAAATGAGACAAGGCCTTATTCAACCCTGTTATACCGGGGCATAAAAACAACAAAAAAATCTAAGATGAGGCTCCCCCCTATGTCTTGGTGCCTTTGTGGGAATCTCATGGCTGTCACTGACTGCCATGACTGATGCTTCCCCTACCTGGGTTGAGACCACGATATGGATAAGTGGGATGCCTGCTTCTTGATGGATCTCTTTACCCTTGAGCAGCATGCAGTGAGGATGGGGCAGGACCCCCCCAATCTTCGTAGTCCGGTGTTGCACCAGAGAGTCCAGATTCAGGTCACTGGGCTCTTCCACTGAGCCCCTTCCCAGTACTATATGTAATGCAGGAGAGCAGGCCTCAGCTAGCCCTCATCTTGCTGATCTGAGACACCTGTGGGAGGGGGTTTGTGGGACAGCTGGCCTCCTCCAAGGGGTTGACTGCACACTCTTCACAGTTTGTTGCCCTCTCAGGGGCCCAGACACCCCGATGACAGTGTTGCAGGTATACTCTGGGCCTGCACCAGTGGGTCCCTCAGCAGCATAGCCCAATGCTGCCTTGGTGCCCTGCACTAACACCAGTGCTGGTAAGTGGGATGGTGCCATCCATGCAGCTGGGTTCCCTCCTGCCGCTGTCCGTGGCATCAGGCGATGAAGGGTCCTGGGTGTTGCTCAGTTAGTGAGCTCCTTGATCTTATCCTTTGACTTGGAGGATAAGGATAGGGATTATCCTGCCTGGTTCCCAATTCCAGTATGCCTGTGGACCCTTTTGGGCCTAGTCTTAGGCCTTAAGCATCAGCGGAGCCTTGTACTTCTTTGTCTTATGGCAGCTGTGGCGTTGCCTCCTCTGTTCCCATGGTGCCATGTGCATCACCAAGGATGCTACTGATGGGAGGAGTGGTGTGGAATCTAGTACTGGGTTGGGTTATGGTGCTGCCTCTGGTGTTGGGTTATGTTCTGGTGCCTTCCTTGGTGCCGACTCTGACCTTGGTGCTGTTGGTGGTGCTTTGGGGGATGATGGTGCCATTCAGCACATTGGGCACATCTCTCCTCTAATGTCTGGCTCTGCAGATTCTTTTAGGCCTTCTCCAAGGGGCAGCACTCTTCCTGGTGAGGCAGGGGTCAGGTGGCCTAGATCAGCACCATGCTCCATGTCAAGGGTGGCTGGGGCCACTGGACAGATTTGTGGCATCAACTCTTGCCTTCTGCCCCCATGGAACCATTAGGGCATGCAGTAGGTGGGGAAAGGGGTTGCCATGTGGGATGTGCATGACTCTGACCTCTCCACCATGGGATTCTCCCCCAAGGACACCACCCTGATAGCCCCTCTACAGTTGAGCATTCCACAGAAGTTGGGCTGCACAGCTCCCTCCCTCGGGAGAGGTCCCCTGTTCAGTCTCTCAGACCTGGAAGAGCACCTGGTCTGGTCTGCAATGACCTTTCTCTTCCTCCTTCATCCCCTCTCCTCTGTTTCACTAGCCCTATGGGGCCCAAGACCTAGGAACAGTTCAGGGATTTGGATTTTGCTTTCCCTGTTTATCTGAGGGCAATGGAAGAGGCCATCTTCTGGTCTTCAGCCCCAGCACTGCCTCCCCCCCGAGTCCAGATCTTCTGCATCCTCGTCTTCCTCCACTAAGAAAGCAGATACTTTGATCCACTACACCTACAATGTTGATTACACCAATTATCAGTGCTCCTTTCAAGGATGATGAAGGAGCTGCAAATGTTCCATTTTGCTGGATGCAGTCCTGCTCATACGACACTGTCCTTCCTTGGGTAGTACAGATCTATCACTACTGTCATACCTCCTTGGCCCCAGCCATTAACAGAGGCATCACATAATGTCTGGCTCTGTCCCTCTGCCCCCTCCAGCCCCACAGAACTGCCAGTGCAGGTATTGCATAACTCTGGGATCTCCAGGAGGCATGCCTCACCCCACTTCTAGAGTCTAGCTCCTGGAAACCCCTTCTGGTCATCGTGGCCCACTGCATGACCCCCCCCGAGTCAGACTTGGCAGAGTTTGACTGCTGGGGTGGAAGAGTTTTCTCGGCAGTGTGCTCTACATTGTGTATTGCTGTACACCGGGCTCTACAGGTTATCTATAGTAAACATCTTTGTGCAATGCTGGGACAGCTCCTGGCATCCATTACTGACTCTGAGGCAACCAGGTAGGCCATTCACCTTTCCACACAGGGCCTGGAGCTGGCAAGACACCAGTTGAGGGGCATCCTATGATGCCAATTAAGTGACTTCCAGGCTGATACAAACCTTGATCTGGAGTTGGGAGAATAGTGTGGCTTCACCTATCTAGGTTGTCACCCTTGGCCCAGCGTTCAGTGATTGCCTCTCATTTCCAGGTGGCCAATTTCTTTTCCCACAGGTTCAGGTAGGTGCTTCAGGGTGCCTTCATGCTCTCAGTCCACTGGAGTCTCCACCTGCCCCTGACCAGTCTCAGACCTCGCCAGACCTGTAAGGGGCCCCCCACAGGAGGCCGAGGGAACTATCATTTCCCTCTGGGTTTACTGTCACCACCTTATGGTGGTGGCTTGGCACTCTGACCCATTAGTGATGAATGGTGAAGACTGATTCTTGGAAGATACGAAAATTACCTACTAACCATAATTCTTGATCTTCCTGAATACAGTATCTTCACCATTCATCAATGATACCTGCCCAGCATCCTATGCTATGGCCAGGTTCTGGGCAGTGTCACCTCCCTTATTCTGCCTTCCCGCTATTTCTTTAAAAAAATAGAAGAGGGGAACTCTCTTTGTAGTGGCAAGCCTCTGAGGTAACTCGCCCTTCTTCTCCAGGTGAGACCCACAAAAAATAAATTGTCTTGACTACTCAGCCTTTATTTTTTGTAAGGGGAAGGCAACACTTCTTTGGGTGTCTTGACCCTTTTTCCTGTTATTTGAAAAAAAAAAGGAAACCTTTCCAGGTATACGTAGGCTCTGTTCTCTTATTAATGCCTGTGCTTCAGGATCTTTAGATCCTCTTAAAAAAAAAAAATTCTTTAAATGTTCCCCTTTTTCCCGATAGAGAGAAAGAGTAGGAAAGAGAGTCTCCTTCTTCTTAAACTTTAATTACCCTCCCCCCTCCATTCTCCAGGGAAGGATATCTATATTTTGCTGACTGATTTACCTTTTCTGTCCCCTTGGGGACACAGCTTCCATAACAGCTCACTTAAGTGGCTGGGCTTACATGAAAGGCCTTATTTTCTTCAGAGAGATCAGAATTTCTTGGGATCCTTCCCTTCTGTGTTATAAGGGGCCCCCAGCTCTTAGTCACTCCATGAGAGTACCTTCTCCTCCTGGTTCTTATTTCCAGCAATGGGATTCTTAGTAGTCTGAGGCTTGGCTTAGCCCTTAGACCTTTGTACTCATACACTGGTTTATTCCTTCTTACATCTTGGTCATATGACATTCATGACCTTCACCCTGTATATCCTTCTTCTTCAGATGGACATATAGTTTGGCTTTGTCCATGGACCATGGATCTGCTTTGCTCTCCAGAAAGGTACTCCTTTTCTTACAACCCTCCTAGGCACATTCCCTTTTTTTCTCTGGGAAGATTACTTGTTTGTGTTGAATTTCAAGCAGTGTTAAGCTTTTAAATTTCACATGACAGCTGGCTATTTTTCTGACACATCTCTCCTGAATCTGACCGGGGTGTGGGGCCCTAATATTTCTCTTTCTTTCTCTTCTTCTCTGGCCTTCCCAGTTTTTCTGGTCACTCCTGGCCAACCTAAAGTCCCTCCATCCAGAATTTCCTTATCTTCTCTTTTGGGTTGATTTCTTTTAGGCTGTTTAGTTTATATCCTGTATTCTTTTCCCTATCACTTGGGCTCCCTTGAACCACTCGTTTTGTCGTCTCTTTTTTCATCCCCTCCTAAGTGGACAGAACTGAGGAGAACAGGAAGCAAGCATAAATTACTGGCCAGTCCATGAGCACCATGACATACTGTACATCTGCATCGTTTCAGCACCATCCCCAACATCGACTCCCCCACTCTAAAATCTTATAGCTACTGTACAGCATATGCTCACACGGGATCCTAGCACATCTGGCACAAACTCACCAATGATTAATGGTAAAGATATTCTGGAAAATCAAGAATTAAGGTGAGTAGGTAATTTTCATTTTTCTCCATTTATATGCCTGGAACCTGCAACAGATGTAATATAACATAAATAGACAGACAATTATATTTTGCTTCAAGGAAAAACATGTACACTATTACACAGTTTTCTGGCATCCAAAAACTGGAGCATCGCTAGATATGACATAAATATTAAAATACAGTTGAAATGCAGTTGTTTTTTTTCAGAACGAACACCATCTGTCACTTTTGTCTCCTACTTCTTTACACTCAACAGTTTGTTAAATAGATTCCATTTGCCAGTGTTCATGAGACAGTTTATTAAATCTGACATTTTTTATCAATCATTTGACATCAGTTTGAAAAATGTTCATATTTACTTAATTAGAATAAAAGGAAAAAATGCTTTTTTACTCCATACATACTGTATATATATATTTTTTTCTTTTTGCAGTATTTACTTTTGGAAGAGTGTTGGAAGAGTGTTGGCAAGAGTGTAAATTGAAGAACTCTTCAGTATTTTAGCATCATGCCTGGTACCAGGCATGTCAGTACTGATGTTTAGGAAACTATGTATATTGTTTTAAAAAACTTATGCATTACATAAAAAAACAATTAAAACACTGTTTACCATTATTAATGCCTACGTAATAATAAGGCATACTGCTACAAAACTGTATACCAGTATTTGTGATCAACAACTGCTTGAAGTACATGTCAAGTCCAACCCTTCCAATTTACAAAGTCCCTGCACCCATCAGATGGCACAAGCACAGGTATATGAGATCCTTCAATGCATCCAAAAATGTGTGGTAGGCCATGCTGTTTCTCAAAACTTCATGCTATATTTGCCACTTCCGCATCAAAAGGAATCCCGATGATACTTGGCAGAATATTTGTCATGAACCAATTGCAAAAAGTATATACGAATTTATAGACAGTAGACTTGTGGGCTCCAAACTGATTGGCCACCATGAGGTATTCAGCACAGCTTCCAATCTTGTACAATACCATAGCTAATATCATCTTCATGGGGATGGGTTTTCTTACATATGCTGCATCAGGTGCCAAGAAAGCATGTGTCATATTTGAAATCTTCACAAATGGTAGATGAGACATATGAAAATTTTCAAGCCAGTCACTGTCTGTAAAATCATGGCGTACAATATGATTCCACCAATCAATGGTTCTGACCTTCATCAAAAAGGTACATTCTTAGTGAGTATTCATAGATGCAAAGGACTTCATAGCTTGTTGTGTGATATACATATTCATTGACTTAAATCTTTATTGTCAATGCTCCTAATATATTCGTGTATGAAAACAATCCATTCAGTATCAAATATTATTTGCAGTATCAGTATTAATAGTGACAGCACTGCATTGCATATCATGAGTATTCATGGTCTCATCATTTTACGGACTTGGACACCGAATGAAATGATAGCAAATAAGTAAATCACTACGTACAATACTGTTTTCAAACTTGCAACTCTCTGGTATCTCACCTCCCTCACTCCCCCATCACCATGATTCAACTGAAACTGGGACTATCTTAATACTGGTATTTATTTAGTCTTTGGTAACCGGGTAAGTGCACTGATAGAAGGGACCGTTTTCAGGCACGACCTGGCCAACAGGTGGTACACACAAAATACAGGCAAAAATCACAAATACAGGTAGGAATAATAATGCTACAACAGTAAACATAATACGAGATGTAACAAACAATTAGAGAATTGTACAACTTTCATGGGTATAGAAAAATAATGGAGCTATACTTTGGAAAAATAGTTAAAGGAGAGTAGGTACTAAAACAGAGTCATCTGAGGAGGGCAGGCAGGGGGAATAGAGAGCAGAGGAAAGTGATTATGAAAGTATTTACAGAATAGAGAGGCTAGAGAGCATTATGGTTGAAGCTATATTTTGCAAGGAGCCATGATTTGAGGTTGTGCTTGAAATTAAGATGGGATACAGAGGAACAAAGATGGGTGGGTAATCCATTCCACATAGAGGGGGCTGCAATAGACAGAGCTTTCCCACCCATATTGATAATTGATTTAGGCACCTGGAGGGAGGGTGCAGTGGAGCATTGAAGGCTCCTAGTAGGGGTTCTGAAAATGAAGAGGAAGGAGAGAAAAGAAGCATTGCCGCTTCTAAGGATGGTATCCACAAGACATCCAAGAGTGTGGTCAAAGCATCCTGGCAAGGAGAGCCAGCCAAGGGAGCAGTCGAGGTCACAGTGGTGAGTAGTGTAGGGTGCTGACAGGGCAAAGCGGCAGGCATTGTTATAAGCTACCAAGAACCTAGACTGAAGTGTGGTAGAGGTCCTGGAGTAGATAGGGGAGCAATAATCAAAGATGGGGAGCAGATTTCCTGTGACTATAGCAAGGTGAGGCTCCTTAGTGAGGTAGGGTTTGAGGTGAAAGGCAACTCCCAGTTTCTGATTTACCCAGTGGACTATGTGGTTGATGTGGTCATTGAAGGTGAGGGAGGGGTCAAGCAGCCAGGTACTTGAAGGAGGAGATGTTTTCAAGGGCAGGGCCACCAGGGGAGTATACAAGGAGGATATCATTGGGCTGGAGAGTCTTGGTGAGGTACGGTTGTGACCCAAACAACATGGCCTTGGTTTTTTAGCATTGACTAACAGAAAGTTGGATGAGAATCAGTTTGATGCTGCACAGTAATTCTCAGATAAGATGGAGGATAGGTGAGGAAGGGAGTTGTCACTGTGAAAGATAAGATAATTAGCCTAACCTGTAGCTCACTACTCTATGCCATCAGCAGGGAGGGAGTTGACAAATGTGTAGAAGAGCAAGGGGCCCAGGATAGAGCCTTGGGGGACACCTGTAGTGACAGGTGGGGGGCAGTAGTGGTGCCTAAACACACAGATTGGGAGCATCTAGAGAGGTAACTATGGAACCAGTTAGTGGTCTCAACAGAGCAGCCAAGCACTGACAGCTTGGTGATGAGGAGGGAGTGATTGATCATATTGAAGGCTTTCGATAAGTCAACAAAGACGGCACCTGTGGAGCACCCATGGTCCATGTTAGAGAGGATGTGGTCAGTGAAAAGGGCAAGAGCAGTGGATGTGCTATGAAATTTGTGGAAACCATGCTGCTGGCTAATAATAGATTGTGTTAAGAGAGGTAATCCATTAGCTGGCTATGTATGACCCTTTCCAGGAGTTTGCTTAGGTGAGGGAGACTAGATATAGGCTGGTAATTATTGGAGGAGTGTGGGTCACCAGATTTAAAGATGGGGACTACTCTAGAAGACTTCCATGAGTCAGACATGGAGGAAATAGTTAGGGCAAGGGTGAAGACAAAAGAAAGTGGCTTGGATATTAGAGGGGAGATAAGTTTTAGGAACACCGGGGAAAGGCCATCAGAGCCAGGGCTGCCCCGATTCGGTAATCTCTTTAGGAGTTTGTAGGTATCCTATGGGGATATGGTCTTAAAGTAAAAAGGGAGAGAGGGGGGAGATTAGGGTTGGAGGGACTGAGGATGAGGAGGGCATACAGGGTCTCGAGGTGGAGTTACCTCAGTAGTGGAGGGTGGGATGGGAGGGGTGATGGGAGATGGTG
The DNA here is from genome assembly GCA_016271365.2 of Neoceratodus forsteri. Lineage (NCBI taxonomy): Eukaryota > Metazoa > Chordata > Ceratodontiformes > Ceratodontidae > Neoceratodus > Neoceratodus forsteri. The sequence goes on from CM028130.1 coordinate 188,826,498, forward strand.
GAGGGGTAGTGCAGGAGCTCTGCGGTGTGGGAAGGCAAGGAGGGAGTTTTCAGAGGAGGGCTGATGGGTCTGAGAACTTGGTGTTAAGAGTTTCAGTGACCTCAGAGGGATCAGTCAACAAGCCAGAAGGACAGGTCAGGTGTATGTTAGGGCTCCGTGTGTGGGGATTCAAGAGGGAGCCAATGGTGTCCCAGAATTTTCTATGGTTACCTAGATTTTCTTTCTGAAGTCTAAGGGAGTAATCCCATTTCAAGGATCTTGTGGTGTGCTTGCATTTATTACTCAGATGACTATACTCATTCCACAGGGCAGGGAAGGGGGCCTGTCTGTACACAGCACATTTGTTATCCCTCAGCCTCATGTGAGACAGGAGTTCTTTGATTAACCAGTGCTTGCACCCATCTCTGACACACTGGGTGGTGAGAGGAAAGTGGTGGTCCTGGATGGCATGAAGGGCATTTGTGAGATGAATGGTAGCCTTAGAGGTGGAGAGGACATAGAGGTCTGCCCAGTTTGTGGCTCTAATGTCCTCAGAGAGGTGGGAGGTGTCAAGGTGATTGAAATTGTGTACAGATAGATATTTGGGAGGAGGGTGGAAGGCCTTGGAGGACCAGAGGACATATGTGGGAGAGTGGTTACTCGGAGTCCGACAGCATACTGATATGGGTGATCCAATCACTGCTATTTGAGAGTACCCAGTCAAGGAGAGTGCTGGTGGAGGTGTGATGATTGAAATGTGTAGGAAGGTTGATGACTTGCACCAGATTGTGTTGTTTTATAAGGTTTGCATGGTCTGGTTTATGTGGGCTGAGCCAGTTTAGGTTGTAGCACCAAGTAGGAAGAAGTCCCTGTGGGGGGAGAGAGATCCATAGCCAGTAAAGAGATTTTGAAGGCCCTCTATTCCCCCACCAGGAAGATTGTAGCAACATCCCAAGAATAGCTTTTGTTGAGACAAGAATAATTTCAACAGTATGCCACTCACTAGGGGAGATGTTGTTGGAGCACAGGGTGAGCATGGCAGAGAGCGATTCATAGATAAATATGGCAGCACCACCTACCTTTCTTTTACCAAGTTGGTCTCTGCACAATAGGGAGTATCCTGCTTATCAGGATGCTGTGGCTTCAGCCAGGTTTCAGTGAGGCACAGTATATGGGGATTATACAAGGAGTCCCAGGCTTCAACGTCAGGGTATTTTGCAGGGAGACTGCAAATGTTCATATGGTATTTCTTACTTGGCAAAATAAAATTGCATCCAGGACTGGATATGGAGGTAAAATAGGAGCCCATGGTCAGCTAACAAGCCTCATGTTACTTTACCAACAGCTCTGATTTTACATAATGCCCACTCAAAAAAAAAAAAAAAACATGTTTGAAAATGATGATCTATAGACCTCAATAGAGAGAGCCAGCCACGATCTCCCTATATAGACATCATAAAATGTTGGAGAGTATGGGCAGAGTAGGCTAGTAGGAAGTGGAAAGGGCTCGTATGGCTAGCCCCTTGTGGGTAAAGTTTGCTTCCTTACTTTCTGTGGTGAACTGTTTAAAAAAATTAAAGAAGTACCACAGAGGAATTTCCATTTAGGTAAGGGAGATCCCTCCTTGATGTTTGAAAATAAAATAAAAAAAACATGAGAAAGAGTCTCAATGCAGTACAAGTCACATTAAACTGTTTCGCCAATGAGTTGATTTAGCATCGTTTTTTACAGTTGGCGATACATTGGCAACTCATATTACATTGTTTTTCAATGTTTAATCAGCTCAAGAGAAATGGTTGTAAAATGTTTTATGCCACTCAATTGGAATGCATTGGCAGTCCAGACACAATGCAATGCAAAACTGAGTTTTAAATCTAAAGAAACAGTTTGCTCAGGGCTTTTTGCTGGATCCAGCAACACTTATGCAACTCAGTCAGAAATACTAAAACAGCTCATTGGAGGAACAGCTTAATGTGACTTGTATTGTATCTAGAGATTGACGAAATCTGCAAATTTCATTCCATGAAATATTTTTCGAAATTCTCACATTTTGCAAAATATTTCATGGGTGAGTAATGCGAAATTCCACAGGCAAAATGTGGAATTTCACCCGCTATCAGAATTTAGCCACTCAACGGATGAAATTCTGCTGTTTGAGGGCACAATTCTGCATTTTGCGGGTGAAATTCCGCATTTCACGGAATGCCTGAATTTCACAAAATATTTAATATGGCAAAATTCACAATTTCACCTGAATTTCACCAGCAAAAATAAATTTTGCTGCATCACTATTAACATCTTGTTGGAAACCATCTTTCAGACATCAATGTTAATATTAAATGCACTTTGAAAATAGAAAGTGGAGTTGCAATTAATATTTCAACCATAGATCTTCGAGATTGATCTAAAAGAGAAAATAAGCAAAGTTAGTGGAGAGGTATGAGGAAATAAGGGATATAAATGTGGGGAAAGACAAAGGGGGAGGCTCCAGGAGAAAAGGTGATAATAGGCAAGGTATGAAATGAATGTGGAAAACAAAAAGGGGATGATGAGTAGGACAAGGCATAGTAAGGGAGAATGAGTGGTGGAGTCCTCAAGTGGGGACAAATTAACAGCTCCTAGTCAGGAGGCTGAATGGTGCCAAATGTGGGGGGAAGGAGACAGAGATAGAGACATCTGTGGAAAATGGGCATTCCAGCTGTGTGTGTACACCTGTTTTCATTTTCCACAATTGTCTTTGTCTCCTGCCACCACATTTGTCACCTTTCACCCTTCTAACTAGGTTGGCAAATGAGTTAGGTAGCCTGGGGGTGGGCCCCGAGGTAGTAAACTTGGTCAGAAATTGGCTGAGTGGCAGGACACAGATGGTGCTGGTAAATGGTGTTCAATCTGAAGAAAGGGAGGGTGACCTGTGGGGCACCACAAGGATTGGTCCTGGGTCCTGGGTCCAGTTCTCTTCAATGTCTTCATAAGTAACATTGTAGAGGGGCTGGAGAGTAAGGAATGTCTTTTCACAGATGGCACTGAGATCTACAACAGGTTTGAAGATCCAGAGGGGGACAAAAACATGAGAAAAGACCTGAGCAAGTTGGAGGAGTGGTCAAAAATATGGCAGCTGAGGTTTAATGTAAAAAAGTGCAAAATCATGTGCTTGGGGAGCAGAAATCCAAGGGAGGAACATAAGATGGGAGGAGAGGTACTGGCAGTCATCAAGCAAGAACAGGACCTGGGGTACTCATTTCTGAGGACCTAAAGGCAACAAAACAATGTTTCTGGCTGCGGTGAAAGCCAATGGGATGCTGGGGAGCACAGGGAGAGGGATCACCAGCAGAAGGAGGAGGTGATTATGCTAATAAACAGATCACTGGCGAGACCTCAGCTGGAGTACTGTGTCCAGTTCTGGAGACTGCATCTCTTGAAGGACATAGACAGAATGGAGGCAGTCCAGAGGAGGTCTACCAAGATGGTGCGAGGTCTGCATGAAAAACCCTATGAGGAGAGGCTAGGAGAACTCAATATGTATACCCTAGAGGAGAGGAGATAGAGGGGGGGATATGATAGAAACATTCAAGTACCTCAAGGGTGTAAACAAGGTACAAGAGGGTGCCATCATTCACAAAAGAAGAAGTACAAGGACAAGGGGCCATGAGATGAAACTAGAGGGGGTTCAATGGCAATGTAAGAAAGTACTTTTTCACTGAAAGGGTGGTGGGTGTTTGGAACACCTTCCCTGCAAAGATGGTTGGGAATTCAAGAGTGCGTGGGATACACATAAGGGTATGCTAGAGTCAGGGTAAAAAGGGTGAGCTGCAGATCAAATATGATCTGTGGTTTCTGCAATAGGTAGACAAATGGGCAGACTGGGTGAGTCACACAGTCCTTATCTGCCATCAACTTCTGTGTTTCTATGTAAATTGAAAAAGCTTGATACCACTGAATTCCTGAAAGCCATCTGTGCTGCCAACTGGTACTTCACCTGCTGCATCGAGAATTTTGTCGATGCTCTTAACACTCTTAATGGGACCTTCCTAAGCATCTGCGACACCTTTATCCCTTTAAAAAAAGCTTAGGGTTATGGGCCATAAAAATAATGGGTCATGTCAGACCTCCTAAACCTAATGAGGAAAAGAGACATGGCCCGGCTAAATATGGAAAACTAAAACTGCCTAACCTCATACAGCAATATAAATCACTATCACTCCGTAGTAAATGTAAACCAGCAGTCCGTGCAGCTACTGTAAAATAAACTCTCTCAGAGATAAACAACAGTGTGAGAGGGGTAACCTGAAACTTACCAAAAAAACTCTGAATGACCTAATTGACAAGGGCAAAAAAGATGAACAGATTACCTTCATCAAGGAGGGAAGCCTCATCAATGAACCTCGCAAGGTTGCCGACCTCTTCAATTCCTAATTCAGTGACCTTGATAACTACAAGCCCATGATCTCCCGTTCCAAAGAATGTAGCTCCAAGGAATCCTCAGTATTCTCCCACAATCCCTGGAATCCCCTCACCCCCCCCATTTTATTTTCACTACCTCTCACCAGCTGAGGTGATAGACTATATAAATAAGAATCATCCCAGGCTTACACTGGGAGCCGACGGCATTAACTATTGTATTTTTAAACTTGTCTGCAAACCCATCGCTTTCCCCTAACCAATATATTCAACCACTTTCTATGTACTGGGGTTTTCTCCAGTAAATGGAAAAGTGCTACCATTAAAACAGTTCACTAATCCATCCCCAAAAATGATATGTGCAATTACAAGCCAATTTCACTCCTCGCTGCTCTGTCCAAAATGATCAAATAAATAATTCTGGATCAAGCCATAGAATTTCTCGAAAAATACAACTTACTGATGGAGTTGCAGCATTTGTTCAGAGTTGACCACAACACAGAGATGGCCCTGGTAAGATTCAGTAACTTTATTGATAAGGCAAATGATGAAGGGCTCTTACCGGCTTAGTGTTCATCGACCTCACAAAGGTCTTCAACTTAGTCCACCACGAAGCACTCCTTTGTACTCTATCTAACTTAAATTCACAGGTGAAGCTGTCAACTGATTCAGGAACTAGGCATCTGTGTGACAGGCCACATAAAACAGTGATCAGAGGCCTATACTCTAATGTTAGCCCCATTAAATATGGTGTACCACAGGGCTCCATTCTAGTACCCTTATTGCTCTCTCTTGTGGTCAACCACCTGCCCAAAATATGCAGGTACACCAAGCTCATCCTCTATGCAGATTATGCTCAACTGCACTCCTCGCCAAACTACAGCATGACTTTAGCAAGCTTCACACCTGGTTCACTACCCATGGATTAGTCCTCAGCTCCAAAAAACAGTCATTTTGGTACTCTCAAGTACCAGTAAAGCTGTAGATTTTTACTTAACCCTCAGGTACAATGAGGTAACCTAATCGAGAGAGTCTCAGAGTTTAAATACCTAGGCATCTACCCTGACCATCACTTAACCTATGAGTATCATATCAGCCATCTGATCAAAAAAGTTCAAAGGATTGGCATGCTATACCAGTTAAAACAATTTTTTATACCCGAAACCAAGGCCCTATTAGCTAACAGCTTCCTGCTGCCTGTAATAGACTGACTCCCTGATCTACCCCTGTTCCATATCACAAAAAATACTGGCTGGTTAAGAGCTAAGTGTCATAGCATTCTCAAGTTCATCACTGGCCTCCCAGTAAGATCCATCACTGTGATCTCTAAAAGGCTGCTAATTGGTTTTCACTAGAGGATAGATTTTATAGCAAAATCTGTACCTTTTTCTACAAAATTCTCTGGTGTTGTCTATCGGGCAGTTTAGTCTCCATCTTTCCAAGGTCCGAGAGCTCTAGGACCACTAGGCTTACCTCTGGTTACTCCTTTTCTATTCCTTTCTGTCACACCACCCAAGGTCAACATACCCTCTGTTACAGGGGTGCTAAACTCCTCAAAATCCTGCCCTCATCGCTTGCTCGGTGTTCAGCTTTGTCTCTGTTTAAAAACTATCTAAAGTGTTACCTAATTGACAAATCTGTTTGTAAATTGCACTTGACTGCATGCATTGACCACTGTATTCTGTATGTAATTACACTTCATCGTATGCTATGTCCTCTGTATTCTATTATCTCAGACAGTTCCTTGTAATAATATGTCATATTTGTCACTGCGTATATCATTATACATGTGTCGCAATTACAGCGCCACAATTAGGGTGCCACAAACAGTTTGCCTGTCATTCTGGCAAACTGGATTTTGTGGCACTTGGCAGGGAGAGCACTGTTCGAGTGTTGTGCTCCTTGCCCCACACAGCTCTGACCTGGAGATGATTATATTGAAGTACCAGGGTGTGCAACCAGCCAGAATGTGCTACAGGGCATTGGGCATGAAGGGGGTCAGGCAGCACAACTGCCAGGTGCGATGTTGGTCATTGGCATTGTGCTGGCCCCCTGATGACGATTGCATTTTTTCTTGTCACCACAACATGGGTGAACCTTGTCACTGGACACTTGTGAAAAAGGGGAATCTTACATACCCTCCAATATAAAAAAAAATAAATGAAATGAAACAGTTGAAACATAGGGAGGATAATATATGGACAGGAGTACACAGTGAAATTTAGTCAACATCAGTAGTTTTGTTGCACAACCAGAAACCTTGAGAGTGAAGAGCGAGAGGTTCCCTGGTTGCCACAATAAAACTCTAGATGAAGACACAGACTTGTCTGCGTATGTATGCCCATGCATTATCCTTTACAGTGTATGAGCATCCATGCCCTTTTTCAGACATTCCTCGTTCTTTTAATTGAACTGTCACTTGAGTGGAGGGCACTTATGATTGGTTGCAGGTTCAAAACTGATTCAACATGTTGGTGGTTACTACAATTTGCATCTGTTTCTATCATTTAAATTCTAGAAAAAAAATCCACCTCGAGTGGCTAAAGAAAAGCAGTTTTGGACAGAATTATTTATTTTCATTTTTAATTTTTACAATTTCTGTCCAAGAAAGACACACAAAGCCAAGGCTTATTTCAATGTGTGTGTCCTGGGAGCAAAGGGAATTAAAGTGATTTAGTCATGGTCACACAGTATGCTTATGCTTATAGACATTGTGGAGGCAGTCCAGAGGAGGACAACTACAATGGTGCTGGGGTTGCATGAGAAGCCCTACAAGGAGAAACAGATGGATCTCAAAATGTACACAATGGAAGAGAAGAGAGCTAGACAGGACATGATAGAGGTCTACAAGTACCTCACAGGCATGAGCAGAGCGCAGGAGGGCAGTATCTTTCAAATAAGAAATGGTAACAGGACCAGAGGCCATGCAATGAAGCTGGAATGAGGGACATTTCAGAAGGATGTGATGAGACACTACTTCACAGAAAGAGTGGTGGGCACCTGGAACAACCTACCACAAGAGATAGTGGGGACAAAGAACAGGGGGAGGCTTCAAGCAAGAATGGGATAGGAATATGGGAATACTGGTAAATAAACAGAGATGGGGGATCATCAGAGACCAGTTAAGGTATAAGGAGACATAACAGTAAACTTGATTGGTCATGCAGGCCATTTCTGCTGACTGATTCTATGTTTCTATGTAATAGCTGTCAAAGATCAGTCTGGTAAATAACATATAACTGAATGGATCTGGAAAGCATAGAAATATAGATTTCCACAGCAGATAAGGACCACCTGGCCCACCTAGACTGCTCATTTCCCTACCTACTTAACTCCTGATCCTAAATGATCAGCAGCTTACCCTCTCTTTCCTACCATATACAGTCAACACAATGAAACTATCACAGCGAAGACCATTACAGTGACAAATAACGCCAGGTCACTGTAATGGTCTCGCTGTACACCGGCAGTGTTTCACCCCCACCCCGAAACAACTACAACTCAGAATATGTTATTTAAAGAAGGCGGATGTGAGAGGCAAAGCCCCCTGCAAAAAAAGTTTTAATCCTGATGGCACAATGCCGACTGTCGGCATTGTGCCTGTCGCTGTACCAGATGTTGACAACTGTTTTGTGACTGCGTCATGGTAGATCCCTTTCCTACCACTAGGGTTGCCTTCTGTCTGTCCCATGCATTCTTGAATCCTCCAGTCATTTTAGACTGTAAGACCTCCACTGGGAGGCTGTTCCATGCATTCACCAATCTTTCTCTGAAAAAGTACTTCCTCACATTTCCCCTGAGTCTTCCCCCCCAGCCTCATATTGTGACCCCTTGTTCTTGCACATCTCTTTTTTTGAAAGATGCTGCCCTCCTGCATCTTGTTGATTCCCCCGAGGTACTTAAATGTCTCTATCATATCCACCCTCTCACTCCTTTCCTCCAGGGTATACATTCTGAGGTCTTTCAGTCTTTCCTCATATGTTTTTTGTGCAATCCTTTCTTCATTTTTGTTGCTCTTCTCTAGACCACTTCTATTTTGTTAATGTCCTTCTAGAGATGCAGTCTCCAGAACTGAACAGAGTATTCCAGATGTGGCCTAACCAATTATCCGTACAGTGTCATCACCATCCCCTGTTTTCTACTGGTGTGGCCCCTTCATATGCACCCCAGCATCCCTCCGGCCCTCCCCACCTCCTTTTCACATTGCTTGGCAACCTTCAGGTTGTCCTTTAGGTTTACCCCCAGGACTCTTTCCAGTTTTGTTGTTTTTAGTATCTACCCCCCACCCCATTTTGTATTCCTCTCCAGGATTCCTGTGGCCCAAGTGCATGGTTTTGCACTTTTTTGCATTGAATTTAAGCTGCTACTCTCATGACCATTCCTCCAATTTGCCTAGCTCTCTTCTCATTTTTTCCTCCCTTCTGGAGTGTCTACCCTATTGCATATCTTGATGTCATCTGCAAAGAGGCACACCTTCCCTTCCAGCCTCTCTACAATGTCACTAATGAAGACATTGAAGAGGACCGGCCCCAGAACCAAACTCTATGGCACCCCACTGGTCACCTCCCTCTACTGGGATTGAACTCCATTCACCACCACCCAATGTGTCCTGTTGCTCAGCCAATTTCTGACCCATTGTTCCACCTTGGGACTTACTCCCAGACTGCGGAACTTGTTTATTAGCCACTAGTGTATGACAGTTCAAATACCTTGCTAAAATCTAGGTAGGCCATGTCCACTGCCCTTCCCTGATCCACCACCTTGGTTACCCAGTCAAAGAAATCTGTCAGAGTTGTTTGACAAGATTCCCCAGTGAATCCATGTTGCCTCAGGTCTTGTGCCCCGTTAGCCTCCAGATATGCCACAATCTTTTCCTTTAACATGAATTTCATGATTTTCCCCACCACTAAGGTCACGCTGACTGGCCTGTAATTTCCAGCCTCTACCTTGCTCCTACTTTTGTGTAGTGGTACCACATTTGCCATCCTCCAGTCCTCTGGCACTATTCCCTCCTCCAGTGATTTGTTAAATAGAGCTGTCAGTGGTGCCCCTAGTACATCACTGAGTACTTTCAGTATTCTGGGATGCATCCCATCTAGTCCCATAGCCTTGTCCACTTTTAGTTTTGAGAGTTCCATTAGGACTTTCTCCTCCGTGAATGGACAGGTGTCCACCTCCCTCCATTTTATGTTTCTACCCCCTAATTTTGGTCCCTCCCCTTCCCCTTTCTTTGTAAATACTGAGCAGAAGTATTCATTTAGAATTTCTGCTTTTTCTAGGCCCCCATCTTCACCTCCCCTTATTCAACCTCACAGTCCCTCCATTGGTCTTCGTCCTTTCCCTGATATACCTGAGTAAGGATTTGTTACCTTCTTTTACTGATTTTGCTATCATTTCCTCAGTTTGCACCTTTGCACACCAGACTGCTTTCTCCACCTCCTTCTGTTTTGCCTGGTACACTTATTTATTTATTTATTAAATTTTGATTACCGGTTAGGCCCACTGAGCCCCGAAGGTCCCTTTTTCAGGGGCAACTCGGGATACAGTACAGAGACAGTTTGACAGGTACAACATTTTACAGAGAGTACATTTACTAACAAGGTTACAGAAAAAGCAATAAGACAGTTACAGTAGTGAGTCAGTAAGTCGGAACCTTATTTGACATATAAGAAGTGACTGTTTGAGACAGGGCCAAGCCTTGTTTCCTGTTTGTATGACTAAGGGGGGATGGTAAGCATTGTTTGTTGGACTGGGGGAAGGCTACTCTACACCTTGACAGTGACAAATGCTGGTCTCAATCATTGAAACATAGAAACGTAGACTTTGACGGCAGATAAGGACCACTTGGCCCACCCAGTCTGCCCATTTCCCTACCTACTGGATAAGCTGCAGATTCTAGTTAACCAACAGCCTACTTCCTGCCCTTGAGCCTAGTGCGAAAGTTTGATAGAGAAGGGGCTTCCTGTAGAGAGGGTGGAAAATTATTCCACAAGTAGGGGGCTGTAGAGGAGAAGGATCTGCCACTGGCATTTGTCCTGACTCTGGAGGTTTCAACTAGAGTACACCCTGAGGTCCGGAGTGCCTGAGGATTGTGCTTGAGGGAGATAGTCCCTTTTAGGATGGGGGGAGCAGCCGGACTCAGTACCTTAAATGCAAGACAGAGTAGGGGGTACTGAAGTAGAGAAGCAAAGGAAGGCCACTAGAGCTGGGCAAGCATCGCGCAGGGGTGGCTTCTTGGGTGATTCTGAGTAGCAAACAGCACAACCTTATTGTACAGTACCTGTAGCTGGTTGAACTCTTGCTTAGGCATTCTCTGTAGTACTGGGGCAGCATACGTTAGTATTGGGAGCAAGACACTGGAGGCAAGTGCCAGCCTTGCCCCCTGGAAAAGCTGGTCTTTTAGTTGGTACAGGGTGCCAAGTTTACAGTGGATGGTCCTGGTTACTTGGTCTAAATGGGACTTGAAGGTGAGCCCTTGACAAATTTCTAGCCCAAGGTACTGTATGGTGTCCACCACACTTATACTTTTTCCAGCTAGAGAGTTAAACTGTTGGAATTTGGACCTGTCCTGCCCAAGGGATCTAGGACCAAACAGCATAGCTTTCATTCTGCCTACATTAAGAACTATTCCGTTGGATGAAATCCATGCCTCCAGTGTCTTTAGGTCAGCTTGGATGAGAGGACCAAGTTCAGGCAGATTTTCCAAAGTGGTAGATTACAGTGTCATTGGCATATTGAGCCACAGAACCGTCCCCACAGTGAAGGTTGAGGTTGTTTGTAAAGAGAGAGAACAAGGGAGACATAGAATTGAGCCCTGAGGTACACCCTCTTTGATAGGTAGAGGATCCGACAGCTCACCTTTCCAGATGATCCTCTGAGAGCGATCTGATAGGTAGCTCTGGAACCACCGATGGGCATGGGGATCAAGACCTATTTTTTCAAGCTTTGCTAGTAGGAGGTTGTGGTCCACAAGGTTGAAAGCCTTGGACAGGTCAATAAAGATAGTGCCTGTAGGCTTACCTGTGTCAGTTGCACTGATAAAATCCACTGTTACAATGGTTAATGCAGAGTCAGTGCCATGGTTTGTCCTGAAACCATGCTGAGAGGGGGCAAGGAGCTGGTGGGCCTCCAGGTCATCCCTCAGCTGCTCATAAACTAGTCTTTCTTGCAATTTAGCAAGAGTGCAAAGCAGGGAAATGGGCCTGTAATTGCCGATAAGTTCCCTAGGGCCACTCTTATGAATAGGGACAACATGAGCCTGCTTCCATTGGTGAGGAACAGTTTCTTCCAGTAGGGATCTACTGATGAGCCAGGTCAGAGGTCTGGCTAGGGACTCGTCTTCCTCCATTAGTAACCTGGGGCTAATACCATCCAGGCCTCCTGATCCTTTGATTTTAAGAGCCTTAAGAAGAGGGAGGACCTCTTTGGGCTTGACAAGTCTCAAGTGAAATTGGGATCTATTTAGGCAAAGTGGTTTGTTCATGCTCAGCGCCTGTAGAAGGAAGTAGTCCTATCTTATATTCTTTGAGGTTAGTGAAACAGCAGTTTATTTCTGAGGCAATTGTCTGACCATCACTTTCGAGCTGTCTGTTTGTCTCTGTTGGGCCCAGTGCCTCCTTGGAGTTGCCTCTAAGTAGTTCATTGATGTGGGACCAGAAGAGCTTGGGGTTGCCTAGGATGGTTTGTTGTAGTTGTGTAACATACTCCTTGTTCGCAAGTTTGATGGATCTCTTACACTTATTTCTTAGTGATTTGTAAGTCACAAGGTCAGCCAGGTGAGCAGACAGCCGGAACTTCTTCCAAGCCTCATCTCAGCTATTCATCATAGATTTTAATGGGTGGGAGATCCACCTGTAGCAACTTCCCTTTACTCTGAGTCTTTTCAGAGGGGCAACTTGGGAAGTTGCCTTGAGAAGTGAGTCTTAAAATAATTCCAAGGCCTCTTCCATGGTAGGGAGGAGCCTGATAGGATTCCAGTCCAGATTACTCAGATAGTTGTTAAATTTTGCCGTCATTAAACGTGAGTAGTCTCGGGTGGTAATTAACCTAGGCGGAACCTTTGGTGCTCTGTTTTTCCAGATGCAGAATATAGGGGAGTGGTTGCTAAGAGCATCGTCCATTAGTCCAGCTTTCTGGATGTTGGGGGGGATTGGAAACTGGAGCCCAGTCCAGGATGGTGTGGTTCCCAGTTTTATGATTAAGCCTGGTAGGTTCTGAGATAACCTGTGCCAGGCTAGCCTCAAGGATCGCTGTCGAGAAGACTTTGTTGGGTCAGAGGCCCAGTTAAGGTTGAAATCTCCCAAGATTAGGAGTTCTGTGAATACTTCTTTGCCTACAGTTTTTATAATACTCTCCAAGGCTTGGAGAGCATTCTTAGGAGGGTTATATACACAGCCAAGGGTGAAGTACTTAGCGTGAGCAAGGGTTAAGCGGATAAAAATAGATTCACCTTCCTGGCCATTTCCAGGGTTCAGATGAAGGTGTCCTTCATGCAAATTAGGACCCCCTCACCTCTCTTGCTCAACCTATCCTTACAGAAGGTGTTATAGCCTAGGACCATGATCTCATGGTCAAGGATGTGGACCTTGAGCCAGCTCTCCGAGATAGAAAGGATATCTGGCTTGTAAAGGTTAAGTCAGCCTTGTATCTCATGAATTTTTGGTCTGAGGCTACAGATATTAAAATGCACAATTCTTAGACCCTTGGATGATGTCTAATGAGGGTCCTGGGGGGAAGAAACTAAGTGATTAGCTATGGGATGGCCCAGATTTGGCTGTACATCTTCTGCCTGAAGCAGTAGAAGAGCAAGAAGGCATAGTGAAGTTCAGTCGATTGGTGGGATAGAAAGGCAGTGGAGCCTCCTGCAAGTAGCATGGAGTATCTTGTAGTATGTGCCCCTTCTTACCAGCTCATGGGCTAACAGAAGGGCATTTGTGCTAGGGGGAGAGGTCCAGCTGTAGTGACCATTAGGAAAGGGGTCTTTTTATTGAGGTCCCGTGGAGTCTGAGTATCCGTGTTCTATACTCCTGTCCACCTAGAGAAGGGACAGTATGTAGAGAATAGCCAGGAGTACGCTCCTATTTAGAGAAAAGGCAAGTGGCTTGTTTACTCTGCAATATTTGAGGCAGAAAATGCCTAGACTCTAGTTGGGGTTACCTACTGTCTGTTTGCCCCTTGGGTTTTTCTTCTCAGCAGAATCTTGCCAGTGAAAGAGTTATAATTCAGGTGATAGGCACTTGGGGTTAAGAATCTCAGGCTATCTGTCCTGACCCTGTAGGAAGCTAGGTGGTGAGACTAGTTGGAATTGGAGGTCCCTACTCATTGGTTGCCTACAAGTGTTTTACATTCAGTTATGAAATTAATCTTTAGGAGCTGTCTGGACCAAGGAGGAATCAAGGTAAAAGTTCTAGAGGTAGTTGCAGACCTGAGGAGAGGTTTGCGTTTTCAGACTTGCAGTCACCAGAAAAACTTGCTTGTCTCCCTCCCTCTGTGTTTCCTTGTACTTTCTGAATGCCTGTTTTTTTTTCCCTTACCTTCTATGCTAACTTTTTTGAAAACCGTAGTGTTTTCTTTCTTTTTGCCTTGCTTATTAACTTTACAAAGTGGCCTGTTGCCTCTGCTATGGCTTCTTTAAGTTTCTGCCACTGTTCCTCCACTCCTCCCCCTACCTCCCCCTTTGTTAGAATTTCCTGGAGGTTTTCCCATATTTTTGCAAAGTCTGCCCTCTTGAAGTCCAGGACCTATACTTTAAAATGGCTCTACCCTACTACTGTGTTCACCTTAGCCACACTGTATGGTGATCGCTAGTCTCTAGATGGCTGTCCACTGATAGAGCTGTTGTTCTGATACCATTTGTGAGAACCAGGTCTAGTACTGCTCCTTCCCGTGTGGGCTCCTTCACCAACTGTCTGAGGCACGCTCCTTCAAGGATATCCAAGATATCTCTGCTCCTGGTAGTGGGTGTTGCATATGTGTTCCAGTTAACATCTGGCATGTTTAGGTCCCCCACCAGCAACACCTCCCTTTTCTCTGCCATTTTGTGTATGGTTTAAAATAATACCCTGTCTATTTCTTTCCCCTGTGCTGGAGGTCTCTAGATAATTCCGGTGCAGATGGTGATGCAATTTCCCATCTCTAATGTAACCCATAGATCCTCTTCCCCTTCCTGTCTTCCCCCTATCTCCATTGCCTTAATCCCCTCTCTGATGTACATAGCCACCCCTCCCCCCTTTTTGCCCTCCCTGTCTCTCCTGAAGATTGTGTACTCTGGTATGGTAACATCCCAGTCATGGTTTCCAGTGTGCCATGCTTCAGTGACCATGAAAATGTCTAGGTCTTCCTCCACCATCAAGTCCACTAGGTCTAAAATCTTGTTTCCTAGGCTCCAGGCATTTGTACACATGGCTTTCCATGTTTTGGTTACCACGCCTGTACCAGCTCACCCCCCATCCTGATCCCTAAGTCCTCCCCCATGCCTCCCCTGCTATTTTCTCCCTTTGTGTCTCCTCTTGTTAATTCCACTGCCCTGGTATCAACCTGTTTGTCTACCTCACCCTATGGGGGCAGTTGGTTTTTCCCTGCTTAATTCCGCCATCCCCCTTGGCTTGTTTAAATGTTCCTTGCTTGTCTCTAGCATCTGTCTGTTTGTCTACCTTAACCTGTGAGGGGGCAGTTTGTATTTCCTTACTTAATTCTTCCCCCCCTTGGCTAGTTTAAATGTTTGCCAATGAAACATTTAAACCTTTCACTAGGGATTTCATCCCCCCCCAGATGGATGCAGCCATACCTCTCTTACAAGCCTGCATCTCTCCAGGTGGCCCCCAGTCCCCAATGAAGCCAAATCCATCAGTTCTGCACCAGCACTTTAGCAATTTGTTGAATTCCCTGGTGCAGAGTACCCTGGCCTCCCCCATGCCATGCCTGAGAAAGTTACCATACATGCCAGCTGTCTAAGACCTATCCCCAACTCTGTGAACTCCCTCTGCACTGCCCTCACCTCATCCCCAGCCAGGTCATTCATCCCCAGGTGGATAAAGATATCTGGTGCACCCTCTTGTCCTACTCTGCCAGCAATCCTTTGGATTTGCTTCTGATCCCTCCAAGCCACAGTGCCTGGTAGGCACCTGACCTCCTAGTTTACACCCCTTAATAACAGAGTCCTCTACTAGGTGTTTCTTCCTTCTCCTCTGGGGTCTCGCACAATCCCTCCTGGGGTATCCACAGTGGAGGACCCACACATCCACCTTTTCCACCACTGTAGGTGTCTTATTGAGACAGTATCACCCTGTCAGGACAGTGTAGTAGTTTTGGATTGAAACCTCAGATTGGATGCACTTCTGCTGCACCTCCCTCACCCTTTCTGAGCCCACCTTTGTCTAACTGCCCCTCATTCCTGTCATCTTTTGGGGCAGTGGGTGTGGATTAGGTGGTCTCTGGTTGGGGGAGGAGACCTCCCAAACTCTATCCAACTCATCCTGGAGACAAGCAGCCTCCTCCCTCAGCCCAGAGAGGTGCCTGCAGATGGGGCATCACTGCAGTCTCCAGAACATTTCCCTGAAGACAGCCGCTCACAGCCGCTGCATTGCACCACTCCCAACATGACGTTTGTTGACCTTTTTTCTCTCTCTCCCCTTTTTCCTCTATCTTAATGCAAGAGTACAGTTTCAAAGGTGTCTAACTTGCGGCTGCAAGTGTAGCTGTACCGCTACCTTCCTGTCCTGAAGCAGGAAGTTTAATTCAGTATACTGGCTGTACGTCTATAAAGAAGGATTAGCTGGAGGAGGGTGGGATGGGGAAGGGTAAGGGGGCCTAACCCCCTGTAAGAGCTGTGGAAAAAAAACAATCATCTCAGCTCCCTGGATGTGTGAAATTCAAACTGAAATGCAAATAGCTGTAAGTAGACGAGTTATTTGTCCCCTTTAAAAATACTTACAGTTCAGCGCTCCGTAAAGCCACAACCTGTGACGTTTACCCTGTAAACCACAAAACAAAATGTTAGAAAAAGCAAACCAATCTGTTATTTTACCCCGTGTATCCTTTAACAAAGAAAAGTGTGTTTAGCCCAAATTTGTGGTGCCCAGTATGCTGCTTTCCTCTGTCAGGTCACTCCGCGTTTGCCACTTTCCTGGCTCAGCTCACACCTGCAATGTAGAATGAAGTTAGCCCTGTGTGCAGGCGTTGCCATTCCCGGAGATGCCATTCTCAGTCTCCAGCTTTTTCCCGTCTCTGTCTGGCTGCTGTAACAACAAACGAACTGTGCTAAGGAGGCACAGCCAAGTCCTCTGGCCCCCTTTCCATTCCTCTGTTCAGTGAGCAATTATTTGAACTAAACTGCTTCTGAAGTCTTAGTAATTGTAACGATTAGGAACAAGCATTTGTCAATGCCAAATGTTGGCTTGCTGACATTGGTATTGATAGTGCAGGAGTTAGTGAGATTCATAATAGGAATGGCAGTGAAATATTGAACTAACACACCCATCGCAGAGACTGAAAGGCTTTGGAGGCATGCCATTGGGTCATCAGCCATAATGCTGAAGCCGTTCCACCTCACCCGACCTTGCAGACAGCAACAAGTGTTGCAGTGTGTCTTGGGGTCTTTGGCACTTATGCTCACCCCATTCCATAAGGAAATAAGCAAGATGGGTGCAGTATGGGAGAATGTGGTGAACGTTAGGGCCGAAGACCACAAGGCACAGCTTGATGCCTGTCAGTGGCTGTAGGGTGGGGGTAGAATGCTGTGAGCATTACAGCCAACGAACCCAAGTCACACACCCCTGACGCATGTCAGTCTCTTCAGGGTAGGGTTAGAGTTGGAAACCATAATGCCCCTTGTGTTTGTTGGTATTTTCACTCCAATTTTTCAAAATGGGCTTTAAGGGACCCCACCTCAAGCACAGTCATTTTGTTACTTAATACTGAAAGGTGATTTCGCAGAGCAACTACGCCATTCGGCGCCACAGGTGTGGAAGCACATTTCAAGTAGAATGTGAAAAATGACAGCTGTACTTTTCATGAGTAGGTATGAAAAACTGGCAATGTTGAAACTCTGGAGTGAAAATATGAAACATTTGTGAAGTTACGAGCATGCGTAGCAACTGCACAATGCACGCCCATAACGTGGTCAGTTTTTGAATTTTTTTCACCAAATTTTTAACATGGGCTTTATGGGACCTCCCCTCATGAAGAGTGGCACTGTGATTTTATTAATCCATTCTGAAAGTTAATTTCGCACAGCGACCGCGCTATTCTGCATCACAGGTGCAAAAACACATTTCGGGCAGGATGTGAAAAATGACATCTGTACTGCTCATAAGGAGGTGTTACAAAATGGCAATGTTTAAAATGTGGAGTGGAAATATTAAAAACTGGCAAAGTTATGAGTGTGCATAACACGGTTATTTTTTGGAATTTCTTCACCAGATTTTCAACATGGGTTTGTGGGATCCCATCTTATGAACAGTGGTACTGTTGTTTTGTTAATCAGTCCCAAAAGGTCATTCCATGCAGTGACTGGGAAATCACCTTTTTCGACTGAAAATGAAACAACAGTGACATGTTCATGAGGTGGGGTCTCAAGAACCCCATGTTGAAATTTGGAGCCAAAATTCCTAGAAATGGCTGAGGTATCAGCCTAAGTTGACTCCCCCCATTGAGTCCCATTATACAGCGCTTGCCTGATTCCTCAGTTTCTTAATTTGGCTTTGAAGAGTGCAGATGCATCCTGGTCCACAGAAGATCACTGCTCCTGACCTCCAGAGAGTAAGAATGGGTGAGGGCAGTGTGAGGAGGTGGGTACACAGAGGGAGGGTTGGGGGAGGGGGACAGGGAGACAACGCTGGACAGTTTTCTTTTTCACAGTTTAACAAACAAACAAAAAAGACTCAAAGGCACCATTTATTTAATTTATAGGTGAAAAAAAAAGAACTTTTGGGCACACTGGGGTGGGCTCCCAGTGTGTCACATGAGTTTGGTGAGGGGGTATATGATGCCATCGTTGATTGGGCACCCCCGTTGGCAATCTTGGGAGGTAGGGGAAACATGATGCCAACAGGGATTTGGCACCCCCATCGGCAAAGAAATAGAGCTTAGGGGGTGGAGGATATTTGACACTGGGAGTGGGCATCCTGGTGTTGGGAAAATTAAAAAAAAATGTCTGTTCATACTGGAGTGGGCTCCCAGTATGCCACAATGTGGCTGGGGGGGATACATGCTGACATGGGGACTGGGCATCCCTGATGATTTGTCTTACAACATGAATGACTTACCTGCCAGCCAATTAAACCTATTTAATGGGGCAAACATTGCTGTTTGGTGTGAGGACATCTAACGCTTCATGCCTCCAATCCACTGATTGGGGAGGGGTGTACAGTTGTTACACGATAAAAACAAACACTGTCCTGTGTTACTGCTTACTTTAGCACATGTTCCCACACCAAACAGCAATGTCTGCTGTATCAGATAGTTTGCATTGACTGGCATGTACACCGGGCATGTACATTACTAATTCCTAGTACCTGCTTTCTAAGCTTGCATTTACTGCCACTGTCCTGTACACTTCCTCTCTCAAACTCTGATCCTCACCCCCACCTCTTGCCCCTATCCCCCTCCCCTTTTTTTCCTCACTTCCTCACCTCCTCCCCAAACTTTCACTCTTTCCTCCCACCTGAATCCTGCCTGGACAAGGCCTCATGGACTGATCTTATGGTTATTGTTTTCTGTGTCCAAACAGTCTGCAATTCTTATATTAATCTAAAATTCTGGCATACATTGTACATTGCCACCTTATGTTGTTTCTCTTGTGATATTGTAATCTGTTCTTCACTGTAACTTGTCTGTCATGCTGACGCGGAACCAATGTAAAAGAGCAGATAGCTCAAAGGTGTTTAATCCAAGATCTAAATAAATAAAATAAATAAAAAATGAATAAATAATTTTGTTACTAGAACTTTATTTTTAATCTTCCCCAACAGTTGCATTTACTGATAATTACAAATCAGTGTAGTTCAAAGGCAAGCAATGCAGTTTCTGGACATGTGTGTTCATCAGTCATCACACGTCTGAACAAATGTTGCACAAGCATCTCATTTTTTAATTTTTTTTCATGTTTATAAAAATTACTTATATTTTATAGTATATTTGCAACTCACATGATAACGTCTATCCAGTATTGTCATTCTCAGTATGCATAGTTCACTATAATTACCGTAATATGAACCTACTGGACAATGATTATGATTAAGTATGGCATGGTCAGGCTATCTGCTTACCCCACACCATTCATAAGTTAATAGAAAAAAACAAAATGTCCTACCTGCAAAAGTGCAGTAAGTAAATTTGCATCTGCAAGAACCCAGCAGAGTCTAAAACCATACTACTGCAGAACGTTGTGTGACCAGACACCTCAGGATAAGTTACATTCAGTATGGGTAAGAAAAGGGGGGCCCATATACAGCTGCTCCTAGTTGCCTATAAGCAGTACATCTATTTAGATACTAACAAATGATTTGTACTGACACACACTTAACATGTTCATACCTTTCAACCACTTCCCTCATAAATCAGGGGCATGGCTTAAACAAATCAGGGATAAAAGACCAAAACCTGGACACATCTCAAAAACTGAGGCTACCACTCAGGAAGCAGGAGGCAGTATGACACAGTGGTCTAAGGCTCTGAGCTGCAAATCTGGAGACCTGGGTTTGAATCCCACAGCCCCCACATGCATACTGTGTGACCCTGAGCAAGTCACTTAACTTCCTCATGCTCCCAGGTTGCACCTGCAAACAAGCTTTCAGCTTAGTGTGTCTCACCTGGTAAAATAATTGGTAAGTAAAGAAAAAAAAAGTTGAGAGAAAAAGGAGCATAATGTAAGATGCATTATCTGAAGATGAACAAGCCTATAACTTTAATGTTTGGCACCATTTTGTGCTTAGAGGTCCCACTGTTCAGTCATGGAACACACAATTTAAAAGGGACAGAGGAAAATGTTGAGGTAAAGTCAGGGACATCCCTGAAAGTCAGTGCAGCTAGCAGATATGAACATGGTGCTTATGCCTGATAGACAGTCTTACTACTGTGTTTATTTTTTTGCCCAGAAATAAAGAACACAAATAAAAATATGTTTTTTACAATGTTGTTGAAATAAAGGAAACAAATCAAATGAGTATGTTATGTTAGCATTCAGCGATGAGGTGCACATACAACCAGACAGTGGGAAGGAACAAAATGCAGGCTAAAAAGTCAAGCACAAGTATCTAATGACACTATAGCAACCATGGTGCATGCACAAAGAAAAAATCCGACCCCACATACGCCAACATGCTAAAGACTGAGAAGTATAGTAATTGGAATCAGATCACATATAAACAGGATGCTAATTTCAAAACTGCAGATGGAACACTAGTAAACCCATCTTCTACAGAACCAATCAGATTTCCAGGTAATCAGATTTATTCTGTAATTGGGCTCGAATACAGCATGTAAACATAATAAATGTCATCTAGAGGTGGCTGAGCAAATGGCAGAGTTCAACAGTGTTGAGAAACGAAAGCAGTATAGTAACCTCTGGTGCTGTCTGCGGAGATTGCAAAGAAGGAACTTTGAGGCAGCACTCTAACCTCTCAGCCAGTGGGAATCTCCTTTAAGCTAAATGGTCAGAGCTGCCACTTTCAGGACTCAGGGACTGGGGTCCCAAGTCTGACTCCCAGCTATGGCTGGAGTGGAGCCTGCCCAAGTAAAGGGGACAGAAATTCCACAGATAAAACTCACATTCAGTATTTTAAAACTACAGTATTTGCTAGTCAGCAAAAAATATCATCATATAGTTTTAAAAAAAAGTATTTCTGACATGCTTATATTCATCCTCTGTGTTTTTAATTATTTCAGATATTTTTAAAACAACTTTTTTGACTAATGTTGGGCCCTATGCATGATCAAATCAAATCAAATCTTTATTTATATAGCACCTTTCAGAATCAAGGTGCTGTACACACTATAAACCACAATATTAAAAACCAATGCCAATGCGATGCCAATGCACTGCATGAACTGGGTGCATTGGCATTGCTACACCTGAATGCTGTGGAGTGGGGTCCCATGGACTCCCCACAGCATTCACAAACCAGGGTACATGCTCAATCCCCCAGCCGCGCATTGAGCAATGCGCAGGGGCAGGTGGGGGGTGTTGTGTGGAGGGTGCCAGCACTATGTGCTATTCACTAAAGTGTGTAGTACTGGCCACATGGATGCAGAGACAGGCACAGGTTATGACATTGGGGACCCTCCCACTCCCACAGACCACCAGCCCTGTGCCTGTGTCTGGCCGGGTGACCCCCACTACCACACACCCCCACATGACAGTACAATTCAGCCCCCCCCAACTTGCCAGATACACCTCACCCCTGGCCAGCATGGCAGCCCTCCCCTGCCCACACTGGGCTGCACTGACCCCTGTGTGAGCTACCCCCATCCCCATGCACAGCACTGGCTAGCCAGGCTACACCCCCACAGCACTGACAACCCCTACAGGTACGCCAGCAGCATGACTTGAGATGGCCAGTGGCGCTGCCCTCCTCTCACCTTCATGGTTGCCGGTCAGACGGATATCCACTGGGGCACACAGGTCCAACGTACACCCCACTATGAAAGGGATCCACTGAGGGACCCCGGATGGGCGTCGGATTGGATGTCCTCCTGGGTCCACAGCTCCACCCCGTCCTGTCCTGCACAACCATGTGTGCCAGAGGCAGGGCTGCAGACAGGTGCCAGTGGTCATGCATGCCACCAGGTGGTGGATGGGTGGCAATACCACCTTTAGCACACTCTGTGCCCACCGTGTACACAGCTCCCCCATTGTAATTAATGATGCAAATCATTAATGATGGCCGCCACTAACAATTTCTAAAAATCTTTTACACTGAGATTATTTTTGAGTGTGCATTCTAGATTCATCCTGTCTGATGTATGTATTAGGATGATGTTACTGCATGTGTTGCTGATAAACAGCATAGAACCACACCAAGACATTTACATATTTTTCCATGATGCACGTGGCAATGAAGAGGACTTTTAAAAACTTAAAAATCCAGAATCAGTTCAGAAAGGAAAGAATTTAAAAAACATGATTATATTAATGAAGTTACCAGAAAATATCCAAAAAAAAAAAAACTACATGTTGACTTACAAGTACCGCTACTTTAAAAAGGCCAAGAGTATCTTCTACACATTTACTTCAACAATGTTTACTAGTGACTATCCTAATAAGTTATTTCCCATGGCGTGTATTTCTACAAATTCATGTTGTAGATTGTATTTAGACTAATTTTCGATTTTATGCTTACCAATTGTAGTAACACTATGTACAAGTCGTGAACTCTATCTTATACGGAAGCTGCTGCTCAATGTACTGACTGTTCTTTTGTTTTTATATCTACATTAATCTTAATAAAAAGATAAAGTACAAAAGGACAAGAGGTTCTAAATTAAATGATAAAAAGAGGGCGAGTGTACAACTATTTGGCTTGTTATAAGATGAAAGATCCCCTCAGTTTTGAAGAAACTGAATGACTGTGGCAAAAAAAAAAAGCCAGTAAGGTGATTTGCATGCATTCACTTAATAGAATATGAAATTAAAGTGTAGAGGGGGATTAGTGTTCAAAGCTTGACTAGCAGTGATCAAGCTGAGGTAAAAGGCACAGACAATGTTAATATTACAGGCAGCACTAGCCAAGGAAGAAAAAGACAGCAAATGCCTCTCACTTGTTCTAGCCAACCTAGAATGGAATTACAGAATGATTAATCAATATAAATGAGAAACGTTACAAGCGAGGGGAGTGCTTGGTAAGACTTCTGAAGGGACCTGGCGCTATGGCTGTTTGAGTATAATGAAAGGAGCCCAGTGAATGCAACGAAAGGCTTTCAGCAAGTCACAAAGTCATTTGTGAATGGTTTAAATTACCCTAATCGCCTCCCCTCCAGCCGTCTGTATGCTGGGTCTCTTTAGTTATTTAAAGAAGAGAGAGAGAATAGTTTGGGGAAATGAGTTCAGAGAACCTAAGCTGCAAAATAATTACACACAGGCCGTTTTAGCATTTTAACAAAGCAATCCAAAACATTTGTTCTCATTAGAATGCAAATCAAGTTGTTTAATAATCCCACATGGGATTTTAGGCCCACTCAGTTTAAAAACTGCACAATACTGCTCAAAATATTACTAATAAATGCCAAGGTTGGAAGGGGGGCATTATGCAGGGCCAAGAGCTTATGGGCAGATCGGCAGAAACAATGGCTTCAAATTGTAGCATTCCATCGATGAAATGTACTTTAATTGAAATGAAACGATGAGAGAAAGCTTAGGCAGAGCCTGCAAGCAATAAAGATGAGAATACTTCCTCCCCTTCAAACATTCTTGTGTCTCGCTGCCAGACTACATCTACTTGGTACTCACCGTGAATATTTGTGATCCCGTGTTACTTGGAGACTCACCTAATTTGACAGAACTAAATGATAGTAAATAACATTAACCTCTGGCCCTCACTCAACTCCTGGGTTGTGTTTTTTGGCAAACCCTGTTTGTTAACAAATCCTGGTCTTTCTTCCAGCTGGCTTTTTCACATCTAACTAGTGCGTTTCTGTGGGTATTGTTGGATTACACATGTGTTGGCCTTAAAGTGATTTTACAGTTTTCTGCGAAATAATTATAGTTAGGCACCAGAAGGACTAAAATCTCATAACATTCTCCCACAAATGTCAATCCTGAGGACATTTATTGGACAATTGCATGAAAACCATCTCTTTGCACAATAGACTTCCTCTTTTGGCCAGCCCAGTAGCTCAGTGGCAGAGCTACTGCCTGCTTCACTGGTGACCCCACTTAGGGAATGGTTGCTCAGTGACTGGCCAGAGTAGGGAGGATTGGATGTCTTTTAGACAGCTTTCCAACCTTGAGATGGTGGAGTGAACATGCATCCTAGTGGTTGGATGCCACCTGGAGGAATCTGGGTGGGACACAGCAGGACTGCAGTCGCATGGGAGGAGACCCCTTGCCCAGATGCTGGTGGAGTCCCTGCAGAGGCCAAGCATGGGCATCGGGTAAAAATTATTGTACAAAACTCTGACCAAAGCATGGTGATGAACTGTTCCCCTGCAGGATCTCAACTGATGACTGGGCTACTCCAAAAAAGTCTTGTGGTGAGGACACACCTGCAAGAGGTACATTCCAGGGAAGTTGAATGACAGGGCTGGGAGGACCAGTCCAGATAGGGTCATTCGGGGAAGGGGGATAAATATTGAAGTTCAGGATTGAAAAAAAGAGTTCCACCAATGGTTAAAGACTCCTGATCTTCTTTTATTCACTATTATGTGGTGCCTACCTTACTTGGAGAAGAGCAATTCATAATTTGTAGATAATTCCACTTCAGTAGTAGCCATACCTCTCAAGTGTCCCTGATTTTCAGGGATGTCCCTGATTTCACCTCAAAATTTTACTCTGTCCCTCCTAAAATCTGTGTTTCCCTGACTAAACAGTGATGATTGTAAGAATAAAATTATGTCAAACAATAAAGCTGCAGACTTCTTATTCTTCAGAAAATGTATTATACACTGAGTCCCTTATTCTGCCAGCTTTCTGAGTGGATATCTCCAATTTTAAAAATGTGTCCCTGATTTTGGGCCTTTGTCCCTGATTTTTTTAAGCCTTGTCCCTGATTTGTGAGGCAGGAGGTTGAGAGGTATGGTAGTAGCACAGTTATTCTGGTTTATACTATTACATTATCAAAATACATATCAGAGGTCAAGAAGGGAATATTGTTTTTGCAAGGTTGTTCTATTTACGTTTCTCCTGCTGCTCAGGTAATTTGCTTTATGCTATAGATTATAGATTATTTATTTATTTACTTTTTGTTTATCGGGTAAGTGCACTAGACAAATTCTGCATATTTTCAGGCACGACCTGGGAGGGGGATACAGATGAATGCCAACTGACCTTGAACCAGATTAAGTTGCTGGTGGTATTTTAATGAAATATGGGAGCATCATGTGACACAATCAATTACAGTGCTTTCTTCAGTTAATGATAAAAATCTTTATTTCACATAAGCACCTTTCAAAGTACCAAGGCGCTTTGCAAGAGGTTAAAACAACAGTAATAAAATCAATAAATACAATCCAAAACAGTAACAGAAATCTGACGAGGTTGTGTGTGAGGTACCCTTATTTCTGTAATAGTGCCTTATGTGCTGACCAACTGTAATGGGCTTCTCACTGACTACTTGAGCCAACAGCAATAGGGATAGGAATAATAAAAAAAAAGAATAAAAAGAACAAAAAAAGAAAGATTTCACTATTTTAGGATGACAGAACTGCTCACTTTCACTTTACAATCCTATGAACATGGAAGGCAACATTCTTGTATCAATAAGATGCCCTCCAACCAGACCCATAAACTTATATCACAGAAAGGCCATATATTGTGGAATCAGATCTGTGCGGAATGCAAATATGTTGAACAGATGCATGTTAACATATGGGTTTCAATTTTTACACACTTTATGGACTATACTTACTTGTTTATTATATTTATGAGGCCATAAGAATTTATATATTTATCTGTTCTATATTTTAGGCAAATTATATGTATCAGTATCTTAAATTTACTGTCTCATGTCACATGATCTGTATTGTGATGTATAATGGAATGACTTGTTATAACAAAATAAAAAAAAATTTATCAAAATAAAAGATACTTCTTTTTTTTTTTAACTCCACTGCTTTTCCTGCACTGAAGTCATAATCCTCTGCTTGTGTGACGTTAGAAACTGTGGCAACACGTGGTGATGCCATAAGCAAAGGATTATGACTTCATGACAGGTGTTACCCAGCTGAAGTCAATGGAGGAAGCAGGGACTGGCCCTAGAATGTGGCACCCAGTGTAACCAAAATCACTAACTCAAGCAAAAGCACAGAACAAGCTTTTCCAACCAGGATAAAAACTCCACACAAATTCCAAGTTGCTTGCCATGGGGATATCACCATTCCTGTGCCATGCACAAAAAATGTAAGTAATCAACGTTTTTAATCTTGAATTCTTGTGGAGCTTTTATTTAGGTTTGTGAACTAGGAGCAGTGTTTGTGTTTTTGCTTACATGAGTTAACAAGTTTAACAGGTGTAAGTCTGAAGAATATTTAATGCACATTTAGCAATTTGTTAATTGCTGACTCCATGGTATGGAGCAGAAGAGGCAACCACTCATTTATTTATTTATTTTATTTATTTATTAGATCATCGGTTTACAGACCTTTGAGTCAAAGACTCATTTACAAAGGCACCTCGTCAAGAGAGCAATACATCACAGCAAACAAAACAGTACAGTACATAACGCTTAGATTAAAAAAGCAACCAGTGTTACAGGCATTCACTGGTGGTACACGCTTGGTAATAGGTAACTCAGTACACATGCTGCAAGCCTGGAATGCCAGGAACAGAGGCCAACAGGGAGGGTGTAGGAGAATCCATGCAGATGCCTGTCAGAAGGTCCGGCATGGTTGGAGATTACTTACCTGAGAATTAAACTGCACTGAAACATACAGATTATGGGATCTCTCAATCTGAATCCCATTCTGGCAGCCACTAAGGGAGACTTAGAAAGATGGAAGGTCCTGTACCTATAATTGGCAGGCAAAATTGAGGACATAAAACTCATCAGTGCTCCGAAGTTTCTGTGCATTCTGGCACATCTCCATATTAGGATCCCCAGGTCTTGTGTAGCAAAATTGATAAAGTAATAGGTGGTTTCCTATGGGAAGGAAAACCTCTGAGGTACAGCAGATCAAAACTGAGACAACACTTGAAAAGGGGTAGGGGAATTCTCATAACTTTTGGGGTACCATGTGTTTTTACACAGCAACACAAACAACACAATGGTGCTACCACTATTCCCAACTTCACCACAATGGATGCATACTGAATATGGGCTTGGGGAGGGGTTTCCCTGGCCTTAGCATTGTATAACAAGAAAACTCAGGGTCAGGAGCAATTTGTGCTTTCTATACAGTACTGGAAGAAACTTCATTTCTGGTTAAAGAAGGATCCCACCTTGATGGCATGGACTGCTTTACAGTGCAACTCTTCCATGAAAGCAGGGGGGGGAAAACATTACACTGCCATACATGGTCAGCACACTTGTTAAAGGTCTTCTGGTTTCTCCCAGACAGATTCCTGTACATCACTAAGTGCTAAATATGTGCTCAATAAACACAATGTCTGGTGATATCTCCTCATCCAAGGTCTAAACCGTAAAAAGACGGCCTCAAGTGAGACAACCTGACAGTGTTGGACTTAACCTAGCATTTTCTAAATGGGATAAAGTCAGGAAGCTGAGGGCTAGCTTAATGTATGGTGTCACATGAGAAGCTCAACCTGACCAAAAGTTTAGAATTCAGTGGCAGACAAAACTAAGAACCCCCATATTTGAATCCCAGTTGTTCCATTCCTGGGACAGATTATATCAGGTATATAGTGACAGTCAAAGCCATAACAACACTCTGCACAGATGGTATTGCACCCCTGCTGTATTGAAATTGATGGTCCTAATCGACAATGATCACTGTTGGAGATATTGAGTGCCAGTGGCTCCTTAGCTGCATATTTTGTTGGACTGTCCTGCTACACGCCCTTTCTGGAGTCAAATAATCCAAGTTTATAATGATCTAATGGGCCCAGACAATCCGATAAAATATCTCCTACTGCTGTTAGGCTGCTGCCCAGAACAGTTACCTAAATACTTCCCGTAGGCCCAGAGGCTTACTGTGGTAGGGGTAGATCTAAAAGACTCTTCCTTTGCAGATGGAGGACTTGAGATATACCCTCAATAAATGAATGGCTGTTCACAGTGGGTCAGTTGGCCACATATGAAAGAATGTCTAATTTTGTTACTGGAACTCTGCAACAATATCTTAAGCGATGGGACCCCTTTCTACAGTCTAAATACTGCCATAATTTTAAAACATAGAAACATAGAAACATAGAATTTGACGGCAGATAAGGACCGCTTGGCCCACCCAGTCTGCCCATTTCTCTACCTAATGGATAAGCTGCAGATCCTAGTTAACAAGCAGCCTACTTCTTCCTACCCCAACCCCCTAGAATTGCCTTATGACTGTCCCATGCATGATTGAATTCCACTACTGATTTTGACTCCACAACCTCCTCCGGAAGGCCGTTCCATGCATCCACAATCCTCTCTGTGAAAAATACTTCCTTAAAGTACCTCTGAGCTGCCCCCATCTTCAAATTGTGCCCTTGTTTGCACACTTTTTTGAAAGATGCTACCCTCTTGGACTTTGTTGATTCCCTTGAGGTACTTGAAAGTTTCTATCATGTCCCCCCTCTCCCTCCTTTCCTCGAGGCTATACATATTAAGCTCCTTAAGTTTCTCTTCATATGTCTTCCGGTGCAGACCCTGCACCATTTTACTTGTCCTCCTCTGGACAGCTTCCATCCTGTCTATGTCTTTGTGGAGATTGGGTCTCCAGAACTGCACGCAGTACTCCAGATGGGGTCTGACCAGTTGTCTGTGCAGAGGGATAATAACTTCTTGTTTTCTACTGGTGATGCCTCTCCCTATGCATCCCAGTATCCCCCAAGCCCTCCTAGCTGCCCTCTCACATTGCTTGCCCACCTTTAGGTCATCTGATATGACTACCCTCAGGTCCCGTTCCATTTTTGTTGTTAGTATCTCACCCCCCATTGTGTACTCTTCCCCTGGGTTTTTGTTTCCCAGGTGCATTACCTTGCACTTCTTAGCATTGAATCTAAGCTGCCATACATTTGACCATTCCTCTAACCTTGCCAAGTCCCTTCTCATCCTTTCTACCCCACCTTGTGCATCAATTCTGTTGCAGATCTTTGTGTCATCTGCAAAGAGACATACTTTTCCTTCCAGTCCCTCTGCAATGTCACTTATAAAGACATTGAAGAGGACCAGTCCTAATACTGAACCCTGCGGTACCCCACTAGTAACCCCCCTTTCTTCAGAGTGGACTCCATTTACTATTACTCTCTGTGTCCTATTCTCCAGCCAATTCTTTACCCAGGCTGTCATCTTGGGACCCACTCCCAGGCTGGCCAACTTGTATATTAATCTTTTGTGTGGGACTGTGTCAAATGCCTTGCTAAAGTCTAGGTAGGCCATGTCCACAGCCCCTCCCTGATCTATTACTTTGGTCACCCAGTCAAAGAAATCTATCAGATTTGTCTGGCATGACCTTCCCGCTGTGAATCTATGTTGCCTTGGGTCCTGTGCCCCCTCTAGCCTCTAGATACTCGACCATTCTTTCCTTCAGAAGTGATTCCATCATTTTCCCTACTACTAAGGTTAAACTAACAGGTTTGTAGTTTCCTGCTTCTGCCTTGCTTCCACTTTTGTGAAGGGGAATCACATCTGCCCTCCTCCAGTCCTGGGGCACCACCCCATCCTCCCATGATTTGTTAAAGAGGGTAGTCAGTGGTGTCACTAGTTCGACCCTTAGTTCTTTTAGAATTCTGGGAAGAATCCCATCAGGCCCCATTGCTTTGTCCACCTCAGTTTTAAGAGTTCTTTCAGAACCCTTTCTTCTGTAAATGGGCAGGTATCAACTTCTGCCAATATGCTATGTATATTGTGCAGTTTCTTTGTTGATAATCGTTGTACAGAAAAGCAAAAAACAAATGTGTATTTTACTGTATGCACACAGTAACACTGTATTTCCAGAGGTACCTAGTCTTTCTTCTTGCTTTCTAACATTTATCTGCAATATAGTGCTTTTTGAGTAACTGTTGTTTACTGTTTAGGTTTTGTAGTTTGATATGTTACTGCTTATGTATGAATTTGATGTGACATGTAGCTGATTCAATTGGATGGGCTTTAACTGAATATCTAGATTCTGGTAATCTCAGACTGAACATTACAACATCAGCCGCTCAGCCAATATGTTAATGTATTTTTAATGAAGCATGTACAAATTACTTATTGTTATTACGTGTTTTCTGTACAACGATTATCAACAAAGAAACTGCACAATACACATAGCATTCTAGGGCAATGACGCTGAAAGAAAATTGCTATAAATAGCAAGAAAACTTGGCTGCCCATACACTAAACTCCAGAAAAAAACAAATAATTGGTTGTAGGTTTATTTAAACATAATTTTATTAAGGTTAGAACAGCAACTCACTCCACCAGTGTCCACCAATGTTTCACGAATCACCCACGTGCACTTTCTCAAGGTGTGTCTACACAGTATATCATCCCCTTATTTAAAGCACTACTGTAAACTGACAGGTGCCCTTTCCTAACTTAGTGCAAATATGCTGCAATTCATGTCAATGTACTTTTGACTTATAAATAATACTATTTATAAAAAAAAATGGCATTTATGAAAAGAACTTAAAATATGTGAGACCCATCCAGCAACCATATATAATTATGTGCAAAAAAATTGCAATAGTTAAATAAATAATATATAGTAAGGGGTGATTAAAGGATTAGGAAAAACGAAAAAATATGTGTCAGGGGTGCTCTGGCCTTGAAGAGCTCCGAGGATGGCTAGGAGGCAGTGGCATTAGCTGCAAGTCCAGGTTGGTGGACCCGGGGGAAGATGAACAGAATTGTCAAAAAAATTACAGACAAGCAGTGTAGCTGTTTAAACTGTGTTTGAAATCATTAATTCCATTAAAAAAAATCAGTTATCTGGTAATTGCCCTGCATGAATAAACCTCTTATAATGATTAGGTGTCCTCTTGTAGAGGGTTTGAATAATTTGAGTATTCTGGTTTAACTGGTGGGGAAGGGGGCACTGTTAAAAAAAACATTTTAGTAGTTTGAAAAATCTTTTCAGCTATTTATTTATTTTATTTTATTTGTTTATTTCTCAGAATTACAACACCTTTGAGCCCAGGGCTCGTTTACAAAGGTTCCATGTCAAAAAATACAACTAATACAAGAGACACGATACAATTAGCTCCATAACAATAGGCACATAGTCTAGACAAGATTAAACATGGGAGCAGCAAAATGCTGAGTACATAACAATACAACACAATAAAAATAAATTAAAATGGAGACAAAACAGGCAGTTACAAACAGTGGCAGCCAGGAGGCATTGTCAGCAATAGAAAAAAAATGAGGTGGAGAAGGTAGAAAAGTACAGAGGGGAGTAAAGACTGAATTAGGAAAAAATTATACAGTATAGAGGTGAAAGGCAGGAAAGGGGCAGAGGAGGGAAAGGTAGGATAAGGAAGGGGAGAAGGAGAGAGGAAAAGGAAGGGGGGCAGCATGGAAGAAAGTGGTTAAAGGATGGTGCTGATATATACTGTATATATATACACATATACATATATCTCTATCTATCAAGCATTTATCAATGCCGAACGTTCGCTTGCAGGTATTTGCAGTGGTGTTTGGCATGTATGGTGCTTTACCCTAATGCCCTGTGTGATTGTTGGTATTTGCACAATAAATTGTCAGCATGACCTTTTTGTTACCCCCATTATGCGCTACATAGACGGAAACGCGTTTTGGGCAGGATGTGAAAAATGACAGCTGTACTGCTCATAAGGAAGTGTGGTAAAATGGCAATGTTGAAAATCTGGAGTGGAAATATTGAAAATTTGCAAACCTAGGAGCATGCGTGGGAACTGTGCAATGCACGCTGGTAAAACAGTGATTGTTAGGAATTTTTTCGCCAAATTGTCAACATTAACATTTTAAAACTTCTGCTAATGAACAGTGTCACTGTGATTGTCTTACTGTGTGCCATACATTGATTTTGCACATCGACTTCGCCATTGTGCAGTACATGGGCAGAAACACGTTTTGGGCAGGATGTGAAAAATGACAGCTGCACTGCTCATAAGGAGGTGTGGTAAAATGGCAATGTTGAAAATCTGGAGTGAAACTATTGAAAATTCGCAAATCACGTAGTGCATGAAGGAACTGCACAATGCACGCTCGTAAAACAGTTATTTTTAGGAATTTGTTCACTAAATTTTCAACATAGCCATTTTAAGATCTCTGCTCATGAACAGTGACACTGATTTTCTTAATGTGTCCCATACACCGAGTTCGCACACCGACTGTGCCATTGTGCGCTGCATGGGCGGAAACATGTTTTGGGCAGGACGTGAAAAATGACAACTATACTGCTCATGAGGAGGTGTGGTAAAATGCCAATGTTGAAAATCTGGAGTGGAAATATTGAAAATTCGCAAACCTATGAGCGTGCGTGGGAACTGTGCAACGCACGCTCGTAAGACAGTCATTTTTAGGAATTTTTTCACCAAATTTTCAACATAGCCATTTTAAGACCTCTGCTCATGAACAGTGTCACTGTGATTTTCTTAATGTGTTCCATACATTGATTTTGCACACCAACTGCGCCATTGTGGCTACATGGGCGGAAACACATTTTGGGTGAGATGTGAAAAATGACAGCTGTACAACTCATAAGAAGGTGTGATAAAATGGCAATGTTGAAAATCTGGAGTGAAAATATTGAAAATTCACGAACTTACAAGCCTACGTAGGAACTGCACAACACACGCTCGTAAAACAGTCATTGTTTGGAATTTTTGCACCAAATTTTCAACATGGGTTTTTGGCACCCATTCTCATGAATGATGTCACTGTCATGGTGTTATTCAAGCCCAAAGGGTGATTTCATGCAGTGACTGTGCAGTGCCTGCAAAATCACCCTTCGGGCCCAAATAACACCATGACAGTGACATCATTCATGAGAAGGGGTCCCAAAAACCCCATGTTGAAAATTTGGTGCAAAAATTCCAAAAAATGACTGAGCTATGCAATAAAGTTGAAACCCCCTATCTAGCCCATTATACAGCTTACCGGCATTTCCTCAGTTCACGGTCGCCTTTGAAGAGTGCAGGCGTGTTCCGGTCCACGAAGATCATTGTGCGGGTCGAATGCGTGTGGGTGAAGGGGGTGTGTGGGAGGCTGGGTGCGTAGTGGGTGGGTGTGGGTTGTGAGAGGGGGGACTGGGAGATGCGCCTCGGGACTGTTTTTATTTTACAGGTTTAAAAAAAAAAAAGACGACGTGGGACGTTTGCCATGCTGGGGTGGGCTCCCAGCATGGCAGAAGATGGCTGGGGTGCCGAGGAGCCGACGGGGGATTGGGCACCCCCGTTGGCAAAAGAAACAGAATGTTTGCCACGCTGGGTGGACTCCCCAGCGTGGCAGCAGAATGGCTTGGGGGCTGTGGAGCCGATGGGATTGGGCACCCCGCCGGCAAACAACATTTGCCACACTGGGGTGGGCTCCCAGCGCGGGCACCAAAGCTTTGGGGATAGTGGCATGATGCGCTGGGCAGCGCGTGACGCGAGGGGGGGACGCGTGACGGCAGCACTCAGTATGGCAGCGGTGCTTTCCTTTGAAGCAGAGGAACACCACTGACATACAGAGCTCCTGCACCCAAGGGAGCAGTGCATTGGATGGGAGAGGCACACCTCCAAGTGTGCTACTCTCCCAAAACGTTCTCGCTGCATGCGTGCAAACGAGCGTAATAATGCATATGTGGGGGTTGATACGTAGTTTTTTTTTTTTTTTTTTTACACCTGGGCGTGTGATATCGAGAAATCTCAAGAGCGAAGCTCTCGAGGTTTCACTAGTATCACACACCGAGGGTGTGTATAAAAAACTGCCTATCTACCCCCCACAAATGTTTTATTTTTTTATAATAACTGGTGCATGGACTTTTGGTGTAAATGTATTTGGGCGAGAGAGAAAGCATGGCTGAGCGGTGTTTGATTCGGTAAAGTATATGCCCCAAAATCCACAAAAGGAGAAGTGGCTTATATGAAACAAAAATTCTAACCTGTGGGTGCGGAGTTAATTTTTTTCAGTTTTAACGTACAAAAGTCACCGAGTGTAGACTGAGAAGAGCGAGTTACTCGGCAGTTTCAGAAGGCAAGATTCAAGCGTGAATGAGTCGTTCATGCTTGAATCTAACCTACTGAAGCCGCCGAGTCACTTAGCCAGTATTCTTAGCGCGAGACTGTAAAACTCGTATTAACCCTCGTATCAACCTACGGATTGATACGACTTTTATCAGCACTCAAAATGGGTTGATAACAGGGGTCCCCAGTTATTATATATATTTAGAAAATGGGTGTCAAAAATCCAGTATTCTGATTGGTCAGTGCACTTGCTTTAGCAGGCGGGTATTTTTCAATAGAGCCCGCTAAAGAACAAGTGCCAATTTGGGGTGCCCCATCACTAACGGTATTCTTGGACACCTCGAATTTTCAAATATATCAGCCGCCATGATTCCCGCACGCTAAGAGACCAAAAGTAAATGAGTAGGCCAATGCCTCAATTTCTCCTGTAGCAAACATGAGAACTAAATTAAAAAGCATATACATCCTCAGCCCTAAGAAAAATATGCAGCAGAGCTTCAAACATGTAAAATCCAGAGCAGTAGTTCTGGTGCCGCCACCACGATGCATCAGAGCAGCGGCACTTTCTTAGTTTTCTGTACGGCCGATGGCCATCTATCTGCGGTATGGGAAATGAAAAAAAATGCCGTTGCTCTGTTGCCCAGTAGCGTCACTGACCCTCCTCGGTTTGTACACAATCATCCCCAAGACAAAAACCAACAGTTTCCACTGAATTGCTTTTTTTTTTAAACTTAATTTCTATCTCACCTGCACAGAAGAGTCACTCACTGCGTTCACACTCGCAACAGTTTTGCCCAAAAATAAACAGTTCCTCACCTGACTCCCCTTACAGTCTTTCTGTCACTGTCCCAATCGCGATGGCAAGAGCACCCCATGGAAAAAAAAAAAAGCTAATCAAACTTTACTGCCACTCGTGGAAGTCAGCGAGGATCGGGAGCTTAGAGAACACCTTAAACCATACCATATGCACAAATGCTGACAAAAGGCAGGAAAATACCGGCGATCCCCCAAGCACCACAGAATCCTCCTCGGAGATGGCTAGCAAAGCAACAACATGAAAACAAAGCATTTTCTCCAGCACACCATATAATCATCCCCTGTAGCTGTTAAAAGAAGCAAAAAAAATAAATGAAATCTCAAATCTCCCCCACAGTAAAATCGCTTAACACAGAACACAGTGAATAAGTTCAAACTGTTTTGTGCCTCCATTCCTGTTAGCATGGTTATGCCACGTAAAGCAGCATCTCTCATTGTTTACGTGGTCTCAGATTCTCCCGTGACTGTGCTTCAAACTGCTTACTTTTGAACTTGTGGAATGGCAGGTACTTCGTCCATGAATCTGTTACAGATTGTCTTTGAAGCCAAGATGAGAGGAGGCAGATGACAGGGTGGACTGAAGTGAATGCAGACTTTATATTGTTTCAAGATAGCTCTGCCTTCTTGTGTTTTACATTTTGCTTCTCCGTCCCCTCCTCTCCTTACTAATCTGTGCTGCTTGTTCTTGTGGATATAAACAACATCCAGTCATACAGCAGCAAGAAACGGGGGACTTTCATTACTTTACAACCCAAAATTATAAAGAGCCCTATCTAGTGGGTGGGTAACCATGACAACCTGTTTCTTACACACAGTTACAGAGGCTCTGGTAGGACAGAAGTCAGTGTCTCAAAAAATACAGCATTCTAATGCAGGTGGAGGAACTATTTTATTACAAAATTAAAATAGTTTTTTTTTTTAAGTATTTAATTCGGTGGCCCATTTTCTAAGCAATAATACCCTCCAGGGTGGGTGGTATTAGATATACCGGACTTCCAGGGCTATAAGGCCCTTCGCCTGCAGCGCCGGGCCTCATTACGCCCAGGGTCCGTATAGCCCAATATCACCCACCCTGTCAGGTATTATTTACACACATATATATATATATATATATATATATATATATATATATATATATATATATATATATATATATATATATATATATATATATATATATATACACATATATATATATATACATATACACACACACACACACACACACACACACACACACATACACATATATATATATATATATATAGCTATAAACAAATTGTTCTATATTTGGTGGTTATCTGTGCCCCTTCACTCTGTTTTGCTCCCTCCTGCTTTTGTCCTTAGCCCTCTCCCATTTACAACCACATACTTGAATGCACAGGGTAATGTGGTGTAGAAATGATGCATGTTTTAAGAGTCACCTTTTGAGAGTTTGCACTTTGTACTTTATTTTTGTATATTTGCTTTTTTGTTATGACCTCAGCTACTGCATGTTTTTGTACGTTTATTTGTCCAGAGTTCTGTTCCCCTGCGTTACACATGGAAACAAACAACGGTGCTGTGTGCCTTAACTGGTCACCAGTGTAGTTAAAACAAGGCTGTGAATCATTACCAAGGTGCTAGAAATGCTTAGCATGATGTTGGGGTTCTCTAACCCTCTGAATACCCAAGGTGATATAGAGAAGGTGTACCGTATGTTTTAGAGAAACACCAGTTAGGAACCTTTCTATCACACATGCATGTTATCCATACCATTAAAAAAAATACACACTATATTCTGAAAAATTAGAACACTTGGCACTTCTCACATACAAGTATGAAGCTGAGTGATTCTGCTTGAAGAAGTGTTTTATTGCATAATAAAGAGCATTTATAAACAAATTACAAACTGCCCCACAGAAAGTGTCATGTTGATTGAAAACTCCATTACTCTGAATAGTTAAATACACTTTTTTAAATTTTTTTTTTTTTTTTTTTTTTTATTTATTGAGATCTTGGAAAACACCTCTGAGTGGATTCTCTGTAATGGTTCCATGTCAGTTTCATAAGACAGCATATACAAAGACTGGAGACAATATACATAGGAGGTACAAGCAATTTCAAACATAAGGTGATGGGTAACATATGCCAAGGCTTTTTTTTTATTTTATTCTTTGGTAACCAGGTAAGGCCCACTAGGCACAAGTGCCTGTTTTTAGGGGTGACCCTCGGGAGCACTGTGTGGTTAAGAGACTTGCTCAGAGTCGCATACAGTGATCCCTCAATTATCCACCCAACTTGGGACCACAGTTTTTGGGTGGATAAGAGAGGGTGGTGGATAATGAAGGGTGCCTGAAAATAAAAACCTAAATATTGTGATGTTAAATACAGAACACTGTATCCGGTAGCAGGGTGTTATGGTGTTGCCAGTGACAAAATGGACACATCATTGGTGGTCAAGGAACGGTCAGGCAACATTTAAAAAAAAAGTCCAGTTTCATCCATGTTATAACAGTCCCAAGCTTCATACTGCTCTGCTACACGTCTGGCAGTAAGCATGCCTTCACTGA
The DNA here is from genome assembly GCA_016271365.2 of Neoceratodus forsteri. NCBI lineage: Eukaryota > Metazoa > Chordata > Ceratodontiformes > Ceratodontidae > Neoceratodus > Neoceratodus forsteri. Next base: position 188,864,187 of record CM028130.1, read on the forward strand.
TAACCTCTTTACTAACCTCTTTACTAACGCCTGCACTCTCCCCAGATATAGTGTGGCAAGCAATATTATTTCGGCTCTTAAATTTATGTAGCCATCCATTTGAGTAAGAAAAATCAGACACATTTAATTGGCCCCTGAAATACTTAGCTTTGTGCTTTAGGATTTTGTCTGTGACCGGAATATTGTGTCCTCTGGCGTTTATGAACCACAGAAATAATGCCTCCTCCAGATCATCGTGTTTTGGTGTTCTCTTCAACTTTCAGTCAGCGGCAGCAGCTACAGCCTCGGGCCACTCGTCTCTGTGGGAAAGGATATCTCCAGTGGTGCTTCGGGCCATAAGCCAGCACCACAGTGTTGAAAAATGATGAGCAACCTCCTGGTGGGTTGCTTTAGGGTTATCGACAGAAAACTTAACAATCAGGCTCTTCTGAGCCACAGTAAGAGCAAGACAAGATCACTTTCCACTTGCTGACTCTGCCATCATTTCCTCAGACTGACCGACACGTTCATTCACCAGACAGCAAACTGAAGATCATCAATGCTTACAGACTTTATAACAAACATATTTCAATAAAGCTAAATTGCAGCACTAATGACTACCCAGGTGAAAGGGTTTTAAATAAGGTAGACAGGGGCTGACAGGGTGGACTAACGTGCGTGGCAAACATAAGCTAATAAAACCAGTTTATGCAGTTTATGTAGTAATGACTACACAGGTGAAGAGGTTTTAAACAAGGGCTGACAGGGGCTGACAGGATGGACTAACGTGCGCGGCAAACATAAGCTAATAAAACCAGTTTATGCAGTAATGACTACACAGGTGAAGAGGTTTTAAACAAGGGCTGACAGGGGCTGACAGGATGGACTAACGTGCTTGGCTAACAAAGTGGGCTAAACAATTAATGCACAAATGACTTCACACTACACCCAGCAAGTAAACATTCAGCCATCAGGTATAATGCTGTACCATGTGGGTAATTTATTTGATCGCTTGTTCACGGTACAAGGGCTGACAGGGTTGACAATACGCTGTGAATTTTTGATGTGATGACGATGGCGGAATAAAGAGGGCAATTTCAATTACAATGTGGGCAAGTGGGAAGATTAATGAATGGCAGATGGCAGACAGTGAGGGAGGCAGATTACGGAGTGCAATAACATGGACATACAATCGGGATGGCAGGTAAGAATGGCGATAATGGAGGGTGGCGGATAATCAAGGGGCGAATAAGTGAGGGAGAACTGTAGTATGCAAGTGGAGGTTGTGGGAATCAAACCCAGGTCTGCTGGATGTACCAAGCTCATTCACAGCTTGTTACTCTAACTTCTAGGCCAGTGGTTTTCAATCGGGGGTCCACGGCCCACAGGAGGTCCACAAGCACCCACCTGGGAGTCTGCAGAACAGGCAGAGTAATTGAAATTGCAGTACAGGTTTTCTTTTTTCAGGAGCAGTGTAACAGTGAGTTAACAAAAAGTAGTTTGAAGTTTGAATACTGTCTTGCACCAGGCAGTGTGGAGGTTGCTGCTCTGCATCACTCCCAAATTATGGTGAGTCAGGGCATTTGATTCACCGGTTGAAGTTCTACTTCTTTTATGTTAATTTTGGTTGTTCAGTGTTATGAGTCAGCCGGCAGTTATTTTGGTATACCCCTAGCTGTAATCAGCGATGTTCAGGGTGTTTTTGGTTTTTTTCTTCTCCCTTCATGAGCTGCAACTATAGGCAATTATCACTATGAAAGAATTCCTTTTTCTCCCGGCAATTAAAGCTGATGTGGTTGCTGTGACTTTTTGATGTTCTGGCAGTGGAGTATGAATGTAAGGTTTCAGTCTGATTTCTTTTCCAGAGACACTGCCTTTAGTGGCTGGCCAAGCATTTCAGATGCCTGATGTAGGAGCTACCAGCAACCAAACTGTCTGTGGGGGAATGCGTTCTCCAGTTCCCGCCATTTGGAATACAGCAATGCTCCACATACAGCCTGCTTCGGTGTCAAACAACATAATCTACTGCAGATATACAAGTCTGGTTTCTTTCTCTCATGATTGTTAAGAAAGCAGAGAACTGGGCAAAAATAAAAGATGAAACAGTTAAGCTATATGGATTTTTGTATAAACTTTATACTTGTGTACTTTATATATATATATATATATATTTTTTTTTTAAATTCTCAAAGATATTATTAAAAAACTACAAGGATTTATAACATTGGCTTGATGGTGTTTTTTGTTTTATTAAGGGTAGCTGTATAAATGCTGTACAAGCACTAAACGCGGTACAATATCTATGGAATTTTTGGTAGGGGGTCCCTGAAATGGTTGACAGGTGGCCAAGGGGTCCCCGGATCAAAAAAGGTTGACTACCAGTGCTCTAGGCTATACTGCCAGCATTGTACATTGTATGCCTGTGTTAAGATGAGAAACAGACAGAGTGGGGAGTAGAAACAGTGGGAGAAGGAGGGCTGTAGGGGCAGGGCATTTAGGGCTGGGTGAGAAACAAGAGGAAAGGGGTAGGGAGGTGGTGGAAGTGCTGAGGATGGGCGACCCAGAACCAACACTGGAGGGGGAATTAAATGCTGAGGCAGTTTGCTGATTGTAGTGGCTTAGCTGGGGCACATACAGTTATTCAAGTTGAGCAGGTGGTGGCACAGTCCGTATTTAAAAGATCCAATCATTGAAGCACCTGTGATGTCCAGAGGCAGTGCATTTATATACAATGTAGATATACCATCTATTATATAAATATACGGTATTTTCTAAAATTCTCCAGGATGATTATTTTTGTGTTGCTTGCACACATGTGCAAGAAACACATTGCTTTCAGCAGTTAGGGAGAATGCTGAACTGCATCAGGAAATTTATACCAGGTCATAATTTCATACGCTTAATAGCGTATGGCATTATGGTGCACCCCGGACCTTTGCACTGTAAGAGTTGGAGCCCCCAGTGTTAGAATCCTTAGTGGGGGGGGTCCGAGGGGTGCAGCCCCCATAACAGGGGTTGTGGGGGGCGTAGCCCACCACAGAATTAAATAAAATGGGAAATCGCTCAACGCGATTAAGTTGCATGGCATTCTGATGTGTGACATTTTGACCCCGTGCCCAGGAAATTCGAGTCACATCACCAAGCAGTCAGCTCTTTTGATGCATTACAAGCTACCAAAACAGCTGATTGCATGGCATCCCCATGGTGATGGCTTCTCTGTCGGCCTCTCACAGTCCGCAGGAAGCAGATGGAAAGCCGCCGCCTGCCGTTCAGTGTGCCTTCCTGGTGAAACATTTCAATAAACAAGCACTTGTCAAAGCCAAATGTTTGCTTGCTGGCATTAGCAGTGGAAGTGCAGGAGTTAGACAGATGCAGTATAGGAATGGCACTGAAGTATTGAACTTACACCAACTCCACCCTCAACCTGAAGAGATGGACAGGCATTGCGGTGTGCCGTTGGGTCATTGCCCATTATGGTCATGACATTTCACGTCAGCCTACCCTTCAGACACTGACAAGTGTCGAGGTGTGCCTTGGGGTGTTTGGGCTTTACATTCACCTCATTCCATAAGGAAATATGCTAAAATGGGCACAGTATAGGAGAATGGGGTGAACTCTTGGGTCAGATGGTCAAAGGCGCACCTTGATGCCTGTCACTGGCTGCAGGGTGGGGGCGGGGGTGGAATGGCATGAGCTTTACTGTTGACAATCCCAAGTCCCACCCCTAATGCCTGTCAGTCCCTACAGAGTAGAGCGTTATGGCTGAAAACCTTAACACCCTGGGTGTTTCTTGGTATTTCTACTCCAAGTTTTCCACATGGGCTTTTAGTGATCCCACTGCATGAACAGTGACACTATCAGTTCATTTGGTGATAGGTAATTTTGAACAGCGACTGCACCATTTGACGCCACCGTGCGAAAGCACATTTCGAGCACAATGTGAAAAGTGACAGATGTACTGGTGATAAGGAGGTGTGGAAAAATGTCAATGTTGAAAATCTGGACTGAAAATATTACAAATTTGTGAACCTACGAGCGTGTATGGAAATTGCACAATGCACGCTCGTAATAGTCATTTTATGGACTTTTGTCACCAAATTTTCAACATAGCCATTTTAACACCTCTGCTCATGAACAGTGTCACTGTGATTTTCTTACTGTGTCCTGAACATTGATTTCACACACCAACCGTGCCAGTGAGTGCTACATGTGCGAAAACACATTTTGGGTGAGATATGAAAAATGACAACCATACTATTCATAAGGAGGTGTGGTAAAATGTCAATGTTGAAAATCTGGAGTGAAAATATAAAAAAAATTCTCAGTTATGAGAGTGCTTAGGAGCTGCTCAATGCACACTTGTAAAACAGTCATTTTTGGGAATTTTTTCACCAAATTTTCAACATAGGGTTTTTGGGGGCCTACCTCATGAACTGTGACACTGTCATTTCATTAATCAATCCCAAAAGGTGATTCCCTGCAGTAACTGCGAAATCACCTTTCAGGACCGAATAACAAAATGACAGTGACTGAGTTCATGAGGTGGGGCCCTAAGAACCCCGTGTTGAAAATTTGGTGAAACAATTCCCAAAAATGGCCGTGATATGCACCAAAGTTGAAAAAAAAAACATTCATGCCATTATACAGCTTACCTTCATTTCTTCAGTTCACGGTCAGCTTTGAAGAGTGCAGACGTGTCCCCGGTCCACCGAAGATCATCGTGCTGGGCACCGGAGGTAAGTATGGGGTTGGGGGGGTGTAGAGAGCTGGGTGTGCAGATGGTGGGTATGAGTTGGGGGAGTGGGGTAAGACAGTCAACAAGGGGCCTTTTATTTGTTTTTACAGGTGCTTTTTTTTCTTTTGTATGAAGACGACGCAGGACTTTTGCCATGCTGGGGTGGGCTCCCAGTGTGGCAGCTGGAAGTTTGCTTGGGGGGGCAGTGGAGCTGATGGGGTATTGGGCACCCCTGTCAGCCTTACGGACTTTTGCCATGCTGGGGTGGGCTCCCAGCGTGGCACCTGGAAATGTGTTTGGGGGTGCAGTGGAGCTGACGGGGGATTGGGCACCCCCGTTGGCCATACAGTGTGCGGAGGGAGCATATGAGCACGCTGAGGTGGGCTCCCAGCATGCTACTCGGGTGTTTGTTGGGGGGAGACCAAGAAAAAAATGGAGCTGTCTATGACAGCTGTTCACATGCAATGCTAAGTGTAGGCACTTTGCATACCGCTAACGGCAGTATGTAAATTGCCTTCTGACAGCAGTATGCAAATTGGCTACATGTTACCACCGCTGATTGTAGCAGTCTTTTGCTTTCAACTGTACACCACTGCATCTGAACTGCTGTTATAGACAGTTTGGACATTTATTGGTGTGGTGAGGCCATGCCTGCCAGAAGGAGCAGGGCATTGGAAGCGGGGTGGCACACCTACGAAAATTCATATGGTGGCACTTTGTTTCTTGCACATCTGTGCAAGCAAACATAATGAAAGAAAAAAACCTGATGGGGTGCCCAATCCCCCTGTTGGCATGACCACTCCCCAGTTCATTTGCCAAATGGGGTAGCCCAATCCCTGTCGGCATAATGCACCCCCCCATGGCTCATGCATCCCCTCCAGCACACTGTATGGCCAACGGGGTGCCCAGTCCCCCATCAGCTCCAATGCCCCCAAAGCAAACTTTCATCTTCCACACTGGGAGCCCACCCAGCATGGCAAAAGTCACCTTGGCCAACAGGGGTGCCCAATCCCCCATTGGCTCCACTGCCCCTCTACAAACATAACTGCCTGGTGCCACACTGGGAGCCCACCCCAGTGTGGCAAAAGTCTCCCCTCATTTATTAAAAAAAAAAAAGACCTAGAAGAAAAAAAAATTCCTCGTTGATTCTCTTGCCCCTCCCCCAACCCACACCTACACTCTGCATACCCCACCTCTCCACACACACCCCATACTTACCTCTGGAGCCCAGCGCAATGATATTCAGTGGACCAAGAATACGTCTGCACTCTTCAAAGCTGACCGCGAACTGAAGAAATGCCGGTAAGCTGTATAATGACTTAACTGTTTTTTTTTTTTAAACTTTGGTGCTTATCTTGGCCATTTTTGGGAATTTTTTCACCAAATTTTCAACATGGGGTTCTTGGATCCCCACCTCATGAACTCATCCACTGTCATTTTATTATTTGGTCCCAAAAGGTGATTTTGTGGTCCCTGCACGGAAACACCTTTTGGGACTGATTAATGAAATGACAGTGTCATAGTTCATGAGGTAGGCCCCCAAAAACCCTATTTTGAAAATTTGGTGAAAAAATTCCCAAAAATGACTGTTTTAATAAGTGTATGCTAGGCTAGCCCTACGCATGCTCGTAACTTCGAGCATTTTTAATATTTTCACTCCAGATTTTCAACATTGCCATTTTCCCACACCTCCTTATGAGCAGTACAGCTGTCATTTTTCACATCTCACCTGAAATGTGTTTTCACACATGTAACGCATGGTGTCGTGGTTGGTGTGTGAAATCAATGTTTGGAACAGATTAAGAAAATCACAGTGACACTGTTCATGAGCAGAGGTCTTAAACTGGCTATGTTGAAACTTTGGTGACAAAAGTCCATAAAATGACTGTGTTACGAGCATGCATTGTGCAATTTCCATGCACCCTCCTAAGTTCACAAATCCGTAGTCTTTTCAGTCCCGATTTTCAACATTGGCATTTTTCCACACCTCCTTCTGAACAGGGTGTCATTTTTCACACCCTGGCTGAAATGTGTTTTCACACTTCATGCAGAAAAGCACGGTCGCTGTGGGAAATCAGTGTTCATGATAGATTAAGAAAATCACTGTGACACTGTTCATGAGCAGAGGTCCCAAAATGCCTATGTTGAAAATCTACTGTAAAAAATCCCAAAATGAATTACATTACAGGTGTGCATTGTGCAGTTTCTATGCACTTTTGTGACTTCACCAGTTTTTTTATATTTTCACTCCAGATTTTCAACATTGCCATTTTTGACACCTCCTCAAGAACAGTACAGCTGTCATTTTCACATCCTGTTCAAAATGTGTTTTCGCACCTGTGGCACCAAAAGATGCAGTCGCTGTGCAAAATCACCTTTCAGCTAATGAACTGATAGTGTCACTGTTCATGCGGTGGGATCACAAAAAGTCCATGTTGAAAACCTGGAGTAAAAATACCAAGAAACGCCCAGGGTGTTAGGGTTTTTGACCATAACGTTCTACCCTGTAAGGACTGACAGGCTTCAGGGGTGTGACTTGGGATTGTCAACAGTAATGCTCATGCCATTCCACCCCCACCCTGCAGTCAGTGGCAGGCATTGAGGTGTGCCTTGAACCCTTTGGCCCCAGAGTTCACCCCATTCTCCTATACTGCACCCATTTCAGTGTATTTCCTTATGGAATGAGGTGAGTGTAAAGCCCAAACACTTCAAAGCACACCTTGACACTTGTAAGTGTCTGTAGGGTAGGGTGAGGTGAAATGTCATGATCGTTATGGGCGATGACCCAAAGGCACACCACAATGCCTGTCCATCTCTGCAGGGTAGGGATGGAGTTGGTGTCAGTTCAATACTGCACTGCCATTCCTATACTGCATCTGTCTAACTCCTGTACTTCCACTGCTAATGACAGCAAGCAACACTTGGCACTGACAAATGCTTGTTTAATATTGACATTTGATAGCTTAATTTTAAATTTTTTTGTACCCGATCAATTTTGTTCCTTTCAAATATTTACGTAAGATGGAGGATTAGAACCCATATTGTAATCACTGAAAACAACACTTCAACTCTCTGAGTTATTCACTGTGTTCTATTTTTGTGTTTTTGCATGCACTGGATCTGATTTCCCTGCTTTTGTCACCATGCTAGCTAGCTCTCTAAAAGCTGATTTACCATGAAATATACAACATTCTGTGGTTGTAAAAGAAAATTAATTTCCGTGTCACAATGGAAAAATGATTGTTATATCTGTAACAGGCTTATCAATAAAAAGATGGCTTCCATTTCCTTCATCTCTGCTCCAAGAATCTCTGAGGTAATACTTAAAGCAGCAGTGCAATGAAAAAAGTTTTTCCAAAATGCTAATTTTCTGCTATGGTTATGAAAAATATTGGCAGAACTGTTGATTTGGGTTTTCTGGATGTTTCCTATGCTGTGTACTGTACATCTGTATTTTTGTCTGGATCCTAACCCTCCTCAGGTCCTCAATATTATTTCTAAGCAAAAAATGAGGCAGACATCTTTTTTTCTTGAGAGATAATTACATTAAACTTTCATAAAATTCTTAATCAATAATGAAATCTGAAAATGTTACCACCAGAATAAACTGGAAGACATCTGGCATCAATTAGGAAGAAAAAATGTAGCGTCAAATTTTAGCCAATTTTCATTGCACTGCTTCTTTAAGGGAAAATGATAGCCCTATGTATAGTAAATAAAGTGCATTATCCAAGAAATAAAAAAAAAATTCTAATGTCGATGGAAGGGAGAACAATGTTGTGACTTCATCAAAATATATTATACTTAGCCATATTTGTCCATATGTTCAACAGAATGCAAGGGTCCATTGAGAGAGGCAGACAAAGTGAGGAGATACAACCAATGTATAGATCACTGGTGAGACAGACTCTGGAATGCTGTGTCCTGTTCTGGTAGGAGAGGGGTACATTAGGGGCTCTGCAATGAATGGCAATGAAGCTGATCCGTGGCCAGCTTGGCAAGGCGTAGGATGAGAAACGGAAAAATCTCAACATGTCTTCCCTGGAGGACAGAAAGGAAAGGTGGCATGGGTAGAAACTGAAGTTCTTTAAAGCATTCAACAGAATGGACTCAGCAAGTTTGTTTAAACCATGAAACAGTGCATTTACTGGAAGGGGCATACCCTCAAGTTGGAGCGGGGGGGTGGCTTCGAAAAGGACTTTAGAAAGAAATAATTTATGGGAGGGTGGTGAATGGGTGGAACAAACTTTCTGGCAAGGTTGTGGAGGTAAAGTCAGTAGTGAGATTCAAGAGGAAGTGGGATGCATACAAAGGAGTCATCAGTCAGTAAGTGGCTGGTGGGGAAGGGGTGACTGGGAAGAAGGAAACTAAAATGTGGGACAGATCATATGGACTGCTGGATCTTTTTCTGTACATTACTTTATTATGTTTCTGTTTATTTTTTTGAATAACATAAGTCGAACAAGTAAAAGTCAAAATATGCAAAACAGTAAAAAAAAAAGTTGCCCAAACCCCAGAGGATGACTACAGCCTTTTACTGTGCAGAAGAGAATTTAGAAGCTAATCAAGCCTTTTGAATCCTTAATTTTCCTCAGTGAAGTTTGCATTTTAAAAGTAAGAAATATAGCATTGTAATGAGATTCTATTATCTATGCATATCCATTTTTTTCTGCACTGCTCATTTAGAAACATAAAAAAGGAAAAACTGCCCCTTGAGTCTCTAAACCTAATTTCCAAATCTTTATTAGCCTCTGTATGCATAGTTTTCCAGTGTAATATGTACAGAGGAACCATAACGTCCAATGAAACTAATAACAGAGATGCTCATGAGGACAGAGATTCAGTTTTTCCTACCAATGTGCAATGGGGGTATTTGGAATGAATGTAATACCCGCCCCCATAGAGGCCTGACTCTACTTTATCCTGTTCTTTGGAAAGATAGTACATTAGTAAAGCCGAAAAAATTCCAGGCATTGTCAGGGTTTAGGGAAGTAAATAAGGTTCAAAATGCCATTTTTCCAAAAAATATACATAGAAGTTTATTTAAATACATATATACAGCATACAGTATTAAAAAGAGAGAGATGAATGGCAAAACAGATGTTTCCTCTCTCTTTTCACTATATTATATGCATATTTTTAAATAAAGTTCCATGTGCATTTTTTTGTTGTTGTTGCTAAAATGGCATTTTGAGCCTTATTTACTTGTCTAGCCCCGGTCAGTGTGGTGCCTGGAAGTTTTTCTGCTTTACTCTTGTAATGGCACTTACTTTATTCCCTTAGTCAGCACCTCTTTTTGAGTTTGCAGTGAAGGCCATGAAGCCGTGGCTCAGAGTGTGTGACATTACCAGTAACATTTTATTTGTGCCACTGTGACATGAGGAGCCTGATACACAGTCACAACTTGGTGCCCCAAAGTGGTCAAAGGACCACTCTGTGGCACATTTCTGCACTGCACTGTTGCTCAGGTCAGCGTGACAAAACCAGGAAAGGAGCAGGGAGTGGAGAGGCAGTGTTAGTGAAGGTGCCAATACGCATGGAGATACTGTACTATGTACCGAGGCTCCCCCTTTGCTCTTACTCCCAGTTGCAAGGCACAACAACCCTAGGACCAAGAAAACTGCTAAAAGCTGTTTTAATGGGGTTGCAGCCTTGTGAGTCCGAACATTTGTTCTAGGAGGAGGAACGGTTAGGCAGTGCTGTGTACCACTAGAAGCAGCACTGGATGCAACTGGGCAAGGGATGGGCGGCATCAACCTGGTACTAGGAATATCATTTATTTATTTATTTAAAATTTGGTAACTGGGAAAGGCACCATGAGCAAATGCTCGTTTCTGGGCACAACCCGGGGAAAGGGGGTACAATACAACAGAGGGAAGACAAAAATACAATACAGAATAATAGAATAGAATAGAAACAGCAAGACAACTCACTTGTGCTGGGAGGGTGCACGTCACCAAAAAAACTTTCAAAATGTAGCCAACAAATGCCAGCACACCTCTGCTAGAGTCAAAAAGGCTTTATTAATTTATTTAAAAAGATGCACCATCAGCCATTACCACAATGGTGGGGGTGAGTGTTTTTAAATAAATTAATAAAGCCTTTCTGAATCCAGCAGAGGTGTGCTGGTGTTTGTTGGCTACAATACAGAATAATGCCATGTAAAAAAAAAAGAGAGAGCTATGTACAAAAGAAATACAAGACAGAAAAATGCAGCGTACATGAGAGAGCTTTTTACATAAGGGTTGTTGCTTATATAGTATAGTGAGTATCTACAATATTTACAGAATAGGATTAAATGAAATAGACAGTTAATAGCATACTAGCAATATGATGGAGCAGCTGGAAGTATTTCTGGCCCACATGACTGCCAGGGTTGACTGGTGAGGGGGTGAAATAAACCTAATAATAAAGGCCATAAACTTACAGGTTCAGGGGATTGGGGGTTGCTTTGACAGTAGTGCCATGTGCCTGGGGTATAGGCCATAGCAGGGGATGACCATTGCAGCTCCCACAATTCCAGTAAGTCAGTGGCTGCACAACCTGCATATGATCACTTACATCTGGAAAGGTAGTTAACACAAATGTATGCACCTCCATTGTTGCAGGTGAGCATCCACCATCTGCAAACCATGGCACACTTTTGAGTGTTGCAAATGTAGGACAGAAGGTGGTATGGAGATCCCTATGTGCCCATCAATACACTACCACCATCCACAACTCCAAATCTCTAAAATGAAGAGGGACAACAAAGCAGGCAAGAGAGTGAGAACGGGCTGCTGAATGGCAGACTACAAAACTGAAACTGTGATTGCACAAAGGCTCTAGGGTAGGGGCTGGCAAGGAAGGAGGTGTGGTGGGGGAATAGGGCACACTAGATGGGCTGCTGTGGTCCTTTTCTGCCACCAAGCTTCTGTGATTCTATGAACAACAAGGAGGCAGTATGGCACAGTGGTTTAAGGCTCTGAGCTACAAATCTGGAGACCTGGGTTTGAATCCCACAGCCCCCACTTGCATACTGTGTGACCCTGAGCAAGTCACTTAACTTCCTTGTACTCCCAGGTTGCACCTGCAAACAAGCTCTCAGCTTAGTGTGTCTCACCTGGTAAAATAATTGGTAAAAAAAAAAACAATCAGTGATGACTCTGAAGAAGAACCAGTCCCAAAATGATTGGCTAAAGGTCCTCTCTCCCCGGTGAAGCCAGTGGTGACACGCTGACCCCTAGCTCTTTAGCAACCATCCTCACAACACTCACCACAACCCCTGGAAATACTCTCATGGGCAGACATTGTTGAGGAACAAATGATTGTGGACACTGGCCATGAAGCTGGAGCGGCATCTGGACCACTGTGACAAAATGAGGTACCCTGCAAATAGGAGCTCTCCTTTAGGTCAATGCTTTTTAGTAAATTGTGTGGTTCTTTAAAATTTAAATGGAATGTTTAAATGGGAAAAGTAACAAGTGCTTATATTTGCCTTCTAAGTAGGTAATAAATGCATTCACCTTCCACCCCCTCCACTGCATGACAGTTTGGAGCTTAAAACTCTCCCCATGTAAGACAGCTGAGTAAAAGAGCAGAGCTAGGCTTTGTGGAATCTAAGAGAGAGTTTTGTAGTGGGCCATACACCATTTTCTGAGTCCCATGGTTGGGGGATGGAAGGAACTCAGTAGCAGTGGGGGATGGGGCTGAGGTGAACACTGAGGGGCTGATTGACTCAAATGGGAGTCTCTGGGGGCCAATCAGTGGAGAACGGGTGTAAATCTCAAACAAAGGGGATAGAGGACCTTTAATACCTGTGGCTGTACCCCTACCCGCAAAGTTGAGTGGATCCATGGGGGGGGTGTGGAATGCCAACCGCAAGGCTTGTGGAGTAGCATTACACATGAGTGTATCCGCAAGGCATGGTGATTTGGAGCTGTATTGGGATTCTTGCTGGGGAGAGGATCTGAGGGAAACACAGTCGCTCTGCCCATATTTTCCAGGAGTCCCAGCCTTGAGAAGACTGCTGAAGCCAAGGAGAGACTGAAGCGCACAACAGAAGGGAAGAGTGCAGAGAGGACTACACAGAGGGAAGTACTCTTCATTTCTTCATATCAGGCTGTGCTCTAAGTGTAATCTGTAGTGGGCTGTTGTGGACAGAGGGGAACGTTGCTCTGAATGTTTAAAGCAGTCATTTGGTATAACAGTGCAGGGTGTTCTCTGCAGTGCTAAACAGTTGCTGGGATTACCTGTGTTCCAGTGAGGACCTTACATGTGTAAATCAGACATTTAATTTGCAACAGTAGTACCAGTACTGAACTGAGGGGAAGGTTCGATGGAGTGGAAAATACTCATTTTATGTTCTTCCAAAAGGGAGGGCTCTGTATTTCATTGTACAACTGAGTAAAATAGTGGAGCAAGGCTTTGTGGATTCTAAGTGAAGGGCATTGTAGTGGGCTATACACCATTTTCTGAGTCCCATGGCTGGGATATCGAACAAACTCAGTAGTGGTGGGGGAAGGGGCTGAGGTGAACGCTGAGGGGCTGATTGACTTGCACAGGTCTCTGGGGTAGAACCAACTCACCCTCCCATCCCTCCCACCTGAGCTCAGCCACATATATTGGGGAGTTGCTGGGTCAGGATTGGTGGATAACAAGGCCAGGTGCATCCACTAACTGATCCTGATCATCCCTGGGATTCGAAGGGGAAAAATATTTATACATTAGATGCAGATTGGTATCAGCAAGGAAGCGGGTGAGATTACAAGCGCAGGAGTGAGTTGGATGGCTGGTAGAAATATGGGGATGGTGGTAGGATGCAACAGCTGCGGGGTGGCTAACTTTTTGGGGGTGGCATGGAGAGTGGGGGGTGCCTGGTGTGCACTCAGCTTGACCAGCTTAGGGACGAGATTAGTTAGTTAAGGACAGATCTAAGAAAAGGGATGGATGAACCATCTGGGATCTAGGGCACATAGGAGTGCCCCAGAAGTCAACAGACATCCAAGACCCAGGGAGAGAAGGGTGGTGGGGTAAATGGACCAATACTGTCACCTCCTCAGGAACCTAGGAGTACAGAACCAGGGGACTGGAAGAGGATCAGGAATAGGGGCAGTACTGGCCCAAGAGCCAGCAGCAAATGGAAACCTTGTAACAGTTTCACAGGGATGCTCAGGGCACAGAAGACAAGAAATAGGTTCTTGGTGCTGGCTACAGTGGAGTACGAGGAGGGAGAGAAACTTGTGGATTGGGCAGGAAAAAAGGGGCATACTGACAACCCAGAGTGCAGCAGCATGGCAGTTGGAGGGGGCAGAAATTTGAGGTGTAAGGGGAAGAGGGAAATGGCTAGGAAGTAGGGTGTTTCTATGTTTCTATGTGAGGGGTGACTAAAGCTATGGAGGGGAAGGAAGCACCGGTCAAGTGGTGATGGGAATGATGGGGCTGATGCAGGGAGTGCATCAGTGGGAACAACGAGTGGGTTGGCTAAGGGATGCTGGGGGGAGACAGGATGGGGGAAGAGGCTGGGAAGGAGGCAGGTAGGGCAGGGGCATCATGGATATGAAAGAAGGGTAAAGGTTCAGAACGGGGGCCAGAAAAATGGTAAGTGGATGGGGCTTAAACATGAAAAAGGGGGGGCGTAGTTACTGGAGACTCAGTACTACAATGGGTGAGAAGGGAAAGTAAAGGGGAATGGCATACTCACATATGGGTGGAGTGCATGACAGGAATGACAGCAGGTAGGGTGCAACAGTTTATTCTTAAGTATGCAAAGAGGGTAAGGGAAAAACCTCATATTGTGGTGCACTTGGGCACAAATTACTTTGGGAGAAACACAGTCAAAGAGGTACAGGAGAGGTTTATGGATCTGGGGAAGTTGTGTGAGGAAACAGGGAGCTCGGTGGCTTTCTCAGAAGTACTCCCAGTACCCAGAACAAGTGCTGCAAGGAAATTGAAAATATAGGAGTTTAACACTTGGCTGGGGACCTGGTATCAGACCAAAGGATACAGGCTGGTGGGGGGATGGGTAGAACTTGGGGTAGCAGCATCCTGTATGCTGAGGACAGATTACACTTGAGCAAGGAGGGCTGAGGGGTATTAATACAGAGACTGGAGGAATACATAGCAACCAGGGTGGATTTAAACTAGGTGTGGGGGGAAGCAAGCTGGTGAAAATTAAACAAGGTCTCCAGATCAGGGAGTCAAATGGGCTTACCCCCCATACCAGTAGAGATGGAACAAGAGAGTGTTCATATAGTGTTAAGAATAATAGGGTTCAAAAGGGGAAGGATGGGAAAGGCACATATTGGAGGGTAGTCTCCTTGAATACAAGGAGCCTGGGGAATAAAACGGTTGAGTTGCAGGCCCACGTGGCAGAGGGGGAAGTGGACATAGCTGCTATCACCGAAACATGGGCCACCCAATACAAGAACTGGGACATGGTGATCCTGCAGGGATAGGGAAAAAGGGAAAGAGGGTGGGGTGGTGATTTATTTGAGGGAGGGGATAAGGTGTGCCAGGCAGGAGGGAGAGGAGGGTAGAACAGCGGCATTATAGATGCAATTTCAGGATTTGAGAAACAGAACACTTAGGATGGCGGTGGTATGTAAGACACTGTCTCAGGCGGAGGACTTGGACAGAGAACTAGCAGAGCAAATAAGGAGGGTCAGCGGGAAGGGCAACACCGTGAACATGGGGGACTTCAATCTGCCAGGGGTATATTGGGGCCCCCCCAGCCACCTTGAATGCAAGAGAGCAGGTCTTCCTTGAGGCTTTCCAGGACAGCTTCTTGGCACAGATGGTAGAAGAGCCAACCAGGTTAGGCAACACTCTGGACCTCATGCTGTCTAATGGGGAACTTATCAAGGAACTGGAAGTGGAAGCTCCACTGGCAGAGAGTGATCACCACACAGTTTAGTTCTCACTCAGCATGGGCAAGGAAGCTGTGGGAACAGGGACCAGGGTGTTGGACTTCAGGTGAGCTGACTTTGGGAGGATGGGGGAAATAGTGGTGGGGCACCTATCTAGAATCCACCCACATGTGGATGCTAACAAGAAATGTGAAGTTATCAAGCTAGGGCTCACAGAGGCAACTAGATCCTGTACCAAGACGCAAAGCAAAAAGTCCAGGGCCAAGAAACCCAGTTGGTTAAGCAGGGAATTGAAGAAAAAGGTGGGACAAAAAGGGCAGCCTTCAGGAGATTCAAGAGATCCAATCAGGGGGAGGATAGAGAAGAGTACCTGAAGAAATCATGAGAGGTGACCAGAGCAGTCTGAGCAGCCAGGGCTTCCACAGAGCTTAGGCTGGCACAGGTTATTAAGAAAGGGGAAAAGGACTTCTTCAGGTACATAATGGTGAGAAGGATCTGCAAAGATCAGATAATAAGAATCAAGAAGGATGGGGGGTGGGCAAAGAAGGGAGCAGAGCAGGCAGAAGAGTAAAATCAAAACTTTTGTTCTGTATTTGCTAAGTAGAAGGATGGATCACTGCCTAAGGGGGTAGGGAGGGCAGACACAGGGGGGAGCGGGTGATGGATGGGGAAATCTCAGCAGGCAGGGTACTAGGTACTAAGAGTGAGGACAGATTACTACCTGGGAATTATAGGCCAATATCTATTCTTCCCCCACAGTCCAAAGCACTTGAAAGGATTGTTGCTGACCAGTTTGTGGAGTACCTGGAAAAACACAACCTACAATGTGTCCAACAACATTGTTTTTGGAAAGGGCACAGCACATCTACAGCCCTACTGGAATTCACAAGTTTCATTCACCATACTCTTGATCAGGGTCAACCTGTTGGTGCAACCTTTATTGACCTGTCTAAAGCATTTGACACGGTCAATCGCCATTGGCTGATACATCAACTTGCTGGGCATGGTATATCTTCAGAAGCCCTAAAGTGGTTCACCAGCTATCTAGCAAACCACATGCAGCAGGTGAGAATCGGGTCTGCTTTTTTCACTAAACTGCCTGTCTGCTCTGGGGACCCCTTCTATTTAGCACCTTCCTCAATAATCTTCTGGCATCCTGTTCTGAACCAGTACTCCTCTACGCAGATGATGCAGTCATTTTCTCAAAGACTGCTGACCCTACCCTCCTTCAGGCCCAACTTTAGAAAAGTTTTACTGAAGCTGACTCCTGGTTCATCTCTCATAAGTTGGTGCTTAACTGCAAATAAACTAAGGTTATGCTCTTCCATGGTACCCACAGCAAGCACAAAGCCAAACAATTGGTGATTAAAAACAGTGCAGGTATTATCCTTGATCAGACTCAATCTTCTAAATATCTAGGAGTTACTCTGGATAGTATGCTCTCCTACTCCAACCATATTGACAATGTTTCCAAGGAGGTTAACATTTGCCTAGGCCTTCTACACAGCCATAACCACTGCCTTACTACCGAAGCCCTCAGACTGTCTATCCAAAGTTCAGTTGTGTCTATTATTGACTATGGTTTGGTCATTTATGGTTCTACCACCGACACAACCCTAAGTTAGCTCACCACAGCTCTGAATAAGGCATGCCGTCTACTAACTGGTACAGCGTATCGTACTCACACTTGTGACCTTTACGATGAAGCAAACTGGCTTCAACTCTAGGCTCGCACTGAATATCAAGCTTGCCTTCTGGCTAAGAAGGCATATCTTGGTCTCCTACAAGCAGGTTCACTTCAGCTTTTCAGTCCCTTCTGGGGCACTCGGAGCACACAAAGTTCTGTGAACCAAACATTTACTGTCCCTCGCTGTTGAACCTCGTTCCGACAGCGATCCATTGCAGTTAGAGCTGCTAATTTATTTAATTCCCTTTCTCTTGAGATTGTGACGACTGCGACCTTGGGACCATTTAAGTGGAAACTGCATCAATTCCTAGTTTCCAGACTGCTGTGGCTACTATACCTAATCTCTGCTGACAGCTAAATGCACTGGGATCTCCCTCTTTTACCATTTGCCCCTGTATAGCCTTATGCTGCAGCTGCACTATTCCACTCACAGCACTTCCTCCCTTATCCCTTTCCCATTCCTGCCCTCTTTTTATCCTACCTCATCCCCCTTCCCTTGGCCCTCCACTCCCACTTCCCCCTCTCTCCTCTGTTTCCTCACCTTGTTCTCTCCCTCTACCCCCCCCCATGGGTCTTTCCTGCTCAAGCTTCATTGTAGAATCTCTCTCCTTGCTCTTTTTTTACTCCTTCACCCCTCCCCAATTCAGCCCCTGTACTTTCTCTCCTTGTAAGCCCTTTCACCCCTCTTCAGAAAAGGTCACTTGCTGCACTTGACATAATATTTATCTTGCCATATTGTTCTTTTGTTTATGTAAGTACTTTCCTCATGTACTATTTACTGAAACCATTGTAATTTGCTATTCTTGTGACTTGACGTGGAACCTCTGTAAAAGAGCCCTTGGCTCAAAGGTCTTTCCGATTTGTTAAATAAATTAAAAAAAATAGAAGGTTTATGGGCACTGCGAGTGGATAAGGTGCCAGGCCAGGATGGTGTACACCCCTGGGTACTAAAGAAATTGTCAGTAGTCATGGCAGAGCCATTAGCAGACTTGTTCAATACTTCGCTGACAACAGAGTGCATGCCCCAGGACTGGAAAATGGCTCACGTCGTGCCCCTCCACAAAAGCAGACCCAAGGATGAACTGGGAAACTATAGACCAGTAAGTCTTACATCCACTGTGGGGAAGTTAATGGAGACAATCCATAAGAAGAGGCTGGTAACCTTTCTAGAAGGTAATAGTCTCCAACACGGAAAGCAACATGGGTTTGTCCCTGGCAAATCCTGCCAGACCAACCTGGTTGACTATTATAACTGGGTGATTAGGGCACTCATCAAGGGCCATGTAGTGGATGCCCTGTATCTGAATTTCAGCAGGGCATTTGATTAGGTGCCACATGGCAGGGTGATTTGCAAGTTGAAATACCAGGGACAAAGATGGTGAATTGGATCAAGAACTGGCTGCAGGAAAGGCAAAAGAGGGTAGTTGTGGGAAGAGAACTCTCATCTTCATGGGCTGTAATGAGCAGGGTACCACAGAGCTCAGTACTGGGACCAGTGTTGTTCGGCATTTTCATTGCAGACATCTCGTATAGCATAAAGAACAAGATTAGTCTCTTTGCAGATGACACGAAGATCAGAGTGGTGATGGATGACACAGTAGGGTGGCAGGGGCTGCAGAATGACCTGGCTAAGCTTGAGAATTGGTCAGACACATGGCAGCTGGGGATCAATGTTAAGAAGTGCAAAGTCATGCACATGGCAGCAAGGAAGTCAAAGAGGTGTTATAAGTTGGGAGGGGTGCAGATAGCCACTACAGAGGAGAAAAAAGATCTTGGGGTGATAAGAAGGCAAATGAACCACTGCATAGTGCAGGAAAGCAGCAGCTAAAGCTATAAGACGCTGGGGTGTATAGCTAGAGGTACGACCTCTAGGAGGGGGGGAGGTGTTCCTACCTCTGTTCAGGTCATTGGTGAGGCCACACCTGGGCTACTGCATGCAGTACTGGCACCCATACTTAAAGAAAGATGTTAGATTACTGGAGGGGACCCAGCGTAGAGCAACTAAGATGATCCTGGGATTGGAAGACAAACTCTATGCGGGGAGGCTGAGGGAGCTTAACATGTACTCCCTGGAGGAGAGGAAGGATAGGGGGGATATGATTGAGACCTTCAAATATATGAAGGGTATAAACAAGACTGTTACTGAGGGGGATTTTTAGGTTGAGGGGAGGGAGAGACACAAGGCGGCATGGTCTGAGATTGGAGGGTGGAAGGCTCAGTAGGGAAATAAGGAGGAACTTTTGCACGGAAAAGGTGGTGTCAGTGTGGAACGTGTTGCCCAAGGAGATGGTATCTTGTAAGTCGGTGGGCAGTTTTAAAAGGGGATGGGATAAAGTGAGGGGGAGGGTCAACATGAGGGGGGAGGATCACCATGAGGTGGGGGGGGGCAGCTGCAGTGTAATGGATTGGTAGTTGCACACTCGAGCAGACTTGATAGACTGTATAGCCTGTATCAGCTGGCAGAGCCATATGCTTGTATGTAAAACTAATTAGAAGCCCTTTGCAGAAAATCAAACTATCTAGCCAGTCGCTGCAGATGCAGTCAATGGAAGGAGGCTCACCACATGGCTGGAGGAAGAGACTGGCTCAGTGTACTCATACACTTTCTGTAGGTCCTGTCCAGACCATTACTACAAGAGACTTTCTCTCTTCTGTGTCAGCACTGGCTCCTGTAACTCCCACAAATGTTAGCTACAGAAAGGTTAAACCTTGTAAAATGTTGATGTGCATGCACTGGTACACAACTTACCACAGCCTTTAAACCCTGCAGTGTGAGATTCTGGTTAGCTTGACAGCCACATGGAAGGCAGGTGATCCTGTATCCAGTATTGTCAAAATCCCCAGCAAGATCCCCTGAAAGAAAGGGAGGGGAACTAGACCCACAACAGCTGTATCAGGCTATGAGCCAGGGAATCCAGAAAACAGGAAGCAGAGCGCCAGTTAGCAATGCAACCTGTGCAGGCAAGAAAGACATTACCTTTTGGTGACTGGGACGGTTGCAGCCTTGTACAAATATGAGTAGCCCATGCCAACTTAGCATTCAGGTACATTGCCTCTGTGTTTGAAACTTTGGGAGTAGCACAGCAGCACTGGTCTGTGGGGAGGTACACAAGAGTGAGGCAGTACATTACTCAAGCACAGTACTGTGTGGCTGTGACACATGAAGCAAGAGATATATGCTAGCTGGAGTCCCACCAGCACCCCTGAAAACAGTGCTGCCCTACAGCTGGTAACCATTGATATGTTTAAGTGCAGACCCAGAACTCCATCTGTGAGGATGCTGACCCACACAAAAGACAACATTCAACCCTACCTTTCCCTCCAGTTATAGGCAACAGCTCATAGTGAACTGATTGAAATGCTTTGAAGTCACAACAACCACTAGGCCAGGCAATAACATAGACCTCTACCCCAGTGAAGGTTTGTGAAAATTATGCCACTGACTGGTCTCAGAGTGTAATAGTAAATGGAGTCCACAGTGAAGAAAGGGGGGTTACTAGTGGGGTACCGCAGGTTTCAGTACTGGGGCATGTCCTTTTTAATGTCTTTATAAGTGACATTGCAGAAGGACTGGAAGGAAAAGTATGTCTTTTTGCAGATAACACAAAGATCTGCAACAGGGTTGATAATACGCAAGGTGGGGTGGAAAGGATAAAAAGGGACTTGACAAGGTTGTAGGAATGGTCAAATGTATGGCAGTTTAGATTCAAAGCAAAGAAGTGCAAAGTAATGCACAAAAACCCAAGGGAAGAGTACACAGTGGGGGGTGAGATACTGACAAAAACAAAAATGGAAAGGACCTGGGGGTAGTCATAGCAGATGACCTAAAAGTGGGCCAGCAATGTGAGAAGGCAGTAAGGAGGGCTGGGGGGATACTGGGATGCATAGGGAGAGGCATCACAAGTAGAAAACATGAAGTTGTTGTCCTTCTGTACAGACAGTTGGTAAGACCACATCTGGAGTACTGTGTACAGTTCTGGAGACCCCATCTCCACAAAGACATAGACAGGGTGGAGGCTATACAGAGCAGAGCAACCAAATGGTACAGGGTCTGCACCAGAAGACATGAAGAAAGACTAAAGGAGCTGAAGATGTATAGCCTCGAGGAAAGGAGGGAGAGGGGGGACATGATAGAAACTTTCAAATACCTCAAGGGAATCAGCAAAGTCCAAGAGAGTAGCATCTTTCAGAAAAAGAGATGTGCAAGAACAAGGGGGCACAATTTGAAGACAAAGGGGAGGACGGCTCAGAGGTAATGTGAGGAAGTATTTCTTCACAGAGAGAGTTGTAGATGCATGGAACAACCTTTCTGAGGAGGTCATAGAGTCAAAAACAGTGGGGGAATTCAAGAATGCATGGGGAAGACATAAGGCAATTCTAGTGGGGGGTAGGAGGAAGTAGGTTGTTCGTTAACTAGGATCTGCAGCTTTTCTGTTAGGTAGGGAAATGGGCACACTAGGTGGGCCAAGCAGTCCTTATCTGCCATCAGATTCTATGTTTTTGTTTCTATATTTCGTATTATAGCATACCCCCTGTACTCGACGGATAGAATCCTGCAACAGCATGCACTCTCCAGAGTAGCAGGTACAGAAGACTTCCCCCAACCAAGCTGAGATTCCAGAGTGGGGAATAAAGTGTGTTTGTTATTTGTCTGAGTCAATATGGTTTGCTATTTTAAGCTATTGTTCTTACAGTTACTGTTTGTGTTATGCACTGTGGCTACAAGGCCCCAGTTGTGGAAACTTAAGCAACTGATCACAGCTATCTCCCCTTTGGAGATGTTTGCTACAGCTAAAAATCAATACAGCAGTGAGGGTGCTGCTATGTTACAGCCATACAAATGTCTCATGGAAGCACTGCAGCGGACATCAGAGGCATTAACACACTTTATTCATGACACAAAAATAGCCCTCTTCTACCTAAAAGAGCTAAAATATTATAGTGGTTTAAGTGGTTAAGTATGTATCATGGAAAGTAAAGGTTATCCAGACCCCAATCAAAGGTTAAAAGATCCTTGAACACCTCAGGTGGCATGACGTGGGGATTGCTTTCTTCAAGGAGACACAGCTCCTGAAAGCGGAGGCAGATACACTCAAAATGGTCTGGGTAGCACAGATATACAGCAGCTCGCTCAACATAAAAGCAGAGGCGTATCAACAGAGTATTAGTATGCAAAGAGGTAGACTTCAGACAGACAGAGACTGTTCAAAATCCAGAGGGAAGGTATGTTGCAGTTAAAGGGGAGATGGAGGGGCAACAAGCCACCATCTGCAATATATACTCACCTTACACTGCAGATGTAGGATTTTTCTTTTCCTTTACCCAGAAATTAGTAGAATATACCTCTACATAGATACATAGAAGTTGTCATCAGATAAAGGCCTTGAGGCTTATCCAGTCTGCCCTATCTCTCTTTCTAATACTTAAGGTATCCTAGATGCTACACACACACACCCCTTTCATCCTAGCTTGATAATTCCCATGTGCCTATCCCACACATTCTTGAATCCCTGAATGGTGGCCACCCCCACCACTTCCTGAGGGAGACTGTTCCATCTCTCCACCACCCTTTCAGTGAAGTAGAATTTTCTCAAGTTCCCTTTAAGTTTCCCCCTTTTAGTTTCATGCTGTGTCCCCTTGTTCTGCTATTTCCCTTCATGTGAAAGATGCTCCCCTCTGGTACCCTGTTGATCCTTTTTAGATATTTGAAGGTCTCTACCATGTCTCGCCCTCTCTCTCCTTTCTTCCAGGGAGTACATATTGAGAGCTCTGAGTCTCTCCTCATACGACTTATGCTGCATCCTCGAGACCATTTTTGTCTCCCTCCTCTCTACCATCTCCATCCTGTCTATGTTTTTTTTGGAGATGGAGCCTCCAGAACTGAACACAGTACTCCAGATGAGGTCTTACTTGGGAGTTGTACAATGGTACCACCACTTCCCTCCTTCTGCTTGTTATACCCCTCCCTATACTGTACCTCTAGGTGTCTACTGGTGGGAGGCAACATGATTGCAGTCCTGATGAATTTCTAAACAGAAGCAATCCACCCATAGGCCCTCACCCCATGACATCAGAAGCCTTGCATTGCATGGCTCAGGAACTAGGCCTGATAGACATTTGGAGGGTGACATGCCCAAAAGGAAGACTACTCATTCTACTCCAAGTCACATCAACTTCACACATACATTAACATGTGGCTCACACCATCAGAATGGGTGCCAGATGCTACAGTTGCTGATATAGGTCTGATCTTGATCTCAGACCATGCTAGTTACCTTTTCCTGAATTGCACCAGGCTCTCAGTGGCAGAAAGAAGGCCAATGGAGAAACAATGTGTCCCTCCTAAAAAACACTACTTCAGGAAGCAGCTAGCCAAAGAAAGTGGAGAATTTTGAGTTCAGTTATATGGAGGACAGAGCAGCTACCCTGTGAGCTGTCCCTAAGATATTAATAAGGGGCAGTTGTATTAGGATTGCATCACACTTTAAGAAAGCTAGGACCAAAGATCTAGAAGCTCTGCAAGAGAAACTCAAAGGACTAATAAACAGTATAGGGAGAGGGAGGACCTGGGGGGGAGGTGGAACAGAGGTCAACTGCCAGATATTACTTGGGTCAGAAACAAGATAAACCTGTTCTTCCACCAGAGAGCAAAATTTGCTTTATTCTAGCTTAAACAAGCCTACTGGGAATTGGGAGAAAACTCGGGTAGGCTCTTAGCATACCAGTTAAAGAAGAAATAGGAATGTGTTAAGATTCTGGGTATCCGTAGAGCAGAAGCCACTCTACAGACAGATGCAAATGGCATCAATAACACCTTTTAGAGGTTTTACTCAGCCTAGTACTCAACATAGTCCACAGCCACAGACAAAGGAAGGCAGCCTTCACTAAGGAGCTACATCTCCTTACCCTCATGGATACCCAGAAGGACGATCTGGAGCATCCGTTTTCCTTGGAGGAGGTAGAAAATGCCCTCTGAAGCATGACTAGTGAGAAAGACTCCAGGATTGATGGAATAACCAGAGAAGCTTACTCCCCCTTCAAGAGCAAGATACTAGGTAAGCTAATGGACATCGTAACGGTTGCCAGAGACAGTGGCAGATTTCACTCCTCCATGCACACAGCGCTAATTATGCTTATTCTCAAAAAAAGGAATGACCCATCACACAGTGGAGCTATAGACCAACCTTCCTAATCACAGAAGACGAGTTTCGTCCTGACTGGAAAGGCACAGACAATACCAGATGAAGAGTAAACCTTATATGATACGAAGTATGTTCACACCTACCAGCATCCCTGGTATTATTAGATGCCGAAAAGGTATACCACTAGGTAGAGTGGAGCTTCCTATTTCATACCCTTAAAAGATTTGGGTTGTGGGAACAATTCATGCACTGGGTATTAACACTGACAGTGGAGCCTCAATGGCTGTACTGACCAACATGCACATATCTGAGGCTTTCCCACTAATCAGAAGAGCTAGGCAGGGGTGCTCCATTTCCCCTCCCCTCCCTCCACTTCTGTTTCTCTTGATCATAGAGACACTGTTGCAGGCAATCAGGTCATACCTGCAGATACACAGGATTCGATTAGGGGAAGAAACAAGGCACTTGCTTAATGCAGATAATGTCATGTCCTGAATCAATTCTGGTCCTCCTTGCCCTGAACACCAGAGCCAAGCGTAGCAGCACTCACACACAGAAAATGCACACAGAAGCAATGAAGGAATCACAGGTAAGCCATCATTTTCATAGGTGTGAAAAAGGTTTTTTTGCTGGCAAAAATACACAACAAAAGGGAGGAACAGTGTGCAGAGTGGGAGATCATAGTCCAGATGTGCCTGCACTTCATTCAACTGCAGCTTCATTAGGGGACAAGCTGCTGGGTAAAGAATTCCCCTTTTATACTGAAAACCACATCAGAAATTGGCCAATCAAGTTGCACTGTCCACTGCACCAAAAATGGGCCACTAAGATTGAGTTGGCTGAAATACAGAAAGAAGAATTCTTAAAGGTGCAACATTCAGTATGTGTGATCGGGGTGAAGTACTTACCAATACCACTGATGTGTCAAAAAATATATACATTGAATTAATCAACACAAAACATATTACAAAATAGGATTCATACTGTTGCAGAATTCCAAGAATTTCAAATGCACAATTCATATATCACATCACAGTTATAATTAGAAAAAAATAGGGAATAACAAGCAAAGTATAGCATATCTACTAGTAACAGGTCAAATGGGAGCATTGTACAATATGACCATATCAGTGGTAAATACATTATTACATTGCTCCCATGGCCTGGCTAAAAAGGCAGAAAATAGGATCAAAGACTTAGCTGCAATCTACCACTAAATTGCACATCCCAATTTGGAATGGCCCTGGTAATCTGCATGCCACTGGATTACATATCCTGTAGAGAAAGGAAATAAAAATATATGATAAGAGAAGAGGTTAGAGAGGAAAAGCATGAGAAAACAAAGAAAGACTGAGATGTGGTAAGCCCCGGGGGGAGGGTTGGTGAGTTTTGGGGTGGGTTGAGTAGTAGGGTACTGCAGAGTGAGGGGATTCACTAGACCACTAGGTGTTTTACTATACAATACTTTTGGGGGCATCAGAGATTGGGGAGGGGGGACCACTAGACTACCAGGGGAAAAGGGGCTATTAGTATTGTATTATAACAGAGATAGGGGATTGGGGAGGGGGGCCACTAGACTACCAGTAAGATTTTAATTTTATAAGGGGAGATTGGGGCTCGGGGGGGCACTAGACCACCAGGGAGTTTTTGGTGTTTAAATTAAGAGATCGGGCAGGCGCAGGAGACCGTGGCACATTGCCACAATGTGCTCAACTCACTCAGAAGGAGAATTTCTAAGTATCCTTAGACCAGCCCTGGCTGGTCTAAGGGTATATGGCAATGTGCCTTCTGGGTGAGTTTTGAGAATCCCGTTTGAAGTGCTGTCTCAGCTTGTGTCTGCTGCAAGCCTCTAACACCTTGCCACACCCCCTTATGTGGTGCTCAGGTGGCACAAGCCTTGTTTGGTGCAGGCAGCCTGTGGTGGACGCAGGCTGCCTTTGTGAATTGCTCCCAGGGCATTGTTTGGTGCAAGGGGCTTCTGCACCAGTCATTGGGATGCATACCCCTTGTGCCACCCAGGAGCTTTGAGAATCGGGCCCTTAATCTTGGACCACATGATGTGCATAGGAGAGACAACCAACTTAAACCCTGTACCCCATGTGGCTCAACGGGGGTCTGATCACTGCAAAAACAGGCTTACTCAGACACTGGAAACAGCATCCCCCCCCAACACCACAGAATGGCTAGTGGAGCTGGGGGAAATAATAAGGTTTGAACGGGTGCAATACGAGATGTGAAGTAGGCTTGTTATGGAGTAAATGGGAAGGGTATCACAGCTCCAAATACTGCATAGTGCCACTGGGAGCTTATATACCATGTTCCATGTAACTTTGTTCCATGTATTACATACCTTGGTCGCTTGTGGAAATTGGCATTTTTTTAATGCTTACTAAGCTAACCAGTATAATTAATAAAATCAAACAAACAAACATGATGTTAAAAACACAAAAATACCAGTAGTTATTTCTTATACGTAGGAAAAACTATGAGTGGGACTAAAGAAAGTGGGGGGGGGGGTGGAGGAACTGGACACTGAAACAAAAAGCACCTACTCCTAAAGTAACAATATAAACCTAGGAATATTAGTTGTTTGCTGTAAAGTTAAATTTATAAAGTTAACTCAGGACATATCTTCTTCCATGTTATAAGCTATACTTAGAATACGCTGTGATGTAAGTGAGTATCAGGATTCACAGTAGACTGTACACTCCAAGGGGTGAAAATGTAGTCCTGGCTGGGAACAATGTTGTGCTGATATCTGTACAGCCTTGACAAAGTGCACATTTATATGTATGAAACATTGGCTGTAATTCATGCACACCTCGAAGGGCCAATCCGCCTTTAAATACTGCCTGCCAAAACTTTGGAATGATCTTCCGGCTCGCATCAGGCTGCCCCCTGCCCCCAGGGTCCTAAAACCACTCCTCCATGACCACTTCTCTGACACATGCAACTGCTACCAGCAGCCCAGATCCACAACCAAGGGACATCTAGATGTACCTTGACAGCTTTAATATGTCTCAGCAAACTACTGTTTACCTGCATGTTTTCTGACTGTATATACTCTGCGGTCTTGGACCAACCTTGAGGTAATATTTGGAATCAAATGCATGTCTAGCTCTGTTACTATTGCTGGACCTGTTGTTATTGCCCCTGTACTGTACATTTCCTGATGTATTTTCTATGTAACCCCCAGGTCACATCTGGAAACGACCGGCCCTCGCTCAGTATGCCTGCCTGGTTAATCTCTTAAATAAATGAATAAAATTGGGAACACTGTTTGATTGCTGTATATATTTTAAAATAAATGTGTTCATTATCTTACAACCTATTGTTTTCTGGTCTTGCCACAGCTCAGGAGAGTAATGTCTTCATTATAGTAGTATCATTTATTTTATTTAGTTTATTTCAAATATCCCCACTTAGACAATGGAGCATTGGTGGTATAGTGGTGAGCACAGCTGCCTTCCAAACAGTTGACCCAGGTTCAGTTCCTGGCCAATGCATGGACATGTTTGGAGGCAGTATAAGGCAGTGGTTTAAGGCTTTGAGCTGCAAACTTAAGAGACTTGGGTTTGAATCCCACAGCCCCCACTTGCATACTGTGTGACCCTGAGCAAGTCACTAAACTTCCTTGTGCTCTCAGGTTGCACCTGTAAACAAGCTTTCAGCTTAGTGTGTCTCTCCTGGTAAATATAAAAACAAACATTTAGGCACAATACCTAGTTAACAAGAGGGCTTTATGTTTATAAGTGATCACAGCACAGTCCAATCCTTTTATTAGGCTACATCTTGCTAAGAATCATTTTGCATTAAACTGCGGACAGAATAGCCTAGCAGTTAGAATATAAAGCTGAGAACCTGGAGACCAAGCAAACACGTGTGTGAATCATATGACTTCCAGTTACCTTGAGCAGCTTACTTAACCTCCAGGCTACCTTATTTGTCTCTCTTTCTCTTGATGTTTGGAAGCATGAGGTCAGAGCTTAAAGAGAAAATGGAGGAAATCTGGGCCCATGTCTGACAGACTTGCCCTGTTATCCCATAATAGGGGAGTTCAGTAGTCAGTGACTTGGGTGAGGTGCAATTTCTTCTTGCACATCATTGCAAAGGAGAGAAAGAAGTCAGCTGTTCTGTTGTGGGTTGTGGTTGATAGTATTTTCACCATCATATCATTGCTGGTTTTATTAACAGATAGTTACAGTCCAATGATGAAAACAGTCTAGCTCTCTGCTTGGTGTTTCACAGTGCAGTAGATGTCATTGCTTTTTCAGGAACTGCTTAAACTAAAAATAACTGCATGCCGCAACAAACCCTTTATCTAGACACCACAACAATTTACATATGTATGAAAACTGTCTTACACAGTTAGTATTCTGATGGGGTGGATAGAGTCTCTTATTATTAAAAAAACTTTCATAGTGTTTTTATTTGACGTTCAGTTACAAAATTAATAGCCAAATATTTGGGGTCCAGAGTACAAATTCTTTCTGAATCGTCACAAGAAGGTATTCCCACACCCATTTGCAGGGAAGTCAGCTATATCCATTCTATCAGTAAATTTTGAAAGTCCATGTTTACAGCCTTCAAGGCCATAAAAGGTCTATACTTACGTTATCATTGACAATACATATATTAGGGCTTGCTCAAGTCTTTATGAATACAGTGAGTAGAACCATGAACATCAATTTACAAAATGCATACATAAGAGAAAAACTGCATTATGCCTACCCTCAAAAGCAAATCTTTGGGTCAGTTCAGAAGTCCTTAGTTCCTTGGATTCAACCAAAGTCAGTGCTTATGCTTCGATAAATGTCCAGGCATCTCCTATAGCTGGGCACATGATCAATAGGAATCCAGAGATTAAGGTCATGTACGTGGTCCTTGGAATTCCTGGGCTGAGCCTCGGAGCAACTGCAGTTTACTATACACCATATTAGCAGCAGCGCATCTGGTGTTCACTTGAATTGTTTGTTTATAGCATTTATTTTAACAGCATATTTTTAGACTGGGGAAGCTAGGACTCAGCTAAGGAGGGGCCTTGGTGGGGTGCTGAACTTAACCATCCAATTCGTTTTGAATTAATGGGGCTAAGCCTTCTGAAATGAACCAATGGCAATGCACACATGGAATAAATAGGGCAAAGCACTGAAGAGGGGAATTATTGCCCCCCTAATTTTTTCACAAACTTTAGTATTATTACAACAATATAGCTGGATAGCAGTCAGATTACCTGTATGTTCATGAGTCGAGGGGATTTCTTCCTGTCAAAGCCAAATGAGCCTGGGCATAGTATAACACACCTCAAAGCATCAACACACACTTAGATAATCTGCATAAACATTTTATTTTGCTCCAGCATAACAATTCAGGATAATACTCCCAGGCAGCAGCAGCAGACATAATATTGCCAACGTTTCATGAGCCCAGCCTGATTTGGCATTGATTGTTGTATTGTGTTGTCTGCAGCCTGGCCATTGACAGGACTACTTATACTGGGAGCTGATTTCTTCCTCTCTCATACAAGTAGGACCACTCATTGCTTGGCTGTTTACTGACAGGTCAGACTAATGTGAGCTGTCACATAAGGCTGAGCAGTATGTTCAAATTGTGATGGAACAGAATTTAATGGAATTTTTAGAATATTCCATGGAATTCTTGTCAGTAGTGAAATTCCAGAATTGCTACTGTTTTTGACAGAGAGCTTTGCTTTCACAGCAAATAACAGCAGTCTAGAACTTTACAGCTTTTTTTACTGATAAATCAGTTCTATCTCAGCAGGAGTTAGTACCTGTTTGGATTAAGCAAACATATACTCTATTAGAAGAAGGGGGTCTCATTTAAGTAAAAAAAAAAGAAGAAAGTCACTGTGTGTTTCTCTGAGGAAGGGAGCTGTATCAGCTTAATTTATATAGTCAGAGCAGAGAGGAATCTAATTGGGGGTGTGGCTTAGCAGTACAAAAGCAGCTGTCTCCAGTGTAAGCTTCCTGCTGTTTTTGACAGAGAGCTTTGCTTTCACAGCAAATAACAGCAGTCTAGAACTTTACAGCTTTTTTTTTTCTAATTGACCTCCTTCCCACCCAAAGTCAGTTCTAGTTTTATAGCCACTGAATTTTACTGACAACAGGAACTTCCTATTTGGCAGTAGGAAGGGAAGGGAAGGATCACTGAGACACATTAGTTTCAGCAACCCTGAAGGAACCTAAAAAAAAAAACCTCTTTATTCCCCCCACCGGGCTGCAGGAGGTCTGAACCCAAGCACGGAAGAAGGAGACTACTGATGACTACAGGAAGTTCCTGTCCCAGAACAGGAAAGGCGAGCATTGTAAGGGCACATAGGCAGTAGAAAAGTAAGTGTAAAAATACATAGAGGAAGGAGACAGTAAGAATACAAAGCAACAGGAGAGGGGACACAAAATAAGTCAAGATGGGAGTGGTGCAGTGCAATGGCTGTGGGGTAGCAGTGTTCTGGGAGACATTCTAGAGGCTGCCATGCTGCCCTGTTTGCAGGCACCTCTCTGGTCTGAGGGAGGAGGTTGCCCAACTCCAGGCTGACCTGGCTAGGTTTCTTGAAGCCTCTTCCTCCACCCAGGGACCACCAGGGCCACTACCATTACCTCAGAGGTTGCCAAGAAAGAGGAGCAGTTGGACCAATGTGGGCTCAGGGAGGGAGAGGGTGGTGGAACAGAGGTGCATCCCTCCAGTTGTACCTCTCCACAGTTCATATGCTGTTCTGTCAAAGAGTGGTTCCTCTATGGAGGCACCTGCAGTGGAGAGCAAGGAAGATGCTGGGAACCTCCACAAAGGAGACCCACAGAAAGGTGGCACGACATCCCACAAGGGAAGGAAACAACTCCCGGTGGGGGACTCAATCATAAGGGGGGTAGAAGTGGGAGAGGAAGGGGATAGGGAGGTAAGGTGTCTGCCTGGCGCCACAGCATGGAGGGACAGGAAGTGAATCCTCAGGATCCCGGGAGCAGCTGCACGAGGGAGGGAGCTGGATGTCATTGTCCACCTAGGGACAAATGACCTGGCTGTGAATGGGATCAGAGTGGTGCAAGAGGAGTTTGTGGAGTTGGGGAGGGGCCTTAGACAAGTAGCATGTACAGTAACCTTCTCGGTGGTGCTGCCTGTCTATGGCAAGGATGATGCTAGGGTATTCCGCACCATGGGATTCAATGAATGGTTGAAAAACTGGTGTGGAGCTCAGGGTTTTGGCTTCATTGGGGACTGGGGAGCCACCTGGAGGGATGCAGGCTTATACTGGCGTGATGGTCTGCATCTGTCCAGGGGTTGAACCAGGATCCTAGGTGACAGGTTTAAATGCTTCATTGGCAAGTATTTAAACAAGCCGGGGGGGGGCACTGAAAAGGAGCAGGGAAATCCTAGCCTCCTCCCACAAAACTTAGTAGTTAGAGAGGCAAACACCAAGGTAGAGAAGTCAGACAGGAGCAGGACAGGGATAAATGCAGAAAACGGTGTTAAGGACAGGGATGGGACTAAAAGGGGTAAGGCCATAAAAAATAAATGGAAGGTGATAAGTACTAATGCCCGCAGTCTGTGCAACAAGCTCCCTGAACTAGTGGCCTTGATGGAAGAGGGATGCCTGGATATTGTGGCAGTCACTGAAACATGGTACACAGAGTACCATGAGTGGGATGTCAACATACCAGGATACACAGTCTACAGGAGGGACAGGGTGGGTAAAAGAGGAGGAGGAGTAGCTCTCTATATAAGGGAAGGGATTAAAGCAACAGAACTAAAGAGTAAATAGGAAGTTGATGAGTCACTATGGGTCACCCTGGAAACAGGAAACGGCACCACAATCTGCAATGGGGTTGTGTACAGACCCCCATCTCAGGGGGAGGAAATGGACAAGGAAATGATAGAAGGCATCCTTAAAATGGCAGAAAAAGGGGAGATATTGTTGATGGGGGACCTGAATATGACAGATGTTAACTGGAATACCTTTGCTGCAGGCACATCCAAGAGCAGGGTCATTCTTGATGCCCTACAGGGGGCATGCCTCAGACAGCTAGTGTTGGAACCCACTCGGGAGGGAGCAATTTTAGACCTGGTACTCTCAAATGGGGAAGGAGAAAGGATCTCATATTTAGAAGTGGGTAGCCGTCTGGGAACAAGTGACCACCAAACAGTGTGGTTCACAATAAACACAGCCATAGAGTCAAGCCATAGAAAAACAAGAGTATTGGACTTTAGGAAGGCTGACTTTGGGAAAATGAGAGAGTGCCTCAGAAAAGCACCGGCAAATGGGCAAGAAGGAGGGGTGGAGGAACAATGGAGAATAATCAAAACAGCCATCACAGAGGCATCAAGCCTTTGTGTGAAGCAAATCAATAAAACAAAATGAAGGAAAAAAACACTATGGTTCTCAAAAGAGGTGGCAGGGAAAGTTAAGGAGAAAAGGATAGCATTAAGGAAATATAAGGAAACGTAGAAGGAGTAGGACAGAGAACTTTATCAGTTAAAGCAGAAGGAGGCAGGGAAGGCAGTCAGAATAGCAAAGGCACAAACTGAGGAAAAGATAGCCAACTCTGTTAAGAAGGGCAATAAAACCTTTTATAGGTACATTAGGGAGTGAAGAAAGACCAACAGAGGGATACAGAGACTTAATAAAGGGGAGGGAATGTGAGCAGAGGGTGACAGTGAAAAAGCAGGGATACTGAACGAATATTTCTGCTCAGTATTCACAACGGATGAGGAGGGGGAGGTACCTAAACCAAACAAGGGAGAAACTCTGAATAGGGGGGTAGATACCAGTCCATTCACAGAAGAAAGAGTTTTGAAAGAACTCTTGAAACTTAGAGTGGACAAAGCAATGGGGCCTGATGGGATTCACCCAAGAATACTAAAAGAACTAAGGGTAGAACTAGTAACACCACTGACTACTCTCTTTAACAAATCATGAGAGGATGGAGTGGTACCTGAGGACTGGAGGAAGGCAAATGTGATTATACTTCACAAAAGTGGGAGCAAGGCAGAGGCAGGAAACTACAGACCAGTTAGTTTGACTTCAGTGGTAGGGAAATTGATGGAATCACTTCTGAAGGAAAGAATTGTTGAGTACCTAGAGGCCAGTGGGGCACAGGACCCAAGGCACCATGGTTTCACAGCAGGAAGATCATGTCAGATGAACCTAATAGATTTTCTTGACTGGGTGACCAAAGTAGTAGACCAGGGAGGGGCTGTGGATATGGCCTACCTAGATTTTAGCAAGGCATTTGACAGTCTCACACAAAAGATTAATATAAAAGTTAGCCAGTCTTGGAGTGGGTCCCAAGGTGGTAGCCTGGAGAAAAAACTGGCTGGACAACAGGATGCAAAGGGTAATAGTAAACGGAGTCCACAGTGAAGAAAGGAGAGTAACTAGCGGGGTACCGCATGGTTCAGTACTGGGACCAGACCACTTTAATATCTTTATAAGTGACATTGGAGAGCACCTGGAAGGAAAGGTATGTCTCTTTGCAAATTACACAAAGATCTGCAATAGAGTTGATAAGCAAGGTGGGGTGGAAAGAATGAAAAGGGACTTGGCAAGGTCGGAGGAATGGTCAAATATGTGGCAGCTCAGATTCAATAAAAAAAAATGCAAGGTAATGCATCTGGGAAACAAAAACCCAAGGGAAGAGTACACAATGGGAGGTGAGTTAATAACAACAACAAAAATTGAAAGAGACCTAGAAGTAATTATATCAGATGACCTAAAGGTGGGCAAGCAATGTGAGAAGGCAGTAAGTAGGGCTGGGGGATACTGGGATGCATAGGGAGAGGCATCAACAGTAGAAAATAGGAAGTTGTTATCCCTCTGTACACACAGTTAGTGAGACCCCATCTGGAGTACTGCGTGTAATTCTGGAGACCCCATCTCCGCAAAGACATAGACAGAGTGGAGGCTGTTCAGAAGAGGGCAACCAAAATGGTGCAAGGTCTGCACAAGAAGACATACGATGAGAGACTAAAGCAGTGGATGCTTCACGTCCAGTGGGACCAAACCAGGGATGACTTGTATCATCTTTACATAGTAATAGTTATGAAGACAGATTAAAAAAACTTAACCTATTTTCTGTAAAATACAGACAAATAAGGGGCGACTTAATATTGGTATATCAAACCTTAAAAAATGATTATTTAAGAACCACAATTGGACTTACTACTGCCTCCAATGTCAAATCAACTAGTAGTCATGGTTATAAACTCATTGGAGGAAATTGTATATCCACTAGAAGGAGTCTATTTTTCACACAGAGAGTTGTGGGTTTGTGGAATAACTTACCTCTAAGTGTCGTTAATAGTGATAATTTAAATACCTTTAAGCAAAGATTGGATAAACATATGGGAAACAAAAAATTTGATTTCCACCCATAGGACATATGGGTGGCGAGCATACAATGGGCATCCTTACATATGTCTTCATTGCTCGTACACTTCTATGAACCTATGAACCTATGAACCTATTAATATGTATACCCTTGAGGAAAGGAGGGAAAGGGGGGACATGATAGAAACTTTCAAGTATCTCTAGGAATTAAAGTACAAGAGGGTAGTATCTTTCAGAAGAAGAGATGTGCAAGAACAAGGGGCACAATTTGAAGATGGGGGATGGCTCAGAGGTAATATTAGAAAGTATTTTTTCACAGAGAGGGTTGTGGATGCATGGAACAGCCTTCCTGAGGAGATTGTGGAGTCAGGAACAGTGGGAGAATTCAAGAATGCATGGGACAGGCATAAGGCAATTCTAGTGGGGGGTAGGAGGAAGTAAGCTGTTGATTAACTAGAATTTGCAGCTTATCCATCAGGAAGGGAAATGGGCAGACTGGGTGGGCTAAGCAGTCCTTATCTGCCATCAAATTCTATGTTTCTGTGTTGCAGGCCAAAATGCTTTTCCTGGATTAATAAGCCACAGTTTACGTCAAATGCAGATTCTTTTCCACAAGCCATGAAAAATATCTAGTGGTTTATGTTATCCAAGAAAAACAATTCCACAGGTTACACAGAAGTGCTTTTTGGAATTCTGCAGAATTTAAAAATAAATTCCAAAAAGCATTTCGGAAGCAAAATTGTCATTCTTCACCAGTTCTGATGGCCAAATTCTGTATTCCAACAGCCCTGCTGTTGGATCCAAAGTCTTTTATTATGGCGGCAGAACTGACTGTGCAATGCAAATATCCTGCATGACTTAGTATATATGGGGTGGCTTTGATGTTTCATCATCACAGACTTTGCTTCTCTGCAGCCCTTCAGTCTCTTTTACTGTGCGTTTAATACCAAACACAAATTATTAGTGTTCCTATTAATAACTGCTGGATGGCTTTGTTAAACTATTGATTGCATTCTTTATCTTTTATTATTTAAACTGATTAAGTACTTAAAGTGATTTTGTTAGATCAATTAGATAATTTGCTCCAAGGCCATCAACGTATTATTGCATAGCTATAGTGCATCAAAAAGAAAAGGATTGCATTATTTAACTAACATTTGTTATGACATGCACTGGAACAGTGGATTATCATGGCAAGGACTTTATTCTGAGCTTTAACAGAATTGCTGTGTATGAAACCTGTGGGGTGGCATTTCTTTTCACAGTGAAGGTCTGACATGTAGGCCCACACACTGATAACAGATACTAATTGGAGATTCAAAACTGAAATACTCATACTGGTCCTGTCTTTTCTCCTCTGCCCCCACCTTGTCAGGAGTTAGTGCATCCTCCACCCATGAGTAGGGACCACCAATTACTAGTTCATATCAACATCAAACCTGATCCTTGGTCATAGATGGCACAGCACCCCCGACTTTACCAGAAATTGAAATGCACATTAAAACAAGAAGATAATCATGGTAGGTAAAACTGCCTCCAAGCTAAGAACACTACCTAAAGCTAGGGCCCAACCCCACTGCCAATAACCCCTTTCCCTCCCACCCACCAGACTGTAAATAACTGCAGGTTCCAACACCACCACCTGTATCCCCCCTGCCACTCACCCAATCTCTGAAACAATTGTGGGTGACCACCCCAGGACCAGTATCTCCTCTCCCACCAACCAAATGTCTGAAACAACAGCAGGTGCCATCCCCACCACAGATGTCCTTGCTCCTGCCTGCATGCTCTCAGAAACATCCCGAGGTGGGTGTTCAGCCCTGCTGCTGATTATCCTCCTTTTTGCTTGCATGATCTCTGAAACAACTGGAATCAGGTGCCCAACCTGGCTGCCAGTATTCCCTTATCCCGCCTGTCTGCCCCATTTCTGAAACATCTGACTGTGGTTGCCAAACCCCTCTACTAGTGTTGCCCCTACCACCCACACACTCTCTAAAACAACTAGAAGCATGTGCCTAACCCTGCCTCCAGTGTCCCACCTACCTGATCGCTGGAACAACCAGATGTGGATGCTCAACTTCACTGCCAGTATCCTTCCTCTTGCCCACCAGATCTCAGAACAAAACTGGTGGCAGATGCTCAACCCCACCACCAGTAGCCCCCTACCTGATCTCTGAACATACTGATGGTGAGTTCCCAACCCATCTGCTAGTTCCCCCTATCTGTCCACCCATTCTGTGAAACAAATCTTGCACATATGCCAGTCTCCTCAACCTACCTGTGCCCTCTTGGCCTTTCATTGCATATTCTGGATGACCCTGGTAGGGATTCCTCAGTATCTTTCAATACACTCCTCTACTGCCAGGTAAGAAAAAGGAAAAAATAAAAAATAAAACACATAAGTATGGAAACTGGTACTTACTTTTTTTAAAGGAAAAAAGCAGTGACCAAAACTGGATTTAGAACAGTTTGGCAAAAATCCACTTGAGTGTTCAGGGACGTTGTAAGAACCCCAACTCTCACATTTGGTAAAAGATAGATAGATAGATAGATAGACAGATAGATAGATAGATAGATAGATAGATAGATAGACAGACAGACAGACAGAAGAACAGACAGACAGACAGACAGACAGATAGATAGATAGATAGATAGATAGATAGATAGATAGATAGATAGATAGATAGATAGATAGATAGATAGATAGAGGCAGGATGACACTGTACTTCCCCATAGGCTTTGCACCATCTAATGGGCTGGCCACTGCTGCACCCATTTCCTAGTCTCATCCCAGGTCTGGGGATCCTGGAAGGTTCCACTGTGGGTGGAATGAGGTATTCATGGAGCACTGTAAGGCAGTGGGGCTGTAAGCCCCAGAGAAGACAGGTGATGGGGCTCAGAGGAGTAGCAAGATGGTAAGTGGTCAGCCAAGGAGGAAGGGGGAAAAAAAGAAATAAACTCTGATATGACAATACTCACTGGCATCTGCAGCCATCTTAAACACATGAACTATAATTCTCTGTCAGATACATCTACTTTCAGCTAAATCTGAGAAAGTGCACACACACACACAAGCATGCACACATGCACACACACACACACACACACACACACACTATTCAATTAAGAGAACAATTGAAATCTTCAGTACCTCATTTAGTCCTTCACTGCTGAAAACTGATTCAAATTTCAAGTCCAGCTATTTTTGACTTCCCAAATATATTATACAGACCAAACACTAGTAAAGGGTTGCAAGAATGTGAACAAAATTGCATCTTTGGGGTACAACAGGGTAATACTACTACTTACACTTTGGGCTCCTTGCATATTACCTTGCTGTAACCCTTTGTGTGATTGTTTTCTTGAATACAGACCATAACTGTACTTTTGCTTATTCTGTATGTATGTGTACATGTACATTATGTATTGTACTGTATGTTTGTATATATGTATACATGTCTCCAATCACTTGTATTTTCAATAAAAATAGAAACATTGGACATAACTGATGTAAAGTTTCAGTATCCCACCAACATTGTATGGCAAATGGCACTGGTAACCTTAAATAAAATGCTGAATGTGACTGAGTGACAGTGATGATTATGGTGTACAGTGTTAAAAATTCCATTAATAATAAAGTCTGCCTGTTTCATTTCATGAAGATTGTGCGTAAAAAGTACAGTTACGTAAGAACTTACCATAACAGTAGATCTTCGAGAGAAGCTCTTGCAGCAGGTAACACATGTAGGACTAACGTCACCTGGCAGCAGATCTCGTCAATTCTTTTCTCCAGCAGTACTGACGTGGGACCA
This sequence comes from Neoceratodus forsteri, assembly GCA_016271365.2. Taxonomy (NCBI): domain Eukaryota; kingdom Metazoa; phylum Chordata; order Ceratodontiformes; family Ceratodontidae; genus Neoceratodus; species Neoceratodus forsteri. The sequence continues at coordinate 188,902,728 of CM028130.1, forward strand.
GCCATTCAATGTCTGCTCCATCCCTGATGTCACCCGATATAAAGGCAGGTGGCGGTCCCCACATGCTCCAGTTCTTGTATGCCAATGACAGGCCAAAAGCAGACATCTGTGGATTGAATAAACTCCACAGAGGAAAAACAAGGGCAAACAACTAAGCCCACAACTGAAAAACCTGAAGGTTGGATCAGAGCAGAGAGACTTACTCCCGGGGGAAGGAGGGAGGGAAAATCATACCTGCTGCAAGAGCTTCTCTCAAAGATCTACTGTTACTGTAAGTTCTTAAGTAACTGTACTATCTTACTTCGAGAGGAAGCTCTTGAATTAGGTAACACATGTAGGACTGATTCCCAAGCAATATAACGCTTAAGACAACCCTTGGGAGGGGGAAAGGAGAGGCAGACACACATTGGGAGAGAGAACCCTCATGAGATGAGGCTCTGGAGAACCTTAAGGCCAAACCCTGCTCAACGCCTGGAAACTATATCCAGGCTGTAGTGCCTGATGAATTTGTGAAGAAAGTGCCAAGTGGTGGCAGCACAAATGTCAGCCACCGACACTCTCTTGAGTGCTGCAAAAGAAGTAGCAACCACTCTGGTAGAATGCACCCTGACCACACCTGGAAGGGTTTTCTCACCCTTCTCATAACAGAAGGATATGCAGTTGACCAACCAACACGAAAGCGTTTGTTTAGTAACAGGGCACCCCTAGGACATGTCTGCACAGGACACAAAAAGCTGATCTGATTGCCTGGCCTCCATAGTTGTGGACAGATAGCGCAAATCTCCATGCACATCTAAGGTGTGCAGAAGCACCTTACCCTGGTTGGAATGTTCTGGGTAATAAACTGGAAGCTGAACTGACTGATTAAGAATAAGTTCTGAGACTACTTTAGGAAGGAATTTTGGATTGGTGAGGAAATCCACCCTATCCTTATGAAAAATCAGATAAGGTTCTCTACACATCAAAGCATGAAGCTCACAAATGCGTCTAGCAGAGGTGACTGCTACCAAAAGAAACATCTTTTAGGAGAGGTAATGAAGCTCACAACTCATAGCCACTTCTAATAGGGGGAGCATAAGCCTTTCCAGAACAAACAATAAGTCCTACGGAAGAACAGGATCTCAAACATGGGGACGGAGATGCAGGATCCCCTTAAGGAAGGTTTTGACTACCTCCAATTGTGCCACTGTTCTGTCATGGATGCAGTGATGATAGGCAGAAACAGAGGCCAAGTGTACTTTTATGGAGGAGTTACTGAGACCTGACTCCAAAAGGGATAACAGATATTGTAAGATAGAGCTGACTGGACAGACCAGAGGGTCCAATCTCCTGGCTGTGGCCCATAGAGAAAAATGTTTCCATTTCATGGTGTAAGTGACCCTTGTAGTGGGCTTCCATGCCTTAACCAAGATTTGAGCTACTTTGTCCAATACTCCAAATCTGAGCTTTGCTAGGTCCTGAGGAACCTATCATGCAGGTGGAGGGAGTGTAAGTTGGGATGGACCAAAACTCCCTGTTGCTGAGAGAGTAGCTGACCTGAGAGTGGAAGGGTCCATGAAGGCTACACTGTCAGACACCTGAGCAGTGGGACCCAAATCTGTCTGGTCCTCAGAGGGGCTATCAGCATCATGACCACCCTTTCTCATCAGGCTTTCAGCAGAACCCACTGCAAGAGGGGGAAGGGAGGAAATGCATAAAGGAACCTCCCTTTCCTGGATAGGGACAATGCATCTTGCCAAAAAGCTCCAGGCTTGGGACTGAGCGAGCAGAAATTGGGCAGTTTTGCGTTGTATTGAGACACAAACAGATCCAACTCTGGCATCCCCCATCAGGTGAACAAGGTGTCTGCTACCGACTGTAGCAGGGACCACTCGTGAGTTAATGGTTTGGCTCAGCTGAGAGCATCTGCAAACATATTCAGAGAACCTGAAACATGGACTGCCAATTGACTGAGCTGATGCTCTGTCACCCAGTCCCACACTCTCATGGCTTCCTGACATAGGGGTAAAAATGTGTGCCTCCCTGCTTGTTGATGTAGAACACCACAGAGGTGTTGTCCATCTGAACCCGAAGGTGGCCGAGAGATAGGAATGGACTCAGTGCCTGTAGAGAGTACAGGACAGCTCTTAGCTCAAGCACATTGATGTGCAAGTTCTCCTCTAACAGGGACACCAATCCTTGAGTCCTGTGGATCCCCAGATGAGCCTCCCATCCTGTCCCAGATGCATCTGTAGTGAGAGTCTGGGTAGATGTGTCTGGCTGGAAGGGAAGGCCTCTGCAAAGATTCTGAGGGAACCCCCACCAGCAGAGTTCTTGACAAATTGGTTCTGTGATCCAGATAGGCAAATCCAAGTCATCTCTGGTTTGGTCCCACTGGACGTGAAGCATCCACTGAATGGTGCACATGCATAGTCTGGTGAAGGGGACCAAAACTATGGTGGCCGCCATGTGTCCCAGAAGCTGAAGAATGGATCTGGCCAGGATGACAGATGCTAAACAAGCTTGGATTGCTAATACCCTGAGGCAATCTGCTCTGTCGAAGTTAGGAAGACCTTCTCCAAGGAGTTATCCAGTAGGGCTCCTATAAATTGTAGATGCTAGGAAGGAAGGAGCTGTGACTTTTCTGAGTCCACTGTGATCCCCAAGTGCCAACAGAGGGAGAGAGTGTCCAGGATGGTCTCTCAAAGATGAGACCTGGACGGGGCCAACAGAAGCCAATCGTCTAGATAGGGAAACGGGAAATGTCCGTTTCTGTGCAGTGTCATTGTGACAACAGTAAGGCATTTTGTGAAGGCCCTGGGAGCAGAGTAAAGGCTGAAGAGGAGGACCTTGAATTGGTAGAACCAACCTTCGAACCTGAATCTCAGGAATCTCTGATGATTTCTGCAGATGGGTATGTGCAGACATGCATCCTACATGTCTAAGAAAGCCATCCAATCCCCGACTGAAAGGAAGAGAAGGCAATTTGGATGTGAGAACATTCGGAATCTCTGATAGGAGACCCACTGATTGAGATCACTGAGATCCAGAATGGGCCTTAAGTCCCCTAACTTCTTGGGAATCAGGAAGATGTGCGAGTAAAAACCAGAGTCTACCTCTGCCTCTGGGATACATTCTACAGCATCCTTCATCAGGAGAGACTGGATCTCTTGTCTGATAGGAGTTCTGTGGTCTCTCAGATAGTGGGAGGGTGCAGAGGTCTGTCTGGGGGTAAAGACTCAAACTCTATTGAGTGCACGAACTCCACAAGGTTGAGGACCTACTGGTCAGAGGTCACTTCTCTCCACGCCTGGGCATAAAGAGAAAAACGACCTCCCACTGACTCTCCTGATGACAGGTCTGGGAGAAAGGGGTCACTTAAATAGTCAGGTTGACGGAGGGGGAGGGAGGGAGGTGGCTGAAGGTCTAGCCTGTCTAGAGGAGGTTGAAGCAGCACCTCTGAACCTACTGCTTTGACCATAGCCTTCCTGCTGCATGTGAGACTGAACACAGGGCTGCTGAGGCTGATGTCCCCCTCTGACATGAAAAATGGGGCCAGCGAAAATACTCCCATTTCAGGCAATACATAGACTGCATGGAATGGATGGCCTTTCTGGAGTCCTGCAGTTTAACCATGACCTACTCTGTGTCTCTGCTAAAGGGTAGTTTGTACCTCTGGGTTGAGCCCTGAGACTCAGAGCCAGGAATGGTGATGAAGACAAATTTAGGTAGCAGCTGCCCTCGCTGAGGTGCCCACAGAGTCATACACTGCTCGGAGGAAGTGAGTACCCACATCTGAGCCCGTCTGCAAAAGCTTATCAAGCTCTGCCTTTTCAGGGCAGTCAGGTATGCCTTGCAGGATGTCCAGTCCTTGGTCCCAAAGGGTGTACTGGAACTGGACCAGATGTGACAAAAGGTTAAGGCTACATATGCTGCAAGTGGCAGACGAGTACAGCCTATGCCTTAAAAAAATCCAGCTGCTTAAACTCCCAGTCTGGCGGCTGGGTACTTAGGTGCTTTGGCCACTGTGAATGATTGAGTGCAGCCGATATATCCACAGAATCAGCTGTGGGATGTTTGGCTAAATAATAGTGGTCTTTGGGGGCCCAGTACAGATGATTTACCTTTTTGGACACCTCAGAAGAAGCACGTGGATGTTTCCAAGTGGCATGGGTGACGTCTTGGAAGGTATCCACTAATGGGGGATAACCACCAGCTTGGGGTCCTTCTGGCACAAATACTTTGTCAGACGCAAATGTTTGGGGTCCAGGGCTTCTGTATCCCATCCCATGTTCTCCTGTATGTGCCTCATGACCTCCATAAAGCTGGGGTCATTGGGCAGAGATTTTGGCTGGTCCACTGTATCACCAGGAAGCGAATCAGGGTCAGAACCAGGGTAGGAAGGTTCTGACTCTCCATAGTCCTCTGAAGAAGAAGAGGAGGAGGAGGAACGTCAACTCCTCTTCTTACGTCTGGGTCTTCTGGGTGAAGGAGAGTGGGAGGAGAAGGAAGGAGATCTAGTTCTCATGTGCTTATCTTTGTGCTTCCTGGGGCTAGTGGGGGGTTTATCCCCCTCATTTCCAGATGGAACAGGGGTCACCTGAACATCTGGCTCTGGGATGATGGGAGTAGGCTTAGGCATGGGAGCGGGAGGAGAAATCAAATCCTGCTTGACAGTCTCCCACCAATAGGTGAAAAGTCCTTCACCTGATATGTGCACAGCTTTAGTGACCCAGGTTTTGGATGCAATGTCAGTCTGCCTTCTCCCTCACTGGTGTCAGCTGGATCCGGCGTCGGTCTAATAGGCGATGTCAGTGGTACTTCAGTAGTACCGTTGTAGGGTTCCGACGTCGGATGGACTGGTGTATGGTCCCATGGAGAGACGTTGGAGCTACTGACAGGGGACATCTGGGGACTGATGATGGTAGAGGTACGGTGTGTGGCTTATCCAGTGCCGGAGGAGGCACTGAAGGATGATTCTCCATCATCAGGTCAGAAGCCTTGTCCAATGGACGTCCCTTATCTGGGGAAGGGTGGGGATGGTCAGAGTGTGAAGAGGCCTTGACCGGCCTGTCAGCAGATTTGTGGGGCTAGTCCAAGGGACGTTGGTCAGAATCCACGGATGGATGCAGGTCAGACTTGTGCTTAGGAGGCAGGGACAAAGCCCTGGAAGAAGAGTGCCCTGCAGACTGTTTGGACTCCCGGGGATTGATCGAGGCCAATCGGGAGGAGGACTTACCTTTAGCTGCTGTGGGGATGGCATCAGAGGGCCTCTTAGGCACCAAGGAGCTGGAGTCTGAGGGCCTTTTTGCCACCACAGAACCAGACTCTGAGGGCCTTTTTGCCACTGCCTAATTTTTATAGGCTGAAGGGAACACCCCTTAGCTAGAGAAGCTGATGAGGGAGGCTTAAGGGAGGTAAGCTGGGCCTCATGGCTAGAGGAGCCAGAGTGACCAGTGGACTGGGAGCTGGAAGACCTGGGTCTGGAGGCGAGTGATCCTGGTCCCAATGGTGGCACTTCTCCTTTCTGTGTTTCTTGTTTGGATAGGGGGAATGAGATTCCCTCCCTGAGGATGTCTCCTGCTGCATCTGGACCAAACGTTGTTGGGCTAGGTAATCCTGAGAGACTTCAGTCTCCAAATCCTGGTCTGGCTATTGAAGGCCTGGCAATAGGTACATGCACTGGTGTCGTGGTCTGGGCCCAGGCAAAAAAGTTAGGCCAAATGTCAGTCCTTGGAAGGAATCTGCTTCCTACAAGAGCACTTATTATGGTGCCCGGTCAGTGGAGAGGACATACGTCATAAGGATCACTGAAGCGAGATGATAGAAAGAAGTTCTAAAGCTAAGGAACTGTTAAAGAGCTGAGAGCTGACTAACGCGTTGCCACAGTGGGAAAGAAGTGGATCACATGGGGACCGCCACCTGCCTTTATACCAAGTGATGTCGGGGGTGGAGCCGACGTCGGGTGGGTGGTCCCACGTCGGTACTGCTGGAGAAAAGAATCGCCGAGATCTGCCATCGTTCTTGGGATTCTGTGGTCTTCTAAGGCTTTGTACTATATATAAATTACAGGCATGCAAAGGTTGTTTTTACAGTGGAGTTTACTTTGAAAGTAATTGTGCCCTTTGAATTGATCGTGATCACAATGGTGGTCACCTTTGGTTAGCTGACATCCTTGGCTGGGCTTGGGTAGTGACTGCACAGTGCTGTTGCATCTCAAACAGGGCAAACCATTTTCGCAGCTACAGTTTCAGCCTCTGCTGACCATCTGTGTATGCTTCAAATTAACTTTCAATATTGCATAAGGCCTAGCCAGCTTAACCACCGCCCCCCCCATCATGCCAAGCTTAATATCTGTATGTGTAACAATTTCCAGCAATGTCCAGTACTGGCTCTTCTCTAAACAACTTGGGGTTAACACAAAGAAAACTGTGTCTATGACCTTTGGCATCAGCCAAAAACTCACTAGGCTCTCTGCCCCTCACATTCACTCCACCCTGGAGGGCACTCCCTTTGCGCTTCTCCCCCAGTTCAAATATCTTGATTTGTGTTTGGATAGTAGGCTTGACTTCTGTATCCATACTGATGCAATCAACAGCAAGCTCCGCTCCAGATTTGGTACCCTGTACCACAGAAAAGATTATTTCTCATCCCTAGTCTATTGTGAGGTGATCACAAAGATGGTGCACCTGGTGTTTGACTATGTAGATGTGGTTGATGACATCAACCTGTCATCCTCCCTTGCTAGACTGGACACCATCTACAACATCTTTGATCATTTTGCTGCTAATGATCCTCCTTGTACTCATCACTGTACCTTTTACACTTCCTCTTCTATCCCTTCCCTCCCATCACCTCATGCACTGTGCATCCCTTGTTTCTAAGTCCTGGTTTGACTCTTTGGCCTCCAACTCGCCTCTCTCCTCTCCCCGTTCACTCAGCCTCTTATTCTCGTCACTCTCATGACGCTCATACTTTTTCCATTCTATTCTCTAACTCTGTTGCAGGGAATTGGCTGTTTTCACACATCTTCCTTCCATCTGCAACCATCTCCTTCTTACCCTCCTTTTTCCCCTTCCTTTTTCTCCCTCAAATGAAAGCTCAGACTGCTTGCTTCTCCCTCCTAAACCTGTCCTGGCCATTGTTAATTTTGCCATGCTAATCTTATATACTTAGCCTTTGTGTTCTTGTACCACTGCTTTAGTTTTTGTTCTATACTAATCTGTAACCTGTTTATTCTATAGTATTCATTATTCAGTTATTGTAGTTTTGCTACACCTTGCATTTCTCTAACATGTATACTTTAGATACTTTGGCTATACCATGTATATTTTATCTCCCTATTTCTCTTCCCCTGTGTTGCACCAGGAAAAAAATCAATTCAAATCTACTTTATTTCTAAAAAGGTGCTATTCCAGAGATCATACCATCCATTACAATAAATAAATAAAACACATATAAAACCAGCATTATTACATTTTAAAACAATTCAGATATCACCAAAGGCAAGCTTAAATAGGTGTGTTTTTAAAGCAGTTTTGAAGCTCTTCACTGTCAGGCACTCTCTTATCCGACGAGGTAGACAGTTCCACAGGGTAGGGGCCGCAAACATAAATGCCCGTGACCCAGATGTCTTCAACCGTACAATGGGAACATCTAGCTATCCTCATTGACCGAGTGAAGCAGTCAGAGGGGGCAGTAGGAACACAGAAGATCTTGCAGGTAGCCTGGATCCTGTCCATGTAGGGCATTATAGGTCAACAAGCCAACCCTGAAGATTATCTGCCACTGAACAGGCAGCCAGTGCAGTTCAAGCAGCACAGGAGTAATATGACTCAACCGAGAACGTCCAGTCAACAACCTGGCTGCTGCGTTCTGCACCAGCTGCAGGCAGTGGATATCAACCCCCAGAAGCCCTAGGTACTGGGAGTTACAGTAGTCAAGATGTGAGGTTACAAAGGCATAGATCAGCATTGGAAGGTTGCTGGATTGAACAAGGTGCTTAATCCGAGCGCTATTCCTCAGATGGCAAAAAGAGGACTTGATGACAGCTGACACCTGTGAATGAAGCATCAGTTCATCATCAAATATAACACCCAGATTCCAAGCCTGTTCGGAGGTCAGTAGCTGGCAACCCTCAAACCAAAGCCCTGAGGGACAGCTGGCCACTGACCTCTGTATCCTGTGATCCAGATCCACCATCAACACCTCGGCCTTGTCAGGATTCATCTTCAGTCAGCTGGCAATCATCCAGTCCTGTATCTTGGTGAGGCAGTTGTTAAACACTGAGACCACACTATCCTGGTCGGGCACAAAGGAAAAGTAGAGCTGGGTATCATCTGTATAACAATGAAAATCCAGCCCATAGTTCCTTACAATGTCACCCAGTGGCAGCATATGCACTGCAAACAACATGGGGGACAGCACAGAGCCCTGTGTTACCCCACATGGCGGGGAGAACGACTCAGGGGAGTAAATCCCTGACACCACCCTCTGAGACCTGCCAGTAAGGAAAGAATGGAACCATCTGAGGATCATTCCAGACAGGCCACAGATGAACTGCAGGCACTCCAGCAGCACCCCATGGTCCACGGTGTCAAATGCCACTGAGAGAGATCAAGGAAGACCAAGATGGAATGGGTCCTCTGATTTCTCACAATCAGGAGGTCATTGAGCACCCAAACAAGGGCAGTCTCAATGCTATGCCTCTTCCAAAACCCAGACTGGAGCGGATCATAGATATCATGGATGGTAGGATGATTCTCCAGTTGTAGTGCAACCACCTTCTCAATAACCTGGAAGTATAGTATAGCCGAGAGGCTAGAGTAACGAGCTGTGAACGAGCTTGGTACATCCAGCAGACCAGACCTTGGTTTGATTCTCACAACCTCCACTTACATACTGTGTGACTCAAAGCAACTCACTTAACCGCCCAGTGCTCCCATGTCACCACTGAAAACAGGCACTTGTGCCTAGTGGGCCTTACCTGGTTACCAAAGACTAAAATAAATAAAACAAAAATGAAAAATAAACCTTCCCTACAAATGGGAGGTTAGAGACTGGTCTGTAGTTGGCAGGGCAATCCAGGTTGAGAGAAGTTTTCTTAAGGAGGGGCGTCACCACCACCTCCTTCAGGGAATCCAGAAACTAACCTGACTCTAATGAGCTCCAAACTATTTCCGCTGATGACATCAACGCACCGCATTAGAAGGCGCATTGGGCCAGGGTCTAAATTACAGCAGGTCAACCGCATACTCCAGACAATGTGCATGACATCCATGATCTCTAACCAGTCAAAGTCCATCCACAAAGCTGAGGAGACGCAACCTCACATTGGCCACTGCCACACCCCACAGAGCGAGATGAATGAATCTCAGACCTGATGTTGGCAACCATATCAGCAAAGAAACGAGCAAACTAATCACACTTTTTCTTGTGAAAAGGCTCTTCGAGCTTGCAGACAGGCTGGATTGCATAGTCTGTCCACAGTTCAAAAGAAATGGGCTGGTCGATTCTGAGCTGCAGCAATTTCCCCAGACAGGAACTCTGCCATCTTATGAGAAATTGCTGATTGATAGTCCCTATAATGGTCCATCAATCTAATTCTGTCAGCTTCAAGGCGTAATTTCTGCCAACAATGCTCCAACCTTCGTCCAACTCACCGCAACTCCCTCAAGGTCCCATCAAACCAAGGGTGAAGGGTGAGAGGACAAACTCGGATAGGAGCTATAGCATCCAGAGCATCTGCCACAGCCCTATTATAAGCCTGTAGCAGGAACTCCGGACTCTTGCTTGCACATGGTAAACCTGATAGGTTCAGCACCACCAATAGGCCATCTGGGGTCAGTCCCCTCAAAGGGCAGTACCGGACCACCTCCACAGCGGCATTTTTTTTGGGAGGGGTGATGGAAGTTGAAGCTTATAGTGTGGTGGTCCGACCATCCAACTGGTTCCACCACCAAGTTGAAGGCCTCCATCACCAGGAGGAAGACCAGATTCAGGAAGTGTCCATGATTATGGGTTGCAGAGGCAACTGCCTCTGTGAAGCCCAACAAGTTCATTAGTTTGAAGAAGTCCTGACCAAACTGTGAGAGGTTGTCATCAATCCAGGCATTGAAGTCCCCCAGCAGCATCAATCTGGGTGACTCCAACACCACACTGACAATGAAGTCCATGATTTCCGAGAAGAATCCTGCACCCCACACCTGTGACCACTGTACAATTGAAGGAACTGGTCTCCTCAACTGGCACAACTACAAGGTCCAACTCCAATCTAAAACAAATTGCAACCCCCCCTACCCCTGCAATCTGAAATCCATAGTTCAAGAATAAAAGTACATCCAAAGTGAGGACTCCCCTCCCCGTAATAGGCCTACTCAATTACCTTACCAGGAAAAGCAGCCTCCTTGCAATCCGAGGCCCTAGTAGGAGGCTCATCAGCCGCGGACTGGGGATACTCTAGGGAGTGGGTCCTGCCGCCCTCCAAAAAGCCTTGGCTCTGGGTGTCTTTCCTGACTGCCAGTTTTCCAGTTAATAAATAAATATGACCAAGAACCCAAGATGAATTATATTTCATTTTTGTATTTCATTTTCATTTATTTAAGGGAATAACTACTAAGCAAGCTCATTTACAATGATGACTCGAGGCACATTTTTAAAAATTCATAATGCAAAATATAAATACACATACATTTTACAATAATAATCCCTAATAATGGTGATGCAAAATCAATAAGAGCAAAAAAAAAAAAAAGAAAACATACTGTATATTATTAAATTTACAGATTACCACTATTACCACTATTGAATTATACCAGGGCAATCAATACCTGTTGATTTGTAACTTTAAACAGTTTGCTGTTAATCTTGGTGATATATCTATCTACAGTACTGTAGAGTCTCAAAAACAACTATGACTAGATAGTATTGGGGTATCAAACAAACCATAAAACATTGTAAAATGCAGAGTTAGAGTCAAAAAGACCTTAAATCTTCATGTTCCAAGGCAGCAAGGTGGTGCATTTTCATAACACTGTTAGTTAAATTAAATATGCCACAATATTATGTCCTATCCAACTAGCTCACTGCTATTAAACTCTACTACAGTACTCTGTGTACACAAAAATACACATAAGAATGTTTCCATTCAATATTATACATACCATACTTGCTTGATTATAATTCCAAATAGGACCTAAAAGTCAATATAAGTACTAAATCACGTATGTAGTAACACGCAGTCCTGCAAAATAGCACAGATGTTATTGTGAACCCCACAGGAGATGTTGACCAGAAAATGTCATTGGTGTGCAACTGCACACACTTGAATAACAGTAATTGCTTTTAAAAATGTGTTTAGGCAAAAAAGAGCATTACTTGAATTCATGTTTAGAACGTGGGAACATAGAAACACAGAACATAAAAACTTTGGCCCCCATATTCAAAAGTCCCCTGGAGAATCATACAAGACCCTACACCGTTCATCAGAGTTATGCTATCCCCAAACAAATTCAGAAGAAGCACTGGAAGATGCTCTCAAGCATCTCTGGCTGAATATACCAAAAATGCACCATCTCACATCTGGACATGGGCAGCACAGCTGGGTAAGTTTGAATATGGGAAACTGTGCAAGACAGGCTGGGACAGTGGAGCACAAACGGGGAGAGCAGCGCTAGGCAATGGCATATGTCAGATAGTCAGAGCTGCAACAGGGCAGCACCCTAAGTGACAGGGGAGGACAGTGGCACAGTAACAGTGCAAACATGGGCACATGCAGGCCCCCAGGGCACAGTATGAAGCACCACATACAGATCACCAGCCAAAGGGGTGTACCATGCACACTGGGCAGAACACACACATGGGTATCGATGTAGTGCCAGAGCACCAGCTGTGCCAGTGGAGAGTGTGGAATGGCTGGGCAGTGTGACAACAGGTCCAACGTGCCGAGCAGGGCAGATGTGCCAGCTAGAGGGGTGGCATAGGGTTCCAACAGTACAGTGCCACACAGGTGGGGGACTGCAGGCCACACAGGGTCAGACACTGACAGTGACACATGGCCACCAACAGCACAGTACACCAGCACAGGGACCATGACAACAGCAGAGCAAGGCACAGAATCAGCACATGGGACCAGTGCAAAGGGTAACAAAGAGCACTGTCATGGACCCCCCCCCAACAGGAAGGCCAGGCGAAACTGTGACAAACACTGTGGGTGCAACACCTGAGGGATAGGGCATAAGAATGTGCAATGGCAGGGACACACATAGACAGTGGGACACCCGTGCCACACAGCAGGTGCCGATAACAACCAGCAAAGGAAGGCATGGTCAGGATAGTAGCAGATTTAATAACAGCAAAACTTGAAAATGCAAAATGTAAATACAAACACAGCAAATCCAACAGAGAAAACAAGCAGAACAATAGCAACAAGAGACAACCATAAATAACTATGTACAAGTAACAATAGGGTAGGGGGTCAAAGCAGGACTGGGAACAGGTGATGTGGGGAGGAACTACATACAAGGGCAGGGCAAGGTTACGGGTGTGAAGGCATGGTAATAGGAGCTACTGTATGTACAAGAAACAAAGTCCAATCTGTCCACACAGGCCTACTGCCCCCTGTGTTACCGGGACTGCCCCCTGTGAGGGTGCCTGGGTCTGTTCATGGCCTCAATATGTCCTGAACCACCTTGGGATGGCCCCAAGCCACCAAAACATGGCTAGAAGCTACTTCTGTGTGGTGATGAACCTCCCCCGCAGCAGTAGCCGTCCACGTGGCCTCCTACGATTTGCCCCTATGCCTCGGGCATCAGGTCAACCTCCGGGGGAAACACAGAACATGGACTCAGTGCCACAGCCCACCCAGGCACACACAGCCCCTCCCCCCCCCGGGATGGAGTGGATGTACATGCCAGAGGATGGGCGGGCCTCTGCATAGGGCTGCCACAACACCAAGCACATGAGAGATTGGCAATGTGCCATGTAACAGTGCCACCCAGAGTGTGGGACATGGCACAAGGAACAGGCTATAGCCTATGACAATCTGTTGGGGTTTCATTGATTCTGTGGAGCTATATAGCAGTTGGTTTGCTCCTTTTAAAGCTTTTTTGTTTGCTTTATTTCATAAAATAGTATATATTCAATTCTTCAGCTGAGGAACTGAGGAGTGTGGCTTCTTGAAATAATTCTATGACAATCTGTGCATGCACTGGATGTCACCAAAGGATATGTGGCCATTTTCCCAACAGCGTGTGGTCCTGACAACCACATGCTCCATGTGTGAAGGCCTCGTGGCACCATGTGGGTGCTGATGAGTGCCCACGGTCCTGTACAGATACACTGGACAAGGACGAGAACCACCACACAGGGGCCAGATGCACAGCAGAGCTACCACATGGTGAAACAACACCAAACCATGTGTTCAAGGCTGGCACCACATAGGCATGCACAACAAGCAGGCCATGGGCCACAGTGGGCAATGCAAGCCCCCCCAAACCCACAGAAGTGCAAAATGCAACATTGGAAGCACACTCATCTGCAGCACGGCATGCATCATGGGCATCCCTACCAGTCCCTCCTCCATCAGTGGCCCAGCTGTGGGTGAGGTGCTAGGTCTGTTGCCTCTCCTCCTGACCTGCAAGGGGGGGAGATAAATGTAAAGGCATGGTGAGCATCATGCAGAATCACACTGGCCCCCCACAACACCCATGGGCCAGACAGTGACATGATGTAGCATGGCGCACCACACTGTGTCACCTGGTGATAGGCAATGCACACAAGGGAACCACCATGGATACGGTAACACTATCATAGCCCACAATGGCCACCAAGGCCAGACAGTGGCTGGCACTGCAGCATTGTCCTGCCTGTGCACACTGGGCCAAAACACCCATGTGGGTGGTGGCACCCGCCCCAGCCACACAACTGTCACCTCTCCAGTAGCAGGCAAGTACTGCATGCACACAAGACAAATGTACCTGGGCATGGCACTGAACCCTTGCAGGCCTGGTCAAGCAGGCAGGCAGTCCAGCCCGGCAGGGTCCCTCCTCCACAGATCCCCATAGCAGTGACGGCACTGTTCACCCATCCTCAGAATGCCCGTGCGCCTGTTGAGGCATTCTGAAACTCTGGCCTACACCTGGACCCGAGCCTCCTGCAGTTCCTCTGCACCAAATAGTTCCCCCTCCAGAGGGACAACAATGGCCACTAGGTTGCCCAGCTTGACATTACCCCAGTTCTGGGTACAGGGCATGGTGGACAGTGAGGTGCCAGTACATGCCATTGATCTTGGAAGGCGCCAGCAAGATGTGTGGCTCACAGTAATATAGTGGGTGGTATGCATCTGGGCTGCACCGTCTGCATGATAGCCCAGGTAGGCATGGCCCTGCATGGCAAGCAAGTGCACCATAGAGATGCATGATAGCCATAGCATGGAGCATTACCACACATGCACAGCAGAGCATGGCTGCGCAGGAGAACGGGGGTCACGCGCCCATGCTAGATGCATGCGTGGTGACACCATGTTGTGAAGGCCGGCCAATGCCATGATTGTAGCCATCTGCATGGCGCTTATCGGTGGCCATGTGCTGTTCATGTCTACTGAGCTTCAGGGCAATGTGGTGGGATATGCACGATGCACCAGCCATGATATCACAGATCTGTGACTATGCAAGTCAATGACGTTCCGGCCTACCACACATACATCGGAAATGTGCCGTGCAGAGATGCACTGCCCAAATAGATGGTGATGCACATCGAGATGGGTCAGGTGCAAATTTGCAGTATTCAGCCAGGATATGCAAATGGCCTCACTGCCCATTCCTGGCCAAATGCCACACATTTGCATGTCATTACAGGCTGTACTTCACCTCATTTACATGTGCTTGGACATAAATGGGTTGCCTTGCACCACCCCTCCACACAGGTGACTGACAGGAAATGCAGCCTGGGAGGTAAGTGTGTTTACATTTCGACTGTTACAGTGTTTGGTGCACTGCATCCAGCAGGATCTTCACCCCATGTCACTGTTGTTCGTCCTGTGCTGATGTATGTCTGTTTCTGTCCACAAACACCAGTATGGCAGCTGAGGAGGAGAAGAAGAGCCAGTGGCCAAACTTTACAAATGATGAACTGCAGGCCCTCATAGAGGCGTACTTCCTGTGGGAGGATCTCCTAACCCGCAAGACAGGTACCCAACAGGAGCGGGTAAAGGGGTGGGAGGAGGTGGCACAGGCAGTCAACGTCCATAGGGTGTACAATCGTACACCCTAGGAATATATTAAATCTATAACCAGTGAATGCACCAGGGCCAGGGAGCAGCTGGCCTTGTTCAGGGCATCCCAGAGTGCCACTGGAGGTGGGCCCTCCACAGTGCCTGCCTTGTTCGCACAGGAGGAAATTCTTGCCACCACCATACCGTGCCTCCATGGAGGGTGTCTCTGGTGTTGGCTTCAACATGGGAGGTGGTCATCGCAGCACTGTGAGTATGCATATGAAAGTTACTGAGGAGGTATGCACGTGGTTGTCATGAGATGGCTTGTCGTGGCATGCAGGCCTGCTCACTGTGTTCTCACGGTGCCCTGCCAACATGCCATCATCACCCAACCCTGTTGTAGGCTGCCACTGCCTCTGGTATTATGTGGTGCTGGCCCTGTTGTTTGCTATGCACCAATGGCACCAGGCCTGTCAGTTGCACAGACCACCTGTGTCCACCCTACCCACTGGACCATGGGTAGCATGTGCATGTAGAACTCTGTGGCAACAGTAGGGTATTGCAATGACCAGCCCCTGAGGGCAGGTGTGCGACATGCTGTCTGCTGTGTATGTGGCCTGGACAGTGCAGGAGGGAGGCCTGTCATCAGCCGGGTCCCAGTCTGTCATCATGGTCGCACTCCACATTGTACCCAGTGGGTGCATGGACCCATAGCCTCGCAACTCACATGCTGCTGTGGTGTGTGTGCAGTACAGACCACACTGGTAGCCTATGGCCCATGTGTCACCACCTGCTCAGCCATGGCAGACATGCACACCTCCTTGTGTAAGGCTGTCACCCAACACCATGGACACACAGCCCTGACTATTCTGTCCTATTCTGCCTTACAGTTTCATCGCACCTCAAGGGTGATCCAGGTGGCAGATGAACCCACCCCATCCATGTCCACCACAGCTGTGGCTGATGCAGAAGGTGATGTAGCACATGAGATTGGATACATTCTCAGGCTGGCTGATCTTGACCCTCTGTCCAGCCTTGGCATCCTGGATGACCTCACTGTGCTGGCATCGGTCACGGAGGAAGATGAGTCTGATGATGATGATGATGATGATGACGACGACGATGCCACCCAGCTGAGGAACTGCAAGTTCGACACCGTTCCAACCAATGTAGTCCTGGTTGCCACATGGACAGCATCGGGCAGTGGCAGCCATCCTGGGCCCTCACATGCCTTCTCCAACCCCTCTACAGGCCATCTGCTGCTGTGACGGCAGTTGTTGGCCAGAGCCCAGGTGCTGCAATGAGGCCCAGGTGCAGTACCACCATGCAGTAGGGTGGTGTGGACCAGCAACAGCCTACATGGGCACATGGTATGACTGGCACAGAGCCCACTGTGCCTGGCCATGCACAGTACCTAGCCCAGCACTGGCCTTTCATGCAGCATCCACAACCGGTGGATGTGGCACTGCATGCCAGTACCCCCCCCCACCTGTCAGTCCCCCCAAGACATGTCCCCTGCTGACAGTCTGGATGAGCACAGCTGGATCCTGCGGTCATCCGAGGAAAGCAAGGTGGCGCTCAGGGAGGCTATTCATGGCCTACAGGTGTAGGTGGGATCCATGGATGAGCATGCAGCTGTGAGGCATCCCCAGGTGCTTGGTGAGTTGCGTCAGTTATGAGTGGACATGATGGCAGAGATGTGCCTCATATGGGCAGACAGGACTGCAAGTCTTGACAGGATTGCACAGGGCATTGAAGTGGGCTGTGCAGCCCTGGCACCTCATGCCTGCAAGAGTTCTCACCACATGACATGCAGTACCATCAGCACTCCCACAGCACAGTGGCACATGACTCTCTTAATAGAGACACCATCTCCTGCTACCCTTATCCCAAGCACCCTTGATCCCATTTGGAATTCAGTACCCGAACCAACACACGCACCTGGTCAAGGTCACGTGGGCTGACACTCTTGGGGGTGGAGTATTTGCCTCTTGTGTCAGGTGTGCCCACAGTGGGGTTTACCTTGCCTGTTTGTGGCTGCCCACATGACCGTAGTGGCCATTGTGGCAGACAGTGAATCCTTCTGGGCACAGTCTGCATGGCCATGTTGCCCTGCAGCCATTGCTGCTTACACACCTACCCGGCACAGTCCAGGTGTGTGTGCAGTGGTGCACACCCACACACACACTTGTGGTGACCTGTCTCTGCTGTCTGTGTGGCATCCAGGGCATGAGTGTGAGCCATGATGCCATGGTGTGTGGCATTGGCATGATGAGCATGGCCTTGGCTAACCACTGTGCGTGTGAGCCACTGGTGTCTCTCTGATCCTTGCCATTCCCCCCATGCACCTATGTTCCCCCTTGGCGTTGCTGCCTCTGTAGTGTACTCCTGTGCATGGTCATGTTGGCACATCTTTGCACATTTCTGCATCTGTGCAGTGGCTGCTTACCTGCCCATGGGAGGATCCTTGGTCCTCCCCCTCTTCATATGTGTCTGACTGCCCTGTCTGATCTCCCTTTGTTACTCATTTGCACTCTCCAAAGTGCTCCTCCATGACTGTGTCCCTGTGCTGCCATGCCCTAGTGGCCAACCATGGGTACCTCCTGTGCAGGATCTGTGGCTCACCCTCCACCTGAAGATCTTCATCCTTTGAGCTGTCACCCTCCTGTGTCCAGACAATTCTTCTACAGTCAATGGCCATGTTGTGTAGCATCCAACAGGCCAGGAATGTGCCACAAGCCTTGTCTGGGTTGCATTGTAGGGCACCATTGGCCCTGTTCAGGCATCTGAATCTCATTTTGAGCAGGCCGAACACATGCTTGATGATACTGCATGTAGCAATGTGTGCCTTATTGTATCTCTCCTTGGTCTCAGATGAGGTCCACAGTATGGGTGTGAGAAGCCATGGGTGTAGTGGGTAGGCACTGACACCTGTGAGGGTGGGAATCCAATATGTTAGTTACCAGCAGGCATCTGCTGTACCCTGGAGGCACCACCCTGGCCTGTGTTTGCACCCTGTGTCTGTCCACCCTGTTACCATGTCTATGTTCCCCACCTGCGCATGCCCTGTCATGCCCCTGAGTGCCCTCCTAGCTGGCTTCCCTGTTCCAGTGTTCCCCATGCCTGTTGGCAGGTGCATCAGCCCTGTCACTGCTCCCCTCGCACTGCCACCTGCAGTGCTAAGGGCCACAGTGTGTGCTCTGTAGGCACAGGGTTCAGCCCTACTCACACACTAGGTGGCCGCTAAGTGTCTCCCTGGTCTCAAACTGATGGCACAGGGCTGACTGATGTAGACATCGTGTACACTCTGAGGGTAACTGGCGCAGAGACTGCAGATGCACCCTGCAGCATTGAACACCACCTGGCAGTTGACGGAATGGTATCCATTTCTGTTCACATACATGTCACTGCCAAGGCCAGGTAGTGATCTGATTGCCACATGGGTGCAGTCATTTGTCCCTAGCATGCCTGGTGTGCCTGCCACCCTGTGAAAGTGCTGAACTGTTACTGTCCACTCTGCTGGTGTGTTAGGGAATGTGATGAACTCCGTTGCATGGGGCAGCAGGGTGGTGAGGAATTGAGTGAGGGGATGGGATGTGGCAGATTGTGTGATGCCAGTGATGTTACCCACTGGTATCTGGAAGGTACCCGTGGCAAGCAGGCACAGTGCTGCTGTCACCTTTGTTTCCACCAACATGGCATGACTCCTGTGTGTTGGTGCCTGCAGGTCATCATGGAGCAGCTCACAGAGCTGTCTCAGAATTGCCCTGTTGCTATGGTACTGGCCCACTATCGCTGTGTCAGTGAGTTGTTCAAATGTCACACAGGACTGGTACCATCTGTGTTGGGCATACTGCCTATGGGCCCTTCATCACCCACGTTGTTATGGTTCTGCCCATCTCCTCACACCCCTCATGACAGCTTCCATTAGGAAAGCAGCCCAATCCATGGCTGTTGCTATTCAGCATACTGCCTGTGGGTGGCTTTCAAAGTCAGGCCAGCTCCTTTTATACCTATCTTTGGGAAGCACATCTTTGAGATGTACTGCACTTGTGATGCTCATTTTGGCTGAATATGGTGATGCGCGGCACATTCATGGGAACGCCCTCTCTACATGCACTGCATACTGTACATTACATTTGCGCTTTGGCGCATCCGGAGATTCACGCTGCATCTCTGTCATTTCAATATTACACTTTGGTGCATTTTTTTTAAGGTGAACGGTGCATCTCTACTTTGTGCCATGTATTTCCTTTGAAAATGCGGGCCATAGAATTTGATTGCAGATAAGATCTGCTTGGCCCATTAAGTCTGTCCATTCCTCCCTACCTACATTTATTAAACTATTTCACTATGTCTTTATTGTACAGTAATTGTTTTGGAATAATATTTAAATAAAATTAATTAAAAAAATATATATTCATTCATTGCAAATAACCATGCAGTAATTATACAATAGTAGTGTTGATAAATTTGTTTGTCACACTATCTAACCTACAGATGAACATTTTTCTAAAGGTCACAATCACTTTCCTTGACCGTTGCAAATAACAGAACCAGACAGCAGCTATTTACAGTGCTGATGGCATCATAATAGACTTATGTTGCACTACAGCCTGCAGTTCAATTAATAGAAAAACAGTAAAATCTTTACACAAAAAGGTGATTTAAAAACTAATAACTGTTAAGCTGTGTATTATACAGGTGTGTTAGCACCCCTATAGTTAAGGTTGTATTGCCGGGTCTATGTTAAACCTCAGTTTCTGCACCTTAATAAATTTGGCGTACTTGGACAAAATAGTCCAAACGTTGGCATGCACAGTTAGGCTGCCAGAGTCTCAAAATGAGAAAAGTTTTGTGATGGCATCTTGTATGGTTTTTGAGATATGGAGTACTTAAAACCAAAAAAAAACAAACCTTTTTTCCTCTACACTTAACATGATGTTTTTTGCTCTCATCTACAGCCCAGATAATATGCAATTTTTTTAATGAAATTTTCAGCGTTGATGGGTCTATGCCAAGGGTGTCTGTCCCTTTGGATGGTTTGGTGAAACAATATCATGCCATTTTTGAATTATAATAATTTTTGTGATGACCGCTAGACAGGAAGGTAAAAAAAAGTGATCAAACTATTAGCAGTTCGTGATTTACTGTTAGTGCTCAGAAAAATAGTGTTTGTTATGGCAGCCATCATGTTTTCCATTTTATAAATGGTTTTCTAAAGAAGCACTGCTTGGTATCAAATGAACAAGATGTGTATTTAGGTATCTGTCACATACTTAGTTCAATTTCTGTCTTAGAATTTCTGTGGCGGGAATCATTTCACCCATCACTCACTTATGTAAAGATTGTTTGACTGGAGAAAAAAGTTTGCACTTTTTACAGTTTGGAATTTACTGTTCAATCGGAAAATAATGTGATTAGTAAATAGGTAAATAATATTTTGAATTGTAATAGCTCCCTCATGTCTAGTGGCACCCCTCACCCACTGACTGACATCCCCGTAATAAAATAATATGTCCCTGGCATCTAGTGGCACCCACCAATCGCCATCCTTGTGATAAAATAATATATCACTGGTGTCTAGTGGCACCCCCCACCCCCTGTTCACTGCAACTGCAAATGTATAATGTTGCCCTGGTGTCTAGTGGCACCCCACAACCTTCTGATTGTCATCCCCCTAAAAACATAATATTTCCCTGGTATCAGTGGCACTCCCACCTGCCGATATATGCCCCTGTAATGAAATAGTATTTCCCTGGTGTCTAGAGGCACCCACAGCCACAGATTGCTATCCCTGTAATAAAATAATATGTCCCTGGTGTCTAGTGGCACCCGCCACCCTCCAATAGCTGTTCCCATGATAAAATAGCATATCCCTGGTGTCTAGTGACACCCCTATACTCTGATCACTGTCCATGCCTGAAATAAAGAAAACAGTCCATTGATGTTTTTTTAAACCTGCAAAAAAGAAAACAGTCCCTCACTAATCAGACTCACCAACTCCACCTCTAGCTCAGCACCCATCACCCACACTCCCCAGTAGAGATGTGTGAAGTGCAGAAACTTCAATCCGTAGAAAATTTTGCAGATTGCACTCAGTCTGCGAAGCACAATCCGTGAAATGCGCAGATTGCAGAGTGCAGGGTCAAAGGGGAAGTGCAGAATTTCACTTGCGAAATTTCACACTCCGCACAGTCAGAGACTTTACCCATGTCCCCCTAAAATATAAATCCCTGGTGTCTACTAGTGGTCCCTCCATCAATCCCCAATCACAATGTTTCACTGTTAGTGCCCCTCCACCCTGCCGCCCATGGTGTCCACAGTCCAAACACAAATTAATGCAAAAATAATAATAATAAAAAAAAAAAAATATATATATATATATTTTTTTTTCCTGGTGTCTAGTGGCCCCCCCACCAATCACAGGCCCACCCCTGCCCCAAATTGCCATCCACTAGTACCAGTCCAACCCTGACCTGACCGTCCATATCCTCCTTAATAATAAAAAATAAATTATTTAATCCCTGTTGGACCCCCCACTCCACTATCCTGTCAAGTAGTGGCCCCCACCCTGCTTCCCCCCCAAAACCCAACCCTGAGCAGGCCACTGGCACAGCCCACCACTCACCTCCATGGTCAGGACCCTGATTGAGCTCAGTGAATGAGCGTGTGCTTGTACAAGCACACACTCATTCATTGACAGCTCACGTTCATCAATGGCAGTTTTCAGGGGGTAGAGAAGGGCTGGAGGGCTGCTATGGTTGCCCACATGGGGGCAGGATGGGGGGACAGCATTGTGGACACCTCTGGGGTACACATGACCATTCCTCCATCCTGCCACCCCCGCTGGTGACCGGAGAAGCCCCCTGCCCTTCTCTACACCCCAGAAAACTGCCACGGGATCAGTCAAAGAATGAGTGCATGCCTGTACAAGCACGCGCTCATTCATTGAGCTCAGTCGGGCTGCCTGCCATGGATGTGAGTGAAGGGCTGTACCAGTAGCTGGCTCAGGGTCGAGTCTGGCGGGTAGCAGGGTGTGGGCCACTGCCTGACAGGGTGGGGGGGTCCACTAGACACCAGGGATTAAATTATTAATTTTTTATTATAAAGGAGATACAGTTGGTCGGATCAGGTGGGACGATACCAGTGGATGGAAATTGGGGCGTGGTGGGCCTGCAATTGGTGGAGGGGCCACTAGACACCAGGGAATATATATAATATTTTTTTTCATTGCAAAAACTTTGTTAATGCATCAGTTAGGTTGCTTTAACAGTGACAAAGATCAGGAAATTCGGCGTTAGGGTTTTCAACTAACTCCAATCCTCACACACACACACACACACACACACACACACACACACACACACACACACACATACAAGCAGGGGATGGTACAAGGCAACACAGCCAATCAGAAACAGACACCATAAGGTAACAGAAAGAACATACAACTCTATAAACATACCACAAGAGGCATCCATCATCATGTTTCAGCTACTGTATCACTTCTGCTGCCATCCCAGTGTCTTGGGGGGGTACACCCACATGCTGTGAAAACATGCGGGTAGGTGTTAAGATGGCTATGTAGAACATGTTAAATGAAAGTTCTTTAAAGTGAGATGGTTATGACTGTTTCATACTATTTTGCTACACCTGCTCATAACTTAATGAATTCAAGTATATGAGCCAAACTCTACTATATTTCCACAGATGAATGCATACTGTATGTCCACCTGTGGAGGGACAGGAATGCAGGGTGCAAACCAACCTACTGTGTGACTGTGACTTATACATACTGTTTTTTTTTGTGTGGATGGAGGTATGGAAGTGCAAGATGTGAAGTATCATGTGTTTCTGCAGTTAGCTATGTATACGCTTCTACTGTCTTTATGTAGAGATGTGACTGCATGTATGGATGTGACTGTACAGTGAAAAACTCCACACTCCAAACCTGATCTATGCAGATTGTTGTGGTAGCTACATGGAGGAATAGTGTTCCCAGCATTTCATAGAAACACTGTTCTGTTATGTCGATGTGGGGCTGGGAGTGCACTATCTTTTGGACCATTCACTGTCATCTGTGCATTGACATGGCATGTCAGAATCCGTAGAAGACAGTGTTCCTATGTCACTGTGGCACCCTGCCCTCCTAGTTCTATATCAAGATAGTGCAACACTATCCATATGTCACATTGTACATCTGTCACAGTGAGAACACAGGGTAGTTTGGACCGTACACTACCATACCGCTATTGAAATAGTACAACACAATCCATGTGTTACGCTATCCATATGTTGCACTTTTCTCATTGTGACATATAGGTAGTGTGACGTATGTATTGTGTTGTAGTATGACAATGGAGGAATGGGAGAGCAGAATATGAAGCACCCCGTACTCTCACTGTAACATATGGACAGTTTAACATATAGATTGTCTTGTACTTATATCATGATGGAGGGATGGGAGTGCGGTATCTGAACAACCATGAGGTGACTCTGTGACACATGGACACAGTGACAAATAGACAGTGTTGTAGTATGCTATGCAGGGATGGTAGGGCTGGGTACATAGCACCCTTCGGTCTCTCTGTGACATATGTAGAGTGTTGTTCTATCTCAATGGAAGGATGGAAGAACAGGATCCAACTCACCATGTGGTCCTACCATGACTTATGGGTATCGTTGTACTATCTGCTTGGAGATATACAGTTCATACAGTGGCCATCTTACGTGGTTGTACAGCATGTGGGTGTACCCTCCCAAGACACTGGGATGACAGCAGAAGTGATACAGTAGCTGAAACATGATGATGGTTGTCTCTTGTGTGTTGAATTTCCACACTTTTGTCGCTGTTGAAGCAACCCTAACTGATGCATTAACAACGTTTTTTGCAATAAATTTCCTTACTTTTGGAAAAAGTGTAATATAACTAGTAAATTATTTGTGTTGGTGGGAGCGCAGGGCCAGAAAATGCTGCCCATTTGTGCATAATGATATGTGTGTGTGGGAGCGTGGGCAATCCCGGCCCTGCACTCCCACTTACACACAACAACAGAGCCACACAGCAGCCCTATAGGGCAAGGAACACTTGTAACACAAATTTGCCAATATCTCAGCAACCGTAGGAGCTATGAAAAAAATTCAAGTGCCATTGTAATCATGACAGTGAAACCTCCATTCAAGATAACATCGACAAAATCCATATCTCACATTGTTTCCGAGATACAGGCATCAAAAAGCACTGTGGGTCCCGCAATGTTATCCTATGGGAAAAATCTTAACTTCTTGATGGCATAGCTATGGAACAGATAACATTTTTTACACTTAAGCACCATAAGTCACATCTCTGGGACACCCCCTTTATACCCTGCAAATTTCAAGCCAAAAGACCAAACCGTTTATTTACAGTGTAATGTACCTGGTAACTGGTATGTGCTGGTGGGAGCGTGGGCCCTTTGGGCCCCATGCTCCTACCAAACTGCCCATTTGTGTATAATGATATGCGTCTGTTGGAGCGTGGGCCCTTCAGGCCCTGCATTCCCACTTACACACAGCAACAGAATCATACAATAGCCCTATAGGCCTGAAAAGGAACCTTTGTAACACGTTTTTGCCAATATCTCAGTAACCGTACAATCTATGAAAAAATTCCAGTGCTGGTGTAATCTATGACTTTTAAACTTCCTCACATGCTTAGTTCACTGCGGGTAGCAAAAAATCCATATCTCGCTTTGTTTTCGAGATACGGGCACCAAAAGCACCATAGGCGCTGCACTGTTATCTTTTGGGAAATTTCTCAAATTCGTAATGCTGTAACTATGGGCCCATTGAATGTTTTGGGACCAAACCACCAATAGACACATCTGTGTGACCAGGGCTTGCCACCCTGTAAATTTCAGCCCAAAAGCACAATCCACCTTGGCACAATGAAGTGACAAAGAAAACAACACATGGGACAATGTTGTGGAGTAATGTTTTCACGACAACAAAAATGCTTTCACAACAACAAAAATGTTTTCGTGATTCCCTATATCTTATAATGTGATGTGTCATGCATGAAAAAATGTTGTCGCGCATGAAAAAATGTTGGCGCACTCAAAAAAATGTTTTCACAAAAGTTTTCGCATTACGCATATACATTTTCAAAAAGGCTATAAAGGGACATGAAAAAGTTGAATAACTTTTGAACGGAGTAATGTTTTTCCACCAAATCTTCAAAATTCACCAGTTCAACCCAGGCCACGTATAGACAACCAAATCTGAATCCACTGAAACGCATTCTTTAGTCCATTATGGACGACCAAAAAAATACACAAAAGTTGACCCTTTTGCACATTTTGGATGCTTTACAGTTCTGCAATAGTACATCCGACTGGAACGCCAGATCGAGAGATACATGGTTGGTGGTTGTGCATGCAAAATTTCAGGCAAATCTGACAAACGTTTGCAAAGTTATGAAAGTGCAAAATCTGGGATTTAACATAGAAATGCCCATGCAACCCTTACTATATTATACATATATATATATATATATATATATATATATATATATATATAGGGATACATGATGGGCAGGAGTGGGATATGGAAAATGGAAATATTCTCACTCCTGCAGAGTGAGCTTGTATTCTCCATGAGTGCCAAAGGCACGAGTGAAAATACATAGCTCATGAGGCAGGAGTGAGAATATTTTCATATGCCATGATCTGCCCATCATGTGTGCGATTTATACCACAGGGGTGAGAGCTGCAGGAACATTTTTTCTCAGTCTGTGTGTTTCCTGCTCATTCTGTGTGTGCTGTCAGTGTGTGTGTGTGTGTGTGTGTGTGTGTGTGTGTGTGTGTGTGTGTGTGTTCTGAATGGACTGGGAGTCAGAAACTCAGATGAGTGTGTTTTGCAAAGCTAATTGAGTGAGTCAGAGGCTCAGTGAGAAAGACAAACTGCTGCAGGTAGCACTGAGAAACAGAACCTGCTTTGTAGAAAACTTTCATTTAGAATTCAGGTTGTTTTGAAGCTGAGATCAGCACAGTAATGGGCTAGCAATGCTAGAAACACAATGGAATATAGGTGAGAGTCTTTTGCAAAGATAATTGAGTAATTTGCAGCTTCAGTGAGAAAGAGAAACTTTTTCTGAAGCAGCTTCCTTTAGAATGCAAGCTGCAGTGCATTTATCCTCAGTCTGGTGACATCAGCAGAGTATGGATAAATGTTGATATCCTCACTCTGCTGATGTCATCAGGGTTTATCATCACTGCAGTGGAAATAACACAGGTTGTCCTACTGAGAAAGTGCTCACCCATGGTATAAATATATATATATTTATTATTTTTATTTTGTATTAATTTGTGTGTGGATACAATAGGCAGTAGGTGGGGGCACAGACAGTGACAGAGTGTGATCGGGGATTGGTGAGGGGCCACTAGATACCAGGGAGTGAAGTCAGGCTGCCAGCTGGGGTGGGGGCTAGCTTGGGGGGATCGTGCAATTTGCACTTTAAAAACATTCTCATTTTTATTTATTTACTTTTTTATTTATTGAAATGTTTCACCAGGAAGGCACACTGAACAACAAGTTGCTCATCACCCAGTGCAACCTGGGGGGGGAAGGGATATAATCGGGATGAGACATTATACATTCAAGTTACATAGATCAACATTAACATACATTTACTTAAAGCAGGTGTTACAAACAGTGTGTCATACAATGGGTAAATTGAAAGAAGAATAATAAGTGCAAAAGTAGGGGGAAGTAAACAAGTGTAGACATGAAAG
This sequence comes from Neoceratodus forsteri, assembly GCA_016271365.2. Classification (NCBI taxonomy): domain Eukaryota; kingdom Metazoa; phylum Chordata; order Ceratodontiformes; family Ceratodontidae; genus Neoceratodus; species Neoceratodus forsteri. Next base: position 188,929,692 of record CM028130.1, read on the forward strand.
GTAGGGTGAAATGAGCGAGGGAGGTGAAATGAGACAAGGGGAAGAGTCAAGTCCCAGAGAGACCTCTTCAGGATGTTGGTAACCTCGTAGAGGACTGAGGGGGTTAGAGAGAAGGGGGAGAGGGCAGTAGGAATTTAGAGAGGGAAGAGAGCGAGGGGGAGGAAGTGTGAAATTACATCTAGAAGGGGATCGGCCTAACCCAAAAGAGAACCCTTCAGGATGCGGGGAACCCTAAATGGGGGCAGGGAAGGCCAGTAGACAGGACTTTAGAGATGGTAGGGAGAGAGAGAGAAGAAATGAGAATTAACACCTAGGAGGGGATGTGGCCTATCCTAAGGAATCCTTCATGCAATTATCCTGGCTGTGTGTGGGTGTTGATGTGCGATATGGCCGCCACTACACATTCAGTCACTTCACTACCAGTCTAACATTGCTTGTAAAGTGCTTTGGGATACACTGTGTATGAAAAGCGGTATATAAATGCTGAGTCTTCTTCTTCTTCTTCTTCAGAATGCTGGGAACCCTGCAAGGAGACATGGAAAGCCAAGATAGATAGATAGATGGGGGAAGGGAGGGAAAGAAGGCAAGCCTTGGCACAGGAGGACCCCTTCAGGATGCAGAGAACCCAGGAATGGGACTGCAAAGGCTAGGGAGAAAGCAGGAGAGGGTAGAAGGGTGGAAGTGTGAGAACTAGCACCTAGGAGGGGCTAGAATCAATCCCATGGAGAGCTTCAGGAGCTGAGGGTCCCTGCAAGAGTGCATGGAAGGCCAGTTGGGGTGGGAGAAGGGAGGATAGAGAAGGTGGTGGATCTAAGGAGAGTGGGGGAGGAGTCACTTCTGGGAGGCTCAATTGGTAAGTTCAGAAGGGGGAGATATGTAAAGGAGCTAGAGGAAGGAAATTAAGGAGGGTCATAACAGGAACATAACAGTTCCAAAAACCTGCACTTTGCAGAGAGCAAAAGACTGCAAAAATGTGTTTTAAATGCTTTATTAGCACACTGAAAAGTCAGCTTCTCTGCATGGACTGAAGACGTCCACTCAAGCCCTGAGTGAAAGTTTTCAGTTTGCCAGTGTCTTTTGCTCTTTGCAGAGTGCAGGTTTTTGGAACTTTTCAGTGCTTTGTTTGGCTTAGCAAGCCCTTCCTGCACCTTGCCATTCCTGGTATTCGTGGTGTGGTCTGTTTGGAAATTCATCCTAACAGGAACAGCTAGGGGCAAGATAGTTGGAGAGGGCAATGTTGATGGAGTAGAAGGAGGAGGAGTGATGAATATGGGGAGGTAATTGTCAAAGTTTCCATTGGCAAGGCAATTTTGCGAAATGCTTCAGGGAGGTAGATTTTGCGAATCCGCCGAAACTTAGCATGCAAAATAAAACTTTGCATCATCTCTACTCCCCAGGAAACCCCCACACACCCTCATTCACCTTAGCAGGTCACAGGGTGAAGATCCAGTCTCTGATCAATTGCTGCTGGAACCACCAACTGCAGTATGAGAAACTAAAGTAAATGCAGTTTAATGTATTTCAATGCGGTTTTCAAAGTTGCTGTATAACTTGGACATTTTTGCATATTTTGACACCAAATTTTCAGCATTGCCTTTTGGGGACCCCACTTCATGAACAAAGTCAGTGGAATTAGATAAATCCCACCCAAAAGATGATTTCATGGTCACTTGGCGAAATCATCTTAACACAGAAACATAGAATTTGACGGCAGATAAGGACCGCTTGGCCCACCCAGTCTGCCCATTTCCCTACCTACTGGATAAGCTGCAGATCCTAGTTAACCAGCAGCCTACTTCTTCCTACCCCCACCCCCCAGAACTGCCTTATGACTATCCCATGCATGCTTGAATTCCATCACTGATTTTGACTCCACAACCTCCTCCGGAAGGCCGTTCCATGCATCCACAACCCTCTCTGTGAAAAAATACTTCCTTAAATTACCTCTCAGCCGCCTCCCCCATCTTCAAATTGTGCCCTCTTGTTCTTGCACACCTCTTTTTTTGAAAGATGCTACCCTCTTGGACTTTGTTGATTCCCTTGAGGTACTTGAAAGTTTCTGTCATGTCCCCCCTCTCCCTCCTTTCCTCGAGGCTATACATATTAAGCTCCTTAAGTCTCTCTTCATATGTCTTCCGGTGCAGACCCTGCACCATTTTAGTTGCCCTCCTCTGGACAGCTTCCATCCTGTCTATGTCTTTGTGGAGATTGGGTCTCCAGAACTGCACACAGTACTCCAGATGGGGTCTCACCAGCTGTCTGTACAGAGGGATAATAACTTCCTGTTTTCTACTGGTGATGCCTCTCCCTATGCATCCCAGTATCCCCCCAGCCCTCCTTGCTGCCCTCTCACATTGCTTGCTCATCTTTAGGTCATCTGATATGACTACCCCCAGGTCCCTCTCCATTTTTGTTGTTGTTAGTATCTCACCCCCCATTGTGTACTCTTCCCCTGGGTTTTTGTTTCCCAGGTGCATTACCTTGCACTTCTTAGCATTGAATCTAAGCTGCCATACATTTGACCATTCCTCTAACCTTGCCAAGTCCCTTCTCATCCTTTCCACCCCACCCTGTGCATCAACTCTGTTGCAGATCTTAGTGTCATCTGCAAAGAGACATACTTTTCCTTCCAGTCCTTCTGCAATGTCACTTATAAAGACATTGAAGAGGACCGTCCTAATACTGAACCTCACGGTACCCCACTAGTAACCCTCCTTTCTTCTGAGTGGACTCCATTTACTATTACTCTCTGTGTCCTATTCTCCAGCCAATTCTTTACCCAGGCTGACATCTAGGGACCCACTCCCAGGCTGGCTAACTTGTATATTAATCATTTGTGTGGGACTGTGTCAAATGCCTTGCTAAAGTCTAGGTAGACCATGTCCACAGCCCCTCCCTGATCTACTACTTTGGTCACCCAGTCAAAGAAATCTATCAGATTCATCTGGCATGACCTTCCCGCTGTGAATCCATGCTGCCTAGGGTCCTGTGCCCCTCTGGCCTCTAGATACTCGACAATTCTTTCCTTTAGAAGTGATTCCATCATTTTCCCTATCACTGAGGTTAAACTAACAAGTCTATAGTTTCCTGCTTCTGCCTTGCTCCCACTTTTGTGAAGGGGAATCACATCTGCCATCCTCCAGTCCTCGGGTACCACCCCATCCTCCCATGATTTGTTAAAAAGGGTAGTCAGTGGTGTCACTAGTTCTACCCTTAGTTCTTTTAGAATTCTGGGATGAATCCCATCAGGCCCCATTGCTTTGTCCACCTTCAGTTTTAAGAGTTCTTTCAGAACCCTTTCTTCTGTAAATGGGCCGGTATCAACTTCTGTACCGAGCGTGTTACTACTGTTTGTTTTATGTACCTCCCCCTCTTCCTTTGTAAATACTGAGCAAAAATATTTGTTTAGTATCTCTGCCTTTTCACAGTCACCTTCTGCCCACCCTCCCTCCTCTTTATTAAGCCTCACTAGCCCTCCCTTGGTCTTCCTTCGCTCCCTGATGTACCTATAAAAGGTTTTATCCCCCTTCTTAACTGAGTTGGCTATCTTTTCCTCGGTTTGGGCCTTTGCTGTTCTGACTGCCTTCCCAGCCTCCTTTTACTTTAACTGATACAGTTCTCTGTCCTGCTCCTTCTGCAATTCCTTGTACTTCCTGAATGCTTTCTTTTTCTCTTGAACCTTCACTGCCACTTCCTTTGAGAACCATAGTGGTTTCTTACATCGTCTTGTTTTGTTTATTTGCTTCACACAAAGGCTCGTTACCTCTATGATGGCAGTTTTATTATTCCCCATTGTTCTTCCACCCCTCCTTCCTGCCCATTTGCTAGTGCATTCCTTAGGCACTCACCCATTTTGGCAAAGTCAGCCCTCCTAAAGTCCAGTACTTTTGTCTTTGTATGGCTTGACTCTATTGCTGTGCAATATCTTTTTGGTAGGATTTGAACATTTTCACTACCTCGTTCATGAGGTAGGGTCATAAGAAGACCATGCTGAAAATGTGCTATCCAGATATGTAAAAATGGCAAAGTAATGCACATCTGTTGACATTTTGCTATGCACACTCATAATTTTGGAAATGTTCAATATTTTGGAACCAAATATTTAACATAGCCTTCATATAACACCAGCTCATGAATGTCATACCTATCATTTTTCAAATCCTGGCCCAAATGTGTTTTCGCACCTGTGATGTGAAATTACATTGCAATTGGGTGGAATTACATTTTGGTGGGGATTTGAACATTTTCAGCACCAGGTACATACAATTTTCCTGTTTCCCTTTGATATGTTTTGTATAGAAACATACAAATTGTCAGCAGATAAGGACCGCCTGGCTGATCTAATCTTCCTGTAAGCCCTTGTACTGGATTACTGTACATGAGGTGGGGTAATAAGAAGGCTATACTGACAGTTTGGTTGCTGTTGTCTTACACCAAATAAGGATACAATTAGAATATCTCAAAAAGTAAGGAAATTCTTTGCAAAAAAACTACATTAATGCATCAGTTAGGGTTCAGTATAAAGCAACAAAAGTAGTGAAGTATAATGGTAAGGTTTCCAACTCTAACACCCCTGCTCCACCCCTGAAGCAAATGAGGGTTGGAATATTTCTTGGGCTTGTCAAGCCTAATTTTCACCCTATTCTATGCACCCATGAAACACACACCTGTCTTAACTCACATCTCAGCTTTTCTGTTACTGTAATGAGGTGAGCATGCAATGAGGTGGAATTCATTAGGGCCCTTTGAGTTCCCATTGTCCAAAAAGCAGGGTCAAAGTACTGAACATGGCTGCTACAGTGCAAAATGTAAATAGTTCAAGCTTTTGAGCTCATTTTAAAACACAACAGTTTAGCTTTAGAAACAAATAGTTACAGCATTTGGAAGGGCTCCCTCTGCACTTGTAAGTGACTGTAGAGTGGAATCTGAAGGAGCATTCCCTGGCCAGTTGTGCGCTTCATTCCACTCAGACCAGGCGCATGCTGTACACAGTATATACAGGGCTGAGCCTCTTTAAACTATAGCGCAAAGGCATTCATTCACACGTTCACACAGGAACCAAGGATACAGCAATACTTTAGGCTGGATTTACACTATCTGCTGGATATTAGCCTGGTTCAAAAGGCAGAACACAGGTTGAGTCATGGTCAGGCAGAGGGCAAAAGTAGCGCCCAGGGAGATGACTCTAAGGTAAGCCCCACCATTTTTTGGGGGGGTACTCTCCCACCGCATAGGAAAACTTGACGTCTGCACCAAGCTCATAATAGAACTGGCAATCACAATCATATAATTTTACTATGTACATGGTCTGCTATGTACAAAATCTGTCCATACACAAATAACTATCTACAGTATAGCATGCTATATTATCAAGTTTACTTAAATGTTGGAGATCCTGCAATAACTTAAAGACAATGTCATGCTATTTTAAATTCACATGGCATACATCAAGCAGTTTAGAATCACATTTTTTGTTGAATCAGTTAACACAGTTTCCCGCTGCTTTTCATATGATTCCCCTTTTTTACCTATACAGCCCTCTTCTATACTGGGTGGATATTTTGCTTTTTGTGGAGGCAGTGAACACAATTTTTGACAAATAATTTGACATGACATATACTCCTTTATGCACAACAATCATAGGCTGATTAACAAGATTTCCTGGAGTGTCATATGTGAGCTTTAATACAGGTTTTACAGTTCTTTCTGAGCGACGTGGCAAGTCTGGCACTGGCACATTCAACTCTTCTTCAGCATTTGGGGTGATCGGTCCTGGTTCATTGTCCACCAGTGAAACAGCTTCCACAGAAATAGGTACCACTGCATTCTCTTGGTTGTTACAGTCACTTTCAGGCTCTTTAGGCTCATCCTCATCTGTAAGAGGTGTATCCACAAACTCTGAATCATCTGTTACACATCTGTCAGTTTCAGTGACAGCGACACTCTCACTTGAATGAAACAAATTATTCAATCCATCTAGCCCAATTGCACTTTCAGATTAACTGGGGTGATTACTTGGTTCAACACTTGGTTCACTTATCTCCACAAGACAAACATAGTCACTGATTTCAGAACTTACGCTGTTTGCATCACTGTCTGGAAGTTCAGGCACAACAGATAGATTATAATCATTAGAAACCACTGGATTTTCAGAGGCATTGCAATGAGATGATGGGAATCAATCTGGCAAGTTCAGGTGTGGGATAGTAAACAGTAGAGAACTCTCTATCCTCACTTTTAGAATTAGTGTCATCAGTGTTAGTGGCAGCACTGACAGGAGTAGGAGGCTGGGTAGCAAAGGCTTGCTGATTTTGCTGCTTATTCTTGGTAACAGACCAGTTACAGAGCATCTAGTAGCTTCAGACTCTTGAACTTCATTTAGTACTATTTGACCGATGGGCAAAAGGTGATTCCAGTGAATTGGTAACATGAGTGTCTCCTTTGGGGCAACCTTTATAGAATGGTAAGTCATCCAGTTTGGCAATGACAACATAGGGGATGTGGCCCCAACAATCGGCTATTTTATGCTTGACTTGGAATCCAAGATTACGTATTAGCACACCATCTCCTGGTTTGAGCTCTTGGGCTTTAACTCTCTTGTCATGGTGGGCTTAATTTGCTAGATTTCTCTTGGCAGCCATTTCTGTTGCTTTTTTTTGTCAATAAAAATTTTTATTTAGTTAAACGAGAACAATCACATATATTAAGCGTACATAGCATTAAAACATGTTAACATATTTCAGTACAGAAATAAACTATAAGCACTTACATACAGCACAAGTCACATTAAACTGTTCCCTCAACTCACTAGTGTAGCATTGTTCAATGAGTTTCCTAATCTGTGCAGTGTTTAATTCAATGAATTAGTAAAAGGTTAGTATTGGTTTGCATCTAGCTGTTATGTACTAGAAACTTTATTTTCAGCTGAGTGCTTATGAGTTTCATTTCAGGAGGCAGACTAACAACTCTTGAGGAATGCTGTGATATTTATAAACAATGCTCTTAAGGAATGCTGCGATATTTATAAACAATGCCATGAAAATGCAGCTACTGCCATTTCACTAAACAGTTGCAAGTGAGTTGAATAGGCAGTGAAGGATGGCTGGAAAATAGTTGAAAGCTTCAACAGTTCGAGTTGCCACTGCAGTAGCATCACAAAAAAAAAATGCTACAACAGTGAGTTGATGAAACAGTTTAATGTAACTTGTACTGTAATGTTACCAAACATTCAAAACATAAAAATTCATCACTAACCTATATAAAAGTACACAATAGATTTCTTGTTAAGCCATTGTTGTTGCTAGTTGATAAGAATGATTTAACTGCTCTTTTAGCTTTTTGATATGCTGTAGATAGCTTTCAGACCTGGTACCATCAGGAGAAACACCAAAACATACATCTACAGGGAGATGAGCTTCTCTTCCATGCATGAGACTATATGGAGAGACCAGTGGCATAATTTTTTTGTACAGATATTGGCATGAACTAAAGCACTGATCTTTTGACTTCACATGCTTTTGTCTCTAGAATGGAGTGTGCCAAGCATGTCAAGCAAGGTGTGATTAAATCTCTGTGGTTGAGGATCACCTTGCAGATGGTATGGGGTCATTCTGGATTTCCTAACACCCCAGAGAGATAATAGTTCTTTAATTTGTCTGTTTTCAAAATCATGGCCCTGGTCAGAGTGAATACATTTGGGCACACTATAATGCTCACAGAACTTCTCCACTAAGACTTTTGTGATTGTGGATGCCCTTTGGTCCATGATAGGGTAAGCCAGAGCACATCTTGTAAAATGATCTGTGATCACCAAGACATTTGAAATACTCTTTGAGTCTGGCTCCAGGCTAAGAAAGTCTACGAGAACAAGTTCCATTGGAGCACTAGTTACTATGTTGACCAAAGGAGCAGCTCTTTGAGGCTGAGCCTTTCTTTGTATGCACCTGCTGCAAGCTTTGCAATATTGTTCAATGTCTATGCCCACTCTAGGCCAATAAAAATGTGATTGGGCCAAGTCTAGAGTTCTCTCGCTCCCCAAATGTCCCATATCATTGTGTAAGGCCTTTAGCGCAACAGTCTTGAATTTGGAAGGCAGCACTAGTTGTTGTTTGACAAGTTCTACCTGGTTATCAGTTAGTTCTCTATACAGCAGTTTTTTCACACAACTTGAGTTTAGGCCATTCTCGCAACAATAAGCTAGTACTAGGGTCAGTGGACTGCAGTTTAGAGACATCATCTGCCTTCTTTAAAGCAGCAATGATTCTTTTTAGCATTGGATCACAACGTTATTCTCTTTGTGTGGCAGCTTTAGTCAACTGAGGCAAAGAACTTGGAGAGCAGCTAGGTTACAGTAAGCTATTGGCAAACAGGTATCAGGTGGTCCAAGATAGTCCACCATGCGGTCAACATTCTTTGCAGGAGAAGGCTCCTCAAACTGTCTGTGTCAATTTGGTTCAGACCTGGGCAATATTCTACTGCATAGTCATAAATGGATAGAGCTGAAAGCCATCTGTGTCCTGTGGCATCTAACTTAGCTGAAGTTTGGATGTATGTTAATGGGACGTCATCAGTGTTTACTAGTATTTTTGGCTCCATATAAATATTCATGGAATTGCTCTACTATGGCACACTTGAGTGCTAAGAATTCTAATTTGTGAACCGGGTAGTTCCTCCCTGAAAATGACAAACTTCTGCTGGCAAAAGCAACTGGGCACAATCCCTAAGGGTACTCTTGATAAAGCACAGCCCTCAAGGCACTTAGACTGCATCTGTGTGAAGCACATACGGTTTGAAGGATCAGCTTACGCCAACACTGGAGCATGGGTTACCCGATCGATAATTTCTTCAAAGGCAGCATCACATTCAGCTGATCATCTATAGCCAAAAGGCTTGTGAGGTTTTAAGTAGATTTTGCCAGTTTCTTTGTCAGTGCTTTTCCTGAACTTTTTATGAGTGGGTGGGTGCCCTTGGGTCAGGTTTAGAAGATGGTGCACTACTTTAGTATAGTCCTTAAATCTACAGTAGTAACCACAAAATCCCAGGAATTTTTGCAGGTCTTTAAGGTTGTTGGGCTTTGGCCAGTCATTTAAGGCTTCTACCTTACTAGGGTCCATCTGGATGCCTTAGGAGGACACAATATTGCCCATATACAGCACTTTACTGAACTCAGGAAAAACTGACATTTGTCTATGGACAGCTTAAGGCCAATTCTTTCAATAGGCGAGTTTCATTCTCTAACATTTTGCCAAAAACTATGACATCATCAGGGTACACAAGGCATTCAAGGGGATTTCTATGTCCCACTGCTCAGTACATGAGTCTTTGAAATGTTGCGGGAGCACCCAATATTCCTTGTGGCATTCTAAGGAACTTGTAAAACCCCAAAGGACAAATAAAAGCAGTCTTTTCTCTATCTTCAGAGGCCATTGTAATCTGATAGTACCTACTAAACAAATCTAGAACAGAAAACCACTTGCTCCTATTGAAGCAGTCCATTGCATCTTGTATATATGGCACAGTGTACTGGTCAGTGATCATTCTTTTATTTAATGTTCTGTAGTCCACACACATTCTTACTGCTCCATTTCTCTTCTTTACTACCATGATTGGAGATGCATAAGGTCTTTGAGACTCTTGTATTATTCCTGCAGCCAGCATCTCTTGTAGGTGACACCTCACATCATCTATGTCAGCAGGTGCTAGTCTTCGAGATCTCTCACAGAATGAGCATTTGTCATGCAGCTGGATGTGATGCTCAGCACTGGTAACACATCCTACATCCCACTCTTTAAGGGAGAAAACTTTAGTTCTTTGGGCCAGCTTCCTGCTGATTCAAGCTCTCCAGCCATCTGGAATGGGTGAATCTCTGAAATCAAACATATCTGCAGATACTTCATCATCTCTCCTTTCTTTTTCCCAGAAGGCAGTATGGCAGTGTCAGCACAGTAGACTTTGTCCAGGGTGCATCATCTATGGACTTCAATGTTTCTATCAGTGACATTCTATACTTGGACAACAACATGACAGGCATAAGCATGGGTATGTACAGGGAACACACTAGGCTTGACCAACAGCCCTTCAGGCAGTTTACCTTTGTCAGCAGCATCTAACATGAGTATTTGGTTAGTCACATCTTTTCTCAGCCGAACGTCTCCATTAATACTACCTTCAGTGGTTGGGGGAAGTACGATAGCAGAAGGGTATTTTCTCTATACTGCTCCCACAGACTCATCATTTTCTTCCTCTTTCGTTATGTTTGAAGCTTATAAGCTTTCTTTACCATGGCATGAATGTGCAGTGCTCTACCACTCTTTTTATGCTGTCTCTCTTGGCACAACTGGGCTAGGCAGCCAAACATGTGGACACTGGTGCCAATCAACACGGCTATGCCATCATACATTCCAGAGAAAGGGCACACTAGAGCTTGAGTCACTACAGTATCTCCCATGCCTGCCACAGAGGAAGGAAAAGAAAGCACACTTTGTGGTAACCAAGGTACAGAGAAGATTTTTCACTCAATGTCCAGACATGTAGGCCATCAAGGGGTTGCAATGGGTAGTTAGATAGGTGCTGATCATACTAGTCTTTGAAAATGATGGTTACCTGCAAACCACTGTCTAGCACTGCTCTGGTAGGGATTCCTTCGATGTGCACAGTAGTCTCCATGGAGGGGCCTACCAACTTTGACCAGTCCAGAGAGGTATTTGGAGAGATTTTAGCAGATGACATGAAAACAGAAAGCTTGTAAGGAGGCTTGGCAGAGGATGACATTGTTTTGCCTAACTTGGCTGAGCTATTTAATACAGTAGTCAGTTTCCTTAAATCTTGAGTAGACTGGCACATCTTCTTGGTATGACCACCTTCCCCACAGTGGTACAAGCAAACACTGGGTCTAGGATTTCAGGAATGAGCAGGCTCTTCAACAGATTTGGTACTGTTGTACTGGTAGGGCTTAGAGTGATCTGGCTGTCTGTAAGTAGGTTCATACCCACCTGGCCTTCTCCAAGATAAGAATTGATTTGAGGACTGAGCCAGGATGCTCACAAGGGATCTCAACTCTCTCATTTCTTTTAACATGTCATTGTTAAGTTCCCCACTAGGTACTTGAGCACTGGCACCCCTCACAGCTGGGTGAGCTTCACTGGATGCTTTAAAAGAACTTGCTTTTGTAGTCTTGCCTTTTACCATCTCCAAAGCATCTCTGGCACTTGTTTTTAATTCTCTCAATTCTTTTAGTAAGTCTTTCAAATGTTGTGAGTCATTAATAGTTTCTTTATGCTCTGTTGGCCTCACATCACACCCTTGGACTTTAATTGCCTGCGTCCTGTCATGGCGTCTGCAATGGCTGTGGAGGCGGGGTAGGATCCCCAGCATTCCTCTTCTTTCTGTTCAGCTTTTTGGACTTCCCTTATCAATGCTCAATAAGAAGGTGGGTTGTCTCTCTTCTCCTTCAAACACAACTTAAGGATTAATATAGTAGACCGGCAAATATCCTCAAGTATGTACTCCAGTTGCATTCAATTCAGATCCTGGAGGGTCATGCCTCCCCTGTGGAACACTTGTTGCAAAGCTCTCTCTACCTGATCCAGGAAAACAGATAAGGACTCCCTGCCTCTGATGAGTAAGTTTAAATTTTAACCTAAGGTCCTCACCAGGTTCCATGCTCCCAGTGGCCAAATACTTTTGGGTAGGTGCATCTGGGTCAGTGGCTCAGAAAAACTGAAAAGCATCCAAATCTGGGCCTTAGAGGCTCTCCATAATTCTTTTCCCTTTCTCAGCCTTGCCACACTGCCATTCTTGCACAAGATGTGAGGTATAGTCTATCCATGTCTCCAGGTCATCTTCCCCATTAAGCATGGGAGGGTGCCAGAGAACACTTGCAATCTATGGTAAGAGCCATGACTGACTGAGGGAACAGGAGCAGGTGTAGGTGCAGGTGTAGGCACAAGGGCTGGTGCAGGCATGGGGTCAGGTTAAGGTGTGGGCTCCTCAGAGAGGGGTACCTGCAGGAGTCTCAAGCAATTTTTTCATGTCCTCAGAGATTTGACCCTCAACCTGTAACAGTTTATCAAGCTTTTCTTAAAATTCCTTTGGGGGATTCCTCAGATTCCATACAAGTATGCAAATTCATGTGGTCACCCATATGAGCAATGAAATCCATAAACATAGAAACATAGAAACATAGAGGTTGATGGCAGATAAGAACCACAAGGCCCATCCAGTCTGCCCATTTTTTCTACCTTATGAAAGTGCCACACACCTTTACACTGTCAATGACCTATCTATCCATAAAGGGCCCAGCTGGTAAGCAAGAGATCCCAGCGGTGCCTCCAAAAAAAGTAACCCAGATGCCCTGTACCAACAGGCTACTACCCCTGCTGCTGTAGGTTGAGGGGCCTGGGTTCTGGTCTGGGTGTTTAAAGAGGCTCAATCCCAACAGTAAAACTATTTGTGCGGTGCCTCCACCCACAGTAACTTTTTATTTATTTAGCTTTTTGGTCCTCATCCCCCTCCTCCCGTCAACTGGCGATGGGGACACATATGTATTTTTATGGATATTCTCCCCTGCCCCCTAGAGGACCTGGCACATGGCCGTGCAAACATGTGGAGGAATGCTTTGCACCCAGTGGCACCATCTCAGCCTCTTTTGCCTCCTGTTACTTTGCCTCCCCCTCTCTGTCTACACTACCCAATTGACCTCCACCCTGTGGGAGGGGAACTATGGGGGGCACTAACCCACCCTCACCAACCTCAAGAAAGAAGAGCTGCCCACCAGCTTGATCAATCCTGCTCTTCCTTCCCCAACCATGCTGGCACCAGATGACCTGAGATTGTTCCTGAACCCAGGTTTCTGGCACAGCATGAGGTTAGGCATCCAGTGCTTCAACCCTCTACGCCACCGGGCTGGCTACCCACAGTAACATTTCAGTAGGTCTGATGACAAGTTAGTACAACCCTGTGGGATGTTTTACCTACCCATTGCTCCAACCAGTGGTCCCATACATGGATAAACATAACATTTTACTTTGCATTTAGTGGTAAAATTAATGGTGAGTGCTAATAATATGCACACAGTGATCACACTTACCAACAGGGTCTTGACTTCTGGGATACACCCTGTGCATCTGTAAGGAATGATTTCAACAACAGCAATGCACCTTTTAGCTTCCTACAATAAACTAGCACTTGGCAATGGTAATAATATGCTCATGGACAGTGTTACAATTCAAACAACAGATCTTATTTATTTGGGGATTTAACAAAGGGGTAAGGGATATAAAGTAAACTGAATTAAGGCAATGTCTGGTTTGGCATAATAATCAAATAACACATTCAGTCCCCCTGGACAGTCCAGTTAAGGTCACTGGGTACCCAGAATAAAGCAATTGCAGGCCTGGTGCATTGCAGCTGGTTGGCTGGTATTGGGGCCCTTAAACAAATCAATTTTATCTTAATTCTGTAACCTTTTGGTGAAACCATCAGCAAAACCTTTTAAACAACTGGTATTTGTAATTCCCAGGCTCGATGGCCTGCACAACCGTTTAAACAGCACTTGGCAATTGAAGAACAAAACAAAGCTTGGCAATATAACTTTAACTTGGTTTCAGGGGGAAGCCCTGAATTTACTCACAGTACCATGGCTTTGAGATCTGGAAATTTTGTCTGACTGATTCATCCCAGAGCAGGATTCAAGCCTCTGGCTCTAGGCTGCAGGCTGCAGATTTTCTGTCCATCTGGAGACAGCACCAGCATACAGGGACCAGGGCTAACACAACTTACCCCCATGTCATGGCTTCCTTCCTAGAGGTGCCACAACCCGCGCTGAATGTTGTAATGGAGCTGACACCCCTGAATCTGGTCTTCAGGCTGTAGCAATTCAAATTTACACTGCAGCAACAGTCTTTTAGAAAACATGTTTGGCATCGCAGGTTCAAACTCTGGCACAGTTCTAGCTAGGCCATGTAGCTTACCTGCTTGCAATCTGCAGTCTCTGGTGTGTAAGCTGGCAGAAATGAGATTCAGGTCTCCCCCTCTGGCAAACCGGCAGGAGACAATTCCAATAGCCCCAGGCTTCAGTTTCAGACAGCAGTCTCTGAGGCAAACAGATCTGTCAACGAACAACAGTTTGTGAGCTTCAGATACACTGACATACTTCAGACAGCAATTTCAGTTTAGCATATATCACATTTTATTTCCCTTTTGGAGGCTTTGAAAGCTAGCTATCTTTAATTTTAATTTTATATGTTATTTCTTACTGTAACTGACTTTTGTAACTAACAGGATTGCCATGAAAACAGGGCCTTTGGGCCCTATGGTAAAAAATTGCCTGTATAAATAAAGTTGTTTTACTACTACTACTACATCTGCAGTGCTTGGCTGTTCCAAACAATCCACACAGGATTTCAGGCTGAGGAGAGGTAAACAGTCCTCTCACCAAATTCTTCTAGCAGAGTACAGAGTCTTGATCCTTGCTGGAAGCTCTCTAGCACCTGACCCAGTTCAACTGTCCCTCTAAACTGAAGAAAACAGTTCTATAATCCGATTGGCTGCCAAAGCTGTCAATCATAATTCTAGCATTCTGATTGGCTAAAATAGGCACTAAGCACACAGTTCACTATTTCTCCCAGCAGCCATAGAGAAGGACCCCAATAGGATCCCTTGAGTTCCCATTGTCCAGAAAGCAGGGTCAAAGTAGTAAACATGGGTGCTACAGTGCAGAATGTAAACAGTCATTTTAAAACATAAAAGTTTAGCTTAAAAACCAAAGAGTTACAACATTCGGAAGGGCTCCCTCTGTACTGTTAAGCAACTGCAGAGTGGAATCTGAAGGAGCATTCCTCTGCCGGTTGCGAGCTTTGTTCCACTCGGACCCAGCATAGGCTATACACATCATATACAAGGCTGAGCCACTTAAATCTGCATCACGACGGCATTTATTCTCACGTTTGCACAGGAACCAAGGATACATCAATACTTTAGATTGGATATACACTCTCTGCAGGATATTAGCCAGGTTCAAAAGTCAAAACACAGGCTGGATCATGGCCAGGTGGAGGGCAAAAGCAGTGCCCAGGGAGATGACTTTAAGATAAGCCCCACCATTTGGGGGGGGTGTTACACTGTAATGGTTTGTCAACTGAGCAACAATGAACTACATACAGTACATACTGCACTACACAACTTCCAAAATTACCATAGCTTCACTTTTACTTTACCTGAGTTAACTTATACCCTTGCCCTATATAGGGTGTTATTAGTTTCCCCTTTGTTGCTTACTTAGCCTCTTTGTATCTTGACCCAAACTAGGGTGACTTTATTTTTCCCCTTTGAGCTCTTTGTTTTCCCCCTGTAATCTTATGTTAGATAGAGTGTTTCTACTTCCCCCTTTTTGACTTTTACATAACCCTTCTGTAGCATGAACCTAGAGAGGGTAATTTTATCTTTGCCCTTATTGCTTTACATTTACCCCTTTGTACCCTTACTCTAGATATGATGTTCCCTCATTTCCCACACAACAGGTAGTTACTGTTTGTATGGACAGTTACCTCCCTACTGTTAACCCCCTACCTTCTTCCTGTACTCCCAGGGGAGTAATTATAGGGGGGATGGGGGGCATAAGTCCCCACCAACATTTTATTTGAGCACACTTGTCACCCCAACATTCAGGCCGTATGCTGTTGCTGCCTGCTGGAGAGCTGCGAGGGACACAGGAGCCTGCTATTCTGTAAGTGGGGGGTTGGATTTTACTGGTGGATTGGGTCAGGTCCTTGACTGTGGGCACCAGTGAGTGACTGTTGGGGTGAGATGGTTGGATCAGTTTGTGTGTCAGTCGGTCTGAGCCTGCAGTGGAAGTATGAAAGGCAGAGCAGAGGACAGAGGAATATGGACTGCTGGAGGCTGGTGCAAGCAATGATGAAGCAACAACTACTTGGGAGGTAGGACTGACTGGTGCTGCAGTGGGTGGTGGTGAGTAGTGATTGGGGCGGCAGCAAGCTGGCAACATCATCGTGCCACAGGGGCATTTACTCACAAAGCTGTATGCACAAATTTGCAAAACAAGACATGGGCAAACAAGAAGAGGAGGTGGTGAAAGGGAATTCCAGTTTGCACACGGCAGTTCTAAACAGGCAAGGGCCACACATTATTGGCCATTTGATTTGGCACCAGTCAAGGTCAGGGAGTGCCTGGAAAAAGAAGCCTGCTGGAATCTATGAGGCATTCTCTTTACTGTTGTGTCTAGAGTGGGCCAGTGGCTCTACCAGTAGACTGTGACCAACACAATCAGCAATCAGCACAAAACTGCTCAACTTGAGCTACCATAGCTCTAATAGTCTACAAAAGGAAAGGGCAGGTGATGTTTCTGTTTAATTATGTTTATTGGTGGTCTGTTCTGCTTTGCTGTGTTGGTTGTGTCTGTACTGTCTATAGTCAGCGTCTGATTTAAATTGCTGTGCTGGCTAGTGTCTCTCCTGTGTGCCACCTGAGCCTGACTGTTGCCAGCTTTGGTAGGGGCAGGGATCTGCTGGCTGGGGGGTTATATGGTTAGCCTAGCATGCAACTCCAGTGTTTTCCTTTGTATTACCAAAGTTAAATTAATTTCAATGGGCTTGTGCAACTAGATGAGATGTATGCTTGTGTGACTTCAATGCATTGTGGCTGTTCACCTCTCTATCCATGGGATATACCATTCTGTAGGGGTATGACACAAGGAACCCTAGAGTAGGGTCCCCCCTCCCCCATAGGTGGCATGGGAATAATTTAGTTGGCTAGAAATAGCTTAGGAAAAAGCCCACAGGAAAGAGAGATGAGTCACTGGAGGAGGAGCGGATGGTGGGGCAACAAAGAAAACAAATGAGGACTGGCCTGGAAGAGGGCCTTTTAAGGCCTGGTTGGGGGAGTGGTTTGTTGCTCTGCCCATTGAACTCCAGCTAGTCCTCAGCCATCAGTTTCAATGGGCTTTCACAAATGGATAAGATGTATGCTTGTGTGACTTTGGTACATTGTGGCTGATCACCTCGCTGTCCAAAGGATATACCACCCTGTAGGGGTACAATGCAAGTAACCCTAGAAGAGGATCCCCCCCCATAGGTGCCATAGGAATAATTCCTTTGGCTAAAGGTAACTTAGGAAGAAGCCCCCAAAAAATGCCCAAAAGGGTGTCGAGCATCGAAGGGGCGAGAAATCAGAATATATTGAGACTGGAAATTAAGGTGATAGATGTAGATGGGAAGGACAGGAGAAGAATGACATATGAAGAGGATGATGAATGAAATGAAAGTAGACAAGATGCAGAAGGGCAGACTTCCTAAAGAGAGAGGGAACAGCTGGGGCCACCATCCAGTTCTGTCCAACAGCAAAACTAAACTACAGAACCTAAGGACACGCCAACCCTATCTAATATTATGACCATTGGCAAGGAGGATAGGGAAAAAAAAACCTTTGAGGAGGAAACCTCTGGGGATCCAAGGCCTAGGTTGCCTTCCCTCCAGGCTGAAAGATGCTTTGATTAGTGATGGCACAGCTACTGCAATTTAGAGTCAAGATCGAGTGAGAAGGAAAACATTCCAATTTAGAGGAAGCTCTCACTCTGTACTTCTAAATGGACACCTGTTGAGGGTTACAAGTGATGTCTCTGCAACTAGACACTCAAAAGCAAGAGAGGAGAGAGATGACTGTTAAGGTACTCAGCTGGCCAATGCGAGCCTACAAAACAGACTAGGTGAACTAGAGGTGGTCCTGAAGGAGAATAGTGTAGCAGGTGCCTCCGAACCCACAGGCCAGTGGCAGCAAGCAGTAGGATGAACAGCAGGGAAATGAAACAGAGCCGGCAGTCGGAGGTGCTTCTAAAATGCAGTAAACAAAGAACAGGCAAGAGAACCGGAGAAGAGGTATGAGAAGCATCACCTCCAGCCGCAACGAAGAAAACGAATGAGGACTGGCCCAGGAGATAGCCTTTTAAGGCCTGGTTGGGGGAGTGGTTTGTTGCTTTGCCCATTGAACTCCAGCCAGTCCTCAGCCATCAATAAAAAAAATCAAACCCTTACCCTGTAGGTGGGTCTGGGTGGATGGTTCAAAGGAGTCATTATGGAAAGGAAGGGGGGGAGGGAGAAAGAGCTGTAGATCCAGTTGGGTCTACGGACCATGGTGATAATGTAGGTAGGAAAAAATGGGCAGACTGGGTAAGTCAAGTGAAGCAGTCATGTGCCATCAAATTTTATGTTTCTGTGTTAAAATGAATTAACAGTTGTACAAAATAAAAAAATAAGCATTTGTCACTGCGAAATGTTTGCCACTTGCATTGCTGTTGTGCTGGTGGGTCCTGCTAGCTTGTGCACATTTTTAGTATATATGTAACCAAAATAGACCAAATGAGATGTAATCTGTGATATGTCATTTGCAATTGAGTTCTGATGTCTGCTGCATTTCCTAGGACAGTAGAGGTGAGATGCAATATCGCGTTTTTTTTTATTTTATTAATTTTATTTAGTTTTTGTTGACTGGGTGAGGTACACTAGCCATAGAGATGACTATTTGCAGGCACAACCTGAGAGGTTACAAAGTAGAGAATATACAATACAGAGAGAGAACAAAAAATGATTTAAATAATACAATTTCCCATGATGGCAGAAACAAATAACATAATAAGAAATACAGTCTTGACCTAGTTATACAATGTAATTCTTAAAAAATGCAGGTACATAAAACATTGTAGAGTAGCATTAGGGGTATAATGTAAGGTAAAAACAAACAGTAGCATGAATAGGAGGGAGGGAACAAAGGGAAGATATCCAGCTAAGCAAAAATACAATGACAAGTGCACACAGTAATGAACAATAAGGAATGAGTGGCGGTCTGGCGGATTACGATTTTCAAATAGTAAGGGAACCAAACAATGGCAGAGACACACAGTGGTTTAGTACCAGGTAAGTGCAAGCAAAGAAAATGAGCAGAAGGATAAAAGGGAGAGGAACTATTTGGGTAAAGTGAAAATCAACAGAAAGTTTGAGGTAGGAGGATATGTCAGATAAGCAAAATTAGAATGGGTTAGGTAATCTGGGTAAGGATAGGGCAGTACTAAGTGGACTAAATAGAGGAGGACAAGGTAGGATCAAAGCACAAGCAAGGGACAGATTTGGTTAGGAAATTTTGCAGCTCCTTTTTAAATATAGCACGAGTCGTCGAGTTACGGATGGTAAGGGGAAAGAGAGTTCCAGTGCTTCGAGGCAGCGCGAGAGAAAGCACAGGTACCCTTTGAGGTTTTACATTAGCATTGCCCTGCTTGTCTAATGTATTAATGTATTCACTTCCTAAGGTATGTTGATAGAAATAATGGTATTTTTCCATAGATAATTTACTTTTTGCTGGGTAGCATAGCACTCACCATCCGAGGCTAGCTGAGAGTGACGTTGTCCCCCCAACCTTTACACCAAAATTACTCCTCTGTGTACTCCCTTACACAGGCAGCAACAAGTAAGCAGGTACTTCACCTTACCTTAGTGGACTGACAGAGTTCCCTGCATGCCTTCAGGCATCTGCTGATGCCTAAGACGCCAATGTTGATAGTGATCTGTTTCACTCATGCTCTGGGACACAACGTGAATGGGACATATGAGGAGTGGCTGAATTTATACTTCCCTCCTAGTTTCCTGGTATCCTGTGGTTGGTGGAGCCCAATCATGTGTTGCTGTCTCCCTGAAGCCCCCCTAGAACCCTTCTGGCTCCTGTGGTCCTGATTTCCCTGTAAATGGCCAAAGCTGGCAAGGTAAAAATAAATGTTTTAAGTTGGTCCTCCGAGCTTGCCCTGGTGGCAACCATACTCCCTTTCTATAGGTAATGTTCAAAGGGTTGCTATGATACAACCCATCCATATGGGTCCGGAGGGTCCTGACATGTACAGGCAATTGTGGGGTGCAGTCTGCCATGGTGACCACCGGGCAATGGAAAGGCTGGGGAAATGCTCGATATACATGGTAATCAGTAAATTGGAACCTTTTCCCCACAAACTTTTCCTCATCCACTTCCTCTTCCAACTCCTCCAAAGCTTTCTCACTTCCCTTTGGCTCGACAAGTGCAGTAGCTTGGGAAATGTGAGATCCCCCTGCACATACTCAGGGTGTCTTCCTAGCTGAGAGCTTGGATTTCTTTGACAGGGCTGGGGGGCTGACTCTAGACAAGGGCCTAGGTGGGGACTACCTGGCCCCTGGGGAGTCACCCACAGTACTTCTGATGGCCCTGCCCCTCCCTCTGCCATGGGGATAGTAGATAGCCAGTGGCAGGAAGCGGGGCAGGTATCTGTGCTCCCTGTCACCTACTGAGTTGAACTCCTCAGCAGCACCTTCTACATCCTCTGCTTCTACAACGGCATTGGGAGAAGTGCCCTTTGCCTGTTCTTCTCCTTCTATGGCACTTTCTCCCAAGGAGAGCTTATCCAAGGCTTCGAACATCCCCACTTCTTGGTGACCTCTGCTGAAGAGACTCCTCTGAGACACTTGGAGGGGTTCCCCAGAAGAAGACTGGTGGGGCACAGTCAAAGATGCCTCCAGGGGCCGAGCTGGAAAAGATCCTACACATAGGCAGTCACACAATGCCTTCCCCCTGAAATCCACATCTCACACATCTCTCAACTGTCCCTTTCCTCCTGCTTGCCACAGCCATGACAGCAGTGAGGCAGGAACCATTGCCATTGACTCCTCATGGGGGGAAGCTTCCTCCTCTGACTTAAATCCCCTGCCATTTATTCTTCTACACCAGTCCATATGACCACCCCACAATCTCTCCTCTTTTACTCACAGTTCTCTTCATAGAAACATAGAAGTTGACGGCAGATAAGGACCGCAAGGCCCATCCAGTCTGCCCATTTCTTTTTCTACCTTATAAATGTACCATCGGCCTTTGCTCTGTCAGTGACCTATCTATTCATAGTCATTTGTATTGCTCCTTATGCCTATCCATGCCTGTTTGAAGCACTGCACTGTATTTGCATAGCCACCCACTTCTTGTGGTAGCCATTCCATGCATCTACCACCCTTTCTGGCGAAAAAGAATTTCCTCACATTCCCCCTTAATCGGCCTCCCTCTAATCTCATGCTGTGTCCTCTTGTCCTGCTATTTTTCTTATATTTAAACATGTTAGACTCTTTTCCTTGTTTATGCCCTTAAGGTGTTTAAATGTCTCGATCATATCACCTCTCTCCCTCCTTTGCTCAAGGGTATACATATTGAGCTCCGTTAATCTGTCCTTATATGTCTTCTGATGCAGTCCCTGCACCATTTTGGTTGCCCTTCTCTGGACTGCCTCAATTTGGTTAATGTCCTTGTGAAGTGTGGCTCAATACTGCACGCAGTACTCCAGATGGGGCTCAACCAATGTCTTGTACAGAGAGTTATTACCTCCCTCTTACGACTTGTGATACCCTACTAATACACCCTAACACCCCCTAGCCTTACCTACTGCTTTAGAGGTCTGCTTGGATGATTTTAGGTCATCAGTGATGATGATGCCCAAGTCTCTTTCTTCCTTTGTGACTGCTAGCAACTCCTCCCAGCCTATAAGTGGCTTCAGGGTTTCTCTTCCTATGTGCATGATTTTGCACTTCTTTGCATTAAATCCCAGTTGCCACTCTTCTGACCATTCTGCTAGTTTATCCAGATCTCTTCTCATTCTGCCCACCCCATCTGGATCATCTACTCTGTTGCAGATCTTGGTGTCATCTGCAAACAGACAAGCCTTACCCTCTAGTCCATCTGCGAGGTCACTAATGAAGATGTTGAATAGGACTGGCCCCAGGACTGATCCCTGAGGTACCCCACTTGTGACTTGCATCTCTTCTGACTGTATACCATTTACCACCACTCTGTTTTCTGCCAGTCAACCAGTTTGCCACCCAGTTGACCAACTTGACCCACCTTGAGCCTACCTAGCTTATTTATCAATCTTCTATGTGGAACAGTGTCAAAAGCTTTGCTGAAGTCAAGGTAGGCGACATCAACTGCTCCCCTTGGTCCACCACTCTGGTTACCCAGTCAAAGAAATCTATGAGATTAGTTTGACAGGACCTTCCTTTGTAAACCCATGCTGTCTTGGATCCTGTATTCATGGATTCCAGGTGTTGCACTATCCTTTCCTTAAGGAGTGCCCAATCTTGCCCACTACTGAGGTAAGACTGACCGTCTGTAGTTCCCCGCCTCCCTCCCTGCTACCACTCTTGTGGAGTGGGATCACATGAGCCTTTCTCCAGTCTTCTGGGACCTCTCCTGTGCTCAGAGACTCACTAAACAATTCTGCTAATGGCTCTGCTAGTTCTCCTTTAGCTCCTTAAGTACCCTGGGATGTATGCCATCAGGTCCCATTGCCTTATCCACCCTGAGCTTAGCAGAGCTCTTGTAGGACCCTTTCTTTGTGAAGGGGTAGTGCTCACCTCCCTCCCCTGTGTCCATGATGCTGAGCTGTGGGCCCTGCCCTACCTTCTCTTCAGTAAATACTGAGCAAAAGTATCTATTTAGGATAGATGCCTTTACAGGGTCCTCCTCTCACATGCTCCCTTTTCTCCATTAAGCTTAGCAATACCCCCTCTGGACTTTCTCCTTTCACTAATGTATCTATAGAAAGTCTTGTCACCTTCTTTTACTGTTGGTGCTAGTGTTTCCTCAGTTTGGGACTTTGCCTGCCCTTACTGCCTTACCTGCTTCCCTTAGGGCAGTTTGGTATGCCTCCCTATCTTCATCCGCCTGTGTTCCCTTATATTTTCTGAAGGCCAGCCTTGGCTCTGACCTTTCTGCTACTATATTTGAGAACCAAAGTGGTTTCCTTCTTCTTTGCACTTCCTTTTCTGTCTAACACAATGGATGTTGCTTCAAGTATTGTATCCTTAATGCTTGCCCACTTTGCCTGTACCTCCTCACCTGTGTTTCTTTTTTGCCAGGGCTAGCTTAACTCTGTTGGCCATCTTATCAAAGTCAGCTCCTCTGAAGTCCCATATTTTTGCCTTGGAATGGGATGATTTAGATGTAGTAGCCAAATTGAACCATACCATGTGATGGTCACTGGCCCCAGGTGACCTTCTACCTGGAATCTGTGATCCCTTCTTTGTTAGTCAGTACTAGATCTAGGATACCCTGTCTCTTGTGGGTTGCTGTACCAGTTGTTTGAGGCCCTCCCCTGCAGGGAATCCACTATGAGTCTAGTTCTGGCAGAATTCCTGCTGGTATGACCAATCTGTATCTGGCATGTTGAAGTCTCCCATTATCAGAACCTCCTTTAGCTGTCATGTTTTGTATATCTTCTAACAGTAATGTGTCTATGTCCTCCTCTGGTCTGGGGGCCTGTAGACAACCCCAGTTCTTATAGCTGTCCCATTACCTGTTTCCAGGGTGACCCACAGTTCTTCTGGCTCCTTATGTGTATTCTGAATTTCTGTAGCTTTGATATTTTCATTAACATACAGGGCCACCCCTCCCCCCCATTTTGCACCTCGGTCTCTTCTGAACAATACATATCCAGGTACTGAAGTCTCCCAAGTGTGGTTACTGGTAAACCACGTCTCACTAATTGCTTCAGTGCTCAGAATGATGGAAATACAGTGCGGTTTCATGGCTTGCTCTCCTGGTCACCTTTCACATGACCTTCGGCTTGCTCTAATGTCTCCACACCTTTCTCAATACAGCTGCAAAATGGTGCTTTTCTAAAACACAAATCACTTTATTTCTCCTGAGCCCCAAATGATTTAACAGGGCTACAGGGGTCCATGTGTGACTTGAACTTAGCTCTCAGCTCCATAGGGCTAAACTTTTATACAGCAGAAATTTCATTTGTTTTAGGCAGAGCAAGGTCTTTACACAGCTCACAAACAGCAGACTCGATTACCCTCAAGAACCCAACGATCTCCCATGCTGGACTATGAAGCTCCCCAACCTTTTCAGTGGCTCTGGTAAGTACCTGACGTTTCACTCCTTGGACTTATGGAACATTATACCTTTATTCTCTCTAGGAAGGTCTCAGCTTCTCCCAAACCCATTCCCCAGCCTTCGCTTCAGTCCCAAGGGACATGGATGGTGTGGTACCAGCACAACCCACCACACCACACCCTAAATACTCTGTTACCCAGGTTGTGCTCCAGCTACTCCTAGTCTATCAGGTCTACCACTACTCCTTCAATCCCTTATCCAGAACTGAGATGTGTTTCAGGGCCCCATGTCCAAATTTCTGCCTGATACCACCCTCTCACTAACTGCTGCTGCCTATATGTGCAACCAGCACCAGGTAACACCTCCAGAACACTCTGCGGCCCACTCAGCTAGAGACCGGTAGCCCCAAGGCCTGTCCCTCTAAACAGGCCCTTTAAACCAGAAAAAGGTTCCCCTAGACCTCCTCACCAGCGTGCCTGAGCCGCCTTGCCACCCAAGCCACAGTGATCCTACCACAACCTACTGCAGCCCCGACAACCCAAGCCCACTACCAACTTACTGGGGCCTGACCTGGACCCTAAGGCCTACCTATCCTGCAACTCCACTACCCCCTTCCACCTCCCAGAGTCTGGGACCCCAATTAACGGCCTCAGCTACCTGATTCAATGGAGACCTCCCAAGGATGCTACCCAGAACCCCTGGCGCATTGCCACTGAAAGGGCTGGCCTGCCTTATTGGGGGGCCCCCCACCCTACAAAGCCCTGCAGCATCCGCAGGTCTCCTGATCTCCTCCTACACCAGCCCAGAACACTTCCTCTCCTACCTTATATACTCCCAGAACCCTGCTGTCTGCTGCTACCAAGTGGTGGCTAACTGAAATTGCACTCACAGAGCCCTAAAATCCCTAAGCCCTGGGGGCAACTAAGAAGGAAAGGGGGCCCTAAAGGGAGCAAAACCTCTCTCAAATGAGAGGGGGCTTACATATAAATAATTAAATTTTTCTACTCACTTTATCTTTAGTGTGGACATTGTACTGAACTGATGAATTGTTTTCCAACCTGTAACCACCTAGTTGCCCCTCTAGCTGCTGTTGCCCCATGGCTATGGCACCCCTCTGCCTGATCTTCAATCAAGCATGAAAACTGAACCCAGGTAACTTTTTTTCATCTGAGGTTTCAGGACTGCTGTTGGTATTGCCAGGCCCTCTCCCTCTTCAAGTAGTATAATGATATATAAATACATACTGTAGGTTATATACAATAGGTTGACTCAAAATATGCAATTTATCTTCATGAGTGAGGGGACCAGATCATAACTCATGAGGGGCAGAGCTATGAGGGAGTTCTAAAAGTCCCACCTCTTACGAGTGTTGATAAGTTAGTGATTAGTAGGTGGGAGAACTCCCCAGTTCGAGGGAGGTCACCAGCGGCATACCAATGGGCTCATTGCTTGGCCCAGTGTTGTTTCAAGAGCTACTGATGCCTCAAAGAAAACTTTAAAAAACATAATATTAAGGTACAATTCTGCTAGCATTCCATTTATATTGTATATATTTCTCATCCCCATAATTTATTATTAAGAAAATGTGTATGAATATATGAACTTTGTCTCTTAGAGTTTATTTTGAGTTGATCTGCCTCTATAGCTTACTCCCTAGTCCAAGTCATAATCCTGTGTTGTGACATCACAGTCTGTTGCCATGGGAGTAACTGTGAGGTCACAAGCAGTGCCTGTGACTTCAGGTAGGGAGAAAGCGGCAGGTATAGATGAACTCTTCACGAGCAGAAATCCTGTTTTCATAGAAATTCTCTCAGTAATAAATAATGGAGAGGAAAAATACAGAATTAAAGGAACTACAAGCTGGACTGTGTCTAAATCTTATGTTTTGTTAAAGTTCACCTGAATGTGTCACCACCTCTTCAACGTGTTTCTCAGCAACATTGGAGATGGCACACAGGGCAAGATCTGTCACTTTGCAGACAACACCAAGCTGTGGAAGAGTAGACACTGCTAGGGGAATATGAGACCTTAAGTAAGTTGTAGCCAGGCTAGAAAGGTGGTTGGGGATATAGCAATTTGGGATCAATGCAAAGAAGGTGCAAAGTCATGCACATAGGAAGAAGGAGCACAAGGACTGACTATAGCCTGAGAGAGGGTCCTAAAATGCTTGGCTGTATTGCAAGAGGAGTCACAAGCAGGCTGGAGGAGATTATAGTGCCATTGCACAGACCCTTGATATGGCTACACCTAGAGTATGGTGTGCCATACTGGAGACCCTTCCTAAGAGATGATATAAACCTCTATGAGGCAATCCAAAGGAAGGCAACAAAAAATGAGCCAAGGACTGCAAGCAAGACATGAGGAAAGGCTAAATGACCTCAATGTACTTGCTAGAGGAGAGGAGGACATGAGTGAAACCTTCAGGTATCAAAATGATATCAAAAAGGTGAAAACAAGGGGGCCTCTTTAGTCATAGTGGGGACAGGACTATAAGGTGGCACTGCTATAAGATAACAGGGGGAAGGTTTAAGAAGCAGGTCAGGAGAAACATCTTCAAGGAATGCATGGTGAGTTGGTGGAAAGAAATCCTGGAGGAGGTTGTCTCACTGGAGATGATGGATGGATTCAACAGGGGGTAGGACAGGGTGAAAGGGAGGACCAGGGCCACTGGGGACAAGAAAGGTGCAAAGGGAGGGCAAGATTCAAGATGCGGAGTAGTGGAGCCCAAAGCAGATAATCAGTAAACGGGATCCACATTTCGAGCAGACATTTTTCTGCAGGCTAGATTCATATGTTCATATGAATTGCATAATCTGAATCAGCCTGTTTTATGCTTGATTTATACAGTACATCATTTTACTAGTTACAGCTTTCAGATCTGCTGTTTGTATGATGATGTAACTGTTTCTCTTTAATTCCAATTGCTGTCTTCATGACTACTGTGATGTCATCAACATTGTAAAAGCTGTTCTTTGATTAGTTCAATATGCCATTGTGATATAACCAGTTTTTTGAGGTATGAATTGTGTTGTGACCTACCCCAAAATACAAGATATCATGATGCCTTGAAAAAAGGGTTTGACAAATCTCAGTGTTACTCTGTGGTATTTATCTCTATACTTGTTCTGTAAATATATGATATAGGAAAGAAACATATTAAAAGTCCATCATGTCTGCCCTCTTGTACATACGAAGAATCCTTTAATCTTTTTGGAGCTCCCAGAGCCCCTGATCTCTCTTTTGTTTCTAAAAAATCTGGACCCTATTTATAGACAAAACTCAGTTTGCATTTCATATTAGTTTTGTATTTATTACAAAATAATCACAAGTCGGCACCACAGTGCTGTGGTTTAGGGCTCCAAGCTACAAACCTGGAGACCTGGGTTTGAATTCCACAGCCCTCATTTGCATACTGTATGACCCTGAGCAAGTCACTTAACTTCCTTGTACTCCCAGGTCACACCTGGAAACAGGCCTTTGCTTAGTGTGCCTTTCCTGGTTAAATAATTTTCCCTCTCCCCTTTATTTCTGGGGTCATTTGCATAACACAAAATCTTTGCTCCTGAAGAGTTTCTCTATTCCTGTTGTTTTCTCCCTACCTGAGGTTATAATGCACTGCTTGTGACATCACTATTACTCCCATGGCAATAGATTCTGCTGTGAAAACAGAGACTTATGATTTGAAATAGGGAGTATGCTATAGAGGCATATGAACTCTAAATAATGGGGCAGGTGGACGAAGACATAGTTGGGCAGATGCAATGCAAAACCACATCTCTAGCCACCAGTTTGAACATTTGGTGCCATAGGTGTCCAATTTAGTAAAACATTTCCTTTTTTATTTGTCTCCCATTCTGATCCAGCCTGTCGTCTACTGCTTGTTACCTTCTGCCCATCACTTGCCCTATCTGGGTACTAAACCCCTTACTCCTATACTCCCATGGCTTAACCCCCCCCATGGCAGGGATGTTAGTGTTCCTCAATCCCCTTTGTACATCATGCCTGCTGAAGAAGGGTACACAGTAAGCAGTGCAGAGCCTGGGGGAAGTTCCCTGTTTTGTCCTGCCTCAGCCAGGCAGTATTTCCATTTTTCTGTGATGTCTCCATAGATGCCTTGTGGGTGAGGATGGTTTGGTGCTTGCATGCAATGTATGGTCATGCAGACATCAGATGTCCACCTCTGTGAGTGACTCCAGCATGTACTGCCATCCAGCATATCCCAGGTGGCAGTAACAGAGCAGAGAGTACTACTCTACACTCCCTTGTGAAAGGACAACAGCATCCTTGGGACACTTAGGCCTTCTTCTCTGGATGGTCACTGACAGTTGTAACTGGCTAATAAATCACCCTCTCAGATTCTTGGTGGAACTGCACAAAAGGAAAAGACAACAGACAAGTGGTACTCATGTAATAAATGAAATTTATTACAGATTATCAATACAGGCTTACTACCATAATAGTGTGATCACTGGGAGAATACCAGTTTTCCTTCCCTAGGTAATGCAGTCTCTCTTCTCAGAGAAGCTACATGTTTCAAAGGGTCTTATATCCTGACAATAACTATGGCAACGGCTAAAGAAGATACATAAAAAGTATATAATTGGACAAAAACAGGTGGTCTGGGTAACCATCCTAACTAGTATGAAAGTTGCATAGCTTGAAGAGGTAACAAACAAAGTACCTCTATTATCCCAAGGTCATTTGTAGTGATGTACAATTACCAAAGATAGCACTGTTGGATCACTTATGAAAATACAGTAGAAACGGAGCAAAAAGCATTTATCAAGACTAATATGTCAGTAAAACATAATACAGCATAATAGAACACATATCCTAACACTTATTCTTATATAATAAGTGTCTTCGCCTTAAGGTTAGTACATGTACCTACATATAGGTTGCTGTCTGCGAGGTGGTGGCACCATCAGGGGTGCTGGACCATGGATAACATCTCCTCCCCCTTGTTGCCTTCAAAAGAAAAGGCAACAACCACAGGAAAGTAGTGGGATGGAGCTATAGAAGTCGTTGTTTACAAGGCTGAGGCACGAGGCTTGTAAAAGAATTCAAGTTATTCATGATGTTGTCTAAGAGTATGTCATAGATAGCAAAGAGTTAGTATCAGAAAAACAACAAAAATGCTTGTATAATAACAAAAGCTTTACAAGTTCATTCGAACCAAGTATTGGATAGAACAGTGCTTATATCACCGTGAATAAGAGTATGAAGAGCAACTCCAGCTTTAGAGATATTGTTGCTAATATAGATAAGGTGTGAATCCTTTCTAGCTAAGAGGGATTTCAAAGAAAGTGTCAAAGGGTCTATGTGTATGCTGAATACAGGCAAATATTGAGATAAGGTGAGCAAGTATTGCAGATCAGTATCAATAACATCTGGTTCAGGGAGAGAAACAGGAGTGATCACAGTGAGACCAATTACTGTTTTCTGCTGTGGAGTAAAACATAAGTTAGGACAATTAATAGCACAGGTTTTGGCACCATAAGCAAAGGAATGATGATTTGTCGCTACACAATACTGCACATCAGCATTGCAGGTAAGTTGTATGGTTGGAACCCTCAGTTGTTGTACACATATGGGACAAGCAAAAGACTGGTTGGTGAGGCATAAAGTGAAGCGATGTACCTCTTCCAGGTAACGTTGGGATGCAGCTGTTTCAGTGACAGGCACTGAAGATGCAGCTCACTAAGCTTGTTCAGTCAGGCTCGATGGCAGATCATCACCCAAGGAGAAGGACTAGTCGAGGTGTTCCAGAGAATAGTCATAGACAGGTTTAACAATGTCAAATACGTCACAGCGGCACAGGTAATAATATCCCTTCTTGGCACAGCAGTTGGCATTCGATGTGACCCAAGCTTGTAGAACAGTGTGGTAGGCAAGCAAAGAAGGCAAGTCCATTCATTCTCAGTAAATGTTCTCATCAAGATGTCCGATGGAATTGATAGCAGCCAATTTGTCAAAGACAGAAGTTTGTGAATCAAAGTGAGGTAGTGACACAGTGAAAGTAATGAACATGTTGTCAAGGATGGAACAACATTTAGTAAAGTAACATGGTGCTTGATTTGGATAACGTGAGACATATCCAAGATTTCTAGCAGTAGACATAAAAATATTGATATTGTTTGACATACATAATGTAATGCATGCAATAGATTTGCAGTGAGGACAATACCATTTAGACATTCTCCTATCATGAATAATATCTTGAATGTGTCCTGTTTCCAAGTTCCTGAAGAGATTAACAGTGGCAATTGCATAAGAATCATATGCAGAGCATAAAAGTTCACGGGCAATATATTGCTTGTCTGCCTCCTTGTTATTTTAAAAAATCAGTTCATTAATTTTGTTTCCAGTATCGTTGAACCCTTTAGCGATTTCCTGCATGTTTTAAACAGTAAAACGCTCTTCCTTACTTAAACCATCTATACCATGTAACAGTAGTGGTAACACATAATTTTCAATAGCCTTTTGAAAGTGAAGTGTTTGTGCTTTAAATCAGCTATATCTGCTCTATTCCAGATAGACATCCCTGAACCAAAAAGGCCACAGACAATGCTTGCTGCACCAGTAACATCTGTGGTGTCATGCCTAGTGTGTGGTTTACCTTAAGCATTAAGTGCGGATCTAAAAACTCCTAAGTGATCAGTGGCATTGGGTCAAGTAACTGGATCATTTGTGCAAGTTTGGTAAGCAGCTACAATATCTAGTTAGACCGCACCTGGAGTACTGCATGCAGTACTGACGCCCGTATCTGAAGAGGGACATTAAGTTACTGGAGGGGGTGCAGCGCAGGGAGACAAAGATAATCAAGGGACTGGGGGACTTATCATATGAGAGGAGGCTGAAGGAGTTGAACATGTACTCACTGGAGGAGAGGAGGGATGGGGGGATATGATTGAAACCTTTAAGTACATGAAAGGAATAAACAAGACAGGTACAGAGGGGCTGTTCAAAGTAAGGGAGGGGAGGGACACCAGGGGCCATGATATGAGACTGGAGGGGAGGAAGGTTCAGGAGGGAGATGAGGAGACACTTTTTTACAAAGAGGGTGGTGGCTGGGTGGAATGCATTACCTGCAGAAGTGGTATCCAGTAGAACAGTGGACTGCTTCAAAAGGGGATGGGACAGGACAAGGGGAAGGGTCGATGAAGGGGAAGGGTGAAAGGGGAGTGGCAGCTGCAGAATGAGGGGTGCTAGCTGCACATTCGAGCAGACCTGATAGACCTCTAGGCCTTTATCTGCTGGCAAATTTCATATGTTCATAAGTTCGTATCTAAAAGTATCATACTGAAAAATTTGGAAGTGTTGGTCTTGTGACAGAGATCAGACTGGGCCATATTATAATGAGTAAGATTAAAAATAACTGGAACATGCATAAATTGTACATTATTAATCAAAGCTCCTGGAAGGGAAGTGGTGGTCAAACCACTAGGAGGACCAGGCTCCTGAGGAGGACATTCAGTCAGTTCTTCCTCAGTGGGTGTGACCACAGAAAGGAACATAGCTTCAGTAACCATTTTGTTGTGAAGACAGAAAGCTTGTGACTCCTCAGAGGTAAGGTGGTCACAAAAGGTAGGATCAATGACAGCAGTTGAGTTGTAGAGACCAGTATATCTTGAAGAAGCTTGTCGAATACAGCGTGTACTATTTGGTGCAATCCCTGTGTTGGGCCATCCATGAAAAGTATCTTTAGATAAACATGCTACAGGAAGTGTATAACCATTAAAATCAGTTTCCCATTGGATCTGCAATGTGGATTTGTCTGGAGATACTACCATGGCATTAAGATAGGCATCTGAGCCTTCCTTAACAGTAATCAATTTGTTGGGGCATCAATGCGGACTCCCTGGTGCTGGAGAAGGATGAATCTCTAGCTGTATGTTCAAGTTTGTCAAGCAAATGTGCTATGCATCATCTCTGTTCAGTCATAAGGGGTTTGTCTTGAGAGTAAGTCAAAGAAAGTAGTCCCACCAGGATGAGGAGGTGCAAGATATCCATCTTGCCAGTATATCTGAAAGAAACAGAAAAAGGTTGTTAAGTGAGGGGTACTATTCCGCCTTAAGAGGGTTGGGAAAAGCAATTAGTCACCTTTGTACAACTTGAGCTGATTAGCATGGAACCACTTGTTGATGGTCTGTTTCTGTTGCTGAACTCTGACCTGAGAAACAGCAGGGCTGAGTTTGTTGACAGTGGAATATTGGCCTTCCCATTTGCTGGTAAATGAGTGAGCCGGTGGTCTGTATTGGAGAGGCATGACTTGATCTCCAACTTGCCAGTCGACTTCTTTGGCATACTTATCAAAATGAGCCTTTGCTTGTTCTATCTTGAGCTTTGCCCATATGATTTGCATCAGACAAATGTGTTTTCATGATGTCATCACAAAGTTTTTCAGCATATTTGTCTACAAATATCCTATTTGAGGTAGGGGTGTGGAGGTCGATCGACAGGTGCTCAGGTAATCTCATGGCTCTACCAATCATAGCATCTTACAGTGTGCAGTGAGTAGTTGCCACAGGAGTGTCCCTGATTGCCATTAGTAGCAGTGTCAAGAGGGAATCCCAATCCTTGGGATTATCATTGATGAATTTTCAGGACATCTGTTTGATTCTTCTGTTTGCTCTTTCTACCTGGCCTGAGGATAGAGGATGGTATGGGATATGGAATTTCTGACCTACTCCAAGCATTTAGAGTGTCTCTTTCATCTGCTCAGCTATAAAACTGGTTCCCTGGTCTGAGTCTACCTTAAGGCATAGGCCCCACCTGGAGAACAATTGATCCACCAGGATCTTGGCAGTTGTCTTTGCTGTGTTATTCTGAGTTGGGAATGCCTCAATAATACACAAGTAAAACAAATCTGTGACAAGTGCATACTTGTTGTTCTTGCTGGAGTTAGTCAAGGGGCCAATGAAATCGATTTGTATCACATTCCACAGTCCAGATTGCCCTTGTGGCAATAATTTGGCTTTTCTTTTCATCAAAATTAGATTGTTCTGGGCACACACTATGCCATTGTCTACATAGTGCTCCATGTCCTTGGTTATACCAGGCCACCAGATGATGATTTTGAGTCTCTGGATGGTATTATCTGTCCCCTGGTGTCCACCAGTGGGGGTGTCATGAACCATATGGATGAATTTGGTTCATAAGGATTGTGGTACAATCCACAGTTTGTGACCTGTATCTTCCTTCCTGTACCAGATCAGTTTCTGATCATGAGATAGGTGTATTTGTCAGAATGTCTCTGGTATGGACTACCAGTAGGTAGTTCATGTTCAATTCCTTTGTCTAGGTATTTGAACACATCTTTTAGTTCTGGGTCAGATTTCTGTGCAGCAGAAAGGTCCAGTGGAGGTTCTGGTTGTAGTTTCTGCCTGGTGTTGGCAACTAAGACAATGGCTGACAAAGCCACTGGGTGAGTCATTGACCATGCCCCCCCCCCCAAGCATCTGCTTTGGCAAGTGAGTCCTCTTGATCATTGAATTCAGGTTAAGGGTCATTTTTGCAGTGAGCTTTTACCTTGTGAATGTACAGTTTATGAATAAACCATTGTGTCAGTGTGTGTATGTACACAAACTAATCCTTGTACAGTATTTGACAGGTATGCCATAAGAGGATGTGAAATTATTTTTCTCCCAGAATGGCAGAAATTCAGTAAGGAAGGAACAGACCCAAATGAAGTCAGCAAAGGTGATGGCATCCTTGTCACCATGGGGCATAACCTCTAGAGCACAGGCCACAGCTGGCAGTTCAGCATACTGTGAGGAAATGATAGTACCTTTCCTAGAAATGTGCCTAAAATCGCCGTTTTGATCTAATATGAGCATGCCAAATCCTGCTACCTGTTCCCCCTCCACATAGGAGGTGGAGCCATCTGTGAAGTCATGATACTTACTAGTGTCCTGTAAACATCTGGTGTAGTCAGTAAGAATGGTCCCAGCTCAGGTATGTCAGGGGGTTGGAGTGCACAATCATGGGGCTTACTTGTGTAGAGTAGACCATGACCCAAGATGCCTCTGTCCTGCAAAAGCAAAGACCAGTAGGTGAGTCTGGTGTTGGAAACTGAACCATCATTTACTTTGTCTGAAAGCAAAACATTAGTTGGGGTGTAACAGGTATGCACGACAATAGGTGCATACCCAATGAAATGATGTACATGAAATGTTTGACAGCCCAGTAGGTTGCTAAGAGTGTTCTTTCACAGAGACTATACTTTCTCTCTACAGGGGACAGCATCTGAGAAGCATAGGCAATGGGCCTGAAGTACCCATTGAACTTTTGTGCCAGCACTGCAGACATTGCCACATCTGATGTGTCAGTTTCAAATGAAATGGAAGATTTGGGTTAGGATTGATCAGTGCTGGGGCTGAGGCTAAGGCTTGTTTCAACTGTGTCACAGCAGCGGGGTCGTGAGGGTAACAGTCTGGAGCTGTCCTTCCCAGCCAGCCAGTGCATCTGAGGATGCCCCCCCCACTGAAGCTGCTCTAAAGTGGGGTCATGAGGGTAACAGTCTGGAACTGCCCTCCCCAGCCAGCCAGTGCATCCGAGGATGCCCCCTTCCCCCACCGAAGCTGCTCAAAAGGTACGGACGCTCTGCTGAATCGGAGTCTGTGTTGGCGCCAAAACAGAAATTCAAATCCTGGATAAAAGAACTCTAAAATGCTCTAGCCCTAAGGACTTTA
This sequence comes from Neoceratodus forsteri, assembly GCA_016271365.2. Classification (NCBI taxonomy): domain Eukaryota; kingdom Metazoa; phylum Chordata; order Ceratodontiformes; family Ceratodontidae; genus Neoceratodus; species Neoceratodus forsteri. The sequence goes on from CM028130.1 coordinate 188,964,290, forward strand.
ACTGTATTTACTTTCAGCACAGGCTTACAGATAGTTTATTTGCCAGCTAATAACTCGTATTTTTACTGATTTTTACTGCATTCCTGTGAGACCCTTAACAAAAAAGTTAACAAACTGCCCAGTATAGAACACACACTGGTATTGTTTAAAGGTACTAGCATTAGCAATAGCAGTCAATTGATTTTTACTGCATTTCTGTGGGACCCTTAATCAAAAAAGCTAACATACTGCTTAGTGTAGAACACACGTTGGTATTGTTTAAAGGTGCTAGCATTAGTAATAGTAGTGGGTCTGGAGAAATTTACAATTTGATCGCACACCACTGCTCCATTGAAAACGGGCTGTATTCTCTGCAGTTTAAACTGTGCATGCAAAACAACTGTCTTCCTGATACACGTACCGTTCGTGTTGCTCCTCCCTCTCTGTTGGCTATAAATTCTCTCTTCATTCCTTCCACAGTGGGGTCACGAGGGTAACAGTCTGGAGCTGCCCTCCCCAGTCAGCCAGTTCATCCGAGGATGCCTCCCCACGAAGCTGCTCTAAAGGTACGGACGCTCCGCTGAATCAGAGTCTGTGTTAGCCCTTCCGGCACTAAGCGTCGGCTCCCCGCCACCTCCCTTGGTGAGCTCCTCGCTTTATAGCGATCACTCATGTGACTTTCAGAGCCTATCAGCTCACTCTCCCATTTGCATCTTATCGCTGCTACCACTAGTGGCCGTTATACTTCTGCTTAAGCATTTCTCCACTTATTTTTGCCAATATGCTGCCTTTTCTGCCCTGCTATTTTTCTCACTTGCCCCACTTGCATCCCTTCCCCCAGATGTCCTCCCAAAAAGGGAATCACCCACACTTATGATCCCCTGCTTTATCCCCCAGCCCAACCATGCAAACTCTCACCAACAGCAAGCCCATGCCAAAGGTCACAACTGGACCATTAGCAGTACCATCCTGCCCCCCTCTTTTCTCCCAGATCATACTGTTCTCCGCATCCCAGCCCTCTGCCTGCCTCCTCAGATACCACCCCTACCACCAGGCCCAAATACCTCTGGCATAAATCTAAACAGTATATCACATTGCTACTCCTCCTGGCTGGGGATATTGAGGCCAACCCTGGACCCACCTCCCAAACGCTCACACCCCGTTTTCGTTCCCTAAAGGTCTCAGGCTCCTGCACCTCATCTCCTGCAGCTTACTAAACAAAATAACCATGCTACAACCAATTGCCCTATTCCATCGCCCTGATATCCTGATCATATCTGAAACCTGGTTAAAACATCATCTCACCGATGCTGAAGTATCCATCCCTGGCTACTCAATCACCAGATATGATCGACTAGGAAAAAGAGAGGCGGTGGTACAGCCATGTACATCTCCTCTAGACTGCAGTTTACTATGGTGCAAATTCCCTCCCTTCCAGCCCACATTGACTTCCTCCTAATCAAACTCTCACTCCCACGTACCACCCAGTGTACGTTGCAGGTACCTACTGCCCCTCCGGCACCCCCCTACCTGACATCCTAGCTCACCTGGACATGCTAAAGTCCTTAACCATGGGAGGTGAGCTTCACGTCATCGGCAATTTTAACCACAACTGGCTAGCCAAAGATAAGGCCCACCTCAAGACCAAGATCAAGGCTCTAAATCTCACACAACTAATTGTAGACCCCACCCAGTTAAACCACAAGACGCAAAATCACTCACTCCTGGACTGGGTCCTTTCCTCCCACCCCCACAGGATCCTACATGTGGACCTGCTCCCAGACTCGCGATGTGATCACCACATGATCTTCATGATCAGAAAAGTGCACAGGCCCACCGCTCACCCCTCCCAAGATACTGCACACAAGGTCATATAACTCTCTGGACCTAGCATCACTCTTGCAAGACCAAGGACATGTAGACTGGTCCTTCATCCCAGCAGCCCCATTTGTTGACACTGCATTCACAACTTTCAAGGCCAAATTCCCCAAAGTATGGGACTACCATGCCCCCCTGTGCACAACAAGGGTCAGAGGCGCCCACTTTCCCTGCACCACCACTGATATCATCAGCCAGTGCCACTCTAGGGATCACACATGGAAAGCCCACAAGAAATTGAGCACCCAGGCATCCTTCCAAAGCTACAGAGCCCTCCGCAACTCCTGCACTAAACTCATTCGCCACGCAAAAAAGAACTATTTTCTATCGGCTTTCAGCGCAAACCTTAATCACCCGACAAACTTTTGGAAGTCATTCAATTCCCTTTTCTCACCCCTACCCAGCCGCCACCACCGACACTGTCAATACAGGGCACTGCCATCACCGATCCCTGTGAAGTAGCCGCTGCTTTCAACACCTACTTATTCAGCTGTTCTGACTCACAACTATCGTCCCTCCAGCACCCATTCAGTCCATGCCCCCCCACCAAGAACACTCCTACTGACCATACAGTTTCTCCTTTCACCCTGTATCCCTGGCCGAAGTACTCAAATCCCTAAGATCTCTGAACCCTAACAAAGGTAAATGCCCCACGGCCCTGGACGCCAAGATGTTATACTTGTCCGCTCCAGCCATAGCTACCCCATTAGCTGATCTATTCAACCTCTCCTTCTCACTAGGCAAATTACCAACCAAATGGAAACAGGCTACCGTCATACCTCTACCAAAAGGGGTGACCCCTCCTCCCCGGGTAACTATAGCACCATCTCCCTACTCCCGATTCTAGCAAAACTACAAGAATGTCTTGTCCTTGCCCAACTCTCTCCCTATCTGGACGCCTCCTCCTTCTTCACCCCATACCAATCTGGTTTTCGTAAATCACACTCAACTATCACTTCCCTGCTAAGAATCACTGATGACATACTCACTGGTATGGACAATGACCACATCACCTCTGCCATCTTTATCGACTTAGCCAAGGCTTTCAACACCGTTTCCCATACTCTGTTCCTTTCTAAACTAAAAGATGCCAGTCTCCCCAAGCCAGCCTCCAACTGGTTCCACAACTACCTGGTGGGTAGGCACCAGGCTGTAAAAATCACCTCACACATCTCCAACCCCCTACCAGTTACTGCCGGAGTCCTCCAAGGCTCAGTCTTGGGCCCACTGCTCTTCTCCATATTTTTATATGACCTCCCATCAGCCTGTCTTTATTCATCCATCCAAATGTATGCAGATGACACAGTCCTGTACGCCATGGGCCCTTCCACAAGCGAGGTGGCTAATCTACTACAGCAGGATTTCAATGCCATCCAGGACTGGTTCTGGTCAAACCAACTATTCCTAAACCCTAAGAAAACTATGTTGCTAACGTTTGGCTCACAGCAAAGACTCTCCCACCAAGCCCCTTGCCCACCTTTCCAAATGCTGGACCGGACCCTCCTGGAAGCAAGCACCAGTTTCAGATATTTAGGTGTCTGACTCAATCAGTACCTAGATTTCACCACTCATAGTGATTCCATCCATAAGAAACTACTCCCTAAACTCTGCGCCCTATATAGGAACAAAGGCTGCCTCCCCTCTCCAGCCAGGAAAGCTAATGTTCAAAAGATGATCCTCCCAGTACTCAACTATGGCAACATAATCTATGCTACTGCTACCTCCTCCTCCTCCTTAGCCAGCCTTGACACACTTTTCCACTCCTTCTGTCGCTTTATCCCTGACTGCCCACAAACAACCCACCACTGTGCCTTACACAGTTCCCTAGCCCTGCCGTCCCTCGAAGACCACAGATTAACCCACTGTGCTAGGTCTGCAGCCAAATTTTGGTCCCATACCCTTCCCCCCTACCTGGCCTCTGTCCTCTTCCCACAACCTCCCCCTGCTTACTCCCTCAGAAGCACGGATCCCAGGCTCCCCCCATCCCCTTCATGTGCGCAACCAAAGGGCAGGCAACTTTCAAATTCCATATCCCCCATCTTTGGAACGCCTTGCCAGCCAATATAAGACATTCACCCAACTCCCACCACATCAATCTCCTACTCAGCACCCACTTCTCCTCCAGCTGCTCATGCTTTAGTTAGTTCCCACTATGAACTTGTATTTTGTGTTCTCAGATGGGTTTCTGTGTAATTTTATCCATTTGTAATTTTCCCCCCTCCTCTGTTTCCTGTTTCTATCTGCCGATTGTCTGTATGGCAGGTGGCCTCCTCACTGTGATATTTAACTACTGTACCCTGTGATGTGCTATTTTCTTGGGACTTGTCCCCCAGATCGCATCTGGAATCAAGCAACCCTGCTCAGTATGCCTTCCTGGTTAAACTCGTAAATAAATAAATAAATCAGTATGAGTGGGGCCCCATGTCCATGGGACATCCTTTTTCATAAATTCATACAAGGGAGCAGCCTTCAAGGCAAAGTCAGAAATAAAATCCCTGGAGTAGTTTACCATTCCTAGGAAGTGTCTGGGTGTTGCCTCTCTGGTAGGAAGTGACAGATCTTGCAAGCCCTGGATCTTTTTGACAGCTGGGCTCCTGCCTTGGTTTGTAAAATGTAGGCCAAGGAAGATAACCTCTATCTCATGTAATTGTGCCTTGGAGGGGTTGCACTTGAGGCCTGCTCTTTTGAGGAGAGAGAGACTGAAGTTCCTCTAAAAGGGCCAAATTATCTTCTTTCATGGTGGTTGCCAGAAGCAAGTGATCCACATACTGCAGGAGACACTGGGGAGTAGAGAGCCCTTGCAGAGCATCCATCATGTGGAGATAGAAGAGGAAGGGGCTGTTGTAAAAGCCCTGGGAAGTTGGGTCCAGGTGTACTGGAGTCCATCAAAGTTGAAAGCAAATTTGTATTGGCTTGTCTGTGCTAATGGGAGTGACCAGAACCCATTAGAGATGTCAAGATCCATGAACCACTTTTTTTTAGGTGTCAACAGCTTGAGTACATCAGATGATGATGCAATGGTTGGGGCGAACCTAGGGGTAACCTGATTGAGTTTTCTGTAGTCAATTGTAAGTCTCCAGGCCCAGTTTGGCTTTTTCACAGGCAAAATATGTGAGTTGACAGTGGAGGGTCATGCCCTGTGACTTCAATGGTAGTGTGCATCCTACCACAGTCATGTTTGTTGGTGGCAAACACGTCAAGGTGTTTTTGCAGCAAAGGTGCAAGCACTGAAAACAGGTCATGACTTTTCAACAAAGCCATAACATCATACTCTTTGTTGTTATGGGAGATAGATGCCACCACGTGTGAGTCTAAAATGGTAACAACATGTCATTGTCCTTTGATCTGAATGAGTAGCCTGTTGGCTAGATCCACTACACAGCCATGTAGCACTAAGAAGTCAATTCTCAGAATGCTGGGGTGATGATGTAGAACCATGAGGTCAAAAGTAAAATCAGTCCTGAGGTGGCCTACCACCACAGGTAGAGGAATACATCTGTAGGTGTCTATCTGGGTACCATCTATACCCTGTGCACTGATATTCCAGCTGATAGACCAGTCAGATGAGATTGGGTCCTCATCGTGGAGGACTGAAATGGCTGCTCCAGTGTCCAGAAGCATGGTAAGTTGGCAGTCCCTGACCGTAGCCTTTACACAAGGCCGTCCATTTATGTCAGCAATCAGGTTACTCACAATCTGGACTGGGGCCTGTAATTGTCATTCTGCATATTCAGAATCAGCATCATCTTCCTGTTCCTGAAATTGAAGGGCTGCTGGATATTTCAGGGACTCCTGTATGTCTTGTATTGGGTACAAGTGTACTTGTGACGTCATAGGCACAGTGATGGCCTGCACAGGTGGTTCTGCTTTGGAGGTCATGTCAGCCTGGCCAGTAACCAACATAACCTCTCCTTGGCTGCACAATTGCTTGATGGCTGGGGCTAGGGCGGCTATAGTTTGTGTAGCTGTAACTCCCTTCTCAGCATGAATTTCCTTCAACAGCTTGTGAACGGTTTTGTTTTCTTCTGTGATTTGGGGATAGCTAGGACCATCCCGGTATCAGTTCTGGCTATTTTTTTGGGCATTTGGATTTTTCCAACTGCTGCTATTGTCTCTATTGTTCTGGTTATTCCTGTAGTTCCAGTTCCCCCCCTTGTATGACTGTTTGTCATCAGAAGGGGCATTATTTTTCTGGTTGTTTCCTTCGACCATATAGTGGGTAGGTACATAAGGGTAGGCCAAATTGCGGCTACCTTGTTGGAGTTGCCAGAAGAAAGGGTACGGAGGTAGACCTCATAGGCCCATTCCATCTTAGTGAAAATAACGGCAAACATGTCAGTGTCCGGGTAGACATTGAGCTCAACCTTTTCCCTCAAGACCAGAGTCATATCCCAGATGTACAAATTCTTGTACTCAATTTGGTTCATATTGTAGTCCTCGTTTGCGAGGGACTTGCCGGTTCTGTAGGACAGCCACAACCATTGATGGTAGGTGGCTGAACTCTACTTTGTGTTTAACTTGACCTTGTAGGCCAAGTGAAATCCTGTGAATCCCAGGGAATTTGCATATATGAGTGCAATGGCGATCTTGCCAAAGGTAGCAGTACCAGCGTTCCATGTAGCCTCTCAGAGCTTGACCCAGAGTGTTGGTTCTATTGTCTGTTGCAAGACTTTAACCTGGTACTCAGGTTAGAGAGAGAGCTTCTCGCAGAGGGAGCGCACTTTCTCCAAATGCAAACTGAGATTGTCAGTTGAGCCCATCTGTCCTATGCTCAGTGCAATTTGCTGGACAGAGTGAGTGACTTGTAGGGGATTGGAAGTATGCGTAGTTGTACCCAATTCAGTATGTAGCACGGCTCCGTGAAGCGCAGCCTCTGCTGCCACATCAGCGATTGCCTTGTAAGTTTGATCCTGAGTAACAAAATCTTTTAGCATTTTGTCAATTTGGTCCTGGATGGCCTTCTTTTGGTCTTCCAGGACAGTGATCCTACTAATCATATCCTTAATCATGTTGCAAATTTCCGACTCATCTCCCCTGGTGAGGGGGGAGCTAGTTGAGGTGCATCATAGAATACAGGCCCTCCACCTGTGTCATGGGGGCCACCATCTTGGTGTTGTACAAGGTATCCACCATGTTTATGTTGACATGGTGACACAGTGTGCCTGTCCACATCAGTGCCATCTTGTGAATGGCAAGCAGAAATTGCTACACCATGGGGGCTGGACTTGCATGTGACTCAGCATGCCTCATCATCGCTGGATGATGTAATCTCAATGGGCATATACTGGAACCCGTTCATGGCCTTAACATGGCCTGCAAGAAACACCCATTGATGGTGCAACTTCACCATCTTTTGTCTACACTTTATGCGACAGACTTTAGCAGTGCCATGCTCAATACCTCTCTCAACCGCTCTCTGTAACACTCTATATGCAGCGCCCAGTTCAATGTTTTCCCTAAGCTCCTTATCTCACTCAGAACTCACATGCTTGTAATCCTCTTTCAACTCAGCATTCTCATCTCTCAAAGTTTCATTTGTATCACTCAAAATATTATTCAGATGTGCTGTTTCTTATCACATATCAAACTTTCACAATCGTCTCTTAACAGACATATCTCTTGCTCAGTGTCTTGAGCAATACAGTGCAGCAGCCTGGAATTAGCATCACAGAGTGAATGTGTCTCATCTGCTAGTTTATGTTCCTTTTTCTGTAACTCTGATGCCTGAAAGCCTATATCTTTTTTTAGAGATGCATTTTGCAGTTCAAGGAAGGCACACCTCGCTGTGATACTCTCAACAGCAGTACGTAATCAAAAGACTTTTATGGTTGTATTTCTTGGTTGCCTGTTTGGATTCTTAAGTAATGGTCATATATTAGCAGCAATGGTTTTTCAGCAGATTTGACATCCAGTGCGAAATCTGTCCATCAGCCATGGGATGTGAGGTAGTTTGAGACATCAAGTCTTAGTTCTGTGCACAGATCAGACATGACAAATAAGGTGTATACAAACAAACAAATAAGCAGTTGGAAAACTGGTCAAAATGCTTTGGCGCCATCACCAACTACTTTCTGGTCCCTGGTGGGTGAACGGTGATGCCAAGGTGGTATGTTGTCTCTTGCAGAGGGAGTGTAAGGGGATCGGGTGTGGGTCTTCAACACCCAAGACCAAGACGGTGTGGGCCTGCCACAACCATTACCACTGTAAGTACGAGTAGGTCCAAGTAGGTGAAAATTGTACTAGACTACTCGACATTCAAAATAAATTGAATGTGAATCTTCTTTTGTACCTTACAACCCACACACAGTCACCAAAATGTAACTGAGTAACAAATCACCCTCTCAGATTCTTTGTGGCATGGCACAAAAGGAAGAGACAACAGACAAGTGGTACTCATGTAATAAATGAAATGTATTACAGATTAGCAATACAGGCTTACTACCATAACAGCGTGATCACTGGGAGAATACCAGTCTTCCTTACCTAGAGACTCAGGGAAGCTACGTGTTTCAAAGGGTCTTATACCCTGATAATAACTAGGGCAATGGCTAAAGAAGAGACATAAAAAGTATATAATTGGACAAAAACAGGTGGTCTGAGTAACCATCCTAACTAGTATGAAAAGTTGCATAGCTTGCAGAGATAACAAAGGACCTCTATTATCCCAAGGTCATTTGTAGGGATGTACAATTACTAAAGATGGCACTGTTGCCTTGCTTATGAAAATACAGTAGAAATAGAGTAAAAAGCATTTCTCATGACTAATATGTCAGTAAAACATAATACAGCATAATGGAACACAGATCCTGACACTTATGTTTATATGATAAGTGTCTTCGCCCTAAGGTTAGTACATGTACCTACATATAGGTTGCTGTCCACGAGGTGGGGTGCCATCAGGGGTGCTGGACCATGGATAACACAGTCCTGGATCATTCACAAACTCTGCTCTCTGGGGTCACTAGCGCCAGTAGGTCTGCTGTAGTAGATGATTTCCTCAGCATTCTTGTCTGAGCTATTACAAATTACTAGAGAACTAACTTTCTTAATCCATTTTTCCCCAGGTTCTGTAGTACACTAATGTAGTAAACACAAACTGAAATAATTAAAGTGTGACTTGTGGGCCTTTGTTAAAATGATCATGCCGGGTATTTTCAGTCACCTAGCCTGCAAAAGCTGAAAGAAAACAGCAGTGTTCTCATGGAATGTTCAATTCAGAAATGGAATGTTCAGCATAAAGCTGTTTTTGAACCAATCTGAGAGTTGTTCAGTGTAACTTTGATGTGAGAGAAGAAAGTAGAGTAAACAAACAGCATATCACTGCATTAAATGCTAATCTTGATTCTGCAATATTGTATAACTAAAAAAACTGTAACTGTTAGCTGCCATTCTATGTCTATATGTATTAAGTGTTTTTGTTTGTTTTTTCTGACGCAGAGCCTTTGTAAATGAGTCCCTGACTCAAAGGTTGTAATCCTAATTCTGTTAAATAAATAAATAAAATATCAGGTGCCATCACGGGACAGGGACAGTAACTGTGGAAACTGACTAGCAACAGTGTAGGCCATGAAAGAAAGACAGCAGCAAAAGACAAAGGTGAGAAGAAACAGAACTAAGGTACTTCACATGTCGTTAGAGGTGAACTGGAGCAGAATAAAACAGTATCCAGAGACCAAATTAAGTCTTGAAATAAAAGAGTTGAGAAATTGCAACAGGCAAATAAGTTAAGAGACTTAGGGGAAAGCATTAGCGATGATCGGATTTCGGAATCCAGAACCAGATTTAATTTGATTCCTGTCTAAAATCCTAAATTAGGGTTTTCAGATACTTGAGTCCAAAAATTCCTAATTCCAGAATAGGTGACCCAGAATTGTATTTGTGCAATGGAATTGGAATCTGATTCCAATTATACATCCAAAATTCAGTTCAACCTCACCTCCTCACCCAGCAAAATAACCCCAATCCAAAATTACACTACAGTAAACCCTTAGTCCTTACCCTTCCCTTGTTGTTCTACTGCCGATGATCCATGTCCCAAATCCTGGACCGTTCTGTAGTGCTAGACTCCCTCCATTGTGTTGCCAGGACTAGCATGGTAAACAGTCCAGTCCACCACTCCTCTCTCACAAGTCAGGCCAAGACATCACTCCTCTAACAAGTACAAGCTACAGCATGGCCAGCTCATGCATGCCATGCATGATGACTAATATGACTGCCTCACCAGGTACCTACTGGGCTATCTAACCTCCTTTTTCCCAAATCTGCTTCATTGATTGTTCAGTGAGTCAGGCACAGGGGCAGTGACCATCACCTGATGACAAGTCTGACCAGTGTGAATTCCAAAAAACTCGGCCCTGCCATCCTGACAAGTTCTCCCCCACCTCCATGCTCAGCATGCAGATCAACTCTGAGGCAGTGGCCTCAGTTGTGCTCTGCTCATAGTGGAACCCCATCCCATCCTGATTCCTCACACTGAGTCCTGTGACCTGCATGATGGTGTATGGCAGCTCTGCATGGGTTAAGTGACACTGATCAGTCCAACAAAAAAGAAACCCTGGAGAAACACTGACTCTGCCCTGTTGCTGAATACACTATAGTGGTTTCCCAGGGTTTTCGTAGCACTTGGCCATGCCAGCCACCTGCTTGGGGTCACAGGGCAAAATTAGTGATGGAGTAGAAGCGGGAAGGTCATGCCAGACAAATCTGATAGATTTCTTTGGCTGGGTGACCAAAGTAGTAGATCAGGGAGGGGCTGTGGACATGGCCTACCTAGACTTTAGCAAGGCATTTGACACAGTCCCACACAAAGGATTAATATACAAGTTAGCCAGCCTGGGAGTGGGTGCCAAGATGACAGCCTGGGTAAAGAATTGGCTGGAGAATAGGACACAGAGAGTAATAGTAAATGGAATCCACTCAGAAGAAAGGAGGGTTACTAGTGAGGCACCGATGAGGTTCAGTATTAGGACCGGTCCTCTTCAATGTCATTATAAGCGACATTGGGAAGGACTGGAAGGAAAAGTATGTCTCTTTGCAGATGACACTAAGATCTGCAACAGAGTTGATGCACAAGGTGGGGTGGAAAGGATGAAAGGGACTTGGCAAGGTTAGAGGAATGGTCAAATGTATGGCAGCTTAGATTCAACGTAAGAAGTGCAAGTAATGCACCTGGGAAACAAAACCCAGGGAAGAGTACACAATGGGGGTGAGATACTAACAACAACAAAATGGAAAGGGACCTGGGGTAGTCATATCAGATGACCTAAGGTGTGGCAAGCAATGCGAGAGGGCAGCAAGGAGGGCTGGGGTTACTGGGATGCATGGGAGAGGTATCACCAGTAGAAAACAGGAGTTATTATCCTCTGTACAGACAGCTGGTGAGACCCCATCTGAGTACTGTGTGCAGTTCTGGAGACCCAATCTCCGCAAAGACATAGACAGGATGGAAGCTGTCCAGAGGAGGGCAACTAAAATGGTGCAGGGTCTGCACTGGAAGACATATGAAGAGAGACTTAAGGAGCTTAATATGTATAGCCTCAAGGAAAGGAGGGAGAGGGGGGACATGATAGAAACTTTCAAGTACCTCAAGGGAATCAACAAAGTCCAAGAGGGTAGCATCTTTCAAAAAAAGAGGTGTGCAAGAACAAGAGGGCACAATTTGAAGATAGAGGGGGGCAGCTCAGAGGTAATTTAAGGAAGTATTTTTTCACAGAGAGGGTTGTGGATGCATGGAACGGCCTTCCGGAGGAGGTTGTGGAGTCAAAATCAGTGGTGGAATTCAAGCATGCATGGGACAGTCATAAGGCAATTCTGGGGGGTGGGGGTAAGAAGAAGTAGGCTGCTGGTTAACTAGGATCTGCAGCTTATCCAGTAGGTAGGGAAATGGGCAGACTGGGTGGGCCAAGCTGTCCTTATCTGCCATCAAATTCTATGTTTCTATGTTTCTATGAGTACTGGACTCATTATCATCGTCACTTGATGGATTGGACTGGTGGTTGAGCACAGTAGTACACAGCAGGGCAAGCCTGGGCTGGCCAGCCCAGTAGCCACTTGCTGAGGGAGTGGAACAGTCATGGTGGTTGCCATTCAGGATGGGGACAGTGTCAGGCAGTGGTTTGGGGATAGGGGAGGGGATGACTCGAACAATTGGGCATTGGGCACTGGCATGGATTTTACAGCAACTGGACTATTGATGGTACCTGATGTCCCCACCCACCATCTCAAGACTTTCATCCAGAACCATGATGAGTCAAGCCAGGAAAGTGGGGGGTGTATATCACACACACACACAGCAGAAGGAAATGGAATTGAAGAAATAAGAAAAAAACAGATCAGCTTAAAAAATGTAACAGACCCAGGCAAAGTAAACAGACTCAGAGAAAGTACATTTCTGAGATTTAAACAAACCAACAGATGAAGTAATTAGCTGTGAGCATACCTCTCATCTTTCAGCATTAAGGTTTATAGTACTGGCTTTCAAAATTGATAGCAAATGGACAGGATATGTAGCAGTTTCTTATTTTAAACAATAATACACCTAAGAATAGTGGGCCACATATGCTTACTGTTAAGGGATGTTTCTATCAATTTAGTTAATTGTTTGTGTGTCCAGGAATAGCTGTATCATTGTTGTAATAGTTTGTATGTCCATGAATAGCTGTAACATTATGAGGAACATCCGTAGACCTTTACAGAGCAAGGATAAATTTGAGTGTAAAAATCATAGCTCTATGGAAAATTCATAGCAGTTGAGAGGTATGACTGTGAGGAAACAGAAACCTACAAGTAAGTAGTAGTTAAGATTTTGATATTTTATGTTCCACTGCAAAAGCAAGAGAAAGTCCCCCCTCCGACAGTATCATTGTAGCACACAAAAAAGGAAGCAGTGTGCTGTGACTGCAGGTATCATTCCACTCCATCCATCTCGTAAGGCTAGGGCTTTAGGTAACAGGTATCTTCTGGGGAAGCTTGACAGAGCCTGGTAAGCCCTGTGGGTGGGTGGAGGAGTCTCCCAGGGTCAGAAAAAGGAAAGCTGCTGGTGAAGCTAGGCAGGGTCCAAGGAGCTGTGACAGGAGGATGTGACTCTAAGGGCCAGCAAATAAGGCAGCTGCTGCGGAAGCTTGGCAACAGGACAATACATATTTTAGGTACTTCAGTAAAAATATGAAGACTAGGAGAGGGATTGGGAAGTTAAGATGGGCAAGTGGGGACTGAGGAGGATCAGGAAAAAGTAGATATCCTGAACAAATACTTTTGATCAATCTTCACAGAGAAAGGGGAAAGGAAAGGGCCTCATAAAAGCAACAGGGGCACTGGGTAGGGGGAGGTACACTCAAGTCCCTTTTATAGAGGAGAGAGTCCCGAAGAGACTCACAAATCTGAAAGTGAATGAAGTTATAGGATCAGATGGGGTACACCCAAGAGTACTGAGGGAGACCAGGGAGGTACTGGCTCCACCTCTATCAATCCTTTTTGATAACTCACTGGAAACAGGAGTGATTGCAGAGAATGGGAGGAGGGCAGATGTAGTCTCACTTAACAAAGGTAATAGCAGGGAGGAGGCTGACAACTATAGGCCAATCAACCTGACATCTGTGGTGTGGAAGCTAACTGAGTCACTTCTAAAGGACTGTGGAGTTTCTTGAATCTAGTGGGTTACAAGACCCGAGGCAACACAGATGCACAGGGGGGAGGTAATGTCAGACAAATCTGATAGACCTCTTTGACAGGGTAACAAGGGAAATAGATCAAGGTGGGGCAGTGGACATGGCCTATTTAGATTTCAGTAAGACTTTCAACACCGTTCAACATAGGAGGCTCTTAAGAAAACTGGGCAACTTAAGGTTCAGCCCAAAGGTGGTAAGCTGGGTAACAAATTGGTTAAGGCATAATCGGCAGAGGTTGGTGTTAAATGGCATTCGCTCTGGGGAAGGGAGGGTAACTATAGAGGTACCATAGGGCTCAATATTGAAACCCATCCTCCTTAATACCTTCATAAGTGACTTTGCAAATGAGCTGGAACAGAAGGTCTGCCTCTTTGTGGATGACAGCAGGGTGGACACTCCAGAAGGGGTGGAAAGAATATGCAGAGACTTAAGAAAATTCAATAAGTGGTGAAGGCCATGCCAGCTGGGTTTCAGTGTTGAAGGTGCAGAATCATGCACTTAGGGTACAGAAATTCAGAGGCAGAGTACAATATGGGAGAAGAGGTATTGACAGCCACAAAACAGGAAAAAGACCAGGGAGTAATCATGTCTGATTGTCTCAAGGTGGTGAGACAGTATGACAAGGCAATCGGTAGGGCCAGTGGGAAGTTAGGGTACAAAGGGAGGGGTATCACCAGCAGAAAAGGAGGGAGGTGGTATTGCCACTTTATAGATCTCTTGTGAGTCCCCACCTAGAGTGTTGTGTTCAGTGCTGAAGATCACGTCTTAGGAAGGACATAGACAGACTGGAGGTATTACAGATTGGGGAAGCTAAAATGGTGTGGGGTCTGCATCAGAAACCCTATGAGAAGAGACTGAAGGACCATAGTATGTACACCTGAAAGAGAGAAGAATGAGGGGGGATATAACAGAGACCTATCAATATCTCATAGGGGTAAATAAGGTATAGGAGGAGAGTATTTTTCAGAGAAAAAGATGCACAAGAACAAGGGGAAATGCATTGAAGCTAGAAAGGAGTAAATTAGAGAGAGGAGAGAGAAAGTACTTCTTCAATGAAAGATTGGTGATGCCTCGAACAGACTTCCAGCAGAGGTGGTGGGGGCGAAAACAGTGGTGGACTTCAACTATACATGGGATAGGCACAAGGGAATTTTACTAGGAAGCAGGGGGCAGCTAGAGCTCAAGTAGGGTATGTGGTGACGGTATAGGCAGGGAAAAGAATGGAAAGACTGATGGGTCAAGTGGTCCTTATCTACCATCAAATTCTATGTTCCTATATTTCAATGAATACTCCCAAGACAGGAAAGTGGTGACTGTGAGGGAGCCTAACAGTTACTTAAGGAAGCCACTGAAGAGCCGAAAGTAGATGTCCTCCTGGTTAGTTGGTTGTAGGAGTAATTCTGACTGACAGTTGAAGAGGAACAGGCATACAGTGTTCAAGGAAGTGTGAAGAGGATGGGATTTAAGGGAGGAGGGACATCACCTGCAAACCATCCTTTTCAGTGAATTTGTATGTGAGGTCAAGCACCACATGATCCAGCACCTGATATCCAGCATCAAGTGATTTGGTACCCAATGTCCAGGATTAAGTCCAGAGCACTTGAGTTCTGGTACCAAGCAATTCAGCACCCAATAATCCAGTGCCTGAAGTTCTGCACCAAGTGATCCAGCACCCGAGGTCCAACTGTATGGGTAAAAGCTAGCCATCCAGTCCTTCACAAGAATCCAGTGGGCAAGTTACACTTCACCGAAAATGTTTGCCCAGATTGACTGGCACTAGAACTTCAGCTCAAATAATTTGCTTTTCTATTCACAGGGTAATTTATGATTCTAAGCTGATAGTTTATTTACAGCACATGATTTACACAGCCAGCAATATCATCAATGATTTAGAGTTTTTCAGTTTGCATTTTTAACTAGTTTTACTTGCAGTGTTAAGACCCTTGTATTTCTGGCTATTTATGAATTCTTCACTTATTTAAAAAGTTATGCTTACTGTAGCAATAAATCCAACCTTGTTGCATCCGAGTTTGCCTCCCACCTTTCCTTGCAATGGCACGCTATTGACCGGTGTACTTCAAAGGGGAACCTGTGTTCTACACTAATCTGCATGAAACAAACATTTGTCTGTCAGTGCTGATTGTTTACTTGATTTGTAATAGAGTTTTTTTTAAATTGAAAAAGCTTTATTGTTTTAATAAAATGACATAGAACAACCAGTGTAGAACAACAAGGAAAACTGTTGGGATAAAGAAAATAAAACACAACCCACCACCCTCCACCCCCTTCCTTATCACCTACCTCCCCCCACCTCAGTGAAGTGCACCAACCCCCTCATAACATAAAACAGTAGAGAATAATGTACTCAGAATGTAGCTGTAAGAATAGCAACAATCAATAGGAGAGCTAGAGAGGTGTCAGGGGTACAATATCAACTACTTCAAGTATAAAGCAAATAGTTTGCCCCACTTTTTATTGAATAGGGGCATGCGGTTATGCATGGCAGCAATTAGGTGTTCCATTCTTAAGAAGAAAGAAAGTTCATTCAGCCATTCAGTACAGGTAATGGATGATTGGTCAAGCCAATGCCTCAGGACTAATTTTTTAACCACTAACGAGATAAGAGCCATATGGTATCTTCCTTCTTTAACTTGAATCTGCATAAAATCTCTGATAACGTAGACTTAGGGAGAGAAGAGACCACGTAGCCCCAAGAGAGGGTCTATACTGTACTCTATGCTTGCCCATAGGGGAAGAGACCTTCTCGCATAGCCAAAAGACCTGTAATAAGGTACCATCTGCTTATAATAGAGTTTTAAAGAGCCTCTGATGTTGTTTGGATAGCCTTGAAAAATATAATATTTAGATGCAATATAGCTTTTATTTCATGCTTATTCTGCAATTGTCACCATTGTTTCTTTATTATTAAGGACATTTGTATGGAAAAAATCCTTCTGCCCTATTTGCTCTGTCTGTTTGTCTAGTTCTACAGTCACAGTTCTGTTTATGACATCCCAATTTGTGGCTGTGGAGATAACAACGATGTCATAAACACCATTAAGATGTCATGTGTAGACAGGCAGTTGAAGCAAATGAAGTCCAAGGGATAGTAACAAAAGCAAGGAGTAGGGCAACTCGGTAATCCGGCTGTAACAGACCTCATGTGCTAGGTCAAGTTAAAAACTATTTTATTGCAAAAGTTTAAAAGAGATATAGAACAGCACCAACATTTTGCATCACTCTGATGCTTTGTCAAGGCGTCAGAGTGACGAGAAATGTTGTCACATGTTCGGGTGCTGCTGTTCTATGTGTAACCCCTCTGCAAATGGGGGTTCCCAAAAGACTTCCAGGAGCTTGCTTGAATGCTCCAAGCCTGAATGGTGTTTGGCGTTTAAGCCATTTATCAGTGAGTGTTTTTAGAACCTCTGGCACTGTCTCTTAAGAGCTGTCTGCTTGCAGACATAATTAGTTTGTATGGGGACTGTGTGCTTCTCTGTTTGAGTACCACTCGAACTGCTGCCAATTTACTTCATTTTGCAGTCACTAGAGTGCAAAGGAACCTATCTGAAAGATGTAACTGTTTGCCAGAAATTATTTAGAGTAATAATGAAATTACAGTTTGTCTAACCTGCTTTCTTTGCAGTCAGAACTGTGTCTGCTAGTTCCCATTCTAGTTTTGAACTGCTGAACTGGACCAATCAGTGTGGGGTAAGCTAGCTCTAAAATGGTGCCTTGGACGAATCAGAACTTGGACTCATAATCTGAGCCAGCCACAAGAGGATTGTATGGGCAGTGACTCTGGAGATGTAGTTTAGACTTCAGTGCCTTTTTGGACCAACAGCAGCAGTCTATTGTGAGTGACAGCCAATCCAGTCAAGAACTGGGAGGAACTCAAAGAAGTGCCCGTTTTTTCAGTTGGAGTGTCAGTTGAGCTTTGGCAGTGAAGAAGGAAGGAGCCCTGTGCTTTTCAGTGTGCAGTTTTAGTCAAAAACGTGTGTAAGGCCCAGAGTCCGGTCTGCAGCTTGTGTAACAGCTTGTTAGGACTGAATCCGTCCTGTGAAAAGAATCAAAGGATCTCTGAAGAGTAGAAACCAGGCTCACCCTGTAGAAGACTGGAGGAATTCCTGAAATTGCACTCGGTCTGTCAGGAACTGAATCTGCTGTGTGTTCTCCGGGTATTGTGCAGTAATTGCATCGGGATACAGATGCAGCCTGCCTGGTATAGTGCTTCTTTATATGGATGTGTAAAGAGGTTTGTGTACCTCAAGTGAGCCCTGCTGACATTGAAGGACCCTATCTTATTTGGAGGTCGTGAGTACTAATTCAATAGCTCCCTGTTGAATTGCCACATTACATCCAAATGGAATTACTGTACTGCTGACTGTTTAATTCTCCTTTTCTCTGTGTGAAAGGGCCCCTACCAGCTGCCACGGGTTTGGACTAGCCACTAGGGCTTGGGTACCCAGGGACAGTAACTGATAGGGATAGGCCTGTGCACAGAGCCATAGATAGAATTATTAGAGTGATAAGCTAATTAACCTGATTTCCCCTGTCCTTGTTATATCCCCTAAATAAATCAGGCTGCTTGTTTCAGCAAGTTATACTGCCTGAGGTATTTGTCTATGTTAAAGTACTGTACTGTGATTGTTGCACTGTATCTCATTTCACAGGAGGTCCCAGTGCGGAACCAGTCCTGGGGTAAGTGTATACTGTGAAGGTAATTCTGATATATTGTGTGGGCCACTAGTGGGAAGAAAGGGGGTTGCAGTGTCCCAGAGGGCTGTGACCAAGTTAGTTTAACTATTGCAAACCCTGACCTCTGGGTGGAGGCACCCGCCATTGGATCCAGGCCCCTCAACCTGTTAGTGGCAAATCAGGCAGGGTAGTAGCCCTGGGATAGCGCCATCTGGGGTTACATCTTGAGGCTCACCGCTGGGATTGTGTGTCCTCTGGTGGCCATATTTACGAACCACTGTTAAGAAAAATGGGTACCCACAGAAGTGGCTGTGCACCGGCTGGTGGAGTGGTGTACTGGGGAGGAGATCGACCCCAAAATGCTATGCTTATCCTGGACATCCCCTGGGTATCAATCGGACACTGTGCAGGGAGTACTTTCCAAGGTGGAAGGTTTACAAAACCCTGTGGTGGTGGGTCGGCATGCTAATCTGCTCACCCACACTTTCCTGGCCCTAGTAGAGTTTAAGGATCCCATAGATAGCTCCAAAGTGCCACAAACCATTACCCCAGAGGGAGCCCTCACTGCTTGGAGAGTGATAACTAGGACAGTAAGGACCGGGGGAATCAGCCCCACCACTATCTGAAACTTTGAGGAGAAATTTGCTGAATGGTTGCTGGGAGAGGGGAAAACTGTGGAGGACTTGAAGAAACTATTCTTGCCACCTGGGGTGTTCCTCCCAACACCCTCTCCTGCTCCAGTGCCCGTAATGGTGGCTGAACCAATGCAGACTCCTATTTCTGCACCTGCCATTAGTCACGACTCTACCCGAAGGTTGAGGATCTTCTCTGGCACCTCCCACCCCCAGGGAGGATGACTGGGAGACCTGGATAGACTATGTTGCCCCCCAAGTGCTAGAATGGCAATGCTCGGAAGGCTAAAAGCGAAAGAGGGTTAGTGAGCCTCCGAGGTCCCGCCCTGGCTACCATCCGCGGCTAAACCGGGCCAGTAACCTGAAGCGACTGCACAGGCCTATCTTGAGGCCTTGGAGAATGTGTATGGGAGCCCAGATTCTGATGAGGACCTATGGTGGAGTAAGAAATGCAAACAGTACCAAGGAGTTGTTGTCTGTGTATGTCTCGGCTGGAAAAATTGTTGCAAGAATGCCTCAGAAAGGGTAGTTTGCCAGCGATTGAACTGGACCGAACCAGACTGGACAGAATCCTTAAGTCTGCCCCTTCTCAGAACTGCTGTTGCTTCAGTTACGCTCTGGCAAATCGACTGGAATCCCCACCCTCCTATGATGAGTTAATGAGAGAAATTCGAGGAGTTGAGAAAGGCGACCTCGGAGGTACCTGCACCAACAGCTGTGGCTACGACCCGGTGACTGAGGGTGACCCATCAAGTGAAGTTCAGGGGCAGAGGTTGACAGTCAATGAGTGCTCTGACAAGGAAAAAGATATGCCACAATGGGGCGAACTGTTGAGAGAGATCCGGGAATTCAAAACAGTCCCTTTATGAAGGCCACGCCTGCAAATGGGCCTGACCTATATCCGACTGCATCTGCTATGGGGTGGGGTACCCACCCATGTATCTCCTGCTGATAACAGCTCCAAACTCAAATCCTTGACCATGGAAGTGGAGAAACTGACGAGATGTCTCCAAATGCTTATCACGCCGCAGACAGAGATGGCACCCAGGTTTCCAGTTAGTAATACCCCGCCTGGCTCCCAGTGTGGCGCTCGGCCAGCTCAAACTCCAGAAAGTATGTTTTGCTATAATTGCGGAAAATGGGCACATGAAAGGATATGCCAGTCCCAAAAGACACTGACAAAGTTGCATATAGGCTACAAGGAGAGCTTCGGAGAAGAAATCAGTGGTTAAGAGGTGCGACTATGATCCCAGTGAGGGCACCAAAATGCTAATTCACGTCCTTTGTGGCAAGGTCAGTTGCCCAGGCCCCCACTACCGCCTCTCCAGACTGGTCCAGAATAGTGGGTCCCTCCATGGAGACCACTGTAAAGGTGAATGGATGTCTACAAGAGCTGTGATGAGACAGTGGCTCCCAAGTGACAATTATGTTCCAGGATTGGTATCAGAAGCATTTGCCAGGCGTACCCTTACAACCATTAGAAGGACTGCATGTATGGGGGTTAAGTGAAAGGCCTACCCTATTTAAGATATATCCGAATTTGGCTGTCTTTCCCCACCTCCGTGGCTGGAGTGGCGAACAAAGTAGAGACCCTAGCCTTAGTGTGTCCCCCCACTGGACTGTATGATGGTGTCCCTTTGTTAATTGGAACAAATGCTCATATGTTCGGAAGGCTGGCACAGTTGTGTTATGAAAACAGGGTCAAAGACTAGTAGAGCTTTAAGAGTTCGGCTTTAATTAAGAAGGCCTATGAGGCACAGAGAGATGCTGAAAAAACAGAACCAGAGGAACCGGTCGGAATGTATGGAAGAAGGATCCTGAGTCTCTGATCCTGGCGCCAAATGCCCAGTGTACCTTACAGGAGAGGTCCGTATCAGAAAGGATGTTAAGAATAAAATATTAATGTTGGATGCACCAGGCGATGGAAAATTGCCAGAGGGACTGCTGGTCAAGCCTAGTATTTTGCCCGCTAGAGCCCATGCTTATGTCAGAAGGGTAATGGTCCAAGTTCATAATGTGTCTGGAAAGAGACATTCGAGTAAACAGAGGTTGCATCCGGCTAATGTGCATTGTGCAGACACTGCAGTGCTACCCAGCAGCAAGAGTTCAAGGAAGAATGACAGAGTACACGCTGACTTGTTTGATTTTCGACTCCCGCTGCCAGCTGAATGGAAAGTGAGGATCAGTGAGAAGCTTGCCCAGAGACCAGGTGTTTTCTTTAAAGGAATGGGATGTAGATGCGTGCAAGGAGCTGAGCACAATATCCGGCTGCATGACGAAAGACCATTTCGTGAGAGGTCTCGACGCCTGGCACCTGCTGACATAGATGATGTGAGACGGCATCTGCAAGAGATGTTAGCTGCTGGTGTAATACAAGAATCCAGAAGCCCTTATGCTTCCCCATTGTGGTAGTGAGGAAAAGAATGGAACAGTAAGGATGTGTGTGGATTATCGCACCTTAAACCGGCGGACTATCCTGATCAGTACACAATGCCCGCATTCAGGATGCTGGACTGCCTAAGCGGGAGCAAGTGGTTCTCCTGTGCTGGATCTCCATGATGGGTACTACAGATCCGATGGCT
The DNA here is from genome assembly GCA_016271365.2 of Neoceratodus forsteri. NCBI lineage: Eukaryota > Metazoa > Chordata > Ceratodontiformes > Ceratodontidae > Neoceratodus > Neoceratodus forsteri. Next base: position 188,985,722 of record CM028130.1, read on the forward strand.
GAAGGACCGTAGAAAACGGCCTTTATCTGTCGACTTGGCTTCTATGAATTCATGAGGGATGCCTCAAAGGGATTTCAGGTGCCCCAGCCACTTTTCAACGATTGATGGAGCGTGCAGTGGGGACATGAACTTACTAGAGTGCCTGGTATACCTAGATGATGTTATTGTGTTTGGCAGCTCACTGGAGGAACATGAGAGCAGATTATTTAAGGTATAGGACCGACTGGAGGACTTGGCCTTAAACTGTCCATTGATAAGTGTCAATTCTTTCAAACATCAGTAAAGTATGTGGGACACATAGTATCCACCGAGGAATAGAGACCGACCCAAGTAAAGTTGAGGCCTTGACCACCTGGCCACAGCCAAAAATCTAAAAAGAACTGCAAAGATTCCTGGGATTTTGTGGTTATTATGGTAGCTTCATCAAGGACTATTCAAGAGTGATCCGCCTTTACTTAACCTTACTCAAGGGTATCCCCAACCCACAAAAATACCAAAAGTCAGCGTCCTCAAGACTGAAAGAGTGTATTTTCATCCAGTGAAGTATTTGGGGCCGCTGGACTCCTGAGTGTGAGACTGCTTTTCATGAGATCATATATCAACTTACCCATGCTCCAGTGCTGGCCTATGCCGATCCAAGAAAACCTTACGTCCTGCACACTGATGCTAGCTTGCAAGGGTTGGGGGCTGTGTTGTACCAAGAGCACGAGAATGGTCTGAGACCAGTGGCCTTTGCCAGTAGAAGCCTGACCCCATCCGAAAAGAACTATCCTGTACATAAGTTAGAGTTCCTAGCTTTGAAGTGGGCTATTGTTGACCAATTCCATGAGTACTTGTATGGGGCTAAAATACTAGTAAAAACTGACAATAATCCTTTGACCTATGTGCAGACCTCAGCTAAGTTGGATGCCACTGGCCATAGGTGGCTTTCTGCATTATCTACATATGACTATGCTCTCGAATACCGAGCAGGTCTGAACCACATAGATGCTGATGCTCTCTCCCGGAGGCCTGTTCCCCAGAATGATTGGGTCCGATTGGCAGAACCTGACATTCAGGCACTCTGCCGGAAGTTTGACAGGGAGGAACAAATGTCCCGCAGGGACGAGTGGACTGCATGGTGGATTGCTTGGGAGCCTCTGAGAATTGCATACCTGCTGCTTATTGCCACTTTTCTGCAATAGACATTGGTGCACTGCCTCAGCTGGACAATGACAGTATTCGGCGGCTCAACTCCGCGATCCCATGATCAAAGCAGCTTAGAAGCCCTCTATGCAGGAAAAGATGTGTCCAAATTACGCTCCACTGATTTGAGAACTGCACTGTTATACAAAGAAGGTCCTAAGTTGAAACTGATCAATAAACTGTTATACAGAGAAACAGTAGACAGAGGGACAAGTAGACAAACAACAACTAGTGCTGCCCACTGCCTTCGAGACTCAGTACTGAGGTCCTTGCACAACCACATGGGGCACCTTGGTATAGACAGAACACTTGACTTGGTGAGATCCAGATTCTATTGGCCTAAGATGGGGGCTGATGTGGAGCAACACATTCGAACTTGTAAGTAAGCTGCTTACAGAGGAAAGCTTTGCCCCAGAGGCTGCCCCTTGTTAACATCACCACCAGTGCACCCATGGAGTTGGTCTGTATTGATTTTCTGAGTTTGGAGTCAGATCAAAGAAATATCAGTAATGTGCTGGTGGTCACTGACCATTTCACGAGATATTCCCAGCTTTCCCACCAAAGACCAGAAAGCATCCACTGTGGCCAAAGTACTTAGAAAACTTTTTGTTCACTATGGGGCTCCACAAAGAATCCATTCTGATCAAGGGAGAGACTTTGAGAGTCGTCTGATCAAAGAGATGCTTTCTCTGTGGGGAGTGCGAAAGTCCAGAACCACTCCTTACCACCCCAGGGGACCCACAGCCTGAACGTTTCAACAGCACTTTGCTAGATATGCTAGGCACCCTGCACCCAAAGGACAAGCCTAGATGGAGCCAACAAATTAGCACCCTGGTACATGCTTATAACTGCACCAAAAGTGATGCCACTGGATTCTCCCCTACCGCCTGATGTTTGGAAGAGAAGCTCGACTACCAGTAGATGTGTGTTTTGGGTCTCTCCTGATGGGTTCAAGCTGACAACTATTTACAGTATGTGCAAAAGTTAAAGGCCCAGCTAACTCATGGTACCAACTGGCTCAAACCATGGCTGCCAAAAGAAATCTGGCCAACAAAGAAAGGTATGATAAAAGGTGAAAGCACAGGAACTCCAGGAGGAGATAGGGTATTGCTAAGAAATCTGGGACTGCATGGCAAGCACAAGATTGCTGACAGATGGCACCATCTCCCTCACATTGTAGTGGGCAAACTAGATGATCTGCCAGTGTACAAAGTAAGGCCTGAGAATAATTCAAAAGATGTAAAACAATGCATAGAAATCATTTACTGCCCATTGGACAAATCTTAATTGAGTCTGAGCCCTAGAAGATGCCCCTCTGGACCAGTGACTAGAGCTGCTGCTAAGAAAAGACCAAGAAAGTCTGCACCTACAGAAGCAAAGTTAAAGTGTTCCTCCACAAGTCCCAGTTGAGCATGACTGTCAGTCCATATCGGAAGAAAGTGAGAGTGACTTTGAATACTATCCTTCTTACGTAACTGAGTCAATTGTTTCGGGCAATCCCTAGTCAATACTGGAGACAAAGCTGGGCCTTCTGGACTGTCTAAGCCCCCAGCTTCATCCCTGGAGCCAATGCTCCCAGAAAGTGAAGTGCAAAGCATCAGATCAGATGAAATGGAATCATTGTGCATGGTTGAACTGTTTGAGCTTTCAGGGAGGAAAATGATAGATTGGGGCAGACTGGTGATACACCCAACAAGAAGAGTATTTTGAGTGCCCTGACAGTCCACTGCCAGTGTCCGAAAGCTCTCCATGCGAGCCAAATGTTGTGGACTCAGAAACTGTAACTCCTGGAGCTGAAAGTGCCCCAAGTTCTAGCCTCTTACCCCATGGAGACTCCCCTGACAAGTGAGGACAATGCTGAAAATGAGGCTCAGAGTGCAGAGACTATAACAGTTCCCCTAGAAAGACTGGTCGAGCTGTAAAGCCTGTGGTGCACCTCAGTTATGATTCACTTGGGAGGCCTGTGGACTTGCCTCTCAATGTTGTCCATAAAGGAGTGTATGTGTCCCGAGCTCATTGCCCAAACTGAGCATCAGTGCTAACTCCAAGTTACTTGTGTTGCCCTCTATATGGTGCCCTTGCCCCATCCAGCCCCAAGGTAACTGATAGGAAGGGCCCCCTCTTCAGGTTTCATGTACAAGAGGTAATAACTTGAGTTACGGGTACAATGTATGTAATACTGTGTAAAGAGTGACGTATGCAATGTTTCAGAAATGTGTTCTTGGTAAAATGATATATTGACTGATGATTACATGTGAGCCTAATGCAAATGTATATGGTTGCAGTTGAAACTTATGGGTACTTTGCTTGACGCGACGCTAAGCTTTCCCAGGCCAGGAAGGGTGTAACCCCTCTGCAAATGGGGGTTCCCAAAGACTTCCAGGAGCTTGCTTGAATGCTCCAAGCCTGAATGGTGTTTGGCGTTTAAGCCATTTATCAGTGGTGTTTTAGAACCTCTGGCACTGTCTCTTTAAGAGCTGTCTGCTTGCAGACATAATTAGTTTTATGGGGGACTGTGTGCTTCTCTGTTTGAGTACCACTCGAACTGCTGCCAATTACTTCATTTTGCAGTCACTAGGAGTGCAAAGGAACCTATCTGAAAAGATGTAACTGTTTGCCAGAAATTATTTAGAGTAATAATGAAATTACAGTTTGTCTAACCTGCTTTCTTTGCAGTCAGAACTGTGTCTGCTAGTTCCCCATTCTAGTTTTGAACTGCTGAACTGGACCAATCAGTGTGGGGTAAGCTAGCTCTAAATGGTGCCTTGGGCGAATCAGAACTTGGACTCATAATCTGAGCCAGCCACAAGAGGATTGTATGGGCAGTGACTCTGGGAGATGTAGTTTAGACTTCAGTGCCTTTTGGACCAACAGCAGCAGTCTATTGTGAGTGACAGCCAATCCAGTCAAGAACTGGGAGGAACTCAAAGGAAGTGCCCGTTTTTTCAGTTGGAGTGTCAGTTGAGCTTTGGCAGTGAAGAAGGAAGGAGCCCTGTGCTTTTTCAGTGTGCAGTTTTAGTCAAAAACGGTGTAAGGCCAGAGTTCCGGTCTGCAGCTTGTGTAACAGCTTGTTAGACTGAATCCGTCCCTGTGAAAAGAATCAAAGGATCTCTGAAGAGTAGAAACCAGGCTCACCCTGTAGAAGACTGGAGGAATTCCTGAAAATTGCACTCGGTCTGTCAGGAACTGAATCTGCTGTGTGTTCTCCCGGGTATTGTGCAGTAATTGCGATCGGGATACAGATGCAGCCTGCCTGGTATAGTGCTTTCTTTTATATGGATGTGTAAAGAGGTTTGTGTACCTCAAGTGAGCCCTGCTGACATTGAAGGACCCTATATCTTATTTGGAGGTCGTGAGTACTAATTCAGGGCGCTCCCTGTTGAATTGCCACATTACATCCAAATGGAATTACTGTACTGCTGACTGTTTAATTCTCCTTTCTCTGTGTGAAAGGGCCCCTACCAGCTGCCACGGTTTGACTAGCCACTAGGGCTTGGGTACCCAGGGACAGTAACTGATAGGGATAGGCCTGTGCACAGAGCCATAGGTAGATTATTAGAGTGATAAGCTAATTAACCTGATTTCCCCCTGTCCTTGTTATATCCCCCTAAATAAATCAGAGCTGCTTGTTTCAGCAAAGTTATACTGCCTGAGGTATTTGTCTATGTTAAAGTACTGTACTGTGATTGTTGCACTGTATCTCATTTCACGGAGGTCCCAGTGCCGGAACCAGTCCTGGGGGTAAGTGTATACTGTGAAGGTAATTCTGATATATTGTGTGGGCCACTAGTGGGAAGAAAGGGGGGTTGCAGTGTCCCAGAGGGCTGTGACCAAGTTAGTTTAACTATTGCAAACCCTGACCTCTGGGTGGAGGCACCCGCCATTGGATCCAGGCCCCTCAACCTGTTAGTGGCAAATCAGGCAGGGGTAGTAGCCCCTGGGATAGCGCCATCTAGGGGTTACATATGTTTCTTTTAAACTATTGCAATAAAATACTTTTTAACTTGACCTAGCATATGAGGTCTGTTACAGCTGGATTACTGAGTTTCCCTATTCTGTGCTTTTGTTTTGAGAGGATTACGTGGCAGCACTGGTGAACCCAGGCACAATGCCGACATGGAGCCCCCGCACATTTTCCATGGTCAATGCATTCATCTCACCCAGATATAAGTACCAAAATCCCCCATTCAATGTCCACACCACTTGCTTTCACACTTGCTATTGCAATGTGCAGCAAGCTGCCCCCCTCCGCATCCCAAGAAACAGCCAGTGCAAACCAATACTTTGGTTTACTCGCTTCATGCAAAAAACATGCCCAGAAGTAATAAGAAAACAAAAGTTTCCCCACAGTCTATGTTACCAGCTTCACTGCAATTAGCTAGTCTCTGTCACAGATTGGAAGAAATTCCAACAGCCATGTATGCCACCCCAGAACAGGCTCCCAGTCACCAGCTGCACTGCACCAGCACCCAATGAATGATGGCAATGGATTTAAGACAAGTAGACAGGTTGTTTTTGACTGGGCGCCTTTTAGTGATTGATTGATTAATACCTTGGCTATATTACAAGCATTTTCAGTTGTTCACATACCTTTTTTTACTTCATGTTTTCATAATTATTCTGTTTTTCTCCCTTTTTTGTAGAATCTTCATTGACTCCATATTGCCAACAAGGAACTGAGACAGGATGCACTGATGAAGCTGGAGAACAACAGTGTGACATCAGTGGAGTGAGTGACATCCATTGCCATCATTCACCGAGCACTGGCACAGCACAGCCGACAGCCAGGCACCAGCCCAGAAATAGCAGACAGTGTCATTATTTCCCCAGTGAGGCCAACCGTAGCAAAACCAACAAACATACTGCAAACAAACCAGTGTCCTCCCGTTACATCTGGGCACACTTCCTACATGAAGTGAGCAACCCAAAGTACCAATTTGTTAGACACTGACTGTTTCTTGCTGGGACAAAGAGAGAACAGCCCACCATGAGGTGCAGTGGCAAACACAAAAGCATGCGAATGCAAACATCAAAGAGGGGACTCCAACATTCATGCCTGAGTGAAATGATCACACTGACCACAGCAAACACATGAGAGCTCCACATCCAAACCATGTCCAAGTGAGACACCCCTTCCCCCATGACTCCAGTGTAGCACCCAGGATGCCACCAGGGAGTGCAAAGGCACGCAAAACACAAAACGGGGAGGGGGGGGTCACAATAGCCACATTCACCTGTGCACAAACCCAGCACTAACTGCTAACAAAAAAGATAGATATTTCAATGATGGACCAAATTAGTGAGTCAGACACTCATCCCCAGCATGTCCACTCTTGCAACAGCAGTGCAAGCAACAGGTACATTGATCCAATATGGGCGCTCTGCACGCAGAGCGCTCATTGCACTCACAAGCAGTTTCAGCACACAACTAGAAGAAAGACGGGGTAGAAGAAACACCATCCCACGTCACAGGGATGTCAACCAATGAGCTATTGCCAACTAGTGTTGTTGAAAGCTGATCAGCTGCTTGCTGGCCAGTGAAGCCCTCTCTGATTGGAGGAGCTCATTGCTTCGAAGTACAGGCCAGCAAGCCAGGAGTTGTTTTCATGGCCTCAGTGTGTGGCAATTGCTGTAGACTGTCAAGCACCTTGCAGTTTCAATTGCAATGGATTCAGCAGTGACACCCCCCCCCCCGAAATCCCCTTGTACTTGTCCCAAAATGTTTGATGCAGAAGTCCAGCAACTTAATACAAAGTGAAAAGCAAAAACAAATTAGAAATCCTAGATTCAAAAATGGCAGCATTTCCAACAAAAATTTCAAGATAAGGGATGTATTGTGATTAAATGCACATCCCATATTGGTACACTTCAATTTGAGCGAAGCCAGTTTTGTTATCTTGGTATGCACCACAGTGGGTAAAAAGGATCCGCAAAGCAATCACTTACGGTAACACTCACACAGTTATCTATTGCAAATGTAAAATTTTTGCTTTAAAGGCGAACTCCAATAAATTGAATTGTTGCTGTAGAATGAATATAGGAGCTATTGAGGAAATCCAAATGAATGCAGATTAGACTAAAGCTACCTTAAGGGAAATAATAAAAAAATAATTCTTGATATACGGAACACATATTTGTCTGTCAATATTATTTATATTGAAAAACATTAAAGATATAAAATAGACATATTATCTCAATGTTGCAAGAACATAAGTGCACATACAGTTAAATCCATCTCTAGTGTTCCAAATTTGGTGCATTATAAATTGACACTCAAGTCTAGTTCCCTGTTTAAACCATTTGGGAAGACTGAGTCTAGTGGGGAAATCCACCTGCACTCATTTTGCAACAGTGTTTCAACCCTGACATTCTTCCTAACTTGTGGTTTTGTATGTTCAATTAGAGTACATTTTAAACATGCTGGGTCACTGCTGTGTCAAAACTTTAAAATGTGACCCAGGAGCTAAATCCAGGCTTTCATTTCGAATACCCCTCAAGTGCTCGAGCAATCTCTTTTTGGCCTGTCGTGTGGTTCTGCCAATGTAAATCATGGGACATAAACATTGTGCACCATAAATTACAAATGAGGTAGAACAACTCATGAACTCTCTAATCTCGACAGTAGAATTTTTTTGTAGGATGTTTGAACTGTTTACCCTGTGTGATGTATTTGCATACCATACAATAACTGCATTTGTAATAGCTTATCCTTCACCCCATTCAACCCAAGAAGCCACCCATCACACGGCGACCCCCTGCTCTGTCCTTTACCATCCCAGGTCTTTCTGCAACATCTTGCTTACCTCGTTGGGTGAGTCAATGGCACCGGTGGTAAAGTGGAGCCTTTGGGCTCACCAGCTATCATCCTGGCACTTAGGGAATTTTCCTCCTTTTTTTGTCTCGTCTCAAGCCTGGAGGTTGGGAATTTGTGTAAGGGCACAGGCATATGGCATGAAAATGTCTTACGTACTCGATCGTCTTCTCCACGACTCTCTAGGAAGCAGTTACTGATGCAGTGCCATCCAGTGTGTGCTGGGTTGCAAGCAAGCAGTGACTCACTGTTTCCCTCACTCCTCAAGGAGAAATGCTGTCTACAGATACACAGTTCTCCTTCTCCCAACCGACTCCCATTGGTCCTGTTCAGTTCCCTAACCAGGGTTCCAGGAGTGGTGTGGCACTTGGTGCCTCAGCCCATTGCACCCCTGAGATAGCTCTCTCTCTCTCTCTCTTGGGTTTTTAAAACAGCATATGTTACTAATTTTATAATTAATAACTGAAGTTATTAAAGAAGACAATGTCTAAAAATCCCATCTCTTGAGGTTACTATTTGACTTCACATGCTGGATTCATACTGCGGCTATTTCAGGAGGGGGCTGGCACACATTTCTGATGGTAAACGGCACAGAACCGCACTTACATGTTTAGTTTATTCACAGAGGACTTGGTAATAGAACAAGGACTTTTTTTAAGTTTTTTTTGTGTGTGTGTGTGTGTGTGTGTGTGTGTGACTTTAGTGCTCTTGAAAGGTGCTGGATTGACAGCACTGGAATCTGAAGTCCTCTATTACAGCACGTGTGATCTAAAAGTTTATTTTATTCACAGTGGTTCATAATAGAACAGGGACTTTTGAAGATTTCAAAACCCCATATCTCACCTTAGGATGGAACTACAACGAAAAAAAAAATGTATATATTGATGTTTTTGCCAGAAGTACATTACTACTAAAAACAATTATATGATGAAATTTGTTTCCACCAACAAATACCACTCTTTTAAGAACATGCAAGAATACACTTTTATATTCATATGAGAATGTGTCAGCACCTCGTAAACTGGAGCTGCATAAAATGGACTTGTGCATTTTTGTAACCATTGTTTTACAAAATTCAGAACATTTTCAACATAATTCTGTGACAGCTGCCCAATACTCAGCAGAAGCATGTAATGTTTTTGTGTCAGTGACCCAGCTTTGAAAGCAGACTTGAGGAGCAAGGATCTGGGAGGGTCAGTGAGGGTGTTGAGCCAGCTCAAGGAGGGAGAGATCCAGGTTCCAGCATCATAGTAGCCCCTTGCAGGAAACTTGCTCCATCATATGAGGTAATGTGTGCTCAGAGCATGTTGCAATGACTGAGGTCATTAGATGTTGTGCCCACCATCAGGAGAGGTGGGAGGGACTTACAGAGGGAAAGGAGGAAACTATAAAAATGTGTTCTGAGCCATTTAAATGAAGATCGCTGTCAGCCTCGGGCGCTGCTTCATGTGGATCCTCAAAGGCTTTCACGGTGGTGGAGTCACTGACAGGGCTGTATGTGCTCAGCAGGAACTCCAATTGAAAGTATGGTGGCTTCAGCATCTGGATGTGACACAATAGTGTAAAAAATTGAATTTTTTGTAGTGAAAGTTCCTGATTTTATTTAAAATTTCTGTTTTAGCTTAAAAAGAGCAGTGATTTTCTAGCAAAAATAACAGTTGTTTTTATGTGGGGGGAAAAAGGTAGTTTTTCCACTTTCTGCCAATGTGACAAGATGAACAAATCCTGTTGCTCTTAATAATATCTATCATGCAAAAATCAGGTATGTCTTTGAGTTCTACTTGCAGCAAAACACATTGTTACCTCAACCCGGTGCACCACAGAGTGCCAGCAACCCAGGCATAGCTGGAGGCAATTCACACCACAGCACTGCCCAGGGAGATGCCCTGCTTACCTCCCTAAGACATGCTAACAAGCACCCACCATGGGATCTGTCCTAAATCCCGCCCCAAAAAATCCCGGCTGTTGAAATCCTGAAAAAAAAAATACAGAACTACCAAAATGACTGAAAATTGAAATCCCACATCAGTACATTGAAATAATTATAATAATGGTAAGTTACCACCCATAGTGTGATTCTCATTGCAGCAGCAGCATCGAATATTTGTAGTCGACTCTCATTGCAATAAAATTCTCAACCATTTAAAAACTCATCTCCTAATAGTGAATCAATGTTCTGTTACAAACTACCAGTTTTGCCAATATACCTTACTTTAATTGTTTAACGTGAGGATGACCTTTAGTGCAACCAAGCTTCCTTGGAAACCATACATAGCAACACAGAACTGAATATTGCTATCACCAATAGATCTCAGGCATAAACTCGGAGCTACCGAGGTAGGCTGGCAGCAGAAGACACACTTACAAACAATGATTTAATGAAGTGGAGGAACCATTTCCCATAAACTAGTCACTGAGGTCCAGCATTCTTACCATTTTAAGGAAAGAACCCAGACAAAGCCCTGGCATGGCATCCCTGGCCACATAGTAGACAGGCCTGCCTAAACAGATAGGAATAGGAGTCAAACCTCCCCAGCAGAAATACGCAGCCGAAATAATTCTAAATTGATATACTATATTCATAGGCAAAGCTGCTTTGAATTCTGAAATGTCTTTACAAACATCTTTCTAAAGTGCTGCAGTTTTTGGAAGCGGGACCTTGTTTCTAGTTTATAAAGTTCTTTGCAGCAGCAGTATAATATTTTAAAATGTAAGCTGCCAGCTGACATAAATGAAAATATTAAAACACCTGTCCACCTTTTACTTTTCTATGCTTTTGCACTACCATTGCCCTTTTCAGCAGCATTACTGTATTTTGTAGGTCGGGATTACAAAAGAGTCGGGAAAATAGCGGTCCCGGATCTTTTATGCAGTATTTTACATGGTGGTATTTTCTAGGATGGGATTTAGGACCTTACCCACCCACCGCATGCCCCTCTGCAGCAGGCAAATGGTAGGTGCCCGAGCCCTTAGGCCTCTTGGGGAGGGTTCCACCCCTAGAAATGCTGTGGAACATAATTCCTTTAGGCTAAAGGTACCTTAGGAAGGAGCCCCAAGGAGAGAGGTGCTCCACTGGAGGAAGAGGGGAAAATGATGGGGCCAACAAACAGTGCTTTAATGAGGTTGGAGGAAGTTGGCTTAAATAGCTCATGGATGGTGGGTTGACTGGTAGCTCCCACCCATTCAATTACAGGCATAACCTTTTAATTTAATGAGTGTACACAACCTAAGTGAGGAGTTATGCTTGTACAACATTGTTGATAGTACAGAGGTCATTGTTGGGGTACCATGAAGGCAAAAAAAAACCCACTTGAGGAAGGTTCCACCCTTAGCGGTGCCGTGGGAAGATAATTCATTTGGACTAAAAGGTAAATTAGGAAGGAGCCCAAAAGAACTGTGAAGTAGGTGGTGAACACAGAGACTGATTGGAGTAATGACTGACAGCTGAAGTTGGTGAAGACAAATAGAAGACAGAGGCATGACTTCCAGTTAGAGAGAGGGAATGACAGGATTGGAGAATAAGTGACCACTATCCAACCCCAACTCACAGCAGAAATTCTATTACTTACTACTGGGGTAAATGCTACAATTAAATATAAGTATTACTTTATGACCTTTGGCATTCAGGAAAGAAAAAAAAAACCCTGTGAAGGAAATCTCTGGAGATCCATGGCCCTGGTCACCATCTCTACTGGCACGGGAACTTAATACTGTAACAGCTCAAGTTTACTAATTTGGAGTTCAAATTCAGAAGAAGGGTTTAGAGGGATAAAGCTGTCTCTCTGTCACTCTAAAGGATAACTGTGGTGTGCAAAATCCAGTCTCTGCAACTAAAGGAAATTACCCATGAAGCAGGCCCACCCCTTAAAGAATGAAATGAGAAGAGTAGTGACTACTGAAAGGCTATTACCCAGCCTCGAGACTGTGAGGAACTCGAACCTTGACTAGAAATTAAAGGAAGAGGATATGGAATGAGGCTAGGTGAACCGCTGTTAGAAACAGGGAAAATAGCTTTCAGAGGTGCTGCAAGAATGATCTGTGCAGCTTAAGGTACCCCTGGTTGACCAGGGATCCACCCTGTGGCAGCTGACATCTAAAATGCTACAGTGTGAGGTGCCATCAACAGATGGTCTACATGGCTAAAGCTTCCCCTGGAGTGTTGGACCTTACCACTTTGTGGGACTACTGGGAGGTGCTGTAGGAGACAAGCCACCTACAGAAAAGGACCCCCATACGAGACAAGAGACTCACCCTCAAGATGTGGAGTTCAAGGGTAGCGAAAGCATGTTTACTCATAGGGCAAGATTCTGACTGAATGACTGCTGAACTGAATTACTGATATTGATGAAGAGTGCAATGACAGAAAATGTACTGGAAAGTGAACATGCATCAAAGGTCAAAATTATAGGTAAAATCCCATCCACAAGAAGAAAAGGCTAGAAGCTGTATATACACTGAGACTAAGGTGAGAAATGCTGAAGCTGGTGTGATTGACATCAGAGATTTTACTTTCTTCTGCACACCTTGTCAAAAAGATAATGTTCCATGTATGAACTTTGAGAATGTGGAAGCATGGACTGTGAAAAGTCTCTGAGTTTCACAGTGCTATATGCAAAGCACATCACTGACTGTGAACTGAATGTCTGACCATGTTCTGACTCCAAAACTTTTTCTTACACTCCTAGGACAGACATCCCTGCTACTCCTGGCACTGGTGTGATGGACCTCTCCACTGCTGCAGGCACTCCTCTGAAGGACCTCTCTGCTGCTCCCAGCACTCCGGTGATGGACCCCTCTCTGCTGCTACTGGCACTCCTGTGATGGAACCCTCTGCTGCTCCCAGCACTCCTGCAATGGACCACTTTGATATAGCCGGCACTCCTGTGATGGACCCCTCCCCTTCTTCCGGCACTTGTGTAACTGACCAATCTGCTGATTCTGTTAAATGTAATGTGCACACTGTAGGTCCAGCAACTGAATAAAGGCTAAATCCATAGAAGATACAACTGGATAAATTATACACCATTTACTACTCGAAAATATTTTACATAGGACAAGGAATTTGATTCACTGAAGTTAAACATGTTAATGTGTTTTCATGTCAATTATACGATGGCAAGAAAGAATGCTGTGCTCCGACTGGTCAGTCTGGGGCTGGACCCATGATGTTATCCCAGCAAAACATCACATATCTAGTCCCAGCACACGTACAACCAAATAACATTAAAAAAAAATCACTACCCATTCTATGCTGCCACCCAACTGCTTCAAACAGCACCATGATTGTACCACAGACTTCATTTGCTCCATGAGTATTCAGGCCATACATAGCCCCTGTCAATTCCAAACTGAATGCCAAGTAAAACAAAATTAAAAAGTTTATTTATTTATTTAGTTTTTGATTACCGGGTAAGTCCTCTAGACAAAGAAATTGCCTATGTTCAATCACAACCAGGGAGAGTTACAAATATCATAGTATCATAGTAAAAGCCAGCAGAATAGGCCCCATGGTCTATCGTGTCTGTTCGGAAGCTAGCCCCCTACTGGGAGCTCACTCCTCCACCCCCCAGCCCCAGAGGTGGCTCTCCCTGGCCTCAGCTTCCTCCTGTACCTGTCGCAATCCTTCCTGAATCCTTCCACTGTGGTCTCTTCCACCAGACTACTGGGCAGTGCGTTCCATGGTTCCACCACCATCTCTGTGAAGAAGTGTCTCCTGTGCTCCCCCCTGTACTTCCCCCCTTCCAGCTTCTACTTGGCCCCCTGTGGCTCCGCCCTTATTTATCCCCTTTACATACATGAAAGTCTTTATCATGTCCCCTCTGTCCCTCATCTTCTCCAATGCGTACAGATTGAGTTCATCCAGTCTCTCCTCATAGGTCCTACCCTCCATGCCCTGAATCATCCTGGTCGCCCTCTTCTGGACCCTCTCCAGCAGCGCTATGTCCCTCTTAAGATGGGGTCTCCAGAACTGCACACAGTACTCAAGATGCAGCCTAACCAGGGCATGATACAGAAGGAGGATCACCTCCCTCCTCCTGGAGGTAATCCCCCTGGTTATGCAGCCCAGTATCCTGTTAGCTTTTGCTGCAGCTCTTCGACAATTCTCTGTTATTCATTTTGCTGTCCACCACTATCCCTAAGTCCCTCTTGCCCGATGTGACTTGCAGTGTGGTCTCCCCCAGGGTGTATGCATGTCCTGGGTTTCTGACCCCCAGATGCAGCATCCTGCATTTCCCTGCATTGAACTTCAACCCCCACTTCCTTGTCCATCCCCCTAGAGTATCCAGATCCCCCTGCAGGGCCTCTCTCCCCTCCTGCCCATCTGCCAGTGCTCTCAGTTTTTAGTCATCCACAAAGAGACTCAGCCTACTCCTAACACCCCACCCTATGTCTGAGACATAGGAATTGAACAGGAGTGTCCCCAGGACTGAACCCTGGGGGACCACACTGATGACCCTCCTGGGGGAGGAGACTATTCTTCCAACCACCACTCACTGTATTCGCACCGTAAGACAGTTTTCCACCCACCTGAGCAACTGCCTCCCACCCCATCCCCCAGCCTTGTTAGTAGGCAGTTGTGGGGCTGAATCGAACGCCTTACTGAAATCCAGATAGAGGATATCCACTGGCCTATGTCAGCCCAAGGCATCCGTCACCCAGTCATAAAACTCCATCAGGTTAATCTGGCATGACCTCCCTGGAACAAAACCATACTGCCTGTCAACCAGGTGCCCCAAACTTTCCAGCTGCCCCCTCAGCCTCTCCTTGATAATGCCCTCCATAACCTTGCCTACCACAGACATTAGGCTAACGGGCCTATAATTCCCAATATCCTCTCTGGACTCCCCTTTGTAGACAGGCACCACATTAGCCACCTTCCAATCCTGAGGCACCCACCCTGTCATCAGAGAGATGTTGAACTGTGAGGCCAGTGGAGCTGCCAGCACATCTACCAGTTCCTTCAGCACCCTTGGATGCAGCTCATCTGGCCCCAGCACCTTCTCAGCCTTTAGTTACCGGAGGGCCTCTCTCACCCTATCCACTGTGATTTCACCCTCCCAACACCCCTCCTCATGCATCCTCTCCTCCCCTTCTAGATACAACCCATCCCCTACCCTAGTCTCATCCAGTCCTTCAGTCTCCAACTGACCTCCTAGTTCAGTAGGCTCCTCTACCCTCCCATCGGGTTGGAAAGATCCCCCACCTCCCCCGGTAAAGACAGAGGCAAAGTACTTATTTAGCACCTCTGCTTATTCCCCAGCTTCCTGCGCCCATCCCCCAGTTCTAAGCCTGCTGATCTGTGCCCTCACTTTTCTTTTCTCCCCTATGTATCTATAGAACCCTTTCCCCCAGTGGATATGCCTGGCCAGGTTAAGCTTCTTCTTCGCCTTGGCCCCCCTTACCACCCTGGTGACCCTTTTAGCCAGGAACTCATACTCTCCCCTCTCCCTAGTCCCCTTGAGTGCTTTGTGCGCGATAGGTAGCCTTTTTTCTCCTCACTGCCTCCTGCACCTCCCGGGTCCACCAACATGGCTACTGGTCCTACATTGCTTTGCCTTTACCTTGCTCAGGCCCGCAAAGCCTCCTGCACCCCTTCTTAATGGTTTCCGAAAAGCTACCAGCATCCATGTCTGGCCTTATCTCATCCAAGCACCCTTTAAGAATCTTTCCCATGCCCTCAAAGTACACCCCCCTGAAATCTATTACTTCTGTGTTAGTGCAAATTTCCTCTCCCCCTAGGGACATAAGAAACCAGACTGTGGTATGGTCACTGCCTGCCAATTGGCTGCTCACCTCCAGGCCTCTTATCTGGTCACTATCTGCTCGGACAATGCCCAAGATCTGATCCTGCCTAGTAGGCTCCCCCACATGCTGGACTAGGAAGGCATCCTGGAAGACATCCATCAACCTCTGCTGCCTGGCCACTGAGGATGTCATAGTGCCCCAGTCTGCCCCTGGCATGTTCAGGTCACCCATGATCACCACCCTGCCCTTTCCGAGGTCACAGTGACCCCTGATATTCTCAGCCAGATCATCCTCCAGTTCCGTTCCAATTGTGGGGGATCTGTACACCACCCCTATTTTTAATCTTTACCCCCACATTTGTGGTTACCCAAATTGCCTCCACATCTCCTTCTGACCTTGATTCCACCAACTACTATGTCATTTTGACTATCAATGCTACCCCTTCCCACCCCTATCCTTCCTAAACGTTGTGTGTCCCTCTAAATTTAGGTCCCAATCATGCCTCTGGGTGGCCCATGTCTCAGTAATTGCCACCAAGTCTGTTGCACCCTCAACTAGCATTGCCTGGAGCTCTGGCATTTTATTGTCCATGCTCCTGGCATTAATTAGGACCATCCTCCACCTGATCCCCTCCCCCCTCTCCAGTCTTCTCAGCCCACAGCAATCCCCAATCTCTCTTCCCCCCTCAATTCCCCCTGGTCTTTTAATGCTACCCGCAGCCTGCTTTGAGTGATCTAGTCCTGAACCCTCAAGCTTCCTCGCTGGGGCTTTCAGTCTTTCTGTCTCTCCCCCCTTTACAAGTTTAAACCCCACCTATCACCAATGTATCCAAAAAGTTTTAGTTTAAGGATCTCCCTCCCCACCAGGTTGAGATGCAGCCTATCCCTGCATATAGCCCCTTATCTTCCCATGTATCACCCCAGTCCCCCATCGATCCATACCCTTCTTACTTGCACCACTGCCTGAGCCACTGGTTCACCCCCAAGTTTTTGCTTATTTTCCCCACTTGCCCTTGGTACTGGCAATATCTCAGAAAAGGAGATTGAGCATCCTATAGTGTGGCAAACCCTGGCCAATTCCCTGAATCTTGTCTGTATCTCCAGTTCACTGTTCCCATCTAAATCGTTTGTTCCCAAGTGATCTAGAAAGTCTGGGGATCCTCCGCATTCCTTTGCCATTGAGTATAGCTGGAATTTGGCCTTATGTACTGATAGGTCTGGGATACATTTAACCTTGACTGGGCTACCTTTTCCTCCCAACCCCCTCCCACTGGATACCTCTAATCATGGAGTCACCCAGCAGGAGCACCTTCACCTCTCCCCCCAAGTTACTAGCTCATTTGTGCCCTTCCATACCCCTTTTCTGTCTACGTCCCCCGGCTTGCTCCTTGCACCCCCCACAGCCTGGGTGTCTATATTTTGTGCGTGCCCTTCTAGGCTCCCTCTTTTGCCTATGTCCCCCAGTTTTCTCCTCTCACCCCCTGGAACTTGGGGTCACAGGTCTGTATGTGCCCTTCCAGATTCTTTCTCCTGACTGTGGCCCCCTGCTTGATCCTCACCCCTCCCATAGCCTGGGCATCACTAGTTTGACTGTGCCCTTCCAGGCTCCCTCTTCTGTCTCCCTCTCCCAGCTTGCTCATCGCACCCCTCACAGCCTGAATATCACTAGTCGCCCACCTTAGCTCTTCCCTGGTTGGTCTGTTGCCACTGACTTCTCCACCCAGGCCTCCTATTCCTGCTTTTCCTCCCTCCCCCCCCAGGTTCTGCAGTAATGGACCCTTGTGCCCTAGTGCTCTCTATACCCCCCTCTTCTGGAAATTCCAGTCTCAGAGCTGGCCTACCCTGAGTGCTCCCCTCCTCACCCCCCTCCTTGTCTGCTTTACCCTTCCTCAACTCTGCCCTGTCCTGGATCCTGGCCTCACCCACCCTGACTCTGTTCTGTACGTCCCCCTCTGCCTTACCTCCCTCAGACCTGGGCTCTTGCCCCCCTCTCCGCCCATCTGGTGCCCTGGTCTCATGTTCCCTGCCTCCCTCCTTTGGATCAGGCCCCCTCCTATCCCCTGCCCCACTGTGACACCTGACCAATCCCTTCCCGTCATCCTGCACCCCCTGCCTACCAGTCTCTTCCACCTCATCAACCGGCTACGGCAAAGTGAAGCGATTTGTAAGTGTGATGCCCACCCCAAGCTTACCCACTCCTGTCCCCCTCCCCTCCCCCTTACTTGGCTCTCTCTGGGCCACCCCCTCCTTTTAGAGTGAAGACCGTACACTGGTACTTTCATGTCTCTCCCCCCGGAGTGACCATGTGGTCCTAGTCCTCTCACACCCACCCCTATACCCTGGGGTATACCACGGGATATACTGTAGGTAAAAGCACATCACATCACAGTGGTTACTGTTACATAATACAGACTTGGATCAAACACATTACAGTATAGACAGGTACGGTGATACCTACCATACAGGAGAAATTAGACATTACACTAGGCTATCCATAGATACAGGGGAATACACAATACAGTTTCAAGGAGATATACCATACAGTAGAAGTAAACAAATAAACTATTCCAGACAGTCTCACAGTAGGATATCTCACAGCCTGTCCCTGCCTGCTATTTAAAAGCAGACGAGAGTGATAAGTGCCTGAATATGTGCTGAAGGGACATGCAAAGGAAGCATAACTAGGTGTCCTCCCAGGAGCTAAGTCGCAAGTGCATCTGTCAGAGGCCAGGAAGCAGGCATGGAGCTCATTTTTACAGAGTAGGTGTGTAGTGGAGTGCCTCACAGGTGAAGGCAGGGACTTCCATAGCTTTGGAGCAGACACCACAAATGCCTGCTCACCCATCCTAGTGGCACATTTTGGTGTATTAAAGAGCAACGTTTCGGTAGATCTTAGCAGGTAAGTCTGATGGGTCAGGTTCATCAAGCATGCAAGGGACACTGGTGTTCCAGTTCGGATGATACTGTCAATTGTGCATCCTGTGGTATAGACTTGGTAGGAGGTGGTAGAGAACCAGTGCAGACTGGAGCAAAGTACTCAATGGTGGGTACACCTAGGTACCGATAGTGCGAAGTGACAGATACTATTATAACAGATGTCCCACTTCTGCAATAGTCTCTTGTTCATGTCTTTATAGGAAGTGATTCCATAAGTCAGGCTGGGCCACAGTACCCCCTGCATGATCGCTAATTTTGCCTTAGAGTTTAAGGAAGCTCTGACTTTGTAGGCAAGCCCCAAATTGATATTGGCCACCTTACAAGTGTTAGTGATATGCAGGCTGAAATCCTATACCCAGATATCTGAAAAGTCCACTAAATCCAGGAGCAGGCTGTCTGAGCAATGTATGGCCAGTGTTGCAGAGCTGGCTTTGACCCTTGGTGCTGATCCAAACAGCATTGCCACCTTTTTTTATGTTTTTTGTGTTATCTATTTATCTCCCCTGTGACCTCCACCTACCTCTCCTTTGGGCCAATTGCCACAAGGATGCTCACCTCTCTCATCTCAACAGCCAATTCCAACCCCACACTGCAGCCACCTCAGGGTAACCCAATGTAACCCTGCATCAGGTGAGTCTTCCTCTTCCAAGAAGAAATGGCCTGATGGCCTAGGCATTGGCCATGGGTGTTGCTGCAGCCGGGTCGGCTGTTGTGGAGCTCGAGGAGGCACTGGTCCGGGCGGCCGTCATCTGGTAGGAGGAGATGTCATTTTCTTGTTTTTCCTCCATTTCCCCTACATGTGCCACAACGGAGCTTCCAATGGTCTCCACTGGGGGCCGCTACAGAGCGATGCCATTCCCCAACCCACCCCAGGAGAGGAGAGCAGTCCTCCGGACGTTCAATCCTACTCCTTCCCATGCCAGCCCTCCAGCGCTCAAGTCCATTCCCGAACCCGGGGTGCTGGCATGGTGCGAGGTAAGGCGCCAATGCCTCAACACTCTGCACCACCGGGCTGGCTCACCACTGTTTTTTTGTTATTCAGAAGAAGTTTGTTTTGAACTAGCCACTCACATAGACAGGCAAGTTCGACTCAAGTGTAGTAGTAATAAAGGCAGTGTCCTTGGCGCTGGTGTATAACACCATATCATCTGCATATAAGATGGTTGAGGTAGTGCGCGGCATTTGAGGCAGCCTTTTCACAAACAGTGAGAAAAGTAGCGGTCCGAGAATTGAGCCTTGTGATACACCGATGCTGGTAGGAGAGAAATTAGATTTGCAATTGTCAATCTGAACAAATTGTGTCCGCCCAGATAGGTAACTGATGAACCATGTTAAGGAGCCTTGGGAGAATCCAAATGTGGCCAGCATACCTAGTAGCAATATGCAATTCACCAGGTCGGACGCTGTAGTCAAATATATGAAAATCACACCAGTGTATAGCTCCTTATCCATTGATAGCTTGATGTCATTAGTGAGTTTGGTAAACACCTTGGCCATGATGTGCCCCTTCCTGAAGCAATGTTGGGCAGGAGTGAGAAGGTTGTTTTGTTGTATGTAGTCCATGACCAGGTCGGCTACTAGTTTTTGAAGAATTTTGTTTAGTGCTGATAATATTGCAATTGGGTGATAGTTGTTCATGTTTTTTTTGTGTCCCCTTTCTTATGAATGGGGACAACTCATACTATCTTCCAGAGAGATGGTACTTCCTGTGTACTGTTGGAAAGGTTGTAGATCCTGGCAACTGGTGCTGCTATAACAGGGGCCGCTAGTTTAAGAAATCTTGGTAGTAGTCCATCTGAGCCCGCTGATCCATGCTCAGGTAGTTTCCTCAAAAGTCTCAGAACCTCAAGCGTGGCGACCTGCTTAAAACTAAGTAAAGTGGAGGCCTGGGCTGGGGACACAGTTGGAGAGACAGAGATTGACTGGTCAACCTCTCATTATCCAAGATGTTGGAAAAGTGGATGTTTAGGGCATTCGCAGTGGTATAGGTGTTATTGCAGTTGGCACCATTAACAGTCATATCAGTGGTTGTTGAGCATCCATCTTGTCTCAAGAAAGTCTTAATATGGTTCCAGAAACCACATGCTTTGTTGGCCGATTTCTATAGTAGCTTAAGAGAGTAAGCCCTTTTTGCTGACTGAATTTCTCTCTTGCATGTGTTTCTCTGCCTACAATATTCATCCCAGTCAGCTTGTTGGCCGCTTTTCTTTGCAGCAATCCAGGTCTTGTCCCTGCTCCTCATGCTGGTCAGGATCTCACTATTCACCGTTCTTGGTACTGTACCTTGGACCCTCCTCCTTTTCATGGGAAGGTGCTTATTTTGAGATTCTTGTAGGGTGGCTCCAAGGTAGGATAGAGCAATGTCGACATCATCTGCCTGGTAAATTGGGGAACAGTCATTGTGGCAGAGATCAGCATGTAGCTTGCAGATGTTAATGTTGGAAAAGTCCTGAAAGAGTATTTCTGTGGGTGGGGGGAGGCTTTGGGATGTGTGCCCTCCATATGCAATAAACCAGAGTATGGTCACAGACAGCATTAGGTAGAGTGCCTGAGCCTTGAATATGGTCAGCTCTGTCAGTGGCAATCCTGTCCATGGTGGAGTTGTGACCTCCCCATTGGGATGGCCTCGTTGGACATTTTATTAGCTAACCCAGGTGCAACTTGCTGAGCATGGCATCATGCAAGCCTGAGAATTTCCCAGTCCAGTCTAGATTGATATCCCCCATGAGGAGGAGTTCTCCTTTAACCTTTTGTGATGCCAGGTGATTCATAAGGTTAGTTAAGCCAGTGATGCCACTTTTGGGTGGGTTGTAGACACATTTCAGATTGATTTTTTTGGTGTTATCAAGAGTCAGAATCACATGAAGTGCCTCTAAAGAACCAGTTATGTCCATAGGCTTGGCAGTTATTGCTAAATGTTCCTTGGTGTATAGGGTGACCCCTCCCCCCTTGGAGGAGTATCGATCACTACGGAGACATTTATAGCCATTTATTGTGCATACAATGTCCAGAATATTCAGCTTCAGCCACGTCTCTGTTTGCCCAAGTATGTCAGGGGAATATTGTGTCACTCTTCCAGATCCACAAAATTAGCCATAAGACTCCTGATGTTGATATGTGCCATATTCATTCTTGTGGCCATTTTCCACTGAAGAGTGGTGGACGGGATTAGGTCCAGGGTTACTTTCAATATCATCTGACCTTGCAAGTCTGAGTAAGTGCAGCCATAGTTCAAGCACATACTTTAGCCAGCACCTGTGTCTCTTATTTCCATGGAAAGATTGAAAGCGTAGGTAGTACCTTAGCCTTGCAGTCCGTAAAAGCTTCCAAAACCAAAGTCCAGTGGTGATTTACTCAGAGCTAAGCAGGAGGTTGGAGTATTTTAAGGATGTCCCATCATGGAGCCTATCCTCCTGTCTAGGTTCCTCCAGTGAAATGTTTGCCACAAGGACTAGCACCAATGGCAGGCCCACCCCTGCAGAAAAGCCCCTTAAAGTACAGACACTCATTTTCAGTGAAAAAACATGAGACAGCACCTTTAATTCTTGCTATAAAATTCCCTCTTGTATGTCAGACAGTGAACTGACACACACACCCTAATGTGCTTCAGGCTATAGCCTGGTAGTGAACAGGGAATTTTGTTTTGCTTTGGATGGCTTCCAAAAAGTTGATTTAACATGAAAATGCTAATACCTGGTGGAGATGTTTTGCAGAAATTCCTGAAGGTGATGATCTGTGGCCTGAACTTATGCAGGATGTGGAAACCTTTGGTCTGTATCTTTCCTTTGTTCTTCAAAGTGGTTGCTGAATAACCCTCAGGGACAAGTACATATTCTTTAGCAGCAGGTCAGATGAAAATGTGGATTCAGTGTAGGACCCAGTATCAAAGAGTTTGTCAGGCTTAGTTGCTAGTCTTAGTTTTCCTTTGGATGGCTTCAAAAAGTTAATTTAAAATGAAAATGCTGATACCTGGTGGTGATGTTTTGCAGAAATTCAGTCCAGGAGACTTTCACAGATGTTGTGTGCAAAAATGGCGTAGTTCGTCAAAGCAGAAAAACAAGAAAATCCAAGCAAAACCCTGACTCCAACATTACCCCGCTCTTCACTGCCTTATTGTGATCGACTTCAGCTGCCCGCTCCGATCAGGATGAGTTCACCCCAATGCCCTGAAAAGACTGAGCATCCCAGTAAAAAAGCTCCTTTTCTGACTATATCAAAAAAATATGCACCACATGAAAACCGAGTATGCAATCAGTTTCACAGCAATCCCATGGTCTACTAGAAGCTTCCGCCGCTCTGTCTCAACTAGAGATGCAGCGAATTTAAATTCCGCTGGTGAAGTGAACGCGAAGTGGGCACTTGGCATTACCAATCCGCTACGCTGAGTGGGTAGTGCAAAGTGCTCACTCCGCCTTGTCATTACCACTTCAAGTTAAGGCGGAATGGCAGTGTGAAGTAAGGCGAAGTCATTGTTTTTAATGGACTTCGCGTTCCTCAATATGATTCTAAGTGATCCACTTGGTGTTTCAGATTTGGCAGCCCACCCCCACACATCACATGGCTTGTAGTACTGTAAGTCACATGCTCTTTAACTAGGCAGGAAGAAAGTGAGTCATACAAGCAGACACTTTTACTTTATCCTGTGCAGACTGAGAGAGAGCAGTGTGTTTTGTGACTGCTGATACTTTGAGATCAGAGCGAGGAGGAGATTTAAACTTTGATTTAGACCCAACAGCTTTTTTAAAAGCTACATTTTTTTGTCTTTTCTGTACTCTTTTTTACTTAATTTGTTCTTTCTGTAAATTTTATTTTTCTTACCTTTATAAGTAGTTAGTTGTTTGTCTGTGTGACTGTGTGTGTGTGTTGTGTGACAGTGTGAGTAGTAATTGCTCGGACTGAGGGAGCTCAGTAGGAGAGATGGACCAGGATGAGGGAATGTCTGGGGCAGGGGCAGCTCTGGGAGAGTGTGGTAGTGGTAAGCATCATACCGTGCACATGTGTGGAGGGCATAGGCACCCATTCCTGTTGGACCGCTCGATACTTGTGAGTGTCTCCCCCTCCCGGAAGAAGGATTAGCACCGCCTCCTGTCCTGACTCTGAGGCAGTTGAACCACCACTACCACCAAGTCCAGGTTCTCTGGAGCAGGATGTGCCTATTCCCCCAGGCCCAGGTGTGGATCCCACCCCTGTTCAGCACTGTGACCAGCCGGCTGCCAGTTCATGTGGCCATCCCCTGCCTGTGCATGGTCCTCCCCGCACCTCCATTGTTTGGCAGTTTTTTTACTGTGTGGAGGGACAGCAGTGTGGTCAAGTGCCGCATATGTGAGGTGGAGGTGCACTGTGGCCCCCGGGGGACTCACCTGGGGACTGAGGGCCAGTGCACCCATATGCTCAATCACCAGCAGTTGGAGTGGTAGGCTGCCACAGAATGGACCATGCCTGCACCTGCTGGCCATTCTGTGCATTGTGGCATCCATAAGAAGAGGAGGGCCACAGCAGCACCTGCTGATCCACCAGCACCCCCACACCCCCACCACCACCAGCAGGTCAGCCTGTAGAATGTGTGGACCCCAGAGAACTGCGTGTAACACAGACTGACTTGGCAGTTCTCTGGAGTGCTGTTGAGGAGAATAATGAGAGGGTGAGTGCTGTGGAGCAGAGGCTGGATCACATAGAGGAACATCAGTTGCAAATTATGTCCATGCTGGAACTGCTGCTGGATCACCATGGGATCCCATATTATTTTTTTTCTCACACCATGTGCCCCCCCACACCTTCCTTGCTATGTTATAAAATGTATTCCTCCACCATCCCCGACCCTTGTATGTAATTATGCCCTTTTTTGTTGTCTTCCGTATGCGTGACACTTTGTATTCTGAGCAGTGCAAGTATACTGTACTAAACTGCATGTGTGCATTCAGTTTCCTTTCCAGTCTGTGTATGTACTGCAGACACTGCCCAACTCCCTGACTTAAAAACAAACATTAATGAGTACAATGGTGGGGTGGTGAAGCATGGAGAGATACTACAATACAAGCTTACAATACATCCAAGTAACTATTAAAAAAAATTAATGTTATGATTCGTGACATGATCGTGAATCGTGATTTGTGACTGCATTTGTGACCGTGATGATGAAGAAACGTGAATGCCTACCGCCTACGGCTGTACTTCCCCAATAAGCTGTAGCTTAAAATTCCCAGACTTGAAAACACGTATCAATGAGTACAATGGTGGGATGGTGAAGCCTGGAGAGATACTACAAAACAGGCTTACAATACATCCAAGTAACTAGAAAAAAAAATAATGTTGTGATTCGTAATGTGAATGATCGTGAATCGTGTTTTGTGACTGCATTTGTGACCGTGATGATGAAGAACGTGATTTGTATCACGAGTGACTCTTGATGATGGTCCTGACTGAAAAACGCATATTAATGAGTACAATATTCATGCAGAATTAAGCACCACACCTGTCCAGTACTCTGAAGGGAAGTCAAAGAAACAACTGTGACTCAAGTTGCAGATGGAGATTTGGCCCTAAAGAGATGCAAATGCACAGACAGATTAAGACTGCACTGTGCACTGAAGAGATGCAGACACAAAGGCATAACACCTAACCAGTGCTCACCATCAGAAATTCAAATCTGGAAAAGAATACCTTTGCCGGTTGGGGTGGGCCACGGGGGGGGCAGTGTACTGCACTGCTGCAGTAACAGTCACTAGTACTAGTACCAGTAAAGATACCACAAAGAAGTACAAAAATCAGACAGCTGCAGTGGACAGCAGCTTCACATTGCTGAAATTATTATGTGGCTCAATAAAAGGTGTCTGATTTGATGACATGCATCACACACATACTCACACACACACCAAGTAATGCATAGCAAATTGAAAACTTCAGTAATATAACCACATATTTTAAACAAACTAAAATTATGCACTGCTGCACCACAATAATCAGCAAAAAAAAGGCAAGAAATACTGAAAATATTACTGTGTGTACATTAGCAGTTATACAAGAAAAATATCACCAAAACAGAAAGCACTGTCTTTTTCTCCAAGTTAATCTACCTACACCACAGATACACCCCTTCCCAAAGCACACTTCCACTGTCTCTCAGTACACAGACTGAATGTTGTACATTAACATTCAAAATTCATACACAAACAATAAACACTCGATGATATGAGCACAGGAGGGTTTCCTATAATCGATGAACTAAAGTTTCAGCAAAAAAAAATGACCCAAAAGGCTTTTTTAACAGCTTTTTGAAGGTTTGAATTGCAGAGAGCTCTCAGAGCAGATTGTCTCCTACAGCTTCCTACACACACTACCCCAAACAGAGGCTGTGCAGAACAATCTAGAGCCCATGTGACCTAAAATCCCATGAAACACTGCAAAATTCACCTTTGGAGCTTAAAAACAAGGCGAAGTAAGGCAAAGTACATTGTTTTCAATGTACTTCGCCTTAAGAATTGGTGGAGTAGTGGTTTGGGAAGGCAGAGTAACGCGAAGCCATTGTTTTCAATAGACTTTGTGTTACTCATTAATAACGCAGCATTCCACTGTATGGAGCACTCAGCGAATTCATCTTCACTCCGCAAATCACTCCGCGGAGCGAATTGAGGCCACTTCGCCCATCACTAGTCTCAACACCATAACAGAAGCCTTGATTTTATTTTTTTATTTAACAGAAAAAAGTGACACTGAAAGCAAACCAGTACTCCCACTCTTTCCTGGTCTCCACATAATCCCTGCTGCCAAATGTAAAGCCAACACTACGATCGGCTTCATGGCAGACCTCCTAGTCTGTCACACTGTCCGCTGAGCATGTGAGTAAGAACACGCTTCACTCACTTACCTCATTGCCACTTTCTCTTTCAACATTTGAGTCATGATAGTGCACCAGATTGGGGGGGGGAGAATCAATATATCCAAATTGCTATCGGCTCTTCAAATCGCATGCCAGCGACTGTGAGAGCATGGGGGGGAGGTACCAATGTGTAACTTCCACAGGACAGCAACATAAAGACCAGTGCAGAGTGGAGAGAGGGCTTTCTGTGGCAGACTACAGAGCCACATTAACAGCTGCTCCACCTACTGGCCAATGCAGTCAATCAGCACTGTTTGTTTTTAAAGTATATTTCCTCATTGAAAAAAAAAACTGCAAAAAATATACCTTTAAATGTACTTTTTCATCTTTTTTTTTTTCAGATGAGCCATTGTGTAAAATGAATAATGCATTCCAGGGTGTGTGTCATGCTGGGATAACATCACTTCTTTGGTGTCGGACCCGAGGCATGATGTTATCCCAGCATGACACACACCCTGTTGTGCATTATTCCTTTAATCACCAAGGTGTAGACAGGCTCTTCAAATGGCCACAGCACCAGGACACTGGTGTGATCAGGCAACAAAGATTTTTCATGGGCCAGTAAATCTGTCAGAACAATACATTTTTCAAACTGTACCAGATTTACAGCAAATTTTTGGTAGGAGATATAAAAAGCTCCAGAAGTGCTGGAATTGAATAGGGTTCTTCAAATAAAATTATTTAATCAAAAAGAAAATTTTTAGGCAACCTTGGAATTGAGTTTATGCCATGCCACGTGTAACTTGGAGTCTGTATTATACTCACCTCTTAGTGAATGTATTTTACTGTTGGACAATATCACCTGCTGTGAAAATGTTCATTGCCTATATGTATTACTTTTTCTCTAATTGTTGTAGCATTTTAGTAGTAGTTTAACACAGAGAGCAAAATAAGTAAACTTTTCTGAACTTAAGCAGTTTTTTGGCGTCCTATGGTATATTAACAACACAAGTTTAGCATCCACCTTAGAATAGGTCCTGAAAGGGTTAACTTAAATCAGCTCTTCAGAGGAAATACTGTAAATCATTGCTATAAACATTGGGAGATATGACAGGGAATATAATTTGACACTGCTCCGCAGTTAGATGCTGTATCCTCTGTTGGAAGTCATGTCAGTAAATTATTAGTCTCCAAAGACTAGCAAGTCACATTGCAATAATAAATAAAATTAACAATCCATTCCAGAAAGTGAACATACTAAATTACATGTTAAAAGTGGTCAAATAGATTTCTGATGTTCTCTCTCTCTCTCTCTCTCTCTCTCTCTCTCTCTGTCTCTGTCTCTGTCTCTCTCTCGTCAACAGATAAGTACAGTAGCTGGCAGTTTAAGCAAGGATTTCTTGACACTACTATGGAAAAAAAGCTTATAATTGCACTTTTGCAGACAGTTAAACTGATACATGGTCACTTAAAGCAGGCATGGCTAGAAAGACAAACAAGCTAGACATGCAATGACTAGGGAGACAAGCTGAAAAAAATAGTACTGGAGCTGGTCTACTGAACAGAGAGATATTGGAAAAAAGGAAATACACTGCAATGTAGCATTGGCGGGAGTGTAGGGATGGGGTGGAGTTGGCAGACAGATAACCACCACTGTGACACATGGACAGGAGGCGGCGGGATGTGATTCATGTCTGCCTTACCTCACAGTGGAAAAGGACCTACTAGTCCCTTCTCTCTCCTACCTCATAGCAATGTGTCAGTATGGCTCTGCTCATGCAGCCATAAAAGGAAAAGATTAACAGACACTCAGTGTTCAGATATCTGATGTTGGCAACAAAATGTGTAAACTGGGTTTACTGTAAGGTTTGACTTTTCTAAGCACTGTTGGATCTGTGTAATCTGTTGTCAAACTTGGTGGTAGTTTACCTGCTGGTGTATTGCAGATGAGAGAAGTGCCTACATATGTTTATAAAGCAAAGAAACGGTAAGAGTATATAACATGACTAATGAAATGATCTACCTTACTTGTTTCACACTGTGAATATTGTTACTGGATCATCTAAGAAACAAAACATACTGCTAACACATTTTATGAAGGGTCATGCAAGGCCCCAAAAGCATGTACTCTGCAATATCTGTTAAATCTTTGCTGTGCTGCGGACTGATGTATCAGTCCAGAATTCCTATACATTCTAGTTCTCTTTGCAGCATAAGGGTTAAAAATGATCACAATCTGCAACAAATCCAGTCTTCCAAGAACTAACAGGGCTACAAACATTCTCTCTTGAACACTTTCTGTAAGTGTGGATTGTATAATCCTTCTGCAACAGGATTGATACACAAGGAGGCATGGAAAGGATGAAAAGGGACTTGGCAAGGTTGGAGGAATGGTCAGAAGTATGGCAGCTAGGATTCAATGCAAAGAAGTGCAAAATAATGCACCTGGGAAACAAGAACCCAGGGGAAGAATACACAATGGGTGGGGAGGTAGTAACAACAACAAAAAAGGAAAGGGACCGGGGGGTAATCATATCAGATGACCTTAAGGTTAGCAAGCAATGTGAGAAGGCAGTAAGAAGGGCTGGGGTATACTGGGATGTATAGGAGAGGCATCAGCAGCAGAAAACAGGAAGTTGTTATCCCTCTGTACAGACAGTTGGTGAGACCCCATCTGGAGTACTGTGTCCAGTTCTGGAGACCCCATCTCCGCAAGGACATAGACAGGATAGAGGTAGTCCAGAGGAGGGCAACCAAAATGATGCAGGGTCTGCAAGAGAAGCCAAATGAAGAGAGACTAAAGGAGCTTAATATGTATACCCTTGAGGAAAGAAGGAGAGGGGGACATGATAGAAACTTTTAAGTACCCAGTGGAATCAACAAAGTCCAAGAGGGTAGCATCTTTCAGAAAAGAGACTTGCAAGAACAAGGGGACACAATTTAAAGATAGAAGGAGGGCGGTTCAGGGCAATGTGAGGAAGTATTATTTCACAGAGAGGGTAGTGGATGCATGGAACAGCCTTCCTGAGGAGGTTGTGGGGTCTAAAACTGTGGGAGAATTCAAGAATGCATGGGACAGACATAAGGCAATTCTTGTGGGGGGTAGGAAGAAATAGGCTGTTGGTTAACTAGGATCTATGGCCTATCCTGTAGGTAGGGAAATGGGCAGACTAGATGGGCCAAGCGGTCTTTATCTGCCATCAAAGTCTATGTTTCTATGTTTCTATGTTTCCTCCGAATTATACTACAGGGACACCGAATGACATCTGAGATATTCTTTGCCTCATAGATTGGCAAACAATGGCTACTTGTCTACACCTGTGGCCTGTAGTACTTACTAAGTATATTCTTCAGTAAGCAAACACTTTGGGTTTGAAAGTTCTAGCAGAACAGAGCTTGTACAATGCATTTCAAAGACAGTCAATCCACCATCATTTCAATTTTCTGATACATGCTATTTTAAAATTATCTAATAAATTAATGACTTGATCTGTGTGATATCAGTTGAAACAGCAAATTAAATAATTTGCATTGGAGACTAGATATCACCAAATGTTGATGTCTAAGACCATCTACATGGCAAGATAGAAACCAGATAACACTTTTCTTTTGGTCAATAATTCTTTAAGGTAGCAAGAGCATTAAAAAACAAGCATTTGTCAATGCTGAATGTTTGCTTGTTGGCATTGGCATTGGTAGTGTAGGAGTTAGAGAGCTGCATAATAGGAATGGCAGTGAAGTATTGAACTGAAGCCAACCCCGCCACCACCATGCAGAGACTGACAGGCATTGAGGTGTGCCTTTGGGTCATCAGGCATAACAGCCACGCCGTTTCACCACACCCTACCTTGTAGACACCGACAAGTGTCACGATGTGCCTTGGGGTCTTTGGCCCTTATGCTTACCCCATCCCATCAGAAAATAGAGTGAGATGGGTGCTGTATAAGAGAATGGGGTGAACTTTGGGGCCAAAGAGTCCAAGGCACACCTCAATGCCTCTCACTGGCTGCAGGGTGTGGAATGGTATGAGCATTACAGGAGGGAACTCCAAGTCACACCCCTGATGCCTGTCAATCTCTACAGGGTGGGGCGTTATGGTCAGAAACCCTAACGTCTCAGGCGTTCGTTAGCATTTTCACTCCAAATTTTCAACATGGGTTTTTTGTGACCCCCACCTTATGAACACTGGCTATATCAGTTCATTAGCTGAAGGCTGATTTTGCACAGCGACTATGCCATTTGGCACCACAGGTACAAAAACACATTTCGAACAGGATGTGAAAAATGACAGCTCTATTGTTCATGGGGAGGTGGAAAAAATAACAATGTTGAAAATCTGCAGTGAAAATATTAAAAAAACTGGTGAAGTCACAAGCGTGTGTAGAAACTGCACAACGCACATCCATAATGCAATTAGTTTGGGGCCATTTTACAGCAGATTGTCAACACAAGCATTTTGGAACCTCCTCTCATGAACAGTGTCACTGCGATTTTCTTAATCTGTCCCGAACAGTGATTTCCCACAGCGACCATGCATTTCTGCACTGGAAGTGTGAAAAATGACAGCTGTACTGTTCATAAGGAAGTGTGGAAAAATGCCAGTGGTGAAAATCTGGACTGAAAATATTAGAAACCCATGAACTTACGAGGGTGCATGGAAACTGCACAATGGTCGCTCATAACAGTCATTTTATGGACTTTTTTCACCAAATTTTTAACATAGCCATTTTAAGACCTCTGCTCATGATCAGGGTCACTGTGATTTTCTTAATGTGTCCC
The DNA here is from genome assembly GCA_016271365.2 of Neoceratodus forsteri. Lineage (NCBI taxonomy): Eukaryota > Metazoa > Chordata > Ceratodontiformes > Ceratodontidae > Neoceratodus > Neoceratodus forsteri. The sequence goes on from CM028130.1 coordinate 189,016,995, forward strand.
ATACATTGATTTTGCACAACGACTGCCATTGTGCGCTACATGCACAGAAACAAATTTTGGGCAAGATGTGAAAAATGACAGCTGTACTGTTCATAAGGAGGTGTGGTAAAATGGCAATGTTGAAAATCTGGAGTGAAAATATTGAAAATTCGTGAACTTACGAGCGTGCGTAGGAACAGCACAGTGCATGCTCGTAACACAGTCATTTTATGGAGTGTCATCACCAAACTTTCAACATAGGCATTTTAGGACCTCTGCTCATGAAAGGTGCCACTGTCAGTTTCTTATTCTGTGCAGAACACTGATTTCCCACACCGACTGTGCTATTCTGTGCCGCAAGTGCGAAAACACATTTCGTCCAGGGTGTGAAAAATGATAGCTGTACTGTTCACAAAGAGGTCTGAAAAAATGGCAATGTTGAAAATCTGGGGTGAAAATATTGCAAATTCACAAAGTTACGAGTGTGCGTAGCAACTGCGCACCGCACACTCGTAAAACAGTCATTTTTGGGATTGTTCCCACCAAATTTGCAACATTGGCTTTTTGAGAGCCCACCTTATGAACACTGGCACTGTCATTTTATTAATCGGCCCTGTAAGGTGATTCCTCACAGTGACCACAAAATCACCTTCAGGGGCCGATTAACGCCAGTACAGTGATATAATTCATGAGGAGAGGTCCCAAAAACCCCATGTTGAAAATGTGGTGGCAAAATTCCAAAAAATGCCTGAGATATGCAGCAAAGTTGAAAAAACCCTATTTATTCCATTATACAGCTTACCAGCATTTCCTCAGTTCGTGGTCAGCTTTGAAGAGTGCAGATGTGTTCCCGGTCCACCGAAGATCATCGCGCCAGACTCCGGAGGTAAGTATGGGGTGAGGGGTGGAGGAGGCAGGTGTGCAGTGGTGGTGCAGATTGTGGGGGGGCCAGGAGACCGCCAGGGACCATTTCCTTCATTACAGGTAAAAAAAAAAAAGACATCGCTGGACTTATTTATGTTGGTGCGCTTGCGCAGCCAACATCTTGCGGCACTGGGGCTTTGGAGGCACGGTCGTTGTTGGGCAAATGCAGGGCATGCATCAGTGGGTGCGTCCCTCATTCCCCAATCAGCCTGCATGCCGGAGCCACACCATGCATACTAATGTGGCGAGCACATCTAAAGAAAGGCCCGCTGCAATCCGAACAAAGCTCGTCATACGCAGCAGATCCTTCCTACCTGCTTGCTATATTAGTATGCATGGCGGGCGGCTGCCGCACTGCCAACTTTGGGGGTGCCCAATCCCACTGCCGGCTTAATCTCGTTTTTCCAAATCCTTTTTTGTATCTGCATCGATGGTAAAAAGGTTTCTTTTTTTCAACGCAGGCCTATTGGGATTCTTGCTGGCTTCTTTTACTATGAATGTATATATATCAATCAATCTCTAGGTCTGAGAAAGTGAATTAGTATTAATATGATCCTTCCTTGAGGCTTGTCTGTCCTGTTACGTGATTTGACCCCGTGGCACACCACTGATCCCTCTGAAAACAGTTATAGCCAATTGTCTATTCTTTGCTGCCTTTCTGGACACATCGGTATTTGCTTTAAGGTGGCTGTAATTTGAAATGGAGCTTTGAAGAAATGTGGTATTCCTCTGCATGGAGCTCTTGTTTCAGTCCCCTTCACACTCTTCTGCCATTCCTTTTAATTCCCAAAGAGCTTCAGGAATATTGGAAGAAGCTAAGAAAAGCTGTCCAGCAGCCTTGATTTTTTGCTGGAGGAGGGTTCAGGGCTGGCGAGGTACCATGGGATTTGCAGATCGGGACCTTGTTTCATGTCAGTTTAGTAGTTCCATGCCCACTACCTGGGGTCTGGTCTCTGCTCCCAGCCCAGCCCCTCAGATGGTGTGGCTTCAGGGGGATCGAATGTGCTTTGCAGTTTGATTAAAGCCGGCATCCATTCAGTCTGAAGGCAGGGCACAGGGAAGGAAGGATCAAAGGGGCCTGGACTGACTGAGCACAGACTAACAGATCCTGCTTTCCACTGATGGCTGTGTAGCACTCTCACTGATTTGGGATTGTAGAAGGGACACACTGAATCGGTATAAATTGAAGCCGCCTCGTTTGATTCACAGTTGTGGGGCACCAATCATGGAGATGCAACGGTGGTCCACAAGGTAGAAAACGGAAAGGTGGCTGCGGGACTCCACTTTCACAACCACAGCCATCCTCATCACATTAACGTTTGTTCTTCAGGCTGGCAGTGTCCGAGAAGGTAAGAGCCCAAGTTTCTGTCATTTTTTTTTTCAGAACTGGGAGATAAATGCCTGCTCCCAGTGAACTGGGGAAACTTGCAGTCTGGTGCTGTTCACACCACAGGTCACCACCACTTTAAACTCCTAATGATATGTTCACAGCTATGAGACCCTTTAAGAGGACCGTTGTCACAGTTCAAACTAAATGCAGCCAAGTTCTACTAAAGTTGGTGTTGGACTCCACCAGAGAATGGCACTGATGCCAGATACTGCAGTACAGCATATACTGCTTTGATAGCCTTGCTTTTGTGTAAACTAGAACAGCAAGGTTAATATGTGAAAAAAAAAGTCACCAGATACAATACATCTTCATATTCCAAGCTTTTAGGTTTCCAACCCAATTGTTTTATGTTATTTTCTGTAACAAAACCCTTTCTTTCTTTGAATAATAGCGGTTACTCAAAGTTTTGGAGGCCTGATCTAGACGATAGTCACGTTACTTGGAGGATGACTGAAACGTCTCGTTTCAGATTAGCATTATGAGGCTGAGGGACAGAATCAAACTGCACATTTAACTATTTAACTTTTGCCGGTGTTCAGCAGTCCTCACATAATTTGACAGACATCCTGCAGGTTAGTCTGCTGCCAAGCAGGGTGCAGAAGATAAGCGAGCTGGTGCAGAGCATGAAATCGGGTTACCAGATGTCCTCTTTTACAAGGACATGTCCTCTTTTCCAGCTGCCATATATTCTTCATGTACCTTCTCTATTCTGTTGTATTATTATTATTTTTATATTTTGTTTACTCTCTCCTATCCAGGACCTCCTTATAAATGAGCTGTGAAAGCGGTGGAGACTTTAAACCTGTTTACTTGGGGTTTGGCACAAGGGCTCATCGGGGGAGGGACTAAGTGTCCTCTGTTTGGCATCCCAAAATCTGGTACCCCTATGAGAGGAGCTCCTACGTGGCACCAAGTTGAGGCTGAGAGTGTGTGAGTGTGGGGGGAGGCGGGAGGGAGAGCGAGATGGCTCAGTAACTTTCAACTGCTGTCTGTCAGGAACAGTGGTGGGGGAGATGCCAGGCTGCACTTCCTGTGTACTGCTAGACATGCACACAAGTGGTCCATTAGGTGTCAATAGAACCAGTATGCAGGGTGCCATTCACATGCCTTTAATGTGAGCAGCAGCCTATAGTTTTGGGGCTGGAATTCTTCCGCTGCAGGAGATGAGAAGGTTCAGTAGACACGGTGGACGTGGATAACTGTAGGGGCAGTGCCCTCTCTGTACCTAATGTAAAGCAATCCTCTATCCTTCCTCTCCTTCCCAAATATGCTGACTGTCTCTATGGTATTGATCAATACTAGAGTCATATATTAAGAATTAGGATGATACCCATGTAACTTTTTCTAATACTAGCACACAGTAAACGACCAATCCAGCTGGATCTGATGGAGTTTTGTGTCCTGTCTGGATGCAGCCCTGACCTCTTGTGGTGTGTCCTAGGGGAATCCAAATGAGGCAGGAGGAGGAAATGAGAGCTGCTGCTGCCATTTCACCCTCTCATTACAGACTAGAAGGCAGTACTTATTCCCCAAAGTGATTAGAGCATATTGAATCAGCAGCCCATATATGATGAAGCTTTCCGATTGTAGGGATTCCAGATTTACAGGGATTCCTGTATTTTACAGGGATTTGGAACCATCTACAGAGAAATTCTTCCTATAGACTTACATTGGTTATATAGGAAAATAGAGCAATTCAGCTTCTATAGGAATTACTGTAATCTATAGGAAAACACAGGAAAATCATCCTGGGGTTTCAGGGAAATGTCAAATCAGTCTGGGAGGACTGCCTGCAAATCATATACCTTGCTGAAATTGTATTTTACATTGCTTGCCTGTATGTGGAAGACATTAGGAAACAGGTTTTAGTGTTATGCCCCTATTTTATTAAGGTGCAAAGTTTCATGTGTATTTCAATGGGATGTACTTACTGTACTGTGCAGTGTAAGCTGCTTCGTGTGGCATGACATCTAAGGCAGAGCCACTTACCTGACCACCTACTGCACTGCTAAGTGTGGCGGCATCTATTGCAGTGAAACATATTACACAAGTGTCAGTTGCATCATACACCCATCTAATAAAATCTACTGCAGCATAATACACCCATCTAATAAAATCTAGTGCAGTGAAACATATTACACAAGGGTCAGTTGCATAATACACCCATCTAATAAAATCTTGGCAGCTGATGGAGACATGCCTCGTAGATCTATCAGGAATAGAGCCCTTACCTACATGTAGCTGTTATTATTCACAACTTGTGTCTGCTTAGTTAAATTTGAATAGTTTATGGAAATCTTTAAATTGTTAGGCTTACAAATTTGGCATGGCACATCACACACATACGCATAGTTTTACCTATCTATCTGTCTGTGTTTCGGTAGGGAGACTCAGATAGATTCATCCCATAAATAAGAACAGGTCCATGTACATACTGCATACCTGCATAGATTAGATACATGCTCAGTGCATATACAGACAATGCAGTTTACACACACACACACACACACACACACATATATACACACACACACATTTTCATTTGTCTCAGTTGTGTTTAGTTTCACTGTGAAATATATTAACTTTTGTGTCATTTGCCTGCACTCAAAATAAGTGTTCACTTCCTAAATGAAGAGTCAGTAGTCTGACACTGTCTATTATTAAGGGCTTCAGAGGGAACACACTACTCATTGGGGGTCTTGGAAGGAGGGATATGTGTTGTTAGTATGCTTTCTGACCCATACAGGCAACAGTAAAATAATACCATTTAGTTGATAAACATTGCAGTAAAAAAGCTTAAAGTCAGTTTACTGTGTCAGTTAATGAAATATACGCACATATTGCTGCCTGGAACAGATGTAACATTTTTGCTTTTGATTATAATAATCACAACATACCCATTCTGTTTGTTAAATGATCAATTTATTAGAAAGATCACTTAAACATGCATAGCAACAACTTGAGCCACACCAAATGAACACATTGCTAGCATCTTCAACCTGCGCATCATAGTATATACGATAATGAATGGGGTAGTGTGCTTAATGAGAAATTAATGGTTGCCCTCGTTGTGGGATGCTACATAAAACCCCGAGGGCGAAGCCCGAGGGGTTTATTAAAGCATCCCACACCGAGGGCAACCATTAATTTTAAATTAAAGCACACTTCCACATTTTTTATTAATTATAATTGCTGGTCAGCAATTTTTTGCCTAAGGAGATTGTGCTGCTGTTACACAGACACACACACTCACACACAGACACACACACAAACACACACACAAACACACACACTCACTCACACGCTCTCTTTCTCTCTCTTGTAGTGAGAAAAGAGAGTTTCATCGTGATGAGTCTTTTTTTTATTAGCCATTTCTTTTACTTTGAAGACTTTGGGGTAACTCTGTTGGGATTGCGCTTACCTTCGAAAAGTGCTTCGGAGCCGTTTCCTGGGTGTTTAAGCACATCCAAGCTGTTTATTGTTCCGTAGTGTGAGTTGTGGAAAGCAGGATTAACCAGATACAATTTTTTTTAAATAAAAAATAACAAGACGACTTCCATGTTGGCGTCTCCTCGTAAGCGCAATGAAAGTGTTTGGCCCGCCCATTAACAGTGGAGAGCCAATCAGGAATGGCTCCTCTGGAACTGATGTGGCACGTGTTATGGCAAATTATAACTGGATCAAGCAATGGGAAAAATTGCTGGCCAGTTATTATATTTCGTTATGGTATATTATTTGTGTTGTTATAACCTACTTTGGTATAAATTAATTGTTATGTGATGGCAAAGTAAACATGTAGGTGCAGTCTTTTAATGCAGTGAGTCTGGAAGGCATCGAAGCATAATGTAGGTCTAGGCCCCTTAGGTTCCCTGAAGTGCAGGTTTGACTGGGGTTGGGGAGAGTAGCAGAGGTTAGTACCACAAACACTGAAATAGTGCAGCATTAAATCATTGAATTTTAAACTATAATTCCATGTTGCCAATAGTTGTTGCTGTTTATGATGGGAATGTGAGTTTTTATCTAAACTGGTGATTTCTTAATATAACTTTTATTTATGCAATCACAGGAGAAAAGTTGACTCACACCAATCAGAATGTCATGTCACAGAGACATTGTTTTGAGTTTTTTTGTTTTGCTTTGGTTAGAAACCGCATTTGATCTGATAGAATGTGGAAGTCTTACATACATGTAGCAAGTACAGGCTAATTAAAAATTAGTTTGCTTTGCTTCACTATTCCCAACAATGTTAACATCTATCACACCGGACGAAGGAACCTGTGTGGCCTGAAAGCTTTTGTATGGTAATATCTATGCACACTTTCTTTGTTGTTTCAATAAATGATATCCCAATATTCTAAAATCCAACAACGTTATGTACTCTGCTGGTTATCCCTATCTACAACATATCACCCACCTGTAGTTGACTGTGCCAGTAAGTATCTCTGATAAGCCTTGTCTTCTGTATTGCATATGTCTTACATTTTATCTTGTCTTTGAAGATAATTTGTACATTGCATCTGACAATTATGCAGATTTTTTTTTTGTCAGGAAAAGATCACAGTTAGCATTGCTCTGTTACTTTGCAAAACGTGATCAATATGTGGCATCAGGCTTGTCCTGGTGTGGATTATTACTAAGCGTCTTAAGTTCAGCAAAGAGAAAAGAGTCTTGTGCCACTTCAGCCTGTTAAAACTAAATGAGCAGTGTTCCAGTATTCCACTTTATGAAACCTCACAGAAACCTATAGAAGTCCTAGAAAACGGATATTAGTGCTAGCTGGAGGTGATTTGAGTCCCCAGGTTCAGCAGGTGAAAATGTCTTTTCTTTCTTCCACAGACTTAGTCAGCTTGTAGGGAAAACTCAGCAAAAGCAGATTAGTGCTTTTTTTATATATAAACTGCAATTTCATTGGTATGTCACAGAGTGTGATATTGACTTTTGCCTCTGAGAGAAGTGTGACAAAGAAGATTGACTGACATGCAGTTCCTCAACCTTCCTCTTGCCTTTTTTTTTACGTTGACATGCTTGTGCAGCCAACATCTTGCGGCAGTGGGGATTTGGAGGCACGTTCGCTGTTGGACGAATGCAGGGCACGCTTCAGTAGGTTCATCCCTCACTCCCCAATCAGCCTGCATGCTGGTGCCACACCATGCATACTAATGTGGCAAGCACATCCAAGGAAAGGTCCACTGCAATCTGAGCAAAGCTCGACATATGCAGTGGGCCCTTCCTACATGCTCGCCACATTAGTATGCATGGTGGGCGGGTGCCCAACTGCCGACTTCGGGAGTGCCCAATCCCCCTGCCAGCTTACTCTGGCCGCAAAAATGCAGGGGATGGGTGCCCAATCTGTCTCGGCTCTTGTCTCCCCCCCCACTTTCCTTGTGTGCAGATGGGAGTGCCCAATCCCCGTCGGCATATATTACCCCCCCTTTGGTGGTGTGCCCATGAGGGTGCCCAATACCCCATCAACTGCAGCAACCCCCCAAACAGTTAGGTGGCATGCTGGGAGCCCACCCCAGCATGCCAAGTCCCCCTGAAAAAAATAACTGTCCCGCAATGTTCGTTTTTTTTTTCCACCTGTAACATAAAAACAGTCCCTCGTAGTCTCCCTACCCACCACCCACCCACTGTGCACCCTGCCTCCCCACACACACCCTTATCCCATACTTACCTCCAGAGCTTGGTGCAATGATTTTGGGTGGACTGGGAACACGTCTGCACTCTTCAAAGCCGACCGCGAACTGAGGAAATGCCGGTTAGCTGTATAATGGAATGAATAGGGTTTTTTCAACTTTGCTGCATATCTCGGGCATTTTTTGGAATTTTTGTACTGAATTTTCAACATGGGGTTTTTGGGACCCCTCCTCATGAAATCTGTTACAGTTATGATGTTAATCAGTCCCGAAAGATGATTTCGCAGTCACTGTGCTGAATCACCTTTCAGGACTGATTAACACAAGGACTGTGCCAGTGTTCATGAGGTGGGTTGCCCAAAAGCCTATGTGGCAAATTTGGTGGAAAAAATCACAAAAATGGCTGTTTTACGAGCGTGCGTTGCTCAGTTGCTATGCACACCGTGAATTTCAATCAATTCACAATATTTTCATGCCAGATTTTCAACAATGTCATTTTTCACTCTCCTTGTGAACAGTACAGCTGTCATTTTTCACATCCTGGCTGAAATGTGTTTCCGCACTTCCAGCACACAATACCGCGGTCGCTGTGGGAAATCAGTGTTCAGGGCAGATTATGAAAATGGCAGTTACACTGTTCATGAGCAGAGGTCATACAATGCCAATGCTGACAATCTGGTGATGATACTCAATAATATCACTGTGTTACGAGCTTGCATTGCGCAGTTTGCACGCATGCTCTTAAGTTCCGAATTTATAATATTTTCACTCCAGATTTTCAACATTGCCATTGTTCTGCACCTCCTTATGAATAGTACAGCTGTCATTTTTCACATCCTGACCAAAATGTGTTTTCGCAGTTCCGGCACAGAATAGCGTGGTCGTTGTGGAACGTCCATGTTCAAGACACATTATGGAAATGACAGTGACACTGTTCATTAGCAGAGGTCCTAAAATGCTTGTGTTGAGCATGTGGGGCTGACAGTCCATACAATTAGTGTTTTACGAGCGTGAGTTGAGCGGTTTGCATGCATGCTTGTGACTTTGTGTATTTCTTATATTTTCACTCAACATGTTCAAAATTGGCATTTTTCCACACCTCCTTATGAACAGTACAGTGCCATTTTACATATCCTGCCTGAAATGTTTTTTCACATGTCTGGCACAGAATCGCACAGTCATTGTGCAAAATCAGATTTCAGGGCAGTTTGAGAAAATGATGATGACGCTGTTCATGAGCAGAGGTCCTAAAATGCTTATGTTGAAAATTTGGTGCCGAAAGTCCAGAAAGTGACTGTGCTGCAACCGTACATTGTGCACTTGCCACGCAGCCTTGTAACTTCATACAGTTGCAATATTTTCATGACACGTTTTCACCGCTGGCATTTCTGCACACCTCCTTATTAACAGTACAGCTGCCATTTTTCACAGCCTTTCCAAAACACGTTACCGCTACTGTGGTGCACAATGGCATGCTCGCTGTGGGAAATCACCTTTTGGGACACATTAACAAAATCACAGTGCCACTGTTCATGAGGGGAGGACCCAAAATACCTATGTTGAAAATGTGCCTAAAAAACTCCCACAAATAATAGGGTTGTGGACGTCTGCTGCGCAGTTTGTATGCATGTTCATTGCTTCACCAATATTTCATATTGCCAGTCCAGATTTTCAACGTTGCCATTTTTTACGCCTCCTCATGAACAATGCAGTTCTCATTCTCCACATTCTGCCCAAAACTCTGTTTTCATTTCCTCTGTCACCAAATGCTACAGCCATTGTGCAAAACCACCTTTCAGCTAACAAAGTCATTGTGCTGCTTTTCATGAGGTGACCTGACAAGCAGCCCATGTTGAAAATGTGGAGTGAAACTACCACTACACTCCTACGATGTTAGGGTTTCCAATTGCAGCACCCCACCCAGTACAGACTGACAGGCGTCAGGGCTGTGACTTGGGATCATTGGATGTAAGGCTCATGCCATTCTACCCCCCCCCACGCCCACCCTGCAGCCACTGACAGGCATCGTGGTGTGTCTTGCACTGTTCAGCCACAAACTTCACCCCACACGCCTATACTGCACAAACGTCAGAATATTTCCTTATGGAATGGGGTAAGTATGATGTCCAAAGACCCCAAAGCACACCATGACACTTGCCAGTTTCTACAGGGTAGGGTGATGTACAATGGCATGAGCATTGTACCTGATGACCCAGAGGCACACCCCACTGCCTGTCACTCTCTACAGGGTGGGGGTGGGGTTGACTCCACTTCAATACTTCACTGCACTCCTATTATGCACCTCTAGCTCTGCCCCTGCCAATGCCAATGCCAGCGTGACAACATTCAGCATTGACAAATGCTTGTTTTATTTACAGGTCAATGTGGCATGCTGGGGTGGGCTCCCAGCATGCCAACTGAGTCTTTTTTTGGGGAAGGCCATTGTACCTGATGAGGGATTGGGCACCCCCATTAGCACACAACAAGGGGCGGTATGTTATGCCGACGGGGATTGGGCACCCCCACTGGCACACAACAACAGGGGGGTGATTATGCCAATGAGGATTGGGCACCCCATCAGCTGACAAGTGGGGGGGACGTTACATACTGCCGATGAGGAGTGGGCTCCCCCATCAGCAACATGCATCTGGGGCACTGTAGCCGACGGGGATTGGGGCCCCTGTCGGCAAACAAATGTATAGGGGGAGCACATGCTGCTAGGGGGATTGGGCACCCCCGCGACAGGGGAGGGTGTTAATATTGTTTGTGATCAGGCAGCAAGCCACCACCACCATGTTCACAAACAATATCAGGGCTGCAAGGTCCCACCCTGCAATGACGGGTCACTCCCTCATTGCAGAGAATGGCTGACGCTGCAATGACGAGGTGGCCCCTGATTGCAGCAGCTATTTTTTCACAAGTTGGTGGCAAGGTTCCAAACTAGTGTCACCCAAAATGTCATGCTGGTATTGGCCTCAAGAGTGCCGCACCTCCAGAACCTGCTTTGGCACCAAGCTGCCGCAATATGTTTCTTGCGCAGCGTGCAAGCAAACATAACAAGCCTGTGCTGTTATAAAGTCTCCACCCACCCTAGGTGCATATGACAGGACTGATTCAGATAGGGACCCTGCTTTTATCAGAAAAACATAAGTTACATAGCTTGACCTTTGTAAGCAACAGCACACCCTCCTGACACTGTGGATTGGTGAAAAGAATAAAAGGTTTAAAATGTAGCTGTGAAACACAGGGCAACAATACCCTACAGTAAAATCACTGCTTGAAGGACTTCATTCAGAATAAAAAAGCTGTACGGAATTTATTTCCGAAATTAGGGCTATGTCCTGCTTTTAATGTACTAATACAATATGATTAATTTACACAGTTCATATGCAACTGTTTAATGATGTACTCAAGAAAACAGATATGAATTGTGAATCCTGCTGAATCAAGCCCATCAAAGGTGAAGCCTGCACCATAAATACAGTACTGGTTTAAAAAGTAATACTGTAAAACATTTGTAAAACAGATTACCACCTAGCAGGGATGTAACTGATCTGAAAGCGCAACAGGGGAGACCTAAACCTTCAAATTTAAGAGAAAAAAAAATATAATAAAATGAAGAAGAGTGCAGGAAATATAGAATGTTAAACCAGAAAAATGATGTCAGCAGCTAATGCAACAGACACCAGTTTTTAAAGAAAACTAACCCGCTCATGTATTCTGGGGGTTTAGTGTCCATAAAATGGACTGTATTGAAATTAATTATGCTCTGGGTGTACGTTCCCCTGCTTAGCAAACTATTTATTAAAATCTGTTAACCTGAGAAATCAATATTGTCTCCGGGACATTAAGAGTTCTGGAGAAGTGATAGTGGATTAAATAATAAGTGTGTATATAATATACCGAATTTAATGAAGGCAACCTGAAACGCACCATAGATCTTTGGACACCACCAGCAGCATAGCTTTAGCCAGGGACAGAGGCCAATTATTGTGGTATCCATTTACTAGCAGAAACCTGTGTTAGCAACATCAAAACAAGTCCGCAGTATAAATCCAATATTAAATATCAAAAGGTACCCTCTGGAAGAGATTTTTACATTTTTTTAGTGGCAGTTATCTTTAATGACCCTAGACACTCGAAAAGCTGCTTTTTTTCATGTGATGGGGATTAAAGTTATACTGAATATGAATCTAAGTATGTTGTTATGTGAGGTCCCTACACCCTAGTTGCTGTAGTTTGGATCCGGACCCTACACGCCTATTATTAGGGTATATGGAGACCATCAGTCCGGTCCTTCCAGAGATTGTTTGGTGCTCCTTAGACTTGGGAGAGTTCCCTAGCTCCCTGAAAGAGGCAGTGGTGACACCACTTCTTAGGAAAGCTTCTTTAGACCCAAACATCTGTGCAAACTACAGACCCATCTCTAACCTTCCCTTCGTCGGGAAGGTGACTGAGAAAGTAGCTGCTCTGCAACTGGAGAACCATCTTACCAGATCCACAATGTCTTCTATCCTCTCCAGTCAGGTTTCCGGAAGAGACATAGTACCAAGACCACTCTGATTTGGGTGCTCAATGATCTCCTGATGGTAAAAGAACAGAAGAAGTGTTCCATCTTGGTGCTTCTGGATCTCTCTTCAGTGGTTAACACTGTGTACCATGGGGTTCTGCTCACATGCCTGAGGGTTTATCTGTGGCCTGGCTGGTCCAGTTCTCAGATGGTTCCATTCTTTCCTAGTCGGCAGGTCTCAGATGGTGGTGTTGGGGATTTTTTCCTCTGAGCCATTCTCTCTGCTGTGCCTGGTCCCTTAGGGTTTGGTGTTGTCCCCCATGTTTTTCGCAGTATATCTGCTGCCCCTCAGATACATTGTAAGACAATATGGGCTGAGGTTTCACTGCTATGTAGATGATACACAGCTCTATCCGTCTTTTGCACCTGACCAGTATAGTGCCATCTTGATGTTTAACAGCTGTCTGGTGGAAATCCATGACTGGATGAAGTCCAGCTGGTTGAAACTGAATTATGGGAAGACTGAGGTGTTGGTTGTGGACCCGGGGCACTGGAAAGAGAGGTCAGTGGTGGGGTTACTGTCTGGGTTTTGGCTCGATGGTGTACGACTGCCCACCTCTGAATGGATGAGTAATCTGGGGGTCGTACTTGACGATGGGCTGACATTGCGGTGCAGGTGTCAGCAGTCATCAAGTCTTCCTTTAACCATCTTAGTAACATTGCCAGAATTAGGCACCTTGTTCTTTCTGATGATTTGCCCACATTGATCCATGCCTTTGTGACCTCGTGCCTTGACTATTACAACTCTCTATACCTAGGGCTTCTGGGGGTTGATGTCTGCTGCTTGCTGCTGGTGCAGAACACTACGGCATGATTATTGACTGGGACTTCACATATCAGTCATATTACTCCCATGCTGTGTGATCTGCACTGGCTGCCTATTCAGTGGCAGACCACCTTCAAGGTTGGTCTTTTGACCTACAAAGCCCTACATGAACTGGGACTGAGTTATCTGCAAAAGCTCCTGTTTCCTGACAGCCCTGGCCAGCCTCTCTGCTCAACTGATGAGAGATTGTTAGAGGTTCCCAGGGTGCAGTTGAAGACATCTGGCACCAGGGCCTTTATGTTTGTGGCACCACCCCTGTGGAACTCTCTACCTCATCAGATTAGAGAGTGAAGAACCGTGGAGAGCTTCAAGACCAGTTTAAAAACTCATCTGTTCAAACAGGCTTTTGATATTTGATGTTTTAAGAATTGTGAGAATTGTAATTGAAGTCGATGTATTTATGTGATTTTTATTAAATTGTTTTATGATGTTTCATATGTAAAGGACTTTGATGTCTGAATTGCACTATACAAATAAAAATATTATTATTATTATTATAATTGGCTTTCTTATTGTACACCTTAGACAAACCTTATATTACACGTAATATGCATATGCTATACTAATACATAGGGCACAGACACCGACCGTATAAGAGTAGGTGTCAGGATATATAACTATTGTAATACACTTTACTTTCTCTATGCATGGAAACTGCACATAGTAATTCAAGACATTTATGTCTTTGTCATCTTCTGATATTTTGTAGTCCGCACTGCAACATTTTGGATTTATGTATAATTACACTATATCCTGTGTTTTCACACATGCTATGTACTGTACACCGACTGTTGTTCTTATAGATAGCTGATTTAGCAAATATTGTATAATGTTATCTACACTGTGGAGCCAGCTTACCTTCAGCCAATAGGGCTCACTCACTGTAACTAAGAAAGTTTCTGTCTTTTGGTAGTCATGGTAATTATCATAGTATATAATGTAATGTATTACGTTTTCCCCTCAGAGACCTTCTTCACTCCTTGGGGTATAGGGGTACACTAAGCTCTGGCTCCCAGTATCTTACAGTGAGAACTGCTTAAGTCAACTGTGATATCCTTTTATAGTAATTAACACATTTATTACTGATATGCAACTTGTCTGTGATTCTTTTGCATCTCTAATTATCACCAAGAACCTGATCAGGGTTATACTCCCTAACAATGTCATAAATAATTGTTTTGCTATAGAAAAAAATAGCTGTACAATGCTATGAAAATGCTTTTCAAAAACTGCTCCTGCTTTGAAACTGTACAGGTTTTTTGTTTGTTTTTGCATGCTTGGCAAGTAATTGCTTTAGGATTCATTGTGGGAGCCATCTTTCACTAATTGCAGTATTAACGGAAAGCAAGCACAATTGTCCATCTCGTGTGGGTGATTTTAATATATCCATCTACATTTTTTTCTTTTTTTTCTTTTAAACTTTTGACCAGGACATGCACACTGAGCTGAAGCATGTTTCCAGGGATGTCCTGGTAAAACAGGAAGATTAAGTGAGTTGCTTAGTTAGGGTCACATAGTATATAAGTGACAGTAGTAGAATTCCAAATCCAGGTCAGATAGAAATTCAAGTTAACATTTCGGTACTTTAACCTGTAGGAAATACTGCCTCACAACCCTAACCATAAGTTACCAAGATTCTAATAACATTACAGTTGTTCTGCCAAAGGATTAGAATGTGGTGTAGATGATAGATAACAAAGTGTATACAACACCAGTAGTGATAAATTTTCCTTGATAAATTTGCTAATCTCACTGTCTTACGGTATTTCCAGGTAAAATTTATCTGGAAGTTAGAGATGTCACAATGACTATCCTTTACCTAAGGCCCAATCAGAGAGCAGCTTTCACAATACTGATGACATCACAATAGCCTTGTCCTGCTCTGAAGCCAGCTGCTGAATTCAAAGAGAAACAGTTAACTCTACACAAGCAGCTGATTTAAATGGTATAACTTATAAACTGATGTTGCATAAATTGAATACACAATGGCCTTACTCAAAATATGCAACTTATCTCGATTTGTGAGAGGACTGAACTGACATAACTCCCTTGTAGCTCTGCCATTCATGAGTTATGGTCCTGCCCCCTTATTCACGAAGATAAATTGCATATTTTGAGTAAGACCATTGTGTATGCCCTATAAGTCTACTGTCTAGTGGACTTCTAAATTGGAAGTTTGGATTGAGGTATGCAACTGCATCTAAAATAAAGGCAGGTAGTTCCTCCTTATGGTGAAATTGCCCATCTAGAATGTAACTTTTCAGGCCTGATTCTCAGAGGTCTCTATAGTCCCACTAGCTCCATTTAAAGGGCAAAAATGGGAACATTTTTATTTTACAAATTTCCCTGGATGTGGGTGATTTTAATATTAAACAACAACAAAAAAATCAGCTAGGCCATGTTTAATCTATGTTCTAAAGTATATTTTATTGGTCTATTTTCTTACACTTTTGTGGAGAATGGAATAGAGTGTATATAACAAACAAAGTGGTCCAGAATCTCATTTTTTCAAGGTTCCAAGTTTAACATACAGTAAATAAAGGGAGAAAGGCTGAATGCCGTATTCAAAAATTACCTTGACACAATCTGGCCCTCTTCCCTGCATGTAAAAATGCACAAATTGTTTGCTGTCTTTTCTATAAAGCTATAACTGCCATTGGATGCCTTCTATCTACCCATTAGCACACACACTTGATAAAACAAACCACAATATAGTACCAAAAGTGGCTGTGCCAGCTTGTTGTGTGGGGCCCTTCATTGTGTTTTCCCCTTTTGCAAAATAGGGCAAGGCTACATGGTGGCAAGCCCACCGCACCCCCCCACACACACACAATCTTTATAATGAGCTTTCCATTAATTTAAGCAAAGGTGCATGACCTATTGCTTTTCAAGACCTGAGTTTGTAGAATAGACATGCTTCCAGAAAAGTGTAGCTATGTATTACACATGGCACAGGTATGCTTTTTTCATAATATGCAAAAATGCTATATATTTGGGAATTAGGACTGACACCAAGGTACTATAAGGTCTAAAAGAAAATAATAAGCACACCAGATTTATAGCAAAGGCAACCAATTTATTTTAGATATTTTTCATTTCAAACTCTGTCATACTGTGAAAAGCAACAAGTACCTTGATACACTTATGCTTTGCCAAGACTAACTATCCTGACACTGACCTGACCAGGCAGTATTGCCCAACAGATTCAGTATCCAGATAGTGAGTATCCCGGCAGTAGAAAACCTCATGGACATTTACAGGGGTAAGGTAGTAAATGCGATGGCTTGCTACCTTACCCCTGTTGATCTGAACCAAATCCTGGAGGAATTGGGAAGCTTGCAGAGCTGACCCAGTAGTATTGAGGACTGAACCACTGGTGGCTCAGCCAGCATGCTCTGGGAGGTGTAGGTTCTAGTCCACACTGCGTCCTGCAACATTTTAGAAGATTGAATCCCCATAACTAATTTATTTATAACTCCGAGGTCCACTCTGTTTTTCAATCAGATGCCCTAAATCATATTTTTGGGCATCTGATTGATTCAGGAGCATGGAATTTGGGCCAGTGGGGTCAGTATCCTGAGACTCAGCATACTGAGTTTAGGGATACCATTGTATATTCCGTACCTTTTAGAATGCCTTGCTGTAACAGGGAAGAAATGTCATGTTTGGAGCCGTATTCCACATTTCTCCACTGAAATAAAACACTCCCATTTGTTTAAATTCATGTTCATTGGCAAGTGATTTAGAAAGAAGTCTTCATAAAAATGGGTGGATGAGGAACACATCTGTGAGTGTGCCTGTCAGCACAAACCCAAGATAAATGATTCGCTTTTGGTTAAATTCTCCAAAGTAGTTCATCCATTTTTTTTATTGCAGTTGCAAGTAATTAGGACTCTTTTTAGGAGAACTAGTTTCTCAGGAGTAGTCTTAGTTGTAGATCAGCAGTACCTGTTTTAGATTAACCATAAGGGTGCATGTTATTGCAGACTCATTAAGACACATGTAATTAGTTTAATTCCCACCCTTGGATTAGTCTCAGCATAGTTACACCTTTGTATTGACTAAATGCACAACTGTTTATAGAGATGTGGCTACTGTACAGTGCAATATGCTAACATTTATCAGGTCTCTGTGTGTTTATACTTCAGAAGAATATTATAAAAAAGCAATTTACTCTGAGCATATATTTCAGTAACATTTTTGATTTAATGACCAGCCTGGCTAAGGAAAGTGGTAGGCTGCACTCCTTTAGAGCTTCAACCCCTCTGAGACAGGACATAGTAAAATTGTACTAGTCAAAACGCTTGAAGAGCTCAAAATGCTCTATTGTGTTAAAAGGCACTTTTCCAAATCTTTTTTTTCTTTTTATTCTATTTTCTTTTTCCCCCTGAGCCGCTAGCAGCTGGGTATTTTTAACCCAGTCACAGAGCCATGGACTTCCACCTCTCATATTGGCCTCAATCCCTCCGAAGCCCCATGGCTTTCCCCCCACAGCGGGGCTGTAGTGCTCTCCCTACATGCCTCAGACTTCAGGATAGGTTGGAGGGCTTGGTCTGAGGGGCTAATCAAAGCTGTAGTGGGCTTCATGGAGGGCAGCTGTCCTGTTTCTGATTTTCTGGGGAAGCGGGGCCGTGCAATGATGTCCGTCGTCCACACCACCTCCTGTACATGTTTTAGCACCAGTAGCTGTGAGACTCCTGACCTCCTCCAGGGGACCCTCACATGGCCACCCTTCCCATGGAGAATAAGAGCAGTCCATGGGACGTGCTATTCTTCTCCCCCAGCCGGCCCTCCAGCGACCCTGGTCCATTCCCGAACCCAGGTCACCGGTGTCGAAAGCGGAAATCCAACCACTGTGCTGATGGGCCACACTTTTCCGAATCTGAGAAAAGTGCTGCCCAACAAAATTTAGTAAAAGACCTAATGAGGAGTATTGATGGCATCTGGAAATCCTAAGCACTGACCCTTGCACACGTGCCTTTTTATTCAGATGACCACCTAGTGCTACAGCGTGAAAATAAAAACATGATGAAATGAAACAAAAAGAAGCACATAAACATAAAAACCTCTCTTCTTGTAATCTCAGCAAGCCTAATGTAACATAATATGCTGTGGAAGATGTGTTGACATCCAGTGCAAGCACAAAACAGACCCATATATCAGCTTACAGTCATGAACTTTGCATGCAGCTGAATTTTAATGAAATTCATTAAATCATTGTAACTAAATTTCTTGTACCTAAATTTATTAAATTAGCATCTGTCAACACTACACTAAAATATGCCCCTGTGTATCTCCTTATCCATGGCCAGTATAGACCAAAAGTATACCTATGAGCTATTCTCTGCCTGGTCAATGTGCAGCCTGGATATTTAGTGACCTCAGGGCAATTTTAGAATTCACACAACTGTGTCTTAAATGATTTAGAGGCAAACATAAATCATAATATCTGAAAGCTGGATTTAATACAAATTTATCTCAGACTAGCCAGCTTCTATTCAAACGCCATCCTATTTGGGTACCATGTGATAATGGTAAAGAAATAATAGCACCATACACATGAGTGTGTGCACAACGCTAACATCACACATAAGAGACCACCACAACACTCGGTTCAAAGCAATATTTACTAATCATTTTATGCATCGGGCTTCCCCCCCAGTGCACCCCCTTTATCATTATAATCACCTCCAATGGGGGGCTTGAAACTGGGGTAAGGAGGCAACTTGGGAGGGGACAATTCAGGGTGGGCATGGGGGACAATGGAGCACAGTTTCTGGTGGTTGAGGAACAGGGGACAAAAAATGTTGGGTAGGGACTGGAAAACTGAAAATTATAAATATGGAAACACATGGACACCGCAGAAAATATGTACATGGACCTAGCGAGGTCTGAACCTGGGACCTCCTGCTCTGAAGGCTGTGTTCTAATCCACAGCACCAAGCAGTCAACTCAGTGGTACCTTGCCCAACTACATAGACTATCCTTCTCCCCTATAGCTCCCTCTATGGTTCACTTTCTTCCTTACTCACTGTTTTGTCCCTTTCCATATAGCTCATTCCACACCTCACTATACTTTTACATTTGCTCATTTGACAGGCAATCAAATTGAGTCACTCACATTAAGTTGCTCAGTTTGACTCATCCATATCACTGGATACCTCTTATTTGATATGCCATAAGGGCTATTAGGCAGCAGCCTAAAATCAAGGTATGAGAGGTTGCTGAGTCTTATTGCTGTCTTCCCAGTTTCTTTCTTCTTGGTGGAAATGTACTCACTGTTCTTCCTTACTTGTTCCTGCACAAGATTACCCTGATCCTCCACATATACTGTACACAGTACATTGTAAACTTAAGTGACAGATGAGTGCAGAGTCCAAATGGAAACTACAGCATGTATGATGCCTTCTTCTAAAACTCATGTAAAACTGTCTTGTCTTTGATGATTCCTTTATGCTCCTGACAGGAGAGCACTGACTGTAACAGAAACAAGTTCTTTTTTTTACCTTTTTTAAGTGCACAGAAAAGCCAGGACCACGCCTTCACACTGATGCCTGCTATACCTATTGATCTGAGATGGAGGGTACAAGGTATACAGTGCTACTATATGAAGAAATGTCAGTCGTGATCACAAAGCCATACAAAAATAGAGAGTCCTGCTGCAGTTACTCCCTATCCACAGATATACAGTACATTGTAAACGTAAGTCACAGAGATGAGTATAGAGCTGGAATGGAAACTATTTATGATGCAATTAGCCTGCTGACCGTACTTACCATTTCTTCTGATAGCACCATAGTGTACAACTGGTCTTGTCTCTCTCCCTTCGATAGGCATAGCAGCAGGCATCGAGGTGAAGAGTATATACAGTACTGCATTTAAAAAGGTTAACAAAACAAGCTTAATCTCTCATGTAATTTGTCATTTATTATTTTATTTACTTAAAAGTAAGGCAGAGTGAACAATCTGAGTGATTATGGATATGAAACATCCTGTAGCATCACTTCTGGTTCTATCGGCCAGGACTGGTGACCAGCAGACCACAAGTAAACATCAAATAATTTAGGAAAAGCTGAAAAAAGCAAAACACATCAATGCGTTATCACTAAAGGACTTGAAGGAGTTGCTTACAGTATGATGATTACCTGAAAGAAGCCTCCAGTCAGTTTTATTTGCTTGTCGGGTCTACTAGTTCTCTTAAAGTAGTGTGCCGGGGGGCACAGGGGCGAGTGCACCATAGAGGGGAGGAGGATACACCACACACCACCAATGCCCTCATGGTTTGGGCAACAGACCATGTCACTGTAGAAGAAGACATGGATGAATTCCGCTCACGGTCCTTTCTCTCCCCTACAGTGATGTGATCTCAAAACGCCTGCAGAGCTCTGTCCATGCAGCTGTAAAAATGACATTTGTAAACAATTTCAATCTGGGTTCTGTATGAAACACAGCACTGAAATGGCCCTGCTCAAAGTTCACATGATCTGCATCCAGTGAGGGATTGGCGAGAGGTCTCCACTTTTGCTCCCCTTGGCCTGTCTTCTGGCTTCAACATTGTGGATCACATAGAACTGCTAGATAGACTTAAAGGACTCAGAGGACTGTCAAGAACTGTTCTTAACTGATTATGGTCATTCCTCAGTAAGAGAGTGCTTAGTATTGGTTGGTTCATTCTAGATGCAGTTGGCTGCCCTTGACTGTGAAGTCCCTGAGGGATCTGTCTGGTCTACTATATTACTTGAATTGTAGATATTACCACTGGGTAAGATCTTAAGATGGTACAGTGTGCAGAACCCACCACCCTAGTGGGGGAGTAGATTACTCATATGCATTAAAAGAAAACTACACCCTTGCCTATTGGGGACAGCACCAAGCATGCCCTAGTGCTAGACAGAGTCTGATCACGGCTCTGCATTGCACTTGAAATGAAGATGGCGGCCACGCTGGGCTGCCGTCTGTGAGCTCCGAAATTTGGCTTGGACTTTTGTTAATTTTATTATAGTTTTATCGTTATTTATTTGTTTTGCAGTCTTAAGCAATACTACTGTTTACTACTACTGTTTTGTTATTGTTAAAATCGAGACATTTCTGATATCACGAGAGAGACTAGAGAGACTGGCCTGTGTGGAGTCGCCTGGCTTGCTGTACGCTGTGGGCTGCATGTTGTGTGCTGGTTTTCCGGTTGGATTCTATGAGGGATTCGGTGGCTGGCAGTTTGGAGGCTCAGCGGCCGCTTCTGGGAGGTGAAAGAATTAGAAGGAGTCAGTACTGGTGGAGTAGCGGTTTCTACAAGGGAGTGTAATGTAGCCGGACCGCAGGAGAAGGTGTTGCCAGTTCCTAGTGAGAGAGGACTGGCTGGAAAAAGAGAAAGTGGATAGCGGGCAGTGAAGATTTTCTAAAACCTTTTTTACAACTTTAGAAAGTTCTGGTTCCCAGGTCCAAACGGGGAGACGGGTCTCTCTGCCACCGGAGGGTGGTAGGGTTTATCTTGCTCCCTAGGTGAAGCAGGGGCACCACCGGAAGGCGGTCTCGCCTGCTTCACCGTAGTGAGGGTCGGGTAGAGCCGGAATTTGCAACAGAAATATACAGTACATGGTATCTGTCTGTTCTCCATCCTGCAGGATTCTTGGTGACTAAGAAACCTAAACGTTGGAAGCAAGTTGGAACTGCGTGGACCGTTTGATTTGGTGATGTATCTTTGAACTTTCTCTGTTTCTGGCCAGTGTGTGTTAGATATTGGGAAATTTAAAACTGAGTTCAATTGTGACTGTTTCAACCTCGTGAGAGGAGACTGACAAAAGTCTGGACCATACTGAAGTGGTGAGAGCACATAGGTGTGGACACAAAAAAGACCTTGGAACTCTTGTTTTATTTTTATTTTAAGGGAAATAGTGGTATTGGCTTTAGACTAAGGGGCTTTTTAAAGTTATGGGCCAATTTTATGTTAGGGGGTTTGTATAGTGTGGAAAGCTCCTTTCCCCATGATGGTAGAGTACTGTGGGTGGGGGCAGAAAGATAAAGCGTTTTGATAATTTAAAAGCACAATTTTGACACATTGATGGGGTATATTTTGTTAATAGATGTTGTATTTATATTTTGATATTTGAGTGTTGTGTTTATTAGATTTATTTAAAATTGTTGGTAAATTTTGTAGAGTAGTTATTTATATAAGTTTGAGTGGGGTTCATAATTGTTGATTTTCTGTGGTGTTAATTATGTGCTGGAATGATAATAGGACAGTCGGGTATTATTCCCCCTCTAGGCTCAGGGACCTTCATCCTTCCTCCTGCCCCCCCGTCATCTGGGGTCTATAGAAGATGTAGGGCTCTGGGGATTGTGAGGGGGAGGAGGAGGGCTAGTGCTGAGCCTGGGGGGGAATGGAAAGGAGCGGGCGGATAGAGATAGTGGGGTCAAGGAGACGCCCTGGGGCGAAATGGGCACAGAAAAGGGGATCTCCCTGTTTGGTGCCCATACCCAAGGGTTCTGATTATGATCAGCAGGTAAGGCGGTCATCTTCAGAGGTTCATCCTACTAGGGCGGTGTTGTGCAACGCCAGGTCTATTAAAAACAAAACGGCTATTATAGCTGATTTTGTTGGGTCATCTGACCTGGCGTGTATCACCGAGACTTGGCTGGATGAAAATGCTGGGCCAGTCTTGGCAGCAGCAGTTCCAGCCGGTTACTCGGTGATACACCGCCCGAGGCAGGATCGTAGGGGCAGAGGTGTTGCCATATGTTTTAAGTCAGAACTGGGCCTGGTGGAGGTACCGGTGGGAGTCACCAGATCCTTTGAGTGTATCTCGGGCAAGGGTGTGGGGTGCAGGATACTTCTCGTACACCGTCCACCAGGTGATGAGAATGTTTTCCTGCAGGAAGTCGCAGACTTCATTGTCGACCTGACTTCAATGCCTGGGTCGACGAAGAACTCTTACGTTTTGGTCAAGACTTCCTCCAGTTAATGATATCACTGGGCTTCACACAGGTTATTTCTTCCTCGACCCATATTGGTGGACATTCATTGGACCTGGTGTTCCTTCTGGGGATGGGGATATCTGACTTGGTGGTGGAACCGGTCAGGTGGTCCGACCATCACTCCATTAGGTTCAGTTTTGAGGCCACCCCTATTAGGTCAGCCCCTTCGGAGATGATCCGGTACCGCCCTTTAAGGGGTGTGTCCCCGGATGACCTGATGGCGGTGCTGGACCTATCGGGCCTACCGATAGATTGCTCGGATCCAGTGGACCTGGTAGATGCTTATAATAAGGCGGTGACAGGGGCTCTGGATTCCATTGCACCTGTTCATGTTCTTCCTCTCACTCTTCGTCCCAGGTCTCCTTGGTTCGATGAGATCGTGAGGGAGTTAAGGAGGGTTGGACGAAGGCTGGAGAGGCGTTGGCGGAAGTCCGGTTTGGATGATGACAAACTTAGTTTGATGGACCATTATATGGCCTATCAATCCGCAATCTCTCGTAAGAAGGCAGAATTCCTGTCCAGAGAGATTGCGGCTGCACAGAATAGACCATCTCAGCTCTTTCGGACTGTGGACAGACTGTGTAGTCCAGTCTGTCTTCAGCCCAGAAGAGCTTTTTCTCCTGAACGGTTTGAGGAGTTTGCTCTCTTCTTTGCAGATAAGGTTGCCAAAATCAGACCGGACGTCTGTTCTTCCCTCTCCAATGGGAGCGGTGATGGTCAGCAGGAGATGTCGAACACCCAGTTTGCATGGTCTGACTTCAGCCTCCCACAATCGATGACATTGTGATGATCATCCTAGCTATGCACCGACCAACTGTGATTGGACCCTGGCCCCACACGCCTCTTAGTGGATTGTGTGGATAAATCGGCCTAGTCCTGGCTTCGATAGTCTGGAGGTCTTTGGAGAGGGGAATCTTTCCAGATCCTCTTAAGGAGGCTATAGTTAAGCCTCTATTGAAGAAGCCCTCCTTAGACCCAGATTGTCTAGCAAATTACAGACCCATCTCTAACTTACCCTTCATGGGTAAAGTTATTGAGAAGGTGGTTGCAGTGCAGTTGGATGGTCATCTGACCAACAACAATGTCTATGATTCTCTCCAGTCTGGATTTAGGAAAAGGCATAGTACCGAGACAGCACTTGTTCGGGTACTAAATGACCTCCTAATAGCGAGAGATCGTAGGACCTGTTCTATCTTGGTACTTCTCGATCTCTCTGCAGCATTTGACACTGTTGATCATGGTGTGCTGTTAGAGCATCTGCGGTCCATCTGTGGATTGTCTTATACGGTCCTCAGGTGGTTTCGATCTTACCTCGAGAGTAGGACTCAGAGGGTGGTGTCGGGAATTTCTTCCTCGGCATCAGTCTCCCTATCCTGTGGGGTACTGCAGGGTTCTATTCTAGCGCCCATGTTGTTTGCGGTGTATATGCTGCCGTTAGGAGCAATTATTAGATGATACGGTTTGGGTTTTCACTGTTATGCAGATGATACCCAGCTGTATATGTCTTTTTGTGCCTGGCCAGGATGCTGCCTTTTCGGTATTTAATACCTGCCTTGCCGAGATCCAAGACTGGATGAATGGGAGCTGGCTGAGGTTAAACCCGGAGAAAACTGAGGTGATGGTCGTGGACAAGGGTCGCTGTGAGGCGGGTCTGCTGGATGGATCGCCCTCAGGCTTATGGCTTGGGGGCGTCCAACTGACGACCTCAGACCAGGTGCGGAATCTGAGCGTAATATTTGACGACAACTTAACGATTAAATCTCAGGTGTCAGCGGTGGTCAAAACTTCCTTTTTCCATCTGAGGAACATCACCAGGGTGAAGCACCTGGTTCCTCCAGAGGATCTTCCAACGTTGATCCACGCTTTCGTTACCTCCCGCCTTGACTATTGCAACTCCCTTTACCTGGGGCTATCGGGGGTTGAACTGCCTGCAGCTAGTGCAGAATGCAGCAGTTAGGTTGTTGACTGACCTTCTAGATCCAGCCATATAATGCCTGTGCCCGCGGACTGCACTGGCTGCCTGTGTTCTGGGTGAATCACCTCTAGGTCAGTTTGGTTGACCTATAAAGCCTCACACAATCAGGGACCTACTTACCTGAAAGTGCTCCTGTGCCCTACTGTCCTCCCGCCTCCGATCCACTGATGAGGGATTGCTAGAGATTCCCAGGGTTCATTTAAAAACTTTAGGGGCCAGATCATTTAGTTTTATGGCCCCGACCCTGTGGAATTCTCTACCTCGTCAGGTGTGAAATTGCCCGACTGTCCTAAGCTTTAAAGGAGCTTAGAAGACACATCTTTTTAGTATAGCTTTTAATGACTTATCTTAGTTTTAAATGTGGTTTATTCATTGTTTTATGTATTGTGCAGGTGCTTTGGTTATGAAAAAAGCACCTTTTAAAAATAAAGAATGAAATGAAAAATGAAATGAAAATGAAAGGAGGTGGATATGGCACTAACAAAATGATTGATTGTGGTGTGCTTTCATTTTTTCTAGCCTCCCTTAGCATTTGAGGACACAGGCTTTTCCTTTTTTTCTTACCTTTTCAGTCCAAGAGTTTGGCTTGGTGTACAATGTTTTCAACCTCCAGTAAACTCTTAGCCGATGTCTTTGTGCTGACCAACAGACCATTTTCACTGTGGGAGGACAGCCCTCTTCTCTTGAGCTTATACTCTGCTGCACTGTGGGGCAAATGGTCAGACACCAGTATATAGATTGGAAGCTGAGAAAGGTTCCTGGCTGGGAATAAGCCCCACTTACAAATATGAGGTAAAGCCTTTTGCATCCGGACCAACAGGATGGCAAAAGCGAATTCAGGGGCTTCCCAAGGATTTTGGATACATGCAGGTACCATATTCTGCTGTAGTGACTGTTAAGCTAAGGAGGTGAGAGAGAAAGAAGGCAAAGAGAGGAGAGAAAACAAGAGAGGAAGGCAGAGAAAAAGGAAAAAATAGAAAATGAAAAAAGGGGGAGCAATTGCATTCATTGCATTGAATGAAAGTGCTTGATACTTTTCAGCCATTTTAAGCAGTGTATAGAAAAACACACAGAATGGCTCAGAAGAAAGTGCCTTTTGTCAGCCTCAGTCATCTATCAACTTCAGAAGTTTATGTAATTATCACACACTTATTTGTTGTAGTTAAACTCCTATGCATTAGAACACTCTAATCTTCTAATGTAGAATCCAGAGCTTGAATCAAATTTTGGGCAAGAAGGAAAATGGCTAACGCTAAACCTGACACCACACAAATAACAAACAAAAGGCTGAATAAATGCTTGAGGACTTCAGAGAAAAGGCTTGATTTAAGGGACATTCATAATCTGGAACTCAGAAAGAAAGACACATTTGAAACAAGCATTTGTCAATGCCGAATGTGGTCTCGCTGGCATTGGCATTGGTAGTGCCAGAATTAGAGACGCATTATAAGAATGGCAGTGAAGTATTGAACTGATGCCAACCCCAATCCCACCCTGTAGAGACTGACAGGCATTGGGGTGAGCCTTTGGGTTGTCAGCTATAACACTCATGCCATTTCACCTAACCCTACCCTGTAGACACTGACAAGTGTTGTAGTGTGCTTTGGAGTCTTTCGGCATTATACTTATCCCATTCCATAAGGAAATATGCTGAGATGGGTGCAGTATAGAATGAGGTGAACTTTGTGGCTGAACAGTGCAAATGTCTGTCACTGGCTGCAAGGTGGGGGTGGGGGTGGAATGGCATGAGCATTACAGCAGATGATCCCAAGTCATACCCCTGACACCTGTCAGTCTCTACAGGGTGGGCTACTACAGTTGGAAACCCTAACACTGTAGGCGTGTGTTGGTATTTTCACTCCAGATTTTCAACATGGGCTTTTTTGTGACCCCACCTCATGAAAAGTGGCATTATCAGTTTGTTAGCTGAAAGATGGTTGCACAGTGGCTATGCCATTTGGCGACACAGGGATGAAAACACATTTTGGGCAGGATGTGGAAAATGACAACTGTATTGTTCATGAAGAGATGTAAAAAAATGGCAACGTTGAAAATCTGGAGTGAAAATATGAAAAATTGGTGAAGGTATGAGCATGTATAGAAACTGTGCAACACTTGTCAGTAACCCAATTATTTTTGGGAATTTTTTAACCATATCTTTAACATAAGCATTTTGGGACTTCCCCTCATGAACAGTGGCAGTGTGATTCTGTTAATGTGTCCGAAACATTGATTTCGAGACAGTGACGCCATGAAAAGCTACAGGTGCCAAAAACATATTAGGGCAGGATGTAAAAAATGACAGCTGTACTGTTCATAAGGAGGTGTAAAAAAATGCCAGTGTTGAAAATCTGGCATGAAAATATTGCAAATTTGCGAAGTTACAAGGGTGCGTGGAAACTGCTCAACGCACGCTTGTAACACAGTCATTTTATGGAATTTTGTCACCAAATTTTCAACATAGGCATTTTAGGACGTCTGCTCATGAACAGCATCACCGTCATTTCCTGAAACTGTCCTGAAAACTGATTTCGCTCAGCGACCACGCTATTCTGCGCTGGATGTGCGAAAACACATTTTGGCCAGGATATGTAAAATGACAGCTATATTGTTCATAAGGAGGTGTGGAAAAATGCCACTTTTGAAAATCTGGAGTTAAAATATTACAAATTCATGAAGTTACGAGCATGTGTGGAAACTGCATAATGCATGCTCATAAAACAGTCATTTTGGGATTTTCCTGGGTACAACAGGCTTTTGAGCCCACCTGAACACTGGCACAGTCATTTTATTAATCAGTCCAGAAAGGTGATTCCATGGAGTGACCGCGAAATCACCTTTCGGGGCCGACTAATGCCATGACTGTGCCAGAATTCATGAGGAGGGGTCCCAAAAACCCCATGTTGAAAATTTGGTGCCAAAATTCCAAAAAATGCCTGAGATGTGCATCAAAGTTGAAAAAACCCTATTTATTCCATTATACAGTTTACCGGCATTTCCTCAGTTTGCGGTCAACTTTGAAGAGTGCAAACATGTTCCCGGTCCATCGAAGATCATCGCGCTGGACTCCGGAGATAAGTATGGGGTGAGGGGGGTGTGAGAAGACAGGGTGCGCAGTAGGTGGGCGCGGGTTGTGGGAGGGGGCAGGGAGACCACTAGGGACCATTTTCTTTTTTGACAGGGTAAAAAAAAAAAACATTGCGGGACCATTTTTTTTTAACAGGGGCATGTGGCACACTGGGGTAGGCTCCCAGCATGCCAACAGACTCTTTTTTGGGGGGGCATCTGTAGCCAATGGGGATTGGGCACCCCTGTCGGCACACAACAAAAGGTGGGGTTATATTATCCCGATGGGGATTGGGCACCCCCGTCAGCACACAACAAAAGCGGAGGGTTGACATTATGCCGATGGGGTTTGGGCACCCCGCCGCACTACAACAAAAGTGCAGGAAGACATAATGCCGACGGGAGGCTCCCATCGGCAACATCACCGGGCACTGAAGCCGACGGGATTGGGGCCCTGCCGGCAAAGAAAACTGTTGGGGAAGCTCATGATGCCAAGTGGGATTGGGCACCCTCGGCATACATTGTAAATTGAGGGGGTTATGCCGACGGGAGTGGGCACCCCATTGGCATTCTGACAGGAGGCAGTGGCAGTGTTGCACGTCGGGAGGCGTGTTGTGGTCATGCTGCATGAGAGCTCTGCTCTCATTGCAGCAGACCTTTTGTTAGATCTGGTGGCCACATTCCGCATTGCTGATGTGGCGCCTGCATGCTGCCTGATTGGGGAATGAGGGACACACCTACTGATGCATGCCCTGCATTCGCCCAACAGTGACCACGCCTCCAAATCTGCTACTACAGCAATATGTTGGCTGCACAGGCGAGAGCCAACATAAAAAAGATTAAACAAGATAAGACAGAAAAGTATAAGGGAAAAGGTTCTCTGGTACAGTCTCAGTTAAATTTCAACTTGATTAAAAACTCAGGCTCATGGAAAATGGCAGCAAAATCAAATGCCTTTTCAGAAAAGGATGTAGAGACTGATCCATTTATGACAGTGGAAGTTCCAAGTCTACAAGAAGCTATATCCAAAAAATCCACAGAGAGACCAACAGAACAAATACCACAAAACTCATTAAAAATACGAACATACGAAATTTGCCAGCAGATAAAGGCCTAGAGGTCTATCAAGTCTGCTCAAATGTGCAGCTAGCACCCCTTATTCTGCAGCTGCCCCTCCCTTCCAAGCTTCCTCTTCATTAACCATCCCCCCTTGTCCTGTCCCATCCTCATTTGAAGCAGTCCAATGTTCTACTGCTTCACTTCAGCAGGTAACGCATTCCACCCAGCCACCACCCTCTCTGTAAAAAAGTGTCTCCTCATCTCCTCCTGAACCTTCCTCGCCCAGTCTCATATCATGGCCCTGGTGGCCTCCTCCCTTACTTTGAACAGCCTCTGTACCCATCTTGTTTATTCCTTTCATGTATTTAAAGGTTTCAATCATGTCACCCTGTCCCTCCTCTCCTCCAGTGAGTACATGTTCAACTCCTTCAACCTCCTCTCGTATGATAAGTCCCCCAGCCCCTTGATCATCTTTGTCGCTCTGCGCTGCACCCCCTCCAGTAACTTAATGTCCCTCTTCAGATACGGATGCCAGTACTGCATACAGTACTCCAGGTGTGGTCTAACTAATGACCTATACCTATAAAATATAACTTCAGAGCCCAAATCAAGAAGACACAGGTTTTTTAATGAGACAGAAAATGTGCCCAAGCACTCAGAAAAAAACAATTGGTGAGGGAAATCTAGATCAGACTCCCACTTGGGCCCTTAAAATGATAGACACAATTAAGGGACTAGGGATGTAGGTACAGGCATCTTGGGTTAACTTTTTCAAGATTCTCCTAGTCCAGGGGCTAATGAGGAGTGACAGTGGACCCTTAGGCAGGCTAGTGCTTAGCTAAGGATCCTGTGCAATAGAGAGGGTTTTCTTTTAATGGCCACCTGGAGGGCAGTCTGGAGTTAAGGGACACCTACTGTTGTGCTCAGGATAGGCTGCTTGGGGTGCAGAGGGAAGTAGTTGGCAACAACTGGCTTCTTAGTCCCCCTGAAATAGTGAGGCTCCACTCTCTCTCCAAACCCAGTCTCTCTGTCTTTTGCTTCTCGCTGAATATCCATATCAGTAGAGCTCATGTGGTAGCATTCAGGGCATCTCATTTTCTCCAAACTTGCTCTCTCTCCCTCTCCACTCTACAAGCCCATCTGAGATATAGTGCTAAAACAACTAATTTTAGAAGCTGTGTGTCCTGCCAGTGCCAGCCAGATGTGATATATCTTTTTTTTTCAGAAAACTGGAAAAATCGTTTTAATAATTAATAATAAATAGCAAGTGGGGGGGGGGGCACATGCATGGACTGCCAACCTGAATGTATGCATAATGTGGAGCTCTGTGGCAATCCTGGCATAAATCTGAAAAAAGAAGAATCACGCTTCCCAGGGTTTATTTGTTTCATAAACATCGACTTTAACAAATGACGAAGCCTGATCTAAAAAATAATCCTCTGGAGGCAAGTTATCACCAGAAAACCATGACCACTCTCAGTCAGTCTCAATACGGTGGGAAGTGCCCAAACCACGATGGCTGCCTTGGTTCCTTTGACTGAACCCTCCGAACTTAAGTGCCTTCTCCATCAAGATTTAAATGAAATCTCATCCTTCAAATCCTCAGTAGCAGCTCTTTAAGATAAAGTACAAGCCCTTCATAATTGGGCTTTAGATGCTGAAACCTATCTATCCTACATTGATGAGAAAGATAGCAGACATGGAGCCAGGATACAGGAGCTAGAGTACGTGGTACATTTGCTGTAGCAAAGGGCAGAGGATTCTGAGAGCTAGAGTTGGAGGAACAATTTACAGTTTGTTGGATTTGCTGAGGGGACTGACAGAAGAGACCCAGCAGCATTTTTACAGAAATAACTACCTAAGCTGCTCAGCTATTCCTAGCATCCTGCCCTGGAAATTGAGAGGGTGCACCATACATTTGCACCACTGCCAAAGGAAGATGGCAGACCTAGACTGCTCCTGGCCAGATTTCTTTGTTTCCTGGAAAAAGAAAGAAATCTTGCACTGGCCAGTGAGAAAGGCCCACTCAGCTGGCATGGGCACAGAATCTATATTTTTAGTCACTACTCAACAGAACTTGCAGGGAAAAGAAGGAGCTTTACTGAGGTCTGGAGGATCTTCCAGGACTTGCAGATCCCTTATTGAATGTTGTACCCAACTAAACTACAAATATCCAGAAATGGGACTTTTTAACACTTTCGAGACCCCACAGGAAGCTATGGACTATATACTACAGCACTGGCCTGATTGGGACCCCCCTAAGTGCACCTACCCCCAGCAGTGATGAGAACCAACCAGAAAAGCCAGGCATCGAGCTAGGGAATCATGGGCCAGAGCAGTTCCTGCACCTGCCACCTCACCCACAGGAGACATGAAATGGCAAACCACAAACTCTAAACGCAAGCACAGAGACAAAAACAGATCTGGACAGTCCTAAGGGGCACAAAGTCTGTCCCAGCGAGTTCATAACAGGGGCATCTACTACCAGCTCAGACTCTACTGGGAAAATGGCCCCAAAACAACAGGAGCAAGAGACAATCCAGCTACCAGCAATCAGTTTCTCAATGGACACTCAGAACCTGGCACTCAGTGCTATTCCTCAGAGGTCATGGGTGAATGTCGCTGGAGCTGTAGTACAAGACAACCTGGAAGAGTCAGAGGTGCAGCCATCTGAATGGACCCGACCACCACCGACATGGTCCAGCAAGGATTCTTTATCGCACACCTGAACTGAACTTTGTGCCTTCCTTCCTTCCTTCCTTCCTTCCTTCCTTCCTTCCTTCCTTCCTTCCTTCCTTCCTTCCTTCCTTCCTTCCTTCCTTCCTTCCTTCCTTCCTCCCTCCCTCCCTCCTTCCTTCCTTCCTTCCCCTTGATGGTGCCACTAATGAAGATGTCTCCTCCAAGTACCTTTGGATCTAGCCGGATTGTATCTTGATTGTTTCATTTATGTGGATGCTATCCACAAGAAGCTCCACCCCAAACTCGGTACACTTTGTAGAAATGAGAAAAGCATCCTGCTTCCTTATGGAGAGAAGTACTCACAAAGACGACTCTCCCAATTTACAACTATGGTGACATTGTTTAGCATGTTTCTCCTAAATCTGCTTTAACTATACTGGACCCCTTTTTCACTCTTTTGGTTGATTTGCCCTTGGCAAACCCCTACATACTCATCACTTTTCTTTGTATACCTCCTTCTCCCTCCTCTTTCTTGATACCAGGTGCCTTACCCACTGTGTCTCTTTTATCTCCAAATTTTGGTTTGGCTCGCTCCTCTCATATCTTACTTCCCCCTTTTGACCTCCTACTCCCCTCGCAATGCTTGCTTTTACCCGTCTTGCTGTCCCACAGATGTATGCTACTGCTGGCCAAGCTGCCTTCTCATTCTGTTTCCCAAAACTACAGGGCTGTCTCCCACCTTCCATTTGATCTAATCATCCCTTTAATGCTCTGAAATATCTCCTCCAAGATTTCTCTATTCACTCTTGCAGTTGCTTTTGATTAGGGTGAACTCTAGTCACCTGTCTTCCAACACACAGTGACACTTGTGCTGCCCTTCTTCTCCTCAATTATCACTGTAACTAATGTCCGTTTGTCTCAATGACCAGCTACAATCCATTCTGCTGTATCCGCTGCTCATGTAATATTGCTGCAATTTGTATCTTGTAAGCAAATTGTATGTACTCCATCCCGCCCCTGGTCACACCTGAGTCGAGGATCAGCATGCCTTTCCCGGTTGTCAATTGTTTAAATAAAATAAAATAAATACAATTTCTCAGTTACTTCTGCTTCTCATATTATTGTTGTTGCTCAGTGTTTTGTGTTCTTATTCCTGTTCTGCAATTTACCATATGGTACCTACTGCATGGCAAGTTTATTCTTAAGCATTCTTGCATTTGTATATTTTGTTATTCTTTTCTCATATTATTGTAATATTTTTTGTACAGTGTACATTGTACTTTGCTTCTTTTCTGTTCTCCCCTCCCCCCCGCCGTTTACACTTTCACGTTTAACAAAATTACATTGTTAAAAATGTTGGATTTGCTCTTGTTTTTTAATTGTGGCACAAGGCAAAGGAGTTGGGATTTTTCAATAATATATGAAGGTTTGTGAATAAAAAAATGCATTTGCAGTATGCACCGCAATAGTCAGTAGTAGTCATATGTGTAACACTGATTCTCACCTCAGGTCTAATAGTTTATGTGATCTAGCAGAAATACAGTGTAGCCCCCATAAATGCATACACGTGTGACTGTTTTAGGGGACTAATGGTGAGTGGGACTTGTATTATGTGCCAGTGGGTTGGGCAGTGAAATGTAATGTAAGTAGTACTTACTGTACAAGCTTCTTTAGGATAAAGTGGTTTGTGTCATGCTGTCTCAATCTTTGTTCTGATTCCAGTGTAAGGCAGGGTACTTCTGTGATTCATGCTCAATTTCTGTGTGATGGAGTGTAATTTGTGACTTGAGTTTGATGGTTAAAAGGTTGAAGTAGGTGATTAACACCTCAGTTTAAATAGGGCCTCCTATTAACAGGCAACCAAGAGCTACTTAGTAAGGCAGCTACAGGCAGTGTCAGTAAAACTGGGCCAGTCAGTCCACCCTTGATCAGCAAAACTGAGAGAAAAATATGCATTTAAAATGGATCCTTTATGCATTTAACAGGTCTGTTTTACATAGGGACTCAGATATTCAAAGGGGTTGCACCTGGGGCAACAGAGTTGTGCTGGCGCAACCCTGCACTGTGCCCCAGTGAGATATTCAAAAGGCTACCAGGTGCAGCGCAATTCCCGATGTGCCACAGTGCAATGGTAATGTATTCGGCGCAAATGCAGGGGTGTGCCCATGCATATGTGGCACATCCCAATATTCAGCACAGGATGTGCGCTGCATATGCTGGCACAACCTTCATTGTGCAGCATAGTGGGGCTCAAAGTTGAGCCTATGAAAAGGAGGAACAAATCCTGGCCACCCACAGGTGGGCTGCTGTATTGTAGGGCACATCACAGCAGCCTCCAGCCGTGGGTGGCCACCCGCCTACTCGGAACACCATCCACAAGCACCCATATGGGCCTTGGTAGTCTAGTGGTACCCCCTTCCTTCCTGTAGCCACAATCACTTGTAAAATGAAATAAAAACAATCCCTGGTAGTCTAGTAGTACCCCCACTCCCTCCCATAGCCATGATCACCGGTAAAATGAAACATTGCAATCCCTGGTAGTTTAGTGGCCCCTTCACCCTGCCTATAAACCCCGAATGTGGGTAACCCCTACAGATCATACTCCTGGTGGTCCAGTTGCACCCCACCCTCCCACCCCACAGGACCCATTGCCCACCCAGCCCCCATCAGCGTGGCAGCTGCACCTCACCCACATACCACCCTGCCACCCACCAAACACAGCTTACAGTATGGGCTGTAAGCCCATTAGTCCACACTGTGGATCATTGGGCTTGCAGGGCACACTGTACTAGACAGCCACAGATATGTGAATGACTTCATTTACATATTTCTGGTTGTCTAGTACAGTATGCCCTGCAAGCTCATACTGTAAGCTGTCATTCAGCGGGCAGCCAGGAGGTATGCGGATGGGTTGCAGCAACCCGCTGATGATGGGGGCTGGGTGGGCAAGGGGTCCTGTGTGGGTGGGAGCAGTGGGGTGCCACTGACCACCAGGAGTATGATCTGTAGGGGTTTCCCGTGATCGGGCTACGGGAGGGGTGAAGGGGCCACTAGACTACCGGGATTGCACTATGTTTCATTTACCAGCTTATCAGGCCTCTGGCTACGGGGATACTAGACTACCAGGGGTTGTTTATATTTCATTTTACCAGTGATCGTGGCTACAGGAGAGAGGGGGGTACCACTAGACTACCAGGGATTGTGTTTTATTTACTATTACCCACGATCGTGGCTATGGGGTGGGGTATGCCCTAGGACCACCTCACTCCACACGTATTCTGTGCAGGGCACCAGGCACATTTCACCCGGCTGCCCTGCGCAACACATGCAAACTAATCCATAATGACATGCAAATGGCTCCATTTGCATGCCATCTTCTGAATATCGTGGGTGCTGCACCCAGAGCTACTGCATTTGCACTGGCACATCCCCGTGCTTCCTATCTGTGGCTTGCACTGGTGCAATATCACTGCACTATGAGCATTCCATGCCATATTCAATGGTGCTGTGCCATGGCACATCGCCATTGAATATCACCTAGTCCTGGCCTGGTGCGTCCCAGATGTGCTGCGCCCACACTTGTGCCATTGCCCGGTGCAGTCTGAATATCCAGGCCAGGGAGTATAAAGAAAAAAATCAGGACATGGAAATTCTATACATTTATGCAGGCTTCACATTTATCAGTATGTGTTTAAGTGGGATGCATTGTACACATATTAAAAAGTGA
This sequence comes from Neoceratodus forsteri, assembly GCA_016271365.2. Taxonomy (NCBI): domain Eukaryota; kingdom Metazoa; phylum Chordata; order Ceratodontiformes; family Ceratodontidae; genus Neoceratodus; species Neoceratodus forsteri. The sequence continues at coordinate 189,052,798 of CM028130.1, forward strand.
TAATTGTAAAAAGTGCAGTATGTGGTAACATGTTACATTTCCTTAACTACACTGTAAATGCAGAATAACTACACCGTAATGGTATTGCAATGTAGTTACCTACAACAAACATGTAACTACAGTGTAGATACCCCTGTTGCATGTAATTGATTACCTACCCTGCAGTTACATTGATACTGACACTTAAAAAGACTGTGGCCTAGTATTTGTATTTGTCTTGAATAGTATTTGTTTTAGTTAGCCTTAAGTGTAATCTTTGCAGTCTTGCATGTCAAGTATTCTGCTGATGAGGGATTGCTAGTGATTCCCAGGGTCAGGCTGACCATGTCTGGAGCAAGATCAGTTGCCTTTGTAGCACCGATCCTGTGGAATTCTCTACCTCATTGCATTAGAGAGTGCCCATCTGCTGAGGCCTTTCAATCTGCCTTGAAGACCTATCTTTTTACCTTTGCCTTTCCTGAGGTTTAACTCCTGCTAATTTTATAACTGACTTTTAATTATGTGTTTTATGGTTACTGTGTTTTAGTTATCTTTATGTACAATGCCATGGTCTTCTGGAATGGCGTTTTAGAAATAAAATTTGCTTTGCTTTTACTGATTAATGAATGCCACCTCTTACCCTAGCCAAAAAATGTTGAAAAAGGTAATGGAATATCATTGGAATGGGGTGGGATTTACAGTGGGGTTAATTATCAGGATTTTATATCATCCAAATGCAGTCCTAGCTGATTTGCTACTGAAAATCAATGGCTCCCACCATACGACAGGCTTCTTTAAATTAAAGCTAAAATGACTATGCATCAAAAAATACTGCAACAAACCAGTTTCAAGGGGAACAGACATTGTAAATAATAAGCAAAATTTAATTTATCCTTTCAGGTGCAGAAAGGACATTTTTCTTTTTAATTAAGGCATTATGCAAAAAACTAGCCTGCATTAAGTCACAATCTATTTTATCCTATGTTGCATTGCTTGCTACACATTTTACAAAATATATTATCATATTTTGCTTTTGTCTTTGCAGAACTTACAGCGCTCTGTAATTTATGAACGCAGTGTGCACTGCAGAATAGATTAAAAAATAACATGGCGCTTTGTAAATTATATCACATATTATAGATGCATTCTGTATACGTTCATTTTTTCTTTCCTACCTAAATGTAATTCTGAACAGATCCAATAAATCACTCACTGCCCTCAGTAGAGAGATAGAACCATAATTGTTTTACTTCTAAAACCTAAATGGGGACATTGTGTCAGCATGATTATTTACTTTCTATTTAGAATCGCCATTTACCCTGCTGGTATTATGTGAGTGGTTTGCAATAATGCAAAATCTATTTGCCTTTATTACAGCTTAAGGTACTCAGATGCCATAAAACTTACTGTCTAGCTAGTGCTTGCTTGGCAAAAAATGTCGAAATTCAAAACGCTCTTTATTTTACTATGTTAAACAGATTCTCATGCTGTGTAATTATTATACAGGGGGTCATTCAAAAACTAATGAGCTAATTATCATGTGTTATAATTCCTCATATATGAAAAATCTGTAACTCATTAGTATAAAAGAAATCAAACATAACTAATAAAAATAATATCACTTCTTTTCACAAGTGTTGCAGTTTTGCTTTCTTTTTTATATTCTGTTTTTTGCTCTAGACTTCGCCTTCTTCTTCAGGACTCCAACAGTTCAGCCCTGTAGCTCCATTGCCTCCCAGAGTTTTTCTGTCCACTCCTGGTGGGCTACTGTGACTTGTCTCCCACAGCATGGCCATCGCAGGGGTTCCCCAAGCCCCTTGAGAAATTGACATCCTCCATCTGGTGGGGAGACTAGCACCCGAGTTGGTGGGAGCAGGGCCTGCAGGTTGTCGTATCCTTCATGCCACTCAGATGAGGATTTACTGTCCTTCTGTTCCTCCCTTCTCCTGAGGACACCACCATGGCATGTCATCAGATACACTTGTGTACACAAGTGCATACATGCATGCATGCATACTGATGCCAGCAGCATCCTTTCCAACCCATCTCCATCCTCTGTTGCACTTCCCACTGTGTTCACCTGGGGGGGTGTGACAACAAGGCTCAGCATCCTCTCTCCCTGGAAGGAGGGCGTGTCCTTGGGGATGCTCAGCCTTCCTCCCTCAGCCAGCCCTCTGATGATCTGAGTTTGTTCCCAAACATGGGCTGACAGCACCATGAGCAGAAGCCCCATCACTGTGCTGATGATTAGTCAATTACAGTTTTGCCTTCTAGCATCATTTTTGCTTGAGATGAGTCATTGCCTGTAATACCCATGTGACTCAGTGGTAACACTCTTTGATCCAGATCAGAAGGTTATAGATAAAAATAGTGGTCAGAAACTCAAATCTTACCCACTACCGATATGGTTCTGCAGAACCAATGGAATGATTGCTAACCTGTTGAAGCAGCCAATCATTGGACAATGCAATAACTTAGGTACTACAGGCTGGTTGAGCCTAACCTCTGAGGTAAGAAAACTGATGGTGACCATGTTGAAAGAAAGAAGAGTAGAATTCCTGGAATCTAATGGATTTCAGAATATAAGCAACACAAGTTCACAGAAGGAATTCATGCCAGATAAATCTGATAGACTTTTTTTGCCGGTGACCAGAAGGGTGACACAGGGTAAGCTGTGGATGTGGCCTCCTTGAACTTCAATAAGGATTTTGACACATTAACACATGGAAGCTTACTACAGAATTAAGAGGCCTAAGGGTGGAGAACAAAATATCCTAATGGGTGTGAGACTGGTTAATGAACAGAACCCAGAGGATAGTGCTAAATGAGGATTGCAACAAACTGGGTGTTTTCCTGCTCCTCTCTGTGGTGGTTATTAGGTGGGAAGTTAAACATCCCGAGGCTCACCCAGGACATTCTAGGGCTTACTGGGGGAGGAGAAGAATAAAACTTCGAGAAGATCCTCTATTTTTCTGGGAGGGCCTGTCATTGACATGCAACTGCCACCTGGGTGACCACTGGAGTAGGCAGAGCAGCTTGTATTAGCACAAAAGCTGACAGCTTCTATTTGTCTGCAAATTATGATCAAATCTTTTTCCTCCTCTTTTCCCTGTGAGTTCCACTCTCCTGGACATGAATCTATCTGCTGTTGCCCCAGAGTAACAGTGCGCCCGCTCTTGTCCATCCAAAGTGTGACCCACCACCCTCCCTGTTGCCCTCACTATTAAATCCCATACTACTAACACCTTCCTCTTACCCCTTTTGAAGCCCCCTCACTCAGTAGCATACCTCCTTCAGACAATGCCAGTTGAGTGTACTCATCCTGTCCACACTGTGTGAGATATCTGAAACATTTGGAACAACAGCATCCAATACAAGAAAATATATTCAAGATCCAATTATCTAATTAGGAGGAGCATGGAGGTGGTGAAGGCAAGCTTCCATGGTCTCAGCAGAGTAATGTAATAAACAGCAGGAGCTGTGTAACCTTCTCAGATGGTCTAACATGGCCACACCTGAATGACAGGCTATTCAGCATGTGGCTAAAAAGAGATGCAAGAAGGACAGATTTCAGTTCCTTGGGGTCTGTGGCCCAACTTTGAAGGAATGGAAGCTGTTTAAGAAGGAAGTCCTAAGTCCTAACAAAGAAGGTATGAGAGTGTTAAGGAGAATTATTGTGCAACAGATCCAGGAAGATTTAAACTAGGAAAGGAGGCAACTCAGTTGGGGTGAGGCACAAAATCACAACTGGGGGGGAGCATTCCTAGCCTTACCAAGCAAATGCATGAACAAAAATGGTAACTAGGCAGAAACATTCATGGAAACTCCACTTTCCCTCTCCCTCAAGTCACACCTGGAAACAAGCCTTTGCTCAGTGTGCCTCATCCAACTACCAGTTTTAAAGCTATCAATCAATCATTCAATCAGTCATTCAATCAATCACTCAATTAATCAATCAATAAAACTAATTCTGCCTTTCTTGAAACTGCTGGTTGAGTTGGCCTCTACCACTTCTTCAAGTAGGTTATTCCATTTAGCCAGCACTCTTTCCAGGTCTTACCCAAGACCAAACAATAAATAGTGAAAATACATTAAAAAATTAAATAGCAAAACTGCAGAACAAAATGTAAATAGTGAAAATAGTAACAAAACGATAAATAGCAAAACTGCATGCAACAAACCTAATATATAACAAAACAATAAATAGCAAAAATGCATAAAAGCAATAAATCACAAAATAGAAAAAATACATAAAACAATAAATTGAAAAAAACAACTAGAATATAAGAACATAAAAAAAGTGTCAGCAGATGGGGACCATGTAATCCATCTAGTCTGCCCTAGAAACTACCCCCCTCCATATGCAGCCTTTGTCCTAACTTGTCCTTTGTATCTGTTCCATGTGAGTTTGAACTCCCTGATTGTCTTTGATGCTACCACCTCCTGGGGCAGGCCTTTCCATGGGACTATCACTCTTACTGTGAAGAAGTACTTCCTGAGGTTGCTCTTGAACCTTCTCCTACCAGTCTCATATCATGCACCCTTGTGCATGCTGCCATATTCTGTTGAAACAGATTGCCTGTCTGAGCTGGGTTAAATCCCTTCATGTGCTTAAATGTTTAAATCATTTCCCCTCTGTTTCTTCTCTGCTCAAGGGAGTATAGGTTCAGCTCTCTGAGCCTTGCTTCATATGACCTGTGATGCAGTCCATACACCATCTTAGTAGCCCTTCTCTGCACCGTTTCCAAACGGTCAATGTCCTTTTTGAGGTAAGGTCTCCAGAACTGAATGCAGTACTCCAAGAGTGGCCTCACCAAGGACCTGTAGAGGGGCATGATAACCTCCCTCTTTCTACTAGAAATACCTCTACTTATACATCTGAGGATACCGCCCACTCTCTGTGCCGCTGTCTCACATCATTTCCCTACCTTCAATTTGTCAGTGAAGATTATGCCGAGATCTCACTCTGTTTGTCTCTTCAAGTTGATGTCCTCCCAGTGTGTACTTTTTTCCAGGGTTCCTTTTTCCCCAAGTGCATTGTCTTACACTTTTTGGCTTTAAATTGAAACTGCCAGTCCCTGAACCAATCCTCTAGCCTTCTAAGGTCAGCTTCCATGTTCTCTGCTCCTTCCCTTGTGTCCATTCTGTTGCAAAGTTTTGTATCATTTGCGAACAGGCAGACCTTCTCTGTTAGCCCATTCGATATGCCTGCTATAAATATGTTAAATAGGATCAGTACCACTACTGATCCCTGCGGGATGCCTCTGTTCACCCTACCCTACCTTGACAATGACCCATTGACTAGCACTCTGTGGGTCCTGTCATTCGGCCAGTTACTGATCCAGCTGACCATCTTCTGGCCAACTCCCATATGTTCCAGCTTGTTGGTTAGCCTTCTGTGATGGGCGGTGTCAAAGGCCTTGCTGAAATCTAAGTATATAATGTCCACCGCCCCTCCCTGAGCTAATGTTCTGGTGACCCAGTTGAAGAAGTTGATCAATTTGGTTTGACAAGAGTGTCCTGCTGTGAAGCCATGTTGCTTTGGGACCATTTTTCCAGTATCTGTTAGGTGCGCCACCATCCTCTCTTTTAGTAGTGACTCCATCATTTTCCCCACAACTGAAATCAAACAGACAGGGCAGTAATTCCCTGCCTCTCCTTTGTTTCCACTTTTGTGTAAGGGCACAATGGTTGCCTGTTTCCAGTCCTGAGGTATTTTCCCACTGTCTAGTGACTTGTTGAAGAGCTCAGCCAGTGGTGCGGCCAGTTCCTCTCAGAGCTCCTTCAATATATTAGGGTGTATGCCATTCAGTCCCTCTTTTAGGACCCTCTCCACTGTGAAGGGGCTAGTATCTGCTCCCTGGGTATCTTCATTTCTCCTGCTCAGTGTGGGACCTTTGCCACTGTCCTCTATGCTGAAGACAGAGAAAAATACCTTGTTTAGCACTTCTGACTTGTCCTCATCACTCTCTGCCATCTTACCTTCCTTGGTTGCTAGTCGGACTATTCTTCCCTTAGTTTTTCTTTTTTTCCTTATGTATCTATAGACGGTTTTGTCTCCCTTCTTAACACCCTGTGCTATTTTCTCTTCTGTCTGTGTTTTTGTCCTTCTAATAGCTCTCCCTGCCCCCTTTAATTTGTTCTTGTACTCTTCCATGTCTGCTTCGTATGCTTGAATTGTGTAAAAGCATTTTTTTTCTCTCTTTGATTTTGGATGCTACTTCATGACAGAACCAGAGAGGTCTTTTCCTTCTTTAGGACTTGCTGATCTGCTTAGTGCAAACAGTTATTACTGTATGCAGAGCAGCCTACAGAGTATTCCAGCAGTCCTCCATATCTCCTGTGATTCCTCCTTCTAGCATGGATGCCACCATAGTTCTCATCTTGGGAAAGTTGGCTTTTCTGAAATCTAGTACCTTGATTTTGATGTGACTAATATCCTCCATATTATTCACAGTAAACCAGATTGAACTGTGATCTTTGTTCCCTAGATTGGCTCCCACTTCTGCTTCTGGGAACTTTGTGCTGTTTGTCAATACTAGATCCATTATTGCTTTGTTTCTGGTGGGTGAGTTCACCAGTTGACCCCAATTAGTGCAATTGGTCATTTGCATTTTTAATGTTTTGGTTGTGTAATTTTGTTGAAATGCTTGGTCTGAGTACGTTTGGTGCTATGTTTGGTCCAAGTATGATTGGTGCATCCTTGTGCTGAACTAGTTGGTGATGAGGGAGGGGCATTTGGCAACTCTTTTTGTGCTAACGGTGCCTGTGCCACCCCCTTCCACTAGTTTAACAGACAGATGTGAACATTGAATTTTTGCTCTAGTGCTCTGGTCCCCTCCTTTGAGAGGTGTAGGCCATTGAATTTAAAGAACTCTCATTCCCAGAATTCCTGCCATTTTCCAATAAAGTGGTGAACTTTTTCCTGGCACTAGTCCTTTAGCCAGGTGTTTATTTCTGAGATGTCCCCTTCACTGATATTCTGCCTGCTGTCTCCTTTTTTCCAGACTGGCAGAATTTCAGAGACGGTGATAGTGGACAAAAGGGAAGCAAGTTTGTCACCCAGCCTGGTGAGGTATTGTTTCATTTCCTCTACTGACTTATTAGCTAGGTCATTCATACCTATGTGGAGAATGACATGTGTGTCTCGATCAATGCCTTGCGATTGGTGTCCCTCCGTGCAGATGTTTCGGGGAGGCCCCTTACTGTAGCTGAAGCACGGTACCACTGGAGGTGAATCTTTACACCCCTAATCATTGAACTGCCAATTAACATAGAAACATAGAATCTGACAGCAGATAAGCACTGCTTGGTTCACCTAGTCTGCCCATTTCCCTACCTAATGGATAAGCTGCAGATCCTAGTTAACCAACAACCTACTTCCTCCTACCCCGCACTAGAATTGCCTTATGTCTGTCCTATGCATTCTTGAATTCCCCCACTTTTTCTGACTCCATGACCTGCTCAGGAAGGCCATGCCATACATCCACAACCCTCTCCTTGAAAAAAATACTTCCTCACATTACCTCTGAGCCGTCCCCCTTCTATCTTCAAATTGTACTTCCTTGTTCTTGCACATCTCTTTTTCTGAAAGATGTTATCATTTTGGACTTGTTTGATTCCCCTTGAGGTACTTGAAAGTTTCTTTCATGTCCTCCCACCCCCTCCTTTCCTCCAGGGTATGCATATTAAGCTTCTGTAGTCTCTCCTCATATGTCTTCTGGTGCAGACCCTGAAACATTTTAGTTGCCCTCCTCCAGACAGCCTCCATCCTGTCTATGTCCTTGCAGAGATGGGTCTCCAGAACTGCATGCAGTACTCCAGATGGGGTTTCACCAACTGTCTGTACAGAGGGATAACAACTTTATGTTTTCTACTGGTGGTAACGTTTCCTATGCATCCCAGTATCCCTCCAGTCCTCCTTACTGCCTTCTCACATTGCTTGCCCACCTTTAGGTTATCTGATATGACTACCCCCAGGTCCCTTTCCATTTTTGTTGTTGTTAGTATTTCACCCCCCCACATTGTGTACTCTTCCCCTGGGTTTTTGTTTCCCAGGTGCATTACTTTACACTTCTTGGTGTTGAATCTAAGCTGCCATATATTTGACCATTCCTCCAACCTTGTCAAGTCCCTTCTCATCCTTTCCCCTCTACCTTGGGTATCAACCTTATTGTAGATCTTTGTGTTCTCTGCAAAGATACATACTTTTCCTTCTAATCCCTCTGCAATGGCACTTATAAAGACATTAAAGAGTACTGGTCCCAGTACTGAACCTGGCAGTACCCCGCTAGTAACCCCACTTTCTTCAGAGTGGACTCTGTTTACTGTTACCCTCTGCATCCTGTTGTCCAGCCAATTTTTTACCCAGGCTGTCACCTTGGGACCCACTTCAAGGCAGGCTAATTTGTACATTAATCTTTTATGTGGGACTGTGTCAAATGCCTTGCTAAAGTCTAGGTAGGCCATGTCCACAGCTCCTCCCTGATCTACTACTCTGGGTTTGCAGAAGTTTTGATGCTCATTACAATATTTGTCATGGTAGATAGTGCAGTGTACCTATTCAATGTTTGAATAGATTTGGTACCTTCCTGTACTGAGGGTTTTGTGCCAGTAGTGCAAGACCTGATCTGTTGCCAGCCCCCTGACCTGTTTGTCCTTTGGGGTAGGGGTATTGGTGTAGTGCGCCTTGAAACTAAAAGTTTTATGCTGTTGCCCAGTGGTAGCCGATTTAGTATATCATGGAGGTATTTTATTTCAGCCCATGCTGCATGAAGCTGTGATCAGAGGTCTCTGATTGTGGAGCATGTTGGACAGTGCCCCACTCTGTAAATGAAGTCCTTAGTAAAAAGTGTGCCACAGTTATTGCAGTTCAAAAGGTTCATAGTGGCCTTTACTTTTCTATTTAATTTCCTGGAAAGAGAAGTAGATTGCTTAGAGGCAATCTTTGGACTAAAGAAAAAGGATGCCTGCTATTTTGCTGGGGTGGGTATCTGCTCGGGGCACAGGAGGTGGCTGTTGTCCTGAACTGTTATGGATGAAAGGAACTAGTGAAAATACATAACAAAACAATGAATAGTGAAAATATCAAAAATACCTAATGTACAATAGCAACAATAGATAAAACAATGCATAATGAAAATATCAAAAATACATAGCAAAAATAGTGAATTTACATAATAAATAGCAAAAGTACATAATAACACAGTATATAAGAAACATTCATAACAAAACAATGCAGCACAAAAATACATAATAAAAAAATCGTGGAAAGACGTAACAAAACAATAAACAGTGACACTAGTAAAAATCATAAACAAAAAGTGAAAGTAGTAAAAATACCTACAGTAACAAGACAGTAAGTAGAGAAAAAGGATAAAATAATACATTTGAAAATAAAACAATAAATAGTAAAACTACAGTACATAATACAATAAATAGTAACAATTCACACAAACAATAAATAGTGAAAACAAGTAACACAACAAACAGAAAATACTGTACATAACCAAACAAATGTTAGCAAAAATAGCAAGAATACGTAATACAGAAAACTAAAACAATAATACCAAAGTATTTACAGGCAACTTATTATCAAATGGGCACATAATATTAAAACAAACAAAAACTATCAAGATTTTCAATGGCCTGCGCTCCCACAGCAAAATGAAGATACAATTATACTATCTGAAACAGAAGGGAAATTCTTCCTAAAAAACTTTGTTAATGCATCAGTTAGGGTGAATACCACAGTGACAAAAGCAGGGAAATGAGATTTTGGGTTTCCAACCTAATCCCCCCAGGTTCCCACCTACAACCCCTTGCCCATCCTCCCACCTTTCACTCAACAACAGGCATCAGGTGTTAGGGAACAGGCCTAACTTTCACCCCATTGTCCTATACTGTAGTGTATAAAGGTTGTTTGCACACAGAATGGGGTGAGAGTTAGGCCTGATAACCCCATGGCACGTCACAACGCCTGTTGGTGTGTGGAGGGTGAGGGGGTGGGGTGGTGGGGTGGGAACCCTAGGGGTAGCTTGTTAGGGTTGGAAACCCTAATGCCTTATTTCCCTGCTTGGGTCACTGTGGTATTCACCCAAACTGATGCATTAACGAGGTTTTTTTGAAAAGAATACATATATATATATATATATATATATATTCTTTACAAAAACTGTGTTAATTCATCAGTTAGGGTTGTTTCTATACCGACAAAAGTGTGGAAATTCAATGTTAGGGTTACCAACCCAACCACCTCACCCCAACCCTACCCCCACCAACAGGCATTGGGGTGTGCATTGGGGTCGTCTGCCTAACTCTCACCCCATTCCATGTGTAAAGAAGCTGAGGTGGTGCAGTATAGGCGAATGGGGTGAGAGTTAGGCATGATGACCCCTATGCACACCCCAATGCCTGTTGGTGGGGTTGGGGTGGAAGTGGAGTAGTAGGGGCAGTAACCCTAAAGTTGAATTTCTACACTTTTGTTGGTGCAAAAACAATACTAACTGATGCATTGGCAGAGTTTTTGTTGGGGGGGGGAGGCTGAGCTAACCAGCCAAGATGGAAGCTGTGTAACTAAGCTGCTGCAGTTCCACTCTTATCCATCCTGTTACATCCGAATTCTCAACACCCATATCTCCAGGATATTTCTCCGGATTTGCATTCTGTATATTGAGCTGAAGCTAAATCTACCTAAAGTGAGTAAATTGGACAAGGGATTGCTATTTTATTGTCTGTTGAAGATTTTTCTCATTGCTACCTCAGGCCTGTAAGAAATTTGCAAACCACTAGGCTCCCGCAGGGGCACAGTCCCAAGAGAGGAGATGGCCCACTCTAATGATCCTCAGATACCCCTTACTCAGACAGTGGACCAACAACTAGGTAATATCACCTCTATGCTAAACGGAGTATTATTGGATACAACAGCACTCATTTCCACCACTTCTAACACCAAAAAGGATGTTGAGAAGTTAACCTCCAGAGTGGTGGATACTGAACTTCAAATTAAACAGCAAGCCCAAATCCTACATGACCAATTTCTCCAAACTAGGGACCATCATAACTAGATACGGTATCTACTGGCCAAGGTTGATGACCTTGAAAATCGAGGGAGAAGAAAAAACATTCGGATTGTGGGGCTCCTGAAGGGGACTGACGGCCCAGATATGATCTCCTTTTTGCAAACTTCTCTTCCAATAATGCTTAAGAGAGGGCCCACAGGTTACTAGCCCCAAAGTCTCAGCCTGGGTACCGTCCTCGCCCAATACTGTGTAAATTTGCCAGATACCTGGTTAAAGAACTATGTCTGAAAGCTGCTAGAGACCTCAGAATGCTGCATTGGGATGGGGCTCTGGTTCAGAAATTCCAGGACTATTCATAGGACTTATCCCGGAGACGTAGAGCCTATGGTCCGGTAAAGCAGGCCCTTTACAAGTTCAACCTTCTGACCTCTCTAAGACACCCTTCGCAACTACGTGTACTGTACAAGGGTGAGCAGCTTACCTTTAACTCCCCGGCTGAGGTGGAACTCTTCTTGGAGGACATCGGTGGTGAAGCTGGGCCACAATGAAAGTTCACCCCTCTGCCTCGTGGTTATACCACATCATTCATGGATACCTCTGCTCCTCCCGAAGGCTCTCAGGGCTGAAGCTCTATGCCCTTCCCCCACAGTGCCAGCTGGAAGACCTGAGTGGCAGAAGCAGCATAGGGGCAGACAATGAAAGAAAGCGACTGGCAAGTCGGGGAAGCCCTCTCTGCCTTCTACTGAGAAACCACGAAGGAATCACTCAAGGAGCCAGCAGCGGGCCCACCGGCATCAGGGAGCAATGGCTCCTCCACTTACTTCATGCCCGTGAAGCTGTCCAACAGATATAAGCCGCTCAGAGATTTGTTGCAAGCAGCCCTGGTTATGCCGACAGAAGCACCAGCCACGAAGATGTACTCTGCCTGGACAATGCAGAGGGGCTGACTGAAAAGGCTCCCTTTGAGACAAACTGGGCAGTTGAACCTTGGAGTCCATGGGAGGACAGGAGCTCTACATCTTTATTGGTGAAGCCGCAAGATGGGTAAAGGTCCCAGGGTTATGTAATTTTGTCAAATATTTTGCTTTGGTATACAGGGCAGCTTGAAATCCAGGGCTTCCCTAGCTTGTCCTCAATGTAATGCCTCCTTTCCTAGGGCCAGGCCATAACATCTGCCTTGTGCGATGTACGCTGAGTCCCCATTGCTATGAGCCCCAGCCCCTTTTCTCCATTCCTTCTCCAGCTGCACAGCTTGCTCTCCGCGACACTCGCAAATGACATTCAGGTCCTGGATTAAATGTGCCGTGTACAGTCCGGCCTGATCTGTGATTAAAATGTAAGTAGTTGGGCTCCTAGTATTATGTTAATCTCCTCCGTTGAGGAGTTATTGCTGTTACGCGCTTTACAGGGTAGCCCAGCTACTACACTATGTAGCATCAGTGGTTGTCACCCCTTCGTTCTGTTTAGTTTTTAATTGCCAGCAGGTTCCTGCATGATTTCAGGTGAGGGATTTTGATTTAGCTCCATATTACAAGCCCCTGACATGTTACCCTGTAACTTTTCTGGGATTTTAATCCCCGAGGCTTCTCCCACAGATCGGGGCTGCTACCTTGTACACATAAGGTGCTCTGGCACTCAGGGGATAGCTCTCATGCGGAGTAGAGTAGAGTAAGAATGTATAGAATGTGGGCTGTCTGTAGAATGTTGACCTATGGAATATGTTTAAAGCCTGAGACTTATTGGGGATAATATGGCTTCAGAAGGTTTACTATGGAGTTATTTCCAGGCACAAGCCCACTGGTGTTAGTGGCCGCTATATTTCAAGGGTTGTCTGGATTATGAATGTCTCTCTCATTCTTATACCCTAGGGGCCCTGATATTGCAATGATATCACCATGGTGACAGTATTTGTGACACTGTATAGTTAATTGCACCTACCATTCCAGTAGAGGTACTTATTTTCTTTTCTTTACTAAGCTGAAAGAAACTTAATGTTATTATAATTCTCAATACATTCTGGCTCTCCCTGCTCTTTCTACTCATTTGTGAAAGCTAGTTTAGGGTTGGTGTGGGTATATTTGTTCCAGGATATGGAGAACTGGCACCCTCTTTACATTGTTTTTGATGGCTAGAGATGCACATACAGTGCTGTCCTCCTTGTGTGACCCTAATCCCACAGGTTATTCACACTCCCCCCCCCACCCCCGGGGATAGTCTTGGGCCATTGGGAGTTGATGGTGCGTTTGCCTCCTCCCTGGTAGAAAACAGGCTACACCCCCCCACTCTGTCCCTGGTGAGGCACCTCAGCATCTATTCAGCATGCTGATCTACCTTTCAGCCGAGGAGCTGCTCTTTAACTTACCTAACCTAACCCCCTAGATTGCATTGGTACTCTGGAAACATCCGGGACACTCCAGGGTGGTATATAGGTTTCCTTTTCTCTTCGTTGTCCTATCAGATTTACCGATAATTATAAAAGTGATTTCAGTGTTTATTAGGACCTGCAGAGAACGTGTTATGGCCCTGTTTAGGCCTGTTGGGCTGCTTAAGTTAGGCTGGGGACCCTTATTTAGTTATTGGAATATTCATTTTAGCTTTCAGCTAACACTCTACTTAGCATCCATATTTAATTAAAGTTGCTGGCACACAAAATGGAAGCATCCTGACAATGGCTACGTTTTCAGATATCACAACCATTACTTGGAAGGTCAGGGGTTTGAATTCTCCCATAAAGAGAAAAGTGGTACTGTCCCGGCTAAAAAAATTGGGCACCCAAATTGCTTTTTTATAAGAGACTAAATTAAGTTCCAAAGAAACTGTGAAGTTGGTGAGGGATTGGGTAGGTGCAGAAGCTCATTGCATGGCAAAATCAGCCTAACGGGGTGTATCCATTTTGTTACATAAATCACTGCAATAGCAGGCTAAAGAGGTTTACAGAAGGGGAGGTGGTAGGTGGATCATTCTGAAGGTCTCTACGCCCTCTGGCCCCCTGATCCTTGCAAATATATATGATCCCAAGGAGGATTCTCCCGAATTTTTTTACTGTATTTCACAAAAGCTCATGGATATATCGTATGACAATACTGAGTTGCTCATGGGAGGTGAATTTAATCTGGTAATGGACAGCCTTCTGGATAGATTCAATGCCAGACCAGAGCCCCACTGCAGAGTGCAGCAGTCACTGCAAGATCTTATTTCCCTGCATCAGCTGTCCAATGTGTGGAGGGTATTGAATCCTTCAGTAAAAGATTTCTCCTTTTTCTCTGCACCCCGGCAAATGGCTAGTAGATTGGATTATTGGCTCACTTCTTCTAACATCTCTAAGGCCACCTGTGGGGTAGTTATTTCACAAATATATATCTCAGATCATGCTCCTGTCTGCCTTACCTTCGTACTCACTCTAAAAATCTCCAAATCACTTCTGTGCAGGTTGGATCCCCTCCTGCCGTATGATAAGAACTTCACCCAGTGGCTTCAGGTGGCTAGAGAAGAATTTTTCCTTCACAATGCCCCTTCTTCTGCCTTAGCTGCAAGCACTTGGGAGGCCTACAAGGCCACTATTAGGGGAGGCATCATTAGCTTCGCCTCATATAGGCAGAAGATGAGGGACCCAGAACTTCTCCTGCTAGACAACACTTTAAAAGATATGGAGGCTAAGTATAAAGCAAAGCCCTCAGTGCTTCAGACATCGACAATTTTAACCGCTCTGGCTGCCACCCATTTAAAAATCAATACACTGGTCAGCAGGAAGGCTGAGCTCTATAGTCACAGAACCCAGCACCATTACCAAACTGAGGGTGAAAAGGCTAGCAAGTTGCTGGCCTTCAGGCTAAAACAAAGGCAAGCTAAAAGAGTTATCACCAGCCTAAGGGACGGGTCAGGGAATCTCTCCATGAACCCCACCTCTATTAATAACACTATGATCGAGTTCTATAAAATTCTTTACTCTTCCCAAGGTTGTTGGGACGGTGAGTCTTACACTGAATTTATTGAGCCCTTGCCTCTTGCTAAGCTTTCTGACTCACAGAAAGCCACACGAGACCTACCCATAACAGAGGCAGAAATTGGCAGAGCCATTACTGAGATGGCTCCTCATAAAGCACCTGGGGGGGATGGTTTGTCAGTGGATTTTTACAAACTAGTTCAGCCTTTGATTACAGCCCCCCCGGGCGAACATGTTGAACAAGGTGCACTTGTGTGGGCAGCTCCCTCCTACCCTATCTGAGGCCATAATTACCATACTACCAAAAGAGGGTAAAGATCTCTCCCTCCCCTCCAGTTACAGGCCTATTTCTTTAATCAATACTGATGCCAAGATTCTGGCCAAGGTTTTCGCTACTAGACAAGAGGAATTCCTTCCAGAGATTATTCACCCTTCGCAGGTGGGATTTGTTAAGGATCAAATCAGCTCAGATCATATCCGGGCCCTAGTACCCTTAATACAGATAGCAGCCTCCCTCCACACCCCAGCGGCAGTGGTTACAATTGACTTTGAGAAGGCCTTTGACATGGTAGGCTGGGAATATTTATTCACAGTCATGAACACTTTTAACTTTGGCCTGTACTTTATCACTTGGATAAAGACTCTTTATTCCTGCCCTACCGCCAGGGTCCTTACCAATAATGTCCTCTCTGAACCATTTTGTCTACAGAGAGGGACCAGACAAGGATGCCCATTATCCCCCCTACTTTTTGCTTTATCTATTGAACCCCTCAAGGCAGCCCTCAGAAATCACTCTCATATACATGGACTTCAGGTTAAGGACAAAAGTTATATCACTAAGTTGTATGCCGATGACTGCCTGATCCTGACCCCAGACCTACCACACAGCCTACCACACATCCTTTCTACATCACAAACATTTGGTAAAATCTCAGGCTTGAATACCAATCTAGCAAAGTCTGAAATCCTCCCTCTTAATACTCTTACTACATTGCCCATTGTGGATTCCCAAGGCCTGGCCTTGGCAATATCCGAAATAACATACCTGGGCATTCGGCTTACCTCCAAACTCTCGTCCTTAATGGACATAAACTGTAAACCCCTAGTGACCAAACTACAATCTGCCATGAACAGATGGGCTCATTTGCACCTCTTCCTGGCAGGCAAGATTGCCACGCTCAAAATATTGCTTGCCCCTAGAGTATACCACCTACTATCCCATATTCCCTTTCTTCTTTGCGAGGCATGGAATCAAAAGCTGAACACTCTGATCAGCTCCTTTTTATGGGGTTCGCACAGACCTAGATTTAATAGAGCTAAATTGAGTGCTCAAAACCTGAGGGGAGGCTGGAACCTACCTGACTTCTCTCAGTACTCCATAGCATTTATTGTAGCAAAGACCCTAAAGGAGGAGGGTCCCTGTCACTCCCTTTACTCTCTGGCATGGTCCAAAATTGAAAGAGACCTCTTGCAGGGCCCTTCGGTTTCCACACTGGTACCTCACCCCCTTCCAAAGCAGCACAAGGGCTGGCTCTCCATACATCATGCATATCTAGCCTTGCAAAAATTGGGGCTCAAAACCTCTTGATGCCTTGACTTGGGAAATCATACCCCTCTCTGGAATAACCCCAGCCTCTGTATTAATAAATCTTCCATGAACTGGGTGGACTGGGCCTCTAAAGGAATACTTTACACTGGGGACTTGAGTTCCCCAGAACACTCAGACATGGACTCATTCCAGGGTTTGCAAAACAGGTATGGCCTCCCCCACAGTGATTTTTGGAAATACCTTCAGATGAGAAGCCTATACCAGTCTTGGGTTAAGAAAAGATGCACCTGTGTCACTTGTATAAAATGTAAAGTTGTTAAACCTTCTTTTCCTATAGATGACTGGATTATGCATTCCAAAGGTAGGGCTGGTCTTATACAGGGATTTCAAAGAGATAGTGCTCCCAACCCCTCTCTGCCGGCCAAAACCAAGTGGGCCACCACATTACAGATCACCATTACTGATCTACAATGGCGACAGTGCTGGTTGAGAACTCGACAGGCCTGCTGTATTCCCAAAAGCCTTCTTTTACAGAATAAAATACTGCACCTCTGGTACTATACCCCATCCCAACTAAACCAGATGGGTCTTCTCTCCTCTGACTGTTGTTGGAGATGTGAGGCCCCAGATGTGGATCTGCTTCACATCCTGTGGTCATGTACTCCTTTGAAGTCCTATTGGGAGGCAGTAATCCTACATTGTTCCTTATCTTAAAGACGCCTTCCAGCAGATCCTGGTCTTTGGCTATTAGGCCTTATACCCAAGGTTCTCACTCTCCAAAAGCCTCTACACTGTGGCTCATATAGGCCTCGGTAGAATGTAAGCATCTATTCATATGTTGCGGAGAAATCTAGAGGTTCCATCCCTGGTAGAGTGGCTCAGTGCCATAGAAAGGTTGGCCACCCTGACCAGGATATTTTGTGTTAAAAAACAGTGTTATAACAAGTTTGAAGCACTTTGGGACCCTTATTTAATCTATGTTGACCACAGTAACCATGCCTTGCCACTCCAGATATTCAGGGACAAACTGAAACCCCCATGATCACCCCTAGTAGTAATGGCTGGATCAATTGTTAAAAGACTGCAATGGCTTTTTCTTTATAGCTATCTTGAGTGTCCCACCTCCAGATGGTCATACAGGTCCCCTCCCAAAAAGCAAGTTTCTACACCTTATGTGAAGATGCTCTGTCATTCTTGAGCCCGCCTTTTAAAGTGAAAATACCTTTCTGGATTTTCTTAGTATACCTATGGTAGGATTTTCCAGGTTTAATGATGCTTCTGAGTAAATACTTCATTAAGCCAGTTGTAATACATACACCAGCACATATGGTTGTTTGTATGGTACCTCGGCTGTTTGTATTAAGTGGCATGTTTGTAACCACTTTAAAGCCATTTGGTCTACTAGTTCTACATGTAATAATCTGAAATCTCCAATAAAAAGATTAACTAAAAAAAAAAACAAAGTTTTGCAAAGAATTTCATTTCTTTCTTTTAAAAGTGTAATGAAATGTGGGAAAAGGGTAGCAGGGTGGAAGTGGGGCCCTTTGGCCCTGCCCTCCCACCAAGCCACTTGTTTGTGCATAATGTATGTGTGGGTTGGAGGGTGGGCCCTCTGGGCCCTGCGCTTCCACTTATATATAATCATGGAGCCATACAGCAGCCCTATAAGGCAAGGAGGCTTTGCAACAGTAATTTACACATATCTTGGGAACCACAGCAGGTAGAAAAAATATTAAAGTGTCATTGTAATCATGACAGTGTGCAGTTCTCACAACCATATAATGACTGAACCTGTATCTGGCATTGTTTCTGAGATACATGCACCAAAACCCAATGTGAGTGCTAAAACTGAGGGCATAATAGTGTGCCATGCACATGAAAATCACCAAGTAGAACAGTAATTCAGAAATATCTCAGGAACCATACATGCTATAAAAAAAATTCAAATTTCAGGAGTTTCAAGGGTTTCTAACCTAGTTCAGTACTTAGCCCCCTAGTGGGGGGGGCTAAGAAATTTTCCAATGAAGAGTCCATATCTAGAACCATTTTCGGGATACGGGCCCTGAAAGGTGTCACGGGTGCTGCAATGTTATCCTAAGGATAAAATTTGGAACTTTGGAATGCTGTAGCTATGGCACTGCTGAATGTTGTCACAGCAAACCACCAAAAGGCACACCTGTGAGACTAGAGCTTTTCACCTTGAAATGTTCAGGGTAATACTGCAATGCACGTTGCGGCAATGAAGCGACAAAGAGAAACCAGTGAAAGAATGTTATCCTATGGGGAAATTTCCAAACTTCACAATGCTGTAAGTATGGCCATGTTCAAAGGTTCAGTACCAAACCACCAACACACCATAACACGGGTAGGGCTTTGAACCCCGAAAAATAGGTCATCACAATGAACATAGCCACAATGAAGTGACAAAAACAAAGACTCCTTACAATGTTATCTATGGAAAATTGGTAACTTTGGAGATAAGCTATAACTAGGGATGAATTGAACATTTCAGAACTAAACCACAGAAAGGTACATCTGCTGCACTAGCGCTTGCCACCCTGAAAATTTCAGGTCAATATCACAATGCAGCTTGTCACAATCAAGTGACAAAGAAAACAGCATTTCAGAAAATGGAGTTGCGCAGTATTATCATGGTCATTTATACTATGATCGCGACACTCCTATCTTTATAATTGGAATACAAATGCGAACATAAAAAATAGTGTCACGATTGTATTTTTAATAGTCATGCATATTGCCGTGGCACTTTGAGATAGTGTCACGATCAAAAAATGGCAAAATGGTGAAAAAAATCTGAAAAACATATTTCCAGACCAGCTGGTGAAAAACTAATGCCATATTCCCATTCCTCATGCCCTGAAATGGTAAACCCAATGGTTGATGTGTCAAAAAATACTGTATTGTTTGAGTTATATTGTTTTTTTCTGTCTCGCTAGCTGAAAACAAGATGGCAGCAGCACAGTACTATTTTTGGCATGCTCGACACTGAAAAATACTATCGTGACAATTTTCGAGCTGCACATATAAATTGTCCCAGAGGAAATAATGCGGCACTAAAAATGCTATAACTTTTGAATGGAACAAGATTTTTACACAAAATCTTCAAAAGGTATATCTGCGACCTGGGCCCCATGTAGCCCACCCAACTTGAACCCACTCAGACACAGTCGTCAGTACAACGTGGACATCTAAAGAAAATGGAATATTGGGGATTTTTCATGTTTTTCAGCATGCTACGATTCTGAAATTGTACATCTGATAAACACGACAATTTCCAGATCCAGAGACCGACCAAAAATCTTCCTGCATTCCAAATTTCAGGCAAATCAGATAAATGGTTGCAAAGTTATTAAAGTGTAAAATTTGAGGTTTAACATAGAAATGGCTACACAACCCTAACTATAGTGACACTATTGTGCCACTATAATATATATATATATGTGTGTAGGTGTGTGTGTGTGTATATATATATATACACACACACACACACATATATATATATATATATACAGTATGAATAGGGGCATGGTCGTGTCCCTAAAGTTTGGGTTATGAAGGCACTTTCATGTTAAACTTGAAATTTTGCACGTTAATAACTTTGGAACCATTCAACAGATTTGCATGAAATGTGCTATGCACAGTAGGGAATGATAGATCTGTTGATCTGCCAAATTGTATTTCAGTCGGACTTACAGTTTTTGCGTAGCAAGTCTCTGAAAAATGCATTTTTCACCAGTTTTGATTGCAGTTTTTCTGATTTTTTCTGTGGCACTGCATGGCCACCATGTGGCATGCCAGTCTGAAACTTGGCATGTGGAAAGAGCTTGGGTCAAGGAATATGCCACTTTTTGTTTGGTGAAAATATATTAATCCATTCAAAAGTTATTAAACTTTTTAGCTCCCATTATAAGTCTATGGACAAATTTATATGGTTGTTTTGCGAAAGAAGAATGGAGTTTTGGCAATCTGGTCACTCCTCATGACCAAAGAATTTGCAGGCTTGCGATCAAAGATTCTTTGATCATGAGAAATTTATTGATGGTGACAGCCACCATCTTGTTTTCAGTTTGGGGTTGGAAAAAACAAATATCTCAGCCCAGGGTTGACTTCTGAAGTAAAACTTGGATGGGTTTTGCTCAGGGGGCTTCCCTCTAGTGAGCCATGCCTGTGGTTTAATATAGGAGTGTCAAAAAATGGAGTTTTAACCTTTTAAATTCTTTGATCTTGGCTCGCTAATGATCTTTTATCATGATCCTACAAATTCTTTGATCGCAAGATTCTTTGATCGCGATCTTCGTGAGGGAGGGAGGGATGAGATGGCCAGATTTTTGGTTGGAAAAAAACAGATATCTCAGCCCAGGGGTGACTTGCGAAGTAAAACTAGGATGGGTTTTGCTCAGGGGGCTTCCCTCTATCAAGCCATGCCTGTGGCTTAATGTAGTTGTGTCAAAAAATGGTGCTTTATCAATTTTGAATTCTTTGATCGCGGGATTTATTTTATTGCGAGCTTCGTTCGTGAAGGCGGGATGAGATGGCCAGATTTTTGTTGGACCAGATGTCTCTGGAAGGGACCAGATAGCCCAAATTTCATGACCAGATGTTCCTTTACAAACAAAGATGATCGTTGATCGCGAGGTCACGGCCGATTCTCGTGATCAAAGAATTTTTAAAGGTGCAAAAAATTTAAAATTAAATATCTCAAAAATGGTTTGGTCTTTTAACTTGAAATTGTGTGGATCTTGAGGGGATGTCCTGTAGATGTGAATTATGGTGTTTAGGTGTCAGAAAATTAATTTGCTGCAGAGATATTGCGTGGTGCAGTTTACATTTTGCAGATAGCGTTCTGCATTGTGGTAGTGGCTTGAAATTTATAGAGTAGCTAGCCTTACTGCCACGGAAGTACTTTTCAGTGGTTAGGTGTGTAAAATGTAAACAGGTGCAGAATTATGCCACTCTGACAAATGAAAATCTAAAATTTAAAAATTAAATATCTCGGAAATGGTTTTGTCTTTTAACTTGAAATTTGGAGGGTGTTGAGGGGATGTCCTGTAGATGTGAATTATGGTGTTTAGTTGTCAGAAAATTAATTTGCTGCAGAGATATTGCGTGAAGAAGTTTACATTTTGTGGATAGCATTCTGCATTGTGGTAGTTGCTTGACATTTATAGGGTAGCTAGCCTTACTGCCACGGAGGTAATTTTCAGTGGTTAGATGAGTAAAATATAAACAAGTGCAGAATTATGCCAGTCCGACAAATGAAAATTTTGTTCATTTCAAGTTGGTGGGAGAGTGGGGCCCAAAGATCCCCATGCTCCCACCAATACATATGATATTCAGTACTTGTACTGTTATGTTAGGCAGAAATTTGCAAGTTGGTGGGAGTGTGGGGCCCCACTGACTTGCACAACATTGTACTTTGCTATGCTTTCTCAAAAGTAAGGAAATTATTTGCAGAAAAACTACATTAATGCAATAGTTAGGGTTTTATACAGTGACAAAAGTGAGGAAATTTGCCTTTAGGGTTACCATCCCTTGCAACCCACTACCACCCCACCCCCACTAACAGGCATTGGGGTATGCATTGTGGTCATCAGTCCTAACTCTCACCCCATTCTCCTATACTGCACCACCTCAGATAAGTTACACATGGAATGGGGTGAGAACTAGGGCCAACAACCCCAACACACACCACGATGCCTGTTGGTGGGGGCTGGGTGGTCATGGGGTGCAAGAGGTGGTAACCCTAACATTGAATTTCCTTGCTTTTGTTACTGTAAAAAACCCTAACTGTTGCATTAATGCAGTTTTTTTGCAAATAATATATATATATAGATATAGATATATATATATATACACAGTACAGTCCCATTTAACCAAACCCTGGTTAACAAGAACTCCATGTTAACTGAACCATTATTGTGTCATCCAGCAAACTCTCCCATAAATGATGGAAGAAGTTCAGCAGCCTGCATCCCAGATGCCTGGATAGAGCAGTCCTATATTTGCATCTATGGAGAAGACTACTACCAGCCAGACATTGGGATCATAAAAACCAAGAAGACAAATGCCAGAATCAGACATCGGTAGAAGTCATGCTAATCATGTATCGTATTGATAGCATTTGATGATGGTTCATTTAGAAGAAGACCAAGGGGTTTCCAAAGGAGGTGTCAAGTGCTGAAGCCCATGTACAGCATGGTGAATGGACTGTATTTCAACCACCTCCCAGATACATACATTGTCCAAGGAATGGGGGGATCTCCTGTCCTTCAAGCAGCCTATCTCTGGACACCAGCCTATATGGGGAGCTGTACAAGATCTTTGGGAAGGGATAATGGCCATCACAACAGTACATTGCCCATTTCACCTCTACTTACCAGTAGGGGCTTTCTCTGTACTGGTGTTGAAACATTGGGATATAGAAGAGCATTTTAATTCACTCCAGTCATTGAAGACACTGGACACTGTTGGTCTCTCTCTGACCCCCTTACTGGGGTATAAGAGTTGGTGCATACTGCTGCAAATGAGCACTAGTGATGAAGACACATCTGGGTCTGAAGGTATAGCTTGACAGCAATAGCACTAGAGAGAAGCTACAGCAGGAGTGAAGTTCGGGGAAGTGCATTAGTTTTAATTCTCTTTTTTCAGTTTATTTGGATATTGAAATTGTTTGTGTTGTGAGGGGATAAATTGGTGGGGATTTACAATCAGTACTGTGAGAAGCAACTGTTTCTGAGTGAAATTCTGGGCTATGGTATTTAATCTATGCTGTTGAATAGTTTGAGCTGTTATTGAAAGATTAACTCAGGTGGAGCTCAGACAGGAAGCTGTAATTTGGCCTGCTGAGGGGGGGACATATACAGGAGGCACCATCTTAGTTACAGTGTTTGTGTGGCACCTTCCTCCAGAGGAGATTGCAGTGCTTGGAGGTGCAGTGAGGGGCAGACACAGGGCTGATACACTCTCATGAGAGGTGGGTGTCGGCCCTAATCCCACCCTCTCCCACCCCTTCCTCCCCAGAACTCAGCTCCTTTATAGGGGAACACCTGCCCTGCAATTGGAGGAAAAGGCTTCAGGTGCAGCTCATGTAGTTCTAGCCACTGGGGGTTGGGTTTAAAGGCTGGGAGAGAGGATCTTATGGAGTTCTACACTCCCCCTATAAGTTTACCATGTAGTACTGCACCTAGTAATGGGGGGGTACCTGTTTACTGTGGGACTGTGTCTAGGATTATTGGGTGACCTGATTAGTGGGTAGGGGTATATCTTGAACTAGTGGGGAACCTGGTGGTTCACCCAAGGAAACCTACTTGGAGGGGGGATGGGACCACACGTCATTAGGGCCGGCATCTTTGGGAGGGTGGTAGGGTGCACAGGGTGTGGGACAGTCAAGATACTGGACTGGGCTTGGAATTTCAGTGGTTGCCCAGTGTGCTACCAGCTGGCACAGCTTAGGGAGGAGGTTGAGGGGATTAGGAGACAGCTGGAGGGAGAGGGGAGGTATAGTTGAGGATTAGGGCAGGGGCGCTCCCATGTGGTTGCACCATGCACCAGGGGTGGGGGCATAGGGAAAGGAGGCAGGAGAGCAATTCTGGGTCACATAGGGACCCTGACAGAGGGGGCCCAAAAGGAGGACATGACCAAGGAAGTAGGCAGGTATCTGTGGACCCTCACAGAGTAGGGCCAAAGGGAGGACTTTCTCAGGGAAGTAGACAGATGGCTGGGGCTGGACAGAAGGAAGCAAGGGGGGAGGTGGATTGGACCTTTAGCTCAGTAACCACTTTAATTCTTTTCTTCTGCTTGGGGATGAGGTGTGTGATGTAGCCATGACAGGGGTGGTTAGAGATGGAAAGGGAGTGGGGGCAGGAGGCAGAGATGGATAGCAGAAAGAACAGGGGGGAACTTGGAATGCATGGAAATGAGGGGAGCAGGGGATCAGAGCAGGAGGAGGAGGGGGTAGAGGGAGGAAAGCACAAGGAGAACTACCATTTGGGAGGAAAATGCAAGGAGAAGGAACAGAAGTACAAGGAGGATACAGTAAAGGAAGCTGTGGGTTTAGGTCAGGGGAGCACAACAGGCAAGGAGGGGCTCAACAGAGATGGGAGGGAAGGGAGGACGAGCCAGGCTAGTTTCGCAGATGGAGGGAAGGACCAGTTGTGAACAGTGACAGGGGGTAGTGGGGTACAGAAGGATACTCGAGAGGAGGAAAGGCATTGGATTGGAGGGGAGGGGGTGGTCAGGGTAAATAAGGAGGGGATGGCAGGTGGCACCCAAATAGGAGGAGGAGCAAGGAGCCGTGTGGGGGGGAGGGGCCAGTAGAAAGGATGAGGGACATGGAAGGGGGAAATGGAGGAAAAGGGGCAGTCAGAGTGCTCCTGTTGGGTGAGTCCACGATCAGGGGTATCAAATGGGATAGGAAGGGGGAAGTCTTCTCGGTTAGAACAAAATGCTTCCCTGGACTAATGGTGCACAGGGCCAAGCATGAGGTATATCAGCTGGCAAAGGATTGTGGAGGTTCCCTGGACATACTGGTCCACCTGACTACCAATGACATTGAGGTAAATAATGAGCTAGAGGTACCGGCAAGGTTCAGGAAGCTTGCCAGGATCTGTCATGACATAGGATGCGTGATTTCCTTCTCAGAAATCATGCCAGTGGCAAGGGTTAGTGGGGAACACAAGAGGAAGATTAGGGAGATAAACCAGTGGCTCAGGGAGTGGGTGGGGCCAGAGGATTTGGATTAATGGGGGATTGTGGGGAGACCTGGGAGGATAAGGGGCTATATGTTAGAGATAGGCTCCATCTCAGTTTGGATGGGAGGGAAATCCTTAAGTTGAAAATAGAGGGGTTTGTTGGTGAAAGGTGGGGTTTAAACTTGTGAAGGGGGAAGGGATGGGAGAAAAGGCTGTCAAGGGGGGGTCCGACAAAGAAGGGACTCTGTCTCCACCCCCTGGGGAGCTGGAGGAATATGGGAAAAGGCCAACTGGTAAGGTGCAGACCGGGGGAAGACGGAATCCCCATGGGAACACGAGCAGGGTAAATGGAAGTATAGGGAAAGGATGGAAGGTAGTCCTGATAATTGCCAGGTGATGCTAACTGAGGGACAGGTTGATAAGACAGCGGTCACTGAGACCTGGGCCACCACAGAGCATGACAGGGACCTGAACCTGGAAGGTTACACCATGTTCAGGAAGGACAGGGGGGAAGGAAGGGGAGGACGGGTAGCAATAATAGTCAAGAACTGCATTGGCATAGGAGGAGTGGAGGAGGCGGAGGGAACTGTGGAGGCAATTTGGGTCACCTTGATAACAAGGTGGGGCAAGAGAGTAAAAATAGGAGTGGTGTATAGACCCCCTGCGCTGGTGGAGGAGCTGGAGGAGAGTCTGGTAGCAGATGTTGGGAGACACTGCAGATTAGGCAGGGGAAGGGTGGTGGTGTTGGGGGACTTAAACATGCCAGGAACAGACAGGGAGACTATGACATCCTCAGTGGCCAGAGAACAGAGGTTGTTGGATGTCTTTCAGGATGCGTTCCTAACTCTGCAGGTGGGGGAACTGACCAGGGAGCTGAGGATACTGGATGTGGTCCTGGCAGACAGTGACCAGATTGGGGGCCTGGAGGTGAGGGACCCATTGGCAGGGAGCGACCATGCAGCAGTCTGGTTCTGCCTGGACCTAGGAGGGGGAGAAGGCTGCACAAAGACGGAGGTAACTGACTTCAGGGGGGTGGGTTTCAAGGAAATGGGAAGGATCCTTAAGGAGCATTTGGATGGGATTGGACCAGACATGGATGCTGACAGTAGGTGGAAAATCATCAGAAGAAGGGTGCAGAATGCTACCAGAACCTGCGCAAGAGTAAGACAAAAATGTGGTAGGGCCTGAAAACCCTGCTGGTGGACCAGGGAGGTTCAGGAGGTGGTGAGGGGAAAGAAGGTGGCCTATAGGCATTTCAAGTGCTCAAGGAGTGAAAGGGATCGAGGGGAGTACGAGCTGATGGCCAAAAGGGTCACTAGGTGGTGAGAGCTGCTAAGGCAAGGAAGGAGCAGAACCTGGCCAGGGAAATTAGGAGCGGGATCAAGGGGTTCTTTAGATACACTGGGGAAAAACAAAGGGTGAAGGGGCAGATTAGCAGGATTAAAACATGGGAGGGATGGGTACAAGACCTGGGGGAGCAGGCAGAGGTACTAAATGAGTACCTCGCCTCAGTTTTCACCAAGGAAAATGGGGGGACTGCATCATACATGGGAGGAAACGGTGAAACCGAGGAGGGGGGACCCTTACCTATCAGCGGATCTGGGGAAGGGGGCCATCACTCTCAGGAGGTAGGAAGGCAAAACAGGGAGACGTGGTAGTGGAGGTGGAAATCATGGCAGAGAGAGTGAGAAAGCCCTCAGGTCTCTTAAGATGGAGAAAGCACCGGGGCCGGATAAATTACATCCCAGAGTGCTGAAGGAACTGGTGAATGTCCTGGCGAAACCCCTGGCAGAGCTTTTCAGCATCTCTCTGAGGACAGGGTGGATGCCCCAGGACTGGAAGGTGGCGCATATAGTGCCTATCCACAAGGGGGATCAAGGGAGGTGGCAGGGAACTACAGGCCCATCAGCCTGACATCAGTGGTGGGCAAGTTGATGGAGGGCATTGTTAAGGAGAGGCTGGGGGGGACCTGGAAAAGTTGGGGTGCCTGGATGATAGAGAGCATGGATTCATCCCAGGGAAATCATGTCAGACAAACCTTGTGGAGTTCTATGACTGGGCGATGAGTGTCTTGGACCTGGGTAGACAGTGGATGTCCTCTTTCTTGACTTCAGCAAGGCGTTTGCCTCTGTTCCTCACAGAGACCTGTTGGATAAGCTGGGAGAAATGGAGGCGGGGAACCAGATGATCAGATTGATAGGCAATTAGCTCCAGGACCAGACCGAGAGGGTCGTAGTTGGTGGGTTAGTCTCATCCACAAGGAAGGTCATTAGTGGGGTCCCTCAGGGATCAGTCCTTGGGCCTCTCCTGTTCAACTTACACTTCTCTGACATAAGGAAGGGTATCAGGAGTGAGATGAGTCTCTTTGCAGATGACTCAAAACTGGGGGCAGTGGTGGATGGGGAGGAGGGGAGGGTGGCCCTACAGGGGGACCTGGAGGCTCTGAAAAGGTGGTCTAGAAAGTGGAAGCTGAGGTTCAATGCAGGGAAATGCAAGGTACTGCACCTGGGAGCCAGAAACCCAGGCCAAGTTTGCAAGCTGGGGGGGGATTCTACAAGTCTCGATGGCTGAGAGGGACCTGGGGGTGGTGGTGGATGTCAAGATGAACAACTCAGAGACTTGTTGGAGGGCAGCGGCCATGGTCAACAGGATGCTGGGATGTATCACTAGGGGGATCACCTCCAGAATGAGGGAAGTGATACTCCCTCTGTATAAGTGGTTGGTGAGGCCACACCTAGAGTACTGCATGCAGTTTTGGAGGCCACACTTAAAGACGGACATTGAACTCCTGGAGAAGGTCCAGAGGAAGGCAACCAAAATGATCTGGGGCTTGGAGGACAGGACCTATGGGGAGAGGCTCGAAGAGCTAAATATGTACACATTGGAAGAGAGAAGGGACCGACGGACATGATAGAGGTCTTCAGGTACATGAAGGGGGTAAATAGGGGAGGAGCAGTCAGGGTGCTCTGAAAGAATGAGGGGGAAACTAGAGGGCATGGGTGGAAGCTGAAGGGGGAGGTACTACTTCACTGAGAGGGTGGTGGAGCCATGGAATGCAATGCCCAGGGGGCTGGTGGAGGCAGAGATGGTGGAGGGGTTCAGGAGGGGGTGGGACAGGTACAGGGGAAAGGTTCTGGATGCAAAATCCAGTGTAGCGAGAATAACTGGGACTGGGAAGGGAGAAGCCAGAGAGGGCAAGGGGGACAGCAAGGTCAGGGGTGGGGGCTGACCAAATGAGCAGACGTGAATGACCATTAGGCCTATTCTGCTGGCATTTTAGTATGTTAGTAATATGCAGTGTCTGTTACACACAGTTTTGGTGCCTACAGTGTATGCTGCACTTTAATCCATTTGTACGAACTCCCGTATATCCGAACAAGAAACTTGTCACCCGAGCTGTTCAGATAAACAGGACTGTACTGTATATAAATATATATTATAAGGGTGAGGTCATGCCCCTCTGGTTAGGACTGAGTACACACTTCAATGTTAAACTCTAAAATTTACAAATTAATAACTTTGCAACTGTTCAATGGATTTGCATGAAAATTGGCACGCACTGTCGGCCAATGTAGATCTTTGGATGTGACAAGTTACATTTCAGTTGGATGTGTGGTTTCCGAGTTCCAGATAGATGAAAAAAGCATTTTGTCTCTGTTTGACTTTGCTGAGATTTTCTTTGAACTTGCCTACAGCCCAGATAGTTTGGAATCTTGGTCTGAAATTTTCAGGGCAAAATGGGGCTAGAACACTGATGTGCCTTTCACTAGTCTGGTGAAAAAGTAATAAGCCATTATTAAGTTATTGTAATTTAAACATTTGAAAAAAGTGTTTCTGAGCATGCTCAGTAAGCACTATAATATAGCTGTATAAAAACAAAAATAAATCCTGTTTTATATGGGAAAATTCCTTTTTTGTTTGCCACCATCTTGTTTCCATTTTTTCTTAAAATTAATTTTTTTCAAAATCCACAAAAATGACATCCTGGAGAGACATCAACACACCAAGCTGGCTGATTGGGACTCCCTTAAGTGCATCTGTACTTCAGTGTAACAGATATGCCCTAGAAATGTGTTTTATTTACTGTTAAAATAATTTTTCATGACTGCATAATATGAAAAAGAATCCTTTTTCATATCAAGAGTCATGAAAAAGGATTCTTTTTCATGACTCGAGAATGCTTCCCTGTCTTTTCCATTGCCATCCTCAGCACTGTAATGGAGCTACATGATTGGCCAGCCTTAGCCAAGGAGCTACAACAGTCATACACATTATACAAAATACGGCATATGAATTTATACATCCCTGGTATTACTAAAACTAAAATTGTCATCGTTTATTTGTGTGGAACACATACAATAAATCTGTACTTTTACTTAAACCTTCCATGAACCTGCTATTTATTGGCCAGAAACAAAACTCAACTCCACTGCCTACACAGCCGAACAGCGGGTTAGCACAGACAGCACAGCAAAGCAAGATCAGCTATGAACTTGCTTTGATTATTGTGTTACCATGAAAACAAACCTAGCAGATTTAAATTCACAAATGAAAATACTACTTATATGTATGGAACTCATAAAAGACATATGTAGAATTTAACTGAAACATTAAATTAAAGTCAGTTCCATACACAGCCGAACAGCGGGTTAGCAGAGAGAGCACAGCACAGTGTGATCAGTGATCAGCTCACTTTAATCGTTGGGCTACCATAAAAGCCAACCAGGCTGATTTAAATTCATGAATGAAAATACTGCTTATATGTATAGAACTCATAAAAAACATTTAGAATTTATTGCTATTTATTGGCCAGAAATGAAACTGAACTCCATTTCCTACCTAGCCAAACAGCGGCACCTCCACCCTCCAATCAACATTCTTTAATTTTAATTCCAATGCCTGGAGTCTAGTGTCACTCCCCACACTCTGATCATCATCCCCTAATTTGAATTCCAATCCCTGGTTTCTAGTGGCACCATCCATCCTCCACTCACCATCCCCTTATTCACCTATTGTAAGCGACTCACCCTAGCAACATGGGACACTGGGGAGCCCACCTCCTGTGTCACAAAATATTATTTAGACTAAGCCTGTAAAAAAGGAAAAAGTCCCCAATGTCTTTTTTTAAGCCTGAAAAAAGAAAATGGTCCCTCGTAATCCCCACCGTCCCCCTTCCCCATCCCGACCCCCATCTGAGCAACCACAATCCCACTCCCCCTTTACCCTATACTTACCTCCAGAGGTCATAGGCTGTTATCTTCTGTGGCCTGAGACATGTCTGCACTCTTCAAAGCCAAACCGTGAACAGAGGAATCAATGTAAGTGCTTATAATGTATTTCAATGGCATTTTGAACTTGTGTTCATAACTTTGCTATTTTCAGGAATTCTTTTCAACATATTTTCAGTATAGGCTTTTTGAGACCCTGTCTCATGAACACTGCAAGTGTCATTTTGTTAATCAGGCCCAGAAGGTGATTTTGTGGTCGCTGTGTGAAATCACCTTTTGGGACAAAATAATGAAATTTCACCACCAGTGTTCATGAGGTGGGGTTCCAAAAAGGCCATGTTGAAAATCTGGTGGAAAAAAAATCCTAAAAATGGCAAAGTCATGAGCATTTGTTGGAATTTTTCTACACATGCATGTAACTTTGGGTATTTTCAATATTTTGAGTCCAAATTTTTAACACAGCCATTTTTTCACACCACCTCATGAACGGTGCCACTGTAATTGTTCACATCCAGCCCAAAACATGTTTTCACACTTGTGGCACAGAATGGCATTTTGGCATGGATTTGAAAGTTTTCACCTATGGGTTTATGAGGCGATGTCATAAGAAGACTATGTTCAAAATTTGGGGTCAAAATATTAATAAATGCAAAAGTTATGACCTTTCACTGCAATTTCAGTATGCCTGCTCATAACTTCGAAACTTTGAATATTTTGACCACAAATTTTCAACATAGCCTTCTTATCACCTGACCTCATGTATGTCACAGCTGCCATTTTTCAAAAGCTCCCCAAAATGTGTTTTCAAACCTGTGACATGGAATGGCATTACAGTTGGGCAGAATTACATTTTGGCACATATTTGAAAATTCTGAACCAGGGTACATAAGGTGGGGTAATAAGATGGCTATGCTGACAGTTTGGTCACTACTGTCCTATAAATGGAAGAGCAAGGCACAGAGGGCCCCATGCTTCCACATCTACATACTGTACATGATGTCATCTAAGGAGGGATTGGACAGCAGACAAATAAGGATATGATTATACTATTTGAAAAAGTAAGGACATTCATTGCAAGAAACTTTGTTAATGCATCACTTAGGGTTGTTACTAAAGAGGCAAAAGCAGGGATGTGTGGTGTTAGGGTTTCCAACCCTAACACCCCGCCACCCACATGGCAGACACTGTCAGGCTTTTGGGGATGTACCTTGGGGTTGTCAGCCCTATCACTCACCCCATTCTCCTATACTATACCCATCTCAGCTTATTTAGTTATGGAATGGGGTGAGCATTAAGGATGATGACCCCAAGACACCCCCCAATGCCGGTCAATGTCTGCAGAGAGGGGGTGAGGTGTTAGGGTTGGAAACCCTAACACCACATTTCCCTGCTTTTGTCATTTTAGTAACTACCCTAACTGATGCATTAATGATGCTTTTTGCGATATGTGTATGTATGTATATATATATATATATATATATATATATATATATGAAATGAGATGCTAATATATACTGTATATATGTGTGTATATATATATATATATATATGTTGCAAAAAACTTAATTAATGCTCCAGTTAGGGTCAAAGCGATGCTGGGAAATGAGGTGTTAGGGTTTCCCTAAGACCCATCCTCCCAAACTTGGCTGGAGAGGAGGTGTGGGATGTACCCCGGGCTTCACAAGTCTAACACTGACCCCATTCTATTTGTAAATAAGGTCAAATGTGTAGACTTTATGAGACTGGGGTGAGTGTTAGGCTTGAGAAGCCCAAGGTACACCCACACCTGCTGTCCTGTCTGTTTTGGGAGTGTGGGGCATTAGGGAAACCCTTCCACCACATTTCCCAGCTTTCTCACATTAACCTTAACTGTAGCATTAACAAAGTTTTTTGCAAGATATATATACAGTGTACAAAATACAAATAATACAAAGTGCAAAAGTTAAGTTGAGGTTCAGAATATTTTTTTGTTAATTATAATTTGAAAGTACAGGAAATCAGGGTATCCCCTTCAAATAGTGACCGCAAAATTGCAAGTCAATTTAAGTGATTCCTTAATAGCAATTGTCAATTGTGCTACCTCCCATTAATGGAGTGGTGCCCATAATAGCAAAGGTGGCTGTCACTCACCATCACAAAATCGCAAGTGTAAAATTGGTGCATATTTAATGGCGAGCGAAGAAATCAAATAGCGACTATCCCAAATGAGCATTTTTAATGGCGAGTGAAGGAATTAAATAGCGACTATCACAAATGAGCAAAACTTTCAATTCCAGGCTTAAGAAACACTGTGAACTAATCCGAATAAGGCTGTAGTAACTAAGCAGGAGGTGTCACAATAGCGACTTTTTGACTGAAAAAAAACGCAATTGAATGCGAAAGATTGTCATGATGCAATGTCTTCACAGCTTCAGGTTCTGCCTTTGATAAAATATCAACCTTTATTAAAAGCTATTAAGTCAAATGAAAAAAAAAAACATTCTTCACAGCTTCAAGTTCTGCGTTTGGCCATTCAATCAATGCACCTTGAACTTGGAATTGAAAGTTATATGCCAATCCTCTTAGGTAGTCGTATCTGCTTTTTGTTGTGTACTGCCCGATTATAGCCACAATCTGCTTGTTCATGTCTTTGCATTTTCTTTTCACAACACTGCCACCTGCCCTGGATACCAGATGCTCCACTTTCAACTCAGTCATCCTTTGTTCTTCTTTAAGGCATTGTACTAATTTCCCCACAGTTGGGTGACATGCGCCAAGGTGGCTGTTAAAGCCATGATGCCAGCCTTCAACTGCATTGTTTGTGCAGGCCAAACTTCTCAAAGTGGCTTCATAACAGTTCCACTGCTCTGGTGCAAAGCCGGGTCTTCTCCAACCAGAACATCCCCGTGGTCTACCAACCCAGGTGGACTCAAAGTAATCCAGCAGTGGATTGAGCAGCTCTTCATTAGCACAGAAAAATTCCCATTCCCTAATTTCCTCACACTGTAAGTACTGACCACATCATATATGGGAATAAACATGAAAGAGAGAAGCATTCCTAAATGAAGGGCGAAGTCTGGATCAGAGCAATATTTATCTTGCACGACAGGGTATTTTTGAATTCTGTGCCAGACTTCTTGCACAAAATGAAAAAAAAAACAGCCTCTGACCTCAGTCTGTGGGAAAGCAGTGGTAAATGCTTTCCATGAAGACTTCTCAAAATCCATTATGGCTGTTTCTGGGTTAAGTGTGGAGCATATTTCCTGCATTTGAGAGAATGCTCTTAAATAGAAAGCTGATTTTCGGGAGCTCATCAGCACATAAAATGCCGTTACCAACGTACCTGACCTCAGGCAATGAACAGTGTATACTTACTCGAAAAGAGCAGGACAGGACTTAAAAGTTCCATCAAGTATCCAGTCTGAGCATTCTTGCAAAAACTTAATGTTTGCCTCAGCTGCAAAGATAAGAAAGCTATCTTTTTCTTTGCCGTTATCAAAAATGAGAAACAGGTCACCAGAACTGGTGACAGTGAACTCTGCTGGAATCACTAGTTCCTCGACTGTGGCAGGTGTGGCAGGGCAACCTTGCTCAACTTGTCGAATGCATTGAACAGTACATTTTATAAATGGAACTGCAGGCAAATGACCTGCTAACACATCTGGAGCATTAGTGATGTACTGTACTACAATCTGGGATGTGGTCTCAATGCTTCATCTGGCACAGTCCCTTATGTTTGCCATTAACTTATGAATCCCAACATCACCGCAGTCAGGAACAAGTGTGTGTTCCTTAATCACTGCTGCTACCTTATAGAAACATAGACTTTGATGGCAGATAAGGACCACTTGGCCCACCCAGTCTGCCCATTTTCCTACCTACTGGATAAGCTGCAGATTCTAGTTAACCAACAGCCTACTTCCTGCAACCCCCCACTATAATTGCCTTGTGTCTGTCCCATGCATGTTTGAATTCCCCCACTGTTTTAGACCCAACAACCTCCTCAGGAAGGCTGTTCCATGCATCCACCACTCTATCCGTGAAAAAATTTCCTCACATTACCCCTGAGCCGTCCCCCATCTATCTTTAAATTGTGGCCCCTTGTTCTTACACATCTCCTTTTCTGAAAGATGCTACCCTCCTGGACTTGTTGATTCCCTTGAGGTACTTGAATGTTTCTATCATGTCCCCCTGTCCCTCCTTTCATCAAGAGTATACATATTAAGCTCTCTCAGTCTCTTCATATGGTTTCTGCTGCAGACCCTGCACCATTTTAGTTGCCCTCCTCTGGACTGCTTCCATCCTGTCTATGTCCTTGCGTAGATGAGGTCTCCAAAACTGCACACAGTACTCCAGATGGGGTCTCACCAACTGTCTGTACAGAGGGATAACCACTTCCCTTTTTCTACTTGTGATGCCCCTTCCTATGCATCCCAGTATCCCCCTGGCTCTCCTTACCGACTTTTCACATTGCTTACCCACCTTTAGGTCATCTGATATGACTACCCCCAGGTCCCTTTCCATTTTTGTTGTTGTTAGTACCTCCCCTGCTATTGTGTACTCTTCTCCTGGGTTTTTGTTTCCCAGGTGCATTACTTTGCACTTCTTTGCATTGAATCTAAGTTGCCATATGTCTGACCATTCCTCCAACCTTGCCAAGTCCCTTCTCATCTTTTCTACCCCCTTGTGTATCAACTCTGTTACAGATCTTTGTGTCATCTGCAAAGAGGCATACCTTTCCCTCCAGACCCTCTGCAAGGTCACCTATAAAGATGTTAAAGAGGACTGGACCCAGTACTGAGCCCTGAGGTACTCCACTAGTAACCCCCCCTTTCTTCAGAATGTGTTCCATTCACTATTACCTTCTGTGTCCTGTTGTGCAGCCAGTTTGCTACCCAGGCTACCACCCTGGGACCCACTCCCAGGCTGGCTAACTTGATTATTAATCTTTTGTGTGGGACTGTGTCAAATGCCTTGCTAAAATCTAGGTAGGCCATAATCACAGTACCTCCCTGGTCTATAACTTTGGTCACCCAGTCAAAGAAATCAATTAGATTCATCTGACATGACCTTCCTGCTGTAAAACCATGCTGCTTTGGGTTCCGTGCCCCGCTGGTCTCTAGGTACTCAACAATTCTTTCTTTCAGAAGTGATTCCATCATTTTCCCTACCACTGAGGTCAAACTTACAGGTCTGTAGTTTCCTGCTTCTGCCTTGCTCCCACTTTTGTGAAGGGGAATCACATCTGCCTTCCTCCAGTCCTCAGGTACTGCCCCATCCTGCCATGATCTGTTAAAAAGCATGGTCAGTGGTGTCACTAGGTCCTCCTTTAGTTCTTTTAGGATTCTGGGGTGAATCCCATCAGGCCCCATTGCTTTGTCCACCTTGAGTTTTAGGAGTTCTTTCAGGACTCTTTCTTCTGTGAATGGACTGGTGTCAACCCCCCTACCCAGAGTGCTTCTATTGTCTGGTTTAGGTAACTCCTCCTCATCTTCTTTTATGAATACTGAGCAAAAGTATTCATTCAGTATCTCTGCCTTTTCACTGTCTCCCTCTGCCCACCTCCCCTCTCCTTTATTAATCTTCACTATCCCTCCCTTAACCTTTCTATGCTCCCTAATGTACCTATAAAAGGTTTTATCCCCCTTCTTAACTGAGTTGGCTATTTTTTCCTCAGTTTGGGCCTTTGCTAGTCTGACTGCCTTCCCCACTTCTTTCTGCTTTAATTGATACAGTTCCTGTCGTGCTCCTTCTGTGATTCCTTATACTTTTTGAATGCAGCCTTTTTCTCCCTTAACCTACCCTGCCACCTCTTTTGAGAACCATAGTGGTTTTTTACTCCGCTTTGTTTTCTTTATTTGTTTCACACAAAGGCTTGTTGCCTCTATGATGGCAGTTTTGATTTTTCTCCATTGTTCTTCCACCCCTCCTTTTTGGTCATTTGCTAGTGCATTTTTCAGGTATTCACCCATTTTGCCAAGGTCAGCCCTTCTAAAGTCCAGGATCCTTGTTTTTGTATGGCTCATCTCCATGGTTGTGCTCTTTGTGAAGCACACTGTGCAGTGGTCACTTGTTCCCAGATGTCTACTGACTTCTAAATTTGTGATCCTCTCTCCATTTGAGAGTACCAGGTTTAGTATTGCTTCCTCCCGAGTGGGTTCCAACACTAGCTGTCTAAGGCCTGCCCCCTGCAGGGCATTGAGAATGACCCTGCTCTTGGATGTGGCTGCAGTACATGTTATCCAGTTAACATCTGGCATATTCAGGTCCCTCATCAACAGTATCTCCCCTTTTTCAGCCATTTTGAGAATGTCTTCTATCATTTTGTTGTCCATTTCTTTCACTTGAGATGGGGGTCTGTATACAACCCCTGTGCGGATTGTGAAGCGATTCCCTGTCTCCAAGGTGACCCAGAGTGCCTCTTGTCCTCCCCCTTTACTTTTTAGTTCTGTAGCTTTGATCTCTTCCTTTATGTATAGAGCTACTCCACCTCCTCTTTTACCTTCCCTGTCCCTTCTGTAGATTGTGTACCCTGGTATGTTGACATCCCAGTCATGGTTCTCAGTGTACCATGTTTCTGTGACTGCCACAATATCCAATTGTTCATCTTCCATCAGGGCTACTAGCTCAGGAAGCTTGTTTCCCAGACTACGGGCATTGGTACTCATTGCCCTCCATTTCCTACTGTGTGTAGTCTTGCAAGGCAGCTGTATTTGTCTGCATCAACACATCACCAGTTGATTTTATCAGGTGTTTCTTTGTCCTTAAGATAAACATAGCCTGCATATACTGCTAGTGGCCTATCTTTCTGGCTTGTTATAAGTTCAAACTCCATTTCACACTCCTTCAGGTTGACTTGTTGTTGCAGAAAGAGAGGAATACCATGAATTGCACCACTTAAATGATTAGATAGAACTGCTGTGCTAAGAATTGTGGGAGCAGGGTAACCAGGCAACCAGTGAACCAGGATACTAGGTAACCAGGAAGTAAGTGAAGAACACACATGATTGGAAAGTCCGAAGTGCACAGTGTAGATTAAAAAATTTGTGATGTCCCCCAGAGATTTTCCATGCACAGCTACAGATAAGCAATCATTTCCCTTGTAAAAAGCCACTCGCGATTAAAATGCACATGCTCATTTTTACTGCGCTATACTGTTTGGTCACATTTTAGGTGCTCATCATTAAATATGCACCAATTTTACACTCGTGATTGTGCAGTCGTGATTTTAGCATGGAACCAAAATTGTGGAGGGGTGAAGATAAGGATACGGTACATGGGGAAGTCTAGGGAGGTTACCAAATTGGTCAGGGTGGCCAAGGTGTCCAAGGGGTGAGATTGGTGCAGGGAATCAAAAGTGGAGAAAAATACCTCTTCCACTACATCACAGAGAGAGAAGAAAGAGCAAGGATCAGCTGGTAAGGATTAAGAAGGATGGGGGGTGGGTGGAGAAAGGAGTGGAGCAGGCAGAGGCACTGAACAAGTACTTCTACTCTGTATTCATGCAGGAGAAGGATGGGCAGATACCCCAGGTGAGGGGGTGGTGAGTAGGGGGGGAGGGGATGACAGATGTCGGGATTACAGAGAGCAGGGTACTAGATGGGTTGGGGGTATTAAAGGGTGGACAAAGCACCTGGACCTGATGGCATTCACCCTAGGGTACTAAGGGAGTTGGCAGAGGTCCTGGCAGGGCCACTGGCTGACTTGTTAAGTACCTCCCTGGATATGGGATGTGTACCACAGGAGAATGGCCCATGTGGTGCCCATCTACAAAAGTGGCCCAAAGGATGAATCAGGAAACTATAGACCAGTGAGCCTCACATTGATCATGGGAAAGCTCATGGTGACCATACTGAAAAAGAGGCTAGTGAGCTTCTTGGAGGAAAACGGTTTCCAGGATGGTCAACAGCACGGATTTATAGCAGGTAGATAGTGCCAGACAAACCTTGTAGAGTACTTCGACTGGGTGACATGGGAACTGGATAAGGGCCATGCAGTGCATGTCCTGTATTTGGACTTCAGCAAGGCCTTTGATTCAGTGCCACATGGGAGGTTTTGGGGGAACTGGAATATGTGGGGGTGGGACAAAAAATGGTGAAATGGATCACAAACTGGCTAAAGGAAGGAAGCAAAGGGTGGTGATGGGGGACCTCTCGTCACCGAGAGCAGTGACGAGCGGAGTACCACAGGGATTGGTACTGGAACCAGTGAGGTTTGGGATTTTTATTGCAGATATCTCTCACAGGATCTGGAGCAAGATCAGTCTGTTTCCAGATTATACCAAGATGGAAGCTGTGGTTGATAGCACAGAGGGGTGGAAGGGGTTGCAGGAGAACCTAACTAAACTGTAGGAGTGGGTAGAAACATGGCAGTTTGGGTTCAATGCCAAGAAGTTCAAGGTTCTGCACTTCAGAGCCAGGAATCAGGGGAGGGATTATCACTTGAATGGGGTACAGTTGGGGAGTTCCACAGAGAAGGACATAGGAGTGATCATCATGGGGAGCATGAATGACTCTGCTCAGTGCTGGAAGGTGGCAACAAAAGCCAGCAAAATGCTGGGGTGTATTGCGAGAGGGATCTCCTCCAGAAGGAGGGAGGTTATCCTTCCCCCTGTATAGGTCATTGGTCAGGCTCCACCTGGAGTACTGCTTGCAGTACTGGCGCCCATTCCTGAAGAAGGACATCAGATTGTTGGAGAGGGTGCAGTGAAGAGCCACAAAGATGATCCAGGGTTTGGACAGCAAACCCTATGAGAACAGGCTGGGAGAGCTGAATATGTATTCACTGGAGGAGAGGAGAGGAGAGCTAGGGGGTATAGAATAGAGACCTTAAAGTATCTGAAGGGGATAAACAATACCAACACAGAATGGATTTTTCAGATGAGAAGGGAGAGGAACATGAGAGGGCATGGACTGAGACTGGAGAGGAGGAAGATTCAAGAGGGAGATGAGGAGACACTTTTTCATGGAAAGAGTGGTGGTGGTGCACAAATGGAACACCTTAGCAGATGAGACAGTGTCCTGTAAGACTGTAGGCAGTTTCAAGAGGGGTTGGGACAGGAAAAGGGGAAGGGATACTGGGAAGGAGGGGGCAGGAGGGGCAGCTGCAAGATGAGGGGGTTAGCTGCACACTTGAGCAGTCTCGATAGACCATGAGGCCTGTTTCTGCTGGCAATTATGTATGAACTTATACTAGCTAAATATTATGTCCATGGATGTATACATAGTAGTGAAGATTTATTCTTTATTTTTTATATTAATTCTAACATGTTACTGCCCTGTATTGTACTCCGCTAATAAGCTGAAAAAAATCTCGGGTTCTTTTACAGGGGTTACTTTCATTTTCTTTTGAGGAAGCCAAAAGCATCCATAGGTCCAAATTTAAAAGTCACTTGTAGTTTTGGGCCAGTTTACATATTTCCTGAGTCCCAATTTTGGAAGTCCGTATTTTAGAAGACTGATTTTTTGATGTGAAGACAATAGATAGATAGAGAGATAGATAGACAGAGAGACAGACCGAAAGAAACAAAGAAAGAAAGAAAGGAAGAAAGAAAGAAAGAAAGTAAGTAAGAGGGAAAGAAGAAAAGAAAGAAAGAAAGAAAGAAAGAAAGAAGAAAGAAAGAAAGAAAGAAAGAAAGAAAGAAAGAATACTGTACACCTTTTAATTAAAATATCCACATTGTTATATCCATGCCATCAATTCTGAAAGTCTTTACATTTTCTTTTTTTCCATTTTGGAAATCAAATACTGTTTTCTTCTGTATTTCTGAAGTTGTAACCTTAGTTTTGGTTGTCAGATACTGTACTTCCAAAACAGAGCTAATTAAAAGTCTTCCTTTATATTAATAGTGAAAAAAAACTATATCCTGCAGGAGGAATTTAATTTGCAAAAAAAATGAATTCTGATTATCTCTGGATTAAACACTTACCGTATAATGAAAGCTACATAATTAGACAGTAATCCTTACAAGCTTAACGTGACAGCTACTGTGATGACTAAATTTAGCTAGGGAACTTATGTGATCCTGGAAAAACTCCTGGCATAATGTTACTTAATAAAACTCCTTGATTCAATTTCAGTCATTGTAAAAGTTATAAAATGCTTTGTATGGCTGCACCCAGTTATTTCCAGTTTCTTTTCCTGAAGACTTTTACCTTCCTCCCCAAACATCTTCCTTTTTTCCTTTCTTCCCACACTTCTACCTCTTTCTCTCTTTACAATGCTTGTTCTCAATC
Organism: Neoceratodus forsteri; assembly: GCA_016271365.2. NCBI lineage: Eukaryota > Metazoa > Chordata > Ceratodontiformes > Ceratodontidae > Neoceratodus > Neoceratodus forsteri. Next base: position 189,093,443 of record CM028130.1, read on the forward strand.
TGCTCCCTCTGCCCCTCCCCCTATTAAATTCACTGCTGGTCAAGCTGCCATCTCATTCTGCATCCCTAAACTATGGGTCTCCTCCCCCCATTTGTTCTACACTCCCTGACATCTCCCCTATGTGATTTCTCTACTCACTCCTATAGCTGCTGGGTGGACAACTGTCCACTGTCCTCCACCGTACACTGACACCAGTACAGCTCCTCTCCCCCAGTTATCAGTCACTACCTCCTACCCCTCATATCACTGCATTGCTGCTCACTGATTGTTCTTTTGCTCTTCTTTCTGTAATTAGAAACATAGAAACAGTTTCTTCTTTGTTTATAAATAATGGTGCTACTGTTAGCAAAGTGTGTTTTCAGTTGTGGCCAGTATTTTTCATTTTTATTTAGCTTTTGTTGACCAGGTGGGGTACACTAGGCAGACATTTGCCTATTTTTAGGTACAACCCAGGAGAGATACAGTACAATACAGTACAGTACAGTACATTTCAAAACAAATACAATACAATGCATTGCCATGTCATTTGCCTATTTTCAGGTACAACCCAGGAGAGATGCAATAAAATACGGTAGAGTTCAAAAACAATACAATGCAATGCCATGTATACAAAAAGGGCAAGGTAGCAAATCAAGTAGGAGAAAAGAATTGTACAGATTGCCAGTGCCATTTTAACCAAGGCATAACAGTAGGGGGTCATAAATTAGAAGACAATAGGGATATGCCACTGGAAGCAATGTTCTGTGTCATACAAGATGTGGGAATACAAGTCCAAGTGGTTCTATGTCCTACGACACATGGGAATACCAAGTGAAAGTGTCCCATGTCCTACTGTGGTGTGAATACAGAGTTACTGTCACATCCAGTCAATTTTGTTGTTCTGCAAATTCCTAGTGCCACAATGTGTAAACCTTGGGGGTCCACCCTTGCTTGAGAGAACATCTTTTGGAATAAAGTTACACTTTAGAACCCTAACTATGGTCTGGACAGTTACATTCTTGCTTCCAGTGTGGATTTACGGGGTCCCCTTTCAGAGTATAGGACTAGCATATGCCTTGCAAAACATCTCTCCCTAGGACCTGGTTTGTAAATACCAATGGTTATATTTTTGCACACCCTCACCCCTTGATATCTAGAAGAAAGAGATGGGTATACATTCCCAATGCTAGTGGTGGTACCATTTCTAAATGTTTAAGTGTGTGCCCAGTTTTGGGTGGCAGGGGTGCTGAGTAAAGTAGTGGGGGGGGGGTTACAACAAATGGAGGCTCATCTGGTGATAATGGTTTTGGGAAGAGAACCTGACTGTATGTTTTGCATCTTTCTGTCCCAAATATGGTGTAGCTGAAATAGAAAAGAAGCCTTGGAAAAATTATTTGTGCTCAGGAAAATGCCACCAAATATGCTGCTTGTGTGCCTTCCAGTACAGTAAAGGAACAGAGTGCTGCTTGTGCGTTTTCAACATGTTAATGAACAGTAAAGCATTGAAATGTGTGTCCTGTTCTCTGCATCAGAAAGTGCTTAAAGAACTTTTAAAATGTGATTTTCAAGTGTCAAAAGTATTGTGGACTTTAAGGAACAGACTCAGATATGTGCATTGAATGTTTCTTGTGCTTAGTGTGCAAATTGGGGGAGTGGCTAAAGAAAATGTCTAGAAACTGCAGTAAAAATGGTAAAAACAGCACTCCTGCCACTGAAATTGCAGCCAAGGAAAAAAGTTACAGTTTGCAGTTTAAATTTGCTCCTGCTCAATAATCGTCATGAAGGAAGAGCAAGCAAGGAGAGATAGAGATGCTCATTTGCATGGCGTTGAGTGACTGGTGCGGTTACATCCAGTCCCGTCCCCTGGCCAGCATTTGTGTGCTGCAGAGTGTTCACAGAGGAGAGAGTGGCGTGCAGTTGGTTAGACCAGGATCAACCATCAAGGAGCTTGTCAGCATTCTAAACTTTAGCAAGCAGACTTTTAAAGTAAATTTCGGTCTCAACCCATATACCGATCAACTGGATAGTGATCAAGGCAATTGTGGCTATGATTGGCTGGACCGCCAGCTCATTTCATTCCAGAGGCCTTCCTTGAATTGGCAGCAGGCCGCAATTTTCCATCAGAGAGAACCAGCTACTTTGTACAGTGAGTAAACAAACTATGCCAACAAACTGTGTGTGAATGCAAAGCCAGATGAACTTGTGTGCAAACAGTGTGATTTATGTGAGAAGAAAGGACTGTGCATTGTAAAAGCAGGTGTAGCAAACAGTAAATTCTGAGCAACAGACTGTGAGCAATGAGAAATGGGTTCAGCAACAGTAAATTTCTAAGCAGCAGGACTGTGAGTTGTATAAGTGGGATCCGGCAAACAGGCAAACTTGAGCAAAGAAAAACTAATGAGGCTTGCAACGGACTTTGAGTAATTGTAGACATGTAAATAGAACTTTCCTGAACTGTGCTGATCACTAAGTCAAGTTACCAGTTCAAAATCAGTATGACTGTGCTGAGCTGTACCATCAGAGACAATCGTTTGCAGTTTAAAGTAATTTCAGTAGCCAGAAAGGTCAAAAACTCAAGTTGAACAGACTGTGATGCATGAGAAAAGTTATAGACTGCATGGCACAGTGGGGTCAGCAATGTAAACATAGCAGCAGGGAGCCATTTTGTGAGACAATGTGTGAGTAGTGAGAGATTTGGTAACAAAAGGTTTGAGAGTTTGTTTCAGACGTGACTTCAGGAGCACCCCGATACCTGGATCATGCCTGAGCTATGATCACAGAGTAGGTGACAATGCTGAGAGAGGTGGAGAGATCCTACTGTGGTGAAGGGTTATCCCCAGATGTAGCAATTCCTAGCTATCCAGTGAAACTGTGAATTGTGTGACTAAAGGCTGGAAGGGATGTGTTTCAGATACCCCATTGCTGGGACTGCCTTGCAAAATTTGGAATGAGCAGAGCTACAGCTCCAGAGAGAGTAACAAGAATTCAGATGACTCCCATGTGGTCCATGGAAGGGGACTCCACCAGCAGCAGTAGCAGCACACAGCACCAGGTTAAACCTTTTGGGGAAAGTTCTACTGTGTGTGTTACAGAAAGAGCAAGTAAAATTGATGTTGATCCACTGCAAGGGCAGGAACAGAGAGAGGTTTCCACACCTGTGTCACAGATGGACAGTGCAACAGAGGGATCAGTTGACCCATGGAGATAGGGTCAGAGTCCTAGCCTAGTGGGGAGGATGAAGTACAAGAGGCATTGAATTGGGAGGTGTCCAACTTCATGTACAGTGAGGACTGGAATGTATCAGGAGTGAGGACGTTTGCTCACTCTTGGGCACAGATCATGAATGAGGAGGAAGAGGAAGATGAAGAAAAGTATCTTTATGTTGAGGGCTACTGTGAGTCACTCCAAGCTCTTACCTCAGAGGAGCCAGTGACAACTGAAGATGGCTCTAGTAACTTGTCCACAGAAGTGGGGATGGACAAGTTCTTTCATTCTTTGGTTATGAAACACTGGCTCGATCAGTATTGGCCACCCCCAAGCTGGGCCATGGGCCTCAGACTAGTAAAGAGTAGTAAGGAGGAGAGAATGATTCGTAGGAGGGCTGACACCATGTATGGGAAGTCCTATCCTGCCTTTCCTTGCCAAATCTGGGAGGAGATTGAACAAAACAAGCAATCTTGGTTTATGGAAGTGGCAAGGAAGAATATGCATCCAGATGCACCAGTATGTTTAATGGACAAAGTCAGTAATGATAGCCTTAGATTCTGGAGATTGGGCAGGACTCTGTTCATTGACACTGTGCTAATTGTGCATGGGGCTGAGTGAGAGACATTTCAAAACATCAACCTGGAATGCCCAGATGGGGTCATAGTCCTTGCCCCACACCCTGAGTGGTACTGCCCTTAATGGTGCCACTCCCTGTGAATATGCCCAGCATGCCTAAAGAAAGCGAGCAGTGGCAGACCAGTGTCTGTCATCTGAAGCAGCAGTATCTATGGAGGAAGATGCAGCTGTTCTGGTATTCCAGAATTTATTGAGGTGTATCCAGATTCGTCATCCCAGCAGTTTTCCTGTTTCATCGTTTGGTTTCCAAAAACATCAACCCAGTAGTTTTCCTGTTTCTTTGTTTGGTTTTCCAGAAACATCAGCCCAGCAGGATCCAAAGATTCCTTCTGGTCTGAAGGAAGAAGGTCCTCAGCTCGCAGAATAAGACAATCCTTTTATCATTCTTCAAGGAGCTGGTAAGACAAACCCTTTTTATTTACATTAACTGACTTTGCACAACACATTCTACATTTGAAGACTATTCAAGAAACTTTTAATTTTCATCAAAGACTCTCTCTCTGGATTGCAAAACTATAAAGGCCCTGTCCTGTCCTGTCCAAGAACTGTTCTTCAGCAGGCTTTGGACTAGGAGAGACTCTTTAATGGACTGTGCCTACAGGCACCAGTGACACTGGTCCCTAGATTTGGCTGTTGTAGGAAATTACATCCCCAAAATGTATTCTATAAATATCTTCTTTCCATTTTTTACTTTTATACTTCTATAAAAAAACAGTTTTTGGGGTTTCTTTAGTGTTAGGTGGAGGTTACGCACTGTGTGGAATGCAGAAAGGGTTTTGTGTTTTCTTCTCTTGCAGGTGTTCCTGAAAAAGAAAAGAAGGGGATGTTTGGAACTCATCCTAGTTCCTCTTTTCTTCGTGTTTTTAGAAATGTTTATGGTTAACAGGGGTGTTAACATGTTTTTCTTCACAGGTGTGATTTTTGGAAAATGTAATGCAATGTAGTGTATGTTTTCCTTTTTGCTGTCCACAGGTACCCTGGGAAGTTTTGGAGGATAGGGTTTCCCCAGTGGGCAGCAGGGGTCAGAAAGATTTTCCCTAGAGGGCTAGGGGGATGGACAGGCTAGAGGTCTTAACTCGAGTACAGGCTTTCAGTTCTGGTCTGTCAGGGCATGCTTCAAGCAGTTTTTCTTGAAGCCACTGAGAATCGATAGATAGATCATAGGATAGAGGCTGAGGTTTCATCAGCCAGCCTCTGTTCCTTTAGTGTTGGCTGCCTGGCCTAGCACATGGTGGATTTATGTCATTACCGCAAAAGCGCAATCACGATCAGTGGCAGGGCTGTACACATCGCCAAAAATAGATTTCTGACTATGTACACTCCCCTTGGCTTACTAGTAAATGGTGTCAGGGACTTAGGATTTTGAATATTCATGGTAGGCTGTGCCCCCTGCACCCCCTAAAGGCTCTAACCCATTGGGGTGCATGTTGGGGGGGGGTGCAAAATCTGGGGAAAAAAATTATTTTGTTCTGGACATGCAAAAATGTAGGCGCGCCCGGACCAGAACCTGGAACCCTTGCAGCTTTAGGCTGCCACCCACCCAGCACGCTATGGGGCCAGCTCAGCAGCCCTATGCCAACCACACCAGGCCAACCCTCCTTCCCTTCCATCTTGCTCACTCTCCCCCATGCGTATACACATAACGACATCCTGTCACTATATGTGCCCATCTCCCACATCTGGTCGCCCTTCCTCAGTAGTAGCCTCATTGACATGCGTTGGGATTGAGTCACCATTATTGCAAGCACTCAGTCGCTGATGCCCATGTCACGGGCTACCGCACAGGATAGGGGAGGACTTGCACAACCTCCCCAAACATAACATGGAGGGTAGGATGGCCTAGTGCCGGATGGAGATATGACTGCGAACAGTCATTCATCTGGTATGTGGTGAGTGAAACTACCCTGTCCCCTGGGGTTACTAGAATCCCTTCAGCATCAGTGCTAGTTAGGGAGAAGCAGCTGGTGATTAACTAGTTAAATGGTTTTTCACCTGTTCACTCTTCTGCTTACAGTACTTGGCTTCAGCTGAGACTGAAGTGATGAGCTCATTTGGAACTCTTGCAGTAGCATAACCCTTGTGCCAGCTGTTGAGGTGTGAGGCAGAATGTTGAGATGTGAGTCAGTGATAGTTGCAGTGTGAAGTTGGTGGAATGAGAGCTGCTGCCAGTGGGATCTGAGTTGAGAGCCCTAATTCTCACCCTAGTTCTGGTATTCTCCAGATTGCCAAGAGAAGTGGTGGAGAACTTTTCTACAACAGGATTTCTTGATTTTCATCCCTGGAGGAGTGAAAATGACTGCTAGTGGATGAATCCAAGGGGCAGTCCCTGTTTGATCTAGGATGTTTTGAAGCTGCCTGAAATGTCTAACAGTGAGTGCATTCTGACCTTTTGCTACAGAAAGAAAGTATCTGTTTCTGTTGTGTTTCATGCCCAGAGGGCAGGCGCAATTTCTTCTTCCTGTAAGTACAGACATGCAAGACTGTCTTGAAGTAAAGTTGGCTGAGGTGTACGATGTCCAGAGGTATGACTATACCACACTATTTGAGACTTTTTACCTTTACACTACCGAGGTGGTGAATTTGAATTCTGAATGCCAAGTTTCATTCAAAAGCAATTCAAAAGGTTTTTCAAATGGTTAAGGTGTAACTATGAAAGAATGGCTGAGTGTGAATTTGGGAACAAAGGGTGGACAGAACCCCATCTGGAGTAACCAGTTCAGGACTAACAGATATAGTAATGGTGCCGGGTTGCTCAGACAAATGGCCAAATGTCTGAAGAGAATCTTTTACCCCCTGGAATGGGTTACAGATTCTTCTTTGTTTACGAAGAATGGTGCTAGTTTTAGCAAAATGTGTTTTCAGTTGTGGCCAAAATGCCACTAGAAGCAATGTTCTATGTCCTAAAACATGCGGGAATACAAGTCCAAGTTGTTTTATGTCCTATGACATGTGGGAATACCAAGTGAAAGTGTCCGATGTCCTACTGCAGTGGGAATACAAAGAGTTTCTGTCAGATGCAGTCGATTTATTTATTCAGCAAGTTCCTTGTGCCATAATGTGTAAACCTTGGGGGTCCACCCTTGCTTTACAGAACATCTTTTGGAATAAAGTCACAGTCTAGAACCCCAGCTATGGTCTGGACAGTTACGTATTGCTTCCTGTGGGGATTTACTGGGTACCCCTCCAGAGGATAGGTCTAGCATATGCCTAGCAAAAAATCTCTCCCCAGGACCTGGTTTGTAAGTACCAATGGTTATTTTTTTGTACACCCCCACCCCTTAATCTCTAGAAGAATGAGCTGGGTATACATTCCCAATGATAGGGGTGGCACCATTTCTAAATGTTTGAGTGTGTGCCCAGTAATGGGTGCCATGGGGGCTAACTGAGTAAAGTAGTGGGGGGGGTAAGACTGTCCCATGCATTCCTAAATTCCTCCATTGTTTTTGACCCCATGACCTTATCAGGAAGGCCGAGCCATGCATCCACCACCCTCTCTGTGAAAAAATTCTTCCTCATGTTGCCCCTGAGTCATCCCCCCCCCTTCTATCTTCCAAATGTGCCCCCTTGTTCTTGCATATCTCTTTCTCTGAATGATGCTACCCTTTTGGACTTTGTTGATTCCCTTGAGGTACTTGGAAAGTTTCTATCATGCCCTCCCTACTTTCTTTGGGGGTATACATATTAAGCTATTTTAGTATCTCTTCATATGGCTTCTGGTGCAGATCCCGCACCATTTTAGTTGTCCTCCTCTGGGCTTCCTCCATCCTGTCTATGTCCTTGCGGAGATGGGGTCTCCAGAACTGCTTGCAGTACTCCAGATGGGGTCTCACCAACTGTCTGTACAGAGGGATAACAACTTCCTGTTTTCTACTGGTGATGCCTCTCCCTATGCATCCCAGTATCCTCCCAGCCCTCCTTACTGCCTTCTCACATTGTTTGCCTACATTTAGGTCATCTTATATGACTACCACCTGATCCCTTTTCAGTTTTTTTTCTTGTCAATACCTCCCCCTCATTGTGTACTCTTCTTTTGGGTTTTTGTTTCCCAGGTGCATTACTTTGCACTTTTTTGCATTGAATCTAAGCTGCCATACTTTTGACCATCCCTCCAACCTTGCCAAGTCCCTTCTCATCCTTTTCACCCACCTTGTGTATCAACCTTGTTGCAGAACTTTGTGTAATATGTAAAGAGGCATACTTTTCCTTCCAGTCCCTCTGCAATGTCACCTATAAAAACATTAAAGAGGACCAATCCCAGTACTGAACCCTGCAGTACCCCGCTAGTAACCTCCCTTTCTTCAGAGTGGTCTCCGTTTACTAATACACTCTGCATCCTGTTGTTCAGTCAATTTTTTACACAGGTTACTACCCTGGGACCCACTCCAGACTGCAAACTTGTTTTTTAATCTTTTGTGTGGGACTGTATCAAATGCCTTGCTAAAGTCTAGGTACAATAGGCCATGTCCACAGCCCCTCCATGGTCTACTTCTCTCATCATCCAGTCAAAGAAATCTATTAGACTCATCTGACAAAGCAAAATGGAAATCCAAAAAACTTCTGATCATAGGAGACTCCATGATTCGGGGAGCTGATACCCATCTCCAGCCTTGGGTAATGGTCAGATGTCTCCCAGGTACATCAGCATGGAGAGACACTGACCGCATTGCTAAAATTGTTCACAAAGCAGGGGAAAACATTGATGTCCTAGTACACATAGGGACTAATGATCTCGCCAGCCGGTCAGTTGTGGAGACCAAGGAACACCTGACCAGGCTGGGTGACAAACTATCATCCATTTCGTCCGGCATCTCCTTCTCTGAGATCCTGCCAGTCTGGGAGAGGGGGGCAGATGGACAGAAGGTCATAGAAGGGGAGATAGGGGAGCTAAACACGTGGCTCAAGGGCCGGTGCCAGGAAAAAGGACACAGATTTGTAGGGAACTGGCAACAGTTCTGGGAGCGAAAGTTCTTTAAATTTGATGGACTGCATCTGACTAAGGAGGGAGTCAGTGCATTGGGGCAGAAATTTGATGTCTTTGCAGAATATTTAAACTAGCAAATGGGGAGAGGGTGCAGCACCCCATACGTCGAATGGGAGGAACACCCCTCCCCCCTCAGCTAGTGGTCAAACAGGGATTCAGCATGTTTGCAGTTCATTTGCATCACCAGGTAAGAAAAAAGGTTTGTCTCCCCATACGATGCACAGGGGTAATGCCAAACCTCACCCAACAACTAACACACCGAAATCTGGCCAATGGAAAATCATGTACACAAATGCTCACAGCCTGGGAAATAAGATCTCAGACCTGCAGGCAATAATGTCAGAGGCTAAACTGGACATAGTAGCAATTAGTGAGACGTGGTTTACCAGTAACCACACTTGGAAGACTTCAGTACCTGGCTATGTATTGTTCTGAAGAGACCAAGGTGCAAAAAGGGAGGGAGGGAGGAGTGGCCCTGTATGTCAATGAAAATATCAAAGCTACAGAAATTCAGAAAACACTTAAGGAGCCAGAAGAACTGTGGGTCACCCTGGAAACAGGAAATGGGACAGCCATAAGAACTGGGGTTGTCTATAGGCCCCCAGACCAGGGGGAGGACATAGACACATTACTGTTAGAAGATATACAAAACATGACAGCTAAAGGGGAGGTTCTGATAATGGGAGACTTCAACATGTCAGATACAGATTGGTCAATACCAGCAGGAACATCTGCCAGAACTAGACACATAGTGGATTCCCTGCAGGGGAGGACCTCAAACAACTGGTACAACAACCCACAAGAGACAGGGCTATCCTAGATCTAATACTGACTAACAGGGAAGGGATCACAGATCTCCAGGTAGAAGGTCACCTGGGGGCCAGTGACCATCACATGGTATGGTTCAGTTTGGCTACTACATCTAAATCATCCCATTCCAAGGCAAAATATGGGACTTCAGAGGAGCTGACTTTTGATAAGATGGCCAACAGAGTTAAGCTAGCCCTGGCAAAAAGAAACACAGGTGAGGGGGTACAGGCAAAGTGGGCAAGCATTAAGGATGCAATACTTGAAGCAACATCCCATTGTGTTAGACAGAAAGGAAGTGCAAAGAAGAAGGAAACCACTTTGGTTCTCAAATACAGTAGCAGAAAAGGTCAGAGCCAAAAGGCTGGCCTTCAGGAAATATAAGGAACACAGCGGATGAAGATAGGGAGGCATACCAAACTGCCCTAAGGGAAGCAGGAAAGGCAGTAAGGCAGGCAAAGTCCCAAACTGAGGAAACACTAGCACGAACAGTAAAAGAAGGTGACAAGACTTTCTATAGATACATTAGTGAAAGGAGAAAGTCCAGAGGGGTTGCTAAGCTTAATGGAGAAAAGGGAGCATGTGAGGAGGAGGACCATGTAAGCATCTATCCTAAATAGATACTTTTGCTCAGTATTTTACTGAAGAGAAGATTGGGCAGGGCCCACAGCTCAGCACCATGGACACTGGGGGTGAGCACTACTCCCTTCACAAAAGAAAGGGTCCTACAAGAGCTTGCTAAGCTCAGGGTGGATAAGGCAATGGGACCTGATGACATACATCCCAGGGTACTTAAGGAGCTAAAGGTGGAACTAGCAGAGCCATTAGCAGAACTGTTTAGTGAGTCTCTGAGCACAGGAGAGGTCCCAGAGGACTGCAGAAGGGCTCATGTGATCCCACTCCACAAGAGTGGTAGCAGGGAGGAGGCAGTGAACTACAGACCAGTCGGTCTTACCTCAGTAGTGGGCAAGATTATGGAGGCACTCCTTAAGGAAAGGATAGTGCAACACCTGGAATCCATAGGGGGCACAGGATCCAAGACAGCACGGGTTTACAAAAGGAAGGTCCTGTCAAACTAATCTCATAGATTTCTTTGACTGGATAACCAGAGTGGTGGACCAAGGGGGGAGCAGTTGATGTCACCTACCTTGACTTCAGCAAAGCTTTTGACACTGTTCCACATAGAAGATTGATAAATAAGCTGGGTAGGCTCGGGGTGGGGCAGAAGTTGGTCAACTGGGTGGCAAACTGGTTGACAGGCAGAAAACAGAGAGTGGTGGTAAATGGTATACAGTCAGAAGAGATGCAAGTCACAAGTGGGGTACCTCTGGGATCAGTCCTGGGGCCAGTCCTCTTCAACATCTTCATTAGTGACCTTGCAGATGGACTAGAGGGTAAGGCTTGTCTGTTTGCAGATGACACCAAGATCTGCAACAGAGTAGATGATCCAGATGGGGTGGGCAGAATGAGAAGAGATCTGGATAAACTAGCAAAATGGTCAGAAGAGCGGCAACTGAGATTTAATGCAAAGAAGTGCAAGATCATGCACATAGGGAAGAGAAACCCTGAAGCCACCTATAGGCTGGGAGGGGAGTTGCTAGCAGTCACAAAGGAAGAAAGAGACTTGGGCATCATCATCACTGATGACCTGAATCATCCAAGCCAACCTCTAAAAGCAGTAGGTAAGGCTAGAGGGGTGTTAGGGTGTATTAGTAGGGGTATCACAAGTCATAAGAGGTAATAATCCTCTTTACAAGACACTAGTTAGGCCCCCATCTGAGTACTGCGTGCAGTATTGGAGGCCACACCTTCACAAGGACATTAACCAAATTGAGGCAGTCCAGAGAAGGGCAACCAAAATGGTGGAGGGACTGCATCAGAAGACATATGAGGACAGATTAACAGAGCTCAATATGTATACCCTTGAGCAAAGGAGGGAGAGAGGTGATATGATCGAGGCATTCAAACACCTTAAGGGCATTAACAAGGTGAAAGAGTCTAACATGTTTAAATATAAGAAAAATAGCAGGACAAGAGGACACAGCATGAGATTAGAGGAGGGCCGATTAAGGGGGAATGTGAGGAAATTCTTTTTCACAGAAAGGGTGGTGGATGCATGGAATGGCCTACCTCAAGAAGTGGTGGCTATGAATACAGTGCAGGGCTTCAAACAGGCATGGGATAGGCATAAGGGAGCAATACAAATGAGTATGAATAGATAGGCCACTGACAGAGCAAAGGTTGATGACACATTTATAAGGTAGAAAAAGAAATGGGCAGACTGGATGGGTCTTGCGGTCCTTATCTGCCGTCAACTTCTATGTTTCTATGTTTCTATGTACTAAAAATACCACCAACAGCTTAGTCTGGTTCAAGGTCAGTTGGCTTTAATCTGTATCTCCCTCCATTAGCTTGTGCCTGAAAATAGGCAGAATTTGTCTAGTACACTTGCCCAGTCAACTAAAACTAAATAAATAATCTGTATTCATCCGCATCACCCTGGGGTGCTCCAAACATCTCACTATAGGCTGCGCCTACCACCCTCCCATGTCAGTGCTCCAATCCTTCGAGGCCTTCACAAAACTCATGGCCTCAGAGCTCCTTATTTTGGGAGACTTCAACCTGAACTGGACCCAGGACCCAAGCCATGCCTTAATGGCACTGATCCAAGAGGGAGGTTTGGCACAGGTTATCTCTGAACTGACCAGACTTAATTACAAAACAGGGAATCACACCACCCTCGACTGGGCTCTGGTGTCCAACCCTGCCAATATCCAGATAGCCGGTACAATGGCAGACACCTAGAGTGACCACTCCCCAATATTTTGCATCTGGAAGAACAGAGCACCCAAGGTCCAGCCAAGAATCTTTACTGCTCGCAACTACACAAGCTTCTCTGAAGTGCAATTCAATGACTACCTAAACAGCTGGGACTGGAGCCCAATCAAGCTCCTCCCTACTCTGGCAGAGGCCCTAGAATACTTCCAGAACTCATTCTGTACAGCGGCTAACCTCTTCACACCTCTGAAAAGTCTGCGAGCAAAAGGTAGCTGCTACAAGTGGATCTCTCCATCCCTTAAAACTCTCATGATTAGTCGGGATAAGGCCTGGAAGAAGTTCAGACTCTCCTCCCTTCCGGCAGATCTTGCGTCATACAAAGCCTTATGAAACAAAAGCAAGAGAGCCATTAAACTTGTGAAAAGGGAGTATGTCACACACCTCCAGAAAAGCAATCTAGGTAACCCTAAGCTATTCTGATATCATGTTAATGACCTGATCAGTGGCAACAACAAGACTGAACCTGGCCCCATTGAGGTCAATGGTCAGCTAGTTAGCAACTCTCCTCCAATAGCCCGTGGCTCTTAACAATCATTTCACAAACCTTGAGGCCTACAAGGCGGGCTTGTCCCCTTTGACCTCGGCTCCTAACACAGGCGAGACCACATGTCTTGAAAGAACCTCTTTCCACCTATGACTGGTAAAGCGGAAAGAGGTCCAGGGCATTGAAAGTCAGAGGCTCGGGGGAACTAGATGGGATAAACCCTCGGCTACTCAAAGCTGGAGCCACTTCCCTCTCTAGACCCCTGACCTGGCTCTTAAACAGATCCCTATGGGAAGGAATCATTCCCAACCAGTGGAAACAGGCCAATGTGGTCCCAATCCACAAAGGTGGCCCCAGGGAAAACATAAGCAATTACAGGCCTATCTCCTTGCTCTGCACACTTGCTAAACTACAAGAAAGGTTAGTCTATGACCAACTCCGTGACTACTTGGAGGCTCATCAGCTTCTGGCTCCCCCACAACATGGATTTAGACCTAACTTAGGGACTGACACAGCCCTTATCAACTTCTGGAATGATGTACTCAGAGCAATGGATAATGTGACACTGACAGGTGCTGTCTTTATTGACCTGTCCAAGGCATTTGACCTTGTAGACCACAAACTCCTGCTACTAAAGCAGAACAAAGTGGGCTTAGACCCCTTTGCCCTCAAATGGTTTGGGAGCTACTTATCTGGCCGTACACAGAGGGTAATCTGGAAGGGAGCCATATCAGGTCCACTACCCCTAAAAGAGGGTGTGCCACAGGGCTCAATCCTTGGCCCCCTCCTTTTCTCCTTATTTATCAATGACCTAAATACCCACTGTGGGGGTAGCTTGGTCATTCAGTATGCGGATGACACTGTCATCTACCGGTCCTAAAGCGATGTGTCAGCTCTTGGTCCCCTCTTCTAAGGTGACCTTACATCACTTGAGGCATGGCTGAGTGAAAACAGAATGATACAAAATGTTGAAAAAACCAAGGCAGAGCTATCTGGGCACAGATCCCTGGGTCATGACAGGACTACATCCTTGCAACTCACCTCAATCTCTGGAAGCAGAATAGAGGTAGTGCCCTCTTTAAAATACTTGGGTCTAACACTTGACCAGTCTCTCCTTCAAGAACCATGAGGATCAGGTTACCAAGACCTTACACTGTAAACTTGGTACCCTGTATAGAATCAAGGACCAGCTCATCCCTGAGGCCAGGATCTCAATTGCCACATGCGTCCTGCTCCCTACCCTGACCTATGCTGCACCTATTACACAGGGCATGGCCAAGCAAGAGGTATCGAGGTTGCAAATATTGTACAACAAGGTAGCCTGGTTCGCTACCCAGGACCACCCGCAAAGTCACCACTGTGACACTCTGGCCCAGCTATGGTGGCCCTCACTGACCACACGCCTACAGTACCTGCTGCTCGCCTTGCATTTAAGCTTCTCAAGTTGCCCTCTCCACCCAGCATAGCAGGGACTATAGCAATCAAACACAACCCTAGGAGCCTACGGATGTCAGGGCAAACCCTACTGGAAGTTCCCAGAGTCAGGACTAATGCTGGTGGTAGGTCTTTCACCTACCAAGCCCCCCACCTGTGGAACAACCTCCCTCCTCTGGTGAGGGAAGCCTCCTCTCTTAGGAATTTCCACACCAGACTAAAGGCTCACATGATTGACGACAGCACCTGCCAGTGCCACGGATCATAACCCGCCCCCCTCACCCACGTTAACCCTCAGGTAGAGGGGCCAACCTAGGTACCCGCTCCAAGATCCTAGGCACTTTGACCTTGTTTATAGCACCATAGATAGATTATCATACTGTAGATAGCCCTCCTTCTGAAAAAGGCAAGCTATGAGTCATGACTATTTCCCCGCCAGGTAGGGCATAAGCAGTATCATGTTGATAACCATGGCTGTAACCTGCATGCAAACCTGTAATTGCTTTTCTGTAACTTAATGTTTTCTCTCTGCATCAAAACATGTAATGTTATCCCGGGTCACCCCTGAAAAAGGGACCTTCGGGGCTCAGTGGGCCTATCCGGTCATCAAAATTTAATAAATAAATAATCAATAAATAAATAAATAAAGAGACATGACCTTCCTGCTGTGAATCCATGCTGCCTTGAGTCCTGTTTGCCCCACTGGCCTCTAGGTACTCAACAATTCTTTCTTTCTGAAGTGATTCCATCATTTTCTCTACCACTGAGGTCAAACTAACAGGTCTGTAGTTTTCTTCCTCTGCCTTGTTCCCACTTTTGTGAAGGGGAATCACATCCTCCCTTCTCCAGTCCTCAGGTACCACACCCTCCTCTCATGATTTGTTAAAAAGGATAGTCAGTGCTGCCACTAGTTCTCCCCTTAGTTCTTTTAGAATTCTGGGGTGAATCCCATCAGGCCCCATTGCTTTGTCCACCTTCAGTTTTAAGAGTTCCTTTAGGACCCTTTCTTCTGTGAATGGACTGGTATTGACCCACCTATCCAGTGTGCTTCTATTATTTGGTTTAGGTACCTCCCCTCCTCTTCTTTTGTGACTACTGAGCAGAAGTATTCATTCAGTATCTGCACTTTGTCACTGTCGCCCTCTGCCCACCTCCCTGCCCCTTTATTAAGCCTCACTATGCCTCCTTGGTCTTTCTTCACTGCCTAATGTACCTTTAAAAGGTTTTATCCCCATCTTAAATGAGTTGGATATATTTTCCTCTGTTGGGCCTTTGCTACTCTGACTGTTTTCCCCTCTTCCTTCTGCTTTAACTGGTACAGTTCTCTGTCCTGCTCCTTCTGTGTTTCCTTATTCTTCCTGAATGCTATTTTTTCCTCTCTAACCTTCCCCACCACCTCTTTTTAGAATTATAGTGGTTTTTCCTTCATTTTGTTTTGTTTATTTCCATCACACAAAGGCTTGTTGCCTCTGTGATGGCAGCTTGATTTTTTCCTCATTGTTCCTCCACCCCATCTTCTTGCCCGTTTGCTAGTGCTTTTCTGAGGTCCTCCCCATTTTGCCTATGTCAGCCCTCCTAAAGTCAATTCCCTCACCTTTGTGTGAGTTGACTCTACAGCTGTGTTTATAAGTAGACCCCTTCTGGCAGTCAATTATTGCCAGTCCAGGTGTGCCCATCAATAGGTGTCCAAAATTCAAAATTCGCCACCCCTTCCCCGAAGTCTGCCCCCCCTGGAGTTAGAATCTTTAGTTAGGGGGAACAGAGGGCACAGCCCCCCACATAAAAAGAGAGTGGCAAATTTGAATCCTGGCACCCTAATGATGGGTGCACTTTGACAGGCACATTCCGATGGTGGAATTATCATGAACCACACTGTTTGTTGGTTGCTTGTTCCCAAATGGCTACCTACTTCTAAATCTGAGATCATCTCTCCATCCCCATTTCAGAGTATCAGGTCTAAGATTGCTCCCTCCCAAGTGGGTTCCAATACTAGCTGTCTGAGGCATGCCCCCTATAGGGCATCAAGAATTACCCTGCTCTTGGATGTGGCTGCAGCAAAGGTGCTCCAGTTAACATCTGGCTAATTCAGGTCCCCCATCAACAATATCTCCCCTTTTTCTGCCATTCTACAGATGCCTTCTATCATTTCCTTGTCCATTTCTTCCCCCTGAGATGGGGTCATATACAATCAACGTACGGATTCTGGTGCCATTTCCTGTTTCCAGGGTGACCCACAGTGCCTCTTTCTTTCCCTTTTTACCCTTTAGTTCCAGTGCTTTGATCCCTTCCCTTATGTAGAGAGCTACTCCTCTTTTACCCCACATCCCTCCTGTAGATTGTGTACCCTGGTATGTTGACAACCCAGTCATGGTTCTGTGGATCATGTTTTTCTGACTGCCATAATATCCTGGTGTCCCCATCAAGACCACTAGTTCAGGGAGCTTGTTACCCAGAATATATGCATTGGTACCCATTCCTCTCCATTTTTTGATAGCCTTACCCCTTTTAGCCCCATCCCTGTCCTTACTGTCTTTGCCTTTTTCTCCATTGACCCTGTTCTGCTCCCAATTGACTTCTCTTCCTTAGTGTTTACCTCACTAACTACCCTGTTTTGTGGGTGAGGCTGGGATTTCCATGCTTCTTTTCAATGCCTTTCCCCTTGGCTAGTTTAAATGCTTGCCAATGCAGCATTTAAACCTATTACTTAGGATCCTGGATCCCCTCCAGGACAGATGCAGACCATCGCACCAGTATAGGCCTGCATCACTCCAGGTGGACCCCAAATCCCTAATGAAGCCAAAACCCTAGCTCCACACCAGTTTTTCAACTATTTATTGAATCCCGTGGTGAGGAATACCCTAGCCTCACCCATGCAATAGACAGGCAGCACCTCTGAGATGATTGTTATGCATGCTACTTATCTAAGGCTCATTCCCAACTCTATAAACTCCTCCTGCACTGCTCTGATCCCATTCTCAGCCAGGTCATTTGTCCCTAGTTGGACAATGACATTCAGCTCCCTCTCCTGTGCAGCTGCTCCCACAAAGCTGAGGATTTGCATCCTGTCCCTCCCAACCATGGCACCAGGAAGGAACCTTACCTCCCTCTCCCCCAAGTTCTACCATCCTAATGATTGAGTCCCCCACAGGAGTTGTTTCATTTCCCTGTGGGGTCTCCTGCCACCCTCCTCTAGGTCTACTTTATTGGAGGTTCCCAGCATCCTCCTTGGTCTCTACTGTGGGTACTTCCATAGAAGAATCACGCTAAGCCAGAATGCCATATGAATTGTGTAGAGGTACAACTGGAGGGATGCACCTCTGATCCACCAACCTCACCCTCCCTGAGCCAACCGTGGTCCAACTGCACCTCTATCTTGGCAACCTCTGAGGCAGTGGCAGTGGTCCTGGTAGTCCCTGGGAGGGGGGAGGTTTCCTGAATCCTCACAAGATGAGCCTGGAGAGAGGCAACCTCATCCCTCAGACCAGAGAGGTGCCTGAAAATAGGGCAACTTTACAGCCTCCATAACATCTCACAAAAGACTGCTGCATCACATCTAGTGCATTGCACCACTTCCCACATGTCTATCTCCCTCTCTTCCTGTTTACTTTTTTTTTTGGTTAGCGTGTGGGACCTTGTGTGTGCATCTACCCCTATGCAGTGTGCTGGGCTGTTAAGGTTATGACAAGTGTATGTCCTTTGCTCTTTTGGGGAAGTGATGTCAGAACCTCTGGTATAAAGGAACTGATGTGATTGGGGTGGATGGGGTGAGGGGCAGGGTTGGCTGGACCAAGCCTGTGCCCTCCAGAAACAATCAGCTACAGCTCTGACCCACCACCCCAGTGAGTGTTTTTTCCCATTCAGCAAGACATCCTGCACAACAATTTAATGAAAATATGCCCTGCAAAAAATACTTTCAATCACAGAAAAAATAGAGCAGTCAACTGTACAACCTATAAGCACAAAACAAAATAGTAGCATAACAGTAACCTTTCTAGGCCAAAAGAAGACTTAATGTTTCTCCTTGGTCTGTTAATGTTGCTCTTTGCTCTGTCCTTTCAAGCAAACCCAACAAAAAAAGTGCTCAGGTGAAGCTAGGTACTTTATGCCAGCAAACCAAGTTTCAACCTTTTCATGGAACTACTTCTGCCTTGATCAAAGTGGCTCTAGATATGCAGTGGGCTCTGGACAGGATGATGTATGTTGGAGCCATTTTTGTTGACTTGTCAAAAGCGTTTGACACCTTGGACCATGACATCCTCCTGTCCAGTCTACAGTCAGTGGGATAGCAGAAGGGTGGTTTAGTCCTTACATAAAAGGTCATAGACAACTTGTGGTGTTGAATAATGTTAGGTCGAGGTTAGCTCCCATTATGTCAGGGGTTCCCCAGGGCTCAATTTTAGGCCCAATATTGTTTAATTTATATTTGAACAACTTCCTTAAAATGACTCCTCAAACTCAATATCAGCTTTATGCTGATGATACTGTACTGTACGTGGTGGGAGAGAAAGTATCACAGATCCAACATGAATTGCAGAGTGCAATTGACCAGTTACAAGTGTGCTTTTGCAGTTCTAGACTGCTTAGGAATACTAAAAAAACTCAAGTTACGCTTTTTCATAGCGAAAGAAGGGTTGACACCTCAGCTTTTGCTCTGAAAATATTAACTTCCACTAATCAGATGTTGCAAGTGGTACAAAGTTATAAATACTTAGGAGTCTGTCTGGATGAAAGACTTATATGGAATGTCCATATAGACAATTAATAGAAAGATTTGGACAACCATTTGGGATTTCTTCATGAGCATAGATCATGTATGGATAGAGAAACCAAAAAAATATGTAGTGAATACCATGGTACCATGGTGTTGCCTCTTTTTGATTATGGTGATGCCCTGTTTGCGTGGGCCTTGAGTATGGAGCTGGCAAGGCTGCTTGATGTGTTGCACCATACGTTTGCCCGCTTCATACTTGATTCTTCACGCATGACACACAGCTATGTTTTATTAAATAAATTGGTTAGGTTAAAGCTAAAAGATCAGAGAAATTACAAGATTATGCTTACGTACAAATGTTATAAAAATCTTGTACCAGATTACCTATTAAATAAATTATTGCGCAGGAAAATCAAGCCAAGTCTTCAATCTGCTTCTGTTTTGAAATTTATTCCATGAAAGTGTAATCTTGAAATTTGCAGATCTCACTTTTTTACCAGGGATCCTAATTTATGGAATAATCTGCCCTCTTATCTTAGACCAGTAGAAGGTAAAATCAGTAGAAACAGAATTAGCAAATGGCTGATCAGTCAAGCATCTCGGATATCAGCGTGTTGCTCATCTTGGGATGCTGGCTGTATGATTATAATGTACAGGGCACAGACTGCATTTTGTATAATTGTTGACTTGCAGTGGTGATTGTATAAAAGTTTGGAAGTGCTGATGGTTCTATGTCACAATGGCAATCGTGGAAACGGATCACATTAGAGACGAATGCACATTGCCAAAAATGTATTACAGCAATGTGCACTCGCAGTGACTAGAAAACTGGTGACTGGTTTTCTATGTTACACCTGCACCCCCCAATTAAGGATTCTCAACTCCGGGGGGGGGGTGCATGTTGGGGGAGTGTAAAACTTAAAAAAAATGAAAACACCGACCAGTTGCAAAAAATGATCGCACCCAGAAACAAACCCAGCACTCTCCCAACCCCAGCCTGCTACCTACCCAGCATGCTACACTTCCAGCTTGGCAGCTGACCACCCCACTACAACCTACATACCCTCTCTCCCCTTCCACCTGTCATTCAGCATGGTCCCACCCCCTCCATGCACGTGTATGTATAGTGACATCTCATTGTTGTAGTCACCTACCCCCATATCCAGTCACTACCCTGCCAGGTAGCCCAGAACACAGGCACCATGATTGAGTCATCCTTTTTGTAAGAGCTCAATCGTGGTTGTCGTGTTCACTGGATACCCATATTATGGTATTATTATGTATATCATGAATGCATGTATTTGTTTGTAATATTTTTCTTGTTAAATGTATTGAATTTTGTAATTGTATCTATTGTGCTTAATGGACCTCTTTGAAAATGAGCATTGCTCAATTGAGTTTTGCTGTTCATATGAAATATGAATAGAATTTTACCATTCCAAACCATATAATATGTATGTCACAGGATTATGCACACTTAGGAGCAAGGGGAATACAGGACACTACATGAAAGAAAAATAATGCATTTGAAAAAATTGAGATCACCCAGACAAACCTCACTAAAAGCTAACAAATTTCCTAAGCAGTAGAAGCATAACCCAGCTGGGCTATTGTGAGTTATGACAGACTCAAACACGTGATGTTACAGATTCAGTGTCCTAGCACAACTCTGAATTTCTCAGAGAAACATGGTCAGAATATTCCAGACAGGCCAGTCCACTTACAGTATATGCATCATCAGCCCTTATTAATTGTTAACACACCCTGGACATTTTGCCTCTCCTACAAAACTAGAATAAACCAGATTTGTGTATTCTTTTGGCTTCCATTGTTCCTGCAGCTCACGCAATACCAGGATGCCATCTGGGTGGACCAGCCATTTGTTTATGGTCAAAATATAGCCTCTTTGTGGATCATAGAAGTTCAGTTACCCACACCCATTCTTCTTGCTCTTTGATGACAAAGGAATTCTTAAAGAAAAGCCACTCAGCTAAGTGACCAGAAGCTTGGCTACAAAAAAGTGCAATTTTCAGTTTCCACATAACTCCTACATCCACCATGATATTTTGTAAAGAGAGAAGATAACAACATTATGAAATAAAAATCCCAGGTGTTACCTCTGTTACAGAGGGTTTTAGGGGTGGGGCAGAGTTGAAGATATGGTCTGCCAGGAAAATAGGATGGTGGGGTGAGGTACAATAGTTTAGCAAGGGCAAGCTCGAGAGACCTTTTGTCTCCTTCTGCCATCAAATTCTATGTGTCTGTGTTTCTATGCAACATGTTCCCTGAGAAGTCATAAATCCTGATGAAACTTTGCACAGACTTCATGAAACAAATTAGCAAAAAGACAAATGAAGTCACAAGCCAGTATTCTCTAGTAAATTTCAGTAGCCGAACATACTGTAGTATAGTTCTAATATAATATAGTGAACTGGATACCTTAAAGAGCAGCTGACAGCATTGGCAAAACTTTGGAAAAAAGTAAGATTTATATTCAGCTCCATCCCGTTTTCTTTAGTACTTCATACATTTTCAGTAATTAATTCCTCAATTTCTTTATTACTGAAAACAGTTGCATGAAAACAAGATCACTGTTACCCTACACTCTATCTATTCTGGCTGATTATCTAAACATGAGATCACAATCTCCTGTTTATGACATCATAATTATCTCACCACAGCAACATATTTTAATGTCATATACAGAATTATGATGTCAGGTGTAGGCAGGCAGCCAGAGCTCAAAGAGCAGAGATACTGTACTGATGCAAATACCACTAGAATAAAGAAATAAGGCAATAATTACAGAATAAAATACAAAATATAAGCTGTAGTCATATCTGATTTTTACAGTTTTCCAAATGTGTCTCAACTGTGTCAGGAGCTCTTTAATGGTGATAGGAAACCGTTTTCTATACCTCTAGATGCCCTCAAGTTGTCCCTTTAGTGTCAATCCAATATTCTGATGTGCTTTTGAACTTTCTGATTAAATTAACAATCTAATTTTGATGTCTTTATAACTACATCAGTCCCTCTCCTTAGAAGTTGCTGCCCTCTTATTTTCATACTGTCTGTGCATTCTATGACACCGACAAGACCATACTAGGCCACTCAGATGAATACCATGTAATTGTGTTGTTGATGTCATAGAATGTTTTAGAAACATGAAAGGAAAGAGCAGCTGCTGGTGAAGATAGTGGAACTCTATGTAGACCTGAGGGCACCCTAAGCCTAGATTATTGATTTATCAAAAACTGGTCAAAGTATATTAGAATACAAAACTGACATGGAAAGGAAGATATAAGGGCAGTTAAGGATGTGCAAATCAACATTTCCTATTTCCATTAAGTAATGTGTGACACAAGACCACCTAACCATGGTCTGAAACTCATTTGTTTGTTGTTTCTGTATGTGCTCTTCAGTTCTGCTCAGATCTGGACACACGGGCACTCCCACTGCCTGCCTAAGTGTCTATACAAAATGTATGCAATGGCAGTGTGTGTCTAGAGCACTGGACAAACATTGTTAAGCTGCAATAGGGATACATAGAAACATAGAATTTGACGGCAGATAAGGACCGCCTGGCCCACCCAGTCTGCCCATTTCTCTACCTAATGGATAAGCTGCAGATCCTAGTTAACCAGCAGCCTACATCTTCCTACCCCACCCCCTAGAATGGCCTTATGACTGTTCCATGCATGCTTGAATTCCACCACTGTTTTTGACTCCACAACCTCCTCCAGAAGGCCGTTCCACTCCAGATGGGGTCTCACCAGCTGTCTGTACAGAGGGATAATAACTTCTTGTTTTCTACTGGTGATGCCTCTCCCTATGCATCCCAGAATCCCCCAGCCCTCCTTGCTGCCCTCTTACATTGCTTGCCCACCTTTAGGTCATCTGATATGACTATCCCCAGGTCCCTTTCCATTTGTGTTGTTGTTAGTATCTCACCCCCCATTGTGTACGCTTCCCTTGGGTTTTTGTTTCCCAGGTGCATTACCTTGCACTTCTTAGCATTGAATCTAAGCTGCCATACATTTGACCATTCCTCTAACCTTTCCAAGTCTCTTCTCATCCTTTCCACCCCACCTTGTGCATCAACTCTGTTGCAGATCTTTGTGTCATCTACAAAGAGACATACTTTTCCTTCCAGTCCCTCTGCAATGTCGCTTATAAAGACATTGAAGAGGGCTGGTCCTATACTGAACCCTGCGGTACCCCACTAGAAACCCCCCTTTCTTCAGAGTGGATTCCATTTACTATTACTCTCTGTGTCCTATTCTCCAGCCAATTCTTTACCCAGGCTGTCATCTTGGGACCCACTCCCAGGCTGGCTAACTTGTATATTAATCTTTGTGTGGGATTGTGTCAAATGCCTTAAGAAGTCTAGGTAGGCAATGTCCACAGCCCATCTCTGATTTACTACTTTGGTCACCCAGTCAATGAAATCTATCAGATTTGTCTGGCATGACCTTCCCACTGTGAATCCATGCTGCCTAGGGTCCTGTGCCCCTCTGGCCTCTAGATACTCAACAATTCTTTCCTTCAGAAGTGATTCCATCTTTTTCCCTACCACTGAGGTTAAACTAACAGGTCTGTAGTTTCCTGCTTCTGCCTTACTTCCACTTTTGTGAAGGGAATCACATCTGCCCTCCTCCACTCATTGGGTACCACCCCATCCTCCCATGATTTGTTAAAGAGGGAAGCCAGTGGTGTCACTAGTTCTACCCTTAGTTCTTAAGAATTCTGGGATGAATCCCATCAGGCCCCATTGCTTTGTCCACCTTTAGTTTTAAGAGTTTTCAGAACCCTTTCTTCTGTAATGGCTGGTATCAACTTCTGTATCCAGAATGTTTCTACTGTTTGTTTTAGGTACCTCCCTCTTCCTTTGTAAATACTGAGCAAAATATTTGTTTAGTATCTCTGCCTTTTCACAGTCACCCTCTGCCCCCACCCCCATTAAGCCCTCACTATCCTCCCTTGGTCTTCTCCTCGCTCCCTGATGTACCTATAAAAGGTTTTATCCCCCTTCTTAACTGAGTTGGCTATCTTTTCCTCGGTTTGGGCCTTTGCTGTTCTGACTGCCTTCCCAGCTTCCTTTTGCTTTAACTGATACAGTTCTCTGTCCTGCTCCTTCTGTGATTCCTGGTACTTCCTGAATGCTTTCTTTTTCTCTTGAACCTTCACTACCACTTCCTTTGAGAACCATAGTGGTTTCTTACATCGTTTCATTTGTTTATTTGCTTCACACAAAGGCTTGTCACCTCTGTGATGGCAGTTTTTATTATTCCCCATTGTTCTTCCACCCTCCTTCCTGCCCATTTGCTAGTGCATTCCTTAGGCACTCACCCATTTTGGCAAAGTCAGTCCTCTAAAGTCCAGTACTTTTGCCTTTGTATAGCTTGACTCTATTGTTGTGTTATTGTGAACCATACTGTTCGATGGTCGCTAGTTCCCAGATGGCTACCCACTTCTACATCTGTGATCCTCTTCATCTCCATTTGAGAGAACTAGGTCAAAGATTGCTCCCTCTCGAGTGGGCTCCAATACTAGTTGTCTAAGGCATGCCCCTGTAGGCATCTAGAATAACCCACTTTTGAAGTGGCTGCTGCAACTGCACTCCAGTTAACATCTGACACATTCAGATCACCCATCAGTAATATCTCCCTTTTTCTGCTATTCTAAGTATACTTTCTATCATTTCCTTGCCCATTTCCTCCCCCTGAGAGGGGTCTATCTAACCCTGTGCAGATTGTGGTGCCATTGCGGTCTCCAAATTTACCCACAGCTTCTTCTCCTCCCTGTTTTCCTTTTGTTCTGTTTCTTTGATTCCTTCCCTTATGTAAAGAGTTACTCCTCCTCCTCTTTTACCCTCCCTGTCCCTCCTGTAGATAGTGTATCCTGGTATGTTTATGTCCCAGTCATGGTTTTGTGTGTACCAAGTTTATGTGACTGCCACAATATCCAGATGTTCTTCCTCCATCAAGGCCACTAATTCAGGAAGTTTGTTACTCAGACTACGAGCATTGGTACTCATTGATCTCCATTTTTTGATGGCTTTACCTTCTGTTGCAGCATCCCCCACTAACCTTTCTACCTCAGTCTTTTTCTCATTTATTACCTTGTTTTGTAGGGAGAGGCTGGGATTTTCCTGCTGCTTATCAGTGCCTCCCCCTTGACTAGTTTAAAAGCATGGCAATAAAGCATTTAAACTGATTGCTCAAAAGACTTGTTCCCTTCCTGGACAGATGCAGACCACCCTGCCAATATAGGCTGGTGTCCCTCCAGGTGGAACCCTAGTCCCCAGTGAAGCTAAACCCCTGTGCTCCACACCATTTTTTCAACCATTTATTAAACTGCATGGTGCAAAGTACCCTCGCCTCACCCATGCCATTGACAGGCAGCACCTCTGAGAAGGATACTGTGTGTGCTACTTGTCTTAGACCCCTCCTCAATTCTACAAAGTCCTTCTGCACTGATCTAATCTCATGTTGAGCCAAGTCATTTGTCCCTAGGTGGACAATGACATCCAGCTCAGACTCCCATGCAGCTGTTCTCGTAATCCTGAGGATGCGCTTCCTGTCCATCCAAGCCATGGCACCTGGCAGGCACCTTACTTCAGTTTTCCCTGCTCCCCCCTGTTCTATCCCCCTAATAATTGAGTCCCCCACCAGGAGTTGCTTCCTTTCCTTGTGGTGTCCTCTGCCTCCTTCCTGTGGGCCTCCCTTCTGACAGTTGTCCTCAGCCTCCTTAGTCTCCTCTGTGGGTGCATCCATAGGTAAGCTATGCTCCCCAGAATGGTGTATGGATTGTGGAGTGGAACAGCTGACTGGGTATGCCTCTGTTCCACCATCCTCACCCTCCCTGAGCCCACTGTGGTCCAACTGCTGTGCTTTCTTCGCAACCTCTGAGGTAGTGGTGGTGGGTCTGGTGCTCCCTGGATGAGGGAGGTTCCCTTCCTACTGTCCAGTGTGGCCTGGGAGAAGGTTCCTTTACTACTGTCCAGTGTGGCCTGAAGATGGACAACTTCCTCCCTCAGGGCAGAGAGTTGTCTGCAAATAGGGCAGCATCTCAGCCTCCAGAAAGACTCCCAGAAGACTGCTGCCCCACAGCCATTACATTGCATTACTCCCCACATGTTTATCTACTTTTGTGTGTTTGTGTGTGTGATTGGTTTGTTATATAGAAATATATATATTATACAATGCGATGCTTACATTGTCAGTGCAGTGCTAGAGAGGATATGACAGTGATATGCACCTTGCACCTTTGAGGAAATTATGTCAGAACCCCAGGTATAAAGGAACTATTTCCAGGGTGGGTGGGGTGATGGGTGGGAAGGGGTTGGGCCTAAACTGTGCCCTCATAAAACAATCAGCTATGAGCTCTGACCCACCGCTGCGATGAGTACCTTCCTGTCAGCAAGATGTCCTACACAACAATTGGACAGAGAAAATACCCTGCTAATCAAACAGAGAAAAATCCAGACATCCAAGTCAGACACAGGTAAACCTCCCCAGCCCCAAACCAGCCTGGTGGTTTGTGCTCTGAAAGCAGTCAGCCACAAAATAAGTCAGCTGTGCTTTAAACTCTTTCTGCACTGAAAATCCTAAGAATTGTAACAAACGTAAAGCTAGATCCACCTCCCTCTGTTGTTTGAAAGAATGTCTTTTCCTGATAATTCTAAGTTCCTTATTTCACCTTTCAGTTAGAAGTAGCCTCCACCTGCAGAATATCTGCTACAAACCAAAAACAATTGTAAGGTTCACCTCCCTCTATTGTGAGCACAACTTGCTTTCTTGCAAATCCTATGTTCAGTATTGCAGCTTCCAGGCAGAAGTAGTTTCACTCGAAGAATATTAGCTGTTCATCGTTTACCTTTACCATTCTGATGTTTATCCTTCATTAAGCTGGGGTAACAGCTGGAGGCTAGAATGACCACACTGACCTTCTTAGAGATCCTCCCAATGTGGGGCAAAGGGGATTGCAAAGACAAAATCAGGATTAAGGACATCAAGGAATTCAGTGCCTGGCTACATGGATGGTGTTGTGAAAAAGATATCATGTCATAGGCTCATGGGGAGCTTCTAGGAGAGGATGCTATTCAGGTGTGACAGACTCCACCTAACAAAGAAGGGAGTTAGTGTACTTGGGCAGAAATTCAATGTCTATCTTGACCATTTAAACCAGATGAGGAGGAGTCTATCACTAGGGAACCTATCAGAAAATGCACTTCTGATAGGAACGTAGTCGCCACTCCTGACAAACAGAAATTTCTCTTCCATGACCTAAGAAAATATGTAGAAAAGGGTTGGAAACTATAGGGAATGGAACACAGGGCCATGCATCCGCAGGCCCAGGAGCAGAACCAATAGTAGTGAAAAGCAGCAGAGGTACCATATTATATAAAGGGGTATGCATCGATGCTAGAAGCCTGGGAAAAAAAATAAGTGACCTCCAGACAATGATGGTGTATTCCCAAGTGGACCTGGTAGCCATCCCAGAGAAAAATGACTGGGACCTTTTGGTCTCAGGCTATGTGCTATTAAGACAGGATAGAAGGGAGGGTGGGGAAGGGGTAGCATTCTATGTAAAGGATGGGATAAATGCCATCTCAGTAGATGGAGTCAAAAAGGAGGATGTGAAATTCCTGTGGATGCTACTTAGCTGGGCAGTGGGAGAGAGGATCTACATAGGTGTGGTACACCGGCCTCGGGGGCAGGCTGAGGGTAGGGTCAAAAAGCTCCTAAAGGAGATCAGAAGTGTAGCACAAATAGGGGTACAGTGGTGGTAGGAAACCTGAATATGCATAATGTTAACTGAAGCAACCCAGTGGCACATTCTACTAGGAACCGAAAGGTACCCCATCAAGAGAGCATCTTCCAAATAGTAAGGAGTGAAAACAGCATGAAATCACAGTGCATGCCTTATTGGAGACTGATGGTTCCCCTCTCCTTGAGGTCTGCCCTCTCCCCGGAGTTGGTATATTAAGTAAGGGGGGGGGGAGGTGTGGGGGGGCAAAGCCACAAACTGAAAGTTCACTGATACAGCACATGCTGTGATTTTGTGCCATTTTCACTTCTCACCATTTGGGAGTCGCTATCTTGATGAGGAAGCAAGCCAAATCGTGATCTGATGCCCTATAAGACTGCCTACGTACACAACTAGTTAGTGCCCGACTAGGCTGGACACCATCCTGGATGTGGTCCTCACTTACCCGAGCTACTAAGGGCTACAAGGGTTGAGGGAGCCACTGGCCAACAGTGACCACAATTCTGTGTGGTTTGAGTTAGCCCTAGGGTTAAAAAAATCACAATCCAAGAGAGAGGTTTTAAACTTTAGAGGAGTCAATTATTACAAAATGAGGGATGTAGTCAGAAGCAAGCTGTTAAGGATCCAGGAGCATTCAGCGGTGGAAGAAATATTGGGCCTGGTTAAGTTAGCCATTTTAGAGGCTACCAAGATGTGCATAATAACAGTGAACAAAAAGAACAAACACAAAATAACAATATGGTTCAGTAACCAGGTAAGGATTGCAATCACAACCGAAAGGGAGGCCTATTGGAACTATAAAAGAACTTATGAAGACAGTGCATAGGAAGCCTACGTTAAGAAAACATAGTTGCAAAGAGTATGGCAAAATCAGCTAAGGCCTCAAAAGAACTTTGGCTTGCAGAAGAGGTTAAAGAAGGGAAAAAATACTTTTTTCGATACTTACAAGAAAAAAGAAAGAACAGGGGAGGAACAGATATACTCCAAGATGGTGACAGAGTAGTGGAAGAGTATAGCCAGAAGGACACTGTTTTGAACAACGTTTTTTGCTCAGTGTTCACTGAGGAACACAAAGGTCCAATACCAGACAGTGGCATCAAGGCTGCTGACAAAGGTGTTCCACAAATGGAAGCACCATCAATCACCAACATTAAGGTTAAAGAGGCCATAGATCAACTCAGGGAAGACAAGTCACCAAGGCCTGATGGAATACACCTAGGGTGCTAAAGGAGCTATCAAGTGAATTGGCAGGTCCTTAGTACATTTATTAAACAGATCACTTTAGATGGGGTAGTGCCAGGAGACTGAGAAGAGGTGATGTGGTACCTCTCCACAAGGGACAGAGTTGAGAGGAACAGACAACTACCGACCAGTCAGACTTAAGTTGGTAGTGATGAAACTAAAGGAAATCTTAATAAAACAAGACTTGGAAGAGTACCTAGATAAGAATAGTCTGCAGGATGACAGGCAACATGAGTTCATGGTAGGAAGGTAGTGCCAAACAAACTAAATAAAATGTTTGACTGAGTCACCAGGGAACTAGACAGAGGCCACTGGGGGAACTTCCTCTATTTTGATTTCCATAAGGCCTTTGATTCTGTGCTGCACAACCTCCTGCTGAAAAGTTGGAGGACTTGGGTGCAGCCAAGTGCATACTCAGTTGGATAGGTAATTGGCTTAGGGACAGAAAACAGAGTATTGTTTGATAAGGTGATGTCTCATGAAGGGTGCAGTCACTATTAGTGTGCCCCATGGCTCATTGTTGGGGTCAGTCCTGTTTAATGCCTTTATTGGTGACATTGGTATAGATATTCATGGTAAAATTACCCTATTCATGGATGATATCAAGCTAGGATAAAGGGTTGACAGCAAGGAGAAGGTTAAGAACCTACAAAAGACCTACAGAGGCTGAAAAGATGGTCCAACGTCTGGCAGCTGAAGTTCAATGCAAAAAAGGTGATGCATTTGCGAAAGGCCAGAGTACCATCTCAGCAGAGTCCAGCTCAGTGCCATGCAGGAAGAACAGGACCTAGGTGTCACCATTAGCAGCACCCTTAAACAGACAAGTCAATGCAACAAAGCTTATAGCAAGGCCAGCAAAATACTGGGGTGCATAGGGAGGGATTCAACAGCAGAAGGAAGGAGAATTCTACCACTCACGGGTCACTGGTAAGGCCCCATCTGGAGTACTGTGTCCAGTTCTGGAGTCCACATCTGAAAAAGAATATAAACAAGTTGTAGGCTGTTCAGAGAAAAGCAACCAAAATGTTCCAGGGCCTTCAAGGGCACTCATACGAGGATCGTCTGGAAGCATTAAATATGTTCTCACTGGAGACAAGGAAGGAAAGGAGAAGAGAGATATGATTGAAGCATACACGCTTCATAGAGGAATAAATAAGGTGCTATCCTCAGACCTGTTCAACAGAGACTCTGACTCTAACACTAGAAGGCATGAATGGAAGTTGAGGGGGGAAGTTTCAAGAAGGAGTTTAGAAACACTATTTTACAGAAAGAGTCAAGGAGCCTTGAATAAACTACCAGCTGAGGTAGTGGAAGCAAAGTCCATGACATCATTCATGCTGGGGTGGGACAAGGCTAAAGTGCCATCAAAAGCAACAGGAGCAGTAGGAGGCATTAGGCAGAAGGGGAGCTAGATCCTGGGATCTGAGAAGGCCCAAGGAACATATGGGTAGACTAGATGAACCCTTGGTCTCCTTCTGCAATCTTTTTTTCTATGTTTCTATGTTGAAATTCCATTTTAGTCTCATATCTCTCAGTGGATTGAATGAACTGACACTTCCCATGGCATATCAGCCAACTGAGGGCACTGTTGACATCAGCTGTTTTCACCTGTTTTAAAATCAGAAGAACATCTGATGAATGGGGAAAAAGCACCAAGGAAGAAAGAAAAAAAAGCAATTTATTTACTTATTCATTCATTTATTTACCAGGTAGGTGTGTTGGTCCTGGAACCATTTTCTGGCACGACTGGAGCCATACAGGATGACACAGGAATACATCAAGTACAAGGTGTATGGTACAAGACACAGAGTCATCAGTAGGCAGTGATAATATATAGGATATTTACATAAAGATATACATATATAAAAAGCAATGCAATAAATAAATACAGTTTGCGACATAGGAAGTAGTAAACAAGTTGTAATACAATTTGGGCATGGTAGATGATGGATATAAGGAAAGGAAAGGAGAAAATAATCTCTTGACTTCAGTTAAAAACAAGGTGCATCGAAACATATACTCACAGTGCATAAATTCACATGTAACAGGGCAGCATCAGATAAAGAATTTATCTAAACTCGTTCTGTTGACCCCACTGCAGCATCACTCATTGCTCTGCTCTGCTCTGCTCCACCACTTGTGAGGTCAACAGGGACAACACAGCTTGTTTGGAAACATTATTAATTGGACATTGCCCTGGTGAATATCCTAAACTGTGTATGCCACCAGTCAGAAAAGAAAAAACAAAGCAAACACAATGTTGCATGTAGTGAATGTTCACTTTACCTTTACTGCTTAGATGTCCAATACTGGTGACATTTGTTTAATTGAAGCAGTCCATTCAATTAGCACCTTATTAAGGAAGCAAAATGAAAATCTCCATCATCCCCCGCTATGATGGAAGCACTGTGTGAAGGTCTACAAAAAAAAAAAAAACTTGCAAAAAATCAAAGCCAGGGATCAAAACTCACTCTTAGACTTCTGTATGGTCTAGTTCTATAGCTTCTAAGTAGCATCTATTTTTCTGTCTCCAAAATGTTCTTTTGTTTTCTAAGTATATTGGTTCAGATGCACAGAGCCCTGAAAAGAGCCATCTCCCTCTGTTTCTCCATTTCCTGAGTGCCCATTTTGGTGCCGACAATGAGCCTGCTGGGAAACTGAACCTGGAGACACTTCAGGAAAAAAGTGACATCTTCCTCAAGCTATGATGCATGCACAACCAACAGCTGCCGGAGCTTCTCTCCAGAAAAAAAGAATCCAGATTCCCATGGTGGAAATTATATCCATTTTAACTGCTCTGGTCCCAAATCATTAAATCCAGGTATACATTTGCAAATTCTCCTAGTTTGTGCCTGACAATAGGTATTGTACTTTGTAATGCATTTACCTCATAAACAACAACACAATAAAAAAATAAATACTGACAGACTAGCCAAGTATTTCCCGTAAAAAAAAGTAATGTAGCTGTTGGGCAGGTAACCTGAGTTTGGGAGTGAACTCTGGTTGCTACCTTTGGAGGCAGGCAAGGCTGGGATTGCTGACATGGTGCACCTCGGCTGGGTAGGGCTGGTGGCAGGGACCAGCACTACAGTGACCCCTGCAGCAGTCCATAGAGTTTGATCTTTTCTGACAGGTATTCTGTGTGCACTTGAGGCTGACAGAGGCTATGCCCTTGCCAAGGTTAAGAGGGAGGACTGTATGCTAAAACTGGGGGTAAAAATCCCAATCTTCAACTGGATGATGGCTGACAGCATAGTCAGGCCTCGTGCTAGGAAGATTTCTGCCTGCTACCAGATCCTGATCAGGTTCGGGAGGAAGATGACCCTCCTTGGCCCCCCCCCGCCATATAAGTCAAGCAGTGGGAGACAGTGATAGCAGTAAGTTAGTGGCTGAAGGGGCTAGGTGGTTACAGGTCTCAATCCAAGGGAAAGCTGTGGACCTGGAGAAGAGAAAAAGAGGGTGTAACAAAATAACAATAATAATGAGGAACATGAATGCTAAATCCTAGCATAGCTGTGATACATGCATTTACTAAAGATATTTAACTAGGAGGGTGCAGATAACTGTACATCATCAATTCATCAAGAGATAGATAGAGACTGGAGGCTGTATAGTGCAGTGGTCTAAGGCTCTGAGCTGCAAACCTGGTGACATCCAGCAGACCAGACCTGGGTTTGAATCCCACAGCTTCCACTTGCATACTGTGTGATCTGAGCAAATCACTTAACCTCCTTGTGCTCCCAGGTCGCTCCTGTAAAAAAGCTTTCAGCTTAGTGTGCCATACCTGGTTAAACAACTAAATTAAGATAGATAGATAGATAGACAGACAGACAGTCAGATACTGTAGATAGATTCTGTAGATAGATAGATAGATAGAAACATAGAATTTGACAGCAAATAAGGACTGCTTGGCCCACCAGTCTGCCCATTTCCCTACCTAATGGATAAGCTGCAGATCCTAGTTAACTAGCAGCCTACTTCTTTCTACCCTCACCCCCTAGAATTGCCTTATAGCTGTCCCATGCTTGAATTCAATCACTGTTTTTGACTCCACAACCTCCTCTGGAAGGCCGTTCCATGCATCCACAACCCTCTCTGTGAAAAAATACTTCCTTACATTACCTATGAGCTGCCCCCCCCATCTTCAAATTGTGCTCCCTTGTTCTTGCACACCTCTGTTTTTGAAAGATGCTACCCTCTTGGACTTTGTTGATTCCCTTGACGTACTTGATTGTTTCTATCATGTCCCCCCTCTCCCTCCTTTCCTTGAGGCTATACAGATTAAGCTCCTTTAGTCTCTCTTCCTATGTCTTCCGGTACAGACCCTACACCATTTTAGTTGCCCTCCTCTGGGCATCTTCCATCTTGTCTATGTCCTTGTGGAGATTGGGTCTCCAGAAGTGCACACAGTACTCCAGCTGGGGTCTCACCAGCTGTCTCTACAGAGGGATAACAACTTCTTGTTTTCTACTGGTAATGCCTCTCCCTATGCATCCCAGTATCCCCCCAGCCCTCCTTACTGCCCTCTCACATTGTTTGCCCACCTTTAAGTCATCTGATATGAATACCCCCA
This sequence comes from Neoceratodus forsteri, assembly GCA_016271365.2. NCBI lineage: Eukaryota > Metazoa > Chordata > Ceratodontiformes > Ceratodontidae > Neoceratodus > Neoceratodus forsteri. The sequence continues at coordinate 189,127,107 of CM028130.1, forward strand.
GGTCCCTTTCCATTTTTGTTGTTGTTAGTATCTCACCCCATTGTGTACTCTTCCCCTGGGTTTTTGTTTCCCAGGTGCATTATCTTGCACTTCTTAGCAATAAATCTAAGCTGCCATACATTTGACCATTCCTCTAACCTGCCAAGTCCTTCTCATCCTTTCCACCCCACCTTGTGCATCAACTCTGTTGCAGATCTTTGTGTCATCTGAAAGAGACATACTTTTCCTTCCAGTTCAGTCCCTCTGCAATGTCACTTACAAAGACATTGCAGAGGACCGGTACTAATACTGAACCCAGACCCACTAGTAGCCCCTTTCTTCAGAGTGGACTACATTTACTATTACCCTCTGTGTCCTATTCTCCAGCCAATTCTTTACCCAGGCTATCATCTTGGGACCACTCCCAGGCTGGCCAACTTGTATATTAATCTTTTATGCGGACTGAGTCGAATGCCTTGCTAAAGTCTAGGTAGGCCATGTCCACAGCCCTCCCTGATCTACTTTGGTCACCCAGTCAAAGAAACCTATTAGATTTGTCTGGCATGACCTTTCTGCTGTGATTCCATGCTGCCTTGGGTCCTGTGCCCTCTGGACTCTAGGTACTTGTTCTTTCTTCAGAAGTGATTCCATCATTTTCCTACCACTGAGGTTAAACTAACTGGTCTGTAGTTTCCCGCCTACCCTGCTCCCACTTTTGTGAGGGGAATCACATCTGCCCTCCTCCGGTCATCAGGTACCACCCCATCCTCCCATGATTTGTTAAAGATGGTAGTCAGTGGTGTCACTAGTTCCACCTTAGTTCTTTAAGATTCTGGGATGAATCCCATCAGGCCCCATTGCTTTGTCCATCTTCAGTTTTAAGAGTTCTTTCAGGACCCTTTCTTCTGTAAATGGGCTGGTATCAACTTCTGTATCCAGAGAGTTTCTACTGTTTGTTTTAGGTACCTCCCCCTCTTCGTTTGTAAATACTGAGCAAAAATATTTGTTTAGTATCTCTGCCTTTTCACAGTCACCCTCTGCCCACCCTATCCCTTTATTAAGCCTCACTATCCCTCCCTTAGTTTTCCTTCGCTCCCTGATGTACCTAAGAAAGGTTTTATCCCCCTTCTTAACTGAGTTGGCTATCTTTTCCTCAGTTCGGGCCTTTGCTGTTCTGACTGCCTTCCCAGCTTCCTTTTGCTTTAACTGATACACTTCTCTGTCCTGTTCCTTCTGTTCTTCTTCCTAGATAGATAGATAGATAGGTAGATAGATAAAATATTTAATTTTATTTATTTAGAAAAGTTTAACCAGGAAAGACAACATGAGCAGTGATTAGCTTGTTTCCAGAATCGTCCGTTGGGGGGTTACATAGAAGGGAGTATCAAAAAAGTCAAACAATAAAGAACAAAGTTTGAGACAGGTACATCCAGTAGAACATAAGCCAGATCATTACAAACATTGTAAACATTGCCAGTGTGAATCATACTTTTGGTACATAGTGTATGACATAAACATATTAAGACAATTCCAGTATAAATACAAGCAGCAGCACTTGGGTGATGTACTTTGAGGAGCATAAAATGCTATGGATGCGAGGATTATATAAGCATGCACAAAATTTGCATGTGGAGAACCAAGTGCTTAGGGTGGGGGGGGAGAGTGGATACAAGTGCTATAAAGACACAAGAGGATGGGTGAGTGAGCTAAGTGAAAAGATGGGGTGGGAGGAAGAGGGAGAACAGTAGCCAGGAGTATAGACAGACAAATAGATATGACAGACAGACAGATCGCTAGATAGATACAGCGATATAAGTGTACATTAATACATTGATACATAGATGCATCAATATATACTTACATAGATATTACTGACAGAAAATGACTCATGGCCCATCAAACCAGCCTGGTTCTTACAAAGGCTCTTACTAGTCTAACACTGGCTGGCCTTAAGTGGTTCAATTGTCCCTCAGTTCTGTTTGCCCTCACCCCACCACCCCCACTGGCCCCTACTCCTTCCCACATCATCTTCACCAGTCCCATGCATCTATCCAATACCCTGTCTTGAAACCTGCAGCTGTGACCTGCTCCTCTGGTGGATGGTTCCACTGCTGTACCATCCTCACCATGATGAAACATTTCCTCATATCCTTCTGACATTTCCTCTTATCAGCTTGTAGTTGTGACCTTGTGCAATGGGCCAGACTGGGTCCCTCTCTAAGTTTTGTCAGCGGCTTGCTAACCACCCTCTTTGTACTGTTCAGGTATTTGAAAGTTTCAGTCATGTCACTCCTTTTTCTCTCTCCTGGCCACTGGTGAGTGCATATTAAGGTCAGTCAGTCTTTCCTCATAAGTTCAGCTAATTTGCAGGTGCACCCTGGGGGTGAATGGAGTAGGATACATATCACAGACTAATATGATTAGCAGGGGAAAGGTCTCTCTTTGAAGAGCTCTGGTGATCATCACCTAGCAAATACTGCCACAGAGTAAACAAATGCAATAAATTCAGTTTCAAGGGCCGGCATAAACATGTTTTACACTTGTTTCGGATGGTGTAAGATCAACATCTGTCGCTTCCTCTTAGAGCTGTTTACATTTTGGCATGTGATATTGCATGCCAGCAAGGTCATGCAAAGTATGTGTTGGGACATATACAAGACACTGCTAAAACATGCAACATGTATTTTCTCTTGTTCAAGTTCTCCTTAGTGACCTTATATAAATATAAAACTGCTGAAGAAGGCACAAGCCCATCAGTGCAAGATTATGTTGCTTGCAGTAGCTTTTAGTGACATGTGCAATATAGACTGGAGCACGGAAGCATGGCTTTTGTTTTTCTTAATTATCAATACAAATTAAATGGAGTGCAGAACAACATGAACAGATGTCGAGGACAGCTGCTTATGTTTGAGCTCCTAATATTAAGACAGCACTGGCCCTTGTTTTAAAAACTGATGTACACATTGAAGTGGGAGGAACTATTTCAAGAACAGGAACAAATGAAGATTTTGAGGCTACATAGTTCTCCTTGTTAGGTGTGTTTGTAGACTGAGCAGAATAAGCAGGTTGTATACCAAAGGCTGATTTTAAGAAATTATCATAAGAAAACCTACTTCCTCAGAACAATATGCTGACATAACTGAAGAAGGAACCTGTGCAGCCCTGAAAGCTTGTGTATGGTAACTAAATGCACAGTTTTGTTGTTGGTCCCATAAAAGGTATCACAATCTGCAGTGAATCCAGTATTTTAAAATCTTTTCTTTTTTCTCACCACCTTCCAGTAATGGCTTCCTGTGACAGGGTTGAATAAGGCACTGCCCAATTTGTTATGCAGAAAGGGTTTAAGCAGAAGGGTCAGTTCTATTCTCTCTTTTCCTGTCTCTTCTCTGTCTGGTTGCGCAACCAAATTTTCTTGTGAGACATAGGAACTAATTTCTCCGACAGTTTCACAATTCTCCACCTCTTGCTGTCTCTATGCCTTTCCTTGCTATTTCTGTCTTTTCTTTCCTCCCTTGCATATCTGTGGATATAAAATATATATAAATCTTTATGTGGAAATGTCACTGATACTGGGATCCCATTGTTTGAAACTGTATCCCTTTGTTTAAAACTGTATATAGTTATACTACAGAAATGATTGCAAAAAGCTATTTGGAACTCAAGGGATTAACCTGTGTTGTGCCTGAAAATAGTCATCTCTATGGCTAGCACACCTACCCAGTTAACAAAACTAAATAAATAAGTAAATGCTGGATGCCAAATCTCTGCAAAGTTGGCTATAAGAGGTCAGTTCTGTGTCATTGTGTTCTGTTTGTAGCACCTGCAAAGCGACAAGAACATTCTATAAATTGACAAGAACATTCTGTGAGAAGCAGGACATCTCTTAATGAGGGTTCCCAGGCAAAGACTTATAAAACAGCAACAATGCTTTTGCCAGAGAGTCGAGGAGAGTGAGAGACTGACTAAAACTTGGAATGAAGAAATACCTTCAGAAGGACTTAGTTTCTCTGTTTGTACTGCCTTTGTAAATAGTTATGCTGAATAATTTTATTTTTTATTTTGCTGTTATTGAGAAAAATAAAACTGTATTTGCAAATTTTACAACTGCTCCTGGGTTTTTCTGTGCTTCCTAATCTGTGCCTCAATGACACTTCCAAGTCTCTACAAGACTTTATCACTGTTATACCTCCTGAAGAGATCGAAATCAACCTTCCAACTCCAGGCAGCCATTATCCTGCAAAACAAAGGTACCACTGGTTTAAATAAGTACCAGCTGGGAGAAATACCCCCAGCTGTTAAGGATATGTTTCCAAGGCTTAGAAGAGGTCAAAACAGCAGATTTAATTGTTTACTTTGCAGAAAAGTGAGCCCCTTCCGATTTTTTAAAGAAATTCCCTCCCATTTCAAAACTTAGTTACTTTACCTAGTTATTGTCCCAATAGTGTATTGTAAGCCTTTGCATATACTATTTGGTAACACTGGCCCTGATTCTTAGTTGCAAAGAGCCGGCACAAAATTTGCACCATTTTGTGCTACCCCCTTGTCTGTGACCCACTGAGCTATACTAGAAGGAGGATGCAGAACTTCATTGTGCAGTTGCTAGCTCTTTTGCGGGAGTTCACTAAGCAAATGGCCACAGAGTGATCCCAGTTGAAAACTTTAGGGACACCCCTTATCTGAAAAATTGTTACAAAGAAGCTGTGGGGGTGTCACTATTAAGCACTGAGAAGTCAAAGAACAGCAAGGGGATGGAGATCATTGTTGGACCATGTCAGCATGATGGGGGCTTGGGGGTGGAGGTCTAGGGACTAGTGGGGCACAGGACCCTAGGTAGCATGGATTCAAAGATGGGAAGGTCATGTCAGATGAATCTAATAGATTTCTTTGACTGGTTGACCAAAGTAGTAGACCAGGGAGGGGCTGTGGACATGGCTTACCTAGATTTTAGCAAGGCATTTGATACAGTCCCACACAAAAGATTAATACACAAGTTAGCCAGCCTTGGAGTGGGTCCCAAGGTGGTAGCCTGGATAAAAAATTGGCTAGACAACAGGACGCAAAGGATAGTAGTAAATGGAGTCCACAGTGAAGAAAGGAAGGTTACTAGCGGGGTACCGCAGGGTTCAGTACTGGGACCGGTCCTTTTTAATGTCTTTATAAGTGACATTGCAGAGGAACTGGAAGGAAAAGTATGACTCTTTGCAGATGACACAAAGATCTGTAACAGGGTTGATACACCAGATGGAGAGGAAAGGATGAGAAGGGACTTGGCAAGGTTGGAGGAATGGTCAAATGTATGGCAGCTCAGATTCAATGCAAAGAAGTGCAAGGTAATGCACCTGGGAAACAAAAACCTAGGGCAAGAGTACACAAAGGGGTGAGATACTGACAACAGTAAAAATGGAAAGGGACCTGAGGTAATTACATAAGATGACCTAAAGGTGGGCAAACAATGTGAGAAGGCAGCAAGAGAAGGCTGGGGATACTGGGATGCATAGGGAGAGGCATCAATAGTAGAAAACAGGAAGTTGTTATTCACTCGCCACAGACAGTTGGTGAGACCCCATCTGATACTGTGCGGTTCTGGAGACCCTATAGACAGGTGGGTGTCCAGGAGGGCAACCATGGGAATCTGCCAGAGACATACGAAAGACTAAGACAATAACGAGAAGGAGGGAGGAGAAAACTCCAAATGCCTCAGGGTCAATAGTCAGAGGTAGCTCTTTCAGAAAAGATGTGCAAGAACAGGGGCACAATTTGGAAGATAGAAGGGTGGCGGCTCAGAGGTAATGTGAGGAAGTATTTTTCACAGAGAGGGTTGGATGCATGGAATAGCACTCCTGAGGAGGTCGTGGAGTCAAGAACAGTGGGGAGTTCAAGAATGCATGGGACAGACATAAGGCAGTCATAGTGGTGGGGTAGGAGGAATTAAGCTGTTGGTTAATTAGGATCTGCAGCTTATCTGTTAGGTAGGAAAATGGGCAGACTAGGTGGGCCAAGCGGTCCTTATCTGCTGTCAAATTCTATGTTTCTATGTTTCTATGTGACACCATGTACTAACTGAGGATGGGAAATTTTGGTAGAGGGATCGTTGAAACACCAGGCAAAGACCACAGAGAGGGCCAGAAGTGATGCTAAAGTTTGGGGGTGGGCAGGTAAAGGGAAGACAATGGTGACAGTGTTGGTACTAAGGGGGGCAGTGTATGGCAGAGCACCATTCAACTGATGCTATGCCATGGGCAGATCTCCATGGATGTCAGAATTTAGATGTTAGCTAGCGCAGTCCCCTACATTGCTGCTACCTCTCATCTGCTCAGTGTGGTAGCACATAAAACCATACAATTCCAGTGCTCAGTCTCTTAATGAGAACTACTCAGACATTATGAAACTTGCCAAAAGATATGGCATCGAAATACAGCATGGTGGTGGTTACCGATTGCAGCGCACTCACACACAAGAAAAAGTCTCACTGCAGTTCATTAATGTTCACTTTGCCATTCGTTTTCAGTAGGTCTCTTTATTGCTTGTAATCCATCAGTAAGAACATCAAAATGTTTCGACAGGTAACTCTTCCCAAGTTGAACTTGCCAAAAATACCTGATGAAGGCGTGGTCTGAGACATCAGCAACATGTCAGCGCGTGATGCAAGCAGCGCACAGCTCCCTCCTGAGCTGGATATTTGAAAAGCTAAGAAGTTGAGAAGTCTTGGGAACAGTTACCTGTCAAAGCCCTTTAAAGTTGTTACTGATGGATTACAAGAAATGAGAAGACCTACAGAAAACAGTAGGCAAAGTAAAAGTTAATGAACTACAGTTAGTAAAAAGTGGAATCAAACTGTGATGTCACCTTTCTGATAATGCTATGTGATGTCACAATGATAATATTATGAGACTGAATGATCAGAAGCAACCCTGTGACAAGTGCAAGTCACTTTGCACTCGGTACAGAAAAGAAAACCAATGTTTTTGCATAGTCTTATTCATAAGGATCACAAGAAATGACTTTGCTTACCAAGAGGTATTTTTTAAAGAGTATGTTGGTGGGCTCCTGTGGCAGTGTCACGTCACTCTAACAGAAGTTGCAAGGGGAAAATTCTTTGGTCAGTTAAGGTGAGTGGGAGATTTGAGTGATGCACAGGACTCAGATCAATATATTATGAAATATAAAAAATAGGTAACAATGAATAAAACTCGGCTGAAATATTATCTGTGGCCCAGATATTCAAAGGGGTTGCACCATGTGCAACCCCAATACCTGGCATGATATTCAAGGGCAGGTTGGCGCACCCCAATGAACCGGGCAGTGGTAATGTATGCAGCGCGAGATGCAGGGGCATGCCCCATGCATATGTGGCACATCCTGACATTCAGCCTAGGAGAGGGTGCATATGCTGGTGCAACCCCTTCATGTGCCATACACTGTTGCTCAAAGTTGAGCCAAAAATAACAAGATCACATGCTGGCCACCCACAGGCGGGTGGCTGTATTGCAAGGCGCAACACAAGAGCCCCCAGCCGTGAGTGGCTACCCACCCAGCAGGAACACGGTCCACAAGCACCCGGACCCTCCCTGGTACTCTAGTGGCCCCCCTCCCAGTATGCCTGATCATGGGCTGTATTAATAAAACATAATAACCTGGTGGTCTAGTGGTCCCCTCCCCATATGCCCAATCGCGGGCATCTGTATTATTAAACAAGTACCTGGTGGTGTAGTGGTTCCTTCCCCATATGCCTGATCACGGGCTGTTGTAATACAAAAGATTAACCTGGTGGTTTAGTGGGACCCCCCCATCCACCCACAGAGGACCCCCGGCCACCCAGCACCCCCCTCTGTCATCGGCAGGTGGCAGCACCCTGCCACATACTGCCCTGCCACCCACCGAATGACAGCATACAGTATGATCTGTACGCCTATTGGTCCACAGTGTGGACCAATGGGCTTGCAGACCATACTGTACTACACAGGGCCAGATATGTGAATGAACGTGTCATCTGACATCTGTACATAACAGCCAATGCCCTTCTTTAGAAACCACAAAAAATATATAATTGTTTTTACATTATCTAATGATTAGTGGTGGGCAAAGTGGCCTCAATTCTCTCTGCGAAGTGAATCGCAGAGCCAAGGAGAATTCACGGAGTACTCCACAATGTGAAGTGGAGTAATTTGCGTTATGATGGGTAATGCAAAGTCCATTGAAAACAATGACTTTGCGTTACTCCACATTCTCAGCCCACTACTCCACCAATTTTAAACAATGCATTTCACCTTACTTTGCCTTGTTTTTAAGCTCTGAAGGTGAATTTTGTAGTGATTCATGGGACTTCAGGTCACATGGGCTCTATATTGATCTGCATAGCCTCAGTTCGGGGTAGTGTGTGTAGGAAGCTGTAGGAGACAGTGTGCTCTGATAGCTGTCTGTGATTCAAACCTTCTAAAAGCTGTTAAAAAAGCCTTTTTGAGTAATTTTTTTCTCAAACTTTAGTTCACTGATTGTAGGAAACCCTCCTGTGCTCATATAATCAAGCATCTTTGTTTCTGTGTGGATTTTGAATGTTAATATACAACATTGAGTCTGTGTAGTAAGAGACAGTGAAAGTGTGCTTTGGGGAAGGGGCGTATCTGTGGTGCAGGTAGATTTAAGTTATAGAAATAGGAGTTCTTTGTTTTTCGTTATATTTTGTTGTATAACTGACTGTGTTAATGTACTGCAGTAGTAATGCCAGTAATTACCCAGTTACCAAAGACTAAAATAAAAAATAAATAAATAAATAATTGTTGAACTTTTCTTGCTGATTGTGTGTTGTGTGGATCTGGTGCAGCAGTTCATAATTTCAGGTTGTTTACAATACGTGATATATTACTGAACTTTCAATTTGCTTCGCATTACTTGTAGACAAATTGTGTGTGCATATGTGTGAGTGTGTGTGTGTGGTGCTGCGTGACATCAAATAAATCAAATAATACACCTTTTATTGTGCCACAGTGTAGTTGCAGGCACAACACTGTGAACCTGCTATCCACTGCAGCTGCATGATTTTGTAGTGCCATTGTGGTATCTTTTCTTTGTGTTGCTGCTTGCACTGCCATAAAATTTGCAGTCAGTGCTGTCCTCCCTCCCCAACTGGCAAAAGGAATTATTTTCCAGATTGGATTGTTTGTGACTTCAGCATCACTGGTTAGTTAAGGTGTTGTTTCACTTGTGAATTTGCATCTGTATCTGTTGCTGAAGCCACAGTTGTTTTTTTGGCTTCAAATCCAGCATTCTCCCACCCAGAGTGAATGTTCCCAAATCTAAATTTGTTTAGAATATTGTTGTTGATCCCCCAAAATGCCCTCAAAGAAACATGCAAGCAAAGCTGTTTCTCGCCATGGCACTGCTGCCAGTGGTAAGATTGTCTGTGGGCGTGGTAGTATGCAGATGCAGAAGTGCATTGCTGATGTGAGGAAAGGTATTTCTCCTGCAATGTTTTTTACAGCCCAATCAGTAGCTTTAGTCACAGTTGGAGGAGATGATGTTATCCCAGCTGGTGGTGTTAGTGCAGTTGCTGGTGGTGGTATGAGTATTACTGCCTCAAGTTCTACTTCTGACCAGTGTACTGTGTCCAAAAATATAGTGGAGTATGAAGCAGAGTGAGTGAGTGGCAGTGTAGACGATGTCATACTTCTCAGTAACATCCCAAGTAATTGAACAAAAGGATTCTGATAATCATGTCAATGACAGCACACAATGTGACATTTCTTCCACCACGGTTCAGGTCATGCATTTTCCATGCAGTGATTCACAGTGTGGTGAAAAAATATCAGGTCATGGTGGTGTTGATGTTGATGATGATGATGAATCTGATGATGATGATGTTGCTGTGTTTGCAACATGCAGTCTGCATGCAGCATCCAAGCAGAAGATGTGGATGTGGGTGATGTTGATGAATATGATGATGATGTAATTTATCCCAGTTAGGAACCAGATAAAAAGAAATTCAAGGTAGCTGTGTCTGGGTCCGTTTGCATTAATGCCCCACCATAAAAACTTGTGATTTACCAGTTTCAGTTGTTGTAGATGATGATGATGATAACCTAGTAATAATGTTAGGTAGTCGTGGTGGTCAGTTGCAGTCCAAGTGTGTTCTGCCCAAAAAATCATGTAGCACACCCCCAATTTCATGGCTTAAATGAACAGAGTCCAATAACCAGCATCATGGGCATGTTAAAAGTAGAGCACCACAATCCCTTGTTTGGGATTTTTTTGTGCTAGATGCAAATGATGAGTCAGTTGCAATCTGCCAGGTTTGCCATATGCGTGTGAGTCGAGGTAAAAAGGGGAGCCATCTGGGCACAGGATGACAGCATACGCATCTTAAGAATAGGCACACGGCAATGTAGAACCAGAACAAGATGGCAGTTAATACCACAGTGGGGCATTCACCATGATCAACCATAACGCAGATGTTATCCCCTTCCATGACTGTTAAATCCAGTAGGAAATTAAATGTGTGCAGCAGTGAGGAAATAAGTGCAGAGGAGTACTACAGGCATGATGATGTGGAGGAGCATAATAATTCTGAAATGTTGTCCAGTGCTGGTGAGTAGCAGTTTTGGTGGGGTGGTGGTGGTGAATGTAGTATGTCTAGTGCAAGTGGTAAATCAACCCGGTTGATACTGTAAATCTGGCAAAATAACTGCATTTGTGGGTTTGTCATCATCACCTATGCAACCATCTTCATCAAGCGTCCACACTCCACCCCTGCCATTCACAGAAGCAGAACCATTTGTCATCACACCCGTGTAAGATGTTTAAGTCAGCCCACATTACAGAGTGTTTTGTGCACAAGCTGAAGTACCCACCAATCAAACAGTGTTACATGAACTTAATGCTGCTGTAGCTGAAATGCTGGCAATTGATCTTTGCACTTCTCCTTTGTGGAGAATTCTGGGTTCCAGTGGTTTGCTGCAAGTGCCTGTCTAAATGGAAAGTCCCATCCAGGACATACTTTTTGACCCGTGCTGTCCCTGAGTTGTACTGTACTGTGTCCGACTCAGTAACACATGCCCTTCAACATTCCTCCTCTCCATTCATCCATTTAAGTGTGGATATGTGGACAAGTGTCAAAACAGCATGGAGTTCATATCTGTGTATAACTGAACACTGGGCACAGGTGCCAGGGGTTGTTTGTGATGTCGGTAGTGTGAATAATCAGTGCAGTAAGGTGGAGTGTTGTGGTAGCAATCTTCCAGGAATTCTACAGCATGCAACGATTGCTTTGCACAATGTGACCTGTTCACACACTGGTGGAAACATGTTGGATGCAGTACTGACTGAAATTGAAGTGGCTGAACCCCTGTCCCTGAGAGCTGGGTTCATATCAAGTGACAATGGGTCAAATGTGATGAAATGCATCAGGAATGGTGGCTTTTTTTCATGTTCCATGCATGGCCCATTGTTTAAATCTTGTAGTGCAGGAGTTTCTGCAGTACCCTGATGTAAAGGAAATGCTGACAGTTGCAAGCCTTATCTGTTCTCACTTTTCGCAATCTGCAAATGCCTGTGACCAACTTTGGCAGTTACAGATGCGAAACAGCCTCCCTCAGCACCGCTTGAAGCTGGAAGTGGTCACCCAGTGGGACTCCACTTTATACATGGCAGATTGGTTGTATGAACAATACAAAGCCACCTCAGAATATCTTGTGATGCACACTAGCCGTGACAGTTCTGGGGCTTCCATATCTATGATGACTGAACAGTGGCTCCTCATGGACTCTGTAATAACAATTTTGCAGCTTTTTGAACATGCCACACAGGCAGTGAGTGGCGAGTCTGCCTCCATTAGCCAATCAATTCCATTGCTGTGGGTGCTGAGGCAGACATTGGTGAATGTACAGCATAGCCTTGATGTTGCTGAGACAGTGCTAGCAGTATGTTGCTGAAACACATGCTGACAGTATTCAACCAGAATCATCACATTTTGAGCATTCAGCGTAGTGACAACTTTGCCATAGCAGCAATGCTTGACCCATGATACAAACGTGGAATTTACTCAGTACTGGAGGGAGGGCCTGAACAGGTAAAAAATGTCAGTGGGCAACTGGTGCACTTGGTTCATGGGCACAGAAGTCACGTGCCAGGTCAGCAAACCTCAGCAGCATAATCCGGCTGAAGGTTGCACCTGAAGGAAAAGCAAGCATATCCTGTAAGGGAAGGGACTACAGTTCCAGGTGATCTGTTATTCAAAGCAACTGGCATAAACCCACTTTGGGAGGCTTTGCCCCAAGTGGGGATTTGTGAAATAAATGATTCTGGTGAACAGGATGATGCATCAACCACTGGACTTAGGCGGCACAGAGAATGGTTGACTCATATTTGTCTGAAAACAGGAACCTGTTAATAACTGAAGATCCTCTTTTGTACTTGAGTGAAAAGGTCGATGTGATGGCCAGAGCTGACCGCAGTGGCACCGATGCCTACATGTGCACCCTCCAGTGTAAGTGTGGAGAGGGTACTCAGCTCCAGCAGGTGCAACAGTTAGGGATCGTCAGACAAACTTCTGTCCTGCAAATGCTAGTTTGCTAACATTCATAAAAATGAATGAGAGACACATACCAGCACAGACTGCACCTCGGTATTCATACCCAGCCTAGTCATGGTGGTTTGGTGATGTAAAATGGACCATCCTGGTGGCACTGGCAGTGGCAGCATGAAATAGCCTACCACTGGCGTAGATGATGAAACAATGGAGAAAGAATTTCCCAGTGGTCAGACTTCGACACACAGATGACTGTGAGTGCAGCTTTCTTTATGAGGATGATAATGTTGTTAATGTTGGCAGATTTTAACTGAAGTTGTTAAAAGGCGGTGAGATCTGATGTATGACACATGTTTTTTTTTCATGACTTTGTGTGCCCCCTAGACCATCATCACCACAGGACCGATGTTAGCCACTGCCACCACAGACAATGACTTTGTGCTCCCCTGGACCACCACCACCAGGACCGATGTTAGCTACTGCCTCCACAGACAATGAGTTTGTATGCCCCTGAACCACCACCACCAAGACCGATGTTAGCCACTGCCACCACAGAGAATGACTTTGTGTGCCCCCTGGACCACTACAATCAGGACCGATGTTAACCACTGCCACCTCAGAGAATGACTTTGTGTGCCCCCCCCAGGACCACCACCACCAAGAACAATGTTAGCCACTGCCACCACCACCAGATGCAGGAAGATGTCACAGGGAATGTGAACATGTGCTGCAGATATCACCACAAGCACCCACCACCAGTATCAGAAATTGTTTTAATCGATGACCATGACCATCATTACCAGACTCAAGAAGGATGCAGATGAACTCCTTGAAGAAGTAACCAAATAAGAAACCATTAATGAGACCTACCTGCAAATACGCTCCCTCCTCAAAAAAAAGTACTTAAATACTTATCTTCATTGTCTTGAGAGATATCCATTTCCAGTTTCAATGCAAAAGTTCTCATCAGCACTGGAATGTGCACACCAACAGTATATGTGACCTTCGATACAAAACAATACAATGAGTAAATGTCTATATATGTCAACCCTCACCTACAAAATACAAAAATATATACATATATATCTCAACTCATCAAGGCTACTATTAGTGTACAAACAAAGGCACCCTTCCATCCGGTTGAGATGATCGGATTCATAGAAACATAGAAGTTGACAGCAGATAAGGACCGCAAGGCCCATCCAGTCTGCCCATTTCTTTTTCTATCTTATGAATGTGCCATTGGCTTTTGCTCTGTCAACAGCCTATCTATTCATACTCATCTGCATTGATCCCTTATGCCTATCCCATGCCTGTTTGAAGCCCTGCACTGTATTCATATTCACCATTTCCTGAGGTAGGCCGTTCCATGCATCCACCTCCCTTTCTGTGAAAAAGAACTTCCTCACATTACCCATTAATCAACCTACCTCTAATCTCATGCTGTGTCCTCTTGTACTGCTATTTTTCTTTAATTGAAACATGTTAGACTCTTTCACCTTGTTAATGCCCTTAAGGAGTTTGAATGTTTTGGTCATATCACCTCTCTCCCTCCTTTGCTCTAGGGTATACATATTGAGCTCCGTTTATCTGTCCTCATATGTTTTCTAATGCAGTCCCTGCACCATTTTGGTTGCCCTTCTCTTAACTTCCTCAATTTGGTTAATGTCCTTGTGAAGGTGTGGCCTCCAGTACTGCACACAATACTCCAGATGGGGCCTAACCAGTGTCTTGTAAAGAGGGATTATTACCTCTCTCTTCCGACTTGTGATACCCTTACTAATACACCCCAACATCCCCCTAGCCTTACCTACTGCTGTAGTGGTCTGCTTGGATGATTTCAGGTAATCAGTGATGATGATGCTCAAGTCTCTTTCTTCCCTTGTGACTGCCAGCAACTCCCCTCCCAGCCTAGAAGTGGCTTAAGGGTTTGTCTTCCCTATGTGCATGATCTTGCACTTCTCTGCATTAAACCCCAGTTGCCACTCTTCTGACCATTTTGCCAGTTTATGCAGATCTCTTCTCATTCTGCCCACCCCATTTGGATCATCTACTCTGTTGCAGATCTTGGTGTCATCTGCAAACAAACCTTACTGTCCAGTCCATCTGCAATGTCACTGATGAAGATATTGAAGAGGACTGGCCCCAGGACTGATCCCTGAGGTACCTCACTTGTGAATTGCATCTCTTCTGACTGTATACCATTTACCACCACTCTCTGTTTTTTGCCCATCAACCAGTTTGTCTCTCAGTTGACCATCGAATTTGTGGGAATCACAGCACACATTGGACCAACAACAGTTTGCTCATGGTCATCGTTTCTGATGGGACTTTGTATGTGGTATAATGCTCCCATTTCACTTCGTTACCACTTCTCAATTTTCTGCACACAAGACAGATTCATTTTGGGGATGCAGAAAAATCTGGGACTCTGTGGGACCCTGCATGCATGACTGCATGCACAATAAATTTGGGGACTTTGTATGTGGTGTAACACTCCATTTCATTTCGTTACTACTTGTCAATTTTCTGCACACAAGACAGATGCATTTTGGGGATGTAGAAAAATCTGGGACTCTGTGTGGATACTGCAGGCATGATTACATGTGCAATAAATTCTGGGGACTTTTAATGTGTAATGCTCCCATTTCACTTCATTACCACTTGTTAATTTTCTGCACAGAAGACAGATGCATTTTGGGGATGCAACAAAAATCTGGGGATTCTTGTGGACACTGCATGCATGACAATGTGCCAATAAATTCTGGGGACTTTGTATGTGTAACTCTCCATTTCACTTCATTGCCACTTGTCAATTTCCTGCACACAAGATAGATGCATTTTATGTGTTGTGATTGTGAGCAGATAATGTCATACTTAAATTATAAATTAAAGCAGCATTGCAAGAATGTGGTGACAATTTTGACCTATACGTTTTATGCTATTTTACAGTACCAGCCACTAGTTACTTCTTGACTTGTATGATACCTTTCTTTTCACAATTTGTGTCTGCTTTACTACTTTTCTCATGTCTGAAAAAAAGGAGCATGCCTTTTAATATTGTTCCGACCAGGTTTTATCACTATTTGCAGCTGTTTTCAATAAATATTGTTCTGTGAGGTTATAAAACCCTGCCTGCTGCATAACTGTTAATTTTACAACAGAAGTGATGTATAACAACTGATGAAGAAAAGCAGCGGAAAATATTGATGAAGATCTGGTCTGCACTCAGATAAAGGAGTGCTCCTTTTATTATTTCGACATGAAATAAAAGTAGTAAAGCAGACTCAAATACTGGAAATTATGGTATCATACAAGTCAGGGATGTAAATAAAGTGGCAATTTAAAATAGCATTAAAAGTATAGGACAAAATGTTCAACAGATTGTTGCACTACTGCTAAAGAGATACACCAAGTTACATAGTTATTATGTTGTGTCACCCAATATAAGGGTGCCTTACCTCAGTGGACTCTTTCTGTCTCACATGTCCTTACATAGTGCAACACTTTTCTGGCAATAATGACCATAATTGCATTTATGGCGGGTCTGGAGGACTTCCTGTTCTGAAAGAGCTGCCCAGTTCTACCCCAGCTCAGCAATGTTATGACATGATGCCAGGGAGGCGTGGGGGTGTGCATTATACCGAATGGCCAGCAGCTTTCTGAATGTTTCTTTATGTTATAATGGTCAGTTTGTGGTGAAACGTGGGCATGGTTCCACTAACAAGGTTCTAGTTACTGGAAACATGCCCACATTTCACCACAAACTGACCATTATAACATAAAGAATCATTTGGAAAGCTGCTAGCCATTCAGTATAATGGAGCATGCCCCGCGCTCTCCCTGGCATCACATCATAACATTGCTGAATGTGGGGGACAGAACTCAGGTGGCTCTTCAGAATGGGAAGTCCTCCATGACCTGCTTTAATGAAATTACGGGTGTTTTTGCCAGAAAAGTATTGCACTATATAAAGACATGTGAGCAAGAAAAGATTCCCTTGAAGTAAGGCACCCATATAGGGTAATGTTGTGTTGGTGAATCTCTTTAATGTCTATTTCACAAATGAAATATTTATGGAGCCTCAGTAATGTTTACTTTGTGTCAGGACTCATGATTTGAAGTGTTCAGCAAAAATCAGGACTGAGCAGTGCAAGTATGTTGTGCTAAACTGCATGTGTGCCATCAGTGTTCTTTCCTGTGTGTGCACACATTGTCCAACTTCATGCAAACATATATATGGTGTGACTTGTTGCAGTATCTCAAGAATAAAGATAACAAAGAATACATGATGCATATTTTATTTGTACCATCAGCACCAGCGGAGTAAGTGATATAATATTTTTTCAGAGGTATCAGGTCACTGTGCAACTCAGTGATTCACAATGCACACATGACTTAGCAGAGATCATAGCACAAAAAGCTTATGCTTTCCTAAAAGTCATGTGTACAGTATGTGACTAAGGTGCACTCTGGCCAGCAATATATGTTTGCAAAAGACTGCACAATGTCTGATGTCACACACACACACACGAAACAACGCTGACTGCACACATGCAATTTTGCACATCATACTTGTACTGCTCACACCAGCTTCTCCACAACCACTCCACAACAGAAAGTAAACATTACTGAAGCACTGCATTATAACAACAGGGCAATAGGAGCATGTATGACTGTCTATTATTAAACATACAAAGAAAGAAATCACAAAACACTACAGCAGTGTGGGGGGGGTGTCCAGAAAAAATACGTTAATGGGGGATTCCATTGTGTTCCAGCAGCAGGTAGAACATTGACACTATATGCAGCTGCTGTTTGCTGGATCTGCTCCACCTGCTGCTGCACAGCACCCACCATCTCATTGTTTTCCTCAAGGCCATCCACACCAGTGCAATTTACGCCTGCATTGCAGGCACTGTGACAGGTTTCACTGCAGCAGGAAAGCCAGGTAGTAGTGGTGGTGGTGGTGAGGATGGTGCTGGTGGCTGTGGTGGTGGTGGTGGAGCAGCTGCTGCTGTTGCCCTCCTCCTGCTGCAGCAGTGAGGCACAGCACCCCCATCACCCTCTGCCACTGCCACAGAAGGGCCAGCAGGTGGATGCCTGCCCTTTGGTGGCAGCTTGCCACTCCACCTTGTGGTGGTTTGTCATATGTGTGCACTTCCCACGGTCCCCAAATGTGTCCCCTGGGGCCACGGTGCACCTGCACACCACATAAACAGCAACTCCACAATGGTGCTGTTCCCCCACACAGTTAAAAACTGCCAGACTGGGGGCTGTGGGGGGAACAAGGCACAGGAATGGCAGATGTACTGCTGGCAGCAACATCATGCACCTGGGGCTCCACCTGTGGCTGTGGAGGTGCTGGAGGGGTGCTACTGGAACCCTGCAGCTGCTACTATTGGTGGTGGTGGCGGACTGTGGATGTGCCACCATCACCACCAGTGGTACAGGTGGTGCTGCTGCTTCCAGAGGGAGAGGCAACACCAAACAGTCAGGAGCATTCCAATGACACCCGATCGCCCCTACATGTGCCCACCCCTCTGCCCATGCCCACGGGCCACAGACCTCCTTCCAGGCCCATCGCCACAACTAATTCCCTCTCCGACCGATGCCTCAAAAGACTGCTTCAGATGCACTCACAGTCTCACACACATGCACACAGACACGCACACACACAGTCATGCACACACACACACACACACACACACACACACACACAACAAAACTCATAAAACGAACAAATCAGTAGCAAAAACGAACTGAAAAAACACACTACAAAAAAAAAACCCTAAAAATTTAGCTTTTGAAAAAGCAGGGTTTTTATAGCAATTCACAAGATATATAGGAACAATACCATCAAACTCTCCTCTACGCACAAAGTGCTTCCTCCTTCTACCACTGCAAAGGAGAAAGTGAAACTAACTGCTTTTATGACTCACTTCCTTCCTGCCTGGCTAAAGCATGTGACTTACAGTACTGTAAAATGTGATGTATAGGGGGTTGCCTATATTGTTGTCACTTCACCTTACTTCATGTTAAGGTGGAATGGCAACACAAAGTCATAATGCAAAGGCAAAATGAGGACTTTCCAATGGTCACTTCGCGGCCACTTCACTGGCGGATTTTAAATTCGCTGCATCTCTACTGGTGATAATGAGTGGAAAGCAAAATGGACAGGTCAATGGCTGGGCAGACTGACTGAAAGTTAATGTTCGAGGAGTACTGTCTTGAGAAACAAAAATGAAAAAAAGGGCAAAGTAGGTTAGTTAATGCTGCCAATATTTTTCTGAATATGTTATGTGTTTTTCTGGTGTAAGGTAGGCATGGATTATAGTGGCACAGGAGCATTATAGTTATGGTGGCTGGTGAGATCTATTTAAATTGATTTTTGTTTGCTGCTTGCAGAAAGAAGATTTTGCAGATTTACAAGAAACTTTCAGGATTTGTTGTCTATAATGACAGACTCTACAATCCCTGAATATTTCACATACAGTAGTTCAAAATCTTTAGAGATACATTGAAATGTGAAAAATATTGAAGTGTGAAAAAGACAATTTTCTGATTGACTTCAACGTTTTTTTCAATTATTGCTCTCTCTAGATAAAAAATATTTGTCCTTAAATTATGAAATTTTGAACGGTTGTGTGAAGGTTGGTAGGAAGGATTTCCTGGGGTATGCTTGGGGTTTTTATATTTTAAAGATATTTACAGTTGAAAAATGGGGTTTTAGTAGTTCGAGCCTGTTCGCAGTCAGTATAAGATAACATACCACATATGAGGAACAGTTTCAGTGCTTATGAATGGGGATCAGAAAGTGAAAGTGAAAGGAGTTGGGTTGTCCCATGTGTAGAAGTTGAGATTCTGTTGATCGAGTCTGGTATTTGCCTAAGTCTTCAGGATACAGGAGTAATCTCAACAAACTGTTAGTCATCCTGGCTTGCAGAGAAATAAAAAAAGTTATACTGAACCAATTTATAATTTGGTGGTGACTGCATACTTCCAGGGACAACTATTTATGTCCACGTACAGAGCCTTACCCCGGGAGAAATAGTTATGATTTGGGCCACGAAATCTGCATTCCCAAGGCTTCTGTACAGTACTTTAATTATTTTTTATTTGTTCTCCACGTATTTTAGAAAAAAATAATAATAATCTCATCCTCATCTGCCTTGATGCAGTACAACAGTGCACCCACATTCAGTGTCTTTACCAAGAAGGCCAAAAATCCCGTAAATGCACCGGGATCTAAAACTGAATTAGTTTAGAATGAGGTAACAGTGCATGCTACTGTTACTGTAATGGGCAGTCCGTATTAACCAATATGCTGCTGGCATGTAACATGAATACACCTTAGGCATAAGGTAGCTTTTCTTGCATCTTATCTGTCTGATGGGGACAGCTAGATGCTGGAGTCAGGCAATCCTTGGAGCACTGTGCAAGTGGTGGAATAACTCAAATCTGGGACATGTTTGCAGTTCCGCATTTTAGAACTTGTGTGGTGTGGGTAAAATCTGGAATTAAAGTGGAGCTGCTGCCCTGAGGAGTAAAGCATTCACCCTAACAGTGAGGGCCTCATTCACTGGAATGGCTGCCTTGGCTTCCAGAATTACTCTCAGGATCCAGTAGAACACCCCCCCCCACACCACACACACTCTGGAATTCATTGGCCACCAAAAAGTAGAATTTCCACTCACTCTAGGACTGGACTAGCACTGGCCACTCTTGAGGGATGGAGTGCCCATACTGGGGCACAAGGATGGAATAATGTTGACCCAGTGACAGAATGCTCACCCTTTGTTCTACAATGCCCATACTGAGGCTAAAAATGTCCACCTTTTGTACAGGAATGCATACACAAATGCTGGGGCTCCCTCACTGTTGGCAGGTCATACAGTAGGTGAACAAGAAAAGCAGCAACACATTTAATTATGGTGTACAAGGTTTCTCTAAAGCATTAAAGTAGAACTGCACTTAACCTGTATGTCATTTTTCCCTGATAGGAGCAGTTTTTCCAAGTATGTGTAGCAATAAAATTATGTTATTGTTCCATCTATACAGGCCTTTCAATAACCTCTGTAGGTGTTTTTGCTTTACAGTTAAGTACCATTTTAGAACTGTATGATGTAGTTTATGTCCTAAACAACCTCAAACTTCTTTAGTAGAACACCAATACATTATACCAACAATGGAAGTGTAGAACAAAGGACATAAACTACATCATACAGTTCTAAAATGGTTCTTACCAGCAGCATTTAAATCAGAAACATCCAATAAAATAACTAATTTGGATGGCTAGAGCAGTAACAGAACTGGAACCAGCATTTAAAAAACTGCTTCAACTGGGAAAACTGACATATAGATTCAGTGCAGTTCTCCTTTAATGTTAAACATTGATTTTGCTGAATTGTAATTTTAACAGGGGAAAGCAACTGCTCACGTTGACACTTGTCACTGAAAGCAGCGTTACTTGAAAAAGCTAACAATTTTGTTTTACCTGAACTTTTATATGAGTTAGACTTAACGTAAAGCTACGGACATTGTATAGAAATATGTACTGACAGTAAGTACTCTATTACAGTACTAGAGACAGCAAAGCCTGACACTTTAGATTTCATTTAACATGAATTAAATAAAATGAGATCATATGCTGTAACCCACTCTTGCCAGTGTTCAACTTTCCCCTGGGTCAAAAGGCCCGTCACAGATGATGTAATAAGAATATAAAATGAATACCAATGTGAGCTCCTCCATACTCTAAAATCTATTTAAAAAACTGTTTATGGTTTGGCAGCAGACAGATCATGTTTTATCTACTTAAGTCACATGTTTAATGGCCTGTATTCATAGCAGTTCTCCATTCAGAAATTTTATTTGTGCTTCAGACAAACTAAATTCTATACTCCAGCCACCAATGTATGCTAAACAGACTTATGGCAGTAGCTATTTTTCTAGACAGACAGACAGGTAGGTAGATAGATAGATAGATAGATAGATAGATAGATAGATAGATAGATAGATAGATTGATCTAATGCAATACTATACAATATAACATTAGATAATATCAGTGGCAGACAAGCCAGACAAAATTGTGTTAAGCAAATGTGATCCAATCATTACAACCTTGTTTGCCTCCCCTGTATAACTGTTCAAAAATAACAAATAAATACAAAATTTAAAATAATAAGCACACACGTGAGCATTACAATATTGTTTGTACTCAAACAGTAAGAGACCAGTGCAGAGCCTGTAATATGTCCCTTTTCAGCTGTGCAACGTCCCATCAAAAAAATATATTATTATTGTCACTAGAACAATATGGTGCCAAGCAAAACTGA
Organism: Neoceratodus forsteri; assembly: GCA_016271365.2. Classification (NCBI taxonomy): domain Eukaryota; kingdom Metazoa; phylum Chordata; order Ceratodontiformes; family Ceratodontidae; genus Neoceratodus; species Neoceratodus forsteri. Next base: position 189,148,945 of record CM028130.1, read on the forward strand.
AAATTCAGAACAATACAGTAATACTTTAGTCAATCTGTGGAAAATGCCCATCTGGCTCAGAAAAGCGTGATAGATGCACTTTAGTCAAATAGGATAAACTGTATACCGTTGTGTTAAAAGACCATAGATATATAAATACATGAATATAAGCTGGCTATTTCAAGTGATCCACTAGTGTAGACATTGTCTTTCAGGAGAGTCTCTTTGTAACAAGATATTTCTCCATACTTATAACTAATTCCCTCTGCACATAGCCCTCACTGACATATTCGCCATTAGTGACGATTGCTAAAAAACAGTGGATGCATGGTAAAACCAAATTTCTGAAGTCATTATGTAAAAAAAGAATGTCAGTGAGGCTAAATTAGACAGAAAAATTAGATGAATTGTAACGTGCTTATTAACTACATAGGGGGAATGAATCCACAACTTGTATAATATTCCAGCAGAGCACATGCCACAGGAAGAGGTTATGTTATTATTAGAGATGAGCAAAGTGACCCCAATTCGCTCCACAAAGTGATTCACAGAGTGAAGGTGAATTTGTGGCGTACTCCACATCGCGAAGCGGAGTACTTCACGTTATAATGAGTAACATGAAGTCCATTGAAAACAATGACTTTGTGTTACTCTGCCTTCCAAACCACTACTCCACCAATTCTTAAGGTGAAATACATTTAAAACAATGTACTTCACCTCACTTTGCCTTGTTTTTAAGCTCCAAAGGTGAATTTGCAGTGATTCATTGGATTTCAGGTCACATGGGCTCTAGATTGTTCTGCACAGCCTCAGCTTGGGGTATTGTGTGTAGGAAGTAAGAGACAATCTGCTCTGAGAGCTCTCTGTGATTCAAACCTTCTAAAACTGTTTAAAAAGCCTTTTGAGTCATTATTTTTGCTGAAACTTTAGTTCATTGATTATAGGAAACCCTCCTGTGCTCATATCATCGAGCGTTTATTGTTTGTGTGTGGATTTTTAATGTTAATGTACAACATTCAGTCTGTGTATTGAGAGAAAGTGTAAGTGTACTTTGGAGGAGGGGTGTATCTGTGGTGAAAGTAGATTAACTTGAAGAAAAAGACAGTGCTTTCTGTTTTGGTGGTATTTTTCTTGTATAACTGTGTTAATGTACACACAGTAATATTTTCAGTAATTCTTGACATTTTTTGCTGATTGTTGTGGTGCAGCAGTGCATAATTTTAGTTTATTTAAAATATGTGGTTATATTACTGAAGTTTTCAATTTGCTATGCATTACTTAGTGTGTGTGTGTGTGTGTGTGTGTGATGTGTGTCAAATCAGACACCTTTTAGGTGTTTTTAGGCAGGAAGGATACTGTCACACAAGAACAATGGCAAATTCCACTAGTGCTTCCTTTCCATCAGAGCACACCTTCTCTTCACAGGATCATCACCAGTAACTTTCCCATTTTGCAAACTGACCCTAACATTGGTGCTTCCTTTACAGGATCACCTATTGTCTCCTACCACCGGCCACCCAACTTGCATAATCTCCTGGTTAAAAGCAGCCTACCCACTCCTAACAGTTCCTCCCTCCCAGGTACCAAACCTTGTAACAGAACTCGTTGCTACACCTGCAAATTTATTTCCAGTATGACTGAAATTCAGGGGCCTACAGGTGTTTTTCACGTTACCAAGGAGTTCTCATGCACCTCCACTAATGTGGTGTATTGTAGTCTTTGCAGGAAGTGTATAACTATTTACATTGGAGAAACTGGTAGGTGTCTTGCTGACTGTTTCAGGGAACATTACAGAGCAGTCAGGAATGGTGAAACTGCTAAACCCATTGTATCCCACTTTATCTCCAAGGACCACAATGTCAATGACCTTTCTGTTTGTGTCCTTCAGCAGGGCTTCTGGGATCCTGACCATAGAAAAAACATGGAAGCCAAGCTGATTATCCGCCTTGGCTCCCAGCAGCCCTCTGGTTTAAATTATAGACTTATTTTCCACTAACATCTTTCAGCCATCCCTTTTTTTTCCTAAAGTCTATTTATTTTTGTACTTATTTAATTTATTTTTCATTTTCACCATAAGTCTCCATCTCTGTCTCCTTCCCACACATTTGTCACCTTTCAGCCTTCTTACTAGGTCCTGTTAATTAGTCCCCTCCTGGGAACTTCCCTAGCTCTTTCACTCCCATTGTGCTTTATCTTTCCCATAATCACCTTTTTAACATAGAATTTGACGGCAGATAAGGACCGCTTGGCCCACCTAGTCTGCCCATTTTCCTACCTAACAGATAAGATGCAGATCCTAGTTAACCAACAGCCTACTTCCTCCTACCCCCAACTAGGACTGCCTTATGTCTGTCCCATGCATTCTTGAATTCCCCCACTGTTCTTGACTCCACGACCTCCTCAGAGAGGCTGTTCCATGTATCCACCACCCTCTCTGTGAAAAACACTTCATCACATTAGCTCTGAGCCATCCCCTCTATCTTCAAATTGTGCCCCCTTGTTCTTGCACATCTCTTTTTCTGAAAGATGCTACCCTCTTGGACTTTGTTGATTCCCTTGAGGTACTTGAAAGTTTCTATCATGTCCCCTCTCTCCCTTCTTTCCTCAAGGGTATACATATTAAACTCCTTTAGTCTTTCTTCGTATGTCTTCTGGTGCAGACCCTGCACCATTTTGGTTGCCCTGCTCTGGACAGCCTCCTTTTGTTCTACAGATTTTCTCTTAATCTTACAATTTATCACTTCTTTTCCCTGAGCCTCCTCTTTCTTCTTTCCCACATATATATCTCTTATTTACCTCCCTCTTCACTAACTTTGTTTATTTTCTCTTTTAAATATTTCCTGAAGAAGACCTAAGGTCAAAACGTAGATTTTTAACTCTATTTTCTATTTTCAGTGTTCATTTAATATAACCATTTTGTTTTGCTTTTAGACCACATGCTGACGCAGCGCCTTGTTTTTGTTTTTTACAATTTGTATGCTAAATTTGCTGCGACCCACTATGCCTAATCTGAAATCTCTTCTGAATTCTCTACGATGCTCCTTCATTTCATCTATGTCTGCATTCCCTTCTCATATTTCTAAGTCTTCTCTTGAATTATTTTCTGCCATTTGCTCTAAGACTAAACTCTGCAGTCACTTACAGTTTCTTTCCAAATGCTGCCTCCTGGGTATTATTCCTAAAGGTTTCTGTTTGAAATTCCATCCTTGTTCATTTGGATCTGAGATACTGTACATGTTTCTTCTACTAATAAACTTTTAAAACTTTCTCTAGGAAACTTATCACACACACCATTCTCTCCATTAAAACACAGCTGATCTCTGTGGACAAAACCATTCAAAGGCAAAAGGATTTCCTGCAACGAACGGCTCCACATAACCTTCCTTTTATTAAGCACTGCATCCAAAACCTTAACTCACTCTCTTTCAGTTCCTCAAGGACTCCAAATCTGCAAACTCCAGTCTCTCACCCAGCAGATCAACAACCAACATGAGCCCTCAAGTCAGACACAACCTAACAATTTGGTATTTTGTATTCCTCCAGACCTTCCCTGACACAAGATGAGCAATTGCTCCTTAGCAAATGTCTCTCTTTGTGCCCACACCCAGATATCTTGATGCACCCCAGCTTCAAGTTGATCTGCAGTGCTTCTATCATAGAGTATGCCTTGCAGCTCATTTTTCTAATGTGACTCCTCTTCCCACAGATGATGACAGTATCACCAGAACAATCAATATCAATCCCCTGCAGGGCGCGTGGACACCACCTCCAGGACGTTTTCTGCTGTTGATTATTTTGTTAACCAATTCATGGAAAACACCATTAACTTCAATCTTCATTGCAGGCACAGTCATTCCAACCTGACACCTGGTGAGCTTGCTGCCCTCAGATCTCTACAATGTAGGAATGACATTGTTATTAAACCAGCTGATAAGGGAGGTGCTGTTGTGGTCTGGCAAAAGGAGCTATACATCACTGAAGCCACACAGCAACTCTCTGACACCAGGCTTTATTCTTCTCTTCCACAGGACCCCACTGCTGACTATCAGACTGAGGTCACCACCACCATCACCCCTGCTATTGAAAACAAAAAGCTCCCTGCTTCTGCTAAGAGTCTCATAGTTCAGCATCCCCAGACATCCAGGTTTTATCTCCTTCCCAAAATCCACAAAACAGGCAACCTGGGTCGTCCCATAGTGTCTGCTGCTCTGCCCCACTTCCCACATCTCTGCATTTTGGACAGCCTCATGGACCCTTGTTGAATCCCTGCCCTCCTATGTTAAAGACACTAACCATGCTCTCTAGTTATTTGACAGGTTCAGATTCAGTGACTCTCATCAGCTCATCTTCACCATGGACATCAAATCTCTTTACACAGTGATCCCCCATGATGATGGTCTGACAGCTTTGCAACATTTCTTGAATAAGCAGGAAGTCCAGCAGCCACCCACACATACACTAACTCATCTGGCAGAACTGGTTCTTACACTCAATGCTTTTTCTTTTAATAACAATTTTTTCAGCAGGTCAGTGGAGTTGCCATGGGTACCAAGATGGGTCCCAGCTTTGCTAATCTGTTTGTGGGTTAGGTGGAGGAACGATTTTTTCTCTCATTCACAAGGACTGTGCCTGAACTCTACAAACGCTACATTGATGACTGTGTGGGGGCCACCTCCTGCTCCAGGAGACCCTCCAAGTCTTTCTTGACAAGTTTATCATGGCCCATCCTTCCCTTCAATACACTGCCGAAGTATCCTCCTCTACACTGCTTTTTTTAGATATCCAGCTGTCAGTACAAAACACTGGTCTGAAGACATCAGCCTATTACAAACCTACTGACTCTCACAGTTTCCTCCTCCACAGCTTCTTCCATAGAAACATAGAAACATAGAATTTGACAGCAGATAAGGACCGCTTGGCCCACCTAGTCTGCCCATTTTCCTACCTAACAGATAAGCTGCAGATCCTAGTTAACCAACAGGTTACTTCCTCCCACCCCCCACTAGGACTGCCTTATGTCTGTCCCATGCATTCTTGAATTTTCCCACTGTTCTTGACTCCACAACCTCCTCAGGGAGGCTGTTCTATGCATCCACAACCCTCTTCATGAAAAAATACTTCCTCACATTACCTCTGAGCCATCCCCCCTCTATCTTCAAATTGTGCCCCCTTGTTTTTGCACATCTCTTTTTCTGAAAGATGCTACCCATCCTAAACATGTCAAGAATGGCCTGCCTTATTCACAGTTTCTTAGACTTCGCAGGTTATGCAGTGAAGAGGATGATTTTGCTGAGCAGACCCAAATAATGCACAGTTTTTTTATCAACAGGGGGTACCCTAAAAGCACAGTGGACAGAGCACTCTCCTGGGTCAGTAACATACCCCATAACCTTAACCCCCCCAGGAAGGATACTGTCACACAAGAACAATGACGAATTCCACTAGTGCTTCCTTTCCATCAGAGCACACCTTCTCTTCACAGGATCATCACCAGTAACTTTCCATTTTGCAAACTGACCCTAACATTGGTGCTTCCTTTATAGGACCACCTATTGCCTCCTACCACCGGCCACCTAACCTGTGTAATCTCCTGGTTAAAGCAGCCTACCCACTCCTAACAGTTCCTTCTTCCCAGGTACCAAACCTTGCAACAGGACTCACTGCTACACCTGCAAATTTATCTCCAGTGTGACTGAAATTCGGGGGCCTACAGGTGTTTTTCACATTACCAAGGAGTTCTCATGCACCTCCACTAATGTGGTGTATTGTATTCTTTGCAGGAAGTGTACAGCTATTTACATCGGAGAAACTGGTAGGCGTCTTGCTGACCATTTCAGGGAACATTACAGAGCAATCAGGAATGGTGAAACTGCTAAACCCATTGTATCCCACTTTATCTCCAAGGACCACAATGTCAATGACCTTTCTGTTTGTGTCCTTCAGCAGGGCTTCTGGGATCCTGACCATAGAAAAAAACATGGAAGCCAAGCTGATCATCTGCCTTGGCTCCCAGCAGCCCTCTGGTTTAAATTATAGACTTATTTTCCACTAACATCTTTCAGCCATCCCTTTTTTACCCCTAAAGTCTATTTGTTTTTGTACTCATTTAATTTATTTTTCATTTTCACCATAAGTTTTCATCTCTGTCTCCTTCCCACACATTTGTCACCTTTCAACCTTCTTACTAGGTCCTGTTAATTAGTCCCCACCTGGGTACTTCCCTAGCTCTTTCCTCTCATTATGCTTTATCTTTCCCATCATCACCTTTTTGTTCCACAGATTCTCTCTTAATCTTACAATTTATCACTTCTTTTCCTTGAGCCTCCCCTTTCTTCTTTCCCCACATATATATCTCTCACATTTTACTTCCCCTCTACTCTAGCTTTGTTTTTTTTATCTCTTTTAGATATTTCCTGAAGAAGACCTAAGGTTGAAATGTAGGTTTTTAACTCTATTTTCAGTGTGCATTTAATATAACTATTTTGTTTTGCTTTTAGACCACATGCTGACGCAGTGCCTTGTTTTGGTTTTTCACCTTTTATTGTGCCACATAATAATTTCAGCAATGTGAACCTGCTATCCACTGCAGCTGTATGATTTTTGTACTTCTTTGTGGTATCTTTACTGGTACTAGTACAAGTGACTGTTACTGCAGCAGTGCAGTACACTGCCACCCACCCCCATGAGCCCATCCCAACCGGCAAAGGTGTTCTTTTCCAGATTTGAATTTCTGATGGTGAGCATTGGTTAAGTGTTGTGCCTTTGTGTCTGCATCTCTTCAGTGCGCAGCACAATCTTAATCTGTCTGTGCATTTGCATCTCTTTAGGGCCTAATCTCCATCTGTAACTTAAGTCACAGTTGTTTCTTTGGCTTCCCTTTAGAGTACTGAATGCATGGTGCATAATTCTGCATGAACACTGTACTCATTAATATGCATTTTAAGTCAGAACCATCATCACGAGTCACTTATGATATAAATCATGTTCTTCATCATCACAGTCACAAATGCAGTCACAAATCACAATTCACGATCACGTCGCAAATCACAACACTAATTTTTTGACTAGTTACTTGGATGTATTGTAAGCATGTCTTGTACTCTCTCTCCAGGCTTCACCACCCAGCCATTGTACTCATTAATGAGTGATTTTAAGTCAGGGAGTTTGCGCTACAGCTCATCAGGGAAGTACAGCCATAGGCATTTGCATTCCCAATACAGTTCCATATTGTTTATCTCACACCATCGACACCGAATCACGTTCTTCATCATCATGGTCACAAATCACGATTCATGATCACGAATCACAACATAAATTTTTTTAATAGTTACTTGGATGTATTGTAAGCATGTTTTGTAGTATCTCTCCAGGCTTCACCACCCCACCATTGTACTCATAAATAAGCATTTTTAAGTCAGGAAGTTTTGTGCTACAGCTCATCGGGGAAGTACAGCCATAGGCATTCATGTTCCTTCCCGTACAGCATGTGAGTTACAGTACTGTAAGTAGTGGTGGGCAATGGCTAATTTGCTCCGTGATGGCAGATCCCACGGAGGGCCAATGTTAAGTGGATACTTGCTTCATAATGAAGAACACGAAGTCCATTGAAACCAATGACTTTGCATTATTCCACCTTCCCCAAATCACTTCTCCACCAATTTTCAGGCAAAGTACATTGAAATCAATGTAATTCGCCTCACTTCACCCTGTAATTGAGCTCCAAATGAAATTCTGCAGGTAATCATGGGATTGCAGGTCATATGGGTGCTAGATTGTTTGGCACAGCCTTAGTTCTGGCCTGGGTAGTGTGTGTGTAGTGGTAGCTGGAGACAGTTTGCTCTCAGAGCTCTGTGATTCAAAAGCTCTAAAAGCTGTTTAAAATGCCTTTTGGGGTAATATTTTTTGCTCAGAATTTAGTACATCGATTATAGGAAACCCTTCTGTGCTCATATCATTGAGTGTTTATTGTTGGGTGTCAATTTTGAATGTTAATTTAGAACAGTCAGTCTGTGTACAGTGAAATGTGCTTTGGGGAAGGGGCGTATTTGTGGTGCAGGTAGATTAACTAGGAGATAAGGGCAGTCTTTCTGTTTTGGTTATTTTTTTCTTATATAACTGTGTTAATGTACACACAGTAATATTTTCAGTAATTCTTGACATTTTGTTGCTGATTGTTGTGGTGCAGCAGTGTACAATTTGTCTATTTAAAACCTCTGCCCATAAAACCTCCCTACTAAAATGGGATGTAACTTATAACAGTATATGCTGATTTGCCTCTTCGTCACCTCGACTCAAACATCACTGCCTTCTTTATAAGGATCTGAATTGTCTCTCACCCTCTGCCAGTAGACAATACTACCTTGGATCACTAATGGACTCGATCATCCGGGAAAAAAACCCGCCCCAGCTGGCGGCGTTGCTGGTCCCTCAACCATCCTCCCATGGCCTGCGATCAGCTGACAAATCCTTGCTCTATGTTCCGAGATGTCGGACGACTAAAGGCACAGGGGCCTTCCAATTCTCTGCTCCCAGGCTATGGAATGCTCTTCCACTCAACCTCCGGCTGTCTCAGTCTCACTTTGGATTTAAAAGTGAATATCGTCATTATCTACCCTTAGCTGATGCTTGTACTTGCTTTGACCCAACCTGAAGCTCCTGAGACTTACCAGTAATGTCACCCCTGCTCTAATCCAGCTCCAAGACTGTTTCCTCTTCCCCTCCCCATATTTTTCCTTCTCTTTGTAAATAACTTCTTGACTACTAGCTCTCTTCCTTCTTGAACCTTGTTGCTGACCATCCACTGTTGTTTTGCCAATTACCACCCCTGACCTTCCTTCTGTCAGTCTTTCTTGTTATGTTTGAACATTCCTCACATTTCTCTCTATATAACCCTACTATCTTATTAACCCTTTCACTCCACAGGTCGGGTCCATGGTTTCTGCACTTATTATATATCTTACTGCCATTATCTGTATAATGCTTGCCATTATTTTTTGTTGTTTCTACCCATTGTATTTTTGAAGCACTGCTGTACTGTTCCTCTATTTTGTACTATTGTACCCATGTTGCTGTTGTTCAACTGTTCTCCTTTTGTTGTACTCTCCTGGGTTGTGCCTGAAAATAGTCATTTTATGGCTAGTGCACCTACCTGGTTAAGAAAAACTAAATAAATAAATAAATAAATTTGGTTATATTACTAAAGGTTTTCAATTTGCTACACATTACTTGAGTGTGTGCGTGAGTGTGTGTGCGATGCATGACATTAAATCAGACACCTTTTATTGTATTACATAGTAATTGCAGCAGTGTGAACCTGCTATCCACCACATCTGCATGAATGTTTTGCATGAATTTTTTTATACTGCTTTGTGGTATCTTTACTGGTAGTGGATTGTTACTGCCATGCACTAATCCCCCAACTGGCAAATTGTATTCCTTTCCAGATTCGGATTTGTGACTTGTGAGCACTGGTTAGGTGTTGTTGTGCCTTACTGTATGCATCCCTTGAGTGTGCAGCGCAATCTTAATCTGTCTGTGCATTTGCATGGCACCATTCATTCTGAGAGACTGCATTTATTGTTACACTCTCATTTCACTTTGTCAGCACTAGGATTTTCCTGAACACAAGATAGTAGCATTTTGGGGATGCACATTAATTCTGGTGACTCAGTGTGTGACCTGACCACTGTGCATGACTGAGTGTGCCATTTATTCTGGGAGACTTTGCATTTCTTGTTACACTCTCATTTCACTTCATCAGCACTGGGAGTTTCCGGACACAAGACAGTAGCACTTTGGGGATGCACATTCATTCTGAGTGACTGTGTGGGTGGGATGCTGAGTATTGTTGTCACTCCACCTTACTTAGGTGTTTAATGTGGAATGACAATGCAAAGTAATAATAACAAGGTGAAGTGAGCCTTTCCTATGGACACTTCGGCAGTATGCCACCACGGCGCAGCCACTTTACGCTCACTTCGCCGGGTGGATTTTAATTCTCTGCATCTCTAGTTATTATTGATGATCACTACAAAAACTAACACTAAGTCAAAACTATGAACTCAAGATAGTACAGCAGACTGTCTGTCAACCTATTGACAATATGCTCAGCTGGATGATACAAAACACAAAAAAAACACATCTGAAGAGGAAAAATAAACTTTATTAAATGGCTATTTGAAGTAATGCACTGACGTTAAAACTATCTATCAGTAAAGTCTCTTTGTTACAGTTATATTTCCCTTCAGTTATAACCAATTCTCTCTGTGCATAGCCCTCATTGACATATTTACCATTAAAGGCGATCACTAAAAATGAAAGAAGCACATGGTCAGAACCCAAGCTACTGAAATCAATATGTAGAAACAAATGTCACCGAGGCTAAATTAAACAAAGGAATAAGATGGTTTAAAAAGTGCTTATTGATCACATAGGGAAAATAAATTCACAACTTTTATATTTTATTCCAGCTGAACACCAGCCACAGGAAGAGAATGCATTATTATTGACAATCGCTAAAAAACATAGTGCTAAGTCAAAACTAATTTTAAAAAGCACAACAGTGTGTCAAACGATCTGTGGACAATGTGCTGAGCTGGATAATGCAGCATACAAAAGACACAGCTGAACAGAAACAAGCTTGGGTCAAAGCCAGTACGGCTGTGGAGAGCTTTTAGGAGTTGCAAGAGCAGTGAAAACAAAATGTGATGCTCTCACTGCACCAGAGACAGCCATAATACTGCAGCAATTACAGTACTGCACATGCATGATACTTGCACATGTGCAGTTTGCCCTGGAGTCAGTCTTGCACAACATGTTGGTGCTGACATAACTACATGTAACAACCCAGTCTGCTTGGGTTACTAGAATCCCATTGGTACTAGTCTTAGGCAGGTAGGAAAGCAGGCTACTGGAGATCTCATTAGGGCCTTTCTACGTGGCACATCATCGTTTACTCAGCTAGCCTGAGAGAAGGATGATTATGTGATTTAGAACTCTCACAGCAGCATAACCATTTTAAAGTCAGTTGCTCTCAGGGAGTTTAGAAAGTTCATCAGTAAGTTCAAGTGTGGTAGTTAGAATGGCAGGAGGACTGCCACTGGGGCTCTGTCAAAGAGAGCCCTGGTATTTCTCACCCTAGTTTGGTAAAATCTTCAGTTTGTCTGCAGGACTCTTTAGTTTCACTCCAGGGGGAGTGAGAGGGAAGGCAATTCTTGTGGATCCAAGGGGCAATCCCCTGAAGTTCACAGCTGCCTTAAAGAAGAACGATGAGTAGAATCTGACAGCTACCAGAGACAGAAAGGTGCCTTATGTTCTTTCCATGATTGGGAGGAAGGAACAACTAATCTGTGAGTACTGTATTTGAGACTGTTCTTGAGGGAGTTGTATGAGGTGTGTGTGCCCTAGATAAGGCAAGATCACACTGATCAGGACCCCTTTCACCACAACTGTGCTAATTTAAAATTTAAGTTGGGAGTCTCTCATGATTCATTGGGGATTGGAGACTCATTTGGTGTAACCCTGAAGGAATGGCAGAAGCTGTTTGGGGAAAAAGGTGGGAGGAATGCCGTCTAGAGTTTCAGGCAGGGCTAAGTGGTTCATGGATGGGCACCACTGTTCTCTGGGCAAAGACCATGCACCACGAGGATTTTAAAGTGTGTGGCACATCCCACACATATACACTTTGGAAGAGAGCCAGATATGTTTTTGTGGAAAACAGTACTGCCTAGCAAAGTGTCCTGCAAAAGAGAGTGTGCCTGTATTGCAATGACAAACCTTTGGGGGACCACTATTGCTTTAAGTAACATCTGTAAATAAAGCCATATTGCAAAATCCCAGTTACTGCTTTGGAGAGTCCACTTGTTGCTTCTGGTGTGAATGTTATTGGCGCCCCTCAGCAGTTAGGTCTAGCATATGACTAACATCCTCTTTCCTGGACCTGGTTGTATGTACCCCATCCCACGTTCTGTAGATAATGAACTTGGTATGCGCTCTAATACTAGGAATACTAGGGGTGGTACGATGAGTGTAGTTCTGCCACAAGAAAATTGTATGCCATGTAGCTGGCAGTAGTTCTTTTAAGGGGGTGCCAGCTAGCCAAAGGTGGCATGGGGGTTACATATGTATTCACGATACTTATGCATGCACACTTTAAGTCAGTGCCACCATGTTGCATATGGTGGCTGCTACTTCCACAGAGGGCAGAAACACGGGAAACTATGCTGTAGCACTGTGGAAGAACATCAGACAGCGGTCCAGTTATGTGCTTCCACAGTGCTTTTATATAAATCCAATGATGGCATAACATCTGTGGAGCTTGGCCCACAGAGTTGTAAAAATCAGACTCAGGAGGAGACTATTAACAAACTAGGGATCTAGTCTGGGATTTGCTTGTCATCACATTCACTTTCTCATTCATTTCTAAGCAGTAATTTCTGGTAAATGTGCCTTAACCATATCGATCTCAGTACTGGTAGACTACTTATAATTTCCCCCTGATTGTAATTAGGTGGGGGTAGTAGCAGTCTTGAAGTGGTAGCTGCCGGTGGTGGCATGCTCTAAAAAAAGTGGTCCCCATGCTTGTCTGCACATTTTAGAAATGACCCCATTCCTTGTTTTTGCTGTAAAATAAATGACCCCTTTAACACAAAAACAAGGAGTCAGATGTGGCCTCCAGCCCCACCCCTTTTCACTTCAAGTGAGGAATGTGATTATGGGTTTGCATCAGATGTACAGTGGCAGCCATAGATGCATAATATTGTTAATTGTTTTTTTGAATGTGTGCTTTCTTAATGTTATCAATACCACTCCAAAAAGAAGTATAGATCCATCACATTGGCAGGAAACAAACTGGAATTTGTTAAAGAGTTTCCCGATTAGGCGTATTATTTTCAAAGAACGGCAAATGGAATAAACATATTGTTTGGACCTGTCAGAAGCTTCAAAATTCAGTAAAGTTATTAAAAAGGTTTAACATATTATATCAATCAATCAACTTTATTTAACCAGGCATTAGCACCACTGAACAAGCTCATTTTCAGAGTGGTCCTGGACCACTATATGGTGGTAAAACCGTTGCTCCAATGATTAAAGTTATTAATGCAAACATTTTTCCTCAAGCTGCGTATGCAGTAGAAGTGTGGGGGACTGAAAAATGAGATAAAATAGAGACTATTCTTAATCAAACCTATAAACAATTACTGAATTAAGACTTCCTTTTTTTATTATTCAATATACTTTATTAATTTTTATGCAGCGTACAGGTAAATACAGAGCTATAAACAAGGAGCTGCAATGTTAACAAACAAACAACAAAGAAAACACTATAAAAAAAACAATACAAACATAAATGCACAAACTCACAAAAACCCAACCCCCAGTCTGCCCACTAAAACAAGTTACTCTTGGGCACAACAGAAAAGGACAACCCAGGACCCATACAGTCAGGGATAATATTCATGCTCTAAAATTTCAGCAGCATCAATAGGGACAAAATGGGCTCCCAAGTATGTACGAACTTGTGAGGCGTGTGTTGCCAATATGCAGTGTGCTTCTCTACCTGAATGGCTAGTAGGGTTTCTTGGTACCATTCTATAAGGGTGGGAAGGGAGTCTTCCTTCCAGTGCTGTAGCATAACCAGTCTTGCAGTGGCAGAAATTAGGGCCATATGAGATTTACGCATAAGGGGTGTCCCCAAGGGGAAAACTGCCAATAGACAACACTCCGGCTTAAATAAAGAGTCTAATCCAAGTAGAGGGTCCAGAACTCGTCGTATCTCTTTCCAGAAAATTTGGGTGAGAACACAACCACAAAATATGATACAACAACCCGAGGCTTGATCACAACAAGGACACATGGGAGAGGAAAGGTAACCCAATCTATGTAATTTGGCCGGTGTAGTAGATATTATGTAGAATACTGAACTGAATTAGACGTAATCTGTCCTGCTTAATATATTTATAAATCGAACCCCAAACTTTCATCCAGTACTCAGTATCTACAGGAAGAGAGAATTCCTGAGCCCAATAATAACATACTCCTTCAGGGAGAGACGGATCTGAAGCTTGAAGTTGTTTATATATTCTTGAAACTGCATGGGGTTGGTCTGTTTCCTGGAAGGCCTTAAAAGGCCATCCATTGATTGCACAGTCCAATCCTGATTACCTTTAAAGGCTAATACTGCCACTTTAATTTGTAAATATTTAAAGGTATCTTGGGATTTAAGCTGAAAATGAGATTGAAGGACCTGAAAAGGGATTAAGTCATTACCCTGAACAAGATCTGCCAGGGTACACTGCTTATGCTGGGGTAAGAAGGAAGGTAAAATAGGACAATGTCCAATCTGAAAATGACAATTATTAAAAAGGGGCTGAACAATTGAGGTGTGCCAGTTCTCTGATAAATGCTTTTGAATTTGCTGAAAAGCCTTAAGGGACCAGGCTATTGGGGAGGTTTTATGAGAACCGGGAAGGTGGGAAGGTTTTAAGTAAACCAAGACTTGTAGAGAGCTAGCAACACTACAGGTCAGCCTACGTTCAATATCCAGCCAAACTGGGAAATATGCATCTTCCGTGCTTGGAATATCTCCTTTAATCCAGTATACCAATTTACTTATATGCTGGGCCCCATAATTTAGAAAGAGAGATGGGAGGGCGAGTCCCCCCTTAAACTTGGGTGCTGTTAACTTAAAATATGCCCTCCTCTCTGATTTACCCTTCCACAAGAAATTATTAAATAATCTTTGGAGCTTTGAGAACCAGTGTTTGGGGAGAAATAGGCCCAACATACCAAGTGGGTAAAGCAGTCTTAGCAAAACATTCATTTTAAGAATATTTATACAGCCCCAAAGCGACAATGGAAGAGCGCCTCATCTATCCAGATCTGATATCAAAATTTGCACTAGATTAATCAAGTTAGCTTTAATCATCGAGGAAACATTCCTAGTGATCTTAATCCCCAAATATATAAGAACCATTGGTTCCCAGGACAGCCTGAACGAAGTGCAGGTGGCTCTAATAGTATAATGGTTTAATGGAAAAACCTTAGTTTTGGAAAGATTCAGTTTGTATGAGGATACAATAGAGAATCTATCCAATTCCTCCAGAAGAGCTGGTATCAAAATCTCAGGGTCCTCAACATGCAACAGGAGATCGTCAGCATAGACTGAGATAACGTATCTCTCCCCTTGAATTTGTATGCCCTTCAAAGAAGGGGAAGATGCCAGTTTACGTATTAAGGGCTCCAGATAACAATTTAAAAGAAGCGGAGAGAGTGGACAACCCTGACGGGCGCCTCTTTCCAGGACAAAAGGGTCTGATAGACAACCATTGCACCACACCCTTGTCATTGGGGAGGTATATAGAACCTTGACCCATTTGACAAAACTATCAGGCATTCCGAAATGTCAGAGGGATGCAAACAGAAAGCACCAGGAAACATGATCGAAAGCGTTCTCAGCATCGAGGGATACCGGGACCGAAGGGAACTCAGAATCCCTCGCTGCCGCCATCAGATGTATTAGCTTCCTCATGTGATCAACTGACGTACGCCCCCTCATAAAACTGACTTGTTCTCTACTAATAATCCCTTCCATTATCGGGGCTAGATGATTAGCCAATATTTTAGCAAGAATCTTAACATCTGAGTTAAGAAGCGATATTGGACGGTAGCTTCCGGGACATAGTAAGTCCTTGTCCGGTTTAGGGATCAAGGTGATCCATGTCATCAAAAAACAAGGATCCACTATACCCTCCTGAAACCAGAGATCAAAAGCGTTCCTCAGGAGAGTGGCCAGCTGAGGGAGGCAGCTCTTATATAGGTTGTTAGGCAATCCATCTGGCCCTGGGGCTTTGTCTAGTGGCAACTGCTTGATAGCCTGCTCAACTTCAACCAAAGCCATCGGAGCCCCGAGACGCTCTGCTATTTGGGAAGGCAACAGAGGGAGATTAACGGAACCCAAGTACTCTGCAATCTCCTGGTCATTTCAGCCTGCTTCAATCTCAAGGCCAGAAGCTTCCCTGCCTTTTCCCCTGACTCTAGATACTTCAGCTTGGTACGATGAAGGGCCAACTCCGCCTTTTGTGCCATCAGGTCATAATAACTTGTCTGCAGGTGATAGATCCTTGCCCATTCCTGTGCTGGGGATGTATGACTTAGCGTGAATTCCAACTGTCAGATTTCTCCTATCAATGATTCAAGAGCAAGTCTATTTTTCTGGGCTCGAGTAGCTGATATATATATACACTACCCCCGTATGGCACACTTAAGGGCGGCCAAAACCATATCAACTCTCTCTACGGTCCCTAAGTTAGTATTAATAAAATTGGATATAAAATCTTGGATATGTATCAGAGTCTCAGAGCATTTAAGCACCCGTGTGTTAAGGTGCCACATTATATCCCTCCAAATCCTTTGGCCCAGCATATAAGACATCCCTACCAGGGCATGGTATGACAATACCCTGGGGAAAATGGATGCATCTATAATGCCAGGAAGACCAAAGGAGTTCACCAACCAAAAATAAATCCAGGAAAAGGTGGCATGTGGGGGAGAATAATATGTGTACTGTCACTCCGAAGGATTAAGGGTCCACCAGACATCAACAATGCCCACCCCAGATATAAGGTCTCGGAGGGCCTGCTGCGCTGGCGACAACCCCACTCTTTTACTGCCCGAGTGATCCATCTCTGTTTGGGGGACCAGGTTCCAGTCTCCACCCAGAAAAGTCAAAAGGGAAGGGTCCGAGACCACCAGAGGTATTAACCGGGCAAAAATCAGAGAAGAATCTATATTTGGGCCATAAATTGACCCTAAAATTATAGGGGAGGACTCTAGAGTACCCTGAACTATGATGTACTGCCCCTCTGGATCCCACCATTCCCGAGTTTTAACGAAGGGTATAGCTTTAGCAATCAAGATAATGGTACCACTATGTTTTGTAGAGTTACCGGCACCGAAAACTTGACCCACCCAATATCTTTTAAAAAGGGAAATATCATCTCTCAATACATGGGTCTCCTGCAGACAGGCAGTCCCAGTTCTGAGATGTGAGAGATGTTTTAGAATCATAATCCACTTCTTTTTAATTTGCGCCCCCTTTACGTTCCAGTTCACTAAATTATAGGGACCACCCATTCAAATTATCTATAAAGTAATAAGAAAAGGGGGAAGCAGACATTAAAGCCACTACGATACCCCGCACACTGTGCCCTGATGAGCTCAGCCCCTAGAACCACAACAATTAAGCGCAGACATAACCCATCCCCATACCCTTTAATCAGGATAACAATTGGAGTATCCCAGAGAAAACAAAACAAACAAGACAAACCCCTTTGTTCCCCTAAAGCCCTTCCCCCTTCCCCTATTACCCACAAAGATACCATTCAACATTATTAAACTCAGTATAACTATTTACAATCTTTACTACCCGGTTCTGAACAACCGAACTCCCCAAATATCTTGTGGCACAGTATCTCTTTGCTGCCAAGTAGGCCAACCTCCCTCCCCACCCCCCGACAACCCTCAGCCATAGGAGCATGGGTAGTGTACAACATTTATAGAAAACACACTAGAATTATCATACCATATGAAACCATTCCAAAAATGCCTAGAAATGGCTAACCTATAGTATTAAAAATAAATGAGGTAGTATTGCCCTCTTGTGGACTCACCATGAAATGTCGTCATCATAATGAAATAACTAACCCAGAGAATCTTTTTAAGAGACCCCACTTGCATCTTTTAAATTGAGCTGAAGAGGAGAAACCAAAAGGAAACCCCCAACAAGAGCGAGAGAGACAGAGCAAAATACATAAGCTACCTCCTGCAGCCCACTAATACCCTTCCCCAGTCTTTGATGAAAACGGCAATGCTGCAAGGCAGCCAAGGCTACACTCAGATCAAATGTCTATTCAGAGATACACTTAATATGGCTCCATTCAGTTGACCACCAGCAAATGATGCAGTCTCTGTTGTACACCTATTATAGCGACTCAAATAAGGGAAAAAACTCAAAGAGTTACCATTCTTACTTAAACAGGATGCTCCCTTAACGTCGTGAACACCCACCCTGATTGGGGATCACAGAGCCAATACGGCAATAGCCCTCCAGCTGGCAATAAAAACACAGCCCAGTACATCCCTCTCCCTTCATGTAGGAAGCTATAAACCACCAAATGCCTCCCTTCTTCACTTGAACAGATCAGGGAAAAGGGTACGAAGCTCCAATGAGGCTTGAGTGGGTGACTCCAAACTAACCCACTTCTCATTGTGCTTCACTTGTAGAGTGGCAGGATAATGCATACAGAAGGATTTTCCCACTGTGATGAGCTTCGAAACCATGGGGTGGAATTCTTGCCTCTTCAGGTGAACCGACTGAGGAAGATCCTGAGACAGCCTAAGTGTGTGACCCTCCCACTGGATTTCTTGCACTTCCTTGATCTTTACAAGAATGTGTTGCTTATCCAAATAATTGAGGAGCATGAACACCAGAGGTTGGGGAGGTGAACCAAGCGGTGGAGGGGGGCACAGCGACCGATGGGCTCTCTCCACCATGTAGATGGTGTTATTGGGTAAAGGATCGGCTATTCTTTCACATAATCTTTGAACGAAGGCGACAGGGTTGTTGCCTTCCTCCTTCTCCAGTAGCCCAAAGATGATTAAGATGTTGCGCTGGCTGCACCCCTCTAAGTCCTCCAGCTTATCTTCCATTTTCCAGAGCCTTTGAGACAAGACAGAATTATCCAGGTCCGCCTTATCCCTCCATTTCTCTACCGATGAAAGCCAAGTTTCAGCATCTCCCATCCGCATATTCAGTGAATTGATACTCGCCCGGATTAACTGTACATCGTCGGAAATAGCTGCGATGGAGTTCTGGAGAGACTGCATAAACTCTAGGTAGTGCTCCTCGGTAAGTGCTGTTGTAGGTGGAGGGAACTTAAGTGAATCGTAGCTGCGATTTGGGCGCTTGGGGCCTTTTCGCTTCTCAGGGTCTGTAAGCGGAGTATGGCGTGGTGGCGCTTTTCACATGTCAACCTCCATCTCAACACAATGATTTTCATTATCGGAGGGACGTCTGGAATTAGTTCAGTCGATATTGCCACTTGAATAGACTGTAGAGGTAGGTTAAATAACAAATTTAAGTGGATTTGTCAAGGAGCGAGGGGAAGCAGCAGCCTTCGCCTAGACAGCCATCACGTGACCTCCCGTATTAAGACTTCCTTCTAGCACATCAAACATGCTGGTTAGAACACAGATTGAACAAATTAGTTTGGTCTTCTTGTTCAAGAATATCTGATGACCTATTGGATAAAGTTGCAGACTAAAGAAAAGGAGACTTTACTGGCAAAAAACCTTAAAGAAAAAATAGTACTATCTGCTTATTATTTATTTATCTATTTATACAATACTACCATTACTATTACTAGTATACTGCTTATATTAGGATTGGCTGGTTAAATAGTATACACTATACATTAAAATGTTATAACCTTTTTTACTTAAAACAATGGAGTGATGAAAAGATATCTCTGAGCCAAATATGTTAAGAAAACCATTCACCAATGTGCCAAAGAGGTAAACTTGGAGAATATTAAACAACCAAAAGGCTCCATGTGGCTGGTGAAAAACACTGTTAAACATTCATTAAAATATTTTCTTGTAGCTGTTCAGATTCCCCAATATAAATATCCGCTTGCTCAGTATAGATTTGATTTTATCCCAAGCAATGTACTCATGGCTAGACAAAACAAATGACCTGATCAATCAATATTATGTTACTGTTCCCTAAAAGAACTTGAGAATTTGGAACACGTTATTACTGAGCTGTCCCTGGTACAACAAATCAAGAGAAAAGTACCAAAATGAGATAATCAGTTCAATTTCAATACCATCTACATTCCTTTTGGATCTAATTTTTAATTCTGAAAATGTTAATATCTGCCTCTGTAGCTTACTCCCTATTTCAAGTCATAATGCTCTGTTGTGACATCACAATCTGTTGCCATAAGAGTAACTGTGATGTCACAAGCAATGCACTGTGACCTCAGTTAGGGAGACAGCAACAGAAATAGATTAACTTTCAGGAGCAAAAATCCTGGTTTCATGAAATTGAACTCAGCAATAAATAATGGGAGGAGAAATAAAGAACTAAAGCGAAATACAAGCTGAGCTTTATCTAAATATTATGTTTTGTTAATGTTCTCCTGAATTTGTCAGCTGCTCTTTAAACTTATTTTCCTTGTGGTTTTTAATCATTGTCATTTACTAATGCTAGCACAGACACACACAGAGGGTTTTAAAATGAAGCTTCACTTGGTTTATAGCTTTTCTCAGGGAGTGAACTTTCAAGTCAGTGTCATTTGACCTTGGGATACCGTTCTTTTGATGGAACTTTTACTGTCTTTAAATGGTTATGTTGTTTTTTTGAATGCAGTTTTAACCAATGGGGTCCTTAAAAACTTTTCATCTTTTTGTTTTGTATGATCTGGGTTTTGAGAAAATACATTCCTCTAAAACAACTGCCATTGTTTACTGAAGAACGATTATGTGTAATCCAAAAGCTAAAAGCACCTGTGTTCTTTTGTAACAACTCTCTTGGTCCAATAAAGGTATCAAATCATCTGTTTCTGTGGCTCTTGTGTTACAAGGACCAATACAGCACGTTTTTCTGTGGCTTCATGGTTTCAGAAATGTTAACAGGATCTTATCAGTACAGTGCCCACGGTTCCCAAACCATAATGTGACACAGTCAAAACTCCAAATTCTTGGTTCCATAAAAGGAACTGCAAAAAATGTTGTCTATACAAAGAAAACAATACAAAACACAACTGACAGCTTCTGCCTTTATTCATGCACAGTTAAATAGGGATCCTTTAGAGATATAGAGAATAACGGATGGGGAAGTGTGTGATATGAGAATTTAATGCACACCCAAGGTGTGGAATGCTACATAAACCCCGAGGGCAAAGCCCGAGGGGTTATCAAACATCCACACCGAGGGTGTTTGTCATCTCATGACACTTCCCCATCTTTTTTTTGTATAGTATACTGGCAAGCAATTTTTTCCAGCCCCTCACTACACAGACACACACACACACAGTGTCTGTCTCACCCTCTTCACAGACAGGGCCTCTCTTTCTACACACACACACACACACACACACACACACACACACACACACACACAGAAAACACACACACACTCTGTGCTTTTGAATAAATTGTGTGGCAGCTGCAGTCTAGTTCTTACAGCAGCAACTCACAGCTCACCAGCAGGCAGGCTCCATGTCTAAATTACCGAGCCGTTTAGCAGTCTCCAGTCCTTCTCCCTCTTGCTCCAAAGCACCCTCTAGCTCCCTCTGCTCTCATTTTAATTATTTTGTTAAAATCGAAGCTGAAATCACGATTGCGATTACGATCATGGTTACCTCTATTAGGCAGTCAGAAATCTATTCCCGCTGACGGTGTGTGTCGCGTGAAGCTGGCAAATCGCAGGATCAACCAGATACTTTATTTTAAAAAACAGTAATGGTTATATTTAGGTAGGATCAACCACATACTTTAAAAAGATTGTGGAAGCTGAGGATCTTACTGTGGTGGCTCCTCGCTAAGATACAGAGCTGCCATGTTTTAGGAGCGCTTTAGCCACCCACAAACAAATGAAAACCAGTTGGGAGTGCTTCCTTTTGATGGAGCGCAAGAACCTCGTAACAACCAGCCAGTTATTACGGAAATATCAACTGGTTCAGCCCATAGGAAAAATTGCTGACCAGTTATTATATAAATGTAATTTATGAAAATGGAGACATTTCAAACAGCTGCACATAAGTAATCATTTCCTGTCCACTTTAAATTAGGCAGGACAAGAGATGAGCAGGTGGTCTGGTTTAGAAGTTCGCTTGAGTGGTGAGTTATTTGCAAAACTGAGGCTGTTTAGAAGTATAATAGGAGTTATAGAAACACAGATGTTGACAGCAGATAGGACCACAAGGCCCAACCAGTCTGCTAATTTTTTCTACCTTATGAATGTGCCTCAGGCCTTTACTCTGTCAATGGCCTATGTAGTCATACTCATCTGTATTGCTCCCTTATGCCTAGCTCATGCCTGTTTGAAGCCCTGCACTGTATTCATATCCACCACTTCCTGAGATAGGCCATTCCATGCAGCCACTACTCTTTCTGTGAAAAAGAACTTCCTCACTAACCCTTAACTGGCCTCCCTCTAATCTCATGTTTGTCCTCTTGTCCTGCTATTTTTCTTTTAATGAAACATGTTAGACTCTTTCACCTTGTTATTGCCCTTAAGGTGTCTGAATGTTTCATAGAAACATAGAAGATGATGGCAGATAAGGACCGCAAGGCCCATCCAGTCTGCCCATTTTTTTTTCTGCCTTATGACTGTGCCATTGGCCTTTGTTCTGTCAATGGCCTATCTATTCGTACTCATCTGCATTGCTCCCTTAAGCCTATCCCATGCCTATTTGAAACCCTGCACTGTACTCATATCCAACACATACTGAGGTAGCCATTCCATGCATCCACCACTCTTTCTGTGAAAAGGACTTCTCACATTACCTCTTAATCAGCCTCCTCTAATCTCATGCTGTGTCCTCTTGTCCTGCTTTTTTCTTATATTGAAACATGTTAGACTCTTTCACCTTGTTAATGCCCTTAAGGTGTTTGAATGTTTTGATCATATCACCTCTCTCCCTCCTTTGCTCTATGGTATACATATTGAGCTCCGTTAATCTGTCCTCATATGTTTTCTGATGCAGTCCCTGCACCGTTTTGGTTGCCCTTCTCTGGACTGCCTCAATTTGGTTAATGCCCTTGTGAAGGTCTGGCCTCCAGTACTGCATACAGTACTCCAGATGGATCCTAACCAGTGTCTTGTAAAGAGGGATTACCTCCCTGTTACGACTTGTGATACCCTACTAATACATCCCAACATCCCCCCTAGCCTTACCTACAGCTTTAGTGATCTGCTTGGATGATTTCAGGTCATATGTGACAATGATGCCAAAGTCTCTTTCTTCCATTGTGACTGCCAGCAACTCCCCTCCCAGCCTATAGGTGGCTTCAGGGTTTCTCTTCCCTATGTGAATGATCTTGCACTTCTTTATGTTAAAGCCCAGTTGCCACATTTCTTACCATTTTGCCAGTTTATCCAGATCTCTTCTCACTCTGCCCACCCCATCTGGATCATCTACTCTGTTGCAGATCTTGGTGTCATCTGCAAACAGTCAAACCTTACCCTGCAGTCTATCTGCAATGTCACTAATGAAGATATTGATGAAAACTGGCCCCAGGACTGATCCCTGAGGAATCCCACTTGTGACTTGCATCTCTTCTGACTGTATACCATTTACCACCACTCTGTTTTCTGCTGGCCAACCAGTTTACCACCCAGTTGACCAACTTCTGACCCACCCCAAGCCTACCCAGCTTATTAATCAATCTTCTATGTGGAACAGTATCGAAAGCAAGGTAGGCAACACCAACTGCTCCCCCTTGGTCCACCACTCTGGTTACCCAGTCAAAGAAATCTATGAGATTAGTTCGACAGGACCTTCCTTTTGTAAACCCATGTGGTCTTGGATCCTGTGCTCCTATGGATTCCAGGTGTTGCACTATCCTTTCCTTAAGGAATGCCTCCATAATCTTGCCCACTACTGAGGTAAGACTGACTGGTCTGTAGTTCCCTGCCTCCCCCCTGCTAACACTCCTGTGGACCAGGATCACATGAGCCCTTTTTCAGTCTTCTGGGATCTCTCCTGTGCTCAGAGACTCATTAAACAGTTCTGATAATGATTCTGCTAGTTCCACCCTTAGCTCCTTTAGTACCCTGGGATGTATGCCATCAGATCCCATTGCCTTGTACACCCTGAGCTTATCGAGGTCTTGTAGGACCCTTTCTTTTGTGAAGGGACTAGTGCATACTTCCCTCTCCCCGTGTCCATGGTGCTGAGTTGTGGGCCCTGTCCTACCTTCTCTTCAGTAAATACTGAGCAGAAGTATCCATTTCAGGGCCCCTACTTTTCTGCGGCACAGTGGGACCAAGTTCTGAGGCAAGACTACCATTTGCAGCAGAACTTCTACGGTGGTGGTTTGTAATTTCTGCGGAAGTTCTGCGGCACTAACAAACTACCACATCACAGTGACAGCTTGCCATCCTGACTTCACTTTCATGGCAGTAGTTATAGCAATCAGGATGGTGGAAAGCACAGAAACACTAGTTCAAAAAATAACAGAATTATAACAATTAGTTTATGCCTAAAAAGCAAAACAAATGTCTATCCCTTAAGATCCTAGCCTGTTAAATAAATGACATATGCAGAGGGGATCTTATGTGATAAATAAGGTATTTCTGTATGCATGCTGTCTATCCCACTAATGAGGATTCCACTGTCTATCACTTATATATTTGTATGTGCTTTCTACACCACTCATGAGGTTCCCACTGTGCATCACATATATATTAATATGCAATCTGTAATATACATAAAAGTGTGTGTGTGTGTGTGTGTGTGTATGTGGTGAGAGAGCCAGAGATACTGTGTGTGTGTGTGTGTGTGCATGTATATATATATAGATATATTTCTTTTTTTTTTTTTTTATTTCCATTAATTTGCATCCTCATTCATACAGGTCCCATTAGAAATGGAATAGAGGAGTTATTGCAAAACTCATTTTGATGCCAACCTGCTTTCTCTGACACCTGCATAACACCATTAGGCCATGACATGCATGCGACCGATTGCAAGATAGAGCTCTCAGACCAACAATCGTCCACCATGTGACAGGACACTGCACCACACCTTCCCAGGCTCAGAGCAATGATGTGTTTCATCAATCCTTGCGCTGCCCCGCCAGCTCCCAGAGCTAATCTCTGAACCTGAGTTGCCAGCACGGAAATGCAACATGCTACCCTCTGGCCCAACAGCTGTCCCTGCACACAACATTTCTCCATAACTTTTAGATGATTCTATCAACCAATGACAATATGTAATCAATAACCCTGGCAAAAATGCGTACAGTGCAATTATTTATTTAACAGGTCTATTCTTTCAACAGGTCTATACATTATTATATTCCACTTTTGTGGACATAATTACTTTATTTTTCTTAAAAATGACAGTTAAATTCATTTTACCATTTATTCATTTCAGATGGCATCTCTATACCTTAAAGGCACAAATAGGTCTGTACAAAGTGAGGTATGGACTTAACAGGTCTGTGTGATTGGCATGGTTTTGTTTAAGTTGGCCCTAGTGCAATAATGTAAGACTGAAAATTGTATTAGGCTGTAGTGCAGGTTGAGCAAATATCACCATGCCTGATGTGCTGTGCCACCGTCTCTGGCAGTGAGAGCTGTGGTAGATAAGTGACTGTTCATTTCTGTGGCAGATTGCGGCCATTTCATTAGCTAATGTATGATGTTATAGCAATGATAACATCACATTCTGAGCGTATAGGGGGTTTAGGATATAAAAAGAGGGAAGGAATCAGATTCTATGGAAAAACAGAAATATTAATAAAAAATCAAGAAGAAGAGTGAATTCTGCGGCATCGCAGAAGTTCTGCGGTAGATTGGAAGTTCTGCGCAAAATTCTGCGGCGGCAGAATTCTAGGGGCCTTGATCTATTTATCTATTTAAAGTACAAACAAGCCAGAAATAACTGCACCAGGGCCATCTGTATAGCCCAAAACCTCTACTACAAGGTGGCCCTGTCCAAACACTGGAATGATGGCTGTAAATTCTGGGCAAAACTTAAAGAGGATTCTGGCAAGGAGCCCAAAACTGCTCCTGACATGATCAGTGTAGATGGCTTCCCCATCCTTGACCCAAAATCTATATCTGACACCTTCAACCGAGCCTTCACAGACCTCAATAATTTCCCCCACTTCTTCCACCGGAAACCCCATCATAGGCCCACAGTCCTCTAGTATCCCCACTTCGGTCCAAGGACATTTCTATTGGGGATGCAAGTAAATACCTTGAAGGTGCACAGTAAGGGGAGATTCAGTGGGGATACCCTTGATCTGAAATTAATCACACTCTCCTTGGAAGAAGTCCTGTCTCTACTCACCCACATCTTCAACTTGTCACTTCGACTAGCGGTATTCCCTCAAAAATGGAAAGCTGCGATAATCACTTCCATGCATAAGAGTGGGGACCGTGCCCTCACAGAGAACTATAGACCCATCTCCTTGCTTCCATCACTATCAAAGGCCCTTGACCGAATAGTTGTGGACCAACTGGTTGAATACCTTGACAAGTACAAACTCCTCTGCCCCGAGCAACATGGCTTTACTACTGGGCATAGCACCACCACAGCTCTTCTAGAGTTCATGGGTCACATCCACAAATATCTTGATTGTGGACAACTTTCCAGGGCAGTCTTTATCGACCTGACTAAAGCATTCAATACTGTTAGTCATGCCCTCCTAACTGAGCAATTTGTCACAACGGGCCTGGCTCCCAAGACAGTTTCATGGTTCTGCTGCTACCTAGACTGCAGAACCCAGCAAGTTAGATTCGTCTCAACCCTCTCAGATAGCAAGGCTGTCTGCTCGGGTGACCCACAGGGGTTTATTCTGGGTCCCCTCCTATTCAGCTTATTCCTGAATGGTCTCCCTTAAGCCAGCCAGTGCCACATTCTACTCTATCCTGATGATGCAGTTGTCTTCAGGCATGGCTCAAATCCTGTTGAACTTAAGCAGCAAC
Source organism: Neoceratodus forsteri (assembly GCA_016271365.2). Taxonomy (NCBI): domain Eukaryota; kingdom Metazoa; phylum Chordata; order Ceratodontiformes; family Ceratodontidae; genus Neoceratodus; species Neoceratodus forsteri. The sequence goes on from CM028130.1 coordinate 189,175,649, forward strand.
TTCAAAGTGACTTCACTAGTCTCAGAAGTGGTTCATAGATCATAAATTAATCATGAACTATAACAAATCTAAAACCATGCTGTTCTCCAGCCCCCTTAACAAGCATTGTGGCTACCCATTATCAATATGTAATGTTGCTGGGGCCTCCCTGGATCTGGTCCAATGTTTTAAATACCTTGGGATCCCTACTGATGACTTGTTGTCCTGCACTCTCCACATTGCCAATACAGCCAAAGCAATCAATATATGTATTGGGCTGCTTTATCATCATAGGCACAGTCTGACCCCTGAAGCCCTTAAAGTAGCAGTCCACAGCTCTGTAGGCTCTCTTGTTGACTACAGCCTGCCTATATATGGTTCTGCCACTGACACTGCCCTCCGGCACTTAAAAACTGACTTATAACAAGCCTGCCTGCTAACCGTAGGGGGCACCTAGGCTGCCTCACACCTGTGACCTGTATACCAAATGCACAATGGCTCCACTCAATGGTCAGCTTAAATTCCAAACCTGCCTTCTGGCAAAAAAAGTCGGCCTCGGAACACTCCCGACTGGGGTTGGTCAACTCCTGGTGCCTTGTATTAACCCATGGCATACATGTAACTCTGAACATCAGACCTTCATTATGTCTAAATGTTGTAATTATCAAGGTCAAAGGTCTTTTGAGCAACTGTGCCACACTTTGGTTCAACTCCCTACAGGAAGATCTTGTGCATATGCCTACATTGGATACTTTAAAAGTCCACCTCAAGCAACTCTTGTTAAATGCAGCCCATTGCGACTGTCACCCATAACTTCACCACCCTTTCTCCTCACCATTACTCCCTTACTCTTCCCCCAGCTCTTCCCCTCCCTCCCTTGGTCTAGCCCCCATCCCTCCCACCCACCTTACCCCTAACTCCCTTGAGCTCCTCTCCCTCCTACCTCTTACCTCCATACCCCACCCCTACTCCTCTCCGGAGTCTGCTCCTCCATTCCTTAACTTCTCCCCTCTTCCCCTCACTTGCTGCCTCATACCTCCCATCCCCCCACCAGTTTAATTACTCGCAATATTGCTTGCCCGTTTTGGCACCTGGGGCTCCTTATCTTGTACTTATTTACCCCCTGTGAACCCTATTTCCCTGCAGACAAATGACTGGTTTCACCATCAGGCATCTTATACCCAGAAGTGTGTTTGTTAGCCCCCACTTCCCCATCTTAACTTTCTCTGTAACATGTACTACTCTGTAGTAACTGTTATACCCTCTTTCACTGTAATATTGTTCTACTCTGTATTGTGTTCATGATGTTGAACCTATTTAAAGAGCTCTGAGCTCAAGTGGTGTTAATCTGAGACTGCAATAAATAAATAAAAAAATTTAGAATAGATGCTTTTACATGGTCCTCCTACTCACACACACCCTTATCCCCTTTGACCATAGCAATACACCCTCTGGACTTCTCCTTTCACTAATGTATCTATAGAAAGTCTTGTCATCTTCTTTTACTGTTTGTGCTAGTATTTCCTCAGTTTGGGCCTTTGCCTGCCTTACTGCCTTCTCTGTTTCCCTTAGGGAAGTTTGGTATGCCCCCCTTTCTTCATCCCGCTGCGTTCCCTTATATTTCCTGAAGGCCAGCCTTTTGGCTTTGACCTTTTCTGCTACCGTTTTTGAGAACCAAAGTGGTTTCCTTTCTTTGCCCTTCTTTCTCTCTAACACAATGGGATGTTGCTTCAAGTATTGCATCATAATGCTTCCCACTTTGCCTGAACCCCCTCACCTTTATTTCTTTTTCCAGGGCTAGCTGAACTCTGTTGGCCATCTTATCAAAGTTAGCTCTTCCGAAGTCCCATATGTTTGCCTTGGAATGGGATGATTTAGTTCTAGTGGCCAAATATCATCTCTCTCCCTCCTTTGCTCTAGGGATACATATTTTGCTCTGTTAATCTGTCCTCATATGTTTTCTGATGCAAACCCTGCAGCATTTTGGTTGCCCTTCTCTTGTCTGCTTCCATTTTGTTAATGTCCTTGTGCAGGTGCAGCCTCCAGTACTGCACGCAGTACTCCAGATGTGGTCTAACCAGTGTCTTGTAAAGAGTGATTATTACCTCCCTATTACTACTTGTGATATCTCACTAATACACCCCAACATCCCTCTAGCCTTACCTACTGCTTTAGTGGTCTGCTTGGATGATTTCAGGTCATCTGTGATGATGATGTCCATGTCTCTTTCTTCCCTTGTGACTGGTATGACCTCCTCCTAACCTATAAGTAGCTTCTGGGTTTCTCTTCTCTGTGTGCATGATCTTGCACTTCTTTTCGTTAAACCCCAGTTGCCTCTTTTCATTAATTTTGCCAGTTTATCAGATTTCTTCTCATTCTGCCCACCCATCTAGATCATCTAGTCTGTTGCAGATCTTGGTGTCATCTGCAAACAGACAAACATTACCCCCCAGTCCATCTGCAATGTCATTAATGAAGGTATTGAAGAGGACAGGCCCCAGGACCAATCCCTGAGGTACCCCAGTTATGACTTGCATCTCTTCTGACAGTATACTGTTTAACACCACTCTCTGTTTTCTGCCCGCCAACCAGTTTGTCACCCAGTTGACCAACCTTTGAGCCTACCCAGCTTATTAATCAATCTTCTATGTGGAAAAGTATCCAAAGCTTTGCTGAAGTCAAGGTAGGAGATATCAACTGCACCGCCTTGGTCCACCACTTTGATTACCCCATCAAAGAAATCTATGAGATTATTTTGACAGGACCTTCCTGTTGTAAACCCATACTGGCTTGGATCCTGTGCTCCTATGGATTCCGGGTGTTGCACTATCCTTTTCTTAAGGAGTGCCTCCATAATCTTGCCTACTACTGATGTAATACTGACTGGTCTGTAGTTCCCTGCATCCTCCCTGCTGCCACTCTTGTGGAATGGGATCGCATGAGCCCTTCTCCAAACTTCTGGGACCTCTCCTGTACTCATAGACTCACTAAACAGTTCTGATAATAGCTCTGCTAGTTCCACCCTTAGCTCCTTTAGTACCCTGAGATGTATGCCATCAGGTCCTATTGCCTTGTCCACCCTGAGCATAGGTTCTTGAAGGACCTTTTTTTGTGAAGGGACTTGTGCACATCTCCCTCTCCCCTGTGTCCATGGTTTCATAAGTTTTACCAGAGCAAAGAAGACCTACATCCATATTGCTCACCAATTAGTAGTACTCACCGATATTTTAAATTATTACATTCTTATTAAGATTATGCTTAAGCGGAGTGGGATCCCATGAGCCCTTCTCCAAATTTCTGGGACCTCTCCTGTACTCATAGACACACTAAACAGTTCTGATAATAGCTCTGCTAGTTCTACCCTTAGCTCCTTTAGTACCCTGAGATGTATGCCATTGGTGTCTCATTATGTATAATAGGATGCTACAGAACCCCATCAGCTGGACTACAGTTGTTAAAACTTCTTGAAAACATCCTGGGTTCGGCATCTTGGGGTGTATCATACTAGGGACTTCAACTTGACTTGCTCTCCAGTGCATCCACCCACTTAAAATGTTCTGTGATTCCTTGGGTTGTCACAGCTAATAAACAAATCTACTCATCCTAACAAGCTCAACCATAATAACAGTACTCTCTTGGATATCATTTTAGTTAAGAAACCCCATTTATTCTCCCATGCTGGTGTCTTTTCTCTGATATTAGCGACCATTGCTTCATTGCATGTGTAAGATCCACTCTTAAATCCACAACTGTAACAAAATTCTCCTTTAAAGGTGCATACACAATTGCTCTCCATGGGTATATATCGGACCTAAGAGACTCCATGCAATGGCAGGACTTCTATCTAGCCAAGTCCTGACTACGGCTTATGATATTTTTCTCAGGAATGTGCTAGGGCTCTCAACAAGTATGCTCCCTAGTAAAAGTTTGTGCCAGAAACAAATCCTGTTGGTGGTTTACAGAAGACATGAAAGATGCTGCGGGAGTAAAGATGTACTCTGGAGATCTGCAAGAAAACAAACTTAATAAATGACTGGAATTCTTTCGGAGGTGAGGAACCTCTGCACCAAAATGATCAGAGAAGCCAAAGCTAATTTCTACTGTTTTCAGCTTGAGAGCTCCTCAAGAAATGCCTCCAAATTCTGGAGGACTATCAAAGAAATTGAAGGTCACACCACTGTAAATTCCTACCTACTAAATTATTGATTAACAATACTGTGATCTTCAACAGACCGTCTATCCTCGATGCTCTCAATAATCATTTTACCACTGCAGGGCTAGCCTTTGACTCATCTCCCTCGAATATCCTCCACCAACAACTTAGATTGGATACGCAAGAAAAACCCATCCCCAGTTAATCCTTCTCTCTACAGCATACCTCCCTGAAAGAAGTCAAAGATCTTCTCTTTAAGCTGGACACTAGAAAAAGTGCTGGGGCTGACCTCATTGACCTGTACTTCTTAAAGGTTGGCTACTGTGTCCTCGCAGTCCCAATTATTCATCTCTTCAACTTATCCTTATCCCAGGGTGACCTACCGCCCATTTGGAAAAATGCACTTGTGGTCCCTTTGTTTAAGTCAGGAGATCCTACTGACCTCAGTAACTACAGGCCAATCTCTCTACTTCCAATCTTGTCAAAGATGCTGGAGAAAATAATGAACTCCCAGCTTCACAAGTACCTGGAATCAGAAAAATTGCTCAACCCATTACAATCCAGTTTTAGAGCACAGCACAGTACAATCTCTGCTCTAGCCAAGGTGGCAAATGACTGACAGCTTGAATTAGACAAAAAAAAAACTTTGTCTGCACAGTTTTCTTGGACCTAAGCAAGGCGTTCAATACTGTTGATCACAGACTTCTGTCATCCCTCTGGAACATTGGTTTTGTTTCCCTATCCCTTAAATGGTTCACCATCTACCTCTCAGGACCACTTCAACAAGTAAAGGCAGAAGGGGAAGTTTCTCCACCAAAACCCCTATTGAGTGGTGTACATAGAGTTCCATTCTTGGTCCCTTGCTCTTCACCATTTATATTAACAACGTAGATGCCCCCATCAAGAAGCACAAATACATCTATTAGCGGATGATACGGTACTCTGTGCTAGTAGCCCCACACCTGAAGCAGCCTGTAAAGCCCTTCAAAATGAATTTAATCTGCTGCAACATCAGCTTATAAACCAGAAAGTGCTCTTAAATGCAAAAAAAAAGCAAAGCAATGTTCCTCTTGTCCATTCAAAATGCAATAAATCCTGCAAATTGCTGGGACACTCCCACAGATCACTACCATTCTAGGTGAGCAGTTGGACTACATACCAGAGTTCAAGTACCTGGGGATCTGGTTATACCATAGACTTACTTTCACAGATCTCTTAGAAGAATTGGAAAGAAACTTAGACAAAGACTTGTTCTGTTCTTTAGAATTAATAATCTCCTCACAAGAGACGCTAAACTGAAACTGGTTCAAACTACCTTTCTTTCCCTATTGGATTATGCAGGCTTTCTATATAGACAGGGACCTGCAGGTACCCTAGCCAAACTCGGTACACTTTATCACAGAGCCATAAGATTTATCGCAGGTCTTCCATACTCCGTCCACCACTGTGCATTGTACACGGCTGTGGGATTGTCATCCCTTGCTTACAGACAGCAAAAAAATGTTGCAGTTTGGACATACAAAGCTATCTCAAATAAACTGCCCCAGTATACCTCTGTCTGTTTACCTTTGTGCACTCTGGAGAAGTATGCCCTGAGAAGCACCTCATATATCTACCTTTATGTTTACAAAGCAAAATCTCGCATTGGCAGGGCAGCCGTCAGCTTTGTTCTCCCTCAACTGTGGAACAAGCTGCAAAAAACTTTGAAATTAACTCACCCCATCAGCCTAGCAGCTTTTAAATCTCTATATCTACATCATAATAAGGAGTCCTGTGCCTGTCTACCCTAAATAGTGACTCCTTTAAGTCCAAGCACACTCTAATTACTATTGTTAAAAGACTGATCACATCTATAATTGACTCTTCCTTCTCCCCTTTTTCTTCTCCCATATCTGTCCCTTCCACATTCCTTTGACCCTGGTTCCAGCTCTAAATTCTCCATACCGTATCACTATATATATTTTATATTAGGTATTATTTGTGTTTGATGCACTAATATGTATATTTCTTTACTTGTATGAGAAACTGTGTCCTACCAAAACTAGCTTTATCTTCTGTTCCGAACATATTTTGCTGTCAATGCTACCTGCTGATACATTGTATATACTGTATTATTGTATCTCACTTTATTTGTATTATTACTATTTTCTTGTGTGTTGCATCCCATGTATATTGTCCCTTGTTCCTTGTTAACAAACCCAGGTCCAGTTAGAAAATGAGCTTGCTCAATGGTGATTGCCTGGTTAAATAAAGACTTTGATTGATTGATTGATTGGTTGGCTATTCCAAACCTTCTCTACTCTTACAGAGAACAATTATATTGTTTTGCTAGAACCGTATCCCTTGCTAGTGATTTGCAGGGATGTGAGCTCATACAACCAACTCCTGATTTCTGAATTCCAGGCCCAACTGGTCCCATAGAACTGTGTCTGAAAGGGCTGAAGATTAAACACATATCCCCCTAACCTGCGGTACTCAAGGGAGCATCCAGCTCTGTCAACTTCTCTTTATATTCCTATCCCTTACATTACTAACCAGTTTTGTTGCCCTTCTATGTACCCTCTCTAGTGTTTTAATTTCATCTTTTCCTCCCTGAGCCCAGAACTGGGCACAATACTCCATATGGGGCCTCACTAGGGAACCATAAAAGGAAACTATCACTTCCCTATCTCTACACTTAATGTGTCTTTTGATGCAATTTAATATACAGATGGCTTTTTTTACTGCTTGGTTACAGTGTAACTTAAAGTTTAGGTAATTTGTTATTCTCACCCCAAGGTCCCTTTTGTCCATAACTTCCCTCAATGTAATGCCATTTAATCCATATCTGTGTTTCTGATTCTTGATCCCCAAATGTATCACAGTACATTTTTCAGTATTGAATGTTAACTTGTAATTCGTTGCCCGCTCCTCCATATCACCCAACATTGATTGTAGTGTGCCTGCCTCCTTTACATTGTTAACTGTTATACCTAGCCTTGTATCCTCCGTAAATTTGGACTCCTGTACCTTAGCTTTGGACCTCATGGAGGATATGTAGATATTGAATAAGCACAGCCCCAACACGGAACCCTGTGGGACCCCACTTGTAACCTCTGACCAATCAGAGTATGCCCCTCTGATACACACTCTCTGTTTCCTGTCAGTCAACCAGGAAGCTATCCATTTAGTGATGTTGCCCTGTATACTGTGGTTAATTAAAGGTGTCGATAAGGTCCCCATGCAGTACCTTCAATGCCTTCGAAAAGTCAAAAATATAATATCCACAGATTTCCCATTCATCCAGTGCTCTACTGACTTTACCGTAGAACTCAGGAGATTTGTCTGGCAGGACCGTCCCTTGGTAAAGCCGTGTTGTGTATAATCAATATCCCCATTTGCTGCATAAAAAGCACAATATAGTCTTTTATGGCCCTTCTAAGACTTTTCTCAGAATGGCTGTCTTGCTAATAGGCCTATAATTCCCCACGTCCTGTTTTGAACCTTCTTGTATGTGGGCTACCATCTGCCTGTCTCTAAACCTCCAAAACCTCCCTAGATCCAGAATTTCTAGAATATAGCTGTGAGTGGGCCTGTTATTTCATATGCAAGCTCTATTATGACTCTGAGATGGAGTCCATCGGGCCCTTGTGTCTTGTTATGGTCTAATTTGAGTAGTCTATCTCTGGTGTTCCCATGATCTAATACTAGGCGAGCTTCACTTAATGTGGGTAGATGGTTTTTGGTTCCCCAGGATTTGCCATTAAAAACGGATGTAAAGAATATGTTATATTGTTGGGCCATTTGGCTATTTTCAGTGACCATAGTATCATCCCTACTTTTAAGTGGCCCAATGGGTTTTGTTCCTCCCCTTTTATTGTTTATATAGGAATAGAAGAATTTACAATTGTCCTTCACTTTATTAACCAGCCACAGCTTGTGTCTTTTTTTGGCCTGCACCATCACTCTTTTTGCTGCCTTAAAGGCTTTATGGTATAAAGCCCAACAAATCTGTTGTCCACTTTTTTGGCCCTAGTGTAGACTTTGTTCTTTCTATTTACACATTTTTTCGCTTTGTCTGTCATTCATGCCGGTGAAGTCCCAGAAGTATCGTACTTCTTTCTGCGTGGCACATATTTCTTAACTAGGGTAGCAATACCGTTTTCAAATATAACCCACATCTGATTTAATGATTGGTGCCTAAAGTCATAGTCCCACCTCCAAGTTGCCAGGTCTTTCCTCATACTGCTAAAATCTGCTTTATGATAGTTGTTTATGTGGTATCCCCACAATATTACCCATGCTACCTGTTAAAGAGAAATCCACCATACTATGGTCGCTGGATCCTAGTGGTGCCAGCACTGTACATTCCTGTATAAGCGTTATTCATGTTACAGAGAACTAAGTCTAATATGTGCTCACCTCTGGTGCTATCTTCTACATATTGTTCTAACCCATCCAGGTTAAAGGTTTCCTTGTAGTGTAATTCTATGCTGTATTAGTCCTATGGTTTATCCAGTCAATACCTTGCAGGTTAAAATCCCTGAAAGTATACAGTTCTTGCCTGCTGTTAATATATTCAGGCTGCCCAGAAGAACCATATCCTCCATAAGTGAGTTTTGGGGGCCTATATACTATGCCAATATCTATTTTGGCTCCCTTTACAGGGTAAATTTAATCTAGATTAGCTCCAAGGCCTCCCATTGGGTTGTATCTATATGTTCAGATGTAATGGTGCTGAGCTGTGGGCCTGCTCTACCTTCTCCCTCTGAAAATACTGAGCAGAAGTATCTATTTAGGATAGATGCTTTTCCTTGGTCCTCATCCACACACTCCCCCTTATCCCCTTTGATCTTAGCAATACCTCCTCTGGACTTTCTCCTTTCACTAATGTATCTATAAAAAGTCTTGTCCCCTTCATTTGCTGTTTATACTGCTGTTTCCTCGGTTTGGGCCTTTGCCTGCCTTACTGCCTTCTCTGCTTCCCTTAGGGTAGTTTGGTATGCCTCCCTATCTTCATCCTGCTGCGTTCCCTTATATTTCCTGAAGGCCAACCTTTTGGCTCTGATCTTTTCTGCTACTGTTTTTGAGAACCAAAGTGGTTTTCTCCTTTTGCTCTTGCGTTTCTCCCTAACACAATGGGATATTGCTTCAAGTATTGTATCCTTAATGCTTGCCCACTTTGCCTGTGCCCCCTTCCCTTTATTTCTTCTTGCCAAGGCTAGCTTAACTCTGTTGGACATCTTATCAAAGTCAGCTCCTCTGAAGTTCCATATTTTTGCCTTGGAATGTGATGCTTTAGTCCTAGTGGCCAAATTGAACCATACCATGCGATGGTCACTGTATCACAGGTGACCTTCTACCTGGACATCTGTGATCCTTTCCCCTGTTAGTCAGTACTAGATCCAGGATAGCCCTGTCTCTTGTAAGTTGTTGTACTGGTTGTTTGAGGCCCTCCCCCTGCAGGGAAACCACTATGTGTCTACTTCTGGTGGATGTACCTCCTAGTATTGACCAATGTGTATCTGGCATGTTGAAATCGTCCCATTATCAGAACCTCCCATTTAGCTGTCATGTTTTGTATATCTTCTAACAGTAATGTGTCTATGTCCTCCCCCTGGTCGGGAGGATTGTAGACAACACCATTTCATATGGCTGCCCCATTTCCTGTTTCCAGGGTGGCCCACAGTTCTTCTGGCTCCTTATGTGCATTATGAATTTCTGTAGCATTGATATAGAAACATAGAAACAGAATTTAACAGCAGATAATGACCACTTGGGCCACCTAGTCTGCCCATTTCCCTACCTACCGGATAAGCTGCAGATCCTAGTTAACCAACAGCCTACTTCCTCCTAGCCTCCACTAGTTTAGTTTATTGTTCTAGGAATTAATACCTTTGAGCCAAGGCTCTTTTACAAAGGTTCCACATCATTAAGTACAAAAACATAGTAGACAGTGTTACAAACAATCGGTAATCAGTTTAACAAGGCCACACTTAAACAGTAACATTTATGTACAGAAAAGACAATGGAACTCAGAGGCAGTGTCAAGGGCAAGGAAAATAAGGATTGGAAAGGTGGGGGGGAGAGGGAGAAATAAGAAGTTTAGAGGCAGACAGGACCAGGTTAGTGGTACTCAGGTTGTCTTTGTCAAAGAGGAGTCATGGCGGATTGAGTGAAACATATGTAAGTGCACTCAGTGGGATGAGACTTTAGCCAAAGCAGTCACAGGAGCTGGTGGCTGTGAGGTGAGTGTATAGTATGGATTTGAAAGCTCCCAATGACGTGGAGGATAGGGAGGGCAGGTTAAGGGCATTGTACCAGGTAGGGGCACGGTATGCAAAAGATCTTTGTCCCTGAGCAGTCCGGCATCTAGGGACAAGGAAAGGTTGGTGATTAGATCTTCTGATGGTACGAGTGCCATTGTTCAGGCAGAGCAGGTCCCGGATACATGGAGGAGTGAGTCCCAAGATTGATTTTTTTGCCATCATGCAGGTGAAATACATGAGGCGATTGGAGAGATGTAACCAACCGGTTTCCATGTAGAGATCACAAGTGTGGGTCCGTCTCTGTGCTCCAGTGAGGAGTCGACAGGTTTTGTTTAGGGCTGTTGAGATGCGCTTTAGTGCAGTAGTAGTAGTTTAGCCATAGACAATTAGACCATAATCTATGATTGAGATGATGGAGCTTTGTACAGCAATCCTCAAGGCAGCTTGGTTGAAGAATTGACGGTTCCGGTACAGAATTCCAATGCGTTGGTTCACTGTTTTAGCAGTGTTATCGATATGGCTGCAAAGGTAAGACATTCGTCAAAAGTGATACCAAGGTATTTGAAGGTGTTCACTTGTTCTAGTGTATTTCCAAGGGAGGTTTTTATGACGAGTGGAGTATACCTATTTCTGTTTTGATGACTGGCGAAAAGCATGGCTTTTGTTTTTTTTTTGATTTAGGACCAGTTTGTGCTCAAGGAACCACTTTTCAACACAGGAAAAAGCAAGCTGCAAGCTCTGTCGTAGTGGGTTGGGATCCTTATGGGAGGAGAGAATTACAGCGTCATCAGCATAAAGTATTAATTTTTCAGGCAAGATTTGGGAAGCAAGTTTAGAAATAGGCTGAAGAGGAGAGGACCTAAAATTGAACCCTGGGGGACACCAGAGAGGACCAGTTTGGAGTCAGAGAGAACCTCAGAGATTTTTACTGTTTGAGAACGTTGTGCCAGGTAACTTTTTACCCAGGCTCCAGGTCCCTCGGCTGGCCCAATGTTGAGCAGAAGAGAGATTAGCGAGCCATGGTGAACAGTGTCAAAGGCCTTTGTGAGGTCTATGAAAACAGCTCCGTTAAATAACCCTTATCCAAGGCCTTGTGAGCTTCACTAGAGAATTCTAGTAGGGCCGTCGACATACTGTGTCCTTTCCTAAATCTGTATTGTTGCATGCAAGGTAGATCGTACTTTTGCAGGTAGTCTGATAGTTGATCCGCCACGATCCATTCAAGAGCTTTGGAGAGGGGTGGAAGTATAGATATGGGCCGATAGTTCCCTGGTGTGGATTTGTCGCCCTCTTTATGCACTGGTGTGACTATTGCTGCCTTCCATGTGTTGGAGTATTGACTTTGGCACAGGGAGAGGTTGAGAATTTTGGTGAGGGGGTGGATCACTTCTTCCAAGGTGAGAGACAGAAGTTTTAGATCAATGGTGTCACTGCTATTTCTAGATTCAGAGCAGGTCTTTTTTTATGTATCTGTAGGCTTCATATGTCTTTACTATTTTAAAGTGAAATAGTGGTTGGTCAGGTGGGGTGGTTTGGGATGAGTTTTGGAACTGAAAAGTCCTGGAAAAAGTCTGGTGAGAGGACACCACTGAGGTCTATGAAGGTTTTATTTAGGGCATCGGCCATAGTCTTAGGGTCACGGGTGGTGGAGCCATCAATGTTCATTGCCGTGGGAGAGGATTTAGACTGTTTGCCTGTAATATTATGGATATTGTCCCAGAAGGATCTCCAGTCACCCCAGGTGGTTTCTAGATCATTCTTGAAATAGGAGCTCTTCATTAGCCTAATTTGCGAGGTGCATAGGTTGTGTGCCTGTTTATAGTGTTTATAGTTAAGTATGTCAGTTAAGGAGCCTGTGGCCTGGCTATAGCCAAAGATGGTCCACGTGCTTTGAGCTGAGCCAGTAGTTTGGCTGTTAGCCAGGGATTAGCAAGAGCTTTGATTTTACATTTTTTGAAAGGTATGTAGGTGTCACAGGCAGTGTTGAAAGTTGCAATGAAGAAGTCTAGGGCAGTGTCAACATCCAGGGTATTGTAGATAGGGGACCAGTCTTGTTGTAGGAGGCAGGTCTTTAGCTTAGCGAGATTTCCGTGCGGTAGCATTTGACTTAGGATGGTTTTAGGAGGCGGTTTGTGGAATTTATTTGTCCAGATACAGATCACAGAGGAGTGGTCACTGAGGGATTCGAAAGAACAGTGGTGTTTTTATCCTGTCAGGATGATTAGTAAGTAGCCAGTCAATGAGAGTGCTGGTTCCAGTCTTGTATTTTTCTAGTAGGGGAGTTGACCATCTGTGCTAGGCTGGTTGCTAGGATAGCATCCTTGCTGGGTCCGATATCTGAGGTAAGCCAGTTTATATTGAAATCACCGAGAAGGAGGAGCTCAGAGTCAGAAGGTTGTAATCTTGCAAATTCAAGGATTTTCTGGAGCCCGGCTCATGGGTCTTTAGGGGGGATATAGACTGCAACCACGGTAAGCACTTTGTTTTGGGCACCAAGGAGTAGCTTGACAGGGAGAAGTTATACTAGGGTGTTTTCTGGGAGAAACTGGCAGGGTGGCACAAGAGGTAGTCCTTTATATAGATAACATCATCCGCCCCCCCCTTTCTTTATACCCAGTCAAGTCTGAAAAGGTTGTAGCCTTGGAGCGAGATTGCATGATCTGGAGTGTTAGGTGTTAGCCAGGTCTCAACAATTACTAGTATGTCAGGATTATGTTGTCCAATAAAGGCTTGAAGAGATGCCAGCTTAGGAAGGAGGCTGCAGATATTTAGGGTAACAATGAATAGCCCGTTTTCAGTTTTTGCAGGCTTTGTTATACTGTTTGAGACAGGGCCAGGGGTTGGGTGGATCCCACCAGGCATGAGAAGTAGGAGGAGCAGCAGTTTGAGGGATATCTCCTGTAGCTCATACCATGTCACGTTTTTCCTCTGCATGTTGCAGGGTTGGATACAGTGCAGACACCTAGGGTCCCAACAGAGGAGGGTTGCTAACGACAGGTGCTCGAATATGATCTTTCCATCGAGTGTGGTCTTTTGCACCCAGTCCTTAGTAATGGGGTGCCTCAGATTGAAATAAAGGGTATTTGCTATGATTCCATAATGAAGGTAGGATGTCAGGATACTTACAGTGGGAGGTTGCATGGGGTAGGAGGAGAGAGGAAGTGGACACAGTGTATAGCAAATGGAGAAAGATAGAAAAGCCAGGAGGAAGTTTACGTGGGAAAGCATTTTTAGTGGGTCAGTACAGCTCTAGGAATGAGGTGTAAGATGAAGTATGAGGTTAGATAATCAGAATAGGTAGAGGGAAAATTAAAATAGTTTATAGAGGTTTTGAAGGGGCGTGTATAGTTGAGCAGAGAGGGCAGTCAGGCAGAGCCTCGGGGGGGAGGGACCTAGGCTGTGGGAACAGGTTGGATGGTTGATTAGGGGGAGGATTCCTTTATGCAGAGGTGGGGCGAAGGGCCTATTTAATAAAGGTTGGGGGCAGGCGTAAAAATTGGTCCGAGAGCAGTGCAAGTGAATGGGCTCTGAGCCCAGCACAGCACACAGACAATGTCACCAATAGGAATACAGTGACTGGAACCAGCGGCCAATGGGCGAGCGTCTCAGAGCCCAGTCAGCCAATCACAGAGGATCCCTAATTCTCCAGCCCAGAGAAGTCCTTACCTGGTTACTGAGAGGGTTTTTCGGTGGCTGGTGGTGACGTCGGGGGCCCCGAGCTGTGCCAATGGGGCACACGGCTGGCCGATCCTGCGGTCCAATCTAGGGTGGAAGAGAGAGAGGCAGCTGTAAGTACACGGTCTTTATGAGGTCTACAGATTACCCCTGGACAAAGGAGCAGTGACGTTGTACAGGTGGGGGGTGGGGGCAGAAAGATCTGGTGGGGAAGGTGGAGAAAGCAGGTGAAAATTCGAGGTAGAAAACAAAGAAAAATTAAAATGCAGAAGCGGGAGTCCTTAGTGATAGCGGGAGGTGGAGGGAGCCGCCAGTGAAATGATTAGATTTAAGTGTGATCAAGAGGGCTGGCGCCGGTCAGCTGGAAAGGTTTATACCGAGTCGGCGATCAACAGTTGGCTAACAGGAGAATAAGGCGTTTTTATTATTTTGTGAGGAAAGATGGTGATGTGTTTGTGCAGGAGGTTTAAGTGGGCAGCAGCAGGCAGCCAGGGAGATAGGAAAGGCACACTAGGAGGAAGCGAAAAGCACACTAGGAGGTTACACTTCCAGGGAGGGAGACAGAGCACCTAGGGCGGCAGTGAGTGGCCATGGGTCTCACGGCAAGAGGCACACTTGGAGTTTACATTTACAGTGAGAGAGACAGAGTACCTAGGGAGGAAATGAGCGGCTGTTGGTCAACACGGCAGAGAACGCTGGAGGTTACACTTCCAGGGAGAGAGACACGGCACCAAGGAAGGACAGTGAGCGGCCGTGGGTCTCACACTCGGACTCAGGTTTGGGCGGGGGGGGCTGATGCTCCTATGAGCAGGAGGTTCATACAGGAGATGGAAAAAAAAGAGAGGGTAAAGAGCAGGGTTAAGCAGGGATGTGCCGGCAGGATATATACTGCAATAAGGCGAGAGGAAATAGACAGGGAGTTGGGCTAGGAGAGAGAAACCAAGGTACAGGGTAACAAATAGGAAAGGTACAGAAAGCTAGTGAGATTCAGTGAAAACTGGTGGAAAACAGTCAAATACTTTCTAGTGTCTAAGGGTAATTAAAACAGCAGTATTGGAAATAATATAGCAATTCTAAAGCCTAAGCGATTCTTACTAGTGAATGCAGCACATAAAACTCAAAATTCAGAATTAAATTTCTTAGCATGAGATAACATGAAGCAGACTTGTGCAGTACAACAGGCAAGCAGGTCGGGAAAAAATGTTATATGAGGCAAAACGAATGTCCAGGCAAAAATTGGTCCGAGAGCAGTGCAAGTGAATGGGATCCAAGCCCAGCACAGCACACAAACAAAGTCACCAATAGGAATACAGTGACTGGAACCGGCCAATGGGCGGCGTCTCAGAGCCTGGTCAGCCAATCACAGAGATCCCTACTTCCTCGCCAAGAAGTCCTTACCCGGTTACTGAGAGGGTTTTCGGTTGCTGGTGGTGGCGTCGGGGCCCCGAGCCATGCCAATGGAACTGCGGCTGTCCGATCCTGCGGTCCGATCCGGTTACTGAGATGGTTTTGGCAGCTGGTGGTGGCGTCGGGGGCCGAGCCATGCCAACGGGGCACACGGCTGGCCAATCCTGCAGTCTGATCCAGTTACTGAGATGGTTTTTTGGCGGCTGGTGGTGGCGTCTGGGGGCCCCGAGCCGTGCCAACGGGGCACACGGCTGGCCAATCCTGTGGTCCGATCTAGGGTGGAAGAGGAACTAGAACTGCCTTATGTCTGTCCCATGCATTCTTGAATTCCCCCACTGTTCTTGACTCCATGACCTCCTCAGAAAGGCTGTTCCATGCATCCACAACCCTCTCTGTGAAAAAAATACTTCCTCCTATTACCTCTGAGCTGTCTCCCCTTCATCTTCAAATTGTGCCACCTTGTTCTTGCACATCTCTTTTTCTGAAAGATACTACCCTCTTGGACTTTGTTGATTCCCTTGAGGTACTTGAAAGTTTCTATCATGTCCCCCCTCTCCCTTCTTTCCTCAAGGGTATATGTATTAAGATCCTTTAGTGTCTCTTTGTATGTCTTCTGGTGCAGACCCTGCACCATTTTGGTTGCCCTCCTTTGGACAGCCTCCACTCTGTCTATGTCTTTGCAGAGATGGGGTCTCCAGAACTGCACACAGTACTCCCGATGGGGTCTCACCAACTGCCTGTAGAGAGGGATAACAACTTCCTGTTTTCTACTGTTGATGCCTCTCCATACACATCCCAGTATCCCCCCAGCCTTCCTTACTGCCTTCTCACATTGCATGCCCACCTTCAGGTCATCTGATATAATTACCCCCAGGTCCCTTTCCATTTTAATTGTTGTCAGTATCTCACCCCCCCCCATTGTGTACTCTTTCCCTGAGGTTTTGTTTCCCAGGTGCATTACCTTGTGCTTCTTTGCATTGAATCTAAGCTACCATACATTTGTCATTGACATAAAGGTCACTCCCCTTTTTGCATCTCAGTCTCTTCTGAAAAGTACATAGCCGGGTACTGACATCTCCCAAATGTAGTTCTGGTGAAACATGTTTTGCTAATGGCTACTATGTCCATTTTAACCTCTGCCATTGTTGCCTCCATGTCTGGGATCCTGTTTCCCAGTCTGCGGGCATTTGTGTACATGATTTTCCATTGACCAGATTTCAGTGCGTTAGTTGTTTGTTGAAGTCCAGCATTTCACCTGCGCATTGTTTGGGGAGCTGGACCTTTTTTCTTACCCGGTGATGCAAATGAACTATGAACATGCTGAACTCCTGTTAGGTCACTAGCTTAGGAGGGAATGGTGTTCTTCCTGTTTGATGTATCGGGTGCTGCATCCCTCTCCCCATTTGCTAGTTTAAATATTCTGCAAAGACACTGAACTTCTGCTCCAATACACTGACTCCTTCTTTAGTCCGATGCAGTTCATCAAATTTAAAGAACTTTTGAGCCCCAAACTGTTGCCAGTTACCTACATATTTGTGTCTTTTCCTGGCACCAGCCCTTGAGCTGCATTTAACTCTCCTATCTCTCCTTCTCTGACCTTCTGTCCATCTGCCCCCCTCTCAGACCAGCAGGATCTCAGAGAAGGAGGTGCCAGACGAAATGGATGACAGTTTGTCTCTCAGCCTGGTCAGGAGTTCCTTGATCTCCACAACTGACTAGCTGGTGAGATTGTTAGTCCCTATGTGTACCAGATTGTCAATGTTTTCTTCTGCTTCCTGCATGATTTTAGCAATGCAGTTAGTGTCTCTCCATGCTGATGTACCTGGGAGACATCTGACCATTACTTCTTGCCGAAGGTAGATATCAACTCCCTGAATCATGGTGTCTCCTATGATAAGAAGTGTTTTGGATTTCCTTTTTGCATTTTTTTTTTGTTTTGGTCCCTGTTTTGGGTGAGTTTTGTAGTGTTTGCTCCTGTGTTTCACTGTCCTGCTCTGCAGTGTCCTCTGCCCCTTTGTTTGATTTCCGAGATAGAGGCAGATACCTGTTTGTAGTTTTTATATGATATGTGGAGGTGATACATTGGAGAGTACTGAGGATGGGGCACCTGATTTGCCCCTCTAACCCACCTGCCAACCTTTGGGACCAACTACCTCTGTGCTCGAGGTGCTTCAGTTGGATGTTGGGGAAATGGTGGGCAGTTCTTGTAATATATTTCCTCCTGAATATGCAATTTGAGGCACACAATCTCGCCCATGCTGCCCCAGAGCTGAGCTCTTGGATCTCTAATGGTCCAGAATGTAGGACAGTGTGCTAAATTCTGTATAACTTCCCTTTGAAAGTGTTCTGCAGTTCCTGCAGTAAATAATATCCATTCCAGTTGAGCTGATGAGTTTATAACCTGATCCAAGTAATTAGAAGGAAAATGAAAACAATGTTTTTATATATATTTTGTTTGTTTGTTTTGTATAACTTTTCATAACAAATTAAATTAATTGTGCTCCTGTAAGTAAGATCACTGTGTGGATACTCCTCTGATCCTCCCCATCCTGCTTTGCTACAGGAAATGTCACAACTGTACCACTCTATAAAAGGTGTGTAGCATGGGGTGTTTGTGGATGGGGTGGGTGGGTGACTGGAACCTTCCCCTGCCAAAAAAGAAGAACTACTGACAAAAGAAACAAGGAGGTAAGAGCAGAAACAATCAATCAATGGCAAATGCAGTAGCTCTGAAAGCTTAGCCTAATAATAGATAAATCTATAAAACCTGTAAACACCACCTGTAACAATTTTACAGAAGATATACCCTGCGAAAAAACACTTTGCTACAGAGAAAAATAGAGCAGTAACAGAA
The DNA here is from genome assembly GCA_016271365.2 of Neoceratodus forsteri. Lineage (NCBI taxonomy): Eukaryota > Metazoa > Chordata > Ceratodontiformes > Ceratodontidae > Neoceratodus > Neoceratodus forsteri. The sequence continues at coordinate 189,193,965 of CM028130.1, forward strand.
GATATACCTTGCAAAAAACAAATTGAATCAGAGAAGATTACAGTAGTAATCTGCAAGCACAAAACAGTAACAAACCTGTATGCACACCCTTTAATAATGCAGCAGAAAGTATACCCTGCAACAGCAATTTGAATCAGAGAACAATAATGCAGTAAAATGTAAGCAAAAAACAGTAACAAAACCTGCAAGCACAAATGAAAATAATAACACACAGTAAATCTGCCTAGCCAAAAGAAGCCCTAATCTTTTTCCTTGCTCTGATAATATTGATCATTGCTCTATCCTTACAATCAAATCTAGAAGAAAAGAGCTCAGGAGAAGCTAGGTGGCTTTGCCAGCAAACCTAGTCTTCCACCTCAAAGACACCAATGAACCTGTACTTTTAACTCTTCCTTCTGTTGGAAGTTATTAAGACTTTGTCAGTTCCATCCCCCAGTTACACTCCTAATCCCCTGGAACAGCTGTGGGAGGAAAGCAATTAGCTCCTTCTATGTGAGAAGGAGACTGCAACACCTTTGAGACCAAAACAAAAACCTTTCAGCAAAAAAATTAAAGTAAAATAGTAGCAAACAGTAATTTTGATTAGCCTAATGATAGGTAAAAAATAGTCACAAAAACCTGTAAGCACCACCTGTAACAATTTCACAGAAGATATACCCTGCAACAAACACTTTGCTACAGAGAAAAATAAAGCAGTAATAGAAGATATGTATTGCAAAAAACAATTTAAATCAGAGAAGATTACAGCAGTAATCTGTAAGCACAAAACAGTAACAAACCTGTATGCACATCCTGTAATAATGCAGCAGAAAGTACACCCTGCAACAGCAATTTGAATCAGAGAACAATAAAACAGTAAAATGTAAGCAAAAAAAAAATAACAAAACCTGTGAGCACAAAAGAAAATAATAACACAGTAAATCTGCCTATCCAAAAGAAGCCTTAATCTTTTTCCTTGCTCTGATAACATTGTTCCTTGCTCTGTCCTTACAAGCAAACCTAGAAGTAAAGAGTTCAGGTGAAGCTAGGTGCCTTTGCCAGCAAACCTAGTCTTCCACCTCTATGCTAAATAAATGTAAATATCTCTTAAGGTTTACAAGTTACAGATAAAAAAACAATATGAAAATTGTTCAGGACAAAAATACTTTTCAAATGAGCATATTCATTAAGCTGCAATAATTATATTTTTTAAACTATGGCCATCTGATTTCCTCAGTTTTTATTATTCTTAGGAGTTATGCCAAACAAGTGTAAATATCTCTAAAAGTATACACGTTACACATAAACCATCACTATGAAAGTTTTGCAGGACAACAGTACCTTTCCAATGAGCCTATTCATTAAGCTGCATTAATTATATTTATTAAACTATGGCCATCTGATTGGCTGCATTTTCATTTTTCTTCACAATTTTCACATTTCGGATGGCAATATTTAAAACAATCTAATGAATTGAGATTAGTGACTACCCTCATTTGAAAGGTCTTTTTTGTCCTGAACAACTTTCATGTTGGTTGTATATTGGTAACTTGTATACTTTCCAAGATATTTACATTTGTTTGGCATGACTCCTACTGTGTTCTATCAGAGAGATAAAAAATGAGGTTGTTTGCAACACCATATTTTATAAATATAAAGAATGCAGATTAGTGACTACCCTCATGTGAAAGGTCTTTTTGTCCTGAATAACTTTCACATTTTTTTTTGCATATCTTGAATAATTTGAAAGATATTTATATTTGTTTGGAAGGGGTGCACCTTTGCTCTCAGAGAAATCAGCTTGGAGTTCTGTGTCAATCATTCTAAAAAGAAAGAAGGGAGTATGTCTTAACTGCCATAGGGATTTGCAGTGTTATGGAAGGATACACTGAACACTACTAAAAATGTGTTTCATGGAAATCCCTTTTCAAGTTAAAGTGATATGGCTGTAGGCCTCACCCACAACCATAAAAATGAACTTGTTAAATGACAATGTTTAAGATGCCATAAATATGTCAATATATAAAAACATGCTAGCTAAACTAATTGCTCTAAAAATGCTGAATCCATTCCATATCCTGCATGGACCCAATCCCTTTGCATCAGAAATGTTTATTTTAACTTCTGGTAAACTCTATCTGTGCACAGCCCCAGGGACATGTTTGATATTATTGGCAATCACTAAAAAAACAAAGCACATATGCAAAATCCAAATATCTGAGATACAGTGAAAAAGCTAAAATCCCAGAAGCTAAACTATATAGATGGGTTATCCAGATTATAAAGAGCCTTTTACTAGATAAGGATAAATGTATCCAACAAGCAACAAACTATACTGAAGTCACCAAAGTATGAATAATGGAAACAGCACTGTAAAGCTGCACCTTTGCTTTTGTCTCCAACCCCTTCAGGATAATGAACACAAAATCAAAGGTGTTCTACTTTGGGTCTGCAGTGTCATTAAACTCATCATAGAAGCTGTAGTGGTGCAATTTCTTGTAAAAGGGAGCACTTTAGAGGCAATTACACAGCCCCCAGCCCCCATGCCATTTGCCAGTTCCTGTGGATGTCTAGTTCTTCAGAGTTGGAGAAAACACCCTATATCATGTCTTCCAGCCCCAGACAACTAATTACATTAATTTTAGATGTTTTAACACCCATTTTCATGCCCACTGGCTTAGTTTTATGCAGATGGATCTTACATAGAATTGGACATCTGCTCACCCCACAGCCACAGTTACTGATTTGTTATATATCTGAGGAATGAGTGATGGGGGGGGGGGCAGATTAGATGGACCAGTGTGGTCCTTTTCTGCCATCAAGTTTCTATGATTTCTATTATTCTATGATAATTACTTATCTCACTGCTGTCCTCACAGGTATAGGTGCCTTCCTCTTGACTACTCAAATGGGAACTGATAATTCCACATTTGAAGAGCAGTAAAATAATTTTGTTTTGTTGCTGGTCCAGAAGGAAGTTGTTCTTCTCCATCTCAACAAAGGGCTCACTGAGCTCAGATTGTTTGCCTTTCAATCAATCAATCAATCAATCAATCAAAATCTTTATTTATCCAGGTGAACATCATTGAGCAGAGCTCTTTTACAAGATGGACCTGGTTAGAAAAGGGCTGGGTAACATCCATCATAAAAACATATAAATACATGTAAATAAGTATATAAACACAAACACAATGGTGCAGTAATAGGGGAGTCAAATGATAAAAGGAAGACAAGGCAAGCCATAACAGAGGAGGATTCAAATACAATGGGGCAGGTCCACCACTGAACCATGCAACTGTATATAAACCATATTCTCTGTATAGAAGTACCAGTTAGTTCATTTGGGCTTTATCTGGAAATTAATCTCCATATGGGTGCTGCCAGTGGTGTGAAAATCCAAGATAAGCCAGAAAACCAACATCTCAGTGTTGTCAAGGTTAGGGTGGAAGGTGAGGGAGTCCCCTGAGACTATGTGTAGCAGGTTTGGGATCTGGTCCACAGGGAACTGCCAGAGTGAAGTAGGGGATAGAGTTGCTGTCCAGGACAGTGATTAAGATTTCCTGATCCATTTCTTTATCCACTGGAGCTTGCAGCTACAGTCAAAGGGGATTTTTCAGAGCTCTGAACATGCTCTTAGCATGCCTCCCCACACATCAAGGCTTTTTTAGGAATATATGGTCACATAATGAATTTTGTTGGTGACCATTCCATTTCACATGGCTTTTGAGTTCTAGTTTTCCGTAGTCTATGGAAAATATGATTAGTTACAGTATTCAAGATTAGAGATTTCACTATGCAAGATGTCCTATGCATTCTGCCCAATAGATGTCACAGTTTCTGCTCCTGGGAGTAATAAGATATGATATTTTACAACAGAGTAATGGCAATACGAGCCCTCATATATCTTTTGTACAACAAAATCTGGATAATTACAACATTTTATTATTAAAATTATCCTTTTAAAATAAAAAATAGAAAATATAACACTGGATTAAATGTATTTTACAGTCATTTAATAATTCAGCATCTGGTAGAATACTGTCAAGGTCCTGATTTTCTGTGGCAATTTGTGTCTAAATTCTGCGGCAAGTCCCCCTGTTGCCACTGAACATCTGTGGCAGTAGTTTCCTATTTTGTGGAACTTCTGTGGCAGCACTTGGAGCTTCAATAGCAGTCAGCAACATCCTCCCAAGCACCAGGTAGGGGAAATGTTCATTTTAGACTGGGGACAATTAACCAGAGAAGATTGTCAATTAACTCTTGAGTTCTTAGTATTATAAAGTAAAAATCCACCATCCATCGTAGCTCCATTCCCCACCACAGTCTGAGAGTCCCCAGATCCACCAAATTTGAATGAGTAATATTTTTAGCAGCTACCACACTGCACAGCAATCCTCTCTTTCTAGTATTACCACTAGGCCAGAAAGTCAATTTTTCATTCCAGCAGTGCTTTGTGCAGCTGTGCTCAAAGCACTTCTGGGACAATAAACCAGAATTCAGGCCAGGCAGTGAAAATAGAAGGATGAGGATTGCAGCACAGTATGGGACTTAATAAAAATATGTTTACTTCAAATAAAGGGTCTCAAGGAGATTCTCAGGATGGGATAGGGAGGGTGGCGGGGCTAAGCCGGATGGGGGGTATTTACCTGTTTTGATTTTTAAGGTAAAGCCTTACCAGACAAACTAATAGTCAGGGGCTGTTCCAAAATACTTTTCAGATTTGTAATTTTAAATTCCACATAATTCCAAATAGCATTCTGCGGAATTGAATGTAAACTGCAGAATAGTTTTTGGGGGTTTATATGATCCGTGGAATAACCACTGTTTATATGATCCATGCAATAATTTTGCTTGGTCCGAGTTAATGTAAATTGCAGATTTTTGGCTCACAGTTTATATGGACTTTTATTTGGTTTTATTTATTATGCTTCGATCGCCCTCATGCACCAGCCCCATTTTGTCTGCTCTGCACATGCTCAAGTCCTGCCACCCAGGACTTACGCACTCTCGAAACCCCAGCTACCATCAATTGGTGGGGCCTCTGGAGAGCTCCTCCCCAATGTAAATTGAATGGTAGAACGGGAGTGTGGGTCTGCAATGTGGGTGGATGTCATCATGCAGTAGTGTTACCTCCATTTCCCCATTTCTCCCAGGATATGTGTCGTGTAATGATGTTAGGACAACATGCTGAATGTCTGACATGCCTCCCACATGTAGTCAGTTCCAGCTATCGTACCCCAGGCTACCATGAGGGGTTACTTGAACACAAGGGAGTTCCCCACCCTCCTCCCCAGAGAAGGAAAGCAGTCCATAGGATACTCAATCCACCTCCCCCCAGCCAGCCATCCACCTTCCCAGGCTTATTCCCAAACCCAGGTCATCACCGTCTGAGCAGTACTACTGTGCTGATGGGCCAGCTAAATCCTGACTCTTCAGTATAAACTGTAGAATGAAAGTCTGCATTTCATGTAAACCATGGAATAATATTCTGCAGTTCATGGAAGCCACGGAATAATAATCTGCAGTTCATGTAAACTGCAGAATAATATTCCGCAGTTCATGTAAACCACGGAATAATACTCTGCAGTTCGTGTAAACCGCGGAATAATATTCCGCATTTCACATAAACCATGGAATAATTCAATTCCATGGTAATCTCTGTGCAGCAGAATTGTGGAAAAATTGGGGCCTTGAATACAGTACAAGGCTGGTCCATTTTTTTTAAAGTCCAAAGAAACTTGTCCTACATATTTTATCCAATGCAGTTTCCTATGTCTTTGAAAATCAGCAGAACATTAAGGTGCTGATGATGACTGGTGCCCAGCTTTGCTAATTCATTCTCTCTTTCTCTTACTGTTTACTGTTTTGCTGCATTTTGTTTTGTTCCCTTGCCTGCAGCAGCAGATCTGTACTCACTGGAGAGCAGGCTCTTGTCTGTGCTAGTGCTTTCTTGTTGCCCGTAGAGTACCCCAGTGGTGCTGCAGAGGGGCATTGGAGGGGAGAGTTGTGAGGCTGCTGCCCACTGCATAGTCCTTCCTGCCATCCATCCTTCAAACTCAGTGGTTTGCCAACTTTCAAAAGTGCATGAGCTGATCTACACATCGCTGAGGGTCAATAGCCTTTAAATATATACAATAACCCTGTGAAAGATGTACTTTTACAGGGTTATTATATACCAGCAGAACTTAAATTAAACCCCAGCATGTCAGATCACTAGCAGGTGTTGGACAAGAAAGAACATCCTGATACATATGTTTGTTTCTGCTCAGTAGTACTTTTTATTACTTCAGTAAAGTCTTAGATATTGCAGGATGTGTGGTGAGCATGGATTTACCATTTGTTCCAGGACTAATCTGGTCTAGGATATGCACTAATCTCACTGTCTATAAAAATAAGTAATTTCTGATAAATATATTTCTAGTTAACTCATGTAAATGTTTTTTTTTTCACTGAAAGGAAGTTTTTCCTCCTAGTTATGAGCATTGCTAAATATTTTGGCAGAAACCTCAAAACGTGAGCACGCACACTCCACCAGTCATGGTACTAATTCAAAGGGTAAGGTTTACTGAAATCTGACAACCCAGTATGGAGTTTTCAGCATAACCCTGGTTATTAACTATATTTTAAATTGAAATTGATTAAGTTGCAGTTATACTTACTTTATTACAATGGATAAATTGTACTACAGTATTAGACATTTTCCTTTATTTTGTTTCAATATTAATAATTCATGACAGACACTTGATTAGTAAATGTTTCCTTCACCAATTTAATTTGAAAATGGTGAAACATTTCTTTAAACTATTATTATTAATATGACTTTTACAAAGTGGGGATATTAATCCAAAGCTGGGCCTCATTTTCTTGATTGTTCTTGTAACTTTGCCAATGCAAATGTGAAAAAGTTTTCTGTTCTAAATTAGATTTAATTAGGAAGTCCCTGCTGGACAACAAAAGGATTTTAACTGCAGACAAACGAATAACAAGCATTTGTCAATGCTGAACATTTGCTGCTTGATAAACAACTGTCTTTACCTGTATAGAAATGTCAAGTGCAAACACTGCAGATCTCATTAATAGTCTATACTATTCACCTTGAAAGACACTTCCGTTGGTCTCATTTGAACTTTCTCTTCTAACCTAGCAATTTATAATCCTCACAACAGTTGGAACAAATGTAACTGCTAACAGCAGAAGCAGCATCTGGTGTCTGGCCCTTGATGTGGACCTCAGTGTAGAAATAAATGCAAGTCTTATGATCAGAGGCAGGCTCCAACATAATATTTACTATTCCAGGATGTAACCCAGTTGTCTGCAACCTATGATAGTCGTATAGCAGAAATCAGTTGCTGTATTAAACAGGTTGAATCCAGTTCATTGGTTTGGGATTTGTCTCCCTTTGGCCAATTAGCTTTTTCACTTGTCACCCACCTTTATATGGCACTGGCTTAGTGTGGCACTACCTAGGGTCAGTTCTGATCACACAAAATGTTGTGTCTTCAGTTTGTTTGTTTTCTCCTCATTCAGATTTTATTGTCACCCCATAATAATTCTGGGTCAACAACAAACTAAAGTTGCTCTATGATTACTACCCCCAGAACTGGTTTGTAATCTGTTGCAAAAGCCAGATTTTCAGTGCTAATTACCAATAAATTATGATGAGCTCACTTAGTAATTGATGTAATGAAGTTCCTGCTACAGCAATAACATGAGTACAATGAATGAATCAGATGTATGGTTCCCGTGAAAGCGTTAGTAACAGCAACACTTTTTCCGGGAGCCATACTTCGATATACTATCCCACCTCAGCTTATTTACTGATGGAATGGGGTGAGTGTTAGGGCTGATAACCTCAAAAGCACACCCCATGCCTGATTTGTGAAGACACAAGGGAGGTGAAACTGTAATGGTTTTTATGTTACTGCCTGCAGGGTGGGGTGGGGAGATAGGTTTGGAAATCCTAACAAACGTTTCCTAACTTTTTGGCATTAAGCCACCTAACTGGCGAATTATTGTAGTTGTTTTGCAAAGAATATTTATTTAAATGGGTATTGAATTGTAGTTCATTGGTTATTTGGCAAGTAGTGGGTACTATACCTGTCGGCCACCAGAAAATAAAAAACTTTCTGGAAGACATGGATCTCATAGTGTGATGCATCGTGTTTGGCATAAGTAGTATCAGCTGACACAATTATGTGCTGATAAGAACATGGCAAGGATACCTCTTAGACAATCAAGACACAGAAAATTCTCTACCCATTTTATAAAATCTTGTAATACATATTTCCTGTTTATTATTCTATACATTATTTGAGGTTTACTGTCATGGTTATCATGTCACAAGAACCTCTCAATGGTTTTAAGCTTTGTAACATTTAGTTCACTATATATTATTCTATTTTTAAAACCTGCCACAGCTTGAATGTAAGAATATCATTAGAAATTCAACATGTTAGAGTCAATGATGCACTACCGCATTAGCAGCACTTCTTGATCTCTCTCACCCTCTCTGGATAAAAATACTATATATTTTCTTTAGCTACACGTGCTGCAAGTGATTTATTAGGATTGTACTAACCTGCTGCTTCAGTCCTCCACTGCTACACTCATTGTAAATGGATGCAGAGATGAAAAATGCTCCTCCACGTCATACCCCACCTGTGACTCCTGAAAGGGACAAGGCCTCCAAGTACTCAAAAGTGCAAGCTGCTACCTCAGGCCGCAGTAACCCAGTGCTGACTGTTCTGATGGAGGATAGGTTCCTGCAAGAATTTGAACCCTGGAAAGATGTGTTGCAAGGGCTCACAGGAGAAATTAAGGCACTGCTTTCATCCATGGATTCATTGTCTCGGCAGGAGGGGGAAAACAAAGCCCACACTAGTTCACTTGAGGATTGGAGGAATAGGCTTGACCCTGAAGTGGTCTCAAATCGACAAAAGGCAGCCTGCCTGGAGGTCCAACTTGAAGATTTAGAAGGTAGGAGTCAGCAGAACAATGTTGTTGTCTTGGGTCTTCCAGAGATAGTGGAGGGTCCCAATACTTATTTGTGCAGAAGCTTTGTGAAAACTAGTGGGACCCTCACCAATGGGCCCTCATATGTTATTGAAAGGCACACTGATCTCTAAGGACCATGCCTGTAGAAGGTTATTGCCTCACCCTCTCATTTTCAAATGTTTAAATTATTTAGAACACAAGCATCTCCTACAAAATGTAAAAGCTTAAAAAGTGTTGTGGGAAGGGGCCCGCCTGCAGATAGCGCAAAATTACTCTGGGTCAGTTCAGAAGAAGCAGACAGCCTATCACCCCTCTGTAGTCAAGCTTATAGCAGTGGGGTTTCATTTCCATATGTTGTACCCAGCAAAATTGAAAATACAGTACGGGGGAGAGGGGATTGGAGGAGCTCTGAAACAGTGGACCAGGCTGCAAAGGAGCTAAAGATGTTATTTCCCGAGCTCTTCAAGACCTCCTGATGGACAGATGTGTCTTTTTTTTTTTGGTCTCCTGACCCTGTGATCATTGATCTGGCTGAATCCCTTGGGTATTCTGCCCTCCCATTATTTTCCTACTCCAAGGACCAACCTAGATTCCCCTGAGAGGGTTATGCTTAGTTTGCTTGATTATCTCTTATAACTGTGCTTGTTTTTGGGAGACTAGTTCTGCAGTAACTTTAGGTTCTAGCATGCAGCCTTCTGGTAGTGTCACTGGACAGCATTCTGTATGCCCAAGCTGGAATTGTTATTTGTAAGGATTGCCTTTAATGGAATTAAAGATGTAAGATGAGATCAACTGCCTGTTTTACAGAAGATAGATTTATAATTTTTTTGGTAAAATGGAGTTTGTATGTGCCAGACTTGATGGACTTGCCTGCAATATTTTTAGATTAACTGCCAGAATCATTACTTCTTGTTTGATGTCCTGGCTCTGGTCATATCATTTTAACAGTACTGCTTACATGAGCTGCTTGGAAGATACATTTGTTTACTTCATCAACATAGCAGGAGGTAATCCTCTCGATGTTTACACTTGTGTCTCTCAAAGATAAATACATTCAACTAGTGACCAGTGCCCTCTTCTGTTTCTTTTCATTTTGGACTTTCTGCTGCTGTGGTTATTCAATTGGCTGGATCTTCTGTTTATTGAGTCCTCCATTACTCCCCAGACCCAATTATGGACTTAGATGCTCCTGTGAAAGTAATGTACAGTCTGCTTGAGTGTTTTTATATCTGTGCTCATCCACGGGGACTAGTTCTGCTTTAATGTTATTCTCCAGCATGCATTCATCGGGATGTGGCACTGGATAGTCTCCAGCATATCTGAGTTGGACTTGTGTTTAGTAAGATCAGCTTTTGGAGGGTTGAAAGGCATCAGATGCTATATGGTGCCTGCTGTTGCCTAGAAGTGGGGTCACTTACTATTTTTTATGCTTGGTAAAATGGATTTGTATGCATCTAGAGCCAAAGTAATTACCCACTATATTTCTAAATTGGCTGTGGGAATGTTTGCTCCTTGATCAATGCCTCGGCTCTGGCTATGTTACTCCAATAGTATTGTTTATATGAGCCTGGACGGGGGTTACTTTGTTTATTTCACTTGTATAGTAGGTGGCAACACTTTTCCATGTTCTACACCCGTGTATTGCCTACCTTAATCTGGTAATAGGCTAATCTGCTACTGGTTCCTGAGACACTGTTATTCTTCTTCCTTAGATTGTTGAGATTTATAGTTACCCTTCACATAACCATGAGCAGGGTAATCATACATGTAGACTTTGTATGGTACTTAATTGAGCAACACAATGGTCTGCATTTCATTCTGTTCCTGTTTTCTATATTAACCAGGTATGGTGAAACTTTTTTTCTGGAGGGGGAAGTGTTTGGTTTATGGGTGGGTGGTGAAATACATCATGGGCCTGAGTTTGTGTGAGGGTGGTCAGCTGGACTGGGGGGGTTATATGGTTCCATACTTGGTTTTACTTGATAGGGTCTCCTATTGTGTTTTGTTGATATAGGGGGGTCTATTATCAAGTCATTATAGTTTTGTTTGTATTAGGCTGCAGGGATGGGGGAGCTGGGTATATTATTATAGGTGCTGTTGGTTTTCTTGGTTCCAAAGGGGGGGTGAGTAGGAACAGACCCAGAGCATGCTTACTTATGCTGGATGGTTATATCTATAACTATTATTGTTTCCTCTTATATTCTGTCTGTGGAAAGTCTGATCTCACCTAAACATTTGTACAGTAGATGAGCAGTGTTTATACCTTTGTTACATGGAATATAAAGGGATACCAAGAGGAATGTAAATGCCACATGGTCTTTCGATATTTACAGAGGCTGCATGCGGGGAAACCCAGCTGCAATGGAAGGATGTCTCCTTTTCTTTAAAGGTGTGGTTTGGGCAGGTGTATGAAGCCAGCTCCAGTAGCAAACAAGGAGGGGTAGCTGTTCTGTTGGCCCACCAGTTGGCTTTTCAACTTACTAGGGAATGGGGAGATCCAGAGGGATTGTTAATTCAGATTAGTGAAAGTATTGCTTGGGTCGGTTTATGGTCCTAATGTGGATTCTCCAAATTTCTTTGTGAACTTAGCCATCCAACTAGCCCCCTTCACTCACCTACCTATAATTCTTAGGAAGGACTGGAATCTAGTGTATCAGACAGATTTGGATTGATCAGGTTCCCCCTGTAAAGGCCTATCTCCTGGGCAGCGAGGACTGTGGGAGCTGCTAGATTCTCTTAGTCTGACTAATCACTGGCGTGTCCTCCACCACACAGCTAAGCAAAACACTTTTTTAACTCCCCTCCCCACCACCATGACTCATTCTCCAGAATTTATTATTTTCTTATTAATCAAGAATCACTCCTGAATCTTTTTTCTGGTGATTTCCAACTCATGGTCATCTCAGACTTTGCTGATGTCACTATGATACACTCTGTCCAAGGCTGGGTGGACCAGGACAGAGTGTGGCATCTAAACTCCCAACTCCTTTGGGACACTACTATGCTACAAATCATCCAAGACTTTGTCCAAGCTTTTTTTGTGTCAAACGATTCCTCCACATCAGCTTTGGGTGTGTTATGGGGGGCGGCTAAATGCGCAATCCGCAGGGAGTGTATCCATTTGGCTACGAAGTGCAAACAGATCCACAATGTGAAGGCAAATCAATTGTTATGGGATATCTGGCAATTGGAGAGCTATTTGTCCTCAGGCACACCACTTCCAGAGTGGCTATGCCTGAACTCTCCCGAGCACAATATACCAGCCTACAAGTGGCGAAGGCAAAACTGACAATTACATGCACAAAATATGATATTTAGAATCCGGGAACAGGCATGGAAGTTATTGGCCCTTCAGCTCTGTACTTGGATGCTGCTAAAGCCATTCCCTGCATTCAAGTGGGACCCAAAGGTATCGTCAAACATAGCCATGCACTATAGCTGAAGTTTTCTGGAACTACTACAGTGGTTTGTACCAGATAGAGGCTTTTGATGTGGTTCTCCTCTACCAGATAAACATCTATCTCAATTTACTTCAACTCCTGACACTGACTCCCCAATAACAGGAACTCCTCAAATGGCCTATTACTGTAAAGAGGTCTCTGCCGGGCAATACATCAGCTACCATTGTATAAGGCTCTGGGTCCAGATGGCTTTACAAATCATTTTTAGAAGGTATTAATGGAGGATTTAGCCCCCATTTTAACAAGGTTGTTTAATTACATATATGAATCTGTCTCAAGTGATTCAACATTTACCAAGGCATGGACAACCCTTTTAAAGAAGCCAAAGGAGGATAAACTATCTCCCAGCAGTTACCGTCCAATTTCATTACTAAATTCTGACATAAAAATCTTGGCTAAAGTTTTAGCTAACCAGCTTCAAACAGTGTGGGCTGGACTAATAGGTCTGACACAGGTGAGTTTCTTGACTTGCTGACTCTCCAGTGATTACCTTCTCAAGCTTCACTATTTAATGTCTGCAGCCAGGGAGAGCAGAACTCCTTCTGTCCTGGTCTCTCTGGATGCAGAAAGGCCTTCAGTCAGGTCTCTTGGCCCGATCTTATTTTGGTGTTGGGAAACTTTGGTTTTCCTTCAGAATTTATTTCTTGGGTTTAACTTCTGTATACTAACCCAACAGCCCAGATCTGGTGCAATGGTGTTTTATCTGGCTACTTGACCATAAGCTTGTATTAAATGACAAGAAAACAAAAGCCATGATCCTAGGAGCCACACTGAAGACAAAGGCTTGTTCCAGTTTTCTGGAGGTTCTTCACCCAGGAGGATTTCCACTTGAAAATGTTACTTCTTTCAAGTATCTTGGGATCCTGTTGGACCAATCCCTGGATTTAACCTTCCCATTCAGTCCTCATGCAAATTTGTAAACTCAAAATTGAGAGTAGCTTACAAGACGAGCTACATGCATGCACCCTCAGGGAAACTAGCAATTGCCAGAGGCATCCTGCTCCCAACTCTTACTTATGGTGCCTCTATTCTTACCTCTGCCCATAAAACCTCCCTACTAAAATGTAACTTATAACAATATGTGCAGATCTGCCTCTTCATCACCTTGACTCAAGCATCACTGCCTTCTCTATAAGGATTTGAATTGGCTCTCACCTTCTGCCAGTAAAGAATACTTCCTTGGTCATTAATTGACTCGATCATCCAGGAAAAAAAACTATTCCACCTCATAGCATTTCTGGTCCCTCAACCAACCTCCATGGCCTGCTATCATTTGTCAAATCTTTGCTTTATGTTTCGAGATGTCGTACAACATTGTTCACTTGGGAGCTTAAACAGCAGGATGGTAGGAAAGAGGGCTGCAGTTATATTCTGTTTTAACTGAAATATTTGAATAGTTTGTAAGTGAAATTAGTTCTATGTGTTAAAAATTATTACCGTGAATTAGAACTGTTACTTGGGCTGTGATATTGTAACTTTGGAGATAGTTGTTTGGCAGGGATAATTAGAGGGAAATTTAAATGTGTTTGCCTGGTGCTCGGGGGAGGGGACATTAGCTGCAATTACCTTGTCTTTAAACAGGAATTACCTTGGCTTTCATTGTTCACTTGGGAGCTTAAACAGCAGGATGGTAGGAAAGAGGGCTGCAGTTATATTCTGTTTTAACTGAAATATTTGAATAGTTTGTAAGTGAAATTAGTTCTATGTGTTAAAAATTATTACCGTGAATTAGAACTGTTACTTGGGCTGTGATATTGTAACTCTGGAGATAGTTGTTTGGCAGGGATAATTAGAGGGAAATTTAAATGTGTTTGCCTGGTGTTTAGTAAGAGCCCTCCCACCCGCCCTGTTTTGTATGCTTTCTTAAATACTGAAAAGCCACTGGGGTTGTGAAGATATTCTGTTTGGGACTGAAATTCAAGCAACAGGAGCAAGGAGGGCCTGTGACATCATACGGTACCTGATGTCTGCTTACACACACTTTTAGTGGGACCGAACACACACTGGACTGTATGTGTTTGTGAGACTTGGGAACTTTATTGGTGGGGTTGAAATTGGGTTTGTAAATAACTACAGTCAGTATAGAGAGAAACTGTACTCCAGGGGAAAGGGACTGAGGAAAGGGGGTGTGCTATTATAAACAGAGGGGGGCAATCAGGGTGGCCATATTCCACCATGGCAGGCATCTTCAGAAGGGTTGTAGGCTGCTCAGGCTGTGGGATGGCAATAATTCTAAATTGGGCCTGGAGAGAGGGAGGCTGCTCACTCTGTAGACAGCTATCTTGTATCAGGAGTGAGGTACATTGGTTAAGGAGTAAGCTGTGGGGGCTGGGAGGTGTCCAAGGATAAGGGGTGTGGATATGGGCAGCAGAAGGGTGGGGCTGAGGGGAGGCTGGGGCAATGCTCTGAAATTACAGGACGTTATGTTACAGCAAGCAGGAGGGGGGATATTAGGGACAGAGGACCCTTAGATAGAGAAGTTGATGCTAAGGGGAAAGCATACGGGGTGAACATTCTGAATACAAAGAGACTAGACGGGGAAGAGTCAGGAGGGGCTGTTGTGCGGAAGCCTAAAACAGCAGACTGTGGGAAGGGAGCTCCTAAGGTGAACAGTGCAAGAGAGGAAGACGAGGGTCAGTTTAGAGATGCAGTCAGGGGAAACTCGGGTTACTTGATGGAGGCTGACATAGAGTGTCACAATAAATTTGAGCTACTAAGCAACCTAGAGGGGGAGGAAGGGGTTGGTGGAAATGAGGAAACTTATACAGAGGCCGGGGGGAGGGAGTCGGATACCCATAGGGCATCACAGACCAGCTGTGGAAAGGATAGACATAGTCCCAGAGGGAGAAGGGGAAACATATATGTTAAGCAAATGGGAGATGCAACATATTCCAGACATGAGGAGGAGAGCATGATTGGAGAGAAACTGGGAGACAAGGAGGTGGAAGAGGAGCCCCTTCAGCAGGAGATCAGTACCAAGGATGGGGCCATAGCTAAAGGGGACCCACAGAGAGCCTCTGGAGGCAGGTGACTATTACAAGGGGGAGAATGGTGGTGTGGGAAGGAAACCATCAGGGCCAGGATAAATGGTTCAGATAAGAGAGGGTTAAAGGGACACCTATTCAGAGGGGTTTGAGTTAAGTGGGCAAAATAACGAGGGAGGCAGAAAGGGAGGGTGACAAGGGGTCTCTAATAAGGCAGGAAGACTCCATGAAATTGAGATCATGAATAAAGGGGAAGGGGGCTGAGAGGGCATAGTGGAGGTAACCATAAGGATGATGGCGGTGTTAAGGTTCTGTTACTGGGAGACTCGATGATTAGGGGTATCCATTGGGAGGGACAGGGGTGGATGCCATAGCCAGGTGAAGGTAGTGAGTATCTCTGGGCTGACAGTGCACAAGCAAAGTTCATGGTGTATGAAATGGTTAGGGATTGTGGAGGGAAACCGAATTTCCTGGTGCATTTGGGAACTAATGATCTAGAGGGAAATAGCGTTTTGGAAATCCAAGTAAGATTCCAAGAACTTGCCAGAGTCTGTCCGGATAATGGATGCAACATTTCCTTTTCAGAGATATTGCCAGTACCAAAGGCCTCAGTGGAGAAAAAAATGAAGCTCACAGAGGTTAATGACTGGCTCAGGAAGTGGGGTGAAGAGAGTGGGTTGGGGGTGTTAGGGAACTGGAAATGAGTTTGGGAGGATAAGGGACTGTATGCCAAGGACAGGCTTCATCTTGCCCCATTAGGAAGGAAGTCCTAAACAGGGATGGCTGACTACATTCAAGAAAGGTGGGGTTTAAACTTGTGAGGGGGAAGGGATAAGGAGGGCTGACCAGACCCTCTCCTCCAGATGAGGGAGTAGCCTTCAAGCCCAAGGGAGGGGGAAACAGACTGGAGGTGGAGGTTTCAGGAGGAGCAGGGGAGGATGGAAGTATAAGGAATCTGGGTGGGGTTCGACAAAGAGGATCAGGGATAAGGGGTGGGGGCTGGTGTTAGTAAATGCCAGGAGCTTGGGAAACAAGTTGCCAGAGTTCCAGGCCATGCTGTTCGGGGGGGGGGTGGATGTGGCGGCAGTCACGGAGATGTGGGCCAACAAAAACCATGACTGAGACCTAAATGTACGGGGGTACACTATGCTTAGGAAGGATAGAAAGGAGGGCAGAGGGGGTGGAGTGGCTATGTTCATTAGAGATGACATAGAAATTGCTATGGTAGAAGAGGCAGAGGGAAACGTGGAGGCCTTATGGGTCACCTTACGATCCCCAGCAGGAGATAAGGTCAAGCTGGGAGTAGCATATAGGCCCCCCGGGATGAGTGATGTTCTAGAGGATGGTTTGCTGGACAACATCATTGCCCAGTGTGGTCCAAAAGGAAGGAGTGGTGTTGATGGGGACCTTAATATGCCAGGTACAAACTGGGAACCATGTCCTCTAAGGTGGCCAAGGAGCAGAGGCTGCTGGATGGCTTCCAGGATGTGTTCTTAACACAGCATGTGATGAAGCCCAACAGGAGGGCATGTCCTGGATGTGGTTCTGTCAGATGGGGATCTGGTAAGGGACATGGTTGTACAGGACCCCTGACTGGGGTGACCACAATACTGTCTGGTTTCAAATAAGCATGGGGAGTGGGGTGAGATCTAGGACACTGGCGGTGGACTTCAGGGGCAGACTTTATGGGCATGGGAAATATTCTCAGGATCACTTGAAGGGGATTACCTCAACGACAAATGTGGAAAGAAGATGGGAGGTCATAAAACAGGGACTTCATGAGGCAGTCAGGATCTGCGCTAAGTTGAAACTTAAGGGAGCAAGGTCACATAAACCATTCTGGTGGTCCAGTGAGGTACAGGTAGTAGTCAGAGAAAAGAAGGCGGCCTACAAAAAATATAAAACAACAAGAGGGGATAGGGATAAGGCAATGTACCAGCTTGCATCTAGAAAAGTCACCCAGTATGGTGAGGGGAGCAAAGTCCAGTAAAGAGCAGTGCTGGCACAGGGATACATGGAGGGAAAGGGTTCTTCCGGTACATTGGGAGCAGAGAAAACTAAGGGCCATCTCAGCAGATTGAGATCAGAAGGAGGGTGGGTGGAAGAGGTGAGGACCAGGCAGAGGTATTTAACAGTACTTTGCCTCTGTGTTCACTAGAGAGGATGGGATATCTACAAAGCAAGACACGAAGGGATAGAAGTGGCAGGGGTGGGATCAGGGAGCAACAGAAATGAAGCAAGAGGAGGAAAGGTACCCCAGGGTTGTCACATCTGGATAAGGATAAAAAGACCAGTAAGGTGGAGGGGACGGATGATGCTATCTCCCCCAAAAGGGTGAGGTTAGCCCTCAAGGCCCTAAAGAAAGACAAATCTCCTGAGCCGGATGGCATTCATCCGAGAGTGCTATGGGAATTGGCAGACATACTGGCTGCACCCCTGGCGGAGCTTTCAGTAGGTCACTTGAGACAGGGAGGTTACCTAGGGATTGAGGTGAACACATGTGGTACCAATCCATAAAGGGGGTGAGGAAGTACCAGGAACTATAGACCCATCAGTTTGACCTCGGTGGTGGGAAAATTAATGGAGAGTATACTAAAGGAACGATTGGAGGTGTACTTGGAGGAGGTGGGAGGTCTGGATAGTCGGCAACATGGGTTTGTGCCAGGTAGATCATGTCAAACCAACCTTGTGGAGTTCTATGAATGGGTAACATCAGAAATGGACAGGGGTAAGCCTGTGGATGTATTCTTGGACTTCAGCAAGGCGTTTGACTCTGTCCCCACAATGGTCTGGTGGAGAAATTGATGGGGTTAGGAGTAGGCCTTTGATGGTCAGATGGATTGAAAACTGGCTAGCTGGATGCACTCAGAAGTAGTGGTCTGTGGGAGCTCTCGAACCCTAGAGAGGTAGGTAGTGGGGTACCACAGGGCTCGGTCCTGGGTCCGATCCTGTTTAATGCATACATATCGGACATCAGGGAGGGTATAGGGTGTGAAATGAGTCTATTCATGGATGACTCCAAGATGGGAGCAGTAGTTGAGGGAGAAGAGGGAGGCTGGCCCTGCAAGGGGACCTGGACACCCTGGAAAGCTGGGCTCACACATGGAAATTAAATTTCAATATCACCAAGTGCAAGGTGTTGCATCTTGGTTGGGGAACTCTAAACACAGGTACATCCTGGGAGGGGAGGCGCTGGAGGCCTCAATAGGGGAAAAAGACCTAGGGGTCATGGTGGATACATGTATGAATAACTCTGAGCAGTGCAGAAGAGCAGCTAGCAAGGCAAACAGGATGTTGGGATGCATCATAAGGGGATCACCTCTAGGAGCAAGGAAGTGATTCTGCGCTGTACAATGGACTGGTTAGACCACACCTTGAGTACTGTGTACAGTACTGGAGACCACACTTGAAGAGGGACATACAGCTCCTGGAGAGGGTACAGAGGAGGGCAACAAAGATGATACGAGGGCTAGGGGATTTGACTTATGAGGACATACTTGAGGAGCTCTGCCTGTTTCATTGGAGGAGAGGAGAGGAGAGCCGGGGGGACATGATTGAGGTCTTCAAGTACCTCAACGGAATAAATAGGGTAAACATGGAGGGGATCTTTAGACTAAAGCAGGGAGGTATCACCAGAGGGCATGGTTTGAAGTTGGAAGGTGGAAGGGTGAGGGGAAAGAGGAGGGTTTTCACTGAGAGGGTGGTGGACCTTGGAATGCACTGCCTGGTGAGCTGGTTCAGAGATCCCAGTGGAGGCTTCAAGAGAGGGTGGGACAGACACAGAAAGTGGATGTATCAGATGATAGCCTGTCCTGGGGTGGGGATGGATGATAGGAGTTTCTGGAGCACAAGGGATGGGAGGGTCTCGGCACCCAACTAAGGATCTAGGTTCGAGCAGACTCGATAGACCGTAAGGCCTAATCTGCTGACAAATAGTATGTTAGTATGTTAACTAAAGACACTGGGGCCTTCCAATACTCTGCTCCCCAGCTGTGGAATGCTCTTCCACCCAACCTGTCGCAGTCTCACTTTAGTTTTAAAAGTGAATATTGTCATTATTTATCCCTAGCTGATTCTTGCGCATGATTTGACCCAACCTGAACTCCTGAGACTTACCAGTAATTTGTCACCCCCCACTTTATTCTTGCTCCAATCCTGGCTCATCTAGTACCCTCCCCTAATTTTGTTTTTCTCTCTCTTTGTAAATAATTTATTTACTACCATCTCCTTTCCTTTTCAAGCCTTGTTGATGGTCATCCACTGTTATTCCAGCTACCACCCAGGCTTTCCCTTTGTTTACCATTCATGCTGGGTACCTTCAGGGTGCCTTCCTCAAGCAACTGGTCATGGAACCAACTTGACAGAAGGCAATGCTGGACCTTATGCTCACAAACAGGGACAGTGTGATGGGGGTAACAGTGGGGGGAGCACCTGGGGAACACTGACCATCAGTCATTGTGGTTTGAAATCACAGAAAGAGCAGAACCAAACCACACAAAAACACGTATCCTGGATTTTAGGGGGCAGACTTTGGGAAAATGGGGAGATAATTGAAAGAGGCATTAAGGGGAATGGTGCAGGAATCAGGGGTTGAGGAACAGTGGGCAGTATTTAAATGGGATTACAAGAGCAACAGAATTATGCATTAAGCAGGTTAGCAAGAGGAAAAGGAAGAGGAGACCATTATAGTTTTCAAAGAGGTAGCAAAAAGTGAAAATCAAAAGGTTGCATTCAGGCAATACAAAAGACACAGGCAGAAGGGATAGGGAGAAGTACCAGGAGAAGCAAAGGGAGGCAGGAGGTCAGTAAGGAAGCCAAAGCTCAGACAGAAGAACACGTTGCAAAATCAGTGGGTAGAGGGACAAAACCTTTACAGGTACATAAGTGAAAAGAAAGGCAAAGGAGGGATAGTGAGACCAAGGGGAGGATGGGGGCCGTGTGGAGGATGACAACAGTAAAGCTGAACAGGTATTCTGCGCTCAGTCTTTACTGAGGAAGAGGAGGGTAATGGGTCTGAAGGAGTACAAGGGGTGAGAATAGTGCAGAAATGGTTACAAGTCCCTTTACACGAAAGGGTCCTGAAGGAACTGGAAGTAATAAGAGTTTATAAATCAATGGGGCCAGATGTGGTGTACCCTAGGGTCCTTAAAGAACTAAGAGAGGTGGTGGCTGAACCTCTGGCTATCCTGTTTAGCCAATCACTGGAAACAGGGCGGTACCCAAAGACTGGAGGACAGCAGATGTAGTCCTCTTATACAAAAGTGGGAACAAAGAGGCGAGGGAACTACAGACCAGTCAGCCTCACCTCAGTAGTGGGGAAGATCATGGAAGCACTACTGAAGGAGAGATTGGTGGAACATCTGGTTGTCAATGGACTACAGGACCCAAGGCAGCATGGTTTCACCAGGGGAGGTCATGTCAAACCAACCTCGTTGAATTATTTGACTGGGTGACTAGGGAGGTGGATCAGGGGAGGGCAGTGGACATGTCCTATCTGGACACTGTGCCACATAGAAGACTATTACATAAACTGGGGAGTATGGGTGTGGGCAGGACAGTAGTATGGTGGGTAGGTAACTGGCTGGGCAGCAGGACACAGAGGGTGGTGGTAAATGGCTGTCACTCCACAGAAGGAAGAGTGACCAGTGGGGTACCACAGAGATCAGTGCTGGGACCAGTCCTATTCAACATCTTCATCAGTGACATTGCGCAGGACCTAGAAGGCAGAATTTCACTGTTCGCTGATGACACAAAGCTCTGTAACAGAGTAGACACACCAGAGGGTGTAGACAGAATGAGAAGGGACCTGCAGAAACTTGAAGAATGGTCAGGGTTTGGCAGTTGAAATTCAGTGCAAAGAAGTGCAAGATAATGCATATAGGGCACAGAAACCCTGGCACAAAATATCAGTTGGGGTGAGGATATAGCATGCACCAAGCAGGAAGGGATCTTGGGGTTATCATCTCTGATGGCGTCAAGGTAGGAAAACAGTGTGACAAGGCAGCAGGTAAAGCAAATAGGATGCTGGGATGCATAGGCAGGGGCATCACCAGCTGGAAAAGGGAGGTCATAATTCTACTATACAAGACACTAGTGAGGCCCCACCTGGAGTACAGTGTACAGTTCTGGAGACCTTACTTACGTAAGGACATAGACAGGGTAGAGAAAGTTCAGAGGAGGGCAACAAAGATGGTACATGGATTGCATCACAAGTCCTATGAGGACAGGTTGAAGGAATGGAATATGTACTCCCTGGAGGAGAGGAGGGAGAGAGGGGATATGATAGAGACATACAAGTATTTTACAGGGAGGAACAGGGTGCAGGAATACACTATTTTTAAGTGAAAAAGATGTTCTAGCACTAGAGGTCATGGGATGAAATTGGAGGGAGAACGATACAGAGGAAATGTGAGGAAGAATTTCTTCACAGAACGGGTGGTGGACAAGTGGAACACCCTGCCAGAGGAAGTGATGGGGGCTGAAACAATCAAGGGATTTAAGAATGCATGGGATAGGCATAAAGGAATTCTGGAGGTCAGAGGTAAGGGGCAACAGACTTCTAGGAAAACATAAACTGAACTTACAAGCTCAAATGGGCAGACTGGGTGGGCCATAGGCCCTTATCTGCTGACACTGTTTATGTATCTATGGTATGTATAATCCTCATTATCCTGACTCTCTCTTGAACCCTTTCTCTCCCCTAGGTCATGTCTGGGTTTCTGCACATATTTTACTGCCGTTATTTTATATTTTTTGATTCTACTCAATGTATTGTTGTAGCACTGCTGTACTGTTCCCCTTTGTATTACTGTAGCCTTGTTATTATTATTGTTATTTGCTTGTTATACTGTCCCAGGTTGTGCCTGAAAATAGCCATTTTATGCCAGTGCACTTACTCGGTAAACAAAATGAAATAAATAAATAAATCTCATTTCTCCTTGCAGCTGGGAACCAGGCAGGATGCCCTTATCGCCATTTTTATTTAATTTACATCTACAGCCACTCACATAGTTATCTCCACGATAATCAGTCAGGGCACAGTATAGTAGTCGGAGGATCCAATATAAAATGTCTGAGAATGCAGATGACCTTCTACTACACTTGGAGGTACTCTCTACTTCTATTCCAGCTGTGCTGACTGAAATCCAGTGCTTTTCTTCTATTTCAGGAAACAAATTGAATTTAGAGAAAACCAAGGCTTTGTCCCTCAACTCTTATGTTCACAAGCTGGAGATCTTAAATTGGGGGCTAATCTGGGAACCTAAAAGGCTGACCTACTTAGGTATATGTCTAACCAAATGCTCTTCAGCCTTAATCAAAGAAAACTTTACCCCCCCTCCTGCAGCAACTTAAATATGATTTGCAGCGCTGAGCCTCCCTGCCTCTCTTGCTATGAGGGAGAGTCAGTATAATTAAAATAAATCTCCTTCCCTATATTTTATATCCCACAGGAATGGTATGTCTCTGCCTCCAAAGGACTGAGGAGGTCTGTGCCTTCCAAATTGTTTTCTATATAATTGTGCATTACATAGTAGTAAATTCCTTTGATGGGGTTGGGACTGGGTGGCACAAGCAGAGGATGTATACGCCCTGTTTTGGCTGTGAATTGAAAAAGTTTTGTGCCAGCAAGCCAGCATCCAATGAAAAAGTCTGCTTTATCTAAAGCCATCCAGCCTACCTGCTAGGTTCATGGCTATGCTGTTATATTGGTCTTTAAAAGCCCTCTGGCACTTGTGCATTTACATGGTGTCAGACTGGATGAAGTCACTTGCACAGCCTATTTTGGGCAACCCCAATATTAGTTTAGTACAGCGCACAATCCACATGTCTTTTGTCCTCAGTTGCAAGATAACTCAATAGATGGGTTATCGGAAAAAGGCAGATTCCTCCTGCTTGCAGTTCTTCAAGTATGCTTCTCTTTACCTCAAGCATTTGATTTCAAACATTTGTAGTTGGAACATGTAATTTCCTCTTATCTAGGCCCTGCTCATTGGTCCTTTCATGATTCCCTGTATATCCCACTACTTGTATCCCTTGCAGAACAATCTCACTCAGTATCGAAGTTGTATGGGCTTTTCCAGGTTAACTATTCTACTAGTCCCACAGGGATTTGTTACTATTGGCAACAGGCCTTGGATCTCTCCGTGGAGCCTTGGCTCTGGCAGACCATGTGGTGGAATCTATATAAATTTGTAAAGCAAGATAGGTGCCAGCTGACTCAGTTTCAGATTTTGCAGAACTTATACTATACCCCTTTGCAGTTACATAAAATGGGGTGGCTCCCCTCTACAACCTGTACTAAATGCAAACTGGCAGAGGGCCATATAAGGCACATGTTATGGGACTAGATTAAGGTAGTCCCTTTCTGGAAGGTCATTAAAACATCCCTGGATCCCTTTCTGGGACTTGACAATGATTTTACACCAGAGGTGTGCTTGGTTGGTCCATATCCAGTGGGCCTTTTTGGCCCGCGGAAAGCATACATGGCATTGATTGCAATTATGGCCAAGCTAATTGTACTACAACACTGGTTGGATGATGCCACTCTTTCCTAGAAGGAGAGGCATCAGGAGATCCTTCAGGCACTGATGGTTGAGAAACATATTGCTTTCTCACAAGGTAAGAAAGACAAGTTTTGTTCTAGATGGGAGACGCTCTATTCTTTACTATCTGTTTTTGTCTCTTCATGAAAAGGTTAAATGGTTTTCCTTGTGGGTCTCCCCTTTCAGTATTGTTCTTAGTTTTCATCTTTTTCAGCAGGTTCAGCTTCCTGTCTTTCTGGAATTCATAATATTTGTAGTCTAGGTATGGGGATGGTGCGGGGTGGGAGGGAGGGAGGCTCTGTTTGTAGAATTTGTAAGTTTTGTCTTTTTAACTTGGCTTGTTGTGTCTAGTTAGTGTTCATTGTAATAGTTGTTGTTGTAAGCTTTTATTTTGTTATATTTTGAATAATCTCAATAAAGTATAATCAATTTAAAAAAAAATCTGCCACAGCTCAGACTGCGGGGGAGGGCGGCAGGATTTACTCATTCCATTTCACGGGAGCCTCCTTTAGTGGGTGGCTGTTGCCTTAGTGTCCGGAGTCACCACATGGCTCTGCCTCCCTCAGAGGTCATACGCATACACATGTGATCACTGAGGGGGTAACGGCAGGACTAAATCTGTGTGTAAAAATCAATGAGTCATGCACGTGACACTCCAGTGTGGCCCCCATTTCACCACATCCTATGACCCTCCTCTGCTGTTCCAATCTCTGTCAACTGAAAATACTGTATAGCCCCAGTGTACTGGTGCTCCACCTCAAGTGATGTTATCTCATGGGTGTCTGATTGAAAGTTATAAATCAGGCAGAGAATGCCCGATAGTTGCAAGGTGTGCAGATGGAAAGCAGTACACAAATGAGAGCTATTCAGTGGACAGGAGGGTATTAAAGCAACTGGCAGAGAGAAATAGAGAATATAATATGTAATCTAAAAGTTATGGTTTTTATTTACACACGGGGTGTAAAAAAAAGAAGCCATAACATCACAGTTGAATAGCCGTTATTTTTATAATTACTGGTGCAGGTTTCTTTTGTTCAATAATTGAGTGCTGCCAGCTATCAGAGAGAGAGAGAGAGGTGAGCACACTTGTGCTGCATGCGTGCATACACTCACACAGAGTCTGTCTCTGACTGTCCATTACAGAAATTCTTTTTTCCCCTAGGTTTTACACTATGTAAAAGCCACTGCTGAGAGTACTCTGGCACTCAGCAGCAGTTCCTGTTCTCCTAAAGCTGCATCCAAAGCATGCAGACAGCAGGATCAACCAAATAGAATTTTTGTGTTTTAGAGGCAGGATTAATGATATGAATACTTAAAATATGAAAAAGCTACCTGAGTTAGGAGTGTGAGGCAAAGACCGATGTGGGTCCTCCATAATGGAAAAATGGGACCATCATGTTCGTTGAGGTATTCAGCAGCCCACACACATTGTAACATCAATGAGGTGGTAGCGTTTAAAATATGTGACACTAAAATGGGTTATTACTGCGCGTAACACAGCTCAAGTCCGTGTGATAAAGGGGTCACTAGCAATAATTATAGCCTTTTGCAAGGACTGTGACCTCTTTGGCCCCTTTTCCAGTACCCCCTCCAAAAGACGTAATGCTGCCTGGAGCTCCCCTTCCCTTATTCAACAACTGAGGCAGCGAGACAACCTCTGGCATGTCGCGGTCGAGTCAGGCAGGACAGTGGACAGACAGGCCTGTAATGCCACTCATAACCAATGCACCTTGGCCATAAGGCAAGCCAAGTCCAAATACTACTAAACCACCCTGGCTGCCTCCTGGGGTCTGCGCGTGCATTCAGGAGATAATATTAAGGAGCTCAATGGAAAACCTGCTCCCCATCTCAGATATCTGTCAACAGTACTATTACCGCTGACCCCCACATTTTGCTCACTGCCTCAGCATTTCTCTCACCTAAGCGCAGTCCTTCCTGTCCACTTTTTGACCTATCCTACCTCGACCCCCCACCCTGAATCGCCCCCCATTTCTCCTCGCACCATATCTCCACATGAGCCAAACTACTCCTACTAAAAGCTCTCTCCAGCCACAACCCCAGCTGTGACCCCACTGACTCCAGGATTCTCCATCTGACTCTAGATGTCATGCTAGCCCCTCTCACTGACCTGTTAAACTGGTCTCTGGCCTCAGTCAATTCCCGAGCACCTGGAAATCATGGAATTACCCCAGTTCATAAGAATGGAGATGCACATTACCAAATAATTACAGACCAACTCCATCCCTCCCCCACAAAGCCCTGGAAAAATAATATACACCCAACTCATGGAATATCTAACCAAATACAGCATACTATGTCCAGAACAGCATGGTTTCCACCCTGGACACAGCACCACCACAGCCCTTCTAGAGTTCTCACAGCAAATACACTCTGCACTTGACTCTGGGGATGTTGCTGAGGCAGTGTTCATTGACCTATCTAAGGCCTTCGACACTGTGTGTCACCCCCTATTGCTTGACTCCCTTCATCAGCTAGGCCTCTTATCTGGTCCCATTGTCTGGTTCTCCAGTTACCTCCATGCCAGATCCCAATGATTCAAGATAAACGGTACCCTATCAGCTGCCCTACCTGTTCACTCAGGTGACCCTCAGGGTTCCATCCTGGGCCCCACATTGTTCAGTCTCTTTCTAAACACCCTTCCTAGCTTCTGTTTGGGTAGTATGCTCCTATATGCCAATGATGCTGTTCTCGTTTCCTCCCACCCTGACCCCATCACCCTCAAGAACTCTCTGCAACTTACCTTCAACCAAGCTGAAAAATTGTTCCTCGACCATCGCCTAGTTCTGAATCTCAAGAAGACAAAATCTATGCTTTTGCCCACCGCCAGAGTAAGTCCAGAAATGCCCCCCTTCTCATCCTCCCCAGCACCCTACACCCCTCGAACAGGTGTCTGCATACAAATATCTGGGCATCACCTTTGACTCAGCTCTCTCTTTCCACTCTCATCTTAATTCCCTGTCCGCTGCGTAAACACCGATTGGACTCCTCTACTGCCACAAAGACTGTCTCCCTCAGAATGCTCTGCGGCTGGCTATCACCTCCTCCATCCTGTCACTGGTCAACTATGAGCTCCCTGTCTATGTGGCTGCTGACCCCATTGCCCTCACCAAAGTCCAGACCTCAATCAACAAGGCTTGCAGGCTCCTGACCGGTGCCCCCAGCAGAATGCACACATGCCAACTCTACTCCTCCTTAAACTTACTCACCTTTGATGAGCACCTGCGCTACCACACCTGTATACTGGCAAAAGAATCACTACTTGGGCTCTCCCCCCGGGGGTTGCTGCACCCCTAAAATTGGCCTCCCACTGGGTGGCCACCCGAAATGCAACCAAAGCCACCTTCCAGGTCCTGAGAGCCAGGACCTCTCCCACACAAAGATCATTCCACCACAGAACCCCCTCTTGGTACAATTCCCTCCCCACTCATATTAGAAAACATCCCCAAAATCAGTCCCTTCAAAATCACCCTCCAAAACCACCTCACTGACACTCTGATCTATAAATGCCCCTGACTGGCCCATACCTAGAGCTCCGCCTGGCCCAATTGACAGACAACGTCCTTCTGAACTGCCTTCTCCCCCAGCAACCACCCCTGCCCCCCCATGAGTTGCTCCCTAGAACCCCTAGAGGTAACTTATTATTTATATACTAGACTAACTGTAATTAATTGAAGCCTTTGTACACCTTTGTATTGCTGGAATTGTTTGTGTGTTCTTTTATTGTATCTCACCTGTAATGTTCTCCATTGTTGTACTCCACCACCAATTGCTGTCTACCCTCCCTGCGACGAGGTGCCTTTGTAAATGAATCTTTGACTCAAAGGTTGTAAATCCAAATTAGGAAATAAATAAAAATAAAAAAAAAATAAAAATGTATGCAATGCCAGTGCAAATAAAATGTCACAAATGTCAAGAAAACTAGATTTAGTATTTGCTGTATTGGTCCTTGCAAGAACAGATCCAGAAGCAAATGACTTGATACCTTTTAATGGACCAACATAGATGTAACAACAAGAACAAAGTGCTCTAGCTTTTGGACCAACCAGTCCTACTTCAGAAGCCTAAATTTAGGCTCACGAAGAAGAACTGGTTGATGCTAGAGCACATTGTTCTTGTTGTAATCTATGATCCATTAAAAGGCATCAAATCATTTGCTTCTCGACAAATATCAGGGTTATTTCTGCTTGTCAGGAGAATCATTATATTATAATTCTAGATGGTTGTCAACGAAAATATTATTACTGCAGGTTCTTCAGAACAAAAGCCCAACATAATTTAAATCAGGGGCTTGATTGTTCTCAGAAAGATCTATTTACAGACCTTTAAATGTAACTGCCCTGAGACAGCAGTACATCCAATTATTGTAACTCACAAACCCATGCTAGTCCCTGAATCAAAGATATCATTGGCAAAATAAAAAATATAGCTACTGTTCTACTAGTGGTCTGTAACATATGTGACATCACTTGTGACTAGATGCGTGCAAATTTCAAATCACTGAGCACTTTGCCAGGTCAGTCGGGTCAGCCAAGCAGCTGCTACTGCTACCTAGTCATCACCAGTTCATTCACTGTGAATGAATCAGTGATGGTGACTGGTTACCGCTATGAGTCGAGATGCAATGAAGCTTTAATTCATGGGTGAATTTCCCACAAAGTCGCAAGTCCACATTGTGGATCATTTAGTGAAGTTTTCATGTTTGGTAGAAAATTCACAGTTTGTGGCTTTGCCTTGCTTTGGGTCTTTTAAGTGCTAATTACACATAAAACAAGCATTTGTCAATGCCGAATGTTGATTGTGTTGGTCTGTTTAGCTCATTCAGTGGCCCTGTCACTGGCTCAGTCTGTTTGTCCAGTGCTGCAGGCTTCTCTTTTATGCTGGGCTGCTGCCTCTGGCACCTTGTTCTGCTGAGGTGGAAGTCGCAGCTATCCCGACAGAGCTCCATTGGTGGCTCACTTCTCCTCTCTCACATGCTCATTCTGTTTCTCCTGGGCTGCAGGCTGCCCTTTTGTACTAGGCTCCTGCCTGTGTTGAGTGGCTTTTCTACTTACAAAGAAATCCACAGCTGTCCTGACACAGCTCCTTCAGGTCACTCACTCCCCCTGTCTCACTCACTCAGTCTGGTTCTCCTGGCGCTGCAGGCTCCCCTTTTGTACTGGGCTCCTGCCTCTGTTGGCACCTTTTTCTGCCCACAAAGAAATCTGCAGCAATCCCGACAAAGCTACGTTGAGCTTGCTCACTGCCCTCTCTCACTAGCTCATTCTGTTCTGTCGGCGCTGCAGGCTGCACTTTTCTACTGGGCAGCTGCCTACGTTGCTGCCTTCTGATGCCCACAAAGAAATTTGCAGCAGTTACAGTGCAGCTCTGTTGAGCTAATTCACTCGCTCATTCTGGTTTTCCTGCCACTGTAGGCTGCCCTTTTGTACTGGGTCCCCTGCATGCATTGCTGCCATTTTCTGCCCACAAATAAATTTGCAGCAGTCTCAACAGAGCCCCGTTGAGCTCACTGACTTCCTCTCCCTCACTCGCTCATTCTGTGTCTCCTGGCACTGCAGGCTGCCCTTTGTACTGGGCTCCTGCCTGCATTGGCGCTTTTCTGGAAGAAGAAATCTGAAGCAGTCCCGACACAGCTCCACAGGCTCGCTCACTCCCCTCGTCACTCTACCAGTCCGCTTCTGCCTGCAGTGCAAGCTGGCCTTTGTACTGGGCTCCTGCCTGTGTTGGACGCATTTTCTGCCCACAAAGAAATCTGCAGCAGTCACTAGATCTCCGTTGAGGTCACTTACTACCACTCTGTCACTCATTTATTCTGTTTCTCTTGGCGCCACAGACTGCTGTTTTGTATGGGGCTCCTGGCTCACGCCTTGCCTGTCCACAAAGAAATCGCAGCTGTCCCGACAGAGCTCCGTTGAGGTTGCTCAGTCTCCCCCTCTCATCGCTCTTTCTATTTGTCCTGGCGCTGCAAGCTGCCCTTTTGTACAGGGTGTCTGCCTGCATTGGTGCCTTTTTCTGCCCACAAAGAAATCCCAGCAGTCCTGATAGAGCTCCGTTGAGCTCACTAAGTCCCCTTGTCTCACTCGCTTGTACTGTTTCTCCCACCACTGCAGGCTGGCCTTTTGTACTGGGCCCCTGCCTGTATTGACACCTTTTTCTGCCCACAAAGAAATCCGCAGCAGTCCTGACAGTGCTTCGGTGTTCACTCACTCCCCCTCCCTCACTAGCTCTCTCGTTCTGTTTCTCCCAGTGCTGCAGGCTGCCCTTTTGTACTGGGCACTTGTATTGGGGCCTTTGTCTATCCACAAACAAATCTGCAGCAGTCCTGACAGAGCTCAGTTGAGCTCTGTCACTCCCCCCTCTCACTCGGTCGATATTAATCTGTCCCAAACACTGATTTCCCGGAATGACAGTGCTATTGTGCGGCAGGAGTGCAAAACATATTTTAGCCAGGATGTGAAAAATGACAGCTGTAGTGTTCATAAGGAGTTGTGAAAAAATGCCACTGTTGAAAATGTGGCGTGACAGTATTACAAATTTGCGAAGTTACAAGGGTGTGTGGAAACAGTTCAACGCACACTTGTAACACAGTCATGTTATGGACTTTCGTCACCAAATTTTCAACATAGGGATTTTAGGACCTCTGCTCATGAACAGTGCCACTGTCATTTTCTTAATCTGTCCTGAACACTGACTTCCCACAGTGACCACGTTATTCTGCGCTGGAACTGTGAAAACATATTTTGGTCAGGATGTGAAAAATGACAGCTGTACTGCTTATAAGGAGGTGTGGAAAAATGGCACTGTTGAAAATCTGGTGTGACAATATTACAAATCTGTGAAGTTACAAGGGTGCATAGAAAGTGCGCAAGCACACTTGTAACACAGTCAATTGATGAGCTATCATCAGGGCCCCTACTTTTCTGCTGACACAGTGGGACCAAGTTCTAAGCAAGACTACCATTTGCCGCAGAACTTCTATGGCGGTGGTTTGTAATTTCTGCGGAAGTTCTGTGGCACTAACAAACTACCACATCACAGTGACAGCTTGCCATCCTGACTTCACTTTCATGGCAGTAGTTATAGCAATCAGGATGGTGGAAAGCACAGAAACACTAGTTCAAAAAATAACAGAATTAGCTAATGACTCTGGTAGGCTTGCTGACAGACTAGCCTACAGGACAGCCCGCAATCAATGCACCTGGTCAATCAAGCAGGCTAAAGCTAAATTCTACCAGGCTGCGTTGACATCTTCCTGGGGCTCGTCCAGAGCTTTCTGGGACAACATTAAAGATTTAAATGGTAAGACCCGCTCCCCCCCTCCATCCCAGATTGTCATAAATGGGACTGTCTCGACTGACCCCACCTGTATCGCTGACTGCCTTAACAAAACCTTCACTGACTTAAGTGCCGTCCTCCCGGCCCACTTTTCAGACCCGGTTGCAAAACCCACCCACGCTCCCATTTCCAGGCCACAATTCCACTTCCGTATGATCTCACCCACGATGCCAAACCTTTCTTAATAAAATCCCTCGCCTCTCAGAACCCTATCAATGACCCTCTTGACTCCAGGATACTTCGCCTCGTGCTGCATGTCATGCTTACCCCGCTGACACTTATCATTAACAAATCCCTATGCCTCGGCCAATTCCCTAAGGCCTGGAAGCAAGATGAAGTAACCCCCATCCACAAGTCTGGGGACCGCACTCTGCCTAATAACTACAGGCCCATCTCCATCCTTCCCCCCCTATCCAAAGCCTCAGAAAAAATAGTGAACACACAGCTCTCGGAATATCTTACTAACTACAACCTCCTTTGTCCAGACAACATGGTTTCTGCCCTGGCCATAGCACGTCCACTGCCCTTCTGGAATTCTCCCACCACATTCACTCAGCACTTGACAAAGGTCATCTCGCAGGGGCAGTCTTTATAGACCTGTCCAAGGCCTTCGACACGGTGTGCCACCCCTCAAGTTACTAAACTCCCTTTTAGCGTACTGGGTCTCGCAGCCGGGCCCCCTGAAGTGGTTCACAAGCTACCTACACAACAGGTCCCAAAGAGTCAAGCTAAATGGGACCCTCTCCCCCTACCTTCCGTACCTCGGGGTCCCCAAGGCTCCATCCTGGCCTGACCCTTTTCAGCCTATTCCTGAACACCTCCCAGCTCCTGTTCCAGTAAAATTTTACTCTATGCTGATGATGCTGTTATCCTTGCATCACACCCTGACCCACTCCCACTCCAAGTCATGCTGCAAGCGCCTTCCTCCAAACCGAAAAGTGGTTCAATAATCACCGCTTAGTCCTGAACCTAAAGAAAACTAAGTCCATGCTATTCTCTCATCGGCAAAACAATGCCAGGGACTTTCCCTCCACATCACCACCAGCATGCCCCTCCCTCTGGAGCAGGTCTCATCCTACAAGTACCTGGGCATCACCTTTGACACCGACTTGCTTTCACGCCCACATTAAAGCTTTGGCATCTGCAATGAACTCCAGGATCGGTCTTCTCTACCGCACAAAGACTGTCTCCCAGACCCGCCTTAAAACTTGCCATCACCTCATCGGTAGTATCACTGGCTGACCACGGACTCCGGTTTACGAGCTGCTGATGCCTCTGCCTTATCCAAAGTCCAGACCTCCATCAACAAAGCCTGTAGGCTTCTTATCGGTGCCCACAGCAGAACCCACACCTGTCTGCTATACTCCGCCACAAAATACTCACTCTTGAGGAAAGACTGAAATATCAAACCTGCCTACTGGCCAAAAATCCATGTCAGGTCTCTGCCCTCCTGGGGTCTCTGGACCTCTGCAGCGAGCTGCTAGATCCCTGCCAACCCGGTACGCTGCCGCAGCCACCTTCAACGTTCCCAGAGCAAGGACCTCCCGCTGCCAAAGATCTTTCCATCACCTAGCCCCGTCCTGGTTTAACTCCCTTCCTGAAACCATCTCCAAGATCCCAGGCATTGGCCGTTTCAAAATTGCCCTCCGCCAGCATATTATTGACAACCGATGCTGTAAATGTTTGTAGCTGCCCTCTCTAACCTTTTCAAGCACCTCGCCGTCCGGTCCTCTTTTAACTCTACATATTAGTTGTGACATGTTGTTAATTGAATAACGTATCTCCTGTTGTTTTTACCAATGTTAGCACCTTACACGAGTTTGCTCCAGTACAGCTTCGCTGTCTGCACTCTCCAAATGTATATTTTATGTATCTAACCTGTCTGTCATCCCTGTCCTAACACCACTCTATTTGTCGTCTCCCCCACCTTTCTTGACGAGGTACCTTTGTAAACGAGTCTTTGACTCAAAGGTTGTAAAACTGATCTTACAATAAAATAAAAAAAAAAAAAAAAATTATTTTATGCCTAAAAAGCAAAACAAATGTCTATCCCTTAAGATCCTAGCCTGTTAAATAAATGACATATGCAGAGGGATCTTATGTGATAAATAAGGTATTTCTGTGTATGCTGTCTATCCACTAATGAGGTTTCCACTGTCTATCACTTATATATTTGTATGTGCTTTCTACACCACTCATGAGGTTTCCCTGTGCATCACATATATATTAATATGCAATCTGTAATATACATGCAAGAGTGTGTGTGTGTGTGTGTGTGTGTGTGGTGAGAGAGCCAGAGATACTGTGTGTGTGTGTGTGTGTGTGTGTGTGTGTGTGTGTGTGTGTGTGTGTGTGTCTATGTATATATATATATATTTTTTTTTTATTTCCATTAATTTGCATCCTCATTCATACAGGTCCCATTAGAAATGGAATAGAGGAGTTATTGCAAAACTCATTTTGATGCCAACCTGCTTTCTCTGACACTGCACTGCATAACACCATTAGGCCATGACATGCATGTGCACCGATTACCAAGATAGAGCTCAGACCAGCACAATGCATCCACCATGTGACAGGACACTGCACCACACCTTCCCAGGCTCAGAGCAATGATGTGTTTCATCAGTTCTTGCGCTGCCCACCAACTCCCAGAGCTAATCTCTGAACCTGAGTTGCCAACACGGAAATGCAACATGCTACCTTCTGGCCCAACAGCTGTCCCTTATATGCAACATTTCTCCATAACTTTAGATGATTCTATCAACCAATGACAATATGTAATCAATAACCCTGGCAAAAATGCGTGCACAGTGCAATTATTTATTTAACAGGTCTATTCTTTCAACAGGTCTATACATTATTATATTCCACTTTTGTGGACATAATTACTTTATTTTTCTTAAAATGACAGTTAAATTCATTTACCATTTATTCATTTCAGATGGCATCTCTATACCTTAAAGGCACAAATAGGTCTGTACAAAGTGAGGTATGGACTTAACAGGTCTGTGCGATTGACAAGGTTTTGTTTAAGTTGGCCCTAGTGCAATAATGTGAGACTGAAAATTGTATTAGGCTGTAGTGCAGGTTGAGCAAATATCACCATGCCTGATGTGCTGTGCCACCGTCTCTGGCAGTGAGAGCTGTGGTAGATAAGTGACTGTTCATTTCTGTGGCAGAATGCAGTCATTTCATTAGCTAATGTATGATGTTATAGCAATGATAACATCACATTCTGAGCATATAGAGGGGTTTAAGATATAAAAAGAGAGGAAGGGAACCAGATTCTATGGAAAAAAAGAAATATTAATAAAAAATCAAGAAGAAGAGTGAATTCTGTGGCACCGCAGAAGTTCTGCGGTAGATTGGAAGTTCTGCACAAAATTCTGCGGCTGCAGAATTCTAGGGGCCTTGGCTATCATCACCAAATTTTCAACATACGCATTTTCGAACCTATGCTCATGAACAGTATTATTGTCATTTTCTTAATTTGTTCCAAACAGTGATTTCTCACAACAATTGCACTATTCTGCGCCGGAAGTGCTAAAACACATTTCGGCCAGGATGGGAAAAATGACAGCTGCACTGTTCATAAGTAGGTCTGGGAAAATGGCAATGTTGAAAATCTGGAGTGAAAATATTATAAATTCGCGAAGCTATGAGTGTGCATGCCAACTGCACAAAGTACGCTCATAACACAGTCATTTATGGAGTATCATTACCAAATTTTCAACATATGCATTTTAGGACCTCTACTCATGAACGGTGTCACTGTCATTTTCTTAATCTGTCCTAAACACTGATTTCCCACAGCAACTGTGCTATTCTGCGCCAGAAGCGCAAAAACATATTTCATCCAGGATGTCAGCAATGATAGCTATACTGCTCACAAGGAGATGTGACAAATGCCATTGTTGAAAATCTGGTGTGAAAATATTGTAAATTCGTGAAGTTACGGGCGTACGCAGCAACTGTGCAACGCATGCTCATAAAACAGTAATTTTGGGGATTTTTTCCACCAAATTTGCAACATAGGCTTTTTAAGAGCTCAACTCATGAACACTGGCACTGTCGTTTCATTAATCGGCCCTGAAGGGTGATTCTGCACAGTGACCGTGAAACCACCTTTCAGGACCGATTAAAGCCATGACAGTTCAAGAATTCATGAGGAGGGGTCCCAGAAAACCCATGTTGAAAATTTGGTGAAAAAATTCCCAAAAATGCCTGAGATATGCACAAAAGTTGAAACATATTCATTACATTATACAGCTTACCAGCATTTCCTCAGTTCGCAGTCAACTCTGAAGAGTGCAGACGTGTTCCCGTCCACTCAAGATCATCGCGCCAAGCCCGGAGGTAAGTATGGGGTGAGGTGGGGTGTGGGAGGAGAGAGTG
The DNA here is from genome assembly GCA_016271365.2 of Neoceratodus forsteri. Lineage (NCBI taxonomy): Eukaryota > Metazoa > Chordata > Ceratodontiformes > Ceratodontidae > Neoceratodus > Neoceratodus forsteri. Next base: position 189,229,677 of record CM028130.1, read on the forward strand.
CAGTCGGTGGGTGCAGGTTGTGGGAGGGGCAGGAGACATTAAGGGGCCGCTTCCTTTTTTCAGGTAAAAAAAACCGTGCGGGACTGTTTTTAACTTTACAGGGGCATGTCATGCCACCGAGTCTTGCTTTGGGGGAACAGCTGTAGCCAATGGGCAACTGGGCACCCCTATAGGCAAACAACAAAGGAGTGTATTTGTTTCTGCTGACAGGGATTGGGCACCTTGTCAGCAAACAACAAAAGTGGGGGGAATCCTTTCTGCCAATGGGGATTGGGCACCCCTGTTGGCAAACAACAGAAGGGGGGGATTCCTTTCTGCCAACGAGGATTGGGCACCCCGTCGGCAGACAATAAAACTGGGATGGGGTACACATTGTTTGTGAATAAGGTGACAAGCCACCGCCATGTTTACAAACAAAATCAGAGATCCTACATCCCGCCCTGCAATGACGGGTCGCTCTCTCATTGCAGTGGATGGCTGACGCTGCAATGACGAGGTGGACCCTGATTGCAGTGGCTGATTTTTTAGAAGGTTGTGGCACACTGGCTGAACTAGTGTCAGCAGCAGCGTGCCACGGCATTGGAGGATGGGGACATGCCTTTGCAGTCTGTAGGGGCATTGGGCACAACAGTGCCATGCCTTGACAACCTGCTTGTGCAGAAAGCTGATGCAACATGTTTCTTGCGCGAATGCGTGCAATCAACATAAAAACAAAACAAAAGTAAGGCAAAGTCACAAATGGTGAATCTTCCAATCGCCAGCCAGATCTTTCCCTGGTTTATAGTTGTTCCCCCCTCCTTATTGAATGAAATACTTCCTGATTGCCAGCCAGAAATAAAATTAAGTTTTTCCCTGGTGGCTAGCAATCCTTCCCCCAACCTGAACCCATGCCCGCAGTTGTAACATTTATTCCCTGGTGGCTAGCCATCCCTACCCCACCCAAACTCATGCCCGTAGTTGTAAAATATATTCTCTGGTGGCTAGCAGTCCCTCCTTCCACCCTAACCCATGTCTGTAGCTGTAAAATCTATTCCCTGGCGACTAGCGATCCCTCCCCCCACCCGAACCCATGTCCTGTAGTGTTATAAAGTACTCCCTGGTGTCTGGTGGACCCCCCACCTCAGCAGGTACTGCACCCACACCCCACTCCCTCCCATGCCGACCCTGAGCAGTTGACAGGCACAGCTCCCTGCTCTGCACCATGGCTGGCCACCCGACTGAGCTGTCAATGAATGAGTGTGTACTTGTATAATCAAGCAATTAATCAATTCTTTATTTTACCAGGCATAACATCATTGAGAAGAACTCATTTACAAAATGGACCTGGACAGGATCAAACACAATTTTGACAAAGAACATTTAAGGCGGTGATAGGCTAGGTACAAGATAATGTGAATGTACAAACAGCGCATACGGTGCAGAATTTATTAAATAAATAACCATTTGAAGCAGCATACTATGTAAATAATCCAAACTCATGGTGTATACAGTCAAAGCTATGTACAATATATACAAAACACAATATGAGAAACAAATAGCGTGAAGGGGGCTGCCCACATGATATAGAGGGTTGGTGGTCGAGGAGGTGGGATAGGAAAACTGGAAAGTGATAGCAAGGCAAAGGATTGCTGAAGAAGGCTATGGATCTACAACAATAAAGGAAGGAAGGGAGTGCATGTGATCATTCATTGATAGCTCAGTCAGGCAACCGGCCATGGTGGGGTGCGGTGGGCTGTGCTGGTCACCCACTCGGGGTCAGGATGGGGGAGAGCAGGGTGGGAGACACTACCTGCCGGGTGAGATGGGTGGGTGGGGTCCACTAGATACCAGGGAATATTTTAAACACTACAATCATGGGCTTTGATGGGGGAAGGACCGCTTAGCTACCAGGGAACACATTTCACAACCACAGGCATGGGTTTGGGTGGGGGGAGGGACCACTTGCCACCAGGGATTAGGGAATACATTTTGTAACTATGGGCATGGGTTCCAGTTGGGGGAGGGACCACTAGCCACCAGGAAATGTATTTTACAACTACGGCCATGGGTTCAGGTTGGGGAAGGGACCACTAGCCACCAGGGAATACATTTCACAACTATGGGCATGGTTTCGTGTGTGGGGGGAGGGACCACTAGCCACCACAGAATACACTTTGCAACTACAGGCATGGGTTTGGTTGGGGGCAGGGACTGCTATCCACCACTTAAAACTGTATTTTATATCAAGCAGTGATTGGCGGGGGAGGGAAGAACTTGACACTGTAAAAATAACTCTGCAAAATGTAGAGTTTGAACTCCTTTGGTGGAGTTCAAACCCGCATTTGCTGATTTTTAGGGAGAGGAATTTGGGCTCTGGTAATTACATGAAGTTAAGAAAATCCATGATGTATTTTATGGAGTGGCATTTCCCAACTTCGCACATCTCTAGCTGTGAGAAAGTTTTATCTTGTGCAAGTGTCAGCTCACCGGTAATACTGGTGTCTTTTTCTTAGGGTAATGGGTGGGAGAGAGATGAGTGCCTCAGGGTGATGGGGAAAGGGTGTGTGCTATATATTTGAATGGGACTGGGGAGGGTGAGAATTAAAGTGGAATTATCTGTAATCCACACTGGTGTGGAGAAGGTTTCATTTTTACTAATAGACTAGGATTCTGTTTAAATTTACAGACATTTCTCTGGGAAACTAGGGGAAGAGTGAGAAGGGACTAAGAGAGTGAGAGGTTCTGGAAAATGTTTTGCACTGATAGTGTAGGAGGGGAGTTATTATCTGTTGCACAATGGTAAATGGGGTTTTATTTTTTAAATAGAAAGTAAATTTAACAAAAAGACAGTTTGTTGGATGACATGCCAAGTTCCTGACTTTGCCTCAATGAAGCCAGCACATTTATTTATTTATGTGCAATTAATACTTTCATTAAAAGTTTTCAGTACAGATATAATACAGAATTGCATAAAGACACTCCAGAAATCAAGTCACATGTGCAGCATATAACAACAAGCTGATATCTTGCATATAGCACAATACATCATAGCACAGGTGTACAACAGGTGATGGGCACAGTAAACTGGATACAGGAAGTGTTGCAACCATCTTAGCATAGCAGAGCAATTAACAGATGAAGTTCAGAGCATCGAGCAAGCATTAACTTTCAGAACCTGAATCAGGGCCACTGTCTGGCAGAGTGGAGGCAGGAGGGTCTTGCCAGGAGTACACCAAAGACAAAGTAGTGCCCACAGAGCCTGGTAGTAGAGAGAGAGACTTGTTGGCAAATGGGACATTCTATCTAGGTGGCCAAGCATCTAATTGAGGCAATCCACTGAGTGACTGCAGGAATGCAGTAGACCTCCACCTCCAAAGATCAGCCTCCTGGCCTCAACACTCTCAATTAGGAATCAATGTAGCTGGCATCCGGAAATGGACTGAGCTGCAGGGGGAAGACCCAGAAGATATAACTGAGGGAAAAAGGAGAAAGGCAACCCCAGAATGTTTGCACAGCAGTAATGTATCTGGGTCTAGAAACAACTGCAATTGGGACAACTCCAAACAATCTGGAGATCAGCCCTTGGAAACTAGCGATGCCAGCAAAGATTGTGGCTCATAAGATCAAGTGATTTCAGCTTAGCCTGGATGTGGTACCACATATGCATCAGCTTGTTCGGAATTAGAAGGCTCCTGGAGTCAGGACATGCCCAGTGAGGGAGGGACCACAGGTAAAACCAGTCAGATTCTGAAATGTCCAAGGCAAGACTATGAGACCAGGGTTGTTGTGTCTGGCACACTCAGAAGGCTCTAGGGTAGCCAGAATGATAGCTCAGTAAATCAAACCAGCTCTGCACCTGACCAATTCAAAAAAGACAGCAAGGCTGCAGTGGGGGACCTGGAAATACAGGGAGGGAGCTTTGGGAGGCAGTTTTGAATAGCACTCCAGAGTTGTAGGTTCAATACCTCCAGATGTTGTGCTGGGGGAGGCCAAAGTGAGTCACAAGGTTCTCATAGGAGTCAAAATCAAAGTGTTGATTGCCACATATCGGCAACAATTCCACACCTTGGGCAGCCCAAGTGTCCCAAATGAGCACAACACCACCAACCTTAAGCAATGCGTTATTCCAGAGGGAAAGGTAGACTGAGGCATGAGGAGATCTGAGCCCAACACTCAAGTTTCTTTTAGGTGTGCTGAGATGACAACACAGTAGGCCCTACCTTGTGCAGAGCAAGTAAACAGGAGAACAGATGGACTGCTTAGAGGCCTGCTGGGTCACAGTGCTGCTCAGTTGCAACCCAAAGTGGGAAGGCAACCCATGAGGCAATGGAAAGCCAAGACAGAATCTGCACACACCTGAACATCATATAGTAGGAGTAACCCCAAGCCATTTCTGTGACAGTGGGTGCACAGCTTAGCTGGGCTGCAGGAAGGGGGTTTGCCTTCCCAGAAAAACTTACCAACCAGGGCCTCCATTTTCAAAACCAAATGGGTCAGAACCTCCAAGGCCAGTTGAGAGAGGCAGTGAAGCAACTTGGGGGCCAGAATCATCTTGACCATTGTTATCTTCCCTGCAAGGGAAAAGTGAAGTAATGATCAAAGATCAAAGTCATCCTGCAGTTTCTTAAGCTGGGGAGTAAGACTGTCCAATGCCACACCTACCAGGTCCAAGCAGACCTTGATACCCAGGTACTTGATGCCTGTTAGGAAACTGCAGTCCACTGAGTGTGGCCTTAGCTGATGTACAATGGTCATTGACAGGCAAGAGCTCAGTCTTGGTGGAGTTGGCAGAAGACCAGAAATGGCCTGATAGCTCTCAGGTGTCCATTAAGATAAGGACCCCAATATGGGCATCACAAAGGAGGACCAGGCAACTGTCTGCATATAACAGCTTCTGGCAGCCCATTTTCCAGCCTGAATACTCTGCACTATAGCTGGATCCACAGGTTGATGGCCAGTGGCTTGATAGCCAGAACAAATAACATGGGGAGAGGGTGCAACCAAATTGGATGCATTGGTATAAAGGAAATAAAGGAAAAAGGACTGAGTTAGTAAGGACAGGGGTAGAGAGCTGAGCTTAGACAGTCCAGATCCAATGCCCAAACTGAGGTCCAAAGCCTATCCTTTCCAGGGTAGCATGGATGAACCCTCACTTCACCAAATTATATACTTTTTTTTTCAAAATCAGTGGAGACCACTGCTGCTGGACTGGCAACAGAGCTGGCCAGGGACATTATGGAAAAAAAGGCTCTGTGATGGTCAGAGCTCAGATGGCCCTTAACAAAAACCCACCTGCAAGGGGTGAATGAGGTGAGGAAGAAGGAGCTCAAAACAGGTGGCAAGGGCCTTAGCCAGAATCTTCACATCCGAGTTGATGAGTAAAATAGGTTGGTAAATCCCAGGAAGAGTATGATCCTTGCCTTCCTTAGGGAGCACTATAATGACTGCTTCTTACATCGGGGAAGGGACACACTGGCATAAGATTCTTAAAATATGGCCTGTAAGGATGGGGGAAACTAATGTGTGGATTACTTGGTATAAACCAATTAGAATACCGTCACCTCCTGGGGCTTTGTGAGGAGTGAAAGAGGTAATCATGTAGTGGATTTCTTGAGTGATGAGAGGTGCCTCCAGAGACTTCTTCCGCTCTGTGGACAGAAAGAGAATGAAAAGGCCGACAATGCCATCTTCCAGTTGGGTCTGGTCCAAGGCACCAAGGAAAGCCAAAGATCGGTCATCCAGGGGTGGGGTAGTGGCCATTTACATCTTTTCTTCTATCCAATACTCCATCTGCCTCCACCTCTTACCCCTCTGCATATGAACTTTTATTACTAAAGCTGTCTCTTCCTAGCTCCCTTCCCATCTTTGTGGGTGGGGCCACTGTTGCCTCAGCCTTCCTTCCTTTCCCCCTCTATCACTGACCTTATCTCAACTCTCATCACCCTTTCAACTAGGGAACTCTGCATCCTTGGGAACTTCAACATTAATTGGATGTCCAGCAACCATTCTAAACTCTGTAACTCCATCTCTTCCTTGAATTTAAAACAGCTCATTTCTGAACTTATCCAGTAAAACCCCAAGTCAGGCAAACACACCCTGATAGACTAGGTGTTGATGTCACACTTCCACCGTTTTGTCCCTCTAGGCATCCTCCTGGATGCACTCAGTGATCACCACATGGTCTAGTGTGTGCAGGCCCAAAGCCCCATCAAACATAATCCATCTCCACTCCTTTAGATCCCTGGATTTGTCTGCCCTACATGTGAAACATACTGGAACCGTCTGATCTCCTATGGCCAATACCGCCTCTATTAATTATGCTCTGTATTACTTCAATAATCAGTTCCTGAATACTTGGGACAGACACGCTCCTCTTAGGAAGACCAAGGTCTGTGGCTCCCACTTCCCCTCGGTATCGACCAAGCTGCTTGCCTACCAACGTGCTTGTGATCTGGTATGGCTGGCTCATAAAGCTTCTGGAGCACTAAAGGACTTACTTACGTACCCCTCTGGAACTCCTGCACTAGGGCTATCCATCTTGCCAAAGCAGAATACTTCAACTTCACCTTCGAGGATAACCTTAACAGCCCCTTCAAATTCTGGAAGGTTGTCCATGCCCTATGCTCCACTCCTACCCAATCCCTTCCCCCGGTCCCAAAGGTTGTTGACCTCACCATTTCTGGACCTCTCACCATAGTCGGTTGAATTCAACAGCTTCTTCACCACCTGTGCCTTGAACCTTCTTGCCTCCTTACCCCAACCCCCCTCCTACACCTACTTCTTCTGAACCTACTTCCTCCACCCCCTGCTTTTCCTTCCAACAAATCTCCCCTGCTGACACCCTAGAAGCTCTTTTCACCCTTAACCCCAACATAGGGAAAAGCCTGTATGGTCTAGATCCCACACTGCTGCACCTGGCAGCCCATGCTATAGCCCTCCCTCCATCCAGTCTCCTAAAACTATCCTACTTGTTAGCCAATGTCCCTAAACCTGGAAGCTTGCCACCATCATCCCTCTTCATAAAGGTGGTGACTCTTCTAATCCTGGTAACTACTGCCCGATATATCTAATACCTATCCTGGCTAAGTTACAAGAGCACTTGACTCTGGCATATCTCTCTTCTTTCCTTGACTCTTCCTTCTTCTTCACCCCTTTCCAGTCTGGTTTACTTAAGGTCCACTGTACCACCAGCTCCCTGCTCTGCTCACTGACTCCATTCTCTCTGGCATGGATCAGGGATGCACAACCTCTGCCATCTTTGTCAACCCAGCCAAAGCCTTTGACATTGTTGCCCACCCCTTCTCCTCAGCAAACTTGCTGCAGCTGATCTGTCAGATTCTGCTACTCACAGGTGCCATTCCTACCTCATGGGAAGGTCCCAGCCAGTCAGGATTGGCAACTCCTCTCCTTCCCTCTCCCCATAAACACTGGTGTTCCACAACGTTCAGTACTCGGTCCAATACTTTTTTCTGTTTTCCTTAACGACATTCCTAATGCCTGCCCAACTGTAAATACCCACATGTACATGGATGATACTGTTTTGCATGCCTGCAGTACTTCCCTCTCAGATGTGGCGACCAACCTCCAACTGGACTTCAACAATATCCAGTGTTGGTTTTGCGATAACCAGTTCTCACTGAATGACAAAAAGATGGTCTCCATGACCTTTGGCGCCAGGCAAAGGCTCACCAGGCTTATTGCCACCCTCTCCTTCCTCACCCTTGACAGTTCCACACTTGAAGTCATCTCTTCCTTCAAATACCTTGGCCTCTGGCTTGGCAAGAACTTCGACTTTGCTGTGCATGTGAACACCATCCACACAAAGCTACTCCCCTAACTCAGTGCTCTGTATAGACACTGTAGCTGCCTTCCTCCTCCGGCCAGCCAGGAGAGTGCCCAAAAGATGATCCTCCCTATCTTTGACTTTGGAGACATAGTCTATAATACTGCCCCCAAATCCACCCTTACGAGACTGGATATTCTCTTCAACTCCTTCTGCCATTTTGCCTTGACTTTCTACCCCGTAGACACCACTGTGACCTTTAGACCTCTCTCTCTCCTTCCCTTCTCTTAGTGCCCGACACCATGCCCATAGTGCTTCTTTAATTGGAAAGTACTGGCTTGGCTCTCTGCCACCCTACCTTCTTTCCCTCCTCTCCCTCCCTTCCACTCCTATATCAGCCAGCAGTTGCCAGGATTAGAAGAGTCACTACCTTTATGAAGAGGGACAATGGTGGCAAACTTCCAGGTTTAGAGACAATGGCTATCAAGCAGGATAGGTTTAGGAGACCTACAGGAAGAATTTGACCTGCTCCAGACTCAGCTATGCCATAAAAGCTTCTCTTAAATGCGAAAAGATGAAGGCAGTGTTGTTCGCACCTTATAGCTGTATGACTAATCCTGCCAGCTCCGAGGACACTGCTCTGATCACCACAATTTAAGATAAATTGATTTTATCCCCAAGTTTAAATACTTAGAGTGTGCTCTAGACCAGAACTTCACATTTTCTGAGCATGTTGAAGATCTGGCAAAGAAGCTAAGGCAGAGACTGGGCCTATTCTATAGAATTAGCCAGTTCCTCACTTGTGATGCCAAACGGAGACTAGTCCAATCTACTTTTCTCTCCCTAATTGACTATGGTGATTTTCTATACAGCCACTGTCTTAAAGCCTCGCTTAATAAACTGGACATGATGTTTCACAGAGCCATCAGGTTCATTACCTGTCTTCCCCTCTCTACCCATCACTGCCTGTTGTACAAAGTTGTAGGATGGTCATCGCTTACATCCAGGCGTGAAAGAAATGCAGGCCTTTGGATCTACAGAGCTATCTTAAAAAGGCTCCCTCATCACATTACTGAATGTCTTCCCATAAGTGAGCTGGGACTGTATAGCCTAAGGAGTTAATCATATATCTCTCTCTATGCATCCCTAAAGCTTCCATCCACTATGGCAAAATGGCCTTTAGCTTCTCATTGATGACCCAGTGGAACAAAATGCAAAAACTACTGAAACTAAGTTGCCTTCGTAGTGTTAATGCTTTCATATGCCCAAGGTGTGTGTGAATGCTGCAACTGTCACCCTGGCTCCTAATCATTAACTACTGTTAGTTTGTTCCCAGAGTCTGGCCTTAAATATGACCGGCCATACCCCAAGTCGTTTTGTGCATGTTTTATTAATCCATATGTATTTATTACTTCCAGTCCCTGTACCCCTCAGGCATGTTACAGGTAAGTCTTTCTGAGACATCTGAACCCAAAGCGTAAAATCTATACCTCCTGGGTGGTTGCACCTTCACAACTGCCTTCCAAGACCACTCACCGGTCTCTTCTCCAAAAATTGCCACTAAGGCAGCAACCAATCGGATCGCGAGGCACCTTCGGCCCATGCTCCTGATTGGCTCCCTGCAGTTCTCTTGACGATCCTTCCAATGCCGGTGGAAAAAAAAGAATGGTCTGCCATACTCTGCTAATACAACTGTAACCAACTTCATCCCTGTCTGATGTAATTATTCCATACAGCTAAAGTGCTTTTATTGGAAGCATGAGTTTTTAAGCCCCCTTTGAATCATTGACCATGACTGGCCACAGCAGCCTCAGTGTATCCATTCTGTTCCTGTTCTGTGACCTTCCCTGTGGCCTAACGGTATGTTGAACCTGGACAGCTAGCGATAGCAGCTAGTCCTGGATTAAATATGTAGGTGTTGTTCCACCCATGCCCAGTACCTTGCTCACACCTTCCTCCAGTACGCCGCGGTACAGCCACCCACAGCCCCAATGTAAGCACTCCTTGGGGATGAGGTATTAGTGCCTAGCAGGCTGCCTGCATCCTGCTCCCTCCAAGCATAACTACACCTGCTTTACTCATTTGTGAACTGGTCAAGAAAAAGCTGTATCACTTACTCCTGTCTCTCTGTCTGTCTTGATAGCAATACCTGGGGCTAGCCTGTCCTTTTTTTCTATGGAAATTACTGTATCAATATCCATCACTGTATCTCTGTGGATTTGCCTGTTCCCACTGCTCACTGGTCTTATTGATGCTCTAGAATCACTTGTAATGTTACGTACGTGTGTTTCCTGACTTGCACTTCCACTATGTTTTTATTCTCACTGTAAATATTGATGCTTGTTTTGTAATATAATCTGGACTTAACCATGTCCATCTTGCAAATTAGCTTGCAAAACGATGTTCGCCTGGATAAATAAAGATTTGATTGATTAATTGATTGACTCCCTTTTATTTATTCCACAACTCCACTCATAGGACCTTTGCCCTCCCCTCTCAGTCTTCCACCTCTGGAAGAGTCGCCTTCTCTTATCACTTCCCAAACACTTAGACTCCCTCCCTTAGACATCCATTCGGCCTCGTCTTCCCGTGCACTATACCACTTTTTCATCATTACATATCTCCTCCTATAGCTGCACCTGACTTTCCTCCCCTTCCTACTTGCTGCTTTACTAAACCCCCTTATTCTTGCTGCTTCCTTCCCAACCTTCACCTGCCCTCTTCTAACCCATTCACCCTGCCATTCCCCTTTGGGGGTTCATGCATCCTGGAAGGGAGGACTGACCTATCTGGCTGTCCATCTCCTTCCAATGTGCCAATGGTTAAGATTTCATTCTGAGAGTGTCTGTTTTAGGGTAGGAACCTAGCACTTTTGTGGGTTTCTGTAAATAGGTATATGTACATAAAATGAAAATATATGTTTGCTTTCGTGAAGAGATACAGCGAATTAAAATTCTGCGTACAAAGTGGGCACTTCGTGTTGTAGCCCCACTATGCCCATTATAAAGGCTCGTTCGCCTTGTAATTATCACTTCACATTGTTACTCCTCCTTAAGGCAAATTAAGGTGGAGTGACAAGTCTACTGCAGGTCGCAGCTCCTCCCCCGCACATCACATGGCTTGTAGTAGTGTAAGTCACATGCATTAGCCAGGCAGGAAGGAAGTGAGTCATGCTAGGAGATAGTTCCACTTTCCCCTTTGCAGAAGGAGAGGAGCCTGACTGTAGAGAGGAGAAAGAGAGAGAGAGAGTTAGAGGCAGAGGTTAAAAAACGCTTGCAAGCCAAATCTTTCTTGTTTTTTTTTCTGATCTTGTTCTTTGTTTATTAGTTCTTCTGTGGATTTCTTTCTTTTTTTATTAATTCTTTGTTTTATTAATTGTGTGTGTGTGTGTGTGTGTGTGTGTGTGTGTGTGTGTGTGTGTGTGTATGTGGCTTGCTGGGCAACAGCCAGGGCAGAAATTTGAATGAAGGAGGGAAGATCTGGGGCCAGGGTATTTCTGCAATGTGGCGAATGGGTGAGAGTTTACACATGTGGGGGGCGGGGCCAGTTTTGGCTTGACCGCAGTAAGCTCTGTCACACCCCCCCCAGAAGCAGGAGGAGTTGGTGCTGCTACTGCAGCTGTGATGGAGCCACCACCACCACCTCCATTGGCAGTAGAACCACCTCCCAGTGCCCCACCACCACCACCAGTGCCAGCAGCACCTCAGCAGCATGTACCTGCGCCCCTGGCACCAAGTGTGGAGCCTCAGCCCCAGGCTCACACATCATCTGGCCCCGCCTGTGCCTGGTCCTCCCCAACCTCCCTAGTTTGGAAGTTTTCACTGTTTTGCAGGGGTCAGTAGCATTTAAGTTGCCAGATCTGAGGTGTGGAGGTGTGCCATGGCCCTGTGGAAGTCACCTGGGGACCAGTGGCCAGTGCACCCATATGTTGAACCTCCACTGGGAGGAGTGGCAGGCTGCTCTCACAGAATGGGCCAGGACTGCACCTGCTGGCTGTTCTGTGGCAGAAGGGGCGGCTGCACATGACACTGTGTGAATGAGTGCCACGGCAGTAGCTGCTGCTCTACCAGCACCAGCACCACCACCAGCTGCAGCACCTCCTGCTGGTGGCAACCCCATAGAACCACCTGTAAGTCAGGCTGATTTGACAGTTCTGTGGAGTGCAGTGGATGCTGCCAATCAGTGCCTGACCAGTGTCGAGCAGCAGCTGGAGCAGATTGAGGGCCATCAGCTGCAGATGATGGCCATACTCCAACTGCTGTTGTCCACCATGACACTGAGCATTAGTTTTTTTTAGTTTTTCCTTCATTGTACCACCACCACCCTCTGTAATAAAATATATTCTATATGTTGCCCTGACCCTTCTGCCCTGTATCTTGTAATTGTTTTCCCTTTTTATGCATTTTTTCTTGCCTTCTTCTGTTCTGTATGCATCTACCCTGTTGTTGATTCCATTTCTGTACTTTATAGTTTCTGTCCTCGACCCCTACCCCTTTCTTCTTTTAAGTGTGTGTGCTGTTTTGTTTTGGATAACCCTGTTTTTGAGTAAAAGTGTTGTCCTTGCCCTCATTATTCAACTAAAGGAATAGTCCACCCAAAATTTGCAGCAATGTTATGCAGAGCATTTTGATTTGTATGTAAAGTCCTAGTGTGTCCTTCCCTCTGTCTACTAGTAGGAGTTTTTCCTAAATTAGCCTGCTAGCTTTATGGTAGTTTTAGAGTTAATGATCTCGGGATCTCCATCTCAAATATGTTTATTGCCTTCTTTTACCTGGCTACAATGCACCCTGTGTCATGTGACAGTGATGTAGCATAGCCCATTGATGTACCAAATGCACAGTTCACAACAGCAGAGCTGTTAAACTGTTCTTATCCAGTGATCATAAATAGCAAGTTACAGTTTAGCAGATGTGAGAGCTAGCTGAGTGTGGTTTCTGTAAGAAACCAGCTACTAAATAGCTATAATTCGCTATTTGTGTTTTCTGTGTGTGTCATGTCTAGTTAGCAGTGGTAAGCATTTTCCTTTTAAAATTTAATGTATTCAAAGTACACACAACAATCAAAAGCAAAGAAATTGCCCCAGATCATCAGTGCTGTAATTAGTAAAGACTAGCAGTTTTCACACAGAAACCCAACTCACCTAGCTCTCAGTTATCTGTTAAACTATAAAAGCAGCTATTTGTGCTCACTGGATTAGAGCAGTTACACAGCTCTGCTGTTGTGAACTGTGCATATGCTAAATCTATGGGCTATGCTACATCACTGTCACGACAAAGGTAGCATTGTAGGAGCGATAAAGACAATAAACCTATTTGACATGAAGATCCACAGGGGTCAAAACTACCATAAATTCAGGGAGGCAGAGAATAGCAGTGGTTTAAGGCTCTGTGCTGAAAATCTGATGACATCCAGCAGACCAGACCTGGGTTTGAACCCCACAGTATCCACTTGCATACTGTGTGACCCTGAGCAAGTCACTTAACTTCCTTGTGCTCCCAGGTCACACCTGTAAAAAAAGCTTTCAGCTTAGTGTGCTAGTCATGGTTAAATAACTAACAAAAAAAAGTAGGCTAATTTAGTAAAAACTCCTAATAGCAGACAGAGGGAAGGACACACTAGACCTTGTTTACAAATGAAAAGTGCTCCGCATAACATATGTTTTAGCAAATTCTGTGTTGACTACTAGTTTAACAAAACCAGAAAGCCATAACTCCACACGAATAGATGCCAATAAAATATTTTCACTGCTTGTGCAGCTGTATTTATGATGAAACAAGGCACACAGCAATGACCCTTGCACTTAGGCGGTTAGACCTACAGTAGTTTGCCTCCTAATGAAGGCCTACGTGCCAAAGCTCAGTGGGCATTTGTGTGCGCCTTGTTTTGCCATCAATAAAGTTGCAGCAGCATTAAACATTTTTTTGTGTCATGTATTCCTACAGAAAGTAAACATTACAGAGGCACCACAAATATTGTTCACACACAGTCACCAGAATTAGTGTGCATCCCCAGAATGCCACTGTCTTGTCTCTAGAAAATTTCCAGTCCACAGGAAGTGAAATGACAGCACTACAACAAATGCAAAGTGTCCCAGAATTAATGGCACACTCAGTCTTGCGTGCAGTGTCACACAGTCACCAGAAGTAGTGTGTATCCACAAAAAGCTACTGTCTTGTCTCCAGAAAATTCCCCAGTCCACAGGAAGTGAAATGACAGCATAACAACAAATGCAAAGTCTCCCAGAATTAATGGTGTACTCAGTCTTGCGTGTAATGTTCACACACAGTCACCAGAATTAGTGTGCATCCACAGAATGCTACTGTCTTGTCTCCAGAATATTCCCCAGTCCACATGAAGTGAAATGACAGCATAACAACAAATGCAAAGTCTCCCAGAATTAATGGTGCACTCAGTCTTGTGTGTAATGTTCACACACAGTCACCAGAATTAGTGTGCATCCACAGAATGCTACTGTCTTGTCTCCACAAAATTCCCCAATCCACACAAAGTGAATGACAGCATAACAACAATTGCAAAGTCTCCACACTCCACACTCCAATAAGAACTAAGTGCCCAGCTGCTGTTGTTGGAGTTACATGTAATGCTGCTGTTGACCTGATTGTGATGTGATGATGCACAGTGTCTTGTCGAATGGTGTGCAAGAAGCATAACCTGACCATTGAGTTTACCATCGAAGATGATGAGACTGAGAATGCTGTTGGTTGCCAAAGTGTGCTGCACTGACCCCAACAGGAAGCATGCCCTTTGTGTGTACACTAATACTTTCCTTGGTAACTTGATTAATGTACCTGCCTGGCACAATCATTGTTTTCCACAGAACCTGACCATAACTGTGTTTTATATATATATATATATATATATATATATATAATTTGTTTCTACATATATACATGTAATCATTGTTTTGTTTTGTGTCACAGGTCACATAGTCACAATTGGTGTATGCATTTCTGTGCTTGATGAGGAATTGTGGCATTGAAATACTGTCAAGCCAGTGAAGGTAAGTATTTTTTTTGGGGGGGGAGGGGGCATTATTTAAAAAATGTTAAAAAAGATTCATCAATGTTTTGGTCATCTTTATAGGTCTTCAGCATATCATCAGAACTGAAAAAAAAAATTAACTGTTGTGATTCTTGAAGAATGTGATTTGTCTCTTGATGAGTGTCTGATGTGACATAACTAATGATAATAAACTGTATGTGAATGCGAATACCTATGGCTGTACTTCCCTGACCTGTGCCACACAAAATTACCCGGTTTGAAAACTCTTATTAATGAGTATAAAGGTGAAGACGAGACCAGAGATACTACAAAACAGGCTTACATGCAACTGACAACCAAAAAACATACAGTCTTGTGATTCATGATCATGAATCATGACCGTGAAGATGATGAATGTTATTCATCATGGAGTCGGAGTCGTGATGAGTGTCTGGTGTGACATGACTAATGGTAATAAACCATACGCAAACACAAATACCTACAGCTGTATTTCCTTGACCTGTACCATACAAAACTACCCAATTTGAAAACTCGCATTAATGAGTACAATGGTGAAGCCAAGAACCGAGATACTACAAAACAGGTTTATATGCAACTAGGCACTAGGTGTCAGCGTGGCTCAGTTGGTAGCACATCTGCCTCTGGACCAGAAGGTCATGGGTTCTCGTCCCACACCGGGATTGGACTTGCACCTAAAAATTGCTGGCATCCGAGTGCAGTATTAGGGGGTGCTGTACTACTGGGGTGTGCTGTCCTTCGGATGAGATGTTAAACCGAGGTCCCTTCTGCCCATCCTGGTGGGTGTCCAGGTGGAAGTAAAAGAACCCAGGGCACTCTTCGCAAAGAGTAGGGAACATTCCAGGTGTCCTGGCCAACATTCCCCTTCCCATAAACTGGTTCATGCAATTATCCAGGCTGTGTGTGTGTGATATGGCTGCCACCACACATTCAGTCACTTCACTACCAGTCTAGCATTGCTTGTAAAGCGCTTTGGATGTATGAAAAGCACTATATAAATGCTAATTCTTCTTCTTCTTCTTCTAACAACCAATAAACTTACAGTTTTGTGACTTGCAAATCGTGATTGTGAAGAGGAAGAACACGATTTGTATAATGAGTGACTCGTGATGATCGCCCTGACTTAAAAACATACATTAATGAGTACAATGTTCATGCCGAGATATGCACCACACCAGTATGAAGGGAAGCCAAACAAACAACTGTGACTTAAGTTACAGATAGAATTTGGGCCCTAAAGAGATGCAAATGCACAAAGAGATTAAGATTGTGCTGCGCACTCAAGAGATGCAGACACAAAGGCACAACAACACTTGACTAGTGCTCACAAGTCACAAATCCAAATCTTGAAAAGAATACTTTTGCCGTTGGGGGTGAACTGCAGTAACAGTCCAAAACCACGATAACACAATCCACAAAGCAGTACAAATCATGCAGCTGCAGTGGATAACAGGTTCACACTGCTGCAATTACCCTGTGCCACAATAAAAGGTGTCTGTGATTTGATGGTAACCATCGCACACACACTCATACACACACTACAAGTAATGCGTGGCAAATTGAAAACTTCAGTAATATAACCAAATCTTTTCAACAAACTGAAATTATGCACTGCTGTACCACAAAAATCAGCAAAAAAGGGTAAGAACTATTGAAAATATTACTGTGTGTACATTAACACAGTTATACAACGAAAACATAACCAAAACACAAAGACTGCCCTTTTCTCCCAGTTAATCTAGTTACACCACACAGATACGCCCTTCCCCAAAGCACACTTCAAGTGTCTGTCAGTCAGTACACAGACTGAATGTTTTGAAATTAACATTCAAAATCTACACACAACAAACACTGGCGATATGAGCACAGGAGGGTTTCTATAACGATGTACTAAATTTTGAGGTAAAAAAGGCCTAAAAGGCTTTTAACAGCTTTATAGGATTTGAATTGCAGTGCTCTGTCAGCAAACTGTCTCCAGCTACCACTACACACACTACACAGAACTGAGGCAGTGCAGAACAATCTAGGGCCCGTGTGACCTGCAATCCCATGAATCACTGCAAAATTCACCTTGGAGCGCAACAACAAGGCGAAGTGATGTGAAGTATATTGATTTCAACGTACTTCGCATTAAAATTGGTACAGAAGTGGTTGGGGGAAGGTGAAGTAATGCGAAGTGCATTAAAATCACCGACTTCATATTCCTCTTCATGTACTCCACTTCGCATTGCAGATTACTTCACGGATTCATCACCACTCCGCTAATTGCTTCATGGAGTGAATTTCGACCACTTCACCCACCTCTATTCAAGTATATATGCATATTGTTCAGTTGTTCCTAGCCCACACAAGACAGATTATTATGTTTTCAATGCTGAAATGCTATGTAACTGCTGTATTGCTTTCTGTACAGGCCAGATTTTATACAGTCTTCTATGTTTTAATTCTATGATTTAATTTCTCTCTATTATGTATTTTAAATTGTTGTACCACCCCTTTCCTTTTCGCCCAGGATGCATCTGGAAATGAGCTGTTGTAGCTCAATATGCCTTTCCTGGTGAAACTTGTCAAATAAATAAGTAAATAAATAAATAAAGCCAGAGTTTTTCATAAAAGAAATGCATCCTACCATTGATCTCCGGAGACTGGGTTCGCACCTCACCACTAGAGTTTTCAAACCATGTACATGTCTATTGGCCTGCTGTTTATGCAGCTGGTATGACAGCAGAGACCAGGCCTTTTCCCCCCATCTCAGTACCTATGCTGTAGGCACAGCACTGCCAGTTCCACTTTCCTAATTGTCAGGGAATTGAGCTGCATATGAAGATCACATAATTAAAGCAATGTGGGGGGAGGAGTCAGATCTGTGATTCTGGCAGTTTTTAAGTTCCTTTTCCTTGTCCCACAACTGATTTTTCAAGATCATGTTGCTCCTGCTCCCATTTACAGTAGTGGGCTGCAGAAAAAGCTATAATCCACCCACCTAGGAAGGTCTTAACGGCCTCCCACAAAGTGGATTTTGAGGTGTCGCCAGTGCCGTTGATTTCAAAAAAGAAGGGAGCTTCCCTCCTAAGCCATGGAGGGGTGGATTCTTTATCTTGGAGCAAGAGGGGATCCAATTTAATTAAATAAAAAACTTAGGGTCCCCCAGCTAGCATGGGCATTAAGGGTGTCACAGGGGCAGAGTATCCGGGACCCCTCCAGAAATGTGTTCCCCCACAAGGGCCAGCATAAAAGCAGTGGGGTTGTAATAAAAAAAATGTTGCTCTTTTCTGCTGTGCCCTGGCTGCCTGCACTCCATTCTGGACCCCCCCTTTCACGAAAGTAGCATGAGCCATGGGAGCATTTTTTCAAAGTCCAGCACATGCTGTACTGTTGCAAGCAAGTCAGGTTGCCAGGGATACAGCGTCCCAAATTTTGGTGAGTTGAGGCAGTTGAGCAGTGGCCAGCACAGTGGATGGCTGTGTCGCCATGCTGTGGGCAAGAAAAAGCCTGAAGTAAGTGCTTTCTGGCACTCCAAAAAGGAAAGAGCTGCCTGTCTGTCGTGGTGTAAGGGAGAGAGAGTGGACACAGGTCAGCAAGCACAGAGTAAGGGCTTACCTGTGGTCTGCCTCTCGTCCCTCCTGGTGCAGATGTCAGGTCCTGGTCAGTGCAGTGGTCCAAAAGTGATGCAACGGTTCCAGTCACATTCCTCCGGTGCCATGGTGTGGGCTTTGTTTAGCCCCTTTTATTATTTTTTTTGTTAGTCTGTTTAAAAGTAAAGAAAGTTTCCCCTTCTTATAATGTGACTGAGGAGCAGTTGTAAGGTATAAAGCTCAGAGGGAGGAACAGAGAGCGAGAGAGAGGACAACAAGGCCCCCCACCACCCACCTCAGAGCCTATGGTTCAGCCCACGTTCCCTCCCACTGCCAGACTTCCCATCATCACTGTCTTCACCCCAGGCTGGGGCGGTAGCAGGTGGCAGCACAAGAAGAGTGTTGACCACCTGAAGATAATTTCAAATAAATAAAAGGTTTTTTTTAATAGCTTAAATGTGCCCACGGGTGTAGGTTCATCTGAGAGCTGAGGGGACGGGTCAGTGGGCCTAAATGTATATTTTTTTTTAAAAAAGGATTTAGGCATAGAGATACCCAGGGGAGGGGCAAGGGCACAGAAGCCCTTAGGATAATCTAATTAATATTAATGAGAGGAGTCCCAGAGGCGGAGCTAAGGCAGGGTCAAAGGCAGAAAGGCCCTGACTGAATTAAAGAATTATTTAAAGGGACAACGTCTTGGGGAAGAGTTAAAAGGGCAAGGCAAGCCCTGCAATTTAGAAGGGGGCCAGTAAGGCTAAAGTAAAGGAAGGGCTAGCAAGCCCAGGTACCCTGCACCTCAAATGACACACCTTGGTCCCCAAGCTATTGAAATAGGGGTCCGCATCCCAGGAAGTGGGAGGGTAGTTATGGGACCCCTGTCGTTTTGAGCTTTGGGAGCTCCTTAATCAGGCTGGCGTGGGGCAACTGGGCATTTGAGGCATGGCAGAGTGACAATACATCTGAGTCTTTACCTGAACTGTGTTTATTGCTTGAAAACTGCTTGCACAGTGTTTCTTGCCCCTGGAACTGGTCAATTGCCCCAAAACCATTCAATTGCCCTTGGTACTGGTCAATTGCCCAAAACCATTTGTTTGCCCTGGCAAATGGTCAATTGCCTCTGAAATGGCCAATTGCCCTTGGAACTGGTCAATTACCCCGAAACTGGTCAACTGCCACAAAACCATTTGTTTGCCCTTTCAGCTATACCAGACTTGTCATTCGTATCGGGTAAATTCCCAAGACTCTGGAAATCAGCTGTAGTTACCCCTGTTCACAAAAGCGGGGACAAAACCATACACTCGAATTATCACCTGATATCGGTCTGCCACCCCTCTCCAAGGCATTAGAATGCATATTATCTGATCAATTGACTGACTATCTAGACAAATACAAACTGCAATGCCGTCAGCAACATGGATTCAGGAAGCTACAAAGCACAACTACCAGTCTTCTTGAATTCACTGGCTTTATTCACAGTTCCCTTGATCTGGGAATATTGGTGGGAGCTATTTATATAGACCTCACCTAGGCCTTCAGCACCATGAACCACAAACTGTTCCTAACCCAACTGGCCACCATACGTCTTTCCGCTGAATCAGTTAGTTGGTTCAGGAGCTACCTCACAGGTAGAGAACAAAAAGTAAAAATCCATGAAACTTTATCCAAAAGTAGGCCAGTTACTACAGGAGTACCCCAAGGCTCAATTCTCAGACCACTGCTCTTTAGCCTATTTCTTAACCAGCTCCCTAGCCGCACAGGAAAATATTTTATTATATGCTGATGATGCAGTACTATTCTCATCTCACCCTGACCCTATTGTTCTAGAAAACCAAGTGCAGGCTAATTTCACAGCAGTAGAAAAATGATTCCTTAGATCTAAATTACTTTTAAACTACAAGAAGATGAAAACCATGTTATTTGCCTCTGCCCATAACAGACACAGGTCTTACCAGCTCCAAATATGAAACAACTTAAATACACCCCTTGAAATGGTGAATATATTCAAATACTTAGGAGTCACTCTTGATAGTGCATTAACTTACTCTCACCATATTGACCTGGTAGCCAGGACAGCAAACGATAGGTTTGATTTGCTCTTCAGGAACAAAAACTGTCTAACTAACAAAGCAATGAGAACCGCGTCACAAGCTCCATGCTATCAGTCATTGACTATGGCTTGGCGGTATATGGTGCTGCAACACCCTCAGACCTCAAATGCATCAAATCTACACTCAATAAGGCTTGTAGGCTGGTCCTGGGTGCGGATAGGCTGACTCACTTGTGAGCTATATATGCTCAGTCTGGCTGGCTGAACCTGGGTAGTAGAATACAATATTAGGTTTGCCTTATTGCTAGGAAGTCAACACTAGGGCTCACCCCACCTGGTGTGTTAAACCTCCTTAGCCCTCAAATCTCCTCCAGAACCATGAGAGGTGCAAAAAACCATACACTAAAAGTCCCATTCCACTGGACCTCTCAGGGTCAACGCTCCTTCGAATACTGTGCGCCGCTGTGGCTCAATGCCCTAGGAGAGGAGGCACATAAGGAACTCAAGCTGGGGCCATTTAAATCAAAACTTCATATGTTTCTAGCATCTTCCAGTGACTGACTGTGGGACCTAGTCCTCTCCCTTGCCCCCTTATTTAGTCTCCAATCAACATGTCCTAGAACTCCTCCCTGTCTCCCCTCACTACTTACCTCCATATCCTGGGACCCTGGCCCCCTCTCCTCCTTCTTACCTTAGCAAGTGCTTTCTGCCACTCACTCTTAATATTGAATCACCTTTGTGCCCCCACGGTCCCACTCCCTCAACCAGCACCTCCCCCGTCTTCATCCATATTCATCCTCTTCCACCTCCTCTCTATTACCACTAGCCTCCATTCTCATCTCCCTTAACCTTCCCTCTCTCTCTGTACCCTATTCTCATTTGCCCCTCTCCAATTTCTCCTCTCCCTCTAGTCTCTTGTAACAAAAAAAACTTTCTCGTTTACATATTTGTTCTCCCAGCACTGAGACAATAGATCTGATTATATGAACATATGAGCATATGAAAATGCCAGCAGAAATAAGCCTCACGGTCTGTCGAGTCTGCTTAATTGTGCAGCTAACCCCTCATCATGCAGCTGCCCTAATCATATTTTATTTATTTATTTTATTTATTTATTAGGAAAGTCAGAAGTACATCCTTTAAGCTAAGAGATCCTTTATGAAGGATCTACGTCATACAATAAAAGGGGTATCTTGCCTGTGTTTTACTTTTTGTATAATCCCCCATTTTAAAATTTGTCTTATTGTCCTTCCACAAAGGATTGTAACCTGTTCCTATGTTTCTGTTCATTTTTTTATTAACTGTTTGAACCTATGTTAATTTTGTTATTTGTTATTAACTGATGTGGAACCTCTATAAATGAGCCCTTGGCTCAAAGGTATTTCTGAAATAAATAAATAAGCTGGTCAATTGCCCTGAAACTGGTAAATTTCTCCAAAACTGTTTGATTGTCCTTGGAACTGGTAAGTTGCCCCTGGAGCTGGCCAATTTATTTATTTATTTATTGAATTTTGTTGACCCAGTAGGCCCATTGAGATTAGAAGTTTCTTTTTCAGAGGTGACTTGGGGAGGGGGGAATACAGATGGTGATCAACTGAAACTGAACCAGATGGTTGGTGGTATTATTTTAGCAAATGGGGGAAATTTGGCCAGGCCACCAGGAAATGCCCCTACTCAGTCAGCAGGGGGAACCTTTGTCCCTCTGTCCAAAATGGCTGACAGTCATGCTGCAGGAGGTGGAGGTGGAGGTTCTGCTCTGCCTACGGACACTGAATTACTTAAGGAACCATTGTGTGATATTGAATCTGGGGCTCAACAGACAGATGTACTGTAGAAGGCTTGGATAATCCGGAAAATACCAAAGGAAAAGCTTGCAACATTACAACTGACTTAAATAGGATTGGGAACACCGACTTACAGGTCAGCCAAGAAGAAACTAATATTCCTGAAGCCCAGCTGAGGCAGATGTTCTTCCAGCATAAGCAATTCATTTTAAAACTACTACAAGAAGAAACAACTATGCAAGATGGCATCCCTGAAGCTGATTATTCTATGAATGCTGCCCCACAAGAATTCATTGGGAAGGAACCTGAGGTACTTACTACCTCCAAAATATTCCACAAACATTGCAACTGCATCTAAGATCTACATCCAGAATCTCTAATGAGTCGAATGCTGCCTGGTCTCCCGAAGCTGCAGGTTGGCGGCAATCATCAGAGGGACAACCCTTGACTTCACCCGGTCCCCTTTCCGCAGCTGAAATTTTTGAGACAGCTGCCAAGAACTTTTCTGCTAAGTCTAGCATGGTTCTAATAGACTCTTCCATGATAGTAGAACCTGTTACAAGTTATTCTGCACAACCACTAAACAATAAGAATACAGCCAGGTCCTTGGGAAATGCGATCCAATCAACGGGCCACTATGAACAGTGCACAACCCAAAGTAAGCAAACTTTTACTTCGGCTGCTGAAAAAGATAAATCAGAAACCACATTCAGAATGACTGATTTATTAAAATCTGTGGGGAAGCCTGCTCAGAGAAGGAACGCTGTACAATTAAAATTTTTAGGAGATACCTCAGCGGCTCCCTCACGAAGAACTGTTCTCCATGGTATGCTAAGAGACACTATCTAGATTAGCCCATTGGAACTGTTTGCATTTATTGACATCAAAGGAGAGACAGTTTATGATGTGAGTTTCAAGAATGTCCAAACGTTGGAAAAATTCTGGGCTCAATATGAGCTAGTGAAGCAAACCCCAGTATGGACTTCATTTATGTTGATCCCACTTACTAAACCACTGATAAAAGTTCTTACATTGTTATTCAGAAGTGAAGGGTCAACATAAATGACATCCAGTACTGGCTAAGAAAACAGTGTGATTTGTTAGATTCTCCTCGCTCTATTTTTGACAAGGATTTTGCCTGGACAGGGGATTGAAGATAAAAGTTCAGCTCAAGCAAAATGAACAAGGGGTTATCCACATTCCAGGTAGCTTCTATATAGGATGTGACAGAGGTATATGTTTTTGTCCTGTACAACCACATACATGTCACAAGTGTGGCTCTAGAGCTCACTTGAGCTATACTTGTGACCAGCCCAGGTGTACTTTATGCCTTGTCAGTTTAGGCTGTCTTAATGCAAGGTACTGTAATTTATGTGATGAACAAGGTCATAATTACCCTCAATGTCCATGGGCAGAGCACAATAGAGTTAGCAGGGTCCTGCATGACCACACAAACATAAATTTTTGAATCTCAAGCTCAGGTGCAGAAATGGCAAGAGGAGCTCTCTCTTGTAGTGCAAGGGCCGACGCCAGGTGAAAGTATGGAAATCACATGTTTGCAAGTACCCCCTCTCTCAGAACCCTCTGTCTCTCACTCCCCCAGGATTAGTGCGACAGTTGATCAGGTTTTAGAGTCTGTACTTCAGTCTTCTCAGGCTGAATCATCCCATCCTCAAGTACCGGTTTCGGTAGGTTGCATGCCTCCTCCCCCCCAAACTGAACAGCCTTTTGTTATTGTCCCTCCTTCTAAACGAGGGAAAGGTAAATGCAAATCAGAGTCCCATACACCCACAAAATTCATTATTACCCACAACACGTTTCAGATGTTAGCCAAGAAGGCAGTGGGGTGACACTGAAGTTGAGGAGGAGGATTCTGATTCATCTAGAGCCTCCTCCTCCTCCTCCCATATGGATTTCTCTTCAGAATCTGGCAAGGATAATCCTCGACTAGAGAAAATGCAGAAAAGCGCAGTTCCCTCATAGGTAAATTTGAGGGCCTATCCACAAGAGCTAACTTTAATTGGAAAAGTTTTCCTTTTCCGGGGTCAAATGTAGCTCTAAACCTTTCAGTGACTTCTTGTAACTATGCCAAACTTAACTCAAATTTGATGCTGCACTCTGAACGTGTGCAGTATAAATTCATTTCGCAAGCAGCTTTCCACTTTAGGTTTTTTACTAACGTTGAAGCAGGATTTTTATTTTATACAAGACACCAGGCTTAAACCTAGGCAAGAGGTCACACAGCTTACAAATAGGTGAACAGTAGTGCCCTCTTTGTGGTTGCATAGGAAAGATACTGTACTTGCGACAGAGTGGGTATTTTATTTTTTGGTCACCAATTTAAAATTTCTAGGGTAGTAGATGTGGTTCCTGGGAGGGTTATCCTAATTGATGGAAAGTATGGTTTAATACATTTCTGATTAACTAATACCTATACCTCGCAAAGTATATCAGCCAGGTCTGCTTTATTTCTTAAAATACAACCTTATTCGGGGGCGGAGCCTTGCAGCCAACATGGTGGCTCACTAATTTCCACTAGAGAGACCGTGTCAACCCCTAATCACCCATCCGGTGGGTCCAGCCATTTATTCTGCTTGAGCAAACTAAGCATCATTAACCAGAATATCGGAGCTTCAAAACAAGCTGTTTCCCATAAAAATCGTCCAAGGCATCGTGATCCTGCATCGTGTTTAGTAGACTGGCAACTCCATGTGGTGCCCACGTTCTAGGCCTCAATTGCAGCACCACCCAGTCTTCATGGCACTCATTCTGAAGCATGAGAGATGGACAGAACTCTGGAGAGGGCAGAGGGGGTGATAGCCACATCAAGCTCCTCCACCAGCAAGGCTCAGGATATCGCAAAAATGACGGCGATGCTGAGCAAAGTCTTGCAGAACACAGCTGAATTAAAACTTTCCTCCTCGAAAATAAATGAGGACTTACAGCTGTTAGCTCTTTGAGTGGAGGGCTCTGAAAAATTGACTAAGCTGCAGTCTGAGCAACTCTCCCAGCATGATGGATATATAAGGGAACATCATGGGCAGATACAGTACTTGCTGTCCAAAATGGACGATATGGGAAAATAGGGCTTGGAGGCAGAGTATAAGAATCATGGGCATTCCTGAAGTTATGGAGGGCAAGGACATGATTTCTTTCTTGAAGATGCATTGCCAGCAATGTTAAAATTGGAACACAAGGAGCCCCCAGAGATAGAGAGGGCCCATCGCTCCCTTGCCCCCAAACCAAAGCAAGGTGAGCACCCTCACCCCATATTGTGCTAATTCTTAAGAGATCCTGTGAAGGAGCATTATCTTAGGCTGGCAAGAGACCTGAAAAATGTGACATGGCAGGGGTGCTCAATTCAGCTCTACCAGGACTACTCGCAGGAGCTTGCCAGGTGGAGAAGAGCATACGCGGGAGTGAAACAACAGCTTTACAAGATGGGCATTACTACTTCGCTGAGATACCCAACTATGTTGAGAGTCCAGTACAATGGTGTTTTTTTTATATGTTTAATACCCTGGTGAAGGTGGAGCAATTTCTACTAGCAATCCAGCCAAATGGGCAAGATCTGAGACAACCCCTGCAACAGCCATGTGGCACTACATGGCAGAACATGGAGGTCTCCCCTGTATCCATGGAACTAATGACTGGAGCAGTGCAGAAGGAAGCAGATCCAGGAGAGGAAGGGCATAAAGTCCAGAGGGGCCAATTAAGAAAGCCTGGAAGGGACACTCCAAATAAAAAGCCTATGCCCAAGAGGAATAGATCCAGACGTTGCCAGAGGCTGCAAAACCTATTGGATGACAGCATGATTTCCCCTTCAGGTACACCAGTCAAGGTCTCTGACAGATATGAACCCCTGAGAGATCTGGTTCCAATGGCCCTGGATCTACTGGGGAACCCTGAAAGTCTGACGCCCGAGGATCTCACGGACCAGAGCTTGCTGATAGACTGGACCCCCTGTGCAATGACTGGGCTGAATGTGGAGGGGAGCTACAGGATGAAACTCAGGCACTAATCTGAAATGCAGGGCTTGACTGTTCTTAGCCCAGGCTCAGTAATCAGGTTCCTTAGTACCTGCGGGGGGGCACTTTTCCTCCCTCTTGGGACATAGGCACACACCGCTCAGTGCGAGATGGCATTAGGGAGTTCACATGGGCTTAACTCTTCACAGCAAGACACATCTCAAAAGCCCTGTCTTGAGCAGGCCCTGATCTTCTCCACCAAGCAGCCAGCTACAGTTTGCAGTGGATCTGACATTTCACATCAGTTGCTTGTTACAATTAAAAGTCTGAGTGCACCTGTTAATGCTGTTCCCTGCCTAACATGTTTTCTTTGCAGGAATCAATCCATCCCCGGCTAGGTAGAGGGTGCTTGTAGGTGGGGTTGCTGTCCCCAGTTAGGTGGCTTTCATTCTGTTGCAATATGCGACGGTGCGAGCTGGGGACAGCACCTTACTTTCAGGTGATTCAAGGGACTGCTGCTGATGTTTTCATATTAATATGGATTTATTAGCAGTGGCCAGTCCCTCGTGCATAGAATATGGTATCTCTGCTGTCCGCTGCTCGAAGGCTGCTGCCTAGCTATCATCCGCGGCTGTGTGAATGGGGGATAGAGCTATATTCTCAAGCTCTAAAAGGGACTGTTTTGCGATATGGATGGATTCCCACTAAGATCTCAGTGGGAATTGCTTATGCCACAAAGTATTTACTGTTTTTTCCAGGCATAGGTTATGCCAATACAAGGGAAATAGTTTGGCTTAATAAATGGTATTACACAAAATGCATGTTCCTGATTTAGCAGATTAAATAGGGGATCACAGGGTCCTGTTGAATATTAATTAAATGGGTTTGTTAGTGTCACAAATAGAGGAATGGTTGACGGTCAATGGTAAAGTGCCAAGCTCTACACCCAGGCGAGGCTCTCCCAACCATGGGCTACTTAACTCTCTAGTGGCTGGGTCATGCTGGGGGACCCTCTTAGGCAATGGTATGGCACTGGTGTTAAGGTTTTGGAAGGTAAGAAAAGGAATAATAGAGGTTACGATGTCTGATCACGGTATGGTTAGTGGGTCACATAGGGTTGAGTGTTGGGGGAGTGGATGGGTTTGGTTCCAGTGCAAAGGTTCCAGTGGTAGTTTTCCTGCACACAGGTTAAGCCATTTTTTTGCTCCAGCTAGGGGCTCAGGAGATATTAGTGAAACTGAATTATGGCAGGTAAAGATATGGTGATGGCCACCTCCTAGAATGTGAGGGGTATGAACTCAACAATTAAAAGAAATAAAATCCTAGCCAGACTTAAATCCCTAAGATCCCAAATAGCCTTCTTGCAGGAAACTAAACTGAATCACACCGAAGCTCAAAAACTGGTGAGGGAATGGGTGGGTTGGGAGGTCCATAGTGCAGCCAATAAAACCAGAGGAGGGGTATCTACATTATACCACAAAAACCTAAAATGGAAGGTGCTGGAGCATAGAGTGGACAAGGAAGGAAGGTGGGTCCTTGCCAGGGTGAATACTCCCATGGGAATGATTCTACTAGCAAATCTATATGCCCCAAACGAAGACTCCCCAGAGTTCTTTCAAAAACTCTCACAAGAATTAGTGGATATGGCAGCAGGGGAGGTGGACATCATGCTAGGAGAGAAATGATTTATTCTCTTATGGCTAGGTATAACTCCAGGCCTGATACACATACCTGATCCAGCAGGGCTCTACAGGACATGCTCACTCTGTATAAATTACAGGACATTTGGAGGGTAGCCCACCCAGATGGGAGAGACTACACATATTTCTCCAAAGCCAACCAAAAAGTTGCCAGCAGAACTGACTATTAGTTCACTTCCTCAAACATTTCGAGCAAGATCCTAGATGTCACAATAGCCCCTCTGTACATTTCAGATCACACCCGACAGACACTCTCTCTCTCTCTTGCGCCACCCATCCCTGCTCTAGGTCACTAAGTTAGAGGCTAGATCCCCTACTGTTACAGGAGAAAGATTTTAAGGAATGGCTAAAGGCAGAGGTTAAGACTTACTTCTCTGACAATCCACAGGGTCTGCCTCGGCGGCTGCCATATGGGAGGCTTTGAAAGCCATGGTGAGAGGCCGAATTATAAGCTATGCCTCCCATCACAGGAAACAGAGGGGACAAGAGACCAGGGAGTTGGAAAAGGCACTGGGGGATAAAGAAAATCTGTATAAGAGAGATCCCAAAAGACTGCACAGTCCATAGCTGCTGCATGACCTTCTGGCTCTGAGAATGAAGCTGAATACACTAGCTTCATGTAAGGCAGAACTTCAGCTCTTAAGACTGAAACACAAATATTGGGTGGGAGGGGAAAAAGCTGGGAAATTGCTAGCATACAGACTTAAAAAAGCAACAATCCAACAGGCATGTAGCCCAACTGCTGAACAAAAAGGGGGAAGAACACAGTAAACCTGGATCCATAAACAAAATCATGCTATCTTTCTATAACTCCCTGTACAGCTCTCACGTTACCTGGGACAAGACCAAATCTGAAAAATTTATGGAAGGCACGAAGCTTCCCAAGCTAACAAATGCCCAGCATGAACAGCTGGAGGGGCCTATAGAAGTGCACGAAATCAGGGATGCAGTTTGTAAGATGGCTCCAAGGAAAGCCCTGGGGATGGCTACTCAGCTGACTATTATAACGTAATACAAGAGACCGTCTTCCACCCCATGAGGGACATGCTACAAGAGACTCTACAAAAGAAGGTACTCCCTGCCACCCTTAGAGAGGCAATTATCATAGTCCTCCCCAAAAAAGGGAAAGACCCCACTGTTTCGGCAAGCTATAGGCCCCTTTCGCTCATTAATGTGGATACCAAGATCCCTGCAAAGGTGTTAGCAGCCTGTTTGGAAAAAGTCCTCCCCAGCTTGATCCACACCTCCCAAGTAGGCTTTGTGAAGGGCCGCAACAGTGCTGACCACCTCAGATCTCTGGTCTCCCTTATGCAAAGGGCAGGGCAAGTCCCCACTCCTGCTGTAGCCATCTTGGTAGATTTCGAGAAGGCCTTTGATTCAGTTGAGTATGACTTCCTTCATGCGATACTTCAACATTACATCTTTGGTAGTATCTTTAGGGGCTGGATTAAAACTCTTTTCACTACTCTTATGGCCAGACTGTTGACCAACAACATTCTCTCAGATCCAATCGAACTACACAGAGGTACTAGGCAGGGGTGCCCATTGTCCCAATGCTGTTTGTGCTAGTCATAGAAGCCCTAGCTAGTGCAGTGTGGGAGCACCCAAACATTAGGGGTATAAGTATAAGGGACAACTCATACAATGCCATGCTGTATGTGGATGATTGCCTCATTTTAACTGACGATTTCCTTGCCAGTGCAAAGCAAATTGTGGAATTTTTGTAATCCTTCTCAGACATCTCAGGCTTAAGGGTCAACCAAGGTAAAACAGAGGTCCTCCCTTAAAATGCACAGCTTACTTCTGAGGATATTTCGAAAGTGGGTTTAGCATGTGCCAAGGGGGGTATTAAATATTTGGGCATCAGGGTCAATGCTGATGTGTCGTCCCTGCCAGAGGTCAATCTTTCTCCACTAGTCACTAGCCTTAAAGAGCAATCTCAAAGATGGAAACAATTGAACCTTTCTCTTCCTGGAAAGGTGGCGGCAATCAAAATGATGATTGCCCTGAGGGTTTTCTATGTACTATCCTACCTACCAATTGAAATCCAGAAGAAATGGTTCCAAAAATTGGTCATCCTAATGAGAACCTTCCTGTGGGAGAATAAAATTCCTCACTACAGTAGAGCTAAACTTCAAGCTTCATGGAATGGGGGGGGGTGCCTTCCTCATTTCCAACAATATGCATGTGCTTTCTCGGTGGCTAACACCTCTAAGTTGTTTCAAGGGAACAGAGAAAACCTCCCAGCCAGGGAAGGAATTGAAAGAAGTGCCCTTCATGGGAACATCTTACAGGATACCTGGGCAGCCCCCTCCCATTTGAATTTTGACATTGGTTCATAATTAAGGCAGCCCACAGGACCTGGCACCAAATAGGGGCCATTAGTAAGACGTGCCTGAACCCAGGGAAGTTCCCTAACCTCTGGAACAGTCCTAGCTTGACAATTGACCAGAAACCCTTTCTGTGGGAGGATTGGAAGGAGAACCAGATTAATAGGCTGAAAGACATCCTAATGGGGTATGGATACACCCTAGACAGCTTTACTTCCTTGCAAGAAAGATACAAGCTAGAGAAAAAGGACTTTTGGAGATATCTACAGATGAGACACATTTATTCATGCTGGATTAAAAGAGGATGTCCTTGTGTTATATGTCAACACAATGCAAGGGCTTCTAACAATAAACTGTCTTTAGATACATGATTACAACTACAGAAGGGTCTTATGGGCCAGATTTATAGGTTTATGAGGGAGGACCTGCCAGACCCCGCTTGGCCGGACAAAGAGAAACGGCAAAGCATGTTGGGCTCTTCTATAACAGTGGGTGAGTGGAAGAGTAGCTGGATTACAGCTAAAAAGCCTGTGGAGATCCCCAGAGCTTTCTTATCCAAAATAAAATAGGACACCTCTGGTACTGCACTCCTGCAGTCCTAACAAAATGGGCTTAATACAAGATGACATATGTTGGAGATGTGATGCTAAAGGAGCAGACCTACTACATGTGATTTGGCAATGTGCCTCCATCTGTTCCTTTTGGTCTAAAGTACTTAAATGCTGCTCCATTATTCTTGGGTACAAGGTCCCTAACTTGCCAATGTTCTGGGTCCTGGGGATCCCCCCGACTGAAACCAGGCTATTGGGCTCACATCTCGCATGGCTTTTGCAGGCCTCTGTGGAAGCCAAATGACTACTACTTTGCAGGTAGTGAACCAAGGAGGTCCCTTCCCTCATGGCTTGACTGGTGGCCCTGGCTTAACTGGCTAGCTACTCCAGGCATATGCACCTAGCCAATGGCACCCAGCAAACCTACTCAGATAGATGGACCTTTTTATGCACTACATCCAGTGCTCCTGTCCCATTTCCACTGTCCTCCTAAGCAAGGACATGCTAAAGTCCCCTTGATGTCCATACCTACCCCACCTCCCACCCCTCGCCACTAATAACATATGTGTTAGGTGGAGGCTCTCCACCTATGATGCCACTCTTCCCTAGAAATCCTTTTGCTTTCTTATTCTTTAACTAGACTTGTCCGACATCCATACTGTAGGTTTTGTGTATTATGAATTGTATGTGACTACCTGACTGTGCTTCACTATGCAAATGTATAAATTGTTGTTTGTACTTCCAGTTCTGTTGAGCTATATGTTGTGTCTCTATAATTCAATAAAAAATGTAACTGCAAAAAAAAAAAAATACAACCTTATTTATATACCACCTAGCAGGTTTATTTTGGGGGGGGAAGTAACCAGCCATGCCTCCTGCCTGAGCGATTCAAGGCAGATCTTGTTCAGAAGCATTTTATCTTTGATGCAGCCAGAGGTTCTACCCCTCCTTCTCTGTCTTCAGCATTTTCCCCTTTGTGGTCTGGACCCTGCTTGGTTTGTGCCAGACTTCTACTTGTTTGTGTTGGCTTTCTGCTTGGTCTGTGCTTCTCTTCCTTCATAGTTCAGTATGTTGCTTCTCCTCTGGCTGCAGTCTGTGTTCTCTCTGTTGTTTGTGTCTGCTCACTCCTGCTTGTTTTTCCTTTTGTTTTACCTCTTTTTGGGCTTTTCTACTTTTCTAGTTTCCTGTGTCCCAATTACTTGTGTGTGCTATCCAAGCTTACCTACTGCTGTTCCTTACAGTTAGCATTCCCCATTTGCTTTTATCATACTTTAGCAATCCCTCAGTTTACCTACATTTGTTATCTATGTGCTTTTTAGTTCCACTTGCTGTTTCCCTGCCTGTAGTAGTCTCTCTGTGTACACCTATCCTTAATTGTTTACACCTGGCTCTTTAGTGACTGGCTCCACACAGCAGTTCCACCTTCCACCTTGTCAATTCCCCTACTTGCTTTTCTAGCAGTTTATTGTTGCTCTACTGCCATTTCCTCCTGCTTCCTTAGTTTAAATTTAATGGTATACATTACTCATTAACCCATTCTTGTGACATGCATGCTTGTGATATACCTCCATGAAGGTATCATCATTCTGGTTTGTCCAGTTTCATTCAGTTGTTTGCTGCTACCTGTTGACCTATGTGGAGGTCTCGAAAATTGAATTGTAGTTTATTTCTACACTCTTTCGGGGTTTGTTTTTGGTTGCCGTACTCAGAAATTTTGATTTCACAATAATTGTGGTGCGTACGACAATTTGAACAGTAACAATAAAATCTTTATTTCACCACAGTTATTTGGCTTCCCTCATAGTACTGGTTGGTTTGCATCCCTCATTTACTATGCAGCATTTCAGGAAAGAAAACAAAAAGTGTGACCTAAATGTGGGTCTTTATACACTGTATGCCCTAAGTGTGGGTCTTCATATATGTTATGATCTAAGTGTGGTTCTTAAAATATGTTCTGCGTCCTATGTGTGGGTCCTATGTATGTTACCTGACTTGTCACCTGTTGCCTTTCAAAATGGTTTTAACCCTTAGGCTGCCAGAAGATTTAGAACATATAGATTTGTAGGACATGTATACACGTCAGCGGCACAGCAAGGCTTAATACTAGATGCATGTCAACAATGCCAATAAATTACTATGTCTCAAGGCTGCCTTGCAGGCAATTGTCTCACTGTGCACCCATGAAGTCTACATCTTGAGCATGTGAAACTCAGAGAGGGGTCCTTTTTATCTGGCCCATAGTGGGAATGTCCTCACTTAAGGCAGAGCTTAAGCCATGCAGACATATTGGTGGCACCTCTTGATGCAGAATTTAAGACTTCAGCTGTGAGGGTTGGGGCCCTTCAGCCCAAGGGGGCTCCTTTAGCTTGCCAAGTGGGTTCAGTGGCACATTCTAAGCTATTCTCCCTACATCCACCTCAGGTTCACCTCATCTGTTCCTAGGCACATGTAGGTTGGCTGAGTGCCTTCAACAATTTATAGGAATCATAGGAACATACAGGGCATAGAATACTGAAGGTCCATGAAGCCTGCATTTGATCTAATTTTTATATCCTATCGGTTGCACAGTTTTTCAATAATTATCCAATTTTAATTCTTCCATACTTCGACTGCTTACAATTGCTTCTGGAAGTGAGTTTCAAAGTGGTACAGCCCTTTGATTGAACACATACTTCCTTTTATTAGTTCTACAGTTGTTGCTTTCCTCCTATCACCTTGGGGGGACATTACTCTTATGTGGGAGTACCTCATTGCTGCAGTGTGCACTCGCAGCCCTTCACAGCATTCCCAATAGAGGGACAGAGTGAGAGCTTTCCTCCAAATTGAATCTCCTTAATTGGGTATCTAAATTGCAGTTGCTGAGCCATCACTAAATATATCCCAAGCCTGGAGGGAAGGTGACCTGGGCCTTGGATCCCCAGAGGTTTCCTACCTGGGTGGAGTCTGAGAATCTGCATCAAAGGAGGAGAAGGACCTGGTATGATGATCACTAATGACCTGAAGCACTCCACACAGTGCAAGAAAGCAGCAGCAAAGGCAAACAAGCTACTGGGATGCATATCTAGGGGGATCAGTAGTAGGAGAAAGGAGGGAAGGCCGTATCTAGAGTATGGAGGTCAGTACTGGTGCCACACCTCAAAAGGACTTTAACCTGCTGGAGAAGGTCAGAGGAGGGCTTCAAAGATGATAGTGGGTCAGCAGAGTGGGGCATATGAGGAGAGGTTGGGGGCACTGAACATGTACTCCCTGGAAGACAGGAGAGAGGGAGAGAGAGGGACATGATTGGGACCTTCAAGTACTTGAAATGGATGAATAAGGTTGATAAGGAGAGTCTCTTTAAGGTGAATGACAATTATAACACTAGGGGGCACAGTCTTAAGCTGGAGGGTGGGAGGTTTAGGAGGGATATCAGGAAGCACTTCTTCACTGAGAGAGTGGTGGACACTTTGAATGCACTATCAGAAAAGGTCATCTCATTGAAGACAGTGGGTAGCTTTAAGAGAGGCTGGGATAGGCATGGGGGAAGTAAGGATCATGGGTAGGGAGGATGGGATGAGTGAGGAGAGAGGGCAGGAACATTAGCTCAAGCTGTGGATCCTGCAATACAAGCAGACTTGATAGACCAAATAGCCTTCTTCTGCTGGTGTCTTTGTATGTTCATATGTATGTGTCCCATGGCACTTCTCAAAAAGAGTACGTGAATTTTTATTTGTATAACTGACAAAACAAAACATGAAATCATACAATATTGTACATATAAACTAAACAGAAACTTAATAGTCATCCAAAAAGACTTCAAAAACTTATAAAACTTCACAGTATCTCTTGACATTTGATTTCCTGTTACTTTTCCTTCTTTAAACTTAAGAAGACTGTATTATAACATATTGATATTTGCACAACCACACATTATACAAATAAGTCATTGGCACTTAATAGTACCTCCTGTTTATTTTAATTTCAATAACCATTTTAATTCTACCCTCACACCCTTTGGATTGTTGTTTTTCCTCTCATTTATATTTTAGAGAATTTTTTCAATAATTTGAAAGCTTTTGCAGGTGGCAATACCCTTACTTCTTTGTAGATGTATTCTTTTATTTAATTTCTAATTATATTAAAAAGTTGATCCTGAGTTATGTGTTACTGTTGGATGGAAAATCTGCATACTGTACTTTGCCAGATCCAATACTTGAGAATTACAAAAAGTACACAAACAGTACTCCTGTTCAAGTTCTTCCAGTGATTTGACACAATTCAGAGAAAAAAGTGTCATAGTTTAAATACTGAAAGGTGAGACAGATCTCATTAGTTTTCACAATTTTCCAAAATTCTATTACATAACGGCATTCAAAAAACTGATGTGGAATAGTTTCTAAAGCTGTGGTGCAACTAAGCTTTGGACAATATCTTTCAGTAATTTCCTTGTGCTTTAAGTTATTCTTCACATTTATTTTTCCCTGTGTCCCTAGCCATACAATATTCCATGTCTTACATGGGATTCTACCCTCTGTCAGCATTTGGCAGATGATCCTTTTTTCTGTTTCATTTTTACCTTCAAAAGGTTCTGCCATGAAAAGATGTTTTACCATCTGTGTATATACATAGATGTGATCCGGTATGCCCTCTGTACGGCAACACTATCACAGCAAACATGTCAATGCTGACAACATCGACAGATCGCTGCAACAGTCTGCATGAGACCCCGACATTCTGTCTCCTGGTCCTGCACCCCCTCCCAGAATCAACTCTGACTTGGAGTTGATAATCTATAAGTTTGGTGTGTGTGTGGGTAGAGCTCCATGCATGGGGGGTTTGGGGGCGAAGCCCCCCTATAGAAAAAGAATCTGGTCTCCATTCGGATTTATGTCAACTGCAACTTGTGGTCAACATAAATCCGTCACTGTGATGTCGATCAACAAAACAGTTGTCAGTCTGGCACCAGAGATCTCATAGATCCTAGTGCATGTTTGTAAATATCCTTTTACACTCCTCACTATTTGAATTTGTCTATACTTTATTTTAAATGTTTGGGTAATCCATAAGTTTTAAGATTCTTAGATAATACAGTGTTCTGTCCCCAATAATTTAAAATAAGTTGTATTTTCTGTTATCCAAGCAGCCCAGGGTGTTTTTCATTTTATAGAATGGGAACTAAATTTGAGAAAATAATATACTAAAATAAAATACAATGGGGTTAATCATGCCAAGCCCTCCCTTGTTTTTATCTAAATAAGTAATACTTCTTTTAATGGGGTTCACCCAGTTTCCCCATACACAAGATATAAAACATCCTAGTATTAGTGACTCCAACTGCTTGGTATAGGAAGGATATGGCTAATGTATAGGAACATTTGTATTGAATATGTTTTGATAACATGAGTTCTTTTTAATTTCCCCATGTTCCCTTTTTGCCAAAATGCAATCCTGTGTAATGCTGTGTCTAATTTGTTTTTCCAGTTTATTTGTGACATATCACCTGGTCCTTAGTAAGCCTCTAATGTTTTACATGGTTCATACGTAATTGGGATGCCTTTGAAATGTGTTTCCTGTCTACTGTATCATCTGTTCCTATTAATAAGCAAAAACTTTCAGAATAATATATTTCTGCCCCTGTAACTTGAGAAAATGTCTGTAAAACCTTAAAAGTGTTTTCTCCTGAGGAAGTATCCCTCACTGTCAGTGCCCAATCTTCAGTATATGCACATATTTTGACATAATTTAAATTTGGAATATGTATCCTAGTTATTTCTCTGGAAGTATTCTAGATCCTGATTATTAGGTCTAAGGTGATAATGTACAGAATAGGGCTGAGTGGGTAGCCTTGTTGTAACCCCCTGTTAACAGCTTTCTTTTTTTCCTAACCATCATTGGAGTAGTGATATTAAGATTGCATCATATTAATACTTCTGAAGCCATGTACTGAACTTTGTAGGCACCCCATATCTATTTAAGCATAACCATACAAAATCATGAGACACTTTGTCGAATGCCTGTGATTGATCTAGGCTCAGAATTTGAGTTTTTCTATTTCTTTCTTGACTATGTTCTACTATTTCGCTTAAAAGAATTACGTTGTTGTTATTTTTCATTTTGGAATTGCACATCATTGAGATTTATGAATTATACTGGGCAGTACTGTATATTTGTTAGTCTTTTGCTTAATATTTTAGCCAGAATTTTAAGGTCTACATTAAGAAGTGTGATGGGTCTCTAGTTTTTAAGTAATGTTTTGTCCTCTTTTTTTAAATAACAGTAACACAATTCCTACTTTATTTCAGGAGGAATTAATTTTTTTCTGTAGCAAGGTGTTGTATACTTGCACCAATTCCTCTGAGCAGTGTTCCCATAACCATTTATTGAATTCTGGAGATAGTCCATCTATTCCGGAGGGCAGGATTTATTTTTGAAGTTTTAATGACACTCTCTATTTCTTGATTAGAAATTAGAGCTATTAACTTGGTTTTTTGTTCCTGGGATAATTTTTGGTAGATATATATTATTTAACCATTCTTGTACAATGTTACTTTTGGAAAATTCTGTTTCAAACATTTGTTTAACAAACATATCAATTTCATGTAGAATACCTGGTTTGTGGGAAACAATGTGTCCAGTGTCCATCTGCAATTGTGAGATATTTTTATTCTGTACTCTGTTTTCACAGTTTTCATATGGATTAATGATGTAGGATTTGCCATGAGTACTGAACCTTTGTTCTGCTTCTAAAGTTAAGAAGCTATCATACTGTAATGTTTTTAATTCCTTTTTTATGATTTTGATCTGAAGTGTAGCATTTGTTATACTTTCAGATCTTTCCTGCAAAAACTGTAACTGGGTCCTTAATTCTCTATATCTGTTTTGTTTAGTATAATTTTGGTTTCTAGATATGCTTTTGAGACAATTTGTAAAGTCTTTTTTGAAATCCAACCACCAGATTATGAGATTTTCATATAGACATAATATTGGTTTCCTAGCCAGATTAACTCTAGCAGGGTTTCTCTATTTCCATCCTGTTGTGAAAGATTGGTATTCATCCTCTATACTCTTTTTCCATATGAAACTTCTGAAATGTTAGTTAATGAAAGGTTAATAAGACAATGATCTGATGTGGCTACTGCTTGTTTTTTTGAATGCCTTACTGGCACTTTTTCTGATATAAAAAAAATAATCAATCCTCGAGAATAATTTTCTTTTATAGAAGTTGTGTGATTGCAGAGTTTTACAGGACCCTTGAGTGTACAGTATTTTAATTTTGTTTGTGCAAGTAAAGTTTTAAGGAAACTGACATCACAAAAAACTTTAGCAGTACGAATTCCTCTATCTGATCATAACAAGCCTCAACTGAAGTCTCCGATGAGTAATACTATCTTTGCTGTAAACATATATGGTTGTATGTCTTTCCGCAGATTTGGTTTGAGGTGCATAGCAATTTATGAGGCAGAAAACTTGTTCTTTAAAACAAATGTCCAGTAAGAAAGCTCTTCCCTGATGGAGTTCTACCATTTTTAATATTTTAACCCCAAAATCTTGAAAACAGATACCTAACCCACTATAGAGTTCTGTTCCTAATTACCAGAAACTGGGTACCCATTCCCAATCAGTTGCTGCTCTAACTGTTTCAGTTTGCAAATGTAATCTCATATTTTGAAAGAAAATCACATCATACCTATCGGTTTCAAAGAACGAGAAGGTCGTTTTTCTTTTCTTTTTTCCTTTTTGACACTATTTGCATTTAGAGAGGCAGCTGATAAATCAAACATTTAGGTTTATTGTGGACCTCAGATTTTTTAAAGCTAAATAGTAGGTATCATTTTTGCCTTTGATCTGGTACCCCAATTTCTTTCTTTACCTTTGCTGTGATTTTTGCAGGGTCCTCATTCTCTGAGGATTACTCAACTATTGAAGTGGTATCTGAAAAATCTTCCATCCTGGTATCTCCCCACTGTAAAATGTCATATTTATTTTGTAGCTGCACTGTGCTCAGAGACACTTTCTCTGGTCTCCCTTTACCTTGTGTTACCCATTGAAGGGGATTAGGTCTGGGGTGGCATATCTGGTAAGGATCCTGTATCTTCAGTGTGTTCTGCCTGTGGGGGCTAGTTCCGTGCTATAGCTTGCTTTCTCTCTCTGCTCCTCTGGCTGAGTAAGGGAGTTTTTTTGAGAACAACAAATAATATATACATCACAAAAGGTAAATCAGTGTTGAAAACAATTTCCATTACATACACAAACATAGGAAAAGAAACATAGCAAATCCTAAACAATGGAAAATAAAAATAAAAATAAGCCTATGAGGAGCACCTTCTGCATTGTACCCCACACCATTTCCTTAATCCTGTTTAGACATTTGGTACAAAATATGCAGCAGGACAGGAAAACATATTCTGTTATATCCTGCACAGCTTTCAGAATCTCATACATTTTCACATCCTTTGTCTATAATAAAAAATTCAAGTAACTGGTATATTGTCCGTAATCCAGGGCAAATTCCTCCAAGATACCTGTAATTGAGCCTGCATCATCATTTTTGCTTCTGCATGATAGGGACAAAAAACTATGAAATTATACCAATCTATCAGTTCTTTAAGTAGGATAAATTGTTGTTGCAGTGTATAAAGACGTCTAATATTCCAAACATACCATTTAATAACCAGCAATATAATATGCATTGTATGCCTACTCCATTTGTTTCCAAATCCTTGATAATATCCATACATTAAGGCTTCATAAGTTATAGACTGGAACAAGTGCTCTTGCCATGTATTGGCTAATAATTTCAAAAAACACTTTAATACAGGAGCAGGAAAAAATACAAATGCTCCATTGTTTCTAATGATGGACTACGTTGTAATGGAATGGAATGGAAAATTTATTTATAAAAAGTGCCTTTACAAAACCGAGACGCTTGTACATAATTCATCAAAATAAATCAAAAACAATTAATTAAGACCATAAATAAATAGGTTAAAACTCATGGTTGCAGCATTAAAATTCAGTATATGCCAGACTAAAAAGAAATGTCTTCAGTGCTACTTTAAAACTTTGGATTGTCAGACAATCTCACACCTAATGAGGTAGAGAATTCCACAGAGTTGGGGCAGTAAAACTGAAAGATCTGACCCCAGATGTCTTAAAATGAACCCTGTGAATCTCTAACAATCTCTCGTCAGTGGATCAGAGAGAGCTGGAGTGACAGTAGGGAAAAAGGGATAAAGGAGATCTTGCAGGTTACCAGGTCCCTGGTCATGTAGGGCCTTATAGGTCAGCAAACTGACTTTGAAGGTGATCCACCATTGTACTGGCAGCCAATGCAGGCTGCAAAGCACAGCCATTATATGACTGGTCCTAGATGAACCAGTCAATAGCCTGGCTGCCACATTCTGCAAAAGCTGCAGGCAGCGGATATCAACCCCGGTAACCCAAGGTAAAGGGAGTTGCAGTAGTCAAGGTGGGATGTAATGAAGGCATGGATCAAAGTTGGAAGATCATTGGAAGGAACCTGGTACTTCACCCAGACAATATTCCCCAGATGGTAGAAAGAGGTTTTGACAACTGCCAACACCTGAGATTTAAGTGTCAAACAGTCATCAAACATAATGCCCAGGTTCCGCACCTGGTCTGAGGTAATTAGATGAATACCCCCAAGCCATAGACCTGAAGGCGATCCCGCCAACAAACCCACCTCCCAGCAACATTCTGCTCTACTGCATAGTCTGTCTTCTTGCTGTTTGTCTTTGTGGTTTGCTTTAACATTCATTTTATTATGACAGCCTAACCAGTGAAGATCCCATAGTTTTCATGGAATTCTGGGTTCTTTGGACAACTGTAATAAAGATGCTCTGTATTGTACAGGGCAGTGTGGATATGTCTCGTTCTTGAAAACAGTGTGCAATTATCCAGTTATACATTTCTTTTCTGGGCTTAGTAATTGCCATTTGTTCTGTAATATGCCAGGTTTTCATTTAAGAAAACACTCTCTAATATAATTTGGAGCATTCACTGAACATTTGAATTAACTGAGATTGCCATTTTCCCATTGTTTAAACCACATTTCACATGATGCAACTAAAAGAGGTATCCAACTTTGTCCTCTATAAACTAGATAGGCTAAACATTTGTGTGAAAAAAAGATGCAGTTAAAAAGCACTATGGGGTTAACCATCCTTAATCCTCCTTGCTTGACTGGGAGGTAAGTGATATTATGCTTTATGGGGTTCAGCCTGTTGCCCCAGACTGCTTGGAAAAGGGTGCTTAGAATAATGGTTTGAGGGACCTGGGGGCATAACTTACGTAAAGAAAGAGTTGTATTAGGTAAGATTTAATGAGATTCATTTTTTTTCAGTTTCCCTAGTTGCCATTTCTTCCACTGAGCAACCATTGCTCTCTCTTATTGTATCTTAGGTTCCCAATTAAATCTATCTAAGTCAGTGTAACCATATATTATACCCAAAATGTGAATTGGTTCTGAGGACAATTGAATGCCTGCAACTTCAGTATGCTGAGGGTCATCTAGATGTCCTGATTGGCAGCCTTTATATTTTGTTAAGTTTAGGGTAGCTCCAGCTTGTGTTCCAAATGTATTGCATTGTTATATAGCTTCTTCTGCCGAAAGGTGGTCTGCTACTAAACAACAGAGATCATCTGTATAGGCAATGGCATTATGGGGGATATTCATAGCTCTCATGTTGACAGGATGCAATGTAGGAGCAGAATTCAAAATCCTTAGTAAGGGATCTATGCAGAATGTATATAATAATGGGCTCATGAGACATCCCGGCCTGACACCTGTCTTTATCAGAATCATAGGGCCCCTCCCACCTTTTATGATTGGTGTGACCGAAGCCGTTTTGTATAAGCATCTAATCCGTGAGATGAACTTCTGTGGTCTGCCATAAGACTTCAGAGTGAGCTACAAAAAATCATGATTCGCAGAATCAAATGCTTTAGTTTGATCCAATGATAGTATAAATCTTGAAAGTGTGTTTCTAGTGCCATGCTCAAAAAGCTCTCTTAGTAACAGGAGATGTTCAATAATGTTTCTTCCTGGTATGGCACACGTTTTATTAGGGATTTCGCAACAGTGAGTAATTGTGAATTCAAAATTTTCATCAGAATCTTGCAATCCATATTAAGAAGACTGTTTGGTCTCCAGTTATAAATGTCTTGTTTATTTCCTTTTTTATACAAGTAAATTAACATCCCTTTTGTAAACCTTAATGATGGAGAATTTTCATGTAATATGGTGGTGAAGACCTTGGCTAGTTCTATGGCTATGTGAGGGCCTATGAGTTTATACAGTTCACTGGTCAAACCACCCTCATCTAGGGCCTTATCTGTGCCAAGAGATGCAATGGTTGCTTCAACTTACCCAGGCTTTATATCATTGTACAAACCCTGTTCCCATTCTGCCTGGAATTCTGGGAAAACTACTTCTTCCAGAATATTATCATATAAAACCTGAGTTGTAGCCATGAAAAGAGAGTGGCGGTGTGTTGTGTTACTATATATAGTGTTTCCTTTATATCTGAGCAAACCTTCCC
Source organism: Neoceratodus forsteri (assembly GCA_016271365.2). NCBI lineage: Eukaryota > Metazoa > Chordata > Ceratodontiformes > Ceratodontidae > Neoceratodus > Neoceratodus forsteri. The sequence goes on from CM028130.1 coordinate 189,271,975, forward strand.
TTCTTGCTCCATAAGGCTAACCATCTGTTTTTGCTGATTCCTATAAAGACAGCTATCACTGGGGCAAATTTTGCCCTTTTTTCCTTGTGCCCCATAATTTTGTTGCTGCTGGAGACCCTATGCTTGATGTTTTGTATTTATGCAGCATAATACTGGGGAATCATAGCAAAGAGTGTTATTAATTTCTGTAGTTGTTTCCTGTTGTTTAAGTATGTATAATACTTATCTTCATGTACTTCGTTACTGTATTTTTTGTAACAGGGAAATGAGGTCTTCCAATTTATCTTCTCACCAAACAACCAGGTCATCATAGAAAAATGGACACTGATTTCTGTGCATCTAACAGATTTTTAATATTCTGTTGTAAGTCTGAATGTGCCAATAAGGAGGAATTTAGTTTCCACACTCCTGGTCCATGTGGAGGAGAAGTGATTTTTCCTAGTGTTATGTGTAGTATATTGTGGTCTGAAAATTCTGCAACTAACAGTTGAGCCCTGTGTATGTGTAGTGTGAGGGTAATACAAAATAATCTATCCTGGCAGTTAATGATCCCTTGTGGAACATAGGGTGTGATTGTCCAGTAGCAGTTAGATAGGCATCAATGAGATCTGTTTGCTCAGTCATAGATTTCAAGAAAGTCATATCACAGAAGACCTTCTTTATCCTAGCAGTTTTGCCTCCATCTTGCAAAGTTAGATCACAACTGAAGTCCCTTCCCAAGATTACATTCTGAGATGATTACAAGTATGGTTGTATCAGTTGAAAGAGTGCAATGCACTCTGCTTTCATTTGGACTGCATAAACATTTTTTTTATTAGGTGGATAAAAAACATTCTGAATTGAAATATCTAAAACAAGAGCTGTACCTGATTGAAGATCTACTAGCCTGAGGAGGTGAACATCTAAGTTATGAAAAAGTATGGCTACTCCAGAGAAAGTTTCCTGCCCGAAGGACCAGTGAGAAGGTCCAGTGTGCCAGTGTTTCATTGTTTTCTGTATATTAGTAGTTAAGTGCAGTCTGGTGTCTTGCAAAAAAAATATTCCAGAAGGGTAGTTACGTTAATGTGATGATACTGCCATTTTTTCCTGATACTTTCACACTATTCACATAACTGGAATAAAGTAGAATAGCGGGCTTCATATGGATGTCACAGGGCTAGGACTATGGTCCAGATACAGAACCATCATGGGGGTTTCTTTTTTGATTGTCTGGTATCCCTAACATGTTTTCACTTTCCTTTAGCTTTTTGCAGTGGGGCTGTGGCACTAGATGCCTTGAAAGACTAAGCTGGGGCTGTCAAAGCTGAATCTTCTACCTCAGAACTTACATCTGGTATGGAGGACCAAATAGAAGAATCATTTGTCTCTTCCGCTGATGCCTCCTTTTCTTCTGCCAGTATCCCATACTTATTTCCAATCAGCATTGGTGAGGTTTTGGGGAACTTAGGGTTGGGCTGCTGCCAAGCTGATCTCTTCTTAGTGACCCTTTTACTTTTCCACTGTTCCTGAGCAGGCTGCTGAGGGGGTTGCTGAGCATGGGCAGCATGTCAGTATTGTCATTTTGAACCAATATAGCGTGCCATGCCCTACCTCACTATTCTTAGATGGTGCTTCTGACTGATCCATAACTTCTGGGGGGCAGGATCTACCTGAGGTACAGGATTCACTGGTATCACTCTAGAAGGCTGTGGGTCAGGGGTCATTACTCTGGTCATTCTTCTTTGAGCATTAGCAATCATCACTCTCTGCTCTTCACTATCTGCCTGGTTATTTATTTATTTATTTTTTTATTTTAGCTTTTGTTGACCGGGTAAGTGTACTAGACAAATCCTGCCTATTTTCAGGCATGACCTGGGGAAGGGGGATACAGATGAATACCAACTGACCTTGAATCAGATTAAGCTATTGGTGGTATTTTTAGTGAGGGAAATTTGGCCAGGAAACTGGGGAAATTCCCTACTCTTTTCGATAAATGCCATGGGATCTTTAACATCCACCTGAACTACCACCAATCCAGGCAGATGGGACCTCGGTTTAGCGTCTCATCGGAAAGACGGATTATACTGGTTGTGAGCAGCGTTAGGGCAAGTGTGATAAGTGTGACCACTAATCTTACATAGATTACACAGTTGGTCTTTTCTACTTTGCCCGGAAGTGTGTCCCAGTTCATTACAGTTCATACACTTGTGTCTATCACAAAGGCTACTTAAATGCCCATTAAGCCCCACACCTGTAGCAGGCCTTTGGCTGAACCCCGTAAAACAATACTCCTCTCTCTCTTCCTAAAAAGATGGAGTTTGGGACATGCTGAAAACCCTCTTCTGTAGCTCTCAGCATTACTTCAATTCTCCAAGCTCTGTTCCATATCTGATCATCATCAACAATCATTTGTCAATGCCAATTGTTTGCTTGCTGATATTAGCATTGGACGTGCAGGAGTCAGATGCAGAATAGAAATGGCAGTGAAGTACTGATCTCACGCCAACCCGACCTCCACCCTGCAGAGATGGACAGGCGCTGGGGTGTGCCTTTGTGTCATCGCTCATAACACTCATAGCATTTCACCTCACCCTATCCTGCAGACACCAACAAGTGTTTAGGTGTGCCTTGGGGTGCTCATTTTTGCAGTCACCCCATTCCATAAGGACATATGCTGAAATGGGTGCAGCATAGAAGAATGGGGTGAACCCTGGGGCTGAAGAGTGCAAGGCACACCTTGATGGCTGTCATTGGCTTCAGGGTGGGGTTGGGGGTGGAATGGTGTGAGCATTACAGCTGGCAATTCAAAGACACACCCCTGACGCCTGTCAGTCTGTACAGGGTGGAACGTTATGGTTACATAGAAACATAGAAGTTGATGGCAAATAAGGACCACAAGGCCTGTCCAGTCTGCCATTTTTTCTACGTTATGAATGTGCCATAGGCCTATACTATGTCAATGGCCTATCTAGTCATACTCATCTGTATTGCTCCCTTATGCCTATCCCATGTCTGTTTGAAGCCCTGCATTGTATTCATATCCACCACTTCCTGAGGTAGGCTGTTCGATGCATCCACCACTCTTTCTGTGAAAAAGAACTTCCTCACATTACCCCTTAATCAGCCTCCCTCTAATCTCGTGCTAGTTAGAAACCCTAACGCCCCATCGTTTGTTGGTATTTGCACTACAAATGTTCAGCATGGCCTTTTTTTGACACCCACCTCATGAAAGCATTCGGGACCTCTGTTCATGATCAGTGGCACTGTGATTTTGTTAGTCTGTCCCAAACATTGATTTCTCACAGTGACTCGCCATTCTGTGCCAGATGTGCGAAAACACAGTTCGGGCAGGATCAAAAATGACAGCTGTACCATTCATAGGGAGGTGTGAAGAGATGGTAGTGTTGAAAATCTGGAGTGAAAATAAAAAATGCTTGAACTTATGAATGTACATGAAAACTGCGCAAGGCATGCTCGTAACATAGTCATTTAGTGGAATTATTTCACCAAATTTTGAACATAGCCATTTCATGACCTCTGCTCATGAACACTGTCACTATAATTTTCTTTAATCTGTCCCTAACATTGATTTCTCACAGCAACCGTGCCATTCTGTGCCAGATGTGAGAAAATACTGTTTGGGCAGGATGTGAAAAATGACAACTGTACCATTCATAGGGAGGTGTGAAGAGATGGCAGTGTTGAAAATCTGAAATGAAAATAAAAAAAAACTTCTCGAACTTATGAGTGTACTTGGAAACAGCGCAAGGCATGCTCATAACACAGTCATTTAGTGGAATTAATTCACCAAATTTTCAACATGACTTTTTGTGACCTCTGCTTATGAACACTGTCACTATGATTTTCTTAACCTGTCCTGAACATTGATTTCCCACAGTGACTGTGCCATTGTGCCCCAGATTTGCGAAAACACATTTCGGGCAGGATGTGAAAAATGACAGCTGTACTGTTCATAAGGAGGTGTATAAAACTGACAATGTTGAAAATCTTGAGTGTAAATATCACAAATTCTCAAAGTTACAAGTGTGTGTGGAAACTGCGCAATGCACGTCTGGTAACATAGTCATTTTATGGACTTTTGCCACCAAATTTTCAACCTAGACATTTTGGGACCACCACTCATGAACAGTGTCACTGTGATTTTCTTAATCTGTCTGAACACTAATTTCCCACCCACAGTGACCATGCTATTCTGCACTGGGAGTGTGAAAACACATTTTGACCAGGATGTGAAAAATGACAGCTGTACTGTTCATAAGGAGGTGTAACAAAATGCCAATGTTGAAAATCTGGAGTGAAAATATTACAAATTTGCGAATCTACAAGTATGCATGGAAGTGGCGCAACACACCCTCATAAGTCATTTTTTTGGAATTTTTTCACCAAATTTGCAACATAAGCTTTTGGGAGCCCACCTCATGAACAGTGACACTGTCATTTTGTTAATCGGTCCCAAAAGGTGATTCCGTGCAGTGACCACGAAATCACCTTTTGGGACTGAATAACCAGATAGCAGTCACTGAATTCTTGAGATGGGGTCCCAAGAATCCCATGTTGAAAATCTTGTGCCAAATTCAGAAAAATGGCCAAGATATCCTCATACAGTAAGCTGAAAAAAAAAACATTTATGCCATTATACAGCTTACCGGCATTTCTTCAGTTCGTGGTCAGCTTTGAAGGGTGCAGACGTATTCCCAGTCCACGAAGATCATTCGCAGGCACCAGAGGTGAGTATGTGGTGATGGGGTGTGGGGAGGTGGAGTGCAGCAGAGGGTGGGTGTGGGTTGGGGAGGGCACCGTGACAGTGAGGACTGTTTTCCTATTTACGGGTTTAAAAAATACCAAACTACAAGGGAAGGTTTTCTTTATTTACAGCTGGTTTAGCACACTGGGTGGGCTCCAGCATACCACCTGAGTGTTTCTTGGGGGGGTCTGTAGCCGATGGGATTGGGCACCCCATTGGCACATACAGAGTGTTTGTGACGGGTTCATGAGCCGAGAGGGATAGGGCACCTCCCCTCTGCACACAACATATGGGGGGGATTATGCCAATGGGGATAGGGCTCCCCCGTTGGCAAATGAAGTTGGGAGGGAGCATGCTGACAGGGGGGGATTTGGCACCCCCGTCGACTTCATGGGGACCGTGAGAGGTGGACAGCAACAGCTGCTGCCATGTTTATTGAAATGGTACACTAGACAAGGCAAACTATGATTCACCACTGGAATCAAGGGACCACACCAGCAGCAAAAATAGCACATTGTTAATGACGGGGTGCTCTCTGATTGCAGTGGCAAGTTTCTTTCAAGTTGGTGACAGGCTACAATACTGCTGTCATGGACAGCGTGCTCCTCTATTGGCGCCACAGAGACCAGATCCAAAATGGACTGCTGGCATTCGCCACAACACGGCTGAACTTCCACAACTCACTACTACAGCAAGCTGCCACAATATATTTCTTGCTCATGCATGCAAGCAAACATAAAAATGGCTTCAGGATGATCCACAACTGTACATCTTTGATTTAACCAAAAGAGGAGGTCAGTAACAATGACCCCTCATTCCTGAACAGCACTGTAATGGTACTGTGTGCTGGTTTAGTCAGAGGTACCACTTCAAAGGGAACCCATATAGGAAAGTTTTTAAGACCTGATATCTTGCCCAAAATTTCTGCAAACCACTACTCAATTTAAAACTGACATAAAACATACAGTAGGTTCCCCAGAAACATGTATTGAGGCATAAATTTCAGCAGCAGCAAAAGACACAGAGTCCTTAAGAAGAGTTCTGGCAACATATTTGCAATCTGGGAAAAGTTCCAGGCCCCCCTTGTAAACAAGTCTTACAGCATTGTGCCTTTTGCTGGAAGTACTGGAGCCCTGAAAAAAGAAGCATAAGGTCTAGGGTTTGTGTGGTCTCTTATACTGTTTGTTGAATCAGAGGGTGCAACCTGGGCAGAAAAAGTGCTATTAGTGTCCTGTTCAGCAAGATTCTACTGTGGAGCTTGTTCTTGATCAACTAGGTGGTGAGGGGACAGAAGGGAGGGACTACCCCAGCGATGTCAAGTACTGGATTTTGAGTCATTTGAAATTCCTGTGGCATGTAGAGTGATGAAAACGTAGCCTGTGTATCACCATCCACTTCATACATAACAGTGCCCCAGTCTGTGGGTTTTTTGCCAGAGTTTCCCATAGTTTCATGCTGAAAGACTGTTTTTAAGGTTGCTGAAGTGGGCATTGTTATGGGGAGGCACCCAAAACACATCCACCTGTTTCTGTGGATTTTTTCCAACTTTCAACTTGAAGTACCACTTCTACTGACCATGCAGTCCAGCAGTTTGTTTAATATCAGACAGAGGATTCTGTATTAGGCTGGGTGTGGAAGCACCTTTTTTTGCCATCCTCGATGAATCCCGCTTTGATTTTAATTTAAATTCCCTGAGAAAGTAAATAAGGCTTTTCCCTGTACCTGAAGAAAAATCAAAGTTTGGCTTCAGTATGGAGCTCTTTGTAGATTGTGATGCTGCTCCACTGATTCACTGAACCTCTTCCTCCATGGCAACTGCTGGGGCGACGCTACTGGTATTTGACTTGGCCTCCACAGCTGGAAAGGATGTCTGCTTTATCAGCTGCTGTTGATGTGAGGTAATCACTGCTTTCAGTTCACCTTGTCTCTTCTTAAAACAGGCCTCTTCTTCCTGGAGATCCCGTTGCAGGTCTGTCGATGTAATATTCATTTCATGTGCCTCCTCTGTAACTGTTTTCTCTCCATAACCAGTGAAAGCTGTCACTGCCTTGTACTGTATATTAAAACATGTCAGTCTCAGGCAGCTTTGAGGCAGAGGATGAGACTAGCTCCTCTGCCCCCTGCACATCCATTCCATCCACTGTCTCCTCAGAAGTGGCCATCAGACGGCCAGCAATTCCCCTACAGGAGAGTAGGGGAATTTCTCCAGTATCCTGGCCAAATTTCCCACATTCACTAAAATACCACCAACAGATAAATCTGGTTCAATGTCCGTTGGCATCCATCTGTATCCCTCTCCCCTGGGATGAGGCTGGAAATAGGCAGAATTGTCTAGTCTTCCTTTCCAGGTCAACAAAAACTAAATAAAAATAATATTAGACAATGGCCAGGTTGGTGGGGAGGGGCTTTTCTTCAGTACCTGCACCCCTCAGGATCCCAATGTAGATAGTCCAGTATAGAAAGTGCAGTCCAACAAAACCAGTGTACTAAAAAAGCTGAATAGGGATGCTGCTCTAAGAAGAGATGGAGAAGCAGAGCAGTACCAGTACCAGGAAGCCTCATGGTATCTCAGTCGGTGGGTAACTGGATGTGTGTGGTACCCTGTTACTCCAGCTCAGTCAAGAGAAAAGGGAAGCACTCTTTCCCCCCACTACAGCCTAAGGTAACCCCAAGTGTAGTCTGGTGAGACAGGTAAGTATTGGAACCAGTGCCATCAACATGTACTGTATATGCCAGTAACAAAACATTATGCCAACAAACACAATAGTAGGTGAACTACTTCAGGGAATGTACAGTAAGTCCAGGTATGTAATATAATGTCTTGTGCAAGAGACCAAGAATTTAATGATGAAAAATAGTCAAATCCAGATGAAATGGTGAACTTCTGAGGCCCAATAAACTGTTGCTATTCTATATCAATATATGAATGTGTTAAATTCATGAATGTGATGAACTGCATCTTGGGGCATATGCAGAATGTGAAAACCCTCCATCAGTATCTTCCCTTTGTTACCCAAACTGGTTGTGAATAGCCCTCAGAGACAAGTACAATTCCTTTAGGACCAGATCAGACAAAACTGTGGGTTCAGTGCAGGTGACAGCATCTCAGAGCTTGTCGAGTTTGGTTGCTGAACTTTGTTTTGCTAAGCATGGCTTCCAAAAAGTAGATTCATGATGAAAATGCTGATACCTGGTGGTGAAGTGTTGCAGAAATTCAGACTAGGAGAGTTTCTTAGATGTTATGTGCAAAGATGCATAGATAATCCAAGCAGGAAAACATTAAAATCTACAAAACTAAGCTACTGACACGGACAAACACATACAGCCATCCACACAGACCAAGGATGTAATTTCTTATACCCAAACTCAGTCACATACCTCAGCGTAATGTATTTAGGAAATACTAAACGGAAAAAAAAAGAAAATAGCCCCCACCCTCCTCCCCAGACCAAGTCTTTACAATACAACCTCTGTCCCCTCAACCCTCTGCTAAAAGGAGGCAGTATAGCGCAGTGGTCTAAGGCTCTGAGCTGCAAATCTGGTGACATCCAGCAGACCAGACCTGGTTTTGAATCCCACAGCTTCCACTTGCATACTGTGTGACCCTGAGCAAGTCACTTAACCACCTTGTGCTCCCAGGTCGCTCCTGTAAAAAAAGCTTTCAGCTTAGTGTGCTATACCTGGTTAAACAACTAAAAAAAAAGTCCCCTATCATTTTCCTCCCCTCCAGTACCCACAATTTTAGGTTTCATACCAAAAAAAAAAAACTCCCTTGATGGGTGACTGGCACCACCTGCCTACTTCTTCGGCTGGCCATCATATCATCTAATGCTTCTCTGTTCTATAAATCAATTTATTCCCCCCACCCCTTTGGCAGTAGCATGCAACTCCCATCCTCTTCTTCCAGTACACAAATTTTTTTCTAAACAGAAGGCCCCCAGGCATGGCGAGGTGACCAACATAACCCGCTGTCTTTCATTGCCAGCCACCTTGTAGTGAATGGAAGCAATCCCGTGCTTGCACAAACAGTAAAACAGCTGATCACATGATGCCCACCCCTCCCCTCATGCCCATCACCTCCACTTGGCAAACAAGGTTAGACATAATTTATTATCTTCACATAGGGCTCACAGGGCAGTGCATGAAGAAAGCTACAACAGATTCTGTTGGCAGCATCTAGTGAGCCACATCTCTCTCTTTCTGAAGTGTACATAACTATGAAGCACTGGCTTGGAGCTGTACCTTGTGCTTCGGACAGAAGGCTATGAGCTGGGGAGAATGGCATGGGCATTAGGAAGACCCCATCACTGATTCTCCAATACTCTAGAGACCCAAAACTCTAAGTTTTTCATTTCCCTACTTTGTGCACATTGCATTATTTAACCCTAATGTCTTCATTAATGTAACATTTTGCAATATATATATTATATATATTATATATGTTACAGAAGTGCATTGGTTATTTGACAGTGTTTAGGAGCCCTGCAAATGTACCAATGACAAGATGCGTAGGACTCTGAGGATATCCATCTAGTTACATATAAAACAACCACTATTAAACTGGGAATCAGAAGATCACAGTTTTAAATCCTATTCAAGCCAGTGGCTCACTGTATGACCATGAGAAAGTCACTTGTTTTCCAAGTGAGTAGAAGCCGCCCCCCCCCCACACACACAACACACACACACACTGAAATAGAGATGTGGAGCTGAGCTACACTTGATCAATAATTTGTAAACTAAATAAATAAAGATACAATATTGAAACACTGATTAATATATGCTTATGTTACAGTGAGCTCAGAATGATTATAGATTGGGTCCACATCATTAAAATGAAATCATATCCGTGTGGTTTTGAAAATCATTAAAGAAAGTAATTCAAGTGTATTTCAATGTATCTGAAACAAACCAATCTGTGCTCTGCAGTTTAGAAAGTTAGTACAACTGAAGGGTTAAGGCAGAGCTATAATTCTGAGAACTTCTCCTACTCTTCTTTAGTGGTACTGTTGGTCATTTTGCCATCAGGTAAGATGTCCACCCTGGCTGGAAGAGGAGGACATACTGATCCTGCTATACTGAATTTTGTGAGCGAAATGGATATGGAAGTAAAGGAGATGTTTGAAATAAATTCTGAAACCCAGTGTAATGCTGAACCTACAGTTGATGTAATGGATGTTGAGCTGAGTGTGGGAATCAAACCTCCAGCCCTATCCTCAACCCACAGCAGCACAAACCCAAAATGATCACAAGTACTGAAGATACTGTACTGTACCTTTTTTATGAGAGAAGGAACTGCCTGCTGAAACTGTTCTTGTGGCTGGTATCCGAAAGAGATATGCTTTGTTGTTGCAGCTATTTGTTGAAGAAGACACCACTCTAGTGGCTGCTACAGATCTGCAATCTGCATAGTATTGACCTGAGTTAGCTGGTAGGTGTTTCAGCTGATTGGTCAGCACAGTCAAGGCTGGGAATAACAGCCCTGTTCTTGGACTGTGCTGATCCTAATGGCAGTGTCACAGTGGGTATGCAACTCAGCCTGAGGCAAGGCTGACTGGCCCCAGTGACATCAGTATCCATCGCTGAAGTGAGTCGCTGAATGAGCCTCGCAGGCAGCAGGTTGGAAAAAACACAGATGGCCCTAAATGAGCTGCAGGACTAGCATTCAGTGCTGTCAAGATAATGGCATTGGCCCACAGTGTTAAGTCAGTAGCTTACAGTCTAAAAACTCCAGGTGAAGGATTCAAAGTTAGCTAATGTGCAATCCCCAGCAGCCTATACAAGCACAATGGCAAACAAGGAAAAATGTGACAAAATGCATGCATCCAGCTCTGTACTTGTGAATAACACTGATGAAGGGCAAACTGTTGTAACTCCAGATGTGGAGGCTGTAATAAGGGAACCCAGTAGCAAACGGTATAAACATGGATGGACATAATAAGGCCCCTTCGCATCCCCAAGAATTGGAATTAAAAATGTCAAGTATGCCAGCACCTGCTTTAACTGGGCTGAATGCACTGACCCCTGAGCAGGACATTTTTGACTTCACACAACTACAGGATGCTCTAGATATACATAGGACTTTCTAGCACTCTGATTATACAGGCGTGGTCGCGCCTGTATATTAAAGTAGAGAAAACACTCTAATTTTAAACCCTAATATCTGTATCTTAATAAATTTGCCCCCTTTCAACTGATTTACATGAAATTTTAAAAGCACAGTGTCTGTGCCAGGATCTCTTGAGTCTGAACATTTCATGTACATCGGTTCAGTGGAGGCAAAGTTACGAAGTACACAAAAACATAACACTCACTGATTTTAAGGTTATTTTTTTGCTCATCAATAAATTAAAAACTAGGAGGATTTGAAACCAGTAACTTTTAGGTTTCATAGAGTTTTCCCCAATGTGTGGGTTTTTGTGCTTTTTATGTGCAAACTTAAGCAGTTTTTAAATTATTTAAGGAAAACCATTCTGTTTGTGAGCATGCAAAGTTTGAAAAATTAACATTCCATGGATAGCTGAAATTTTGCAAAACAGTCAGTTGCAGTATACGACACAGCTGCCATTTAATAACAAACGACAGCTATGTTGTACAGCAACCGCTGCTGTGTCATGACTCATATGTCAGGGATGGGGGCTACTGTCATTATAGCCCCCCTGTGCTGACTGTGCTGTACATTACAACTGTATCTGCACACAACAGGGGTACCAATCCCTGGTGGCAGTTTGTTTATATTTTATTTTTTGCATAATTTGACACTGGGATGCCCACCCCAGGTGCTGGATGGCCCTTCCTCCTGTCATCAGTATGACCCCCCCCCCACAAGCTGCCTTACAACTGTATCTGCACACTGGGGCTCCAATCCCCAGTGGCAGCTTATTTATATATTTTTGTATAATCTGACACGGGATGCCACACCGGTGTTGGATGGTCCTTCCTCCTGGCATTAGTACAGTAGTTTCCAGCATCAGAGGGGCTCAATCCCTTGTATCAGTGTATACAAGCCCCCCACAGCAGTGTGGGACACTGTGGAGCTCATCCCCAGTGTTCTGAAGTAGATGTATGATAATATATGTTCTAGCAAAAGGAAAACTGGCACTCTATGTCTTTTTTTTTAACCTGAAAGAAAGAAAACTGTTCCTCATCGTCACCACCATCCACCGCTCCCCATTCCAACCCTTCCACTGAGTACCAACCACCCCATAAACCCCCTTACCCTATACTTACCAGCCAAGATCAAACACTGTAATCCTGTCTGGACCAAAGACACGTTTTCACTCTTCAATGTCGAACTATGAACTAAGGAATACAGGTAAGGCTGTATAATGTATTTCAATGGCATTTTAAACTTCTCTTCATAACTTGGCTATTTATTTTGAAATTTTTTCACCAAATTTTCAACATGGCCATTTTGGGACCCCACCTCATGAACACTGATGGTGAAGTTTCATTAATTGGAACCAGAAGGTGATTTTGTAGTCACTGTGCAAAATCATCTCTTGTGCCTGATTAAAATAATTTCATGATGTGGGGTCCCAGAAAGGCTATGTTGAAAATGTGGTGAAAAAATTCTTAAAAATTACCAAGTTATGAGTGTACATTGAAATTTTTCCTACTCACACACATAACTTTGCTAATTTTCAATATTGTGACCCAAATTTTCAACACAGCCATTTTTTCACACCACCTCAGGAACAGTACAGCTGTAATTTTTCACATCCAGGCCAAAATGCTTTTTCACAACTGTGGCATGGAATGGCATTTCATTGGAGATTTGAAAATGTTCACTTATCGGGTTCATGAGGTAGGGGTCATAAGAAGACTATGTTGAACGTTTGGGGTCAAAATAACAAAAGCAAAGAATTTATGAAGTGACACTGTCTGCAGGGATGGTTGTTGCCCCACTGGGGACCACGTTGCCTTGCCATGCCAGTGACCTGAGTTCAGGTGTAAGCTCAGTGATCCAGTTTAAAGATCAAATGCCAATGTTTTATAGATTTACAATAAACACAGGAATTCAAGTCCCAGTGTCATGATTAGTGTTTCCTGAAAATATCATGCTGTTTGGTTCTGTGATTTTTCTTTAAATCAGAGTCTGTTAACGTGCTCTGCAGTAACTAAAAACAGTAAAGAACAGTGAAGATAGTCCTGTCCCTATTAGTGAGAGATGATATCACTCCTGCCCTGCCTGTTGCTGCAGCAATGATGTCCTTAATTGTGTGTAGTAGCGGGTGCACTTCCCAGTCAGAGTAATCTATAGGGCTAATTGTCTTTACTCCAAGTGTGCTACTAACCCACCTGGTTTGTGTTTAGACAGATTAGGTTACAATCTATCATTCTGTTCTCATAAAGACTTGGTCATTTGTGTTTCAGTGGGTAATTGAAGTGGTATAAATGAATGTTTGTGAGAATTCGCCTGTCTGTATCACAGCTGAGTTCTGTCACAAAAACACTCTGCATTGTTATTTACCTACAGTATATTAATAATCCAGGATTGTTCAATGGATATAAATCTAAAGTTTAAGTCATAGAAGTAGTGTGTCCTTGATGTAGCCTCCATACATACTGTATGTTCATGTGAGAACAGCACTGTTATGTCAGATTGACAAACAGTTGTCTGCCACACTTTGCTGTTTCAGGAACCTGTACTGTATGAACTCTCAAAATTCATTTCTCTGAGGGAATCTGTTTGGAAATACATCATGTATGTTTGTAACTAGATATACTATATGTCATCCTGATGCCCCTGTCTCTTGCCCCTCAGTTGAGGCTACTGCACTCTGCTTCCCACTGCCCCCCCCAAGTCAGGGCCAATGCCACCTGTTGCACCTGTTCCAGTCTCCACAGACAGGACTACTGTGCTCTGCTAAGCCCTAGACTTCCAGGGACTCTGTCTCCACAGTTGTGGCTGCTGCACCATGCTGCCCAAGGCCACCAAAGTTGGGACTTTTGCTGCTCCCTTCTACCCACTTCCACTGCCCCCAAATGGGCAGGGCTGCTGCATTATGTACAGTCTGTTTCACAGGGCTGCTATACCCTGATGCCACCCTTTTTCCTGACACATGTTCATGGCATCTGCACCATGCTGTCCTCTGTCTCAGCCACCACATCCAAGGCTGCTGCACCCTGCAACCATGTTGACACATTCAAGGCTGCTGTGGTCTGCTGTACTCTAGAGTCCCATGCCACCACAGGAAGGGCTGCTGCGCCCTGCTACCCTCTGTCCCCCACCCTATAACACAAGATGAAAGTGTTTTTTCTCTTCTGAGTAACTTGGGTAGTGTACCAAAGGATCTCACTCTGGTGGCAGGGAGCAGCATGGAGCAAGAACCCTAACTGTGGAATCAAAAGTTTCCATGATGCAACAGGGCACAGTGAGGCATCAGGGTACTGCAGCCCTGACCGAGACAAGGTGCATGTGTTGCAACTGCCCTGCCGATTTGAGGCAGTGCAGGGTGCAGCAAAAGCCCCACCTTTGGTGGCCTGGGGCAGCATGGTGCAGCAGCCCCAACTGTGGAGGCAGAGGCCCTGGGACTCTAGGGCATAGCAGAGCACAGCAGTCCTGTTTGTGGAGACTGGAACAGGAGACAACAGTTGGCATTGCCCTGCCTGTGGGGGGCAGAGGGAAGCAGGGTGCAACAGCCTCAATTGAGGGGCAAGACACAGGGTATCAGGATGACATGTACAGTAGTATGTCTAATTACACACATACATGATGTATTTCCATACAGAATCCCTCAGAGAACTGAATTTTGTGAATTCATACAGTACGTGATCCTGAAATAGCAAAGTGTGGCAGACAGCTGGTTGTCAATCTGACATAACAATATTGTCCTCACATGAACATATATATGGAGGCTACATCAAGGACACACTACTTCTATGGCTTAAACTTTAGATTTATTTTATATCCATTAAACAATCCTGGATGAATACAGGCAAATAACAATACAGAGTTTTTAGGTGACAGAACTCAGCTATGGTACAGACAGGAGATTTCTCACAAATATTCATTTATACCACTTCAGTTACCCACTGAAACACAAATGACCAACTCTTTATGAGAATAGAATGATAGATTGTAACCTAATCTATCTAAACACAAACCAGGTGGGTTAGTAGCACACTTGGAGTAAAGACAATTAGCTCTACAGATTACTCTGACTGGGAAGTGCATCAGCCACTACAGGCAATTAAGGACTTCATTGCTGCAGCAACAGGCAGGGCAGGAGTGATGTCATCACTCACTAATAGGGACAGGAACATCTTCACTGTTCTTCACTGTTTTCAGTTACTGCAGAGTTCATTAACATACTGATTTAAAGAAAACCATAGAACCAAACAGCATGATATTTTCGGGAAACACTAATCATGACACAGGGACTTGAATTCCTGTGTTTATTGTAAATCTGTAAAACATTGGCATTTGATCTTTAATAGGACAAGGCTGATGGGGAAGGTGCAGCACCATGTAGCTTCAGCCCTGGCCTGGGTAGGGATAGAGCAGTGTGTTGGCAAAGATTCAACACCCACCCTGTGGTGGGTCAGGGAATCTTCCCCACAAAGGTATTGACATGCATGCTAAGGCCTGCTGGGCCCATGGACTGGGTCAGGACTGTCTCCTATATTGTATTTATCTCATTTTTGAGGATACAATTCCACTATCAGAAAAAGAAGGGAAATAAACTGCAAAACTACATTAATGCAGACATTAGGGCTAAAGAATGTAAAGTGCACAAAGCTGGGAAATGAAGATACATTAGGGTTTTAGGTCTCTGGGGTATTGCCGAATCAGTGGTGACATCTTCCTTGGGGTTGTCAACTCTAATTTTCACCCCCTCCCTGAGCAAATGAGCTCAGATGTGATCTCTTCAGGCAGGGCCCTACATGAAGAAGCTATGACAGTTTATGTTGGCCGTACTGTATCACTATGACAGTATCACTGCTATGATGCAATGCAATGGCTGTGGGGCAGCAGTCTTCAGGAGGACCTTCTGGATGCTTCCTTGGGGTTGTCAACCCTAATGCCCATCCCCTTCCCCCAGCCGTAGCCTCCAGTATGAAGCACAGGGTACAGCTGCAAGCTAGTGCCTAATAAACATAGAAACATAAAAGCTGTCAGCAGATAAGAGCCTCCTGTCCCACCCAGTCTGCCCTGTTTTCCCTACCTATAGTGTCACCACAGACCCTATTCAATCTCCAGCTTCCTCTCACCCCCTTATTACTAAGATGCCTCTGTGCCTATCCATGCATTCTTAAATCCTATAACCATTTCTGCTCTCACCACCTCCACTGGGAGGCTGTTCCATGCATTGACCACCTTTCCATGAAGAAGTATTTGACAACCCCAAGGAAGACCCCACCACTGATTCAACAATACTCCGGAGACCCAAAACCCTAATAGTTTTCATTTCCTGATTTTTGCACTTTGTTTCTTCAGCCCTAATGTCTGCATTAAAGTAGGTTTTTAAAATTTATATATTATCTAAACAGTATACCCCAGCAGGACATGCTGCACTGAAATAGCACCTAATCCTGAGCCTACAGTAATTTTCCATTCAGAACCTTTAGACGATGAGACTTGTACTGAGGCAGTTACTAACATTAGTAAAGACAGTTTCACAGATAATCCCCCAACAGTGCAGTCAGTTATTACCTTGCAGGATGAAACAGCAAAGTGAGTGAGAATTCCTATGACTGAGGAATCAAAGATGGTTGCTTCTAACAGTACAGTTCTAACCATTGCAGAGGGTAGCAAAGAAATTCCATCCACCAGTTATGGTATACATGAGGAATACATAATGGGTTGCAGTGGAATAACACAGTTATCTTTAACAGTCAGTGGTAAGACCCATAACTCAAGAGTGGTGGAAGCACAAGTTAGTTATAAAGGTCTTACCACTCATGTGAAGAATCGTGTGTTGTTCTCTCTACGTATACATTTGTATACTGTATACCACACCATTTGTAATGTTTTACTGTTGCTTTACCTTTTTAGCTTAGAACTGCTTTTCTTTTCATTGTAAGTTCTCTGTCTGGTCCACTGTTCTCTGTGTTCTATTTCCAGTTTCTAAGTGGACATAACATGTTCTAAGTGAAATAAATGGTGTTCTAAGTGAAAATAAATGTTTATCCCAAAATAACATGATTTATTTACCCAGTTTATTCATCATTGATGTGGTATATGTTTGTTTGTTTGTGAATTTATTTCAAAAGTTTTACCAGGATAGACATATTGAACTGGTAACAGCTCATGTCTAGTTGTGTCCTGGGAGGAGGGGGAAGGAAGGAATACTGAAACACTAAGAACAATAAACAGAAATACAATTGATACAAATAAATAAGTAAACAATATACATGTGTAAGAAAAATACACCACAGTACAATAAAGTGCTGGAGGATGGCAACATTTGTAATGTGCAGAAGGCAATACTGAGTTTAGGGAGGGGCCAATAGGTGCTGGGTTTGGGAGAGTGGACAAGGGGACTGCACTAGTGTGGAGTGAAGGGTGAAGGGGAGCAGGGAGTGAGGGGCGGTGATCTGCAGCTCAGGGTCCAGTATCAGGGGCAACTACAGGAGTGAGCAGAGAAGTTACAGAGAAGCGAGGTAAGTAAGTGGTGGGAAAGGGCAGACCAGATGGCGGGGGTGGGGGTGGGCAGAAAATCCCAAAGTTTGGGGAACTGGAAGAAAAATGCAGCTTTGTTTTATTCAAAAAACTTTATTTATAATCCAAAAAATTACAAAAAGGTAAGTACACTATAGTAATACAAGTGTAGTTGTTCAAGTAACAATCAAAACTGACCAAACAATAACAGTCACCCTATGGTAACCCACCTGCCTCTATCACCCCCCAGCGGAGATCACTGAACAAAATTTCAGCAATTAATAACTTAGAAACATAGTAATCCAATATAAAACTCTATGCTGAGTTCCAGAAACTAAGAGACCATGGTACCCCAAGTTAAAATATGTAGACATAAGGATAAGTAGAGGTACCACCATTACAGATAAAGAATATCTATAGATAGATTATTATATGTGCTGCTCGAAGGGGAAGTCAGATAGAGTATAAAGTATGAAGGCAACTCCAATTCCTATTATACCTCTTAATATTAAAGTGAGAGCTAGCAATCATTTTCTCCAGCCTGAGGTTGTTCAGAAGTTCTTGTAGCCATTCACTATAGGAGATAGTACACTGATCTTTCCAATGGCAGAGAACCACTCATTTTACAGAAAGGGAGATTATAATCTATTGATAATGTCTTTCCTTAATGGAGATGGCCATGTAGTCTCCCAAAAGACATATTTCCAGCATACAGTATTCACTATGTCCTAAAAGGGGATCTGTTCAGGGCTGGCATGGTGGCACTGAGTGTTGAGGTGCTGGAATACCACACCTCGCGCCACACCAGTGACCCTGGTTCGGCAGGGGCAAGAGAGGATGGAGCATCCAGAGGACTGCTCTCCTTTCTCAGGGAGGGAGGGCACATCATCCTGCCTGTTGATCACCCTCTAGTGGTGGCTGGAGGGGGTGATGAAGGCCAGGGAAGCAAGAAGCTGGCCGGCGTGGAGTGCACGTGCCCCAACATGCACGTGCGATGGCTTGCATGCCGGAGGGAAAAAATATAGAAAATGGTAGCTGGGGGCTCTATAAGATCTCTGATCCTCTCCACCAGTGCACTGCTATGGCCTCCCTAGAATTGGATTGCGCTCTGGGAGGTCCCCCTTCATAGCCTCACCATGGGGGTAATCCATGGGGGTGTCGAGGGATGGCTGTGGTGGTTGGGCTGGTGGGAGCAGGTTGAGTGGGAACAGAGTTTCTGCTCCCTGGTGCACCGGGACAGAAAACTACATAATAAAAATTAATTAATTAATTAATTAATTTTAAAAAGAGGATCTGCATTAGCCTAAATAGTGTCCCACAAAGACACTGTCTTAGGGCACTCTCAAAGATTGTGCAACAGCGTTTCTTCTGGTTGTCCACATCTCGTACATTGAGGTAAATCTATTTTCCCAATTTCAGAGAGTTTCATTGCTGTAAAGTAAATGTTGTGTAAAAGGAAAAGGTGGGGGGGCATGGTCAGCAGCCAGCTAGAGCAGACATATCTTTATAGAGCTCCATCTTTTGTCTAATTAAATCTTGAAAAATCTATCTTGTAGAAGAGTTGATAGATTTAGAACATTTGTAATAGCCTAAGAGATATACTTCTTTTGCATTGGGAGCTTTTCATCTTCCTAGAGCTATGGGAAGAATGAAACATACAGCAACAGTGGAGTTGGGAGGGAGAAGTAAAGCCCAGAGGTCTGGAGAACCTTCAAACAGTGTAGAAGTGGAAACCATGGCAGGAGGCCCTTTTGAACTCTCAAATAGTGCTTTATTGCAAGCCATCAGAGAGCTCAACAAAAAAGTGGACACTTTGGGACACGATTTACTGGCATGAAACAAGAATGAACTTGGTGTCCTCAGACGCTAAAATAGTGACCGACTTGGCTGAACAAATCCATAACAGCAGTAGCAGGCACTGTTATCAAAATAAGCTGCTCGTTTCTGCTTAGAAAATCAAGAGAAAGGAGTGCAGGTGGCTAACCTTTGATTGCTGGGTGTACCGGAGAACACAGAAGGAACTGATCTCCTGGGCTATGTAGTAGCAATAATTCAGAAATGTTTGTATCTAGATGCACAGTCAACCATCCTCAAAAGTTATAGGATCACTCTTGAGAGAGCCCTCCTGGAGAATCTTCCGAGGACAATAATGATCATCACTGGTGGTCCACACATTCAAGACCAAATTCTGGCAGCAGCTAAACTAAGGGTTTCACTGAAGCTATCTGCAGGCACTCAGATCCACTTTTTCCCCGACCTGAGCTACTTGACTGTGCAGAAAGGCCTTTGATGGAGTCTGGGCAGGCCTGAAAGCACTGGGGATATCACAAGTGTTGCAGCAACTGGCTTGATTGCGGATCTACTATGCCAGTAAGATTTTTCTCTACTCTGGTGGGGAAGAAACTGGAACTTATGAAAAAGGACTTCCATTGCTCCCATTCTGAGAGTCCATCTGATAAGGAAGACTGATTTTTCATAACATAAGCTATTTTATATAAAATTAAGGGCAATATAAAAGTTAAATAAAGAATTGGGACAGCCACAATTTAACTGTATCTCATTTCACAAATGCATTTTTTTCTTGATTGCCTAAGATTAAAATCAGAATATGACTGTGGAATGTAAATTAGTTTTGGTTGAACATTTATTACACAGTTAGTTGGGGGTATACTGTGGCATGTGTCCTTAACCTTCGTTCAAATCTATCAATCCTCTGGTAGTTTCTATCACTGTTACTAATTTTATGTACCATGTAGTTTTACAAGTTTTACTAGTTAGTTAAATTAAGCTAGCATATTTTAGGAAATGATTTTAGCATACGTGGTAACTGAGAATTAAGAAGAATAGAAGTGAAATTACTGTATCTCTATATTATTGGTAGGGAACAGCCTTGTAGATAGAGTTCTTTTATTTCTGTGTCCTACAGCTTTTAGTTTCTATTACTGTTTATGTAGATTTATGGGCTATAAAGTGCCAGCTACTGGCATTAAAGGGTGAGTTTGTTCACCTGGTAATGATTTCTTTAATAATTTTTGATCCAGTCCACAAGTATGCTGCAATAGTCACATTTAGGAATTATTACTACTACAATTGATTGCTAACTTTGTTTAGTAACCTCAATTTAAGAATCCCTCTATGAATTAACAGAGGATGGCAAATACACATTTTCTATATTTGTGCCAAGGAACTGTATTTTTACAATGTAATTCACATTGCAAACTAATAAAAATAAAGTTGAAAAAAAGGAAAAGGCAGCTTGACTAGCAATGGATTGTCTTGAAGGGACTGTGAGAGAGAAAGAGACAGAGTTGCAAATGGGGTATGAGATGTTGGAAGGGAGGAAAGGAGGGAAGCAAGGTAGGAGGGAAGGAAGTCAAGTTAGTATTTAGAGATAAAGGAAACACAATGGGCAAGGCATCTGGAATCAAGGATAGGGAAAGAAAGGAAGGTGTACAGGGAGCAGTGGTGAGTGTGGGGGGACAGTCTAGGGCATAGCAAAAAAAGGAGTGAAAGATGTG
Source organism: Neoceratodus forsteri (assembly GCA_016271365.2). Classification (NCBI taxonomy): domain Eukaryota; kingdom Metazoa; phylum Chordata; order Ceratodontiformes; family Ceratodontidae; genus Neoceratodus; species Neoceratodus forsteri. Next base: position 189,292,844 of record CM028130.1, read on the forward strand.
ATCCAGTCTGGCCAGGGTGAACTTAGGAGCAGCACTGCACACTATGTCACCATAATCGAAGATGAGGAGTATCATCTTTGACAATGATCTTTTTTTTTACAGCTTTATTTAAGCCCCCTTCTCTCTATCCCCTTTGGACTCTCTTTTGCTCAGGCTTGTCTGGATTTGTCACGCTGTCCTTGCTGCCTGAGACCCCCACTGGCCGTACCGCCATTGCAGGATACTCCATCTCCACACCTCCATCTAAGCTGACCCCCTGGCTTTGAACCACTGAGGTGGGGCTGCCAACTCCTTCAACACCCTATCTTATAATCTAGTGGGTCACTGGAGTGAGGAGAGGAGCTGGAGGTCGGGTGCAGCAGGTCCGGCGAAGAGCGTGGGGTGTGTCCAGGGCCTGACCTTTGCCTACCTGAGTGCCAGGGTTTTCCTGGTTTTCTAGTGCCCCGGGGTTGTGAACATGCAATGACATTGAGAACATGACAGGCGCACTCCTGCAACTGCCCACAGGATGTCTGCCACAGTCCCCATACCCTGCTACGAGGCTCTTGCTGGTTGCAGTACCCCCAGTCTTCACTGGGAGTTGCTGTACTGCAGAAGATGCAAAAAAAACAGCCCCCAGGAGAGGAAGGCAGTCCTACAGACACTCAATCCTCTCCTGCCCCTGCTGACCCCCACCGATCCAAGATCATTCCCAAACACAGGTTACTGGCGTGGCATGAGGTATGGCATCTAGCGCCTCAAACCTCTGAGCCACTGAGCCAGCTTTGACAATTATCTTTATGGGCAGAAAGTGGGATACACCCTTTATTCCTGTAGCATACACCAAGATAGGGAGGAATCATCTGGGGGCTGGCATCCACACGAGCAGAGAATTTGTGGTGCCTGTCCAGCCACACCCGAGGTACATCACTTAAATGAGCAGACATACTCCACTGCACCATCAAGGATATGGAAGGAGGGAAGTGGGTGAGCTTAGCAAGCCTCTATCAAATGCCAAAGGTTATAAAGACTATTTTCATGGTGTTGAGGGACCAGTACTATATGTTAGCAAAGTCCAAATTAAAGCCTAGCAGTGAGGTTAGAACAGAGGAGAAGTGCGTAAAGAGTACCATGTCATCTCTACAAATATGAATAGATACAGAGGAGCAGGCAGTAAGGAGGTCATTAAAAAAGCTGGAGAAGAGAATAGGCAAAAGACAGACCCTTGGGCCATGCCTGTCCTGATATGGAGTTGGGGGTGGTATGGAATCACCAAACAGGACAGCTTGGGACCTGCCTCAAGGTAGGAATGTCACCACTCAGCTGAGGAGTCAGAAAGCCCCACTGCCTTGAGCTTGTCCAGTAGAAAGGGGTGGGAAACAGTGCTGAAGGCTTTGGTCAAGTTGACAAAGATGACAGAGAAGACCCGGCCCCTGTTCATGCCAGATAGAATGGAATCAATAATCCAGAGGAGGGAGGTGAAGATGGAGGAGGATGTCTGGAAGTCAGACTGCAAAGGAGTGAAGAAGTCAGAAGAACCAAGGAAGTGAGAGAGCTGGGATAGTACATGGTGATCCTGGAGCTTGGCCAAGGTGGGGAGGAAGGGGATAGTGGGGTAGTTGCCAGAAGAAGTGTACTGTATAAGCCCCCTTTGGGAAGGGAAGTAACTGTTGCCTGCTTCCAAGAATCAGGGACGGAGGCTAAGAAGAAGGAAAAGTTGAAAAGGGAGGTAATAGGCAATGTAACAGTAGGGGTGGAGAGGTGCAGGAGTTTGGGGTGTACACCACCCTTGTGGAAGGTTAGAATGTGGAGGGCCTTAAGGGATGCAGAGGGACTGATAGGAGAGTAGAAGGAGAAGGGATGGGGTAGGGTAGTGGAAGGTGGAGGTGCTGGGGAGGAGGGTGAGAAAAGTGAGTGGGCACAGGATGTGAAGAAGGAGTCAAAGTCTGAGGTGACAGAAGAAAGGTCAAAATAGGATTGTCACCCAATCTGAGTACAGGGAGAGGGGACTCGGCTTGGGGTTAAAAGAGGGCATGGATGACCTTCCAGAACTTGCAGGGGTGATTGAAGCTGTCCTGGAGTGCAGATGTGAAGTATTCAGCCATACAGTAACAAGCCTGATAGCCTGAGGAGGAGATGGATGGGCCTACCCACACAGGGTCTAAATTCACAATGACTGACCTATTTAAAAATAGATCAGAACAGCCAGACTGGTGACGCTAGAGCTGAAGCACTGGGCGCGAGACATTTGTTTGGGAACATTGGCCATATCCAGCCATGTTCCAATGGGAAATATTCAAAATTACATGAACATATATAAACTGAACATTGTTAATCAGAGTCCCAGGAACAGAAGTGGCAGCCAGTCCACTAGCTGGACCTGGTTCCAGTTCAGGGCATTGTAAAGGCTGTGGTGGTAAGGTAGTCTTATTTGTCACAGATAACAAAGAGTTTGGTGTTGGGGACACAGTGGTGGTACTCCTGGGTGTTGTTGTCCTTGGGAGAAATGTGACAGTGGTCCAACTGTCATAAACTCTTTTGAGGCTGCCATGCCGTGCTATGAACTGCATTTTCCAAGTTGCTTGGTCGTATACAGCCTGGGTATGTATTTATTTATTCATTTGTTAACCGTGTTGGTACACCGATCCAAGGATCTTTTCCAGGCACCTTATTCCTTAAAGAATGTACCCTACCATGATATACCATTAGTCTTTCTCTATAGAAAAGGTGGATTGGTCCTCCATTTTTCCAGGTTGTGCCTTGTTGGTCTTGTATAACCAGAGTGGTGAAGACAAGGCTTCCACCTTGAAGGTTTAAAGCTGATGTCTATGTATCATCTTCCATACAGGTAGGAACTCCATATTCACACTTTTGGCCTTCAGTCTTGATAAGTAGCCTAAGGATGTAGATGATAAATATATTCTGAAATGAGAAAAAGAAATAGGTAGAGGTACAACTCCCCCCCCAATTACGGTTAGGGTTGGAGTTACATTTTAAAGAAAGCATTTACAGGGAGTCACGTGATGCGGTGTATGGAGTAACAGCTCTCCTGCAGTGCTCCATCAAGATCTGGGATTAAATCTAATAATTTATATCTCTCAACCTCTAAATTGAGATACTAAAGCAGGTAGTGAGTGTCTTTACCTCCAGGGTAACATGGAGAGTGAAATAATGGAACAGTAACCCAATGATACTTTTTTTACAATTAGAAGAGTCTGATGGAGAACAAAATGGTGGCTTAACAATGAAGGTGAAAAGGCCTCGTCATAGCAACTCACCCTCACACTGCCTGAGGAGACTACGCCTGCAGTAATGACTGACCAAATCTAATCTGAGATGTAGATTATAAAAACAGTATTTCTTTCTCTTACTGACAATTTTAAGGACCTTTAGCTGGCAGTTAAGGAACTTACCTGGAGAGTTAATGATGTGGAGGTAAGCAAAGCAAGGAATACTTTATTTACATAGCACCTTTAGAAATCAAGGTCCAGGTATCTTCAGTGGAAGACCGCATGGCAAAGATCAATACAGCAGTTGTCTTTATGTGACATACCATTATCAAGCTGGAGCAAAAAATTGACAATCTGGATGTGAGATCCTGCCAAAACAATCTGGTTCTTTTGGGTCTTCCTGAAGGGGAAGAGGGCCCACGTGCTATGGAATTTATTCAGGAGTTCTGCCAAATGATAGCAGTTCCCTCTCCAAATGGGCTAAGCTACATCGTCGAGTGGGCACACTGATCTCTACGACCAAAACCTGCGGTAGGTGACCCACCTCGTCCTTTCATTTTTAAAGTTCTAAATTATTTAGATCATGATTATCTGCTTAAATCTACCAGAAAAATAGAGCACTTGCAATGAGCTGGGAAAAAACATAAACTGGTACCTGACTTGACTTACAAAGTGCACTAGGAGAGAGCCGCTTATCGGTGTATTCAATCGAAGCTATGTGTAGTTCAAATTAAACATACAATGCTGTACCCCGCATGGCTTATGGTGACTACATCAAAAGGGATTTACAAGTATGAATCTGCCACCCCAGCCCAGGCTGAACTGGCTAAGCTTCTGCCAGATTTATTTGGAAAAGCAGAGCAAGCTGTGGTCAAACATTTTTTGGATCTACCAGGTTTGTTGAACTATCTTATTCTCCCTTTATTAAGGTTTAGCCTTGCAGACTTTTAGAAAGTATGGTCTGCTCTATTGGAAATCCCATTCTGATGATTTTTTGTTTCATTCATGTAAAACTGACATGGATTCTGGTTTAATTCGGCAGAGTACAATTTAATTACAGAGCCCGATCAGTTTATTTGTTGGTAGTGCTTTGGATGGACTAGTTCCTCCAGGTATGGAGACTTAGGCACCCATGATTTCGTTTTACTTCAAAAGGCGCAAAAGCCTGAGAACAGTGCATAATACTTTTATATTTGCACTCTTGCGAGCTACAGTGCAGTCCTTTGTTCTATAGCCTGACAACCTTGTATAACAGGCATGGCTCTTGCTTTAATTTGGCGAGATCACTATTTCAGTTTCAGAGCCTGATTAGTTAAGTTACAGAAGCGCTTTGGATGGACTAATTCCTCCCAGTATGAAGATTTAGGTACCTGCTGCTTAGTTTTAATTTAAGGGTTGCAAACTTTGAAGACAGTGTATAAGTTACTTTCATAATCGGGCTCTGCATGACTTCGAGTGCAACCTTCCATTCTACAACTAGACAACTTTTTCTGGGAGCGTTCTTCAGTGTGCGCTATTGGACACTGGCATTGCACCTTCCCCAGGACTTTGTAAGAGCTATGTCTGTGACACCTAATTTTGAATTCAGTGCTAGTCAGTTTGAACAATTTATATATTCTGAACTAGAATAAAAAGTTCTTATTCCAATTAGTTGCTATAAGGCTTTTACTCTCTGGATATTATCTTGCCCCCAATTGCTATGTTCACCTTACTTGTTCATTGTTCTATTAGTTTGGGTCTCTACAGTCTGTGAAACATTTAAGGTGAAGTTATTTACAGTGTCTCTTGATACTAAGCCAAGAATATCCATGTTTAAATTAGGTGTTGTTTGATACTATCTGGCTCTGAGCTCTGGCTCCCTATTTGGAAAATATGTGCTAATTGTCTTTTTTTCCTTTCTTTCTAAGAGCCACGTTCTATACAAATGAATGACTAAGAAATTATTGCCCTTCTTTTACTTCTACTTAGTTTTGACTGAGATCCACAAGCTCTTATGCTGTAGTTTAACAGAGCTTTTATATTAATAAGATGGAAGCTAATAAGACTTTGTATACAGACACATGTTCTCCTTTTGGTATAGTCTGCCTACTATAGGTTTTCACCTTGTTGAAATTTGAATATGGAGGGCCTCTAGTTATTTTTATGTAATATGGTGCTTTTTTCAGATGTGAGGATGGGGATGTCCTATGAGATTTAAATACAGGTCTGGACAGTGTTGCTCCATGCCAGCAGTTACGCTCCACATGGACAGGAGGGGGCTCATGGCCCGGTATTGGCAGTTTTTAGGTAGGGGGTCACCTTCTTTTTGCAGTTTGGGTGGGTGGAAGGAGGGAGGGATGTCTTTTATACAGTTCATGAGGGTAGAGGGTGGGGAAGGCTCATGCAGGCATGTGGTTTGCAAAGCTGCCATCAAAATGGCAATATGTTTTTTATGAGAGTAATATGTCTATAACTTGGAATTTTATAATCTGGAATATTAAGAGGGGTGAGATAACACTAAGAAATATGTTGTGCCATTTAAAAAAATCTACCCCATTTTGTTTGTTTGCAGGAGACTTACCTTCCTTCTGATCAAGTTCATACATTAAATAAATTGTAGGTAGGTCATGTGTTTGGAGACAGTCTGGTGGCCAGACAGTGGGGAGTGGCTGTTCTTACTGGCAAGACCGTACCCATCCAGTTAAAGAAATTAAAGATTCAGATGGTAGATTTGTGTTCACACATGGTAAACTTCCTAATGTGGAACTGGTAGAGGATCCATATATGGTCCCAATATGAATACGCCCTCATTTTTACCAGTGTTGGCATCAGTTCTGGCTCCATATGTACATTTGCCATGTAAACTGGGAGGGACTGGAATTTGGTCTACTCCCTAATGTGGCTAGATCTTACAGGATGAAGGTGGGTCTCTCACCAGTTCAAAGGGCCCTGAGGAAAATTATGGAGACTGTGGGCTGGCAGACCCATGGAAGGTTCTTAACTCTGGGGACCAGTAATGCACATTTTATTCATCCTCAGATGGCATGCATTCATGCCTGGATTATTTCCTAATTAGCCATACTTTACTGCAATATGCATCAACCTCTAGCATAGAATCCAGGGTCTTGCTGGACCATTCTTGAGTGCAGGTTCAGATAGCCCATCTCCAGACAACTAATAGAAATTGTTCATGGACCTTAAATACCCAGCTGTTTTCAGATGCAACAGTTATTTTGTATTTAAAATAATTTATATCCTGCTCTATAGCAGAACATGTAAACTCCATTTCTGCTAAAGATGTATGGTGGGTTTCAATGAGAGGAACTGATTAAGCTTACTACAAGTAGGAAAAGGAAGTTGCAACAACAAAGCAGAAGGTAAGCCAACTAGAATTAAACAATTAGAGAGAACTCTAGCTAAAGACTAGGAGGAGGATAAATGGATAGAACTTGGTTATAGGCTCAATATTCTGCTTATTTATTAGATAAAGTGTCTCAGGTAGCAGCAAGCATATGGGCGACCTATAACAGTCAGGGTGAGAAGGCTGGTAAGCTGCTTGCCTTGAGGCTTAGACAAAAAGCTGTGGCAAGATGGGTCTCAGTCACTATTAGATCCCTCCTCACAACAAAGAGTTTCTGACACTAAACAGTTGGTGGGAATCTTTTGTCTTTTCTATTGTCAGTTACTGTATATACTGCCCCAGAGGATGTCCCTGAATGGCAAACACATTTTGACAATTTTGTTTTCAAATCTCAGTCTTCCAAGCTTATGGAAGAACAGCAGAATATGTTGAGAGGCCCTATAAAAGATATAGAAGTTGCTCAGGCAATTAGTTCCCTGTTACCAGATAAGGCTCCAGGAGTAGATGGGTTTGTCCCTTTATTTTATGAAATGTTTAAGACAGAGTTGATCCCATCTATTACTTCTCTCTATAATTACCTATATGATTCTAAAATTATGGAAATCTGTCTTTGAAGCCAAGATTGTCATGCTTCCAAAGTCTGGTAGGAATCTTGATGTCCCAGATCAGATCAACAGTTTCTCTCCTGAATGTGGACATCAAGCTCCTTGCTCTCAATTTTGGGCACAAGACTTAAAAAAGTATGGAAAAATGTAATAGGTCCTGAGCAGGAAGTTTCATGGTGAGTGCGCCACTGTAGCGACCATTTCAGAAAGATATTTGATTTGCCTTCTGTGTCCAGGGAGGCTGATTCAGATGCTGTGTTTGTATCCCTGGATGCAGAAAAAGGGTTTGAATGCATTTCATGGCATTATCTATTTACTTTGCTCCCCAAATATGTCTTTCCCACAGAATTTGTAAACTGGATTAAAATGTTATATTCTCCCCTATCAGCAAGAGTTCTTTGTAACGGTGAACTATCTGCCCCTTGTTTGCTGTCTAGGGGCACTCGACAAGGTTGTCCCTTGTCCCTGATGCTCTTTAATTTGTATATTGAACCTCTAGTGAGGAAAACTCATTTCCTCTGTACAAGTTATGGGGATAAGGGTAGGTACAGGAGAATTTAAACTCTCGATGTTCTCAGATGACATGCTTTTACACATCTCTAATTGGAGTTCTTCTCTCCTTGCATTGCTTTCTCTGATTTCAGATTTTGGTGAGATATCAGGTTATAAACTGAATTTGCATAAGACTAATGTTTTTTCATTGACCACAAACTGTTCTAAGGAGAAAATCACTGTGCTAAGTCTTAAATGGGAGACACAATCTCTAACATATTTGGGCATTAAATTATCTCCAGACCCCTCCAGTTTAAAAAAGTTAAACCTGGACTCTACTATGTGTCAGGTGAAGCATGACTTGCAGAGATTGAAACAACTACCAATGTCAGCATGGGGAAGAACAAATATCATTAAAATGGCTATCTTGCCTCACCTGCTATATCCTTTAAATATGTTAAATATTACACTTCCCAAAGCATAATTTAATAAAATTCACTGACTGTGGTCTAAATTTATTTGTCTTGGGAAAACTCCTTGCAGAGCTTTGGTCAAATTATGTTGGCTAAAAGAACTAGGTGGGCTGTAACTTCCCCATGCATTAAACTATTATTTTGCTTTGCAAGACTCAAAATATTTCCAATGGGTGCAACCAGTAGAAAACAGGCAATACACCCCAGATTGGCTGAAAATCAAAAAGGTATTATCTGAGCAGTACAGTTTTGCCTTGCATTCCTTTTTGTACACCCCATTTGCTAAACTCTCAACACCACTTAAATCCACTCTTATAGGATGGTCCATCAGAGTACACTCACAGTTGTGTCAGTTTTTCTGACTGCACTATAAAATTATCTCAGTCAACCTTTTTAATAATATATATACATATATATATTTTTTTATTTTAGTCTTTGGTAACTGGGTAAGGCCTACTAGGCACAAGTGCCTGTTTTCAGGAGCAACCTGGGAGCATTGGGTGGTTAAGTGGCTTGTTCAGAGTCACACAGTATGCAAGTGGAGGTTGTGAGAATTAAACTCAGGTCTGGTCTGCTGGGTATACCAAGCTTGTTCACACCTCGTTCCTCTAACCTCTAGACTATACTGCCAACCCATCAATGTTTTAATTGATAAGTCCACTTATAAAAAAGAGATGGTTGGGGATGGACATCTCAGCCCTGGAGGACTTAGTCAAAGATTGGCTTTTCATGTTCTTTGATTCTTTCAGGATGAAATTTCAGCTTCCTGCCCATAAATGTATGCAACATGCACAGTTATATCACTGTGTTTTACAGTTTTTAGGTCCTCCACCATGGCATCGGATGGCAGGTCTGATTTTTGCAACTCTCTCCCTTTTAGCAATTCAACCCAAACCAATCTCCAAACTATACAGGGATCTAGGTCAACTGACTTGGGCTAAAGTCTCACCTATTGATTTTTACTGGAAGCAGGCCCTGAATCTCAGATATGCTACAGATGTTTGGATATGTATCTGGAAACACTGGTATTCATTGTTAAAACAAGACAGACTTCACTTACTTCAGTTCAATATTAGGCATAACTTATACTTTACTCTTTCTCGATTATATAAAATGGGTAGGATGCTAGATCCTATGTGACCAAGATGTTCCCAGGAAGAAGGAACCTTAATACACATGCTTTGGACATGCCCAAGGGTAGTAGACTATTGACACACAATCCAGAATTTAGCCCTACCTCTTTTCAGTCACAACCAATATTTTACTACTGAAATTTGTCTTCTTGGCAATTATGACTTGATTCCCTCTAAATCAGACAAAATTTATATGGACTGTATGACTGGGGTCACTAAATTATTATTAATGAGACATTGGGTTGATTGTAAGCTACCCTCAAAAGTTGAATGGATCAAAGAAGCTTTCAGTGTCTTAAATGCAGAAAGAGCTATAGCCATAGCTAACCAGACCCTTTGGAAATCTCAGAATTCTCTGGCACATCTTTTAATTTTTTAGTGTTAGGAAGCTGAGATTTCCTTCTTCCTCTGTCTCCCATCCCAAATAGTTTGATGGTATTATGGAATGACTAATTGTTAATTTTAATAAGCTCAGTGGGTGGCTCTGCCCTTAGGTGTCTTATGGTACTCAGATAAAGTACTGTAGATGCCTGCATGGGCGGGGGTTTGGATGGTTGATGGGGAAGCTGTTGAGGATGGGTACGTTTAGGAGGGTGGATATAAGAAAATTTATTCCCTTTTATCAGTTATATTTTATTATATGGCCTTGACTTTATTTGTGTTCTAGACTATATGATGGACTCGATGTACTTTATTGTTTGTCTGTTTATGTACTGTTACTCATTACGTTTGTTTTTAATAAAGTTTATTAAATTGCAAAAAAGAAAGCATTTACACAGAGACATCAGAGCTCTTGTACGTTTTCAGTGGACTGGCATGGAACCACTTGTCAATAGGTTTCCTGCAGTTCAGCAACCAGACCTGATAGACAGAAGGCCTGAGTTTGTTCACAATGTCAAAGTACATTTTTGACTTTTGGTAGGCATTGGCCAAGGTTTGAGCAGCAAAATGGTAAATTTCAAACAATTTTTCCTGTAACTGTTTTACATAGGGGTTCTGGCAACTTAATTTGCCAACCAGTCATGCCATTAGGAGTAAGGGCAACAGAGTATCCCAATGCTTTGCATTGTTATTAACAATCTGTAACAACTTTGCCTTGATTTGCCTATTGGGTCTCTGTACAGTGCCAGAAGACTGAGGATGTTAAGTAGGTCATCCATTGATATCTCCCTCAGAAGAACAAATTTCATAATGTCCAGCAAGGCATCCTCTGTGGACAGAGACCATTTCATCATGATAGGCACCTTCATATGTCCGAAAGACAAAAGAAAAACAAAGAGAAGGGCCTCAGGCCCCTCTTTCATTAGCATATTAGTGTTGACTTTTTAAAATGCTGATGAATAATTTTTATACAGATGTGTAACAAGGAATAAAGAAGTGTGTCCCCATGTTTCAGGCTAATCTCATTTTGGTCTAAAACATAATGTGTTTGTGTAACAAATGTTGGCATATATAATTAAATTATATAAAACTTGTAAAGCTACAAAACAAACTAAGCCACAAGTTGCAATATTAAAGTGCCTTTTGATATTTGTACTGACCATATGAGTAATAACAAACAGGTGTCTTAAGTGTTTGCAAGACAGAAATACAGGATAGAGTTCAAATTACCCTTCTGACCATCTTTAGTGTTTGTCATTATCAGGACAGACCAAAATGCTTGTATGCACATTCTTAAGTCCAAATCTATTTCTTCCTGCTAGACCTTGGTAACTGGTAGTGACAACCATTTCTAGCCATATATAATAATAGAATGTACACTATCTATACATTTGTGCTGACCAAAGATGAGCTCGTACATATACTAAAAGGAGAATTGCCTTTTAAGTTGATGCTTGTACTTGTTTTGAACCAATCATAGAACTCCATAGGAAATGATGATGCTGTCTTCCACTATATAAGCAAGCCAGCACACACTGTTATTTTGAAGAATGAAGGATGTACCACTTGTAATCTCTCGCTGTGATTATTGTTATAATCATTAAATTCTTCCTCCTTCAGTCTCGTCTCCGTTCATCTCCTAAGTATTTGTAATAGATAATTTACTAATTGTAATTTTTTCACAACGCTACAGATGTGTGCTTTTGGGAGTATTGTCCAACACCTGCTGCTACCATTGTCAAAGTACCATAGGCAGGGTAGGAATGTAAACAGCTCTGTGGCTGCCAACCACACATTACCTGATTTTTTAAAAATTAACAAAAAAACTGAGAAAACAAGTGCCCCCTTCCTCACTGATAGGTTAGAAAACAGTTTCAACTGCTTTACATGAAATCCTGTTCAATGCCATGTCTCCTACTTCTAATTTTATTTCATGGCCTTGTTTTTCTATGAACATTTAACTTCCATGTTGAGTCACACCAATGTTGGTAACAGAGAAAAAAGGTAACATTAATATCCATGCCCACACTCTTTTGGTGAACCATGAAAGAGCCTTCTACCAGACTGAGTATGTTTTTGTGGGAACGGTATGCATTTGCCACTATTTCTAGGGTGTTCACCTTAATTAGAACAGATTGGCATGAAATCATTAACAATGTAACTGATATACAGAAACTGTTGTCTGCCTTCCGTGGACACATCAGTATCAGGGCTCCCAGATTTATGGGGTAAATTCTTCCTTACGGTGTGAGTTTAATTACTTTAGCTTACAATATGTCAGCTGTTCTGCTGGCCAAAAACACTTATTTTATGTTCATAAAAGCTATTTATAAAGCTCTTTCATAATGCATACAAGTTTGCTCATGTAACTTTAAATGTCATAGCATACCAACACACATCTTATCACTTACCCAAACAACCATTATGTACAAAAACAATCTTGCCATCAGTTGTGCCAGACTAACATAATTATTTCTGAAGACATCTTTTGTATATGGGGACTCTCCCCAATATATTTCCAGAAACTGCATTTGTGAAAGGATAAAACTCATCACCAAACTTATTTATTTATTTATTTATTTATTTATGTATTTATTTATTTATTTTGTATTTAGGCTAGTGCAAACCCAACATAAACATTTTCTTTTTCTCTGTGCTGCTTTGTGTTCCAAGTGTGTGACCTTGGATAGAGCACCAGCTGTTTAAAGGAGAAAAATCTCACTTAAAATCATAAAACACATATCATTTTTAAAACACAGTTATACACAGAGAGAAGGAAAAAAAAGTAACAGTTTAAGCTTACCTAACTCTTTCCACTGCTGGAAGAGGGAATGCCTTACACTGATCCAAAGCTGCTGTATTAAGTTTGCAATCAGTGGTTCCATTTTCTCCAGTATTTGTTCCAGTCTGTCTCACTTAGGGAACACAGTGGCTTCCACCTTCTAAGTTCAAGGAGGTTTCATAGGAAAAGATACCTGTTCTCAATCGAGTCCCGGTCTGGGTCCTCTTTTGCAAGTGCCTTGCATGTGGTGTAAGCAAGCCATGACAGTCCCTCATACTGGGAAGGAGTCTCCACTGCATCAAAGGAGGCTTTAGTATCACTTCAAACATCCTCCGATACCTTTCCCCATAGTACAGTATAGTGTGGGCTCCACCATTTGCTTGAGGACTTGAACCTGATACTCTGGTGGCAAGCTAAACATTTGGCAGTACTGTTGCACCTTCTCTAGCTGACAACTCTGATTATTTCCTGGCTTCATCCTGCCTATTTTGTCTGCTATGCTTTGAACAGCTTGTGTAGACTGGAGAGCACTGTGGCTCGGCAAGGATTCTGAAATCCTAGGGTTAATAGTCCTGGCAGCTGCCTCTGTGGTGGCTGTAGCCATGCCCTGTGTGAGTGACTGCTTTTCCACTTCCCTTTTCAAAGCATCTGCTACAGCCCTCTGCAAGCTTTCTGTCTGCTTTTCTGACAATTCACTCTTATCCACAACCTTTGTAATCAGACCCTCTATCTCACTTTAGTCTTCCCTGGTTAAAACAGCCACTGGTGGGTGGTGCCCATACCCTCCAGCATCCCAGGGAACATAGACATCATCATTATTCCCCTCGTCAGATGATGACAACATGAGGGGTGGTGCCAAAGGCATTGCTTTCTCACGAACGTTTAGGATCATTAACTGCTGACGTAGCTTTTCAGCCTGATGCCTACACTCAATATGGTTCACACTGCCATGCAACATTCCCTTACTAACGTTTTCCTGAAAAACCCTGTACGCTGCACTCACTTCCAGATTCTGTTCCATTTCTTTCCATATGTCTTTCTGGCATCTTTCATACTCTGTTTCCTGCACTGCACAGTCACTTTTGAATATCTCATTCGTGCCCATAAGCACACCATTGATCTGTAACATCTGCACTTAATCCTGTTGTAACTTAACACATTCTTTTTTCTGATTTTCATGCTTAACTGCCTGAATCTCTTCCAGTAACACACTAACCTCTTTAGATTTAGATTCCAAATCCTATTTCAAAGCTGAAACCTTGGATTCCAATGTTTGACATAAAGCATACAAAGCAGCAACCATTGCACCCTTTTGATCATGTTTTTTGCTTTTGGACTTACTTCAGCACATAGCTTTCCTTTGTACTGGGCTGGGTCCTTCTCAAGTGTCACCTGAGAGGCAAAATCTTGACAACCTCCATTGGAGGTAAGAAACTGTAAGATGTCTACATTGAGCTCAGAAATATTGGCCATTGTTTTGGGGACTTTCCCTTTATTGTCTCGACTGGCGATCCTAGAAGTGTTAACCCCCCTCTTGGTCCCAACAATCAGACAGCTGTGCACCCTGGTAGTGGAGGTCCTCATGACCTGTTCCATGAGGCAAAGAGGGGAGTTAGGCTCAAACACCTTTCATTATCCCTCCCTTATCCTGGTGAATCTAGGCGTCAGTTCAGTCCAAAAAGTCCTAGCCAGGTCACCACTTTGTTAAGGCAGTTCTGGACTTGATGGAGAGACATGACACAGAGCCAAAGATACATCAGGAGTAAAGTTTATTACCAGTCACACAGAAAACAGAGTATACCTGTTGGGAGCCAGGAAGAGATCCCCCAGATACCGTGATGTCATTCCGGTCAGGATTAGGGTTCAGAAAAATTATGTTTTGCATACATCTTATAGATAAGAAAAGTGTGTTAATAGGTAACAGTACTACCAAGTAAGGCATATTTGCACTTAAAGAAATTTGAATGGTTAGAAGGTCAGTACAGTGGACAATGGGCTTGCATGTGTCTATCTGCATGTACACTCTGATAAGAGCAAACTAGCTAAGACTAGTTTGGAAAAAAAATACAAAATGCTTAGTATTGCAGAATAATAGCTACTGCACAGCAGTGGAAAATAACTATAAACTAGGCCCGGTAGAAGACTTGGTTTGCTGGCCAAGGCACCTAGTTTCACCTGAGCTCTTTCCTTCTAAGACTGCTTGAAAGGCAGAGTAGAGAAACTTACCAGAGCAAGGAGAAGGATTAAGACTTAGTTTGGCTAAGCAGATTTACTGTGGTGGTGGTGTTTTATTTTTTTACTCACAGGGATTGCTACTGTTTGTTGCTAACATTTCATTGCTTTATTTTTCTCTGATTCAAATTGTTGTTGCTGGTATACCTTCTTCTGCATTATTACAAGGTGTGCCTACAGGTGTGTGCTAACAGATTATGCTGTAATCTTCTGATTCAAATTGTCTTTTGCAAGGTATATCTTCTGTTACTGCTTTATTTTTCTCTGGAGCAAAGTGTTTCTTACAGGGTATATCTTCTCTGAAATTATTACAGGTGGTGCTTTACAGGTTTTACAGTTTTATCTAACATTAGGATAAGCTTTCAGGGTTACTGCATTTGTTGTTGACTGATTGTTTCTGCTCTTACCTCCTTGTTCTTTCATCAGTGGTTCTTCTTTTAGGCAGGGGAAGGGCCCAGCCACCCACCCCATCCCCAACCACCCCACGCTACACTCCTTTTATAGGGTACCACAGTTGTGACATTTCCTGTGGCAGAGCAGGAAGGGGCGGATCAGTGGGGCCTCCACAAGGTGATCTCATTTACAGGGCACTATAATTTAACTTGTTATAACAAGTTAAACAAAGCACAATTAAACCATTACTTGCATTTGTTTTCCTTCTAATTACTCTGACTAGGTTAAAAACCCAGCAACTTATTTGGAATGGATTTCATTAACTGCAGGTACTGTAGAACAATTTTCAGAAGGACAGTCTTACAGGATTAGGGACACTGTCACCATGATGAGCCTTTGGAATCTTAGGTCTCAGCTCCGGGCAGCATGGGCAGAGATTGCATGCCTCAAATTTCATATTGAAGAGGAAATACATTATAAGAACCACCGCCATTTCCCCAGCATCCAACAGAAAAACCTCGACCGCAGAAGGTGAGTTGGTCCAGGAGGTTGGCAGGTGGTTAGGAGGAACAAATCAGGTGCCCCATCACTCTCTCCTCTCCAACACATTACCTCCAAAACCATATAACACTACAAACAGGTATCTGCCTCTATCTCTGAAATCAAATAAAGAGGCAGAAGACACTGCAGAGCAGGACACTGTGGCACAGGAGCTAGCACAACAATACTCACCCAAATCAGGAACCAAAACTAAACAAGCACAAAGAAATCCAAAAACTTCGATCATAGGAGACTCCATGATTCGGGGAGTTGATACCCATCTCCAGCCAGGGGTGATGGTCAGATGTCTCCCAGGTACATCAGCATGGAGAGACACTGACCGCATTGCTAAAATTGTTCACAAAGCAGGAGAAAACATTGATGTCCTAGTACACATAGGGACTAATGATTCGCCAGCAGGTCAGTTGTAGGAGACCAAGGAACACCTGACTAGGCTGGGTGACAAACTTATCATCTATTTCGTCCGGCATCTCCTTCTCTGAGATCCTGCCAGTCTGGGAGAAGGGGCAGATGGGCCGGAAAGGTCAGAAAGCGGAGATAGGGAGGCTAAACACGTAGCTCAAGGACTGGTGCCAGGAAAAAGGACACACAGATTTGTGGGAACTGGCAACAGTTCTGGGAGTGAAAGTTCTTTAATTTGATGGACTGCATCTGACTAAAGAGGAGTCAGTGCATTGGGGCAGAAGTTTGACGTCTTTGCAGAATATTTAAACTAGCAAATGGGAGAGGGTGCAGCACCCTACATCGTAATGGAAGAACACCCCTCCCCTCAGCTAGTGGTCAAACAGGAATTCAGCGTGGTTTGCTGTTCATTTGCATCACCAGGTAAGAAAAAAGGTTTGTCTCCCATACGATGCACAGGGTAATGCCAAACTTCACCCAACAACTAACACTTCAAAATCTGGCCAATGGAAAATCCATGTCACAAATGCTCACAGCCTGGGAAATAAGATCCCAGACCTGCAGGCAATAATGTCAGAGGCTAAACTGGACATAATAGAAGTAGTGAGACGTGGTTTACAGTAACCACACTAGGAGACTTCAGTACCTGGCTATGTATTTTCAGAAGAGACCGAGGTGCAAAAGGGGAGGAGTGGCCCTGATGTTAATGAAAATATCAAAGCTACAGAAATTCAGAATACAATAAGGAGCCAAGAAGAACTGTGGGTCACCCTGGAAACAGGAAATGGGACAGCCATAAGAACTGGGGTTGTCTACAGGCCCCCAGACCAGAGGAGGACATAGACACATTACTGTTAGAAGATATACAAAACATGACAGCTAAAGGGGAGGTTCTGATAATGGGAGACTTCAACATGCCAGATACAGATTGGTCAATACCAGCAGGAACATCTGCCAGAACTAGACTCATAGTGGATTCCCTACAGAGGGAGGGCCTCAAACAACTGGTACAGCAACCCACAGAGACAGGGCTATCCTAGATCTAGTACTGACTAACAAAGAAGGATCACAGATCTCCAGGTAGAAGGTCACCTGGGGCCAGTGACCATCACATGGTATGGTTCAATTTGGCTACTACATCTAAATCATCCCATTCCAAGGCAAAAATATGGGACTTCAGAGGAGCTGAACTTTGATAAGATGGCCAACAGAGTTAAGCTAGCCCTGGCAAAAGAAACACAAGTGAGGAGAGTACAGGCAAAGTGGGCAGAAATTAATGATGATACAATACTTGGAAGCAACATCCCATTGTGTTAGACAGAAACAGGAGCAAAAGAGACAGAAACCACTATGGTTCTCAAATACAGTAGAGAAAAGGTCAGAGCCAAAGGCTGGCCTTCCAGAAAATATAAAGGAACACAGCGGGATGAAGATAGGGAGGCATACCAAACTGTCCCTAAGAGAAGCAGGTAAGGCAGTAAGGCAGGCAAAGTCCCAAACTGAGGAAACACTAGCAACGAACAGTAAAGAAGGTGACAAGACTTTCTATAGATACATTAGTGAAAGGAGAAGTCCAGAGGGCATTGCTAAGCTTAATGGAGAAAAGGGAGCATGTTAGGAGGAGGACCCTGTAAAGGAATCTATCCTAAATAGATACTTTGCTCAGTATTTACTGAAGAGAAGGTAGGGCAGGGCCCACAGCTCAGCATCATGGACACAGGGGAGGAGGGTGAGCACTACTCCCTTCACAAAGAAAGGGTCCTACAAGAGCTTGCTAAGCTCAGGGTGGTAAGGCAATGGGACCTGATGGCATACATCCCAGGGTACTTAAGGAGCTAAAGGAGGAACTAGCAGAGCCATTAGAAGAATTGTTTAGTGAGTCTCTGAGCACAGGAGAGGTCCCGAAGACTGGAGAAGGGCTCATGTGATCCCACTCCACAAGTGTGGTAGCAGGGAGGAGGCGGGGAACTACAGACCGGTCAGTCTTACCTCAGTAGTGGGCAAGATTATGGAGGCACTCCTTAAGGAAAGGATAGTGCAACACCTGGAATCCATAGGGGCACAGGATCCAAGACAGCATGGGTTTACAAAGGAAGGTCCTGTCAAACTAATCTCATAGATTTCTTTGACTGGGTAACCAGAGTGGTGGACCAAGGGGAGCAGTTGATGTCACCTACCTTGACTTCAGCAAAGCTTTTGACACTGTTCCACATAGAAGATTGATAAATAAGCTAGGTAGAATCTGGTGGGGTCAGAAGTTGGTCAACTGGGTGGCAAACTGGTTGACTCAAGAAAACAGAGAGTGGTAGTAAATGGTATACAGTCAGAAGAGATGCAAGTCACAAGTGGGGTACCTCAGGGATCAGTCCTGGGGCCAGTCCTATTCAACATCTTCATTAGTGACCTCTTGCAGATGGACTAGAGGGTAAGGCTTGTCTGTTTGCAGATGACACCAAGATCTGCAACAGAGTAGATGATCCAGATGGGGTGGGCAGAATGAGAAGAGATCTGGATAAACTAGCAGAATGGTCAGAAGAGTGGCAACTGGGATTTAATGCAAAGAAGTGCAAAATCATGCACATAGGGAAGAGAAACCCTGAAGCCACTTATAGGCTGGGAGGGAAGTTGCTAGCAGTCACAAAGGAAGAAAGAGACTTGGGCATCATCATCACTGATGACCTAAAATCATCCAAGCAGACCTCTAAAGCAGTAGGTAAGGCTAGGGGGTTGTTAGGGTGTATTAGTAGGGGTATCACAAGTCGTAAGAGGGAGGTAATAATCCCTCTGTACAAGACATTGGTTAGGCCCCATCTGGAGTACTGCGTGCAGTATTGGAGGCACACCTTCACGGACATTAACCAAATTGAGGCAGTCCAGAGAAGGGCAACCAAAATGGTGCAGGAACTGCATCAGAAGAACACATGAGGACAGATTAACGGAGCTCAATATGTATACCCTTGAGCAAAGGAGGGAGAGAGGTGATATGATCGAGACATTTAAACACCTTAAGGGCATAAACAAGGTGAAAGAGTCTAACATGTTTAAATATAAGAAAATAGCAGGACAAGAGGACACAGCATGAGATTAGAGGGAGGCCGATTAAGGGGGAATGTGAGGAAATTCTTTTTCACAGAAAGGGTGGTAGATGCATGGAATGGCTTACCACAAGAAGTGGTGGCTATGAATACAGTGCAGGGCTTCAAACAGGCATGGGATAGGCATAAGGGAGCAATACAAATGACTATGACTAGATAGGTCACTGACAGAGCAAAGGCCGATGGCACATTTATAAGGTAGAAAAAGAAATGGGCAGACTGGATGGGCCTTGCGGTCCTTATCTGCCGTCAACTTCTATGTTTCTATGTTTCTATGCCCAAAGGCCTACATAAGTAAGTACATGACTAATGCTAATACTGCTAGTTAGTGCCAGAGGTTACCAGCACATAGCCCTGTGTTACAACCATATGGTCTCATATTAGTAGTATAACATTAGTGTCACACTGTATTCTTTCTTACTACATTTATGCAAAAATAAATCATAATAAATCACACA
Source organism: Neoceratodus forsteri (assembly GCA_016271365.2). Classification (NCBI taxonomy): domain Eukaryota; kingdom Metazoa; phylum Chordata; order Ceratodontiformes; family Ceratodontidae; genus Neoceratodus; species Neoceratodus forsteri. The sequence continues at coordinate 189,312,400 of CM028130.1, forward strand.
TAAGTGTGTCTGTACCATATGCTGCACTAAGTATGAGGTTTTGGGGGTGATCACATTCTACAACTCCACTCTATCAAATGTCTTCTCAGCATCAAGCAAAATATGCATGAACGAGGAGTAGGGTTGCACTACTTTCCAAATCAGGTTTCAGAGCCACCTGGTGTTGTCTGGCCCCCTACCATACACGATAAAGCCTATCTGGTCTTTGCCCACTAGATTAGGAATAAATTCTGCCAGTCTTGTTCCCAGAGTTGCAACAGAAGTTTTGCAGTACACCGTGATGAGGGATATCGGGTGGTAACTCCCACACAGAGTAGGGTCCTTGTCTGGCTAGAGGTTAAGAGAGATCACTGCTGTTCTCATAGAGAAGATAAGTTTCCCAACTGTGCTTGTCTCAGTGAGTGTCTCTGCAAGAGGCTGCATTAGGACCTCTCTGAAGGAGTATATGAACTCAACTGGGAGCTTGTATCCACTGGTTCTTTACAAGTAGGCATGGCTCAGAGGGCTTGCTCTAGCTCTTTAGTGGAGAGTGGTTTGTCAAGGGCTGCTTGAACTCCGATGTTATTTGTGGGAGTCCTGGGGGGAAGAAAGTTCCACTTTGGTAGTGGGTCACTTTCTGCTTATATAGGATCTGGTAGAAGTCCAGGAAGGCATCATGTCCCGGGTTCCCCACTTCAGTTCCCTTCCTTTGTCTTGACCCCTAGGATCTTGGAGCTCCCTTGGCCTTTTTTCAGTTGGCAATGTAGTAGGCAGCCAGGATGTTCTCTGGCCTCCCAGAAGCTTTGCCTGAGATGGAACAGAAAACACTCCATCCTCTGGTGCAGCTGCAGATTCATCTTGTATCACTTTCCAGTTATCTCCACCAGGAGCACTGGGGACTATTTTGGGTAATTTCTTTACTTCTCCTCCACGTCTTTGAGGTCCTGAAGTTGCTCCTCAAGATCCCTAGATCTAGACCTTTTTTTGAGGAGGGAGATATGAATGATTTTCCTGACATATATAAAGGCCTTTAATGTGTCTTACTGCACTGCTGTGGAGGTGTATCCCATGTGTTTTACATCCACAAAAAGACTGAATTTCTCACTTTAACATTTTACAAAAGTCAGGGTCTCTGAGAAAGCAAATTTTAAAACACCACTGATGCCTGAGTGGAGCTTCAGAGAGTCAGCCGGCAGCCATGTGAATGCACTGGAGCATGGTCCAAGATAATCACATTGCCAATGCATGCCTCCAGCATGACCAGCACCCAGTGCTTGGGTAACAGCCAGATGCCAGTACCAGAGAGTGGACTCAAGTAGAAGGAGAGGTCCCTACCTCTTGGGTGCACCAATCTCCAGATATCTACGAGTCCCAACTCATCAGTCACATCAGACAGCAGCAGGGATGCTGGTGTCCAGGGGCTGAGGGGACCTTGCTCTTATTGTGAAAGCATCAAATACTGCATTGACATCCTCCCAAGCACTATGGGGCCTCTCTGGTGTGTTGTTAGGGTTTGTGCCAGAGTGTTAAAGAACATGGCATCAATTTGGTTTGGCCAGTAAATGTTAAATAGAGTGACTTCCTGGCTACCATGTGCGCCTTGAACCATGACATAACAACCTTCAGGGCCTGATATAGCTTCTCAAGCAACAAAAGTGACATATTTATGTATAAGAATGCCCGCATCATTGAGGTTAAGGTGCTACCGAACACCTGTGAGACACATTTTGTTTAAGTTGAGTAGTTTCAACTTGTGTGAGGTGGATCTATTGCAAGAATACTATCCTTACCCCCCCCCAAGTTGGTCCACTATCTTCCTTTATTTTACTGGTCAAAGTATTCCCTTTACATTCCATGACACCTACTTTATGGGAAGGCTAGCTATGCTGATCTTGATGCAAAGAACAAAGGAGTGATGCCTGAAGTTATGTCTGCTTATGAGACACAATAACATGTGCAATCAATTCTCTTATTAGATATTTGGGTGGGGGTACTTTGTGGGGCAATGGCCCTGTGCAGTGTTACCAAAACCATGACAGATGAAAAAAGACCATTACAGAGAAAGTCACTGTAATGGTCTGCAGTTCACCTAGGTGGCTTCTCCCAGTGTTTTGCCCCCTCCCCAAAACAACTCTGACCTGGAGTTGATTATATTTAAATGCGGGGGGTACTGGGATTGCCGCTCCTTGCAAAAAACACTTTGTTTTTTGACGGCACAGTACCAAGTGTCGGCATTATGACTTTGCTGAACAGGATGTTGGCAGATTTACTGTCGACAAAACATGATACTTCCCTGTGGGGGAAGATCCTTTAGACCCTCTTTTCATGTCAGAGTGCCCTGCTCCCCAAAAGATTAAAGTGCCCGAGGACTAACTGAACATCATGGTCCAGTCATGTACAACATAACAGTTGTTTCAAATCACAATAACATACCAAAAACCAAGAAAAAGGCAACCCAGTCTCCGACCAGGCAACTGAAACATAACCAAAAACCTGTTAGGGAAGAGGATCTTAGCCCTAGTAGGTATGGCTGTCCCTAAAGCATCATCCCCCACACTGTCCACATCCTCTGTAAGCGAGGAATTTCCCCTATAGCTATTGCTGTGCCAGCCAGTGTGGTTTATTCCAAGCTAAGGATAAATAGAATGGGAGGGGGCAGGGAAAGTATGTAGTAAGCCTCTGTCCCCATTCCTGGGAGGGGTGGAGTATCAGGGGTTCTTCTTAAAGGGTGAGAGCCATGCCACTTGGACTTGTATCTGAGAAGAGTACTATCTGGGATCAGATGGATGTGGGAGGGAGTTATAACAGGAGGAGGAGAGCTACCTCTCTGAATAGCTTTGAGCCAAGCTGTCCCTCTGCAAGTCCAACTGCAGCTGGTGTGATCTCCAGGACAGATTCCTTCCCCTGGGCATGGGTGCACTGGGTTCAGCATGCATCAGTGGTGGGGATAATGGTGCCTGTCCCTTACAATTTGGAAGGTTTCAAAGCCATGGGACTAGCAGACCACCAAGGCAGGCACCTGTGTGGGGTAACTAGGTGATGATGTAACAACCTGCCACCAGGAGGCCACTAGGCATGGATTTTGGATATTCGGATGCAACAAGTTCAGGCATGCTCTCCTACAAGTAACAAGTCAATAGTTATCCTCATTTCTCTGAGGGTAAGATTAGCTATCATGTAATAGAAACCCACTTTAAACAAGCCTACACAGTAGCAGTCAAATACAAAGTATGCATGACAGATGACTTGTGATACTATGGTGAAGTTTGCACAACAGTGGTACACCCAAAGGAGCGAGGTGGAGAGGATGGGCACTTGCATGCCTTGGCATACCCAAAAATGCCCATCTAGCCAGGAGGCTGAACATAGGTGGTTGTTAATGACATGTTACATGTAAGGAGTAGTTTTCCCTAGCATACCTCCTCTCACACGTTTGTGCAAGGAGGCAGGAGCAATCCCTCTCACATATTGTGAAGCTCGACAGTCCCCTGAGTGGTTGAGTGGGCATCACTATGTAACTCGAAGGGAGTGGCTGGAGGAAGAAGGCAAATTACCTTGCAATGCAGGGCCAGATCATCAAGTCAGTGGGAATTTTTGAGTGGCCAGTGACATGTGATGCATCAAGGAGATTATGGACTGACTTGCTCTAATACTCCTGACCTCAGGCGACCCTGACATCCCAGTCTATCTCCCCATCAGTCTCTTCATGTTATTACAGTAAGACCATTAGAAATAATGACTGCCTATATTGGGTCAAGCCTTGTCAAAATGTTAGTTGGAGGCAAAAGGGAAAGTGGTGGGGGAGGGTTCCATGTGAAAATCAAGCCTGCAAAACCAAACCGGTCAATAACACTGACAGAAAAAGAGTGAACGTGAAAACTGCAAGTGGAAAAATAGCACCGAGCATGGACAGTGAAACCCCCGATAGTATTCACTGTCCTGAGGGTGGTGGGGATGGAACTCAGAGTGGGGACACAGTTGAGGGGCAGATTTACTATTCTTAACTCCAGGAGGGGTGCAGCTCAGGGAGGGAAAACAGTTGCTTGCCAAAATGACAAGTGCCATAAGTACTGGGTCACTCAAATGACAAGCACGGTTTTGTGCTCGCTGTTTTTGCTTTGCTCTTTTTACTTTGCTCTTTTGACAGGACACCATGGGGAAGGGGCAGATGGAGGGGAAGGATGGGTACCCATATTTCACTGGCACACCTAAGGCTATCCATCTGGCTGGGGACTGGGCATAAGTGGCCACTACCCCAACCAGCATCTCTCCCCTTGCAGTCTCATGCAGGGTGTCAGGAAGGTTCCATCTCACATAACAAACATCTCAAGACTTCCTGCATGACACTTCCCCATGAGATGGAATGGGCATCATTGTGCAACTTGGGGAGGAGGGGATGAGGATTGAAGGTGAATCACCATGCTAGGCAAGCCAAGGCCCTCAAAACAGTGGAGATTCCTGTGCAGTCTGTGGGGTCTGATACAGTGACAGAGGCCACAGGTGACCTTGCCTAATGCCTCCAACCTCACTCAACCCCAGTGCCCCATTTGTCTCCCCACCAACTGGTTCACGTGTTCAAATTAAGTGTCAAGTCAAATTATATTAAGATGTTATATAAAACTGACAGGGAAAACAAGGGTGTAAGAGGGGATTAGAAGTACCAGTTGGGGGTATCAGTGTACTACCATAGGGGGATAATGGTAGGGAAGTTAAAGAAATACCTTCAATGTTGCTGATCGGGAAGAGATGGATAACAGCAGCTGAAGCTGCTTTTGATATAGCAGCAGAGGAAAATCAAACAACTGCAAATGATAACAAGTGCAAGGTGAAGTATCCTTTTTTAACACTGAAGGCTCACTCATGTTCATGAGTCTTCATGTTTTAGATATGGCTCCGGTCACTTTTCTCTCCTAATCTGTCCTGACATCTCTGCTCATCCCTTCCATGGTCCTGATGGTGGCTGTTCTCTTAGCCCAGGATTTGCTCCCCAATTCAGTCCACTTCTATCAGGGTGCCGCATGTATCTAGATGGGTGATTCAGGGAGTGGAGGTGTGAGTGGAAGGGATGCTGCCTTTCCAGTTCTTTTTGGAGCCAACTCCTCCTTGGAATCTGAGTTGGCAGCCGAGATGACCGAGTTCCTACTACTTTTCCTGTACCTGGCATCCAGATCTTTGTCAGTCTCTGCCCAGGCAGTTGGAGCACCTAGCCTTAGAGGTCTACCAGTATATTTGGTCTCCACTGGCCCTGCTTGAGCTGGAGTGAGGGTGCTGGAGGTTCCAGGATGAGATTAGTGTCCACTTATCTGCTGAGTTCTGCTCACCTCTGCCTGCAGAAGCACTGGGATTTTGTCTGGCAAGTTCTTGGATATAAAATGGGAAGCTTCTTCTGAAGATGCGAAAGTGTGAGGACCCCATTATGCTTAATACACAATTTTGCCAGGTATTGAAATCTGTAAAGAATCCTGATTTCTTGCAGTACCTTATTTGCCCTGGCATACCCCTTTCTCTGCAACACCAGATCAGTGGAATAATTTGCAAAAATGTAAATTCATTGAACCTGCCAGCTGAGAGGTCCTCTGTCTGTCTCTGACCAAGGACAGAATTTCCTCATTGTCTGGGGATCTGAGGAAATGGGCAATGATGGGACATGGCATATCCCCTCCTTTAGGAGGCCAATCAAGGGTACGGTGTGTCCTCTCAATTTCAAGAGCAAGCTTCTAGGTATCCTTGAGGGCACTGTGGGGCACTGCCTCCCTCTACACCACATGGCGGCTCTGCCCACACCCAGACTAAAGTATTCTCACCTTGGGGAGTGGATCATGGGGCAAGTTAAAATTTAGTGGCCGTGGAACAGTGTTTCCACAGCCCCTTATGAAAACACTCAAGTCCCAATATTTGAAAACATTGGGAGACCAGGATTAGAACCCTGGTCTCCATCACTACCAGCTAAGCTACTCCATGCTCTAGCCCTCTACACCATGGGAGCAGCTTGGCCAGTCTTCTGTTTCCTGCAGCCCTTTTCCTGTTTACAGCACCATGGACAGTGACCAGGGGAGTGCTTATAGCAAGCACTGTAAATCCCCACTTGCTATCCATGGTAGAGCTTACCAGACTAGCGCTGTGAATTGTGGCACTATTCTGGTAGTGCTCTTCTAACCAGGTGCCATGCCGGCATAGTTGGCGATGCCCTTTCTGCAGAAAGCCTGAAACATCTCTGGTCTCCACTCCTTCTTGGAATCCTATGAACTGCAGGTTATTCCTGTAGCTTCTGTTCTTGGAGCACTCTGCCCACTCCCATAGAAATCATACAAGACAATCCAGCTCCTGGATGCACACCTCATGTCTAGTCACTTTAATGTCTATGTACAATAAAAAAAGTCTCAGCGTCTCTTGCTTTATGGTGAATCTAGTGACATTTTTATTCCTTGGAGGCAACACTTTTGAAAGTGGTGACCTCTCTCAGGACTGGCTGAAGCATCCCTTTAAGCTCCTGAGTGTTGGCCATGGAGACCATGATTGGAGCCACTGCTCCCTCATCCATCTTCCTGCCTTCCTGCCAGACTGCTGACCATGGTTTTCTACAAATATCTCTGTCCAGAACTAAGTTTTGAGGTGAGGCTGACAAATTTGTTAGAGTGGATTTTTAGCCCTTGTTTAAGCATATTTTGAGCAAATTAGCTGGGATTTTCATCATTTTATGTACAACTTGCTGGTCGAGTGGCACTGAGCTGTTGTTTCAGGTTACCAATCCAATGTGCAGCTTGAGAATGCCATAAGTATATTTATCTTAAAGACAAAATGTTTAAGGTGTTTCTATGCCTAGGAAAATACCGTTGTTGCTTTTGTTTGTTTACTTATCTTTTTCATTTTACTTTTATTTTGCCAATTACAATTCTGGTAAACAAGCATGTGTCAATGCTGAGCATGTTTGCTTGCATGCTGTTATAAGTTAGAACAGTATCTTGAGACTGCGGGCAGGCCTTTCTCACTAGAGATGGTGAAGTCCACAAAATTTGCTCCGTGAATTAATCAGTGAATTTTGTGCAATTCGCGAATTAATCCACAGATGCGAATTGCAAAGTTCCATCCATGAAGTGTGGAATTTCACCTGTGAATGACAGAATTTGGCCTGTTAATGGTGGAATTTTGTTCACTCATGGCAAAATTCTGCTGAAAAAAATGGCGAAGTTAGGCAAATTTACAGCCTATCAGCAAAACTTCGCAGATAACTCCGCAAAGACAAATTTCCTGACTTCACTGGAACTTCCTCTGTGAATTTAAACTTCGCTGCATCTTTATTTCTTGCTCCAGTAGCCATTGTCTCACAGACTTTGTATTCCACCGGATGAGGGGCAGAGAGCTGAAAAAATGGTGAACAGATTAAACATCTTTATAATACAAGTCAGCCAACAGAAAGCCATTTGTTCTATTGAGTCTGCTTGATTGTGGAACCCCCAATACAGGAAATATAGTGGGTTATGAGTTCATCCTTTATTCATAAGATCGTTGTTTCTTTTACATTTTGATCCTAAATTTCCAACATAGTTTTTTTTTTATGTCCCCTATCCAAAAGGCGATTTATGGAGCAACTGCAAAATGATGTTTCAAAGTGGATTTGAAAATGATACCTGTCATGTTCATGAGGTGGTGTAACACAAAGGCTATTTTGAAAATTTAGGGTAAAAAATATTCAAAAATCATAAAGTTAGGCATAAACTCTAAAAGAAATCCAAGTTTCTTCATACTGCATTGTTCTGTCATTTTGACCACAAATGTTCAACATAGAGGATAATGCCTGATGTACAGGTGATAATCATGGTGTAATCACCTTGAGTGGTTGCTAGGGCATCAGTAAACCTCAAGAGCACAGCTCGAGAGGTTTACCGTTGCCCTAGCAACCACAAGAGGTGATTACACCATGATTATCACCTGTACATCAGGCACTGTCATTTATAGTGTATGGGACTAGACATGAGAAGTTACCGCCCCTCCGAACACAAGTAATTTAACCTTACCTTATTAAGGAATCTGCACTACGGCCACATGATTGTGTAGCAAAACAGTTTATTAGGATAGGTTAACAACATTTCTACGTCACATTGATAGGTTAACAACCTTAGGAAATGATGATTTCCTAAGGTTAACAGCGTTCTACCATACATTATATACGGTATTATTCCTTAACTGTACAATGGATTACCATGTACCATGGAGACTAGCCATACAAAAACAAGGATACTGGACTTTAGAAGGGCTGACTTTGGCAAAATTGGTGAATACCTGAGGAATACACTAGCAAATGGCCAAAAAGGAGGGGTGAAAGAACAATGGAGAAAAATCAAAACTGCCATCATAGAGGCAACAAGCCTTTGAGTGAAACAAATAAAGAAAACAAAGCAGAGTAAAAAAACCACTATGATTCTCAAAAGAGGTGGCAGGGAAGGTTAAGGAGAAAAAGGCTGCATTCAAAAAAGTATAAGGAATCAATGAAGGAGCACGACAGGAACTTTATTAATTAAAGCAGAAAGATGGGGAAGGCAGTCAGAATAGCAAAATCCCAAACTGAGGAAAAATAGCCAATCTAGTTAAGAAGGGGATAAAACCTTTTATAGGCAAATTAGGGAGCATAGAAAGGTTAAGGGAGGAAGAGTGAAGATTAATAAGGGAGAGGAGAGGTGGGCAGAGGAAGACAGTGAAAGGACAGAGATACTGAATGAATACTTTTGCTCAGTATTCACAAAAGAAGAGGAAGAGGAGTTACCTAAACCAGACAATAGAAGCACTCTGGGTAGGGGAGTTGACACCAGTCCATTTACAGAAGAAAGAGGCCTGAAAGAACTCCTAAAACTCAAGGTGGACAAAGCAATGGGGCCTGACGGGATTCAGGCCAGAATCCTAAAAGAACTAAGGAGGACCTAGTGACACCAATGACCACACTTTTAGCAAATCATGGGAGGATGGGGGTGGTACCTGAGGACTGGAGGAGGGCAGATGATTCCCTTCACAAAAGTGGGAGCAAGGCAGAAGCAGGAAACTTACAAACCTGTAAGTTTGACCTCAGTGGTAGAGAAAATGATGGAATCACTTCTGAAAGAAAGAATTGTTGAGTATCTAGAGGCCAGTAGGGCACAGGACCCAAAGCAGCATGGATTTACAGCAGGAAGGTTATGTCAGATGAATCTAATAGATTTCTTTGACTGGGTGACCAAAATAATAGAACAGGGAGGGGCTGTGGATATGGCCTGTCTAGACTTTAGCAAGGCATTTGACACAGTCCCACACAAAAGATCAATAATTAAGTTAGCTAGCCTGGTAGTGGGTCCCAGGGTGGTAGCCTGGATAGCAAATTGGCTGCACAACAGGACACAGAAGGTAATAGTGAATGGAGCACATTCTGAAGAAAGGGGAGTCACTAGTGGAGTACCTCAGGGCTCAGTACTGGGTCCAGTCCTCTTTAACATCTTTATAGGTGACATTGCAGAGGTTCTGGAGGGAAAGGTATGCCTCTTTGCAGATGACACAAAGATCTGTAACAGAGTTGCTACACGGGGGGGGGTAGAAAAGATGAAAAGGGACTTGGCAAGGTTGGAGGAATGGTCAGACATATGGCAACTTAGATTCAATGCAAAGAAGTACAAAGTAATGCACCTGGGAAACAAAAACTCAGGAGAAGAGTACACAATAGCAAGGGAGGTACTAACAACAACAAAAATGCACAGGGACCTGGGGGTAGTCATATCAGATAATCTAAAGGTTGGTAAGCAAAGTAAGAAGTCAGTAAGGAGAGCCAGGGGGATACTGGGATATAGGAAGGCATCACAAGTAGAAAAGGGAAGATTATCCGTCTGTACAGACAGTTGGTGAGACCCCATCTGGAGTACTGTGCAGTTTTGGAGACCCCATCTAGCAAGGACATAGACAAGATGGAAGCAGTCCAGAGGAGAACAACTAAAATGGTGCAGGATCTGCATCAGAAACCATATGAAGAGAGACTGAGAGAACTTAATACGATACCCTTGATGAAAGGAGGGATGGGGGGCATGATAGAAACATTCAAGTACCTCAAGGAATCAACAAAGTCCAGGAGGGTAGCGCTTCAGAAAAGAGATATGTAAGAACAAGGGGCAATAACTTAAAGATAGAGGGGACGGCTCAAGGGCAATGTGAGGACATTTTTTTCACGGAGAGAGTGGTGGATGCATGGAACTGCCTTCCTGGGGAGGTTGTTGGGTCTAAAACAGTGGGGGAATTCAAACATGCATGGGACAGACATAGGGCAATTTTAGTGGGGGGTGGCAGGAAGTAGGCTGTTGGTTAACTAGAATCTGCAGCTTATCCAGTAGGTAGGGAAATGGGCAGACTGGGTGGGCCAAGTGGTCCTTATCTGCCGTCAAAGTCTATGTTTCTGTGTTTCTATTGAAAGAATCCAGCAACTTGATTGGCTAAGATGTCTTCTAACTCTTGATTTAATCCCAGCACATACAGATAAGAAAAAGTAACAGCCATCAGGTTTCTTTTTCCTAATTCAAATCCCTCCATCCCACAGTCCACCATATCCTTCAGAACAGCACCACCTACTGGCTAAAACAGAATAAAGTAGAACTTTTTTATATTACTACATTCTATACAAATATGTATACACAGAAAAAATGCAATAAAAATATAACATGTTTTATGTTCGCAATGCGAGCATGTGCAAGTGAATGTATTGCAATAGTACTGCTTTTTGGTAGGTGTGACACTGTTCATTCAATGCACAGCAGTGTTTTAGAGGCAAGTCCGTGCCACACCAATCATCTGGTAGGCTGATCATGATGGAGTTTTGGCTTGCTGGGCAGAAACTTCATGTATATCAAAAGAAAGGGATGACTCAATCAAGGATCAGCTCTTTACTTTGATGTACACCACCCAGCAAGCCAAGCTGATCCATCTTGGTCAGCCTGGAATGCCTGGAATGTCTGCCAGCTGTAATAATAATAATAATAATAATAATAATAATAATAAAAATAATAATAAGCTTTATTTATCTGCACCTTTCTTAAAACCAAGTCGCATTACAATAAAATACAGGATAAAACATGTTAAAAACTGAGTTAACTACAGGACAATTAATCGGCATCCAAATTATCTCCGAATGCCTTACTCCATAAAAAAGACTTAAGGTCTTTTTTAAAACCCTCCACCGTCATGCATTGTCTAATTCATATGGTGAGAATTCAGAGGGTCGGACCACGAACATAAAAGCTTAGGCGCTGGAAGATTTTAAAGTTACCTCGATCTCTAGCAACCCTCGCTGGCTGAGCCGGAGTGGTCGTGATCGGTAGGTAAGGCACCAGAAGCTTTTCAGGTAATCAGGGCCCAACCCGTGTAGGGCTTTGTATGTCAGAAGTCCGACTTTAAAGGTGATCCACCACTGAATTGGCAGCCAATGCAGATCTCAGAGCACCGGTGTAATATGAGAGGAACGAGAAGTCCCCATTAACAACCGGGCTGCCGAGTTCTGCACTAGCTGCAAGCGGCGGATATCAACCCCAGGAAGCCCAAAGTAAAGGGAGCTGCAGTAGTCCAGATGCGAGGTCACAAAGGCGTGGATCAACGTAAGTAGGTCGCCTGATGTAACAAGGTGCTTGATCCTGGTGATGTTCCTAAGATGGTAAAAGGATACCTTAACAACTGCCGACACTTGCGCACGCAATGTCAGCTGATCGTCAAGGATCACCCCCAGGTCTCGCACCCGTTCAGAGGTCGGGAGCTCCTGCATCCCCCAGGAATAAACCAGAGGTTTGAAGTGCCCCCAACCCCTCAATCTGGCGGCCAGGATCCACAACCAACACCTCTGTCTTCCCAGAGTTCAACATCAAACAGCTGGACCTCATCCAATCCTGGATCTCACTGAGACAGTTGTTAAACACTGAGAGTATTCTGGTCAGGCACAAATGACAGATAGAGCTGGGTATCATCGGCATAACAATGAAACTCCAGCCCATATCATCTTACAATGTCTCTGAGGGGAAGCATGTACACTGCAAACAGCATGGGGACAGCACAGAGCCCTGAGGCACCCTCACAGGTCAGAGCAGTAGGATCGGAGGAAAAAATCCCCTAATACCACCTCTGAGTTCTACTTAGAGGAAAGAAGTAAACCATCTGTGCACCAAAACCCAACAACCCACAGATGCATCTCAGGCACTCAAGCAACAGGCCATGGTCTACGGTGTCAAATGCTGCTGACAAATCCAGAAGGACCAAAATGGACCATTTTTTCTGGTCTCTCGCCATCAGGAGATCATTGAGAACCCGAACCAGCGCAGTCTCAGTGCTGTGCCTCTTTCGAAAGCCTGACTGAAGAGGATCGTAGATGTTATGGACGGTAAGATGGTTGTCTAGCTGGGCTGCCACCACTTTCTCGATTACCTTCCCAACAAATGGGAGGTTCGAGATAGGTCTGTAGTTTGCTAGGGAGTCGGGGTCCAAAGATGCCTTTTTCAACACTGGTGTCACCACCACTTCCTTCAGGGAGCGGGGATATTCACCAGAGTCTAGGGAGCACCAGACTATCCTAGCTAGAACTGGGAAGATAACCTCCCCATAGCCCATAATCAGGTCTGTGGGACCCGGGTCTAAACTACAGCTTGTGGTACGCATACCCTGGACAATCCTCATAACATCCTCGATTTCCAGCCTTTTGAAGGAACTCCAGGTGAACGGTGTGCTTGTGACAGTAGGCTGGACCACCACAACTCCCATGGAGGGGGTGCACAAATCTCGGCCCTGATGTTGGCAACCTTATCTGCAAAGAATCGAGCAAGCTCCACACATTGCATCTGTGAAAAGGCTCGACGAACCTGCAGAGAGGCTGGGTTGCACAGCCTGTCAGGTTTGAAAGAGCTAGGCTGGTCAATTCAGAGCAGCAGCAATTTGTCCGGACAGGAACACTGCCTTCTTATGAGTGATTGCTGACTGATAGAGTTTATAATGCTCTAGGAGTCTAAGATGGTCGGCATCTAAGCCAGACTTCTGCCAACATCTCTCCAACCTGTGACCTAATCTCCGCAACTCCCTCAGATCCCGATCAAACCAAGGGAATCGGGGTCGAAGGGAGAGAGGCCGCACGTGGGTGAGAGCAATTAAATCCAAAGCGGAGGTGACAGCTTTATTATAGGCTTGCACCATCACTTCAAGATTTAAACAGGAAATTCTGATAGGTCAAGAACCGCAGTTAGACCATCAGAAGTAACATCCCGTAAAGGGTGGTACTTGACCATCTCCACTGGGGTAGGTCTACGAAGGGGGGTGCAAAAATTGAACCTCACAGTGTGGTGAAGGAAACCGTCCATTGATGTCTTTTAATGATGGCCTCCTGACTGTCCCCCTTGCCCTACTATCTGTCTCAGCCCCCCACAAATATAACATTGACACTGAGGGTGCCAGCACCCCAGTGTCACCAGATCATAAGTGAAATCCCCTAGGTGCACTACTGCGCTGCTCCCAATGCATGGTCACATTTTTTTTTTATTATTAATTTATTTATTTATTTATTCTACCCCAGTGACTGTTCTTAGCAACCCCACCCCCACAAACATAACATTGACACTTCAGGTGCCCATTCCCCCCAGTATCGCCACTGTATAAGTCAACCTCCAGTGGTGCAGCACAGCACCACTCCCAATGTGCAGTCACATCTTTTTATTTACTTATTTTTTTTGTAATCCCACCCATTTAACTGTCCCTATCAGCTCCAACCCCCCACAAACATAACGGTGACACTGGAGGTGCCCAATCCCCCAGTGTCATGATCAGGAAGAAAAAAACACATCCTTCAGGCTTTTTTTTAAGCCCTGTGAAAAGAAAACTGTCCATTGTTGTCTTTTGTGGTCATTACTGTCCCCCCAACTGACTTTCTTACTCAGCACCCAGCACCCCCCCCAAGCCCTTACTTACTCACCAGGAGTCCAACGCAGTTATCTTCTGTTGACTACAAATACATCTTCACTCTTCGAAGCTGGACTGCAAATTGAGGAAACAGATACTGTATGCAGTTCAATGAATTTCAATGGGGTTTTGAAATTAGTGGTTTAACTTGGCCATTTGTGCATATTTTTGCCCCAAATTTTTTATCATGCCTTTTTTGGAACCCCACATCATGATCAATTTCAATGACATTAGGCAAATCTGTCCTGAAAGGTGATTTCTTGGTCCCTGTGTGAAATAACTTTTTAGTCAGGAGTTGAAAATTGTCTCTGCCCTTGTTCATGAGGTGGGGTCATAAGAAGGTTATGTTGAAAATTTGATGTAATAATATTAAAAAAAAAAAAAACTAAGTGGAATTTTGCAAATGCAGGCTTGTAACTTTGGTAATCTTCAATATTTTATCCCAAATTTACAACATAGCCATTTTCTAAGAGCACCTCATGAATGTGACAGCTTTTATTTTTAAAATCCTGTCCAAAATGTGTTTTTACATCCTGAAAGATGATTTCACGGTCTGTATGTGAAATCATCTTTAAGGCAGGAGTTCAAACTTTTCTGTGCTGTTGTTCATGAGGCAGGGTGATAAGAAGGCTATGTTGAAAATTGGGTGTAAAAATATTAAAAAACAACAAAGTTATGAACCTACATTGAATTTTGTGAATGCAAGCTTTTAATGTTAGTATTTTTCAATATTTTTACCCAAAGTTTACAGCATAGCTATTTCTTTACAGCACCTCATAATTATGACAGCTGTAATTTTTCAAATCATGGCAAAATGTGTTCATCCCAAAAGGTGATTTCATGGTCCCTGCATAAAATCACCTTTCGGGCAGGAGTTCAAAGGTTTCTGTGTCTTTGTTCATGAGGTGGATTCATAAGAAGGTTATGTTGAAAATGTGGTGTAAAAATATTAAAAATCAAATCAAATTTATTTATAATGCACTTTTCAAAAACCAAATCACGAATACAGAATAAAAACAAATATACAATAAAAATATTCAAATAACAGACAGCAGTAATAAATTAAATATTGTCTCCAAATGCCAGGCCAAAAAGATATGTTTTTAATGAAGACTTGAAAGTCTCGGTGGTCAGGCACTCGCTAATCCAACAAGGTAGAGACTTCCATAGGGTTGTAGCTACAAAAGAAAAAGCCCTAGCACCTGATGTTCGAAGATGGATCCTGGGAACCTCTAGCAATCCCTCGTTGGTGGAGTGGAGAGGGTGGAGGGGGCAGTAGGGGCGATGGAGGTCTTGCAAGTAACTCAGTTCCTGTCCATGTAGGGTCTTATAGGTCAGCAATGTGACCTTGAAGGTGATCCTCCATCACACCGGCAACCAGTGCCGTTCACACAGCATAGGAGTGACATGGCTAGTTCTTGACAGCCCAGTCAACAACCTGGCTGCAGCGTTCTGTTCCAGCTGCAGGCAATGGAGATCCACCCACAATAACCCTAGGTATAGAGCAGTTATGAGTCTACATTGAATTTTGTGAATGCAGGCTCATAACTTTGGTCATTTTCAATATTTTAACCCCAAATTTTCAGCAGAGCCATTTCTTTACAGCACTTCATGAGTCTGACATCTGCCATTCTTTGAATCCTGTCCAAAACATGTTTTTGCATCATGAAAGGTGATTTCATAGTCCCTGCATGAAATTGCCTGTCAGACAAGAGTTGACAATTTTCTCTGCACTTCTTCATGAGGTGGGGTCATAAAGACGAAAATGTTAACAATATGGGGCATAAATATTAAAACATAACAAATTTATGAGCCTGCATTCAAATTTACAAATGAAGTCTCATAACTTTGGTAATACATAACCCACACAGTGTATCACAATGCATCCAGTGCCCGAAGGCTTCTATACCAGTGGCGAACATCCGGCATTGACAAATGTTTGTTTACTTTTTGATACATAAAAAGTGCATCCATTGCATTATAGCAGCAATACACCCTTAGTTTGGTATGTCACAGGGTAGTGGAACTTCTTGGGTGCATGGGGCACTCAGCATTGGGCCTCATTCTTCACAATGCACATACCTGTGACATGATGACATCCCATGACATATCACACCCTGTTGTGATTTATTGCTTACATGATCAATGGTTTGGAATCTTACATTGTTCTTGCATTTTGTTCAGAAAGAATATTATTCTCCTTTTTTAACTTTTTAAACTTTGGAAAACTGGGATTTATTTTATAATCACAATAAGGAACTTCAGGGTGTAGGTTGTTGTGGAATTTACTGACTTTCTGGGTAGTGTGAGTAACATAGAAACATGAAACTTTACAGGCAGAAAATGACTCGAGTACCTCTTGTCTGCTCTGTTTCTACCTACAGTAATTCAACCCCACCACCCTGGTGCTGTGTGTGCCCTGCTGAGTTCCCCAGTGGTAGCGTGATCCCTCCCCACTCACTGTTCCGATCGTATCTTATCAACCCCACAAGTCTGTGCCACTACTTCTTGAAGCCTGTTACATTCTCCACCTCCACCATCCCCCTAGGTTAACTGTTCCATTTGACTACCAACCTCCCATTAAGAGATGCTTCCTCAGATCCTTTTGCATTTATTTTGTATTTATGTATGTATGTATATATGAATGTACGTATTTATTATTTTTGTAATTTTGGACCAGAAGTGGCAGACTAAGCTATTAAAGATTGTTTCCAGGTGTGTCCAGGGGGTGGGTTGCATGGATTGGTTATATTAATATGTTGATTTTTGGGGGTTAATAGTACTCTGTGGTTCAACAGTTCACAACCTCTGATGTTAGATAGCATCTACTATACATAATAACTATTCAAACTTTAAAGGAAAACAACTGTTACAGCCCCTACCTCCCCTGCTGGATCCCAAGTCCTTGAGTTGCATTTTAGCAGAGTTTGACATTTTTGTTTGCTTGCACGCATGTGCAAGAAACATAGTGCCACCATACGAGTTTTCGTAGGTATGGCACCCCCACTTCCAATGCCCTGATCCTTTTTGCAGGCACACCCACACCTCACTAATGAATGTCTGAGCTGTCTATGACAGCAGTTCAGATGCAGTGGAGTACAGTTGAAAGCAAATGGCTGCTACAATCAGCAGTGGTAATGTGTAGGCAATTTTCATACTGGTGTCCGCAGTATGCAACATGTCACAGTATGCAAATTGCCTACACATCACCACCACTGACTGTAGCTGCCGAAAGAAACACGTTTCTTTACGCATTTTTTTCCATTACCTTTAGAAAATAGGCCCATGTTTGCCTAGTGTACCTCACCCAATCAACAAAAGCTAAATAAATAAACTAATCGCACATGGCAGAACACACCCAGAAATTAGAATGGCTTGTTTTAGCTAGCTGTAACCCTTTCCCTTTGCTTATCTGTAATGACTACAGCAGCTATGAAAAAATGATCCTACTGGCAATATGAAGGCCACATACTGGAGTTTAAAACCTTCAAACAGAAACAACTGATTAACGACACATAATACAATCATGATAGTGTTTACGAGAAATTTGGTGTCTAACCCAGCAGTGTCTCATCCACAAGGAATCGGTTCCTGACCTGTGGCAAAAGTGGGAATCAATCCCGTATTTTGAGGGGTGCCTCAATCCCCCACGGCTCATGCACACTCCTCCCAAAACACACTGTATGGCCGATGGGTGTTCCCAATGCCCGCTCAGCTCCAGTGCCCCAACAAAATGCCCATCAGCTCCAGTGCCCCCCAACAAACACCCAGGTAGCTAGCATGCTGGGAGCCCACTTCAGCATGCTCATGCACTCCTTCCCCCACACTGTATGGCCAATGGGTGTGCCCAATCCCCTGTCAGCTTCACTTCCCCCCAAACAAACTTCCACGTGCGTCAAAAGTCCCACGTCCTCTTTGTAAAAACAAAACAAAAAAAAAAAAACAACACCTGTAACAAAAGAAAATAGTCCCATGTTGACTCTCTTGCCCCCTCCCCCAACTCATGCCTACCCTCTGTGTACCCCACTTCTCCCACACCAATCACATCATACTTGCCTCCAGAGGCTGATGCAACAATCTTCTGTGGACGAGGAACATGTCTGCACTCTTCAAAGCCGACCGCGAACTGAAGAAATGCTGGTAAGCTGCATAATGGCATAAATGGTTTTTTTTTCAACTTTTGGTGATATCTCAGTTATTTTGGGGAATTTTACTCAGATTAACATGGTTCTGGGACCCCACCTCATGAATTTCAGTCACTGTCATTTTTTTATTCGGTCCTGAAAGGTGATTTCACGGTCACTGCCTGGAACCACCTTTTGGGACAGATTAATGAAATGACAGTGTAACAGTTTATGAGGTAGGCCCCCAAAAACCCTATGTTGAAAATTTGGTGGAAAAATTCCAAAAAATGGCTGTTTTATGAGCGTGCATTGCGCAGTTCCTACGCAAGCTCGTAACTTTGAGAATTTTTTATATTTTCACTCCAGATTTTCAACATTGCCATTTTACTGCACTTCCTTATGAACAGTACAG
Organism: Neoceratodus forsteri; assembly: GCA_016271365.2. Classification (NCBI taxonomy): domain Eukaryota; kingdom Metazoa; phylum Chordata; order Ceratodontiformes; family Ceratodontidae; genus Neoceratodus; species Neoceratodus forsteri. The sequence goes on from CM028130.1 coordinate 189,330,847, forward strand.
CTGTCATTTTTTCACATCTTGCCCAAAATGTGTTTTCACACATGTAGCGCACAATGGTGTGGTCAGTGTGCAAAATCAATGTTCATTACAGATTAAGAAAATCACAGTGACACTGTTCATGAGCAGAGGTCTTAAAATGCCTATGTTAAAAATTTGGTGATAAAAGTCCATAAAATGTTTGTGTTTCACGCATGCATTGCGCAGTTTCCACGCACCCTCTCAAGTTCAGGAATTTGTAATATTTTCAGTCCAGATTTTCAACATTGGCATTTTTCCACACCTCCTTATGAACAGTACAGCTGTCATTTTTCACATCCTGGCTGAAATCTGTTTTTGCACTTCTGGCATAGAATAGCGCTGTCGCTGTGGGAAATCAGTGTTCTGGACAGATTAAGAAAATCACAGTGACACTGTTCATGAATGAAGGTTCCAAAATGCCTATGTTGAAAATCTGGTGTAAAAAATCCCCAAACTAATTACAATATGGGTGTGCATTGTGCAGTTTCTATGCACGCTCGTGACTTCACCAGTTTTTTTATATTTTTACTCCAGATTTTCAACATTACCATTTTTTACACCTCCTCATGAACAGTACAGCTGTCATTTTCACATCCTATTCGAAATGTGTTTTCGCACCTGTGGTGCCAAATGGCACAGTCACTGTGCAAAATCACTTTTCGGCTAACAAACTGATAGTGTCACTGTTCTTGCGGTGGGGTCACAAAAAGCCTAAGTTGAAAACTTGGAGTAAAAATACCAAGAAACACCAAGGGCTTTATGGTTTCTGACCATAACGCCAACCCTGTAGGGACTAACAGGCATCAGGGGTGTGACTTGGGATTGTCGACAGTAATGCTCACGCCATTCCACTCCCACCCCCACCCTGCAGCCAGTGACAGGCATCAAGGTGCACCTTGGACTCTTTGGTCCCAGAGTTCACCCCATTCTCCTATTCTGCACCCATTTCAGCATATTTCCTTATGGAATGAGGTGAGCATAAAGCCCGAACACCCCAAGGCACACCTTGACACTTATCAGCGTCTGCAGGGTAGGGTGAGGTGAAATGTCATGATCGTTATGGGCGATGACCCAAAGGCACACACCAATGCCTGTCCATCTCTGCAGGGTGGGGGTAGAGCTGGTGTCAGTTCAATACTTCACTGCCATTCCTATACTGCATCTGTCTAACTCTTACACTTCCACTGCTAATGCCAGCAAGCAAACTTTCGGCATTGACAAATGCTTGTTTTAAATACCTTTACATATCTTTTTTCACTTTTTACAGCTCCTCCACAGCTTCCATTTTGAAGGGTGTATGCAGCCATTATGCAGCTGCCATGTCTTCCCTCGCTTGTTTTATGCTAATATGCCCTCTGGCCAAGGTTGAAGTCAGCAGGAATATGGGCAGACTAGATGGACCTAGCGGTCTCCTTCTGCCATCAACGTCTATGTTTCTATGTAATATTACCATAAACTGAGCAAGAGATGCAAGCAGCAGGCATGAGCTGACTGCAGGCACCCTTCAAACCTGGAAGTTGCAGAGAAGCTGTAAAAAGTGAAAAAAGATATGTTAAGGAATTTTGTTCCTGTGTGCAGTCAGCTCGACCCTTACAAACAGCTACTGATGCCTGGACCCTATAAGAAAGACTGAAAGATTGCCTTTCAGTAAGTCTTCTGAGCACTGTGGGCTTGTAGTCCTGTGTGCAGCAAGCCTGATCCTTGGAAACAGCTACTGCTGCCCTGACCCTGATTAGTAACTCCACCTGTTTGAGGTAAAAGAGGGGGCTACCTGGTGTGGAGGTGGGTTGGGGACATCAACAGAGGGTGAGAAGAGTCTCCTACAAAGGAGCAACTGTTCATGCATTACTCTTAGCAGCTTTAATATCTTTTTCTGATGTCAACCTGGACTCATCCAGCATCAGAAAGGCTGAAAGACTGCTTTTTGTTACATCTGCTAAGAACTTTGTGCTTGTGCTCCTGTGTGCAGTGAACCTGAGCTTCAGAAACAGCTACTGATGCCCTGACCCTGATTAGGAACTCCACATGTTCAAGTGAGGTGGGCTACTGGGTGTAGAGGCAGGCCAGTGATGTCACAGAGGGGTGCAAAGAGTCATATGTTAAAGAGCAGCCACTCAAGTGGCTGCCCATGGAGCAGCTGCTCACATGAGTGGCTCACGCAGGAGTGATGGAGTCATCATCTATGAGTCCACCCAAGAGAGGTCACCGGGAAGCCATTAATAATTCTGCTTATTTTATGTACATTGAAAATTAAGTTTGTTCCGATGCAGCCTTTGTAGTAAGTAGCATTTAATTTTTCAAATTACACTAAGCCCTTCTAACATTCAGTTTGATGGAACTTTCAGTTTAATAGAATCAGAACAGTGGAGTTTAATGAAACTGGAGTGGTAGATAAATCATATTAGCTAACAAATTTGCGACATCATCGGTATCTCTGAGGCTTGGCTCTCTAAAAAGAACCCAGGCTAAGAGATGACCATTAAAGAGTATGGGCCCGATTTTCAAAGAGCCCTTACAGTGAAGCAATTCGTGTCACTCTAAGGGCTGTGGCAAACATTGGGTGTACCAGGGTTCTGCACCCAATTTTATAAAAATCAAGGTCCCAGTGACAAACTCCCTGGGTTTGCCAGAAGATGAGTGTTGTGCCAAACAGTTGGCACACCTGCAGGAATTGCTGCAGGGATCCATCGTCCCTCACCTGGTGCAACAGATCAGGGGCTGGGATGGTTGGGGGTAGGTGAAACAGCCTGCCAGGAGGGAGGCAGGAGGGCCTAAGGGGCTCAGGAGGTCACATAAGGGGAGTCAGAGGGGACAGCTGGAACTGAATGTTAGTGAAGTGGCACTTGGTGGGGTGCGTTTACTTCTGTATAAATACTGTAAATGCCAGCACGTAATTGTACTGTACTACAATGTACAGTAAATATTACCCATGCTATACATATAGAACAAACTCTAACAAACCACAGCAAAGGAGGGACATGTGATAAATCTGCAGAATATGGCATCACTTTGAACATTAACACAGTAGAGCTCACAACTGTACAGTGATACAGACATTACTGTACGTTTGTGATGTCTGCCATGTTATGGTTCAATATGATGCCATATTCTGTAGATTTATCACTTGTCACTCTTCATTGTGGTTGTTTATGGCTGGTTCTGTATGTAGAGTATGGGTACTAGTTACTGTACATTGTAGTACAGTACGATTACATGCTGGCATTTATACTATTTATACAGAAGTAAATGCACCCCCTCCCCGTGTGCTGCTTCACTAACATTCAGTCCCAGCTGTCCCCCATTCTCCCTCCCATGCCACACATCCTATGCCCTTATACCCCTGTCAGCCCACTGTCCACCAAATTAAACTGCCGCAGACCACTTAGATCACCTCCTGGCTGGTCTAAGTTGTGCCCCTTGCTGCGTCTATGGCAGGGCTTACATAATCCCAGAAAAGGGGATGTTGCAGATCCACCATGACACAAGTCCCCTTGTGACTTGGCACACTGGGTTGTTTGATGCAACCCTGGTGTGAGGGGGCTTTGGCACAGCTGCATCTGGATTTGTCACAGGCTGTGATAGAAAATCGCATTTGACTGATGTGGCACAAGTCACTTCCTGTGTCAAACTCCTTTGATGCAATCGTTTGCATCACTCTAAGTCTTTGGAAAATCAGGCTCTATAGGTCTTTCAGATATGACAGGCTAGAAAGGGAAGGGGGTAATTTTGTATGTTAAGAGCAATTTGAGACAAGTTGATTTGCTATTTGCTGGTAGCATGGAAGTTATCAAAATGGTGTTCATTTCATTACCATACCAAAAAGTATGTGTAGTGCTAATATACTCTCCTCCTAAGACTAAAGTAACTGCTCTTGATAACATTGAAATGTGCCCTATTTATCAGTGATAGGGAAATAGTTCTGGTGTGGGGGGGACTTCAATTCAGTATGGGGTGGACTGAGGGGGGACAGTCTTGTACATTCTCTCCTCTTGACCTACACTAGATAATTAATAAACCCACCCTCAAAGGTATGCTACAAAGTTAAAGTAAGAGAGAATTCTCAGGTAGGGACTCCAAATTTAGGGGATCATTGCTACACTAAGGGCCTGATATTCAAAACTTTGTCCCAGGTCTCAAGTATCATTGCCTAGCATGCAAAAATTGCCGGGCCCAAATCGCCTACCCTATTCAAATGGAATAGCCCGGTGCTAACCCTGCTGAATATAGTATGCAAAGGAAGCCGTGCAAACTGGTCTGAGAGTGCAGGGCAAACATAGCCCAGGAATAAGACAGCACTGAATATAGCAACAGGGACGTGCACACTGCAACTGCAGCCCAGTACACCCCGGAGCAAGCCAGTGTTACAGGTGGAGAACATTTTGTGTGAAGCAGACCCACAACACCTGCAAACAATAATGCAAGCTACACACTGCAGAACTGTGCTACGCTGCTGTGTAGCTTGCCCGGGCTAACCTGAATGCACAGTGCTAACGCATTAGCCCGAGGCAAACTGGAAAGCTCCCATTCAAATTAGCCTACTTAGATAATCTCTGGGCAAGCAGGTACATATGATTCTCATTAACTGCTGCTTAACATATATTACCATACAGCAGACAGCTCCTCCATTTGGTCGGAATGGAAGTACAGGCTGGATGCTGCAGGCCAAGGCATGCCCACAGCATCCCCTGTTGGTCGGCATGGAAGTACAGGCTGGATGCTGCAAGATTTCGGTGCTGGTAGGCACAAGTGGTGCATACATCTGACCCCTATAGCACTACAAGCAGTCCAGAACAGAGGTACATCCTGCAACATACAGATATTGATCTGCATCCATGTATATATCTGGGTATATATCTATGTACATATATATATATAGATATATACTATATATATATATATATCTAGATATATATATATATATATATATATATATATATATCTAGATATATATATATATATATATATATATATATACTGCCTGGGTCCAACAAGTGCACTGGATGACAGCCTCCCCACTACAACAGTGGCACCCCACAGCAGTGGTGGGTGCCATAACAGTGGGGTGAGACACGACTGCATGGAACAGGCATGTGGCAAGGGGGGGATGTAGGCCGTAGGCACCCTAGGCTCCACAACAGCACATTACTGTAGAGGACTGGGAAGGCTGGGTGGGCTCTGCAGTCCATCTGTGCCGTCATGGCTCTGTACCTAAAGGTACCCCCCAATCGCGATACCCGACTCCCAGAGCAGCCTTGCATTAATAGTATCCCTGGTAGTCTAGTGCCCCCCTAATCGGGATTCCTGACCCTGTAGCTGCTTGAATGCATGTATTCCCTGGTAGTCTAGTGGCCTCACCCCCATCATGATCCCGACCCTGTTCCCCGTAGAATCGAGCCATTTCCCTGGTAGTCTAGTGTCCCCCCAAGCACATATCCTGACCCCGTGCCCGTGTGTTGTAACCATTTTCCTGGTGGTCTAGTGTTCCCCCACCTGGCAGTGATGGCCCTCGCTCCTCCCAGCAACCACCCACGAATGGAGCCGGCGAACAGCTCAGCCCTCCTCTCACCACCATGGCTGGCCACTGACTGAGGAATGAATGCACTGTGCTGTAATGAATGCAGTATAGCACATTCATCCCTCAGTCAGCGGCCGGCCGTGGAATTGAAAGGAGGGCTGTGTCAGTAGCCGACTCCATTCCTGGGTGGCTGTTGGGAGGAGCGGGCGCTGTCACTGATGGGAGGGGGAACACTAGGCCACCAGGGAAATGGTTGCATTCTATGGGGCACGGGGTCGGGATATGTGCTTGGGGGGACACTAGACTACCAGGAAGACTATATTATACAGGGAATGGGGTCAGGATATGTGCTTGGGGGGGACGCTAGACTACCAGGAAGACTATATTATACGGGGAATGGGATTGGGATATGTGCTGGGGGGGACACTAGACTACCAGGATGATGTGTCCATTCTATTGCTAAGGGTCGGGGATCATGATGGAGGGACCACTAGTACACCAGGGATTCGGTGTGCTGTTGCTGGACACAGGATTTAGTTTTGTGATGTGGGTTTGGGGCACCGCCACTATTAGCACTGCATTAAAAGCAGCTTTTTCCCGGCAGTAACTAGTGCTGCGCTACAGGTCACGCTAATGCCTGTAGCGCTGTGCTATCCTTTTGAATATGCCAGTGCTCTGGCATTCAGGGCCTGCTCCCCTCTGTCCCTCCCCTGCATACATTATGGTTAGCGTCGGCGCTAACACCTAGCGCCACACTAACTGCACTTTTCAATATTACAGTCAGGCACAAGGTCAGCACTAGTCCAGCGCAACGGCTTTGCGCCCGGTGCTGGGCTTTGAATATCTGGCCCTAAATGTACTATAGAAATTTTGTTTGAAACGGTACAAATGTTGTCTGCCTCTTACAGCACAGGTTTTAAAAATTTAATGAACAAAAATTTAGAAATCAGATTAATCAAGTAAACTGGGAAAGACTTGATCTAATTCCAAACATGGATATAGGCATAAAGGAAACTGCCACCTTTCTCTTAGAAATTTGTCACAGTAATGCCTATTTAAGACCAAATAAGATTTGGAAAAACTATCATCACTGAATTAGTGAAACATGAACAAAGCAGATTGGTCTGAAAGATAGAGCATGGAAGATAGAAAATCAAACCTTGAAACCAGAGGAATGAAATCTTTTAAAAAAACAAACCAAAACAACCTTAGAGATAAATGCAAGAGTATCAATATCCTCCAGGAGAACCCATGCCCCAGTGCATTTGCTCTGGGGTTGTTTTATAATGAAAGAGTATCATCAAGAAAATATATATATATATATATATATATATATATATATATAGGCATGTTTACAATACTCGAGAGAATAGCAAGTCCTACATTGCACAACACCCTAACTTTGCTAACAATTCATAAATTGTTGCAGTTTCTTCCTTTTGTTATTGTAATGTTCCCAAAAGATAGTATCCACAAAATTTCTGTCTGATGAGTCTTTATTTTTTAGTGGCGACTCCTGAAACACCAAAAATCTGCCTTAAAATGCCCTCCATTTTGTGACACAGCTGAAAGTCACTTTACAAAGTATATAGGCCAGATATTCAAAAGGTTTGCACATGGCGCAACAGTGTGCGCCATGCATAACTCACTGATAATGCTTGGCATGATATTCAAATGGGGATTGTTCCTGGCGCAAATCCAGATGCCGAAGCATCCAGTAATGTATCGCGACTTTATGTAGTGCTGTTACATGCATACTCCAGACATCCCAATATTCAGCCCGGGATGCTGAGTCCATGCATAAGTAACTCATTTGCGCTACACAGAGGTGAGCCAAAAAAAGAGGAACTACAGCTGGCCACCCACAGTTGAGCTGCCGTATTGCAGGGTGCAACACGGCAGCTGCCACCTGTGGGTGGCCACCTGAGCTCCAGTTGCACCTCCATGGCGGTGCCCCCATGCCCGATCGCAGACATTTGTTTAAATTAAGAACATCCTATCTCCCTGGTGGTCCAGTGGACTGCTCGCAGCCTGATCGTGGGCATTTGTATCAGAAACAGTAAGTCCAATATCCCAGGTGGTCCAGCGGTACCCCCCTTCCCACCCATCCATTGAGCCCCACTGTCCCACTCCCCACCGGTCAGCGGCGGGTGGAAGCCACCACCATCTGCCACCCTGCAGCCACCAGCTGACACCGTGGGTAGGGCTTCGCCCATTGGTCAACAGCATGGAGCCAATGGGTGCAGTATCTGTACTACACAGTCAGATATGTGAATGGATCCATTCACATATCAAGAATAATAGTAGTGGAATGCACACCATTGGTTCATGCTGTGGACCAATGGGCGTACAGTCCTACCTACGGTGTCAGTCAGCAGGCGGCGAGGCAGCAGGGGGGTGGGGTGCTGATCTTTGGTGAGAAAAAATGCAGGTAATACTTTTCAAATGAGAACATAAAACTCGCTAACAACTCAGGTTTTGGAGATCCATGTACAAAATGGTACTTGGGGATTTATATCAACAATAAACTCAACTTTCATGAAGATATAAATAAGACAACAAATACAGTAAATGTTAGGTTGGGAGTTTATCATAGGAAAGCTTACATTTGGCAAAAATTCAAGAAATAAGATTGCATTGCATCTTTTATTACCCATCTTGGGGTAAGGCAGTATTGCTTATCAGCATACCAATTTTACCCTACTACACAAGTTAGCTCAAACTTTCCATAGAATAGCACACTTTGTTTAAATTTTGTTGTGATGTCACCACTGCATTATGCTTAATTTGTTGGGTTGTGACTATGAAATTAAGAAGAAGAAAAAAGTAACTTGTAATGATGGCATTCGAAGAAATTAGAAACAAGAACACTCATTCCTATAATTGCATTCAAACCCAACATGACAGCAGTTTGAGGGCTTTGAAAAATGTGAGTCTGATAGTCCCAAAGGCTTTAAACTCTTATAGTAAAATTCAACTTAATTCTTTCCTAGAATCTAGAACAAATTGGCACCAAGTACTAGGGACATAGAAAAACTATCTACTTAAGTCAGCACTTAAGTCAACTATTGGTTGAAAACTGCATGTGTGGGTAATATTACCCTAGGAGTTTCTTAGTTCACAATATTTGTAGGTGATACTGTCCCAGTAGTTAGAAAATTACATTATGTACCACAGTTTTGTAAATACTGTATAATTTTCAATGTTGCACTGTTTGACCATCTATGAGTTGATGGTATGTTAACATATGAGACTGTAATCAATATTAATAGCATAAGTGTTTGCAATTAGTTTTTTACTGGTCCATTATTGATAAAACTGTAAGTATTTTATTGCTATGTACTTTGTAACCTTGTAACCATGATCTAAACAGGACAATTTTGTAAAATAGGGCTTACAGTTCTAAAGTTAGCTCCTTTAAAAAATTAAATGTTTATGTATGTGTGCATGTTTGTCTGTCTGTCTCTGTATCTATCTATCTATCTATCTATCTATCTATCTATCTATCTATCTATCTATCTATCTATCTATATCTATCTATTCATAATAATAAGTAAAATTCAGAGGTTAAAACTACTCTCTGATGTATAACATGGCTTGTTCTTCCAATTGTAGAAACAGCTAATTTAAGGCAGATCCAAATTATATATATCTGCTGCTCTCCTCGCTGCATAGCATCCAGTATGAATCACCATGCCTCATGAATTGTGTGGTCACCACATGCATTTTAAAATATCTCAAGTGTTTCCACATATACCTTCTTCAGATATGAGCTGTTGAAACCTTGCCTGTCTTGTAACACCCCTTCTCCAACTAGTCTTGTTGATCTCCCTTTTCTGTTCTCTTCCCCATTTCAGGGCCAATGAAGGGTATCCTGGGTTTGTGTGTCCTGTATCCACTTGTATATTGGGGAAATGGGGTGCACCTGGTTACGGGCCTTACTTTAAGTAATTGATACTTAAAGCTGTGGTACGATTTTTGACAGATCCTTAACTTCCTCTTGGAGCATCACAATAATCCAAACAAGTGGTGGATCTTCAGATATCTCTGAAAGTCCCTTTGTTCCAGTGCATACATCTATTGAAGTTTTATAAAGGAAAACACTGCTCCTCCGTAATACAGTTGAAGGAGGTATTATGGATTCATTTTTTGCCCAATTTCTGTAGTCATGATCCTGGCAGGCTCTCAGAAGTGTATTCATGTGTGACAGGTGTGGTCTCTGGGGTAGTATTTTGACTATCTCCACCCAGGTTTGCATAAATAACTGAACTGAAGAGTTGATCCCCCTTGGGGTGCTGTCTGCTCTCTAATAAGGAAATAAATTATCTTCTTTGAGGATATCTCCCTCCATTGAGCCACCCCACAGAACAGTAAGCTGTCAGTGTCAGGACCACCCAGAATTGTTTTGCTTGCTAGGGCCACCCACATCAATGCACCTCGTTGGAGCCTATATAATGTGATTATCCTCAGCTGGCCTCAGCTCTTTCTCCAGCCATCAACTGCTCATCTGTCCAGTACTGATGAAGAATGCCATTGAACTTTTGCAAGTATTGGCTAATGTTGCTAATTCTCACAAGTTTGTTACTATATTAAAACTTTCTTTTATGCCACTGCTAAAAGGCGCTTTTATTTATTTTTATTTTTATTTATATTTAGAGTCTAGGGTTACAAGTACCTTTGAGCCAGGGATCTTTTACCAAGGTTCCACATCAATTGAGGTACAATTCAAACATTACATAGAGTTGACTAACAATGCAGAAATGATGCACAGACATTTTGAAGCAGCTGAAATACATTACACTGAGGAAAAGTGGGTACCAGGGGGTAGCCAGAGGTAACTGAGGCTTGGAATAGACACAAAAAGAGCAGTGCAGCCATGGGCATTTGTCAGGCCTCAAAAAAGTGCTTGGGGGTAGGGGGCAAAAACAGGAGGGGAGGATAGGCTGTAGGAAGAAGAAGAAAGGGGGTAGGAGTAGAAGCACTAGGAGGGAGATCAGATCATGAGGGACAGTCACAGGAGCTAGAGGCAGCTAGGTGGAGACAAAGGTTGGCTTTGAATGGGCCTAGCTTTTGCAGAGAGGAGATGTATTTGTTGAGTCCATTAATCCAGCTAGGAGCTTGGTACATAAAGGATCTTTGCCCCTGTGTGGTGCGGCACCGAGGAATGTGCAGCATTTCATTTTTCTGAAGCCCTGGTGAGGCGAGGGTTGAGTGCTGTATGGAGAAGACTTTGGACTCCAGGGAGAGCAAGATGTAGCATAATTTTCTTAGCTATTAGACAAGTTTGGTACTTGATACTGTTTGATAACTGGAGCCACTCTGTTTTGGCATAGAGGTCACACTTATGGATGAGTCGGTGGGATCCTGTGATGAGTCAGCAAGCTTTGTTTAGGGCCAAGGATAAGCACCTGAGGGCTGTGTCAGTTGCAGATCCATAAATAATAAGACCATAGTCGATTAGAGAGACCACAGAGCTCTGTATTTCTATCCTTAAGGCATCCACAGTAAGGCATTGCCTGTGCCTGTAGAGGAGACCAATGTGTGTGTTTGCAGCTTTGGCAACACTATCTATGTGGATGCTGTATGATAGGTTGCTGTCTATGGTGATTCCAAGATATTTAAAGGAGTGAACCTGTTCGAGGACAGCACCAAGGCAGGTTGTAATATTAGGGGGGTGAAGTCTATGTTTGTTGTGGGAGCCACAGAAAAGCATTGACTTGGTTTTCTCATAGTTGACAACCAGCTTTTGACTACTAAACCATGTTTCAATGGAGGTGAAACCCTTCTGATGCTTGTTTTGGAGTAGGTGGGGGTCCTGTTGGGTGGTGTGAATGACAGCATCATCAGTATAGAGTAGAATTTGTTCTGGACAGGATTGTGGAAGATTGTTCAAAAACAGGCTGAAGAGGAGTGGCCCAAGAATGGATCCCTGGGGGACTCCTGAGCGTACTGGTCTAGCATCTGAGAGGACATCAGCAATTTTCACTCTTTGGGAACAGTTTTCCAGGTAGCTCTTAAACCAAGTTCTAGACTAAGGGGCGAGCCCAGCTTTTAGCATTTCTGTGAGGAGTATTCAATGATGGACAGTGTCAAAAGCCTTGGTCAAGTCTATGAAGACCGAACCAGTGAGGTATTTATTGTCCAGGGAGTTGTGAATTGTTCCTGTGAATTCAAGGAGGGCAGATGTGGTGCTGTGGCCTTTTCTGAAGCCGTGTTGTTGTTTACAAAGGATGTTGTACTTGTCCAGAAATTCCATTAACTGGTCAGATACCAGATGTTCAATGGCTTTAGAGATGGGGGTAGAAAGGATGTAGGCCTATAATTTCCATGAAGGGCCTTGTCCCCACTCTTGTAGACTGGTGTCACGGTGGCAGATTTCCATCTGTCGGGGAACAGGCCAAGGGTGAGAGAGAGAGGTTGAAATTCCAGGTTAGAGGAGACAGCACTTCATCAAGAGTAAGGGACAGCAGTTTGAGGTCGAGTGAGTGGCCACTTATTCTAGATTCAGCAATTGCTTTACAGACATATCTAAGGACTTCATGTATCCTGACTGCTCTGAAGTAAACAGGGGGTGACTTGAAAAAGGGGGTGGGTGTGGGTGAGAATGCAGGAGGGAGGTCTTCATCAAAGAAGTCTGGAGCAAGAATACTACTGAGGTCAGTGAACATGTTATTGAACATGTTAGTTATAGTGGAAGGGTCAGGAGTTATAGTCCCAGCCACATCCAATATTGAAGGTGATGTTTTGGGCAGTATTCCTGTAACTTCCTTGATATTATTCCAGAAGGACTTCCCCTTTCCCCAGGTGTTTGTGAGGGCATCTTTGTAATAGTTACTTTTCTTCAGGCATATTTCTTTGGTGCAGTCATTTCGGGCAAGTTTGTAGCTTTGTATATCTACTTGCCTACCAGTGGCCTGGGTCTGAAACCAGAGGTGGTCCCTAGCTTTCAGCAATGTAAGAAGATCAGCAGTGAGCCATGGATTTCTAAGGCTTTTTACTTTCCTCTTTTTGAAGTGGGCATAAAGATCACAGGCAGCATTGAAGGAGCTGATGAAGAAGTCAAGCACAGAGTTGACATCTGATGCATGGAAGATAGGTGACCAGTCTTGTTGTCTATGGAGTAATTTGAGGTGCTTCAATTGACCACGTGGAAGGAGTCTGCTGTTTATTAGTTTGGGTGGTGATGGGCTGAATTTGTTAGACCATTCACATGCGACTAGGGGAGTGGTCATTTGCATATCTGGGAGAACAGAGACTTTTGAAATGCGGGATGGGTGGCTGGTCAGTATCCGGTCTAGGAGAGTGCTTGTCCCAGTCTTATAGTTGAGTCTAGTGGGGGAGACGACCAGCTGAGCGAGGTTGGCAGCTGAGATGGCATCCTTGTAGCCACCTGTATCTGATCCAAACCAATTTATGTTAAAATCACCCATTAAGATTATCTTGGTGCCTGGTGGTTGGGAATGGACAAGGTCAAGGATGGAGTTGAAACCTTTACCTTGATCCTTGGGAGGGATGTAGACAGCAGCAATAGTTAGTGCCTTGTTGTGAACCCCGAGTAGAATTCTGATAGGTAGTATCTGGGTGGTAGAGACTGAGGTGGGGGGTTGAACACGGTGCCCCAGGAGAGAGTCTTTGAGGTAAAAAGCACATCCACCGCCTTTTTTAGTGGTCCTGTCGATTCTGAATATGTTATATCCTGGAAGAGCAATTGCACTGTTGGGTATTTTTGGAGTGAGCCAGGTTTTGACAATCACAAGAACATCAGGGTTGTGTTGGTGTGCAAATAATTGTAGGGCTTCAAGTTTGGGTATTACTGTTGTGGCAATGTTAAGATTTATAAAGATGACAAGCACTTAATTTGTATCCATTTCCTTGGTATAAACTATGACATTAAATCATGCTCAGTCTGCCAGAGCTTTAACCAGTCAACCATGAGAGAGCGTACAAAAGCTTTAGAAGTTTTTTTCTGAAGCTTCAAGGAATGGAGAAATAGTTTATGGGGAAGGCAACTTCACCATTGTTGACCACTTATGTTCCTGTTCTTGGTTCACTGTCAGCCCATCAGTCCTCACCATTGACAGTGGCCATCATTGACTCAATGAAGAAAAAGGATAAGTCCTTGAAATTGACAGAGAAACACTGATATTCCAAGAAGAACAAGCAGCAAAAGGATAGGATATTTCTCAGACCATTGCCATACACCTATTAGATGGGGTAAGTCAATTGACAAAGGCGGGTCCCATGTTCTGACTGCAGGTAGTGCCACCCCCACTACCATTTCTCAGGCACCAAAATCGGGGTCCAGCATTAGCTTGTCTCCCCCACTGGGGATTCACAGTCAATTCCATTGTTGGGCACTCTCCAGTTGACTGGATATAATGGGGAACAGAACTTTTGCTTCTGCTTCCCTGGGCCACAGAATTGCTAACTACCAGACATACATGATTAAATACCAGAATTGACATTAGAAGACTATGGCCACCCTAGCTGAGAAGCTGCCAGAGGGTCAGGATAAAATACTGGCACAGCAGACAATTACAAATGGCCAGGAGGCTGCTAAGAATCTGCTGCAGTCTGCATATAATGCCTCTGATGCTGCAGCAAGGGAATCTGCCTCTTGGCTTTGCCTTCACTGCCACTCTTGGCTATGAGTGACTGTTTTTTTGTCTGATGTACAACACTGTGTGATGGATGCTCCATTCAGGGGCAAATAATTGTTTGGCATTGATGTTGAAAATCCTCTAAGGGATTTACAGTTCTTAGAAATAACTTTTCATTCCCTGTATACTTTAAAACCTAAACCCTGTGGAAAAGGTTGTGGTTCTTTTTGAAGGCCCTATGCCCATCCAGGCTATGGCCACACAAGAGGTCCTGGATGTGGTTCCCAAAGACCTCAACCTACCCCATTCCATGCTTCTAATCTGCTCCCCATGCACATGACAGACTTACAAAAGATCAAACCATTACAGGCGCAGCCACTACCCCTGGTGCTTTCTGACTCCCCTTCCTTCAGCCTTACTACCCCAAAAAGTCTTGGTGAGAGGCTGCCTCTTCCTCTTTCTTCAGAATGGAGGGAGATCACTACAGATGCATAGGTGCTAGAGGTGGTACAACAGGGACACACCCTAGAACTCCTTACTGTTCCTCTGGTAACTCTTGCATTGACCAACAGATAACATCCAGGACATCTTGCCCTCTTGTTCGAGAAGGTTCAAACCCTCATCTGCAAGAAGGTTGTAGAACTGGTCACAGTTTCAGAAATAAATGAAGGCTATTACTCCAGGCACTTTCTCATTCCGAAATCAACCAGGGACTTAAGGCCAGTAATAAACATTCAGGGATGGAACATTTTATTTATTTATTTATTTCATTTTTGTTTACTGGGTAAGTACCATAGCCAAGGCATGACTATTTTCAGGCACTACCCCTGAGAATTACAATGAGGTGGGATAAACAGGGAATACTTTTTGGGTAGGGGAGAAAACAACAATACAGAAAGAAGCCAAAGTACTCAAGTACATAAGCATTAACAAGATAGTAAAAGAGTTTATACGCAATAAAAAGTTCAATGACAATAACACATTTAGCAAACAGCAAATAAGTTTAAGGGCATAGGAAAACAAGAAGTTTGAAATGGTCTCCTTTTGATCACTCTTTTCCCTCCTACAGAAGGGAGATTGGATGGTTGCACTGGGCATGAGGGATGCATTCAGTGCAATCAAAACAGCTCCCAACTGTGTCAAACAGTGTGCTCAATCCAAAATCTAGTACAGAGGCAACAAAAACCATCACCACTCAGGAATACTCACACATATCAACCTTTAATGTTTAAAATACAAGATATGTCACATACAGCATCAAGAACAAAATGAGGGATGCATACTTTCATGTCATGATCTGAAAGTCTCACAGAAAATATTTACCTTTCATGCTCCAGGGCTCACACTATCAATTATGTGTCTTGGTCTTTGGTTTGTACTCTGCTGTGCTTGTATTTACCAAAGTATTTGCTGTGGTGGCCGCTGTCCTCTGCAGGGAGGGCCTGCATATCTTCTCCTACATAGACAACTGTCTGTGAAAAGCCCCTTCTCAGTAAGCCATTGTCTACACACTGTTTCAGACTTGATAATTGTTTGACCTGCTGGGAATGCTGGTCAATGTGCCAAAGTCTGTCATTACTCCCTTCCAGAGGCTCCAATACATAGGGGCTGCTCTGGACACAGGGCTGGGTTGGACTTTGCTGCCCTCCAGCCATGCCATGGTACTGGTAGCCCAGGCACCACCAGTGATTAAGTATTAGCCCACATGTCTTCTAAGATTAATTGGCCTGATGACAGCTACCATTCTGAGAGTCCTGCTGGCCTGCCTCCATATGAGAATCCATCAATGTTTCCTTAGAGCACAATGGGCATAGTATTTGAATGAGTTGGAGTTTTAGCACAGTACTCAGATGAGTTGGAGTTTCTCCTATAGATCACTTTTCCTCCTATCCACCCTCCTTGATCTGGTGGTTGAACTGCTCCAACCTAAAGATGGGATCACCATTTCTCTGGCTATTCCCCTTCCTGGTGAAGACCTCAGCTACCTCAGGTTCAGGGTGGGGTGCTCATTTAGGTTTCTTCAAAACCCAGGGCCAGTGGGGCCCTCTGATACAGTTCTTACAGCAAAACTCTGGAAATGGAGGCTGTTCAATGTGGCCTACAGGCTATTGCCACCATCCTTCTGGGGCATCAGCTGCTAAACCATGCAGACAATGTGCTGGTGATGTGCTACATAAATCTACAGGGTGGAGTTCATTCATACGCTGTTTATAGACAGGCACTGAGAGTTTGGCACTGGGTGGTGAAATGAGACATATTCCTGTCAGCATTGTTCCTCCCAGGTACTCTAAATGCACTGGTTGATTACATCAGTTGGTCCCGTGTGCTCTGCTATGAATTGGAACCCTCAGACTCCTTTGTGGTTGACCTTATGAAAAATGGGGTTATCCAGACATGGAACTGTTTGTGTCTCCATACAATGCAAAACTGCCATGCTTCTGCTCACTCCAGGGTCTGGAGTTTTCTGGGGAGATGCATTGTCCCTCTCCTGGAAAAGGAGGTTTCTGTATGCTTCCCTCCCTTCCCCCTAATTCATGGGGTTCTGGTGAAGCTCAGGGCTAAACTGCCATCATGATTCTGGTGGTTCCTTACTGGCGAAGACAAATTTGGTTTCCACTACTCCAGCATCTAGCTGTGGAACCTGCTGTCCCACTCCCACTGTGAGCTGGACTTCTGATATAGGAGCAGGGTGCTCTAGTGTGCCCTGATCTGTGCCCTGCTCTAAAGGACATGAAGCTCTCCCCATTTTGGGTTTCCCAGGTGGTTACAGATGTTCTCTTGGCAGTTAGAAAGCCATAAACTTAGTAATCTATTCACAAAGAATGAGAACATTCTTGCAGTGGTGTACTCGCATGCCCTGGGTTCCTTTACCTGCCCAGTTCCTAAAGCACTGGACTACCTCTCTTGTCCCTTAAGGACTCAGGACTAGGGTATTCCTCTAGTAAGGTCCATAGGGCTTCAGTTTTGGCCTTTTCTTTTTCTATTTCTGCCCCCATCCCAACTGGCCCCCTTCTGCTGGTCACCCCAGCACCATCACCTTGGCATCCTCCAGGATTTACCTTATGCATCTTCCAACAGGACTTATCCAGCCTGGCAGGGTTGACCAACCCCTGCCATCAAACAGGATCTGGTGCACTGGACAGGGCCTGGATAGCCAGGTGCAGGGCCTGCAGGTGACTGGTGTCATCCTGCTGGCCAGATTTTCACATCATCTTCCCTGGATGCGAGGATATGCAGTGCCATCTGGATGTACGGCATGCTCTTCCACATGATGTGCACTGATGACCGCCATGCCTCGGCACACTTCTGGTAGCCCTGGACTGCCTTCTTTCTAGCTTCCACTAGGGTTCAGTCACATGCTGGGTTCTGCATCCCCCCACCCCTGAAGGAGAGCTGGCCAAATCCTTCACCCCTAGTCTGACCCTCCAACCACTGAATTCACTTCTGAAATTGGTTCTTTGATGCCACAAATGGTAGCCCAACCACTGTGCCAGCATAGCCACTTGCTATTTCTGCTTTTCATGCCTTCATAGAGGACAAGATGCCGGCCCACATAGAGTTTCCAGAAGATTACTGTAAGGCATTCTCCTACTGCACTCCCCAGTCTGAGATTCAGTTCTGGTGTGTGTGAGACTTCAATTTGGTCATACAGACCCTCACTGCACCTCTCCTTGAGCCTGCAGCTACCTGTGAGCTGCACTTCGTCCCTTGGAAGACACTGTTCATACTGACTATAACGTCTGCTAGATGCATTTCTGAGTTACAGGCTCTGGTTGCAGACCCTCTGTTTATTTTTTTCACACACTGGATGTCCACCGGATGCTGCATTAAGAGACCTGTGATGAAGCACCCCCTGGTGAGAAACATTAGGTTTGGAAGCTATATGTTTTCTCTGATCACTGTGTAACGGCTCACAAGAGTGTATCTATTTTGTACTTTTTAGTATGTTTCTAAGCTGTGTAAATAATATTTTTCATACACGTGACCAAGGTCATTTTCATTATATGTAGGGGATAGCTTCCCATTAATTTAGAGGTAGCTAGTGCCATTTTTTGTTCTTGTTCCTCGATCCTGAATGAGTTGCATGGATAGGGGGCCCTAATTCAAACTAGGCAATCTATCTTGATACACAGGAAGCTGTATTCCTTGATTTGTTTATTGACTGGTTTGGAAACTGAACATTGTTTAACCATGAAAGAGAACATTGTTTAACTAGAAGTAGCACACTAAGCCGAAGCTTGTTTCCAGATGCGACCTGGAAGCACAAGGAAGTTAAGTGACTTGCTCAGGATCACACAGTATGCACCTTGGCAGCTGTGGGATTTTATTTATTTATTTATTTAGTTGTTTAAGCAGGTATAGTACGCTAAGCTGAAAGCTTTTTTACAGGAGCGACCTGGGAGCAAAAGGAGGTTAAGTGACTTGCTCAGGGTCACACAGTATGCAAGTAGAAGCTGTGGGATTCAAACCCAGGTCTGATCTGCTGAATATCACCACATTTGCAGCTTAGAGCCTTAGACCACTGTGCTATACTGCCTCCTAAGGAATTGAAACCCAGGTCTCCAGAGCTGCAGCTCAGAGCCTTAACCCGTTGCTCTATCCGCTTCCTACTGACTGGTTTGCTTTACCAGATCACTTAACAAATACTTAAGTAAGAAATAAGGCATGACAGAAGATAAATTATGTTATGTTAATTGACCTCATGGTGGGGTGGAGCTCCAAGCCTGAAGGCAAGGGACTTCAGCTATCACACGGTACCTTGACATAGCTTATAAAATAGGAAGGGAAAATCCTGCATCCTGATAGGTTGTTGGCCATGCATTAGAAATGTCTAACACATGTCTAAAAACATGTACTGCCAACCTGGACGCAGGACATTAAAGGACTCCTAGAGCCACTTTTTAGAATCCAATAAAGGTAATGGCTTCCATTTGTTCCTGTTACTTAAAGTTCCAGATAGCCAGCTTTCTTAACATACAGTGCTGCTTGCCTGCTTCCATGCCAGTTTTACTGGCTGTGCTGTAGTAAACTTTTAAAGTGTTATTTTTTTATTCTGCTGTTCTGACTGCTACAGTCTGTTCCCTCCTGCCTACCCACTCAGTCGCAGGCAGCTTGCTGGTTCCCTTGCTTAGCCACTCACTTTCTTGTCATCAAATCACTGACTGACCTTTCTTTTTCTTTCAGTCTTTGCTTTTTATTTTCCTGTCTGCTACCAAGATCATCACATCTCTCTTACAGTTCCCAAACTGCCATTTAAACATGGAGACTGACATGCTGTTATAACAGCAGCTCTAGCTACTCACCCACTCCCCCGCATACTGCAAATATCAATGGCATCTCTTCCCCCACTTTGCCTCCTAATACATCAGAGATCATTTCTCCATTCAGCATGTGGCAGTAGCATAGAAATTCTCCAGTTTTATGGACAGTAGTAGGGACTGTTGTGTTCTCCTCTCATCTGCAGAACTCAAGCTTTCCTCTAACCCGTCTGCCTGCCTGGCCAGCTAGCCACTCAGTCATTCGCTCACAACTTGCAACTTTGACATGTGCAGGTACAATATAAGGTGGGCGTTCTGCAATAAGCCCAAAAATGCCAGTACAGTTTCTAAATGTTTCCTGTGTTTTAATGTAACAATAATATTGTGTGTGGGGGGGATGGGGGCAAGCAACCACAGACAGGCTCATCTGTGGTGGCCCTAGCATGTCAAAACGTGAAAGCTAATGCAGGTGGAGGAGCTGCAAATCTGGAGACCTAGGTTTGAATCCCACAGCCCCTACTTGCATATACTGTGTGACCCTGAGCAAGTCACTTAACTTCCCTGTGCTCCCAGGTTGTACCTGTAAAAAAGCATTCAGCTTAGTGTGTCTCACCTGGTTAAGCAATTGAAAAAAAAAACAAATAAAATTGACGTCAAACTATAGAAACAAAATATTTGTATTACTGAAACCTAAACATTTTAAATCCCCCCATGTAAACTAAGGAGCCCTATTTTATAAGTACAAGTAGACACTTCAGAGATGTGCATTAAACAGTTCTAACACAAGGCTAGGGGCTAAAGGCACTCTGCCTGCAGCCACATGCCTTACTATACACCTGACTGTTCATTAGGACTGTCTAATTCACACTCTGATGTGTCTTATTTTGTTGACATAATCCCTAGAAGGAATGGCCTTATTACACTGATAACACATTTAGTAATGTTAGTTTTTATGTTTGCTTGCACGCATGTGCAAGAAACATAGTGCCATCATCGGAGATTTCGGAGGTGTGTCACCTCCTCCTCCAATTCAGTCAGTGTGCTGGCAGGCGCAGCCCCTGTAAAGCCAATGCATTTTGGAGCTGTCTATGACAAGCTCAAAATGCAGTAACATCTGATTGAAGGAGCTATGCTTGGTGACGGCGATAAGATAAGGCTGCTCACGCAGCTCCACCCCACAGATACCACTGAGCATCGCGCCCCGCGCGCACGCTGTATATAGACGGCGGGGTGCCCAATTCCCTGTGGCTGTTTCGTTCCCCTCGCCTCCCCAAAGGCTTTCAAAATGCCACACTGTGCCCACCCCAGCGTGGCAACTAATCTATAGCCGACGGGGTGCCCAACTCCGTCGGCTGCACTGTCACTCCCCCCGTGCTGAGTGCCACGCTGGGAGCCCCCCAGCGTGGCAAGCAATTCGTGGGCCGATGTGGGTGCCATCCCCGTCAGCTGAAGGCTGGCGTCCTTGTGCCATGCTGGAGCCCACCCCAGTGGGCAAGCGTCCCACATCGTCTTTTTTATTTTACCTGAAAAGCGAAAACTGTCCTGCGGCGGCGTCTCCCACCCCACAACCCGCACCCACCACTGCGCACCCAGCCTCCCCACCCCCCTTCACCCCACACTTACCTCCGGGCTTGGCGCGATGATCTTGAGTGGACCAGGAACACGTCTGCTTGCACTCTTCAAAGGCGCTAATCGCGAACTGAGGAAATCCTGTAAGCTGTATAATGGGATAAATAGGAGGGTTTCAACTTTGTTATATCTCAGGCATTTTGGGAATTTATGGCACCAAATTTTCAATATTGTTTTAGACTCCTTTCATGAATGATGATCACTGCCGATCAGCCCGAATGGGTCCCGGCAGGATTTCGCGAGTGACCGCGCAGTGATCAGAAATCACCTTCGGGCCTGAATAACACCCATGGCAGTGACATCAGTCATGAGAAGGGTCTCAAAACCCACGCTGAAAATTTGGTGCCAAAATTCCCAAAAATGACTGTTTTACGAGCTATATGCTATGCAGTTCCTAAGCAGGTTTTGTACGTTCACTGACTTCATTATTTTCACTCCAGATTTTTCACATTGCCATTTTACCACACCTCTTATGAGTAGTACAGCTGTCATTTTTCACATCTCACCCTAAATGTGTTTCCGCCAATGTAGCGCACAATGGTGCACTCGGTGTGCGAAATCAATGTATGGGACAAATTAAGAAAATCACAGTGAAATGATTCATGAGCAGGCATCTTAAAATGGCTATGTTGAAAATTTGGTGAAAAAAGTCCTAAAAATTACTGTTTTACGAGCGTGCATTGCGCAGTTCCTATGCACGCTCATAAGGTCGTGAATTTTCAATATTTTCACTCCAGATTTTCAACATTGCCATTTTACCACACCTCTTATGAGTAGTATAGCTGTCATTTTCACATCTCACCCAAAACGTAAGCTCACTTATGTAGCGCATAATGGCGCAGTCGGTGCAAAATCAATGTACGACAAATTAAGAAAATCACAGTGACCCAGTTCATGAGTAGTGATCTTAAAATGGCTATGTTGGAAAATTTGCGAAAAGTCCTAAAAATTAGTGTTTCATGTTGCATTAGCAGTTCCTACGCCACGCCGTAAGGTTGTGAATTTTCAATATTTTCACTCCAGATTTTCAACATTGCCATTTTACCATGCCCTATGAGTAGTACACTGCTTTTTCATCTCATCCAAAACGTTTGCTTCCTTTAAGGATGAAATGGCGCAGTTGGTGCTAGATCAATGTATGATAAATTAAGAAAATCACAGTGACACTGTTCATGAGGTGAGGTTTAATGGCTATGTTGAAAATTTGTGAAAAAATTCCAAAAAATGATTGTTTTACGAGCGCATGCAGTGTACAGTTCCTCACGCATGCTCATTAGTTGCAAATTTTCAATATTTTCACTCCAGATTTCCTCACATTGCCTATTGTACGCACACCTTCTTATGAGTAGTACATGTCATTTTCACATCTCACCCAAAACGTGTTCCTTGGCGCACAATGGCGGTGATTGTCTTGATAAATCAATTCATTGACAAATTAAGAAAATTACAGTGACACTGTTCATGAGCAGACGTCTTAAATGGCTATGTTGAAATTTGTGAAAAATTCAAAAATGATTTTCTGAGCGTCGTTGCACAGTTACTATGCATGCTCGTGGAATTTGAAATTTAATATTTTCACTCAGATTTTTCAACATGTCCATTTATTAAACTTCCTTATATAGAACAGTACAGCTGCAATTTTTCATATGTACCATACAAAATGTGTTTCTCACATACTTAAGCGCACAATGGTGCTGTATGATTGAGAAAGCAATGTTTAGGACAGATTAAGAAAATCTCAAGTTACACTGTTGTGAGCAGAGGTCTTAAAATGGCTATATGCTGAAAATTTGGTGACAAAAGTCCATGAAATGACTGTGTTACGAGTGAGCATTGCATGCTTCCACGCACCCTCATTAGTTCATGACTTTGTATTATTTTCAGTCCAGATTTTCACCAGTGGCATTTTTCCACACTTCCTATGAACAATTACAGCTGCCATTTTCACAACATGTGGTGAAGTGTGTTTTCACACTTTCAGTGCAGAGATTGCATGGTCAATGTGGGAAATCATTGTTCGGCACAGATAAAGAAAATCACAGTGACACTGTTCATGATCGGAGGCACCAAAATGCCTGAGTTGACAATCTGCTGTGAAGAACCTCAACCTAATTATATTACGTTGTGCATTGCACAGTTTCTATGTACGCCGTGACTTCACCATTTTTAAATATTTTACTACACATTTGCAACATAGCCATTTTTACACCTCCCCATGAAAGAGTACAGCTGTAATTTTTATATCCTGTTCGGATATTTTTTGCACCTGTGGTGCTAATGCCATAGTCACTGTGCATAAGCAGCTTTCGGCTAACAAACTGATATTCCCCTGTTCATGAGGTGGGGTCTGGCAAAACAAACATGTTGAAATTTGGAGGAAAATACCCACGAATGCCTGAGGTATTAGGGTTTTCAACTATAACGCCCAACCCTATAGAGAATGACAGGAATCAGGGTGTGCCTTGGGTTCTTGCCTGTGATTCTGCTTTCATTCCACCTGCAGTCACTGGGAGGCATCAGAGGTTTGCCTTGACTCCGACCCCCATTCTCCTATATCGCATCCATCTCACCATATTTCCTAATGAAATGGGTGCAGCATAAGGCCAAAGACCACAAGGAACACAGTGGCACTTGTCAGTGTCTGCAGGGTGGGTGTGGTGAAATGGCATGGCCGTTATGCCCTGATGACCCAAAGCACACACCCCAATGCCTGTCACTCTCTGCAGGGTGGTGGTGGGGTTGGCTTCAGTTCAATACTTCACTGCCATTCCTATTACGCAGCTCTGTAACTTCTACACTACCACTGCCAATGCCAGCAAGCAAACATTCGGCATTGACAAATGCTTGTTTAGCAGTGTAGTAGTGTTGTAATTTGGTGCCATATCTTTAAATGATTGGCTTTAGTGCTTTAGTATAAATTAGATATCTGTACAAAAAGTTTCTGGAACATACAACCTCCTAAGAGGGATGCAAACGACATCAGTGGTTAAGTTAAAATTCATTTATTAAGCAACAGACACAGACAAGCTCTCGCCTGACATGTTTTGGACAAAAAAAGTGTCCTTTCTCAAAGGCTATAATAAGCATTATAAGTTAAATATGCAGCAGGAATTTGGTTGCAGCTGGTAGGCTGAATTAGTTGGGTGCAGTTGTACTGCAAGTAGTAGGTCCTGTTGCATGGATATAGCTGATCCTGTTACTTTAAATATGCATTCCTGCCTTTTAACCTCCTGTATTTCCCATGTGATCTGTGGGGCAAAGTTGGAAGCCTAGGCCAAGGTTCTTGTACTTTCCATGTGATCTTAGTCAGATCTGGAAGCCTAGGCTATTGACAGATGTCACGTAACCTCACTTAGGTGTTATATAGGGCAATTGATGAGATTCTAGCAGGAAGTTTGAACTATCTTTATACTGCATGCCAGGTAGGCAAATGGATATTTAATTATTTTTTTTAGAACAATGTTTGCATTCATTCTGCTTATGGTTTAGTGATGTATACAGGTATATGCATATTGCTGTTATGTATGATCATAGTTTTGAAATACATTTTGTGTTTTATTAGGTGTTGAAAAATGTTCTTCTTGTGTGAGCAGCAGTGAGGCGTTTGGGGTATTGATTTGAGAGTAAAAAGAACTAGTAATTTTTCAGTGTTAATGTTGGCTGGGAGGGTCATGTTTTTTTAAAGATGTATGGTATTTTTTTATGTTTCTGGGTTGTTTGATTTTCAATTGAGTCCTTTTTGACCTAAGGATATATAATTAACAGACTAAACTTGTTGCCTCTGACTGGTTGTGAACTCTGTTAATGTACCCCTATCATATCTCCTGAACAGAGGTATATGCTAAGTCAACGCAGTAAAATGTGACAGAGTCCTGACCAATGAAGAGTCAGAATTGACCAGACACCATATTATGTTAGTGGAGACATTCCATCTGGAAGGGTACCTTGCTCACACTTGGAGGACTGTAATAAAGTACAGTACTGCTTAGTCCCTTTTACTTGTGTACAGCTTATACCATGAAACAGCCCCATATGTGACTAGGACTTCAACATCCCTGAGAATGATTGCTTCAGGTTTGATCAACTGCAATTTGTCACTGGCTTTAAGCGCAGGTGGGATAAGCATGGAAATAGTCCAAACCAGAGGAAAGAGCGAGGGTGGGTACTTGAGGGAAGGGGATAAGGAACCATAGAGGAAGTGTTAAAACATTGTCAGGGCCATTCGTAGACTACCTTCAGTGCAGCATTAGGCTGGGTGTGGATGCAGGGAGGTACTGGGCAGACTCAGTGGGTCTCTGGGCCTTTTTTCTGCCATCAGCATCTATTTTTGTGTGATATGATAGACAGACAGACAAATAGATACATACTTAAGAATGAGTCCAAAGAAGAGCAACTAGGTTAATTCTAAAGCAAGATTCAATACTAAAGGTGTGAGATGGGGAACAGTGGTGCAGGGAATAGATGTAGCTGGGTAGAGTTTATGTCAGGCATGATGGCAGGGAGGGTAGGACCTCTTATTCCAAAGTGTATAGGGCAGGATAGGGAGATACCTCACATTGTGGTGCATCTGGGTACCAATGACCTTGCAGGGTGTGAGGTAGAGGAGGTGCAGTATACTGTAGGTTTAAAGTGCTAGGGAAGATCAGTAGTGAGAAAGGAAGATCAGTTTCACTTTTGAGGTTCTTCCAGTCCCTAGGGCAAGTACTTTTAGTAAGCAGAGGATTGAGAAGTTCAACACATGGTTGAGGTGTTATGTGAGTCTAATGGCTATGGATTGGTAGGTAAGTGGATAAGGATATTGGAGAATAAGGACCTGTATACACCAGAGAGCGCATTTTAGTAAAGTGGGCACAAAGGTCCTGAAAGGTAAGTTAGAGGATTATTTAACAGATAAACTTAATTTACACTAAAGTTGGGGGATGGGGCAAAAGGTGTGGTTCAGTCACAGTCACCATGAGAGGGAGGCCATCAGGCATGCTCCCTAGTAGATCATCAGATGGAGGGAAGGGGAAACAGGAGTGGGAAGGGGGTGGACCCCAGGAGGGGAGGGCTCATAAAGGGTTGATAGGGAACAAAGAGGCTCGGGGGTCAAGATGGTAGTGTCAATTAATGCAAGAAGTCTGATGAACACAATGGCAAATCTTCAGGCACTGATGGTGGAAGGAGGGTGGATATAGCAGCCATCACAGAGACATGGCCATCCCAATACCATGACTGGGACCTTGTGATCCCTGGATACAGATTGTACCAGAAGGACAGGGAAAGTGGGAGGGGAGGTGGTGTAGCCTTATTGATAAGGGAAGGAATAATATGCTCCAGGGAGGAGGAGGAAGGCAGAATAGAAGCCTTCTGTGTAATACTCCAGAACAATAATGGGAGAAGGATTCATTTATGTTATTTATTTATTTGAGTTTTGGTAACCAGGTAAGACCACTGAGACAATTACAGTCCCTTTTTCAGGGTCGACCCGGGGTACAATGAAGCAATACAAGTTGTAGAGAGATACAGTGCAGTATAGCAGCAAACAATGACAGTAGCAACAATAGTGTAACGCTAGACAATGATGCCATGGCGTCATACCTATAGGTTCTATATACATTGAGAATAGGCTATACAAAGGTAGTTTGTAATTTGATTGGGAACAACCACTTTCACAGCATGTGGAGATGGACAGGGAGATGGGGAATCAGATCAGGAATTAGAGGTAGAGAAACTGTGTCATAACAGGTGATTTCAACTTGCCTGGACTGCACTGGAGTACCCTCAGCTACCTCCTGTGCCAAGGAAATGTCCTCCTGAAAGCCTTCCAGGACTGTTTCCTGCAGTGGGGTCACAAATCTGACCCGGATGGTGCCATACTAGACCTGTGCTGTCAGACAGAGCATGTCCAAGAAATAGCAGTGGAGGAACCCTTGTGGTGTCATCCACCACATGGAGTGATTTTACCTCAATATGGCTAAAGAAACAGCTAAGACCAAGAAGATGATAGTGGACTTTAAGAGATATTTATTTATTTATTCTAGGATTACAAGTGCCTTTGAGCCAAGGCTCTTTACAAAGGTTCCACATCAGAAATAACAACAAAAGGAAGCAACAGTGAAATAACAGTAAACAATTCATGTACCAGTGCTAATGAAAGGGTCAATTATAAAAAGATTAAGGTGTAGTGGTGGAGGAGAAAGTATAGGTAGTTAACAGAGGCTATAGTAAAATGGTGAACACAGCTAGACCCATGTGCCCACAAGGAATGGTAGGGTCTGGCACCCGGGGTGGCAGAGAAACAGAGATGAAAGGAGAGGTATGATGAAGATGCAGCCAGAGGCATTTGTCGAAAAATAAATGGGAAGGAGTGAAAGAAAAGAAAAAGGGGGCAGGGTGGGGGATAAGTGCTATAATGGGGCAAGAAGAGACTAATGAGGTGGTATAAAGACCTGAGATTGAAGTGGCACCTCAGGAGCTGGGGGAGGGGACTGGGGGCCTGGGGTTAAGCACTGTATAAGTTAGGGATTAAAGCTGTTAGGTCATCATCTAGGAGAGGCAGTCACAGGAGCTAGATGCAATGAGATGGGCCCAGAGCCTGGTTTGAACAGACCAGTGTTGAGGCAGAGGAGATGGTGTGGCTGAGACCATTCATCCATAGAGGAGCCTTATAGGTGAAGGAGCACTGGCCCTCGCGAGTTCAACAGCGAGGAACTTGTAGAATCTGGGTTGTCGAGCTCCTGGTGTTCTGTCAGTTGGTGTTTTGATGTAACAAGGCAGTAACACCGGGGTTGTGAGGCCAAGGTTGATTTTTCCCGCCATAGCACATGTGAGATACTTTATACGGTTAGAGAGTTGGAGCCATCTGGATTGTTCATAAAAGCACGGGTGTGGGTGAGGCAGTGGGCACCAGTTGTGATTCTGCATGCTTTGTTAAGTGCAGTTGTTATACATTGGAGGGTGTACTTCATGATGGAGCCATAGATAATGAGGCCATAATCAATAATTGATACCACAGAGCTCTGGACAGCAATCTTCAGGGCCTCTGGGGTGAGGTGCTGCCTGTGCTTGTTGAGTAATCCAAGGAATGTGTTGGCAGCTTTAGCCACGCTGTCAACATGAGCCATATAAGAGAGGCTGGGGTCAAGCAGAATTCCTAGGTATTTGAATGAGTAAACTTGTTTGAGGACAGTCCCCTGCTTGGTGAAGATGGTAAGGGGGTGTTGCTTGTAACGGTTATGTGAACTGCAGAATAGCAATGACTTGGTTTTCTTGTGATTGAGGACTTGTTTATGATTGGAGAACCATGTTTCAACGGCACTGAATCTGAGTTTGAGGCTGTGTTGTAGTGGTGAAAGCTCCTTGTAAGTAGAAAAGACAACAGCATCATCCACATACAGGATGATTTGTTCCGAGCAGGATTGTGGTAGGGAGTTTAAAAAGAGGCTGAAAAGGAGAGGGCCCAGTATGGACCCCTGAGGGACTCCGGAGAAACAGGTGAGGTGTCCGAGATAGCACTGGCAATTTTTACTCTTTGAGAGCGGTTGTCAAGGTAGCTTCTGAACCAGCAGACTGAGTCCGGTGAGAGGCCAGCAAAGAGTGGTTGGTCATACACAGCCGATGATGGACCATGTCAAATGCCTTTGAGAGGTCGATGAAGACATCCCCAGTAAGAAGACCTTTTATCAAGGGAACTATGCAGTGCACTGGTAAATTCAAGCAGGGGCAGTGGGTGGTACTATGCCTTTTCTAAAACCATGTTGTTGTGTGTACAGAATATTATATTTGTCCAAATAATCAGTGAGCTGGTCTGCAACAATACAATCTAGGGCCTTGGATAGTGGTGGCAATATGGAGATCAAGCGGTAGTTAGAGTGGCAGGTCTTATCCCACTTTTGTAGACCAGGGTCACAGTGGCAGTTTTCCATAGTTCAGAAAATGTACTGGTGTGTAGAGAGAGGATAAGAATTTTAGTTAGGGGACTGAGGACCTCGTCAAGTGTAAGTGATAGCAGCTTAAGGTCCAGGGTGCCACTGCTGACTCTGGAAGTGAAGATGGCTACGGTGATGTGGTGGTGAGCTTCATTCATCTTAATCTCCCTGAAGTAAAAATGAGGGTGGTTTAACAGAGTGCAGGGTGTATTAGCGGGGGTGTGACTGACTGTGAAGAAATCAGGTGGTAGAACAGTACTGAGGTCAGTAAAAGCTGTGTTAAAGGTATTTGCAATGACCATGGGATCAAGGGTAGTGGACCATTCAACAATTAACATGGCCAGAGGGGACTTTGATTGTTTCCCAGTAATGTCCTTGATATAGTCCCAGAAAGCACGACCATTTCCCCAGGTGTTGGTGAGGATGCCCTTATAATATGAGATTTTTGTGAGATGAATTGATTTTGTGCAGGCATTACAGACATTTTGTATGTTTGGATGTCAGATTGTTTGCCTGTGGTTTTAGCCACTGCCCAGAGGTGGTCCCTAGATTTCAGCTGGGAAAGGAGCTCTGCAGTTATTCTAGGGTTACAGAGGGCTTTTGTTTTCCATTTTTTTGAAGGAGCAAAGAGGTCACAGGCCTCCTTGAAGGTGGTGATAAAGCAGCTGAGGGCTAGGTTAACATCTGTCGCCTTGTAGATGGGCAGCCAGTCTTGCAAGGATAGGTGCTATCTGAGATGGGTAAGTTAACCATGGGGAGGAGACTCTGCTGTAATGATTATAGGGGTGGCTTTAGAAATTTATTAGACTATTCATATATAACCGGGAGTGGTCACTGAGAGAGTCTGGGAGAGCAAAGGTATGAGAGATCCTGTAGGGTGATTGGTGAGAACCCAGTCCAGCAGGGTACTGGTGCCAGTTTGTAATTTATCCGAGTTGGTGTGGTGACCAATTGTGAGAGGTTAGCAGCTGCAAGAGTATCCTTATGAGTGTAGACATCAGATGTGAGCCAGTTTATATTGAAATCACCAAGCAGAATGTGTTCAGAGCCAGGAGGTTAGGAGCTGATGAAGTTAAAAACTTTGATGCCAAGATCTTGATCTCGAGGTGAATATATACAGAGATATGGTGGAGGGCTTTTGATTGGGACCTAGAAGAATTTAATGGGTAAAAAGCTGGGACGAGGAGGCAGGGATGGGGGTTGGAACAAGGTGCCCCAGTAGATTATCCTTAATATAATTGGACTTTAGAGGAATGGGGGACATACTTGTAGGGCATCTTGCAAGAATCAGGCCGGGGATGGATGAAGAACAGAAATTGTCCATCATTAAGTTGGGTCTGAGTGAAGCCACAAATGACTGCACGAAGATCCAGAGTAAAATGTTCAGGACCAAGAGACCAAGCTGGCTCAAAAAGGATGTGGCAGAAAAGGTGAGAGAAGAGGGAAGCCTTTCAGAAGAACAGGCATACTATGAATGAGGAGGACAGGGAGGTTTAATCAGGAAGTCCTGAGAGGCAGGGAGAGTGTTTGGGGCAGCAAAAACTGCAAAGGAACTAAGGCTAGCACTGGGGACCAGGGAGGGGAACACTACTTCAGATATATAAGGGAGAGAAGAAGTAGTAAAGAGAGGATTGTTAAGATCAAGAAGAAGGAGGGTTGGGTGGAAAATAGTGATAAACAGGCCAAGGCACTGAACGAGTACTTCAGCTCTGTAGTCACTAAGGAAAAGGGAAGGACCTATGCCACAGGGGAATATAGAGGTAGGAAGGGGGGGGGATAAAACAGATGGGGTGATCAAGGTGGACAGGGTCTTAGATGGTCTCAGGGCCCTTCAGGTGGAAAGGCAACTGGCATGGATGGCATACACCTGATGGTCTTGAGAGAACTGTAGGAGGTACTGGTGTCCCCCTTGGTGAATCTGTTTAACACCTTGCTAGAGATGGAGTCTGCACCTCAGGACTGGATAATGGCTCATGTGGTGCCACTCCACATGAGTGGTCCCAGAGATAAGCCTGGTAACTACAGACTGGTCAGTCTAACATCCATTTTAGGAAAATTAATGTAGACCATTCTGAAAGAAATGATGGTAAACTTTCTGGAGGTTAACAGTCTCTAGGATGATAGGCTGCATGGATTTGTCATGGGGAGATCCTGCCAGATGAACATGATAGAATTTTGTGAATGTACTATACCTGGGCTTCAGTAAGGCTTTTGACTTTGTGCCCCATGGAAGGTTGCTTAGCAAACTGAGTAATGTGGGAGTTGGACAAACTGCAAGGATGGGTCAGGAGCTTGCTGCAAGATAGGAAACAGAGAGTGACAGTAGGGGGTGAATTATCCAAGACTAGACCTGTAACCAACGGGGTCCCACAGTGATCAGTAATCGGATGAGTGCTATTCAACATCTTTATTGGTGACATAGTGGTAGGAATCAAAAGTAAAGTCTGCATTTTCGCAAATGATGGGAAGTTCTGTGGGAGGGTAGACAAATAGAAGGGAGACAGGAACTCAGGGAGGATCTGGCCAGACTAGAGAAATGGTCTGGCATCTGGCAGTTGGGGGTAAATGCCAAGAAGTGCAAGGTCATGCACCTGGGAGCTAGGAACCCAGGGGCCAGCTTGTGGCTGGGGGGTGTACAGGTATCCTGTTCAAAAGAGGAAAAGGATTTAAGGGTGATAGGGTTGACATGAAACACTTTGCACAGTGCTGTAAAACAGCAGCCAAAGCAAATACAGTGCTGGGATGTATCGCCAGAGGAATCTCCTCAAGGAGGAAGGAAGTCATTCTGCCCTTGTACATGTCATTGGTTAGACCACACTTGGAATATTATGAGCAGTTCTGATGCCGAATTTGAAGAAGGACATCAAACTTCTGGAGGGGGTCCAGTGAAGAGTGACCAAGATGATCCAGGGCAAGGGGGACAAACCATATGATGAGAGGTTACGGAGCTCAATATGTATTCCTTGGAAGACAGAAGGAAAGTGGGGATATGATAGAAACTTTCAAGTACCTAAAGTGTATAAACAAGGTTGGAGTGGACAACATTTTCAATTTAAAAAGGGATGGGACCACAAGGGGCCACAGTTTGAAACTTGTGGGGGGTCGATTTAAAAAGGAAATGAGGATGCACTTTTTCATGGACAAGGTGGTGTCAAAGTGGAATGAACTGCCTGAGAAGGTGATATGATTGAAAACAGTAGGAAGTTCTAAAGGGAGGGTGGTACAGGGTAAAAAGAAGAGTGACAATGGGAGGGAGGAAGAGTATAGATGAATGGGGTAGAATCATTTTGGAGGACAAGTGGAAGGGGGACTCTAGTAAAATACACTGAGTGGCACACTTGAGCAGACTCAATAGAGGCCTGTTTCTCGTGGCAATTTTTGTGTGTTGGTAAACAGAGTGGAGTGAAGATGGGGGAACAATTATGATATATGGTTTCCTTAAAGATCTGGAACTATATAAAGTTCTAGTAGTAAATAAAAATAAAAATAAAAAAAACACTAGGGGACATAGTATGCAGCTGCATTGGGAAATGTTATGAGGGAAAGAAGGAATATTACTTCTCACAGAGTGGAGGGTATGGAATTCACTCCCAAGAAACATGGAAAAGAATGAAACATTTAAGTCAAAATTAGATATTTGAGGTAAAAGAAACAGAGTTGGGGGGGGGGGGTGATTAGTGAAAAGCTTTCTTCCTTCCTACCACTCTTAGGTTCTTATCAGTTACTGACCATCCATCACCTGGGAGAACCCTTCAAATCATGGCCTGCAACTACTGGATGTCCCCTGCTCCAGGTTACAATTTGTGGGGGATATAATTTTCCCAGTCGCAGCCCCAGTATCTTGGAACGCCCTCCCTCCCTACAGTATTTCTGACAAATTACGTTAAAGAGCCACTGTTGAATTAAATTTTGGAAGTGGCTCTTTGCACAGTCCTACCCTGCCCTATCACCAGAGAGTTGTTCCAGATAGATTTGACTATGTCCTCAGTATTTATTAATTATTGGTAATTATCTGTGTTTAATTATTTGCATTTTATGTTTCATTCTGGTTTGCTTTCGTGTAGTGTGCTTTGAGTCATGGAAAGATGGTATAAAAATATAGTACCTACCTAGTGTAGAACAGTGGGAACGTAGAAACCAAACATGGAAATCAGGACATCTTATAAGATGAGAGAAAAAGGGCAATCTAATGTGGAATAAAAAGATGTAACATAGATACAACATATTTTTGTTTGTAGCATGAATTGCTGCCGGAAAAATGGCAAGGAAAGGCAATTTTATTTGCATAGCACCCTATTCCAAGGGCTCAGGGACCTTACCCAACATGTAACAAGTTAGTTAAATGATAGAGAAGCTGGTTATGTGTGATTTTGTAATTTCTTGAAACTTGGCTTCCCAGCCAAATGCCCTTTGGTGTAACCCTTGCCTCAGTGTTTGCACAAAGAGGTTCTTTTGTCTTTTAAATCATTTTTATTTTAATGGGTTCACCACAACCTAACCAAGATAGACTGTCTTAGGGTAGCTGGTTTATTTCACTGGGGTCAAACAGACGAGGCATACTGATAGTCCTGGTAGGACCAAACACGTGTCTATGTCATCTGTTAGCACCCTTTGCAAACTGTGTGGAGAGGCCTTTCGGCACCATGCAATTCTGCTTAAAGTTGAACCAGCATAACATTCTGTGGTGATTTGCATATGCAGCCCATGATGCTTTGCATTGTGTGAGCATGTGTGATTTTGTATTTTCTTGAAACTTGGCTTCCCAGCCAAATGCCCTTTGGGGTAACCCTTGCCTCAGTGTTTGTGCACAGAGGTTCTTTGTCTTTTAAATAGTTTTTTATTTTAATGGGTTCACCACAACATAACCAAGACAGACTGTCTTAGGGTAGCTGGTTCATTCCACTGGGGTGTCAAACAGACAGAGGCATACTGATGAGTCCTGGTAGGATGAAACACGTGTCTATGTCATCTGTTAGCACCCTTTGCAAACTGTGTGAGAGGCCTTTCGGCACCATGCAATTCTGCTTAAAGTTGAACCAGCATAACATTCTGTGGTGATTTGCATATGCAGCCCATGATGCTTTGCATTGTGTGGGCATGTATGATTATGTATATATATATATATATATATATAGACATATATATATATACATATATATATATATATATATATATAATTCTGTCTGCAAGCAAGATGTTGACACTACCCTGAAGCCTTGTTAAAACTTTTTCTTTCTTTCTCAGATCACTGAAAATAAATGTTTCCAATACAAGTGGGGATTGTAAGGAAGGAAACAGAAGTGTCTCTTAAGAAGTGTTTTAGCAATTTGTTATTCACAGAAGGGCCGCCATATCTGAAGACAGGTCCATTTAGAAGCTACAGCAGGTGAGTGCATCATTTACACCCCATTTAATCTGACTTTTAATGGATGGTGTACATCTTCTATTTTGCTTCTTCATGCCTTGTTACCTGTAGGCACCATGTGCCGAAGGACAGTGACTCACATTATAAATTAGGATGTTCTTTAAACTTGTAAAGCAGGAGACAGTGAAGAACTGCACTGAGCCAAGGATTTGATAGGGGTTTAAGCTTGTTTTATTTCATGTGTTAGCTTAGATATGTTTCTTATTTAGGTGCTAATTTGAAAAAATCTAAGTTAACTCTTTCAGCAAATAAATGCTTTTCTCCTGATGGATTAGTTTTGTTTCTTGTTTTCAGCAGAAATTCATAGTGAATATTAAGATAACCACTCCCTTAAGATAAAAAAGGGATTATAATAGGATAGTGGGAAGTATAGAAATATATTTTTCTATCCATAAATAAAGTGGCAATCGCCCCACTGTATATGGTTCTAGTGAGATCCACTGTGGATTTTGGCTCTCAGCCTTGAGGCAATTTAAAGATAGTCCAATATGTAGCACTTGAAGTTCAGTGTCATAATGTATAAGGTGAAGTACTTAAGGAAAAATAACCCAGGCCCAGGCTACTGGATGGTAAGTGTCCAGAGAGCCACAGTGACAAAGGAGAGAGACCTGAGCATTATCATCAGTAAAATCCTCAAGACCCCTCTCTCAGTACAACAAAGTGCACTGCTGTGCAACAAGGATGCTGGGATATATAGGGAGGGTGTCTGACAACTTGAGGAGTGAGGTGATAGTGCCACTTTACAGGTCCTTATTATTATATAAAAGTATGTAGACTGCAGAATTTTAAACCCCTATAACTTTAACACTAGAGAACAGAATACCTCCAATTTTGTTGGGTTTATTTACCCCAAAAATGTATGTGTGTTGTGTGTGTGTGCACACGTATGTCGGCCTGTCAACTGTCAAAGATTGCAAAATAACATTAGTAATTAATTTTGAATTTCACAAGCTGTGTAAAACTTGTGGAATATTATGACACTTCTATCAAAGCCATATCCTTATATTTTGCTCAGCCATACACTCGAGCTACCATTGTTGAGGAAGGAAAAGGCTGGGTGGAGTGCCAATAAAGCAGCATTCATAGGGGCCCCACAGTAAAAGTATAGCAGTGCCAAGCATTTTATTTTGTCATTTTAACCAGGAAAGGTCCACTAAGCTGTGACAGCTTGTTTCCAGCTGCATTCAGAGGCAGGACTGGTTTTAGACCTAATGGCTTAAAGAAGAAATACTTGTGGTGCTCCTTACACCTCCCATCACCCTTATCCTCCCTTCTTCCACATCCCACATCCAAAAAGTGATAAGAATTCTATAAATACAATAGTAATGACAACAATTATGCTTTTTAGAGTGACACTGTTTGCATTTCAAGGCGATTTCTACTTATACATTCTACTTCAATGTACCCCTTCTGTGCTGATGCTCCAAGCAGTCGCTTGGTTTGCTTGTGCCTAAAACCACCTCTGTCCAGGGGGTGGGTTGCATGGACCATTTTTTCATTATTTATAAGGGAATGTTGGCCATGACATCAGGTCAGTTTCTTGAGTGAAGAACCATGAAGAATAGCCATGGACATCACTGTGCCCTAGTCTGTCTTTTTGCAATATGGCAGCTGATCCCTAGAGCTTGCTGACTAAATTATTGTGCACATGCATATGCACTATTCCTTCTGTACAATGCCAGCTGGAGACTCATTTACAACCCCATAGATGATAATGTGTATTTTTAGTATTTGAAAACAGTGGCACCAAGTGATGCCAAGCAGTACTAACTAGTTGTGACTGAGACCATTGTGACAGAGGTATTTGGATATCTTTAGTCAGGAATGAGCATGATGTTGGACATCACTTTTGCATGTGTGCAGCTAAGTGGATTTGCCTACCTGCAGTATATGTCAAATGAATGTGATCAATAGCCGACCCAAGATGGACTGAAGTTCTGCAAATAGGTAGTGGGTATGGTCATATTACTGGAAAGTGAAGTTGCAGGGATTTGAACTAAAGGACAAGGGCAGTAGCTTGTGCAGGGGTCACCAATGGTATTAGTTAGATAAATGGGTTCACCAAGGTAAGGACATCTGGGTTAAGTTGCAAAACAATAGCAGACTGCCAGTTGGAGCAAGAAAGCATACAGCAACAATTCTCACATGAAAACAGGACATATGAGAATGACACACTGCAACATCGATTGGTCTAAGCACCAAATACATTTGGAAGTCAAGAACTTAGAGGAACTCACAGTGTTCCATGGATCTATCAAGCCCTAGGAAATACTTTCACGAAGAGTGATAGATCCATGGAACAGTCTCTACCAGAAGTGGCAGCATCAAAGCCAGTAAGTGAACTCAAGCGTGCTTGGGACAGTTATTATGGGCAGCTTAGAAATAAAACAAAATATATAACTGGAGGGGTAGCCACTGAGGGCAGACTAGATAGATCACATGGTCCCCATCTGTTAGCATGTTTCTTATGTTCTCATGTTCTTAGATCTGGTTGGAAAAAATGACCTTGGAACCAAGAAGGAGAAATTCTGTCTATTGTGAAAGGACAGGTCCTACAGTAAAAGGAGTCAGTGGCTTCGTTTTGAAGTGATCTTGTCCATGAATAACAAATTACATCATTTTGACAAGCAGCTCCACAGAGTCCATCTGGCCAAGTTGAGAGAAAAAAGTAGTGGGGGGAAAAATAGTCATCCAGACATGAACTACGGGACTGCAAACAGATTGGCACAGCTAAATGGATTCAGTGGTGATAAATGTTTTGTGAAAGTTAAATTCCATAAGTGGAATTCTAGTGGCATTACCTATTATGCCTGCTTGAATTATTGAGCAAATGTTGCCAATTAGTAACTTCGAAATGGTCCCGGTAAATAATAACATACTAAACCACATTGATCCAGCTTTATTAGATTCCAGCACCTACTTACATTGGGTATGCATGTCAAATTTTGGGTTTATACTTGCAACAGCAGCAGAACTACAAACATCCAAATATTTTAACAATTTTCAAACAGTTTAACAAATAATTAAATTCTGCAATTATGAACTCCTATAACGTTCAATTTACTTAACCGACTACCTCCCTATTTAGCAGTTTGTAATATTCATTCAAGAACGTATGCATATACATTTTCAATAATCTAGCTCCAAATGTGGGTAACTTTTAAGCAGAGAAATATTTTCACAGTAATAATAAATTGCTTGAATTTGAGCTCCTATATGTTCCCCATCCGTCATTCAGTGTCATGAATCTAGACATCCCATAAGGACTCCTTACAAAAAGTAGGCACGCCAAATGTCAGGTATCTAGCTATTAGAATGATTAAGTTATGGCCAGTTAAATAATTTCAAAAAATTCCACAAACTCTTGACATTTCATGAAATTCACAGAAGTTTGCAAACATTCCATGAAAGCCAAATTAGCTAGTTTTACCCAGCCCTTGATACTTACCTGACAAAGAATGAGTTGCTGCAGGAGAGGATGCAGAGAAAGATTACAAAGATGATTTGGAGTCTGGAGGAGGAGGGGGAAAGCTATGAGATCATACTTGAATCACTTGGAATGATGAGCCTGGAAACCAGATGGATTAATGGGGGGCCTAGTATTGATGAACAACACAATCAGTGATAATAAATTGCAAACATGTCCAGGCATGGAATTAAAAATAACTAAAGCAGCAACTAGAAGGCAAAACAAGCAAGTGAAAACTGCAGGTTTTAAAATTAAAATTAAAATTTCTTCTATTCTTAGCGTGCACTGGGACTACAAAATAATCTACCCCCAAAAGGTGATAGGCAGTTGTTCAGAAAACACTGTAAACAACTGTTAGACAATCTACTAATGAATGGATGAACATTACCAGATTTCAGTTCTGCAACTGAGAGGTGGGTTCCAGTCTAGCTGGTCCACATGACATCCTTTTCCCTAAAGACCCATTTACAAACCTCTTATAGAAGCCTGGCTCATACCATTCAAGAAGCAGGCTAACAAGTTAGCTTAACGATATTGTAGCTATATAGCCTGGAGGGTTAAAACACCAAGCTGTGAATTTGGGCACCCAGTAGATCTGGGTTTGAAAACCACCACCATCATTTGCAAACTGTGTGACTTTAAACAAGTCACTGAGCATAGCTGTGCTCCAAGGGCACACATGCAAATGAGCTTCATCTCAGCGTGCCTTTCCTGGCCAACAAATCTAAAATAAAAAAGAATTGAAAAAATAATGACACAGACTTATCAGTTGTACCTAATACAGACAATTACATAATCAACTGGAGTTTAGATGTCAAGCCAGTAATGAGCTCTCCTGAGTGGGGAAAAGCAGCATATCCTTCAATGCATGTCAAACTGAAAAACAACTTTTAACTTTTGGGCTTCAAGACTATGAGAAAACAACAGAGGTTTTGTAATTTAATAATCTTCCTTGAGCATTGTTGGCTCATTTCTGTTTAGAAAGATTAGAGATCTAGACCTGTTGACCGGTAGTATGATCTTTGATTCATCAGTATGGTGATTTTCCCAGTATAATATATAATTTGGCAGTAGGGTGATTTTCCTAGTTACTAATTGATATGGCAGTATGGCTATTACAATATCTGATTTAGCAGCATGGTTATTTCAGTATAGTATCTGATGGGCAGTATGGTTTATTTTTCAGTATAATATCTGGTTTGGTAGTTTGGTTATATTCAGTATAATATCTGATTTGGATGTATGGTTATATATTTTCCAGCATAATGTCTGGTTTGGCAGCATGGATTTTTTCAGTCTGATTTTGTGATACTGGTGTTGTCCAATTAGAAAACTTTTAGGGTTGTTAGGCTGCATACTCTGGTTGGTCAGATTGACCATTGCACAGGAAACTGGTAGCCGTCAAAGGCTAACCAAGAACATCGAACTGTTGAAAGGAGGAGAGGAACAACTACACCAACACATTAGAACAACCTTGGTTGTGCCCCAGTCCCTGAGTTGGACCCCCCCAGAGTAGAAATCTAAATAAAGGGGTGTATGGGGTCAAAGCCACCCCAGATGAAAACATTTTCTGAAAAGTGTTCACCCTGTGGGTTCAGCACTGTTGTGATGGGTCACTGTTATTCGTTCACCCTTTTGACATGGAACCGTGAAATTCAGCATGAGGAAGGGTCACAACAAATGACTGCTGACACAGAAATTCAAGATTACAAAAAAGAATACAAAAAAAACCCCAGATTTTAGGAGAAAGAATGACAAAACACAAGAAAAACCTGAAAATACTGATGGTGTCAAGGAGAAGTCAGCTTAAAGGAGACTATTTTGAAAGCAACACAAGAAAGTCAGGATAAAAAGAAACTCCAAGAAAAACAGGAAACCAATACAGTTTGACAATAAGGTGAAGGGTGCTTTAAGGAAAAAATATGCATTAAGATTTATAAGCCTGGACCAGGTACAAAGAATAAAGAAAGGTTTAAGGAGAAACTGTGTATAAGAAAAACATTATCAGGGAAGCTAAGGAAAATGCAGCAGAAGTACTAAGGGATCATGACAAATCCTTCCTTGGGTAATTTAGTGAAATAGGAAGACAAGGGGCAGCATAAACAGAATACCGAAAGATGAAATTAGTACAGTTGATAATACGGGCAAGGATACTAATTTAATATTTTTATAAGGCCACTGTAGAGTGGGTGTCCTGCCAATGGACTTTAAGGGTAGTGAGTGCCACTACTATACACCATGACTAAGTCACCATTGATGTCATTTTAGCTCCTAAGCTCATTATCTCATTCAAGATAGGTCTTGTTTGTGACAGTGAGGGAGCTGTCACAAACAAGTCCTATCTAGGCACGGCTCTTATGCATAGCCTGCCACCAGAACCCTTTGAACAGTACAGAGATTTGATGTTGTACTCCCGTACTGGAAGTGCTGCCTCCTTCCACCTGGTACCAGTGCATTTACCCATTGTACACACATCAAGGAGCTTCCCAGTAATACCCAGTTGCTTGATCAGTGTCAACTGGTCAATGCTGCACCTGGCTGGCTGGTGGTGGTGCACTTTCAATTAGTTGTGCTCAGACAGTATCTGCCAGGACAGAGTACTGGAGGATACCACCGTTTTCATCAATTGTCGGATGCCATCAGATATTGATAGCATCCAACAATGTATCTGGTCTCCTCAGATTCTAAGTGAATTTAGTCATTAGACATTGAATTCAATGCCTGTTAGATCAGGGATCTGACAGATGATCAGGCTTTACTACAAGCAAAGATGACATCAGCATACATTCATACCAGGCCCATTACCGAGATGGACACTGCACAGAGCAGTGGAAACTGGGAAACTGTTTTCTTTATTATAGGTGGCATGACAGAGATGATTTTTCTGAGTACTGGTGGGGGAAGGAGGGTGGTGGAGGTCATATGGGGTTGAGGTGTGGTCTTCTATCTGTCATGGTCTGGGGGATGGTATTCGGGTGTGGGAGGTGGAGGGAGTGTTTTTGAAATGTGGGGGGATAAGGGTATATTCAAGTTAAAAATTATTAAATTAAACATTTCTTCAGTTCTTTCTTTTTGACACTTGTCACTTATATGAAATTTGCCAGGGCAGAGGAGGGTGCTAGCGGGGGGATGGGGGGTTATATGACCAAAATGTGATTGGGAGGAGGTGGCATTACAGCACAATGGATAGGAGAAAGTATTTTATTAAATTTGTAGCGATTTTGTTAATAAAAAAATAATTTGCACAGTTAAGCTGATGTGGCTGCCAGGAAATTTACAAAAATTCATGAGTTTCGAATTTCTGATTTCGCTTCAATAATGCTGGCAAAGCAAACGTCTCTGCATCTCTTGTCTCGTACGATCCTCCCCATCTATTTCCTGATATTTCTCTGTGTCTATCCCAAGCATGCTTGAAGCCCCCACTGTTTTCACCTCCATCACTTCTGCTGGCAGTGTGTTCCAAACACCTGCAACTCTTTCAGTGAAGTTGTACTTTTGTACATCCCTCTTAAACTCCCCTCCCCCATCCAATGCGTTGCATGTTCTCTGGTCCTGAAGCCCTTTGTCATTTAAAAGAGGCTTCCCTTCTGCCTGTTTACCCTTGTAAAGTACTTGTAGGTCTCTATCATATTTCCTCTGCTGTCCCTCTTCCAGGTTGTGCATGTTGAGATCCTCAGACTCTCCTCAAACAGTTTAGGTACAACCCTGCACCATTTAATTGCACTCTTCTCGACTGCCTCCATTCTGTCTATGCCCTTTCTAAGGTGTGAACTCCAAAGCTAGACACAGTGCTCCAGGTGGGGTCCCACCAGCAAACAATATATTGACAACACCACTCTATTCCTCCTGCTGGAGATACTATTCCACTGGTCCTACCAACTTCTTTTTTGCGCTGCCACTTTGAGGTAATCAGATATGATAACCCCAAGGTCCTTTTCCTGCTTAGTGACTGTCAGTACATCCTCATCCTGTAGTCAGATCATGGTTCCTATGCCCTAGTTGCATGATTTGAATTTTGTTTTGCAGTTGATATTTTTTTTATTGCAGATAAAAAGACAGACAATAAGACATTTCAGCTTGACATTCCAGTACAATACTTTTTTCTGATTTCTCCCCACCCTGGCCCTTGGTCTGCTCTTGTCCAGCCACTGTCCAACAGCTCCTTCCTTCAGTCCCTCACCCCTGTAACTCCTACAGCTTCCCCCCCATGGTAGTGTGGTGGGGACCACCGCTCATCGACAAGGGATCCAGTTTTGGGGTGTTACCTCAGGAATGGATTGCAACAGGGATGGCCATCAAGCCTCAACAACCAACCACCATGGTCTTTTTCCGTTTTTCCCATGTGGGAGTCAGGCATGCAGTGACACCTGTAGCTGGCTCACGCACGCAACCGTGTGCGGCCTAGCCAAGCGTCTATCCACTCCTGCCCCACTACTGTTGCGGCAGTGCTGAGCCCCAGCTTCCTCCAGGGGTCAGACATGTGCCGACCAATGATCAATCAATCAATCAAACTTTATTTAACCAGGTGTAAACACCATTGAGCAAGCTCATTTTCAAGGTGGTCCTGGACATCAAACAAGTTACAGGCATGGGCAGACAAAAACACACAATGTACATGTGAGGGATCAATCAGGCCAAAAATATTCAAGTATAACACTGTTACAAACAATTAGAACAAACAGAAAAACCATTGTACATGTGTGAGATAAATCAGATCAATATATTCCGGGACTGCACTGTTAAATGCAGTTAAGTGAATACTAGACAAATAAGCAGAAAAGGTAAAAAGCTTAGACCCTGGGCACTCACTGGCTTATGAAGGCAGGTACATACACTACTATATGTAGGATGGTGTGTATTCTATTATAGAACTTGGGAGAGGGAGGGGTAGAGAGAGGGGTAGGTGGGGAGGGGGAGGGGTAGAGAAAGAGGTTAGTGTGACAGAGGGAGGGGTTGGAGAAGAGAAGAGAGGATACAAGTGCTGGATACCCCCTAGCGGGGGGATAAGGGCTGAGCGTAACTAACTGTCAGAATAATCGCGTGGGACACCAGAGATTAAGGGAGCATGGTCACCTAAAACAGTTGCAGGTTTCCTTCAGTTACTCAGCTATTAGTGCTTTGAAGGTGAATGGACTGGGGAGGGTTGAGAGCTTTAGAGATCTTTGCATGGTATTCCAAAAGGAAGGGAAGGAGAAATTAATTGCAGCCGAGCCATGGAATGTTTTCACTCTGGGTATCTGAAAGCAGAGTATAGAGAAGCGTTGCAAGCCATACGACCCCTTGGCACACTCGAAGAAGCTCGAGATGTATGCAGGAAGCTTATCAGACAGTGATCTATAGAACCATAGGAGAGCATTTCTTTTCCTCCTTATAGGAAGTGAGGACCATCCCAGCTTGTGGTACAGCAGGCAATAGTGGGTGCGAGAAGGCAGATTGAGGATGAACCTCAGTACCCGGTTGTAAAGAGTGTCGAGTTTACAGAGCACTGAAGAACAACAATTGTTGTAAAGGAAGTCAGCATAATCCAGTAGGGGCAGGAATGTAGATTGCACTAGCTTCTTTGGTTTTTAAGATTCTTAATACGGTAGAATATGCCTAAGCATTGTCTTAATTTTTGTTGACCTCATTCAGGTGGCATAGAAAGTTAAAGCTTTGTCCAGCCAGAACCCTGGGTATTTAAAGTTATCCACGGTTTTAGAGGGTTCACCCGGGTAGTGTTAGGATCTTGAGGTTACAACATGGTCCTTGATTTGGAGGGATCATGGTTTTGTTATTTTGCTAAGTAGGAGCTTATGTTTAATAAGATTATGTTGGAGAGAAATAAAGTCTCACTGTAAGTCCTCATAGGCCATATCCAGAGAGGAATTAGAGGTGTAGAGAACAGTATTGTCCACAAATAAGTGCACATTAGCTGTGCACAGTTGTGAGTCAAGGTTATTGATATAGATTGCAAAGAGGAAATGGAGTCTTGTGGGACACCTCGCAGTAATGTTTTTAGGGGAGACAATTCTCCTAATGCTTTAACTTGCTGAAATCTGTTAGTAAGGTAGCTGGTGAGCCATTTAATGGCAGCACTATAGAAACCGATGTTACTCAGAGCATTATGCATTAATCATAATGTTGTGATCCATGGTATCGAAGGCCTTACTAAGGTCAAGGAAGAGAGCAACATATACTTCTTAGAATCCAAGACAATTTGCCAGTCAGTGGTTACTTTAGCAAGGGCAAAGAGTGTGGTATGCTTGGCTCTAAAACCAGACTGAGTGGTGTTAGTAATTTCTGCTGAGTCCAAATGCTCCTGACTTGGATGTTAACAATTTTTCCAGTAATTTTGAAAGAGTAGATAGTAGGGAGATTGGTTGATAGTTGTTCATGTCCATCAGATCCCCAGACGTGAACAAAAGGATGATGTGTGCAGTTTTCCATGATTCAGGTAGCGTACCTTGTATATCAGGAGGTGCTGAATAAATGAGCAATGGGGGAAGTTAGGTAGTAATGACCAATTTTTAGGAAGATGGATTTGATATTGTTGGCACCAACACTTTTTTTCATATCCAGTGACAATAGAAGGTCCTCTACTTGCTTGAAGGTTACAGGACGGAAGCTGAAGGAGGAGGAATAGCATTGGTTAATGTTAATGTTGGAGCTAGAGTCAACAGCACTGTCCCCATGTAGGCTGAGCTTACTGATTGGAGAGGTATTGAAGGCCAGTCCTCCAGTGGCAAAGTGTTCATTAAGTTGTTCTAGTATATCAGCTTTGTCAGTAAAGGTAGTGTCACCAGACACTATTTTGACTGGAAGGGAGGCATCAGTGGTATGGCCTTCAACCTTTTGAGGATGCCCCAGAACTTGGAAGA
This sequence comes from Neoceratodus forsteri, assembly GCA_016271365.2. Classification (NCBI taxonomy): domain Eukaryota; kingdom Metazoa; phylum Chordata; order Ceratodontiformes; family Ceratodontidae; genus Neoceratodus; species Neoceratodus forsteri. The sequence continues at coordinate 189,375,528 of CM028130.1, forward strand.
ATTGTTTTGTTGTCTTCCAGGGCTGTTTGGAAATAACTAGCTTTCACAGACCTGATTAGTTTGGTGCAGGTGTTTCTTGAGGCATGAAAAGCAAGTCAGTTGGCTTCAAGTGAGATTTCCTAGCTCTTTTCCACAAAGGTCTATCCTTGAGGGCTTTCTTCAGGAAGGAGAGAACCAGCCAGGTGGTCTTTTCTTAGACTTGATCAGCCTTCAGGGGTGTGTTTGTCTATTAGATCCTTTGGGAGGTTGTGAAAGATATTAAATGCCTTATTGAGGAAGGGGCTAGGTAAAGTCCTGCCATGTAATGTTGCCAGGTCATATAGGAAGGTGTTCTGGCAGAATCTTTTCAAGCACCTTTTCAGTTTAATTTTAGGGGCTGACTTTATTTGGGGAGAGTATCTGATGCAGGCAATGGTGCAATGATCACTTATGTGGTTGAAAAACACCCCAGTGTGCAAAATATTATGAGGTTTGTTAACTAACATGAGGTCCAGAAGGGTGCTTCGCTCAGGGTTACTCCTGTTGGGTCTGGTGGCTACAGGGGTTATTTGTGCCAGCCCACATGCATCACAGAGGTCCTTAAGCTTCTTGGATCTCTCATCATTCCAGTTTTGATTGAAGTCCCCAATTAGAATGCACTCGGTGTTTGCTGTGTCTAGTCAGGCTTTGGAGATGGGGTAGGAGGGCCGTGCCACCAGAAGGCGGTTGATAGCATGCAGCAATAAGGTTGATACCCCCCTCCCCAGAGATGGAGAGCTGTCTGTCAGATGCTCGGTCCATCTCCTCCCCCCGACCCCCAGCTGCCCATGCTCATTCCCAAATGCAGATCACCAACACAGCATGAGGTGTGGCATCTAGCCCCTCAATCCTCAATGCCACTGGACCGGCCTCCAGTACAGTATATTAACTTTGTTATTCAATTACATATAACTGACACACCAGAATATGTTTTGGGTTACTAACAGTAGGAGTTAAGAGTACAGAAAAAGACAAATTCATTAGCCTTCAACCAATGGGATTGATCTTGTGGGTTAGCTGATGTAACTGACTAGGGATAAAACCAGTTAGGATCAGTCTTGCAATGTGGGGAGTTAAAGTAGGGGGACCACATAATGCCATAACATTGGATTTGCCATCTCACTATATGGACATGCAGGAGAGAGTGCCTACTTGTTGCATGGCTTGTTGCAATTCAGAATGTAGAGTACAGCCATGGTGCACCACTTCAGAGAAAGAAGCTGCTTAGCTTCTATTCCCGCTTGTATGCACCATCTTATCAAAGGTGTCAATAGTGAAATTGATCTGGAGGAATGCCTATCAGCAACAGTTGTGGGCTAAGTAGTATGGAGGGGCCCTCTACTACTGTAGCTTGCAGGCTGCCAAATTTCCTTCCAGTATGTTTGAATGCTGGAGCAAGACCACATGATATGATTTTGATCCTCTCTGGTGGCTTTAGAATGCCAATAGTTGTCTTGGAAGAAGAGTTCCTAGCCTGTAATTTGAAAGGGTTCTGTATGACCTATGGAAATTTTGTTTTGAATAAGTAAACTTCTGTTGTCTCATCAAGCCTTGTAGGGCACCTTCCAGAGTTCTCCCATTCCTGGGGGTTACATTTATCCCAAGGGCTGAAGCCCAATATTTTTAAGCCAGTAGAGTTTGGTCTGAGATCGTTTTGCGGATACAGGTGTAATGCACTCTCTGCTACCCTGACCTAGGTGGTGGTGTTTGTTTTAATAAGGGGAACAGTGCACTCCTCAGTTATAAAAATTTCCAGAAATCTATTTTCCCAATACAGAATTGGGTCTGTAATTTAGTATAGTAGTCCAAAATTAGGATGCCAGGGAGTAGTATATCTTTGAGGTAGGTAATGCCTTTCTGGCTCCACGATGCCCAGTGTACAATGTGCCTCTCTCTCTGAATCATGGGATTATTCTAGAAGGGGATCCAATCTGTAGGGGTAAGGCAGGATCTGGTATGTTTCCCTAACCAGTTCCGTGCCCAAGTAGAAGCTAAGATAGTCCTCTGCTGATGTAAGTGTCGAGGAAGAGAGGTATACAAGTAACTAAATGTCAAGGAAGGTGGACACAATAAGGTTTCAATAGCATGGCATAGAGGGGGAGGATCTGAGATGTGGCTGAACCATTGGCCAGTTTGCACCCCAAGAAAGGTTATGTGGTAACCCTGGAACCAGGGAAGGTTCCATCCCACTCTGGACCAATGTGATCTGAGTTTGGCTCTACTGAAATGTGGGCCAACCCTCCCATAAGAAGGATCTGAACAAAGTATCCAGCACAGCGAACAAGCTTGTGGGAATTTTAATAGGTAGATGAGTGAGGCAATGAAAAATTCTGGGGGCTGCCATCATTTTTATTGAAGCGATTTTCCCAGCTAAGGAGAGGCATAGCTTTTTCCATCTGTCCAGGTCCGCCTTTAGGTTTTGTAGCAAAGGGGTAAGGTTGAAAGTGGCAATTTTTGTAAGATCCTGGGATATATGAATGCCCAAATACTTTATCGTGATTGAGGACCATTTCAGGCCCACTTGTTCAAAGGGAGTGGGGCATTTAGAATTTAAAGGAGTATTTCAGTTTTTCCAGATTTATTTTAAGATCTGACAAAATAGTAAAGCCTTTAAAGAGAGATAGGAGATGGAGTAGACCATCTGGAGCATCTGAAAGAAATACTAACAGATAGTCCGCATACAGGCTGGTACAGAAATCAGTGCCCATGACAGGGACCCAATGCATGTTAGGATGATTAAGTATGGCTATTGCCAGTGGTTCCATGGCCATAACAAAACACATGGGTGATAAAGGGCACCCTTGTCTGGTGCCTTTTTTGGAGCTGAAATGGTGTTGATAAAGTAGAATTAGTCAGGACCCTTGCCCTTGGTGCCTGGTACAATGTTTGTATCCACAAAGCAGAATGAGGACCAAGTGCCATGTGATGGAGGACCCTAGGAGGTACTTCCACTCCACAGAATTGAAGGTCTTTTTCCAAGTCAATGGCCATGGCGCCACATGGGAGGGGAGGTAGTTTGCCACTAATATAATGGAGATTAAGGAATGGAGATGATCTGATGCCAGCCTTCTCTTAATGAAGCCTGTATGGGCAGGGTGACTCACTGAAGGGAGAATACTGTCTAGGCGAAGTACCAGGGCTTTTGTGAGGATCTTGGCATTAATTAGGATATGGGGCAATAACTGGATGGAAGATCGGACCTTTCCCTTCTTTAGGTAAAACCATTATTATAGCTTCTTCAAATATTGGGGGAGGGAAGGATTTGGATACTTGCACCTCTGAGAATATCCTATGTAAATAGGGACATATATGGTCTAGGAGTGCATAAAGGTTCATGGGGATATCATCACTTCCAGGGATTTGTTCTTGTTCAAATAGTAGATCGCTGTTTGAATTTTGAGAAAAGAGAGGGTGGTTTCCAATTTGGCACAGTCTTCAGTTGATATCTTGGGTAAGGGCAGGAAGTTAGGAAAACATCTATATGGGATGTCCGAGTTACATTTGTAAATTGGTATAGGTTTTCATAAAACTGCCATTATCCTATTAATATCAGCTGATTTGTGATGGAGTTTACCTCCAGTGTCCTTCAACATAGGTATATGGTGGGCTGCTTGTTGTTTTTAAAGATGGCAAGCTAAGAGACATCTGCGTTTCCCCACATCCCAATATCTATGCCTAGCTCAAAGTAGGGCTAACTCTGCCTTTCTGACCAGTAAGGTATTAATCTGGATCTGGATCCATAGTTTAAGCAAGTAGTGACTTTGTCTGTACGTAGGTTTTTGCTTTCTTATATTCCTTATCATTCTGGGACAGGGTGAGTTTGAGAGCCTCTAACTTTGCCTCTCTCTCTCTCTCTCTCTCTCTTGTCTCCATCTGGCTGAGAAACCCATAATTCTACCCCATATTGTGGCCTTAAAGGCTTCCCAAAGGGTGGCAGAAGAGACATCCCCACTATCATTTTCTTTAAAATATTGACTGGCTTTGTATATGATTCATTTACAGAAGGAGTTGTCCTTCAGCAGCAGAGGGTCTAACCTCCATTGAGAAGATATGGGAGTATCAGGACTCCAAATCAGCAAGGAGAATACCAGGGCATGGTCCGAGATGATCATGTATTCAATATCATAAGTTACGACCTTCTGGGTTACTTGAGGGGAGCCTCATAGAAGGTCCAGTCTACTGGCTGAGCAGAGGGCCTGGAAGAAATAAGTGTAATCCTTAGCGGAAGGGTTAAAAGGTCTCCAAACATCCATCAGCATACGTTCCTGCACTGTATTCATTAGGTCTGTGGCTGCCCTTCAGTGCAGTTCTGAGGAGTGAAGCAATCTATTTAACTCCAGGAGATAGTTGTGTTAAAATTCCCTCCTATCAGATGGGGGTGGAGATTTCCTGAGGGTGTTGGGAGGAATTATGAAAACATTCTGGAGAGTCCTCATTGGGAACATAAGAGAGTTGGACTAACGGTCATTGTGGTGTAATATGAACACAGATACCCAACTTCCCTTGGTATCATGCTCCCGCTTTTCAATTGACCAGGGCAATACTTTGTGAACTAATAAGGAGACCCTTAACGATGAGGGTACACAGCTATGGGCTTCCAAGCCCACCTATTCACTGTGCAGTTTATTCACCTCTGAATGGACCAGTTTTGTCTCTCTTGCAGGAAGGCAATGTTGGCATTCAATTTTGTAAGGTGGGAGGACTTTTAATGGGTGAGTTAAGGTGTCTCACATTCCACGTAACACATTTCATATCAGCCATGGGGTGGATATATACTAATAATTGTATTGAAATATGAGACCCAGATCTGTTTTGGTGGTAACCCTTCATGAATTCTGTGTAGTGGGGCATGATGTCAGGGGACCAGGGCAGTATATTATACAGTCGTACAGCAGTAGAGCATTGATACCATATGGGCACACCAAATGTCTTTATACAAGGCAGTGCAAGCATTTGCAAGGATATAACTGCATTTAAGCTTAGATCTGACAGATAATACAGAAAACATATAAAAACAGTACAATTAGCATAGGCACTTTATAACAGTTCAAAAGTATAGTCTATAAACAGTATAACCAGAAGGCTGCAACCTCCTTGTAACCAGCAGCCAAATGGGTGCCAGTGATTATGGGGGTACAGTCTGGGGAGGGAAACATAAGCAGTGACCTAAGTGAGAAGCACACAAAGGGGTAACTCATAATTGCTAGTGTCAACCATTAGGGAGGCAGTATAACACAGAGGTTTAAGGCTCTGAGCTGCAAATCTGGTGACATCCAGCAGACCAGACCTGGGTTTGAATCCCACAGCTTCCACTTACATACTGTGTGACCCTGAGCAAGTCACTTAACTTCCCTGTGCTCCCAGGTCGTGCCTGTAAAAATGGTTTCTGCTTAGTGTGCTACTCCTGGTTAAACAACTAAAAAAAAAAAAAAATTGCTCAGGGGAGGGTGGACCAGTCGCAAGCATGCTTCCTGGTGAAAGGTCATCCTACTGTGACCCTGAAAGACACCACTGGCTCTCCAGACTGGAATCTAGTGAGCACAAGAGTAAAATGGTTTTTCCAATAAGGTAGGAACTAGATAATATGTATGCTGGGGTGGGGTGGAGCAGGTTAATATTGGTGATGGTTCACATGAGAGGAGAATTTAACAAGCATTTGTCAATGCAGAATGTTTGCTTGCTGGTATTGGTATTGGTACTGCAGGAGTTAGAGAGATGCATAATATGAGTGGCAGTGAAGTATTAAACTAACAACAACCCCCACACCAACCCTGCAGACACCGTCAGGTGTTGTGGTGTGCCTTGGGGTCTTCAGCCCTTATACTCACCCCATTCCATAAGGAAACAAGCTGAGATGGGTGCAGTAGAGGAGAATGGGGTGAACATTACGGCTGATGACCCCAAGTGACACCCCCGATGCCTGTCAGTCTCTACAGGGTGGGGCGTTACGGTTGAAAACCCTAATGCCCTGGGCGTTAGTTGGTATTTTTGCTCCAGATTTTCAACATGGGCTTTTTGGGATGCCACCTCATGAACAGAGTCACTATTATTTTGTTACTCAGTCCCAAAAGGTGATTTCGCACAGTGACTGCACCATTCAGCGCCACAGGTGCTAAAACACATTTTGGGAATGATGTGAAAAATGACAGCTGTACTGTTCATGAGGAGGTGTGAAAAAATGGCAATGTTGAAAATCTGGAGTGAAAATATGAACAATCTGTGAAGTTGTAAGCGTGTGAAGAAACTGTGCAATGCACGCCTGTAACGCAATCATTTTTGGGAATTTTTTTACCAGATTTTCAACATGGGCATTTTGGGATCTCCCCTCATGAACAATGGCACTGTGATTTTGTTTATCTGTCCCAAAATTTGATTTTCCACAGTGACCGTGCCATTCCGTGCTACCGATGTGAAAACACATTTCGGGCAGGATGTGAAAAATGACAGCTCTACTGTTCATAAGGAGGTATGAAAAAATGGTAATGTTGAAAATCTGGAGTGAAAATATTAAAAATTGGCAAAGTTATGAGCGTGTGTAGAAACTGTGCAATGCACGCTTGTAACGCAGTCATTTTTTGGAATTGTTTCACCAAATTTGCAACATGGGGTTTTTGGGACCCCTCCTCATAAACAGTGGCACTGTCATTTTGTTACTCAGTCCCAAAAAATGCTATCATGCAGTGACTACAAAATCACCTTTTGGGACCTAATAACGAAATAACAGTGACAGTGTTCACAAGGTGAGGTCCCAAGAACCCCATGTTGAATATTTGAGGCCTAAATTCCTAAAAATGGCTGCGCTATCAACCTAAGTTGAAACCCCCCCATTGACCCCCATTATATGGCTTACCTTGAAATGTTCAGCTTGCCGGTCACCTTTGAAGAGTGCAGACGTGTCTCGCTCTACAGAAGATCACTGCTCCTGACCACCGGAGGTAAGTATGGGGTGAGGGGGGTGCAGGGAGGTGGGTGCTCAGTGGGAGGGTGGCGATGGGGAAGGGGCAACTGGGGAGATGACAGTGGAACATTTTCTTTTTTTACAGGTCAATAAAAAGAAAAAAAGACTTTGGGGGACTGTTTTCTTTATTTTACAGGTAAAAAAAATACATTTAGGCACACTGGGGGGAGCATCCTGCACCAGCAGTGGGCATCCCGGTGTTGAAAAACATAAACACTATTTTTGCACACTGGGTGTGGGATCCCAGTGTGCCACATTAATGGGGGGAAGGGGATTCATCTGACATGGGGATTGGGCACCCCAAGTCGCACTTTCTGGGAGTGTGTGTGGAGGCAGGAGCCGCCACCCTCTCATTTATTTATTGAAATGTTTCATCAGGAAAGGCACACTGAGCAAATAAGTTGCTCAGGAGGAAGGTCCGGGATAGAGTGGTCAGTGGCAGGAGTCGACCTGTTTGCAAGGGAGGGGTGGTCCCACTGACGGTCTGTCCATTATTGAAGCAGCAGGTTTTATTTCTAAATGCAGTGCTCGCTCTGAAAACTACCATCATCAGTAGCTTCCCCATTAATTGGTGGCTGAGGAACATGCCCATTAATGTGTCCACTGCATTGGCCACAACACTGCACATGCCTCTGCAATGCTGTACTACCTCAATATGTTTCTTGTGCACTGCCGCACAAGCAAACAAAAAAGCTAATACGGCTCAGTAAGAGGGCCCCATATACCACGGGGATTATTACAATCCCTTGTTTGAGAACTCACAGCCAGCCAACCATTCATGTTAGTCAGAGTTGGGACTTTTTCTCTGGGGTACGGATCTTCTGTGCCTGATAATGTGAGTGCTGGGAGTAGGGTTTCAGTGGCTCTATCTGCCCATGAACAGGTGTCCATGATCGGTTGCACTTGTCCAGGTTCCCTGCAGATGCCCTCTTTATCTCACCTACTAGATCCTCCCATTGTCCAGCAATGCATATTTGTTGGTACCTGCAAGACTTGACAGGCTGTGTGCGAAGCAGGAGAAAGAGAATCGGAGCTTCTGTTGCGGTTCCGTGACCAATGCTTGTCTGTTGGGGACTCTCTTTTCTCCACTCCCCGGCACCTCTGTCTGTCTCTGGATCACTTAACTAATTGCCATGTAGTATCTGAGGAGTCATGAGGTCTGGGTTTGTGCTCCTGTCACTATGGTTTCGGGCACTGCAACAAGTTGTTCGGGGCTGGTTGCGTATCCCTCAACTTCTTGGATTTGGTGGTCATAGGTGTACTTTAATAAAGTGTTCCACATCTTCAGGGGATGGAACAGAGTGCATTACCCCATTCATGTTAACATTCAGAGTGGCTGGGTATTGCATTGAGTATCGATAGCCCAGTGCGACTAACTGCTTCTTGGCTGGGGTAAAGTCTCTGCGGCAGTTGGAGAGCTTCTCCGAGAAATCCTGAAAGAAACAAATGGTGTGTCCTTGTCAGATCAGGGTAGATCTCTCTCTAGCCAGCTTCATGATGTTGTCCCTCACTGGGAATTAGAGTATGTTGGTTATAATCAGATGAGGAGGTTGCCCAGGCCATGGTTTTGTTGCCAGACTTCAATGGGCCCTCTCAAACTCGATGGGAGGGCAGTCTGGGGCATTGAGAAGCAGTGGAATAGCAGCTTGCAGAAACTGGACAGTATCAGGCAGTTAAGCACCTTCTGGGAGCCCGACAATACATATTATTTCATCTTGTCTGAGTCTCTACATCATCATTTTTTTCTAACAAGTAGGTTATATTTGAGTGCTGTTCCTGGAGATGGTGCTGCATTTGGGGCCATCTTGTCTTCCAAGGTTGTGATCCATTGCTCAGCTTGGGATAGTTGAGAGCACAGTTGCTGGATTTCTGTTTTGTATCCATAGTCATGATTTTTAGTACAGCCATGTCAGCTAGTACTTTATTTAGCATATTTACCAGCTGTTGTAGATCCGTGGTGGTGCAGTATCAGATCTCATCTTGGGCAAGAGACTACGTTGCAGTGGTGTTAGAAGGCAGTGCCAGGCCACCAATGTGTCAAGTCATAGATCTGTTTATCCTACTTTGTTTTTAGCAAGTCATGTGTCAATCAGCAGGAAAAATTCTGTCCAGGTCGAAGCTGTCATATCACTAAAATACCTGTACCCCTCAGCTGGATTTTGAAGGATTAGATACATAGATACATAGACAGTGTTGGCAGATAAGGGCCTACGGCCCACCCAGTCTGCCTATTTGAGCCTGTAAGTTCACTTTATGTTTTCCTAGAAGTCTGTTGCCCCTTACCCCTGACCTCCAAATTCCTTTATGTCTATCCCATGCATTCTTCAATCCCAAGATTGTTTCAGCCCCCACCACTTCCTTTGGCAGGGTGTTCCATTTGTCCACCATCCGTTCTGTGAAGAAATTCTTCCTCGCATTTCCTCTGAATCATCCTCCCTCCAACTTCATCCCATGCCCTCTAGTCCTGGAACATATTTTTTGCTTAGAAATAGTGTATTCCTGCACTTTATTCTTCCATGTAAGATACTTGTATGTCTCTATCATATCCCCTCTCACCCTCCTCTCCTCCAGGGAATACATATTCAAGTCCTTCAACCTGTCCTCAAAGGACTTATGATGCAATCCATGTACCATCTTTGTTGCCCTCCTCTGAACCGTATCTACCCTATGTCCTTATGTAGGTAAGGTCTCCAGAACTGTATACTGTACTCAAGGTGGGGTCTCACTAGTGTCTTGTATAGTGGAATTATGACCTCCCTTTTCCTGCTGGTGATGCCCCTGCCTATGCATCCCAGCATCCTATTTGCTTTACCTGCTGCCTTGTCACACTGTTTCCCTACCTTGAGTTCATCAGAGATGATAACCCCAAGATCCCTTTCCTGCTTGGTGCATGCTATATCCTCACCCCCCAACTGATATATTGTGCCAGGGTTTTTGTGCCCCATATGCATTATCTTGCACTTCTTTGCATTGAATTTCAACTGCCAAACTCCTGACCATTCTTCAAGTTTCTGCAGGTCCCTTCTCATTCTGTCTACACCCTCTGGTGTGTCTACTCTGTTACAGAGCTTTGTGTCATCAGCAAACAGTGAAATTCTGCCTTCTAGGTCCTGCACAATGTCACTGATGAAGATGTTGAATAGAACCAGTCCCAGCACTGATCCCTGTGGTACCCCACTGGTCACTCTTCCATCTGTGGAGTGACAGCCATTTATCACCACCCTCTGTGTCCTGCCGCCCAGCCAGTTACCTACCCACCACCCTACTGTGCTACCCACACCCATCATTAGGTTGACAATGGCTCAGAGGTAAAGAATTACATTGCCATCTTGCCTGATGGTTGGCCACACCCTCAATTTTGCACTTTTTAACATTGAACCCAACTGTCATGCTCTTGACCACTCCTCAGGTTTCTGAAGATTCCTATGCATTCTCTAAACCCCCTATTAAGTGCCCACCCTATTATAATTTTGTTTTTGCGGTTAATCTTTTTATTGGCAATAAAAGTAAAAATATAAACAAACAGCAAACAGAGGCACACATCAAATATAAGCTACAGAAATAAAAAACTGAGAACCTAATAGAATTGCATGCATTACAGCCAGAGACACAGGCAAAATATACTCAAGTGAGTTACAGTCCCAAATGCTGGAGTGATGTATCATCCAATGGAAGGAAGCAATATAAACAGCGGTAGTAATGAAGACCTGCAAAAAAAAAAAAAAGAAAAAGGGTCAAAAATCATCTTCTAGCCATATATTAATCCTTCAGACTTCCCTCGTGGATGGTGTGAGTTTAAGCAGTGCACCTATGAGAGGTTAACATGTACCATATATAACAGGAAAATACAAACTGATAAAACAAACCACCACCAACAACAACAGTACAAAGTTCAGTTCAGTTTATTGTGTAGGGATAGCTTCCATTGAGCATGCTCATTCACAAGGAGGTCCCTGATGCAAAGTACTAAACATCACAGAATAGTCAGTACAAGGATACATCATAGTAACACAGCAGGTATATCATGGTACATAGACTGGTTGTAACAAATACGTAAAGGCAAAAGCATCATATTACAGTAAGTTACTACCACCTAATAAAAATCATCACAGACAATCAATACAAGCAGTACATCGAGAAAACAGCAGGGATATCAGGTATGTAGAATAGGTTGGTTATAGCGATACATAGAGATAAATTAGAAGCATCACTTAACAGTAAGTTTACCACTCCCAATAAATATGAGGAAATAACAGCTTTGATAGAATGGACAAAAGGGAAGGAAGGAAGGAAGGAAGGAAGGGAGGAAGGAAGGGAGGAAGGGAGGAAGGGAGGGAGGTAGGTAGGTACATGCCAGTATACACAGGAATCTACAAAGACAATAGGAGAGGGATGGGGAGAAGGTAGACCCACGAGGGAAGCTAAGTGCAATTGTAGGTCACAGCAATGATCTATCTCATGTACCCCTCCAATGAATGCCCTAACTGGGATAAGGGTATGGAATTTTAGTGTAGCTTGAAGCATATTCCAAAGACAGGGAAGAGAAAAGCTTATAGATGCCCTACCAAACCGTGTCCGAAAATTTGGCACATTCAGGTAATATATGCACATTTTCTGAGGGCGTAGGTGCTAGTTGAGAGTGAGAAGAAGGTTGATAAATAAGGGAGTAGCTTATTGAGGAGCACTTTATATGTTCAAGTATAAATATGCACCATTCTACTGGTGGATAAGGAGGTCACCTTCATCGTCTCATATAAGGTACAATCATGGGTTCTGGCTGGGGCATTGGTAATGAAATGGATAGCCCAGTGATAGAGCGTGTCTAACTTACGCAGGTAGATGGGTGCGCAATTGTTATAGAGAATATCAGTGTAATCAAGAAAAGGCATGAAGGTGACCTGTGCCAGTCTAGTTCTGGAGTCTTGGGAGAACAATGATTTGTTCCTGAAAAAGAAGCTAAGCCTAAATTTCAGTTTTTTTGTGAGAGCTTTGACATGTGATGAAAAGGATAGATGTGAGTCGAGTATGAAGCCTAAGTATTTAAAGTGAGTCTCCTGATAGGGCGGTGATGGGAGCATAGTGGTTTGTCATGGGGCATACTGAGGGTACATTAGGGGGATAGAAGAACATAATCTTTTTTTTTTGCATTTAGGAGCAGTTTGGCTGTTATCATGTTATGCTGAAGTTTGACAAAATCAGACTGGAGAACAGAACATATTTGTCTAGCTGTAGGTTTCTATATATAGAGGACCGTATCGTCCGAGTGAATATTGAAGTCTGTGGTGCCCTATCCCAGATTATTTACATAGATTAGGAACAATGGACCCAGGATGGATCCTTGTGGGACCCCTCTTGCAACTGGTAAGAGTGACAAGGAGGTTCTGTTTACCTTAATGCATTGATGTCTATTTTCTTGGTAACTGGCAAACCAGGATACCACAGCATCCAACAAGCCATGGGACTTCAAGCTGTAAAGCAGAAGGGGGTGATCTATGGTATCAAAGGCCTTACTAAGGTCCAAAAATACCACACTGGTGACATGTTTGCTGTCCATGGCTACCAACCAGTTGTTAGTGACTTTGGACAAGGCTGAGACAGTACTTGACTGGGTCTGAAACCTGATTGTTTCGGAGTTAGCAACTGAGAATTTTCGAGGAAGGATCTGAGTTGGCTACTGACCAGTTTCTCCAGAATTTTTTGAGAGGGAAGGCAAGATAGAAATAGGCCAGTAGTTGTGAACATCACTGGGGTCACCAGATTTGAAAAGGGGTATGAGGTGTTCAACTTTCCAGTCTTGGGACATGATGCTTTCAGTTAGCAAGAGTGTAAATAAATGAGTGATAAGGGCAGTTAAAAAATAATAGCCTAGTTTCAAAAATAAAGGGTCAGTGTTGTCCACACCTCCACTCTTTTTATCATCCAACCTGAGCAGTTGGTTTTCCACCTCTTTAAAGGTGATAGGCGAGAAAGAGAAGGGTGAGTGTGTTGGGATGTTGGGTGGTGCAGGTGGTGAAGGAGAGAGATTCTTAGGCTGACTGATGGAGAAGAATCAAATGCAAGACCTGCTGTAGCAATATGCTCATTTAGTTTGTCAGGTGTGTCAAATTTATCTGTAATTGAGATGCCCTGATAGGTAATGGTGGTGGAGAGAGATGGTGGAGCTTTGCTCCCCTCAACTAGTTTAAAGGTGCTCCAAATCATGGATGGATTTCCACTGTTTGACTCTAGGGTGCTTAGGTAATAGTTTTCTTTAGTATGCCTAATCACTTTAGAGCAGGCATTTCGATATGTCCTGAATGCTGTCCAGTCTGCGGGTGCTTTTGTGCATCTGGCAGTTACCCAAAGCTTATCTCTTTTTGTTAGTATGGACTTAATATCATCATTGAACCAGGGGCAGGAAGCTTTTTCACTCTGTATGTTCTGACAGGTGCATGGGAGTCCATGATACCTGTAAGTATAGTATTAAACCAGGCCAGTGCCTTAGTAACTGATGGGACTAGGTAGAATTGTTGCCAATTAATGTCATGCAGGCCAGCTAGGAAGTCTACTGGGTTCAATTGTCTAAAGGATCTTTTAGCTATCGTCTTACTTGGATTTAGCAATTTAGGAAGATTCCTGATACATACTACAATATTATGGTCATTCAGAGGGTTGTGCCAGACTGCTTCATGTGTGATTTTATGGGGTCTATTTGTCAGAATGACATCAACTAGGGAGCCAAGGGACTGATTTGTGTGGCCTGGCCTAGTGGCTTCTAAGAGTAGTTGTGAGAGTTGAAATTCATCACAGACATTCTTGAGCGTTGCTGATTTGTTATTAAACGAGTCCACATTTAGGTCACCTAGAATCAGTGTCTCGTTTGTGCTGACATCTAGGAATAGATGAAAAATTGATAAAATATTAAAACCTGCAAAAGGAGGTCTGTAGCAACCAATAATATTTAGTGATTCTGAGGCTGCTATATTAATTTTAACAGCTAAGCATTCAAATTGTTTAGGCTTGGAGCAGGAGTTAATGACAGAGACAGAGTATTTATCATTGCTGTAGATGGCCACCCCTCCACATCTAGTAAGCCTGTCTGCACAGAAGAGAGAAAATGCTGGAAGCAAAACAGATCTTAACATGGCTTTTTAACCATGTTTTTATCAGGACCAGAACATCTTGGATAGTATGGGAGTACTGCCAAAGTACTGCTTCAATTAAGGAAGAGCTGCTGGAATTACATGAGAGGTAGAGATAACCCTCTTTATTAAATGCTGGCATTGTGGGGGGAGGGGCTTTATGTAGCTACAGAGGTGGATGAATGCAATTCAGGATTATGAAAAACTCTAGACTGGAGAAATGGGCCCCAGCATTTGGTACCATGGGGCATTGGCTGCAAAATAGGATAGTTTCTCACAAATAGTTAATTGCCCAACTGCTTGAAGCCATTCAGTCGAGGAAGGAACTTTGGTGGATCACCAATTGCTTAATATTAACCTTTTAGTGACTACTCCCACTGCTGTGACCCATTGTGCTTCTGGAGAATGCTTAGAAGTATCATCTAAGCAGCAGCCCAGAAAGAGGAGCAGAGCATTAATCTGAATTTTGGAACTATGACTTCCTCACAAATCTTGATAAGTTCTCGGCAAAACAGATTTAGGAGTGGACACTCCCATAAGATATGGAAGGGGTGTGTAGAAGAATGCCTGCATCTCCAGCAACGGTCATAGCTTATCAGCGTGAGGTGCTTGAGGACATGGGATGTCCTGTACCATTGATGAATGGTTTTTCAAAGAATGAGATGGCTTCTGCCATCTTTACAGGCTTTGTGTCCTCTGAACCATGCCTGGGACCATTGCATGTCCATAACAATTCTTCCCATTTCATCTTGCCATTGAGCTCTTGCTCTCAATGTGCAACTGGGTTGTGCATCTCTTAATGCTTAGTATATGCAGCTTGCTCAAATTCACAGATCGTGGTTTTAATCCAAGGTACCTCCAGAAATCCATTTTGGGAAGCTGAAAACATGTCACCAGGGAGGCGAAGGAATCAAGAGTCCTAGTACCAGGCATGTAAGGTCCTTCATGAAGAGGATACCTTGCAACTCCCATCTTTTCCATCTGTTCGGGCATGCCCCTTTTTGTAAGAAGGGGTTATCTTATAAAGGAATGCAATCCAATAGAGTGGGATCCTCCAATAAATCTCTATGGACTTTGGCCTAGTATTTAGCAGAGATTTGCATAGTGGGGGATAGCAAGGATGTCCTCATGTGGGGAGAATACAGGGGAACAGCAGGCATCTTGCTGCCTAGTAGGGCTGATTCAATATAAAGCCACAGGGGATCAAGTGAGCCTGGGAAGGAGAACCACTTGGTCATTTAGGCTGTGATGAAAGCCATGTGGAACTTCTGAAAGCATGGAAGGTTCCACCCACCACTGCTCTGGTGACTGCAGAGTTTAACCTTACTGAATCATGGGGGCTTCCCTTCCCATAGAAACTGGCCAATCATATTATTGATTTAGTGGAACCACTTAGGAGGGACATGTAGGAGCAAATGGGATCAAATGTGGTGGACACAGGGGGCTATAACAAGCTTGATGGCATCAATCTTTCCTGCCAAGGGCAACTAGAGGGCTTTCCAGCACTCAAATTCCTTCCTTAAGGAGGTGATCACAGGGTCCAGATTAAGGGGTATTAGCTTAGCAAGATTAGAGTACAGTTTTAGCCCCAGATAGGTTGTACCATTGGGTGTCCTTTTCAGGTCTGTTGATACAAAGAAGTTGGCTGTACAACTAGAAATAAGAGGTAAAATTTCAGTCTTTGACTGATTTACCTTAAGCCCCAAGATGTTAGTGAAATTGTTTAGGAGGAGAAGAACATGAGAGACAGATTGCGCAACCTCCGAAAGGGTAAGGAGTAAATCATCTGCATTCATGAAGGTTTTATATGCCTTTTGTCCAACCTTAATTTCCTGAATGTCAGGATTACTGTAAATGCCTATGGCCAGGGGTTTTATAGCCATTACAAAAAGTAGAAGGGATAATGGGCACCCATGCCTGGTGGGGAAGTTTAGAAGCATTTGTCAAGACCAAAGCCATAGGTGATGGTTATAACAGGGAGACCCAGCCAATAAATTTAGGGCCTATACCCATCTTCTACAAAGTTTCAAGAAGATAGCTCTATTCCACGTAGTCAAAAGATGTTTGATGTCCACTGCAAGAACAGCAGGCAGGGACAGGGATGACTGATAGTAATGTATGAGCAATGTTAGCAAGCAAGCAAGCAAATAAAACTCAGAAACATAAAATGTGATGCAGATAGCAGGTATTCAAATACCAAATGTCAGAAAATGCAAAATCAAATAAATAAGATTTTAAGGCAGACTTAAGGTCTCCACAGACAGGCACTCTCTTATCTGACGCGGTAGAGAATTCCACAGGGTTGGAGCTGCAAAACAAGATGATCTAACTTCAGACATAGTCAAACAGACCCTGGGAATCTCTAGCAATCCCTCATCAGTGGAGCGGAGTGGACAAAGGGTCAGTAGGAAAAAGCAGGTCTTGCATATTGCAGGTCCCTGTCTGTGTAGGGGCTTTATAGGTCAGTAATCCGACATTGAAGGAATCCTCCACCACACCAGCAGCCAGTGCAGCCACAGAGCACAGGTGTGATATGGCAAGATCTAGGTAAGCCAGTCAATAACCTGTCAGGTGCATTCTGCACCAGCTGCAGGTGCTGAGTTCTACCCCAGGAGCCCTAGGTATAAAGCATTGCAGTAATCAAGGCGCTGAGCCACAAAGGCATGGACCAGCATTGGAAGATCATCAGGTGGGACCAGGTGCTTATACAGGTGATTTTCCTCAGATGGTAGAGTGAGGTCTTGATGATGGCAGACATCTGATATTTTAGTGTCAGCTCATCATCATGGACAATGCCCAGATTCTTCACTCAGTCAGAGGCTAACAGCTGGCTACCCCCTGAAAAGCCAGGAGGGTTGTCCAGCTGTGCAATCCTCAGCCCGATGACCTGGGTCCAAAATCAATACCTCAGTCTTATTTGGATTCAACTTAAACCAGTTGACTCTCATCCAGTTCTGAATATCAGAAAGACAGTTGTTAAAAACCGAGACAGCGTCATTATGTTTGTTTTCAAGGACATGTACAGCTGGTATCATCTACATAGCAGTGAAAACTCAGCCCATGCCACCTAATAATGTCTCCCAACAGCAGTATATACACTGTGAACAATATGGGTGAAAACAATGAGCCCAGCAGTACCTCTATGGCAGGGGTGAGGGCCAGAAGAAAACATCCCAACTCCACTATCTGTACCCCTATCTGTGAGGAAAGACTGAAACCATCTGAGGACTGTACCAGACAGTCCACAGAAAATCTGCAGGAGCTCTAGCAACACCTCATGATCCATGGTGTCAAAGGCTGCAGAGAGATCAAGGAGGACCAAAGGTGATCCGAGCTGAGATTACCTTTATGAACCCCACCTGAGAGGCATGTATCAAGCCAGGCAAAACAGATTCAAGCCTGCATGGAAGAATTTTGACAAGATTTTGCATTGACTTTAATAAGGAGATAGACGGTAGCTGCCCAGTAGAGAGGGTCCTTGACTTTTTGGGAAGTAGCATTATAATTGCTTCCTCATCAAGATACCATGCTTAAAGGTGGCTTGGAAGACCTGCTGTAGGTAAGGCATGATGTCTTTGCCAAGGGCTTGATCAAATCAGTGGGGAAGCCATCGGCCAATGGAGACTGGCTAGGGTTCATGGCCCAAATCATGCCTAAAATTTCATCTTGTGTAATCAGAGCATCAAGAATGATTGGCAAAAAGAGCAGGCATGGGGGAAAAAAGGATAAAGCCAACATTAAATGGAGGGCAATGAGTACCAATGCCCGTAGTCTGGGAAACAAGCTTCCTGAGCTAGTAGCCTTGATGGAAGATGAACACTTGGATATTGTGGCAGTCACAGAAACATGGTACACGGGGCACCATGACTGGGATGACATACCAGGGTACACAGTCTACAGAAGGGACAGGGAGGGGAAAAGAGAGGTGGAGTAGCTCTATACATAAGGGTAGGGATCAAAGCTACAGAACTAAAAAGTAAAGGGGAAGACAAGAGGCACTCTGGGTCACCTTGGAGACAGGGAATGGCATCACAATCCACACAGGGGTTGTATACAGACCCCCATCTCAAGGGGAGGAAATGGACAAGAAAATGATAGAGGACATTTTCAAAATGGCTGAAAAAGGGGAGATACTGTTGATGGGGGACCTGAATATGCCAGATGTTAACTGGGTGACATGTACTGCAGCCACATCCAAGAGCAGGGTCATTCTTGATGCCCTGAAGGGGGCAGGCCTTAGACAGCTAGTGTTGGAACCCACTCAGGAGGAAGCAATACTAGACCTGGTACTCTCAAATGAAGAGAGGATCACAAATTTAGAAGTGAGTAGACATCTGGGAACAAGCGACCAATGCACAGTGTGCTTCACAATAAGCACAACCATGAGACAAGCCATAAAAAACAAGCATACTGGACTTTAGAAGGGCTGACTTTGGCAAAATGGGTGAATACCTGAGGAATACACTAGCAAATGGCCAAAAAGGAGGGTGGAAGAACAATGGAGAAAAATCAAAACTGCCATCACAGAGGCAACAAGTCTCTGTGAGAAACAGATAAAGAAAACAAAGCAGAGTAAAAAACCACTATGGTTCTCAAAAGAGGTGGCAGGGAAGGTTAAGGAGAAAAAGGCTGCATTCAAAAAGTATAAGGCATCACAGAAGGAGCATGACAGGGAACTGTATCAATTAAAGCAGAAAGAAGTGGGGAAGGCAGTCAGAATAACGAAAGCCCAAACTGAGGAAAAAATTGCCAAGTAAGTTAAGAAGGGGGATAAAACTTTTTATAGGTACATTAAGGAGCATAGAAAGGTTAAGGGAGGAATAGTGAAGATTAATAAGGGAGAGGCTAGGTGGGCAGAGGGAGACAGTGAAAAGGCAGAGATACTGAATGAATACTTTTGCTCAATATTCACAAAAGAAGATGAGGAGGAGTTGCCTAAACCAGACAATAGAAGCACTCTGGGTAGGGGGGTTGACAGCTGTCCATTTACAGAAAAAAAAGAGTCCTGAAAGAACTCCTAAAACTCAAGGTGGACAAAGCAATGGGGCCTGATGGGATTCACCCCAGAATCCTAAAAGAACTAAGGGAGGACCTAGTGACACCACTGACCACATTTTTCAACAAATCATGGGAGGATGGGGTAGTACCTGAGGACTGGAGGAGGGCAGATGTGATTCCCCTTCACAAAAGTGGGAGCAAGGCAGAAGCAGGAAACTACAGACCTGTAAGTTTGACCTCAGTGGTAGGGAAAATGATGGAATCACTTCTGAAAGAATTGTTGAATACCTAGAGGCCAGCGGGGCACAGGACCCAAAGCAGCATGGATTTACAGCAGGAAGGTCATGTCAGATGAATCTAATAGATTTCTTTGACTGGGTGACCAAAGTAATAGACCAGGGAGGGGCTGTGGATATGGCCTACCTAGACTTTAGCAAGGCATTTGACACAGTCCCACACAAAAGATTAATAATCAAGTTAGCCAGCCTGGGAGTGGGTCCCAGGGTGGTAGCCTGGGTTGCAAACTGACTGCACAACAGGACACAGAAGGTAATAGTGAATGGAACACATTCCAAAGAAAGGGGGGTCACTAGTGGAGTACCTCAGGGCTCAGTACTGGGTCCAGTCCTCTTTAACATCTTTATAGGTGACATTGCAGAGGGTCTGGAGGGAAAGGTATGCCTCTTTGCAGATTATACAAAGATCTGTAACAGAGTTGATACACAAGGGGGTGTAGAAAGGATGAGAAGGGACTTAGCAAGGTTGGAGGAATGGTCAGACATATGGCAACTTAGATTCAATGCAAAGAAGGGCAAAGTAATACACCCGGGAAACAAAAACCCAGGAGAAGAGTACACAATAGCAGGGAAGGTACTAACAACAACAAAAATGGAACGGGACTTGGGGGTAGTCATATCAGATGCTCTAAAGGTGGGTAAGCAATGTGAGAAGTCAGTAAGGAGAGCTGGGGATACTGGGATGCATAGGAAGGGCAACACAAGTAGAACAAGGAAGTGGTTGTCCATCTGTACAGACAGTTGGGGAGACCCATCTGAGTACTGTGTGCAGTTTTGGAGACCCCATCTATGCAAGGACATAGACAGGATAGAAGCAGTCCAGAGGAGGGCAACTAAAATGGTGCAGGGTCTGCATCAGAAATCATATGAAGAGAGACTGAGAGAGCTTAATATGTATACCCTTGATGAAAGGAGGGACGGGGGGACATGATAGAAATGTTCAAGTACCTCAAGGGAATCAACAAAGTCCAGGAGGGTAGCATCTTTCACAAAAAAAGATGAGTAAGAACAAGGGGACACAATTTAAAGATAGAGGGGGGAACGGCTCAGGGGTAATGTGAGGAAATCTTTTTTCATGGAGAAAGTGGTGGATGGCGAACTGCCTTCCTGGGGAGTTGTTGGGGGCTAAAACAGTGGAGAATTCAAATATGAATGGGACAGACACAAGGCAATTGTAGTGGGGGTGGCAGAAAGTAGGCTGTTGGTTAACTAGAATCTGCAGCTATCCAGTAGGTAGAGAAAATGGGCAGACTGGTGGGCCAAGTGGTCCTTATCTGCCGTCAAAGTCTATGTTTCTATGTTTAATGAGGATTGTTGAGGAGTGATTTGGGGTATAGACAAGGTGTCTAGAAAGATTTGATGTCCTCCCTTTGGAGAGGTAGGAGAGGCATATAAGGACTGATAAAATTACTGTATTATGCTGTTTTTTCCACTTGGGATGTTGTCAAGCTGGCAAGTGGAAATTAGAAGCCCCCTAATCATTCTGGTCACTTCCCTATGCTTCAACCTGTAGGTGAACAGTTTGTCGGATTCCTCCCCACCTTTTCTAAAAGGAATGAAGGAGCCGCCTAAGGACAAGTTCTACTTTCCTGTGAAGCAGGTTGTCCAACTGAGTGCATGCACTGAGTTGGGCCACCAGAAGGATGGTGGGTTTGGGGGAGGCCCCCTTAAATTTCTAATTTTATTTTATTTCATTTTATTTTATTTATTTATTTAGTTATGCCTTTGGTTACCGAGTAGGTGCACTGATCCAGTGGACCATTTTCAGGCATGACCCAGACCATGAAGATGACTCAAAAGTACATAAAATAAAGCACATGATGTGGAGTACAGGCTTCAATGACATGGTAAAAAGTATTGCATGCAGTGATTATAGACAAGGGTAGCACTGGTATCCAGTGCATTGAGTAGGTTGGTACACAGTTAGATATGTAGTGTATTGAATAGATTGGTACACAGTTAATATATGCAGTGGACTAAGTAAGTTGGTACACAGTTTAAATAGACAAAATAGCAAAGCTTGACATGCTGAACCCCAAACAATAAACAAGCATTTGTCAATGATGAATGTTGTCTTGCTGTCATTGGTAATGCAGGAGTTAGAGAGATGCATAATAGGAATGGCAGTTAAGTATTGAACTGATGCCAACACCACCCTGCAGAGACTGACAGGCATTGGGAGTGTGCCTTTGGGTCATTAGCCATAACGCTCATGCCATTTCACCTCAGCCTACCCTGCTGACATCGACAGGTGTTGCAGTGTTCTTTGGGGTCTTCAGGCTTTAAGCTCACCCCATTCCATAAGAAAATATGCTGAGATGGGTGCAGTATAGGAGAATGGGGTGAACTTTGGGGCTGAAGCTTCCAAGGCAGACTTCAATGCCTGTCACGGGCTGCTGGGTGGCTGGTAACTCTGGCCATATGCATTACTATGCACTGTAATGGCTGGAGTCTTGTCATCTGCTGCTGCAATAAGGAAACTGCACCTCATTGGAGCGGCAGATTTCTTTCAAGGTTTTGGCTGTCTTTGAAATTGTTGTTGTCGCCATCATGCTCACTGATTGGCATCTGTGGGAGGCACCCACTAAAGCATCCCCTGCACTGGCCACAACACTGATACACCTCTGAAATGTACTACTACTGCAAGATGTTGCTTTCGCAGGAGCAAGCTAACATAATAAAAAATGTTCAACCATTAGGTGTTATAAATAAGCAACAAAATATCTGTTTGGAATACACAGTACCTTTATGAGTTGTCTTAAAAAATTTGCAGAAATTCATTCATGTAGAATCTCTGCCAGACAGAAAATACTGTCATGTTTCAGTTTCCATAAATCCTCATTACGAAGTTAATGAACTGAGTAGCACTGTTCAATAGTTTGACGCTGTTAATCTTTTGAAACAAATTAGGCAGTACACACACATACACACACACACACACACACAAACACACACATACACACACACTCGCTCACATAAACATGATAAACGCGTCAGATTAGCAATGTTTAAAACACAGCAAGGAGTCTTAAAAATGACCCCTCCGTCCATTACTTTAGAAAGATCCATGATCCAGTGACAGAATCATTAAATCTAGAGTTAGATAACAAGGTAAAAAAATACATTGCATCTTATTTATTTATTCATTGATAACTAGGATTACAAATACCTTTGAACCAAGGGTTCTTTGACAAAGGTTCTGCGACATACAAAATTAGAAGCTAACAGGGGCAATAGGATAAGGAATGTACATGCAAGAACAATTTAAAAGTGCAAGAACAATCTTGACAAGCAACACCTCTATTTGAATTTATTCATTCATCAACTGACCAACAGAATCCCATTTTTTTCTTCCTGTTTCCTAAATCGTACCTGTTTTGGAGGGAGGAGGAGAAGGGGGCTGATGGATGCTGTTCCTCTAAGTAGTTATATCAAGGCATCACTTACTACTGACAGATAGCCAGCAAGCAAGGTGTTAAGGACAGTATATGTGACAAATTAAAACCTTTGTTTTGGGATGGAAAAATGTTGTTCATTTGTTTTTATCAAGAGGAGACCAGTATTGCAGACGCACTGGATTCTATATTTACCAGCAGTATGATGTACAGTATGCCACTTGCATAATTACACACTGAACTTGATTTATCTGTAGTATAATCCATATGTACGCCATCACTAGAGTCTATGTTTACATGCACTATAATATGTGCCATATGCATAATTGCATACTGAATTATTGGTTTATCTGTAGTATATTCCATGTACTGTATACCCCATCACTGGATTCTGTGTTTACCTGCAGTATAATGCATGCCATATATACCCCTATCACTGAATTCTGTTTACCTGCTGTATAATGTATGCCATGTACACCACCACCACATACTGGTCTCTAGCTTTATCTGTATGATGATATGTGTGCCATGTGCACCACCATGCACTAGATTCTAGCTTTATGTCCTGTATAAACCATACCATGTGCACCAATATGCACTGGATTCTAGAT
This sequence comes from Neoceratodus forsteri, assembly GCA_016271365.2. Lineage (NCBI taxonomy): Eukaryota > Metazoa > Chordata > Ceratodontiformes > Ceratodontidae > Neoceratodus > Neoceratodus forsteri. The sequence continues at coordinate 189,398,925 of CM028130.1, forward strand.
TTACCTGCAGTATGCAGCATGCCATCTGCACCACTGCATGTCGGATTTTAGGTTTACCTGCAGCATAAACCATGCCATGTGCTCCACTGCACACTGAATCCTAGGCTTACCTGTAGTATGACTACACCATGTATACCACTAACTGCTGGGTTCTAGGTCAACCTGCAAACTGCACAATGCACACCACTCCATGCTGGAGTCTAGATTTACCTGCAGTATAAACCATATGTACATCCCTGCACACCAAATCCTAGGTTTACCTGAAGCATAAACTACACCATGCATACCACTATGTCCTGGATTCTAGGTTTTTCTGCAGCAATTACTGCACCATGTACACCACTACATACTGGATTCAAGTTTTACCTGTGATATAAACCATGCTATGTGGAATATGTACACACACTGCATTGGATTCTGGGTTTACCTGCAGGATAAACCATACTATGTGCACCACTGCACACAGAATCCTAAATTAACCTGCAGTATAAACTACACCATATACACTACTACATGCTATATTTCTAGGTTTACCTTTCAGTTTAAACTGCACCATGTACACCACTACATGTTGGATAGATTTACCTGCAGCAAACCATACCATATGCACTCCTGCACACCAAATCCTAGCTTTACCTGCATAATAAATTACACCATGAATACAACTACATGATTGATTCTAGCTTTACTTGCAGTATAAACCATGCTACTATAAGGCACCATCTGCACTGAATTATAAGTTTTACCTACAGTACAAACTACAGTATACTACATGCACCACTATATGATGGATTATAGGTTTGCCTGCAGTATAAACCATGCCATATGCAACACTAACAAGTAGATTCCAGAGTCACCTGCGAGTACATCCCATGTGCATCACAACCTTTAGATTTTAGGTGTACCTGCAGAATAATGCATGTGCTGGGTTCTAGGTTCACCTGCAACATAAAGCTTATCGTAATCCATGCACAACCATGCACTGGATTCAAGGTTCAACTGCAGTATACAGTTTTATGTGCATCACTGTGTGGTAGACTGCAGGTTTACTTCAGTGTAAAGCATGTCATGGTTTTGCACTGCTACTTGCTGGTGGATTTAACTGTAGTATATTAAGCATACCATGTGCACATCAGGCTGGATTCTAGGTTTGGTCAGCAGGAAGGGAGAGGTGTGCTCAGTAGTGTTGGATTCCAGCACCAAGCCAGTGGCCAGCTCCAAACAATGAGGCAACAACAGAAAGACTTTTCAGTCGGAGGGGGGCAGTCTGTGTTAAAGAATCCAGAACACAGTATTTATGGCTGTAAAATGTATTGCTAGTGCAAATACAGACTAAACAGAAGCAGTCCTAAAAAAAACCCTCTGTTCAGTCTGTATTTGCACCAGCAATACATTTTGCTGTAGTAAATACTATCTCCTGGATTCTTTTGTACAGATTGACCCCTTCCATGTGAAAAGGCTTCCTGGTGTGGATTCTAGGGTCACCTGCAGTATGCATGAAATGTGCTCCACAACAAGCTGGATTCCAGATTTATCAGCAGTATGTGGCATGCTATGTTCATCAGTACATGTTGGAGTCTATGGTTACCTGCAGAATGCAGCATGCCATTTGCTGTAGCTGCAGTATAATGAATGGCATGTGCAACACTATACATCCTGGAGTCTACATATAATTGCAGTATGCAGTATGTCATTGGCACTATGCACTGGATTCTAGATTTGTCCCCTGGTATAATGCATATTATGAAATGGGAAGAAAGAATGATGGCTTCTGATTGGCCAAGATGTACTTTCAGCTGGGCCTTATCCCAGCACAACAGCCCCGCTGAAAGTAGCTTGACACAAATATGTTTAAAAAATACAATCATGCTGGCCCATTGATGCAGTGGGTGGATTTTCACTTGCAACACTGGCAGCCTCGGTTCAGGAACGGACCAAGGATGCCAGAGGGCTGGCTGGGGTAAGAAGGTTTGAGCTTCCAATGACTGCTCACCTTCTCCTGGGGGGAGGATGGTGATGCAGTTTGGCACCTACTGGCTCCTGGTGGAGGCCAGGAGAACAGCAACGTGTTGGACCTGCTGACTAGGGGGGCTTGGTGGACATCGGCATATGCCTTGACATTGGGTTAAGCCACACTCCAGTGGAGAATGCAGAAAATGCTCCCACTCAACCGGATGATGGTCATCCTGTCTGCTACTGCCACAAAAGCCCCATGGTTGGTCCCGGAAGACTACTGCAGCAGTGCCAGGGTGGCCAATGAAGAGGGGCTGGCTGCCCCCACTGGTGCCTTTCCCCTCGGAGGAGGGACCCACCTGGTGAAGGGTTACACTGGGTTACCTCCCCTGGGTGACTGTAATGTGCAGTGGTGGCAAAGGTGGGCAATAAGTCAAGGCAGAGTGAGTGGCATGGTTCACTGTTGGCCCAAAGGAGAGGTCAACAGGGAGAGGTGGAGGAAGAAAAAAATACAGTCAGTTTACTAATGAACCCTTTCATAATCACAGTAAGGCACTCCATGGGGTGTGATATGGTGGGCTAATTACCCTTCTAGGGTGGTGAAAGCAGTCGGCTTCGTCCCATGCTTCAACTCAGTTATCCCACCATAAAGCACCCTCTGTCATTCCTTATTGCATAATCATGTGCGCCACTACCTTCTGGATTCTAATTAGCTGCAACACAGCATGCCATTTTCAATACATTCTGGATCTAGGTTCACCCATAGTATGAAGCATACCCTGTACACCACTGTGTGCTGGATTCTACATTTACTTGCAGTATAGTATGCCATGTGTGACAGTGCATTATAGATATGCTGCATCTGTAGTATATAGCATGTCATGTGCAACACTATACTGTACTGTAGGTCACATTCTAGATTTACCTGCAGTATTGCCATACGATGAGCATGGCTACATATTTAGGTTTACTGCAGCATAGATCATGTGATGTGGACCACTACCAGCTAGATTCTAGGTTTTCCAATAGTATAGACCATGTCATGTACACCATTACTGCTAGGTTTTATTTTTACCTGCATTGTAAACTATGCCAGGAGCGCCACTACCTAGTAGATTCTAGGCTTGCCAGCAAGATAAACAATGCCACGTGCACTACAACCCACTAGATTCTAGAATTACCAGCAGTATAAATTGTACCATGCACCACCCTCTGCTAAATTGTAGGTTCACCAGAACTATAAAGCATGCTGGGTGGCAGGTACTACCACTCACCAGAGTACTTGTTTTGTAGCAAATTGCAGTTTTCATTCGAGAACAGTGTGTTATAAGAAATATCCTTTAATCAGTTCTTGATTTTGGCACCTTGCACCATGCCAGCTTTATACTGACTCCCATCCCATGAAAACTCAACAAATACTTACTGATAAACAAACAAGACTTCACAGGTGGACAATGTCTGGAAGAGGTGACAATGGAAAAAGGTAGGCTTCTGAACTTGACAGACAGACAGAATCTTGTCCATATCACATCAGCCTGATTCCGAACATCCGTCAGTACTGCAACAGCAGACTGCCTGGACTCATGGAGTTCTTCAGGCTCCTTCCCTATGTCCCAAGAGCATAGCTTTCAACTGCATTGCATTTCACATAGTGAATGATATATTGTATTTTACGCACAGATTTGCACCTGGTCCCCAAAGATCTACTGGTGTTTGTCCCGTAACGTTAAAACCATTTAAGAGATACAAACCATTAAAAATGTAATCTAACTTGATAGAAGCCGCCTCAACTCTAAACATATGGTGCTCCCAATTTAGCCTGGTCAACAGCCCAATTTCTTCACAAAATTACATGGCATGGCAAACGGAATCAGATCGGGATACTTTCAATGGGAGGTGGCATCCAAAGAGGTACAGGAGGTCTCGCTCTGGGTGGTAAGTGTAAGCCTGGGAGGAATAAAGGTGGGGTGGACCCTATGTTGTCACTGGTGGAAGTGCACGACAGTGGGGCTGATGGGGTGCCATCCTGGCTGCATAACCACAATAAGTTAACAAAAAAAAAGACAGGGACAAACAATGGAGGTGTGTGGTGAGGGGTGGGGGGTTTAAGGGGCACCAATTGTCACAAACCTTTAGTAAGTTGCCTCTTTGCCTGGGGAAGGTTCCAACTGCCTGGAAAGTCACCACTGTCACCCCTATCTTTAAAGGTGGTGATAGGACTGTGGCTGGAAACTATCGACGATCTCCATTCTCTCTCTCTCTCCTCTCTCCAAGGCCTTGGAAAAAGTGGTGCCTCTCAAATCTCTGACTACCTCTCCACCTACAATGTCCTTTGTCCTGAGCAGCATGGCTTCCGGCGGGCCACAGTACCAACACAGCCCTCCTAGAGTTCTCCAACTTTCTCCCTCCTCCTTAGACACTGGTTCTCTGGCTGGTGCTGTCTTCATTGACCTCTTGAAAGCTTTTGACACTGTCTCCCACCCCTCCTTCTTGATGCCCTTAGTCTCTCTGATTTTGCTGCTGGGCCTATCTCCTAGTGCACCAGTTATCTGTCTGACCGCTCACAGCATAAAAATTAATGGGACCTACTCAGACATCTGTCCCATCTTTCTGGGGTTCCCCAGGGCTCCATTCTGGGCCCCTTACTATTCTCCCTTTACCTTAACACCCTTTCCTTGCTCTTGCTCGGGAACATTCTATTGTACACTGATGATGCAGTCATCTTTGCCTCAAGTCGTAACCCTATTGCCCTCCAGGACTCGCTGCAGAAGTCCTTCACTGAAGCTGAGGGCTGGTTCAAGGAACATAGATTGGTGATAAATCTTAAAAAACAAAACCATGTTCTTCTCTCATTCCCCAAAACAAGTCCTGCAACTTCAAACTCCTCATTCACTCTGGGTCCTCATTCCCACTCGAACAAGTTTGCTCCTATAAATACCTAGGGATCATTTTGACCCTCCTCTCCTTCAAGGACACATCAGCCTAGCCACTGCCACTAATATCCGATTGGGCATCTTACATCAGTATAAATACTGCCTCCCGGAGCTCTTGACTCAGTCACCTCCCTCTATCCTGTCCCTAGTGGACTATGGACTCCGGTGTATGGTGCTGCTGATCAGCCCGCACTCCATAAAATTCCACTTACTCTCAATAAGGCCTGCAGGTTAATTACTGGAGCACCTAGGATGACACACACCTGTCTACTGTATGCTAAAGCTCTGGTACTTGATCTCGACGAGTGCCTCAAATATCTTACCTGTACCCTTACAAAAAAGACCCTCCTTGGGCTTTCCGCACCAGGATTGACCACCACCATACGCCGCTCTGTCCACTAGTTCAAACTCGGACCTCTGGGAAAACCTCTTGTTATCCCTAGAGCTAGGACCTCTCACGACCAAAGAGCCTTCATCTTTAGGGCCCCTCCTGGTTCAACACTGCCCCCTCCATCTCAAGCTCCAACTATATTGTGCTTCAAACACTTCCTTATGTAACCACCTTATTAACACCCGATGCTGTAACTGCCGCTAGTCAAAGTCAGATTAATAACTTAGGACAAAGCTTACTACTAAGCTGCTAAGGACAACATAAGTCTGGTATTGTTTGCATCCATCCTACCTGTACCAGCTTGTTTGTATCTATGTCTTAATTTACTGTTATACCTATGTGTTGTACTGCTATACTGTGTATTTTGGTTTGTCTTACTGTGACAAGGTACCTTTGTAAAAGAGCCTATGGCTCAAAGGTTTTCCAAACTGCTGTTTAAATAAAATAAAAATAAAAATAAAGTACGTAAGGGGGGAAAAAAGCATCGACCTGTCATGGATCACTTATGAAATCCATTGCGAGTGGCTAGGTATCAATGTACTGAATCCATGCTTAAGACATGGAATCAGTGTGCGAGTCATGCTTAGTTATTTAATTTTTAAGCAGCAGAATTAAAATAATTAGCAAGGAAGTGTTGCAAAACAGCCTGCTTGCAATTCATCTCTCAGTGTGCCTCTACAGTGGTTGGCTGCAGAGCTCTGTTGCATCACATTCGGGGCTACTATAGCTAACTCCAGCACAGTGTGCCACTTCTGAGTTTGCAGTTTCCAAATCTGCAGAGAGCCAGCAGCTGCAGACAGACAAGTAGCTCATGATTTAAACAAAAAGTGAACGAGGGGCAACAAAAATAAAAGGGGTAATGGGCACCCCCGACGTCGGCTTCCACGGGACTGTGAGAAGTGGATGGCAGCAGACACCACCATGTTTATTGCAATGTTTCAGCAGGCAAGGCACATCCTGCAATGGCAGTGTGCTCCCTCATTGCAGCAAGTTGGTGGCATGCTTCTGAACTGCTGTCATAGACAGTGTGCTCATTCATTGCTGCCACAGACATCAGCCCAAAAAAGCAGTGGCGCCATTGGCCACAACTGCCGCACCTCCACAACCTGTTACTCCACAAGCTGTCACAACATGCCGCTTGTGCTGCATGCAAGACAACAAAAAAGTGCTGTGGCATTGCTGGGAAGGGGGAGGAGGAGAGTGCAAAACATTTGGTGCCCCAGCAGGAGTAAATGTATGTAGGGAGGGATAGAAGTGGGATTCCAAAGTAGAGTAGGAATCATGTTACCCAGGAGGGCAAGAGCATTTGGCTACCATCAGCAGCCAGGTTTGAGATGGGTTTTGAAGGAACCTCTGTGATCCAAGAGAAGGAGCCTTCTGCAATCCCAGAATGCTTGGCTGAGAGCATGGTGCACTAGGAGAAATGCTGAGTTGCTGAACGCTGGAGAACCCTTCCCCCAACTGAAGCTCAAATGTTTAATCCTGCTGGTTTGAGTTCTGAAAACTCGGTATAAAATCTTAATTGGTGAAATACCTGTTCGGTCTGCATTTTCTCTCCCTTCTAGTCCATCAACATTAAAACTTGGTTGCTCGGGCCATGTCAGATCTGGTGGCTAGACATATTACCTTACTGCGGTTAACCACAGGGGATGTCAAAATTATACCATTGGGTTTCCGAATTAGTTCATGAGACCACAGCTGAAATGCTGCAAAAATCCGTAGTAGGAACAGTCAATGGTCAGTCCAAAACAGTTGAAGAATCACTGACAATGCCACAGAATGCCCGGCTTGAGTCAATGGCCTTTCATGAAGAAGCGAATCCAGACATAAAGAAAATGACCTTAGAAAGTAAAGAAGGGAGAGAAGCAGCAATGGACAGCCAACTTGACTTTCCGCCTAAAAGTCAAAGTTCAGGTTACCCCTTCATCTGGAGAAGCCAGGTGGAGGGGGGGTTTCTTTTTTGAAGCAACAAGTGATTAATTAAGAGTGAGGAAAAAGAAATCTGAGGTGAATAGAGAAACAAAAGGAAAAACACAGAAGCAGGGATAGGTATATACACCAAAAGAGCATTTGTTGCAGAATGATTCTATTAAGCTGGGGCCTTCCCCATGAATGAATGTGAGAACAAAAGAAAAAATCTAATAGTACATCAGTTTTGTTGGAAATAGGGAAAGACCTTCCTGCAGTGGGTGATAGTATTAAAAAAAAAAAGAAAAACGAACACAGCAAATATGACCATAAGTGCGTGCTCCACTATAGAGGACCCTCCCACAGAGTATTGATATCACCTGTCTGTACAAACGATATCTTTTGCACACAAAAAAAGAAAGAAAAGATTGATTAGAAAAAAAGAGGGAAATAAGGCAGCAAATCAAAACACAAAGGAAGATAATAAACAGGAGGGGGAAGGGCAGGAAAGTAGAAGAGATGAATAGGAAAATAAAGAAAAACAAAAGCAGGAAAAAAAGAAAATGGAGGGTCATGAGGAGTCCATTACAGACCCACAAAGGTTTATTTTGAATGAAATGAGAGAGGGTTTTGCAAAAATAAATGAATCTGTGAACACCTTGACACAGAAGCTCACTGAAGTGGTAAATAAAATAAAATCCCTTTCCTTAAGAACTACTGAATGTGAAAAACTAGTGGGTCATCTAGAAGATACCCTCCCAAAGGTGTCCACTTCTGTGATGAAATGTTGTAAACAATTAGAAGAGCTTAAACTAAAAGTGGAAGATGTTGAATCACACTCTAGGAGGGCTAATTTGAAAATAGTCAATTTGCCTGAAGGAATTGAAAGGGGGTCCCACAGAACTTTTCTGAAAATATGTTCACTGAAATCTTGGGCCTACAATATCCCACGCCCAAGGTGGAGTTAGAGCACACAGGGCCTTTGGCTCTAGAGACAATCAAAATAGACCTCTATTTATGTATAGTAAAATGCTAAGAAACCAGGATAAAGGAAAAATTCTATCTAAAGCCAGAAAAGAAAGGGGACTAATGTATAGAGGGATCACATTGCAGGTGTTTCCAGATCTACCACCCTCCATCTTGGTGAAAAGGAAAAGTTTTAACTTAGAGATACATTACACAAAGAATGAATTTCTTATGCAATGTTGTATCCAGCAAAGCTAAAGGTTATTCTACATGGGAAAATCTTATTTTTCTATAATCCAACAGAAGTGGAAGAACATTTAAGAAAAAAAACAGGAAAAATAAAGTCAGGATCAATCTGTCAAAAATCCTGTATCGGATCCTCGGGGAACATAATACAATTGGGAGTTTAGTGATCATGATAAAATAAGAAACTGAAAATATGACCAGCCCACAAGTTTTATCCATGGATGTAGGGGGAATATATCTTTAAGAATAAGCAACCATTTTGAATTCATTACTTTGTATTTTGGGAATATTTATCAGCTCTGGGGGCGGGCGGCTCAGCAATCACTCTCCTAAAACTAACTTCCATGCACAAATGAGGTCTCAGCAACCTCAAGTGGGGAGGTTTTGTGTCCATTTGTTTTGAGGACACAGAGTTGGGATTTTACTATACTTCCATCTTTATTTCTTATTATGCTAAGGAGCTGTGGACTTATTAACCAAACCATATTATAGTTTAGATAAAGATTAGGATGGCAGGTAAAACAAGAGATGGAGGATGGGAGGGTGGTCGGGGAAAGGGAAAAAAGACAAAAGAAAACACAGAAGCCCAGATATTCAAAAGAGTTGAGCCATGTGCAATAGGGTTGCGCCTGCGCAAGTCCGAAATTGCGCCATTCTGCGATATTCAGCAGGAGGCAGCTGCGCCCCCGAAATCATGCTGAGCAACAGCGCAATTATAATGAAGGCATGCGCAACCAAAGGGGGAGGAACCATGCATACATGGCGCAGTGCGATATTTAACGACTGCCTGCGCATGAGAAGCAAGCGGAAGTTGCGCCATAGCGGAAATGAGCCAAAATAAAAAGGAGCAAGGGAGAGGCGCAAGAACGCTACAGGGAAGCCACATGAGGCAGAACTCTAGCCAGACAGACAGGGCAGGAGGCACAAACAGGGCAGGACAGAAAAAGGGCACTCTGAACTGCCAGGCACAGGGAAGGTGTGGGGAGCCACATAGCACAGAGGCCAGCACAGGCAGGTATACCCGGTGCAGGGGAAGTAGCAGCCAAGACAGTGGAGGGAATACAGCAACAGCTGCCAGGGGTGTGAACACAAGCCAGGGACATGGCCAGTGCCACCTTCCAAATGAAGGCCGTTATGAGGGGGGTGAGAAGGCGGGTGGCAGGGGGCGCGTGGCCGTGGAAGGGCCCATCAGCGGTATGCCCCCAATAGGCAGTACTGAGCCCACACCAGCTTTGAGCTGTACACTGATACTGAGATTGTGGGCCAGTACCACCTGAATAGGACAATTCTGAGGTGGCTCTGTGAGCTGTGCAGTGATGTGATGCAGGCACCCACACAACAGAGCCATGCCCTGTCAGTGGAGACTAAGGTAACAGCCTGTATGTGCTTGCTCACCACAGGTACCTTCCAGAGACCAACTGGGGACACCACAGGCATAACCCAGTCAGCCACGTCACACCACCTCACCCAGTTCCTCAGCACACTGCTGCCACATGCTGTGGAGTACATCCATTTCTCCAGCACAGGGCGGGCGCACAGCAAACATACAAGAGTTCCACAGAGTAGCACGTATGCCTGGCATGCTAGGGGCAATAGACTGCACCCATGTGGCCATACGCACACTACCAGGCCCCAAGGGGGCCGCATACATAAATCGCAAGGGCTATGCCAGCATCAACTGCCAGGTGGTGTGCGATGCCAGGGGGCGCATAATCAGTGTCTGTGCCACACACCCTGGGGGAGCACATGATTACATGATTCTTTCATCTGGCATCAGTCGGCACTGTGCCACAGATTCAAGAGTGGGGACTTCCCCACTGGACACCTAGTGGGTGAGTATGCAAACCACATGGACAATCATAGGGCCTGGGGGGGCATGGCCAGAGGTGGCATGGGTAGTGGCCTACATGGCATGGGGCAGGGTGATGCTGATCACAAAACTAACCTCCACCCTGTACACACAGGTGACAGTGGATACCCACTCCGTCCCTGGCTGCTCACACCCTACCGGCGGCCCACGACCCCATCGCAGCAACGCTACAATGAGGCACACGCCACCACATGTAATGTCATCGAGTGGGTGTTCGGGATGCTGAAGGCACATTTCCATTGCCTGGACACCTCTGGTGGTGCCTTACAGTATAGCCCTCAAAGGCCTGTGGGCTATTCCTGGCCTACTGCATCCTGCACAACATGGGAAACGAATGTGGGATAGCCATACAGGTTGAAGAGGGGGACTGCAATGGGGACGATGGGGACGCCATGAATGATGGTGATAGGCAGCTCCTCCTTGGCCGGCGGGACCCCGACTGCTCCGGCTGGCACAGCTGCACTGGGACACCATCACAGAGGAGCACTTCAGCCAACCCAGGTAAGTCATGGGGCCATGCGCAACCACCAGTGGCTAAGGCACAACCCACAAACATGCATGGACACACACCAGGGGTGCATGCCATCAAGAGAAGTGGCAGGGCACAGAAGCACACACACAACCAGGGATGGGTGAGGATTAACATGCCATGTGGATGGACACACACAGACGTACACAAACAATGCAACAAACATGCACAGAGGGCAGGAGGCACACCGACCCAGAACACAAACCCTAGCAACACACATGTCCACAGGCCACCATGCCCACTGCCTGTCCATGTGCGTGTCAGATGCTGAGCACCATTGCTCATTGATGTACAGTGCAATGCAGGCATCATCATGCACACGCAACTGTGGACAGCAGCCAGGAGGGTGTGCAGGTGGACTGTGTGTCCATGTGCAGGGCTGGGTACCCACCTGTGCATTGACCACTGAAACACACAATGCACACAGGGCAGCACCAGAGAGTAGCCATGCTGGGAGACAGGTCAGTCACGCAGCACAGTGTCCTAGCCACCACGGATGCATGGGCGGCCCAGCCAAGACCCCCCATCACTGACAGGCTGACCACTGACCTCATGGGGTGGCACCGATGGTCCCCCAGGGTTCCACTGTGTGAGCGCTGACCTTGCTCGTGCAGGGGTCTGAAGCACACCAAACATGCCTGGCGCCTAGGCGTGCTCGGGATGCCCACAGCTGAACCCAGCGACAGGGTGGGAGTGCACCAACTCCAGGAACAGGGGTGATAGTGCACTGCGTGGTGTCCGTGATGCAAGGCACCTGACTGTGTGCCCATTGTGGCCATGACAGCAATGAATGCCTGTGCATGCCTGTCAATGGCAGCAGTCACATCCTCCTGCAAACGGTCCATCCCAGCCAGGATCAGTGTGGCATCCCTGCTGCGACAGTCCTCTGCCCACTCCAGAGCCACATGCAGGTGCATCCACAGACGTCCTAAGCTGCATCTGCTGCTGGACTGATACTTGCGGTAGTGGGTGTGCTCATCCAAGAGGTCATCAGCCTCCTCGGCATCCTGTCCCTCAGGGTGTGCACAGCCCTGATGATCAGCACCCCTTGAGGGTGGGTGCTGCGCACCAGGACCAGGTCTGGGCATGTCCACAGACAGTGCACAGATGCCGCCGCTGAACCCTGTACTCCCAAGCCCATTGGGTGACTGCTGATGCTGCCCCTCCGGCTGCCGCTCCCCAGGGCTCAGTGGTGCCGCCGCAGTGGACGCAACAGTCCCACTGTCCTGAACAGGCACCAGTGCTGCCCCACTGGTGCTGACAGGTACAGCCCTGGACTGTGCTGACATGTAGGCCTCCACAGTGGCACCACCCACAGCCATGGGCACGAACTGCCCTGCTATGTGGCCATCCCCTGGCACACACGTGTCACTGCCCATGACGGTCGTGTCATCATCACCGGTGACGGACTCTGCACCGCACAGTCACAGCATGCTGGCATCCGTGGACGCCAGCACGCTGGGGACACAGGCAGGGCTTTCCACACCCTGTTACAACGACATCAGTGTGGACAGCCAGGCGCCCCACTGTCGCAATGATCCACGTATACCTGTGGAGGTGGATGGTCCCTCCTCCAACTCCAGCTGACTGTCCACAGTGGACAGGCCCACCACCGCTGACTAATGCAGACGCTCAGGATCTATAAGGGAAAGCAAAGTCGCGTTAGTGCGTGTGACCTACCCTGTCCCCCATAGACAGACCATGACTTACCATGCAGTGATGGGCCACCACCCGTCTGGAAGCCACCACCCGGAACACCCTCAATGGCACTGTGCTGCATGCTTCCAGCAAGCCTCTCCTTCTGTGGGATCAGCTGTACCACCTCAGCTGTCCCCCACCTGTTGCAGCACGTGCTGCCCTGATGGCAGCCACCTTCTCCTTTATCCTCCCTCGTCCATGCCCATATTTTTCTTACACTCCTGCACTGAGCGCTGGTGGCTGCCATGCAGGTTCACAGCATGTGCCACCTCCTCCCATGCAGCAGCATGGGCTTGAGGTGTTCCCTGCCATCCACTGAGAAGTGGGTCCTGATCCAGGTAGGCCTCGAACAGGGCCTCGGTTTCGGCCTTTGTAAAATTAGGCCTCCTCCTCCTCCCACCACTGTGTTCCTCCTCTCCAACAACCTGCTCAGTCATTATGTAGCCTGTAAGAATGGCAGTTGTTACCTGGGACTGTGCAGTCCCATGCATGTCCCTGAATCCACAGTCCACACTCCCAAACAGCATGCAACTCACTAATAGACTGCAGTAACCGACTATGGCCACCACAGCACAATGTCATGCTTTTATAGCGCAACCCATGCAAATGAGGCGAGGAGCAACTTTAAGTAGATGCAAATTGCAGTGCTGCACCATTGAATGGCTGATTAGATGATTTGCACATGACGGCTGAATATCGCGCTGTTGCGCTTTGCGCAGTTGGTTGAACGTGCTGAGCCAATGGCACAGTTCTGTGACATACATAGTACACACCTCACTGCGCATGCCCGGGTTGCTGACGCAGGCATCTGCCCTGCTGATGATGTGCTGTGCACGGTAGGCAATGCAGGGCACGGCCACCATTGTGCCAGTGGCGCTATAGCAATGGTCACTACATGGCGCTGTGGCACTGGGCCATCATAGGCACAATGGGCCAACTGTGCAGTAGGCCACTATGGCACTAGCACACAGGCAGCCAATCACACTACGCATTGTGTTCCAATGGCGCTGTGCATGGCCATGCGCCAGAGACCCCTGACCCTGTGCCCGACCTTGCCCCTAGGTGCCATGCATCAGGCATGGGTGCATTCTCTATCGTGCAAGTTGGTAACAGCACGATAGGGAATGGCAACACTGTACCACGCAGCACCTGCGCGTGGGGGAGCAGTGCTGCAGAGCCATCATATTGCCTACTATTACTGAGAGAATGGCACGCAGACAGGCAGTGCAGTGGTCTCGCGATAGAAGCAGCCAACCCAGTGGCAATTGTGGAGCCACACCATGGGACTCTCTTCAGGGAGGCACCTCAGGACAGGACCAGGACCCAGGTGTGGCAGGAGGTGGCCACTGCCCTGGAGAAGGCCACTGGATGGGGGAGAAGCACGGAGCAGTGTAGGCACTGCTACGGGGGCCTGTGGAGCAGGGAGCTGGAGCTACTGGCACGACTGCATGGACTTGCCAGGAGGGGCACAGTGCCATGGCCAGGTAGGGGGTTCCGTCAACACACTTTTATCATCCATATCGGGTAACAGTGTTGTGTGTGTCCAGCACATAGGGAGGGACCATCTGGGGTTGGCTGTGGTGGTGTTCACAGGGTGTGGGGTGGGTGGGTCTGGCTGGGTGGAGGGGCACACACCTGGGGGCAGGGGACTTTGCTTCGGATTGTACTGATGTTTTTTCTCCTTTTGCCCCACAGGCCTGGAAGAATGCCGCTGTGCAAGGAAGGAGCGGCAGAGGGAGGAGGATGGTGCAGCCAGGCGGGGCGAGGGCCATCACTGCCCATCTGACCGGCCCGATGAGGGTGAGTGCCATACATCCATGATTACTATTGCATGCTGTGTGACAGGGTGGGCAGCGGGGCATGGCCACCATACATCGACACCACTGCCATGCACGCAACTTGTTATAGTCAACTCTGTCCAGTGGCAATGCATGTCTGGGAGTGCGTCAATGGTGGTCCATGCATGCACCAGGTACATGGTTGTGCCACTGCCTTTGCACCACATGGCCATGTCACTAAATGGCCACGGTGGTGCTGTGCGTGACTTGGCCGGTGGGTGTGTGCAGCATTCGGCATGGCTGTATGCACCTGGATGGGCAGGTCCTGTGGACATGATCACTGCGGGTGGTCACACACCATCACAGTGGTATGTCCCATAGCCATATGCCATGCACAGTGGGCGGGCTGTATGGGGTTGTGCATTCACACCTATTGACTGTGCTCCCTTGTCCTAGGTACCCGCCATCTTTGAGAGATACGGGAGGCAGTGTGAGAGATCCTGGTGGTCGCACGGGTGTCACTTGAAATCCTGCATAGAGTGGACAAGACCGGGGTTCTGAGAAGGCACAGGGCCTGGAGGAGCCAAAGCAGGGAGAGGCACTCCCACTAGTGTGGATGGCTGGCAGTATTCCCCTACCCCTGGACCCACCCTCACACCCCTCCTTCCCCGTCCCATTTGTCCACCCCTGCCCTCTACCCACCCCCACCTTGTTTGTGGCCCCCCCAACCTTGTATATAGTTCCACTGTTTTATTGTATATAGTTTGTTTTATTGTATATAGTTGATGGTTATATATTTTTTCAATAGATTTATTTTTGATAGGAGTACTGTTGTGGTGTCTGATGTGCAGCGGGCTATAGGTGCTCAGCTGCAGTGGTGTGCATGGCATCAGGGGTGGTGCGGTTATGAGTGTGTGTGTGTGTGTGTCAGTGTGGAGGTGACTATCGTATGGGGGTAGCTATCAGTCAGTGTCTGTGGTGTGTGTGTTGTTCCCTGTGCACTGGCTGAATGTGTGCAGTGGACCATGGTGCATGCTCTGTGTCCATGGCACACCCATCGGCCCGTCCATGGCCTGTGCAGCTGACATACATGCATGTCTGTGGCCTGCACGGTCTGCTGGCATGTCAGTGGTGGCAGTGCCTGCAGGGCGGCCACTGTACCCGTCACTTTGCTGTGCTGCCTACTGTGGTGCATGCCTGGCTTGGGTGCCACTGTGGGCACCACAATCGTTGTCCCACCTCCATGCTGTGCCTTGTGTGTGTTGCAGGGGATGTGCCCCACTGTCTGTGACTTGTGCTCAGGGCGACTGCTGGTGGTGTATGGGTCCACAGTGCCTGCACAGGGTGGCTGACACTCCAGTGCCATGGAGGACTGCGGGTTGTGTGTACAGTTTTCATGAGCCCACAATGGGGGCTTGGTTGCCCCATCACTGCATCCCTGTGTTGTTGTGCCCTTGGGTATGGGTGGGTGTCTGTCCATACAATGTGTGGCATCCAGTGTGGTGCATGCTTCCACGCACCACTGTGGGTGGCTGTGTTGGCTGTTGTGGCCAGTGGTGGGTCGGGGTGTATCACTGGACTACTGTGCAGGGTGCTGTACCACTGGTGGTGGTGTCAAGGGCACGCCCTGTTCCATGTGGGGTACCTCTTGTGCCGATGCATGGTTGATCTCTCAGCCATACCTAGGGGGGACTTTGCATGGTGGGACTGTGTCTGCCGTTGTTGCATTGCTGTGTGCTGCCACCCGCTGATGGGTGCTCGTGGTGGGGATGGCGTGCATGGTTCTGTGGTGCACAGGGTTGCAGTGTCACAGTGGGGATGGTGGCATGCATGGGGTTTCTTGCAGTGGTGGTCACTGCTCATGGGGGGGTGTCTGGGGGTCATGGTGCAGGGTGTGCTCTGCACTGGGATGATTGTGGCACGGGGTGGTCAGCCCTCCTTGTGTGCCAGTCACAACTTGCCGGTAGGTGTGATGGGGCACTGTGGCCCAGCTGTGTGTTGTTTGCTTGTCTCCATGGGCCAGTGGTTATTCCAGCCCTCCCCCAGTTGTGCAGTGCTTGGGGTGTAGGGGGACGATGTCTGTTCTGCTGCGTGTTCCTGTGCCCATATGTGGCATGGGTGGTGGGCCCCTACCTCCCTGGTTGTGCAGTTACATTGCTCTGCTGCTGGGGGGCATCCTTGGTTGCGCTATGGTGCCTCTGGACTGCTCAGCTGAACATCCCTTGTTGCGCTATGGCACATCAGATCTGCTCAGCTTCCCCTCCCTAGTTGCGCTATGGCGCAGGTAGTGTGATATTCAGTCATCTGCTGCAGGCGCAATTTGACCTGCTCCGTTTTTGAATGTCGCGTCTCTTGCACATGGGCGCAATAGACTTGCACTTGCTCCTGCTATTGCACACTTTTTGGGTGCAGTTTGAAGATCTGGGCCAGAATACAATTGCTCAAAAAGTGTGGGTGCCTGGTTATAATTCAATCAATAGTAGAAAAAAAGTTAAAGAAATTAATATAAGAAGCTATACTAAGTGGAAGATAAAAGAAAGATGGAGCTTGAGGGGACAGCACCGAGATGAATATAAAAAAGAAGGGAAACAAACAGAAAGATGGAATAGCTGAAATTCATGGCATGGAACCGTAATGGATGTAAGGAAAGATTAAAAATCAGAGAGGTAATAAAGATTGTGAAAAAAAGGCATATAGATTGTTTGCTTCTACAAGAAACACATTTTAATAGTAGAGATGCTATATACTTTGGCAACTTATTAGGAGCCAAAAGATTTTGTTCTTACTATTTAGGTAATGCCAGTTGGTAGCAATATATAAAAGAAATCAGGTACCCTATACTATAGAAAATATGACTGCGGATTTAAATGATTGTTATATTATGGTGCATGTAATAATAAAGGAAAAACTTCTGTTGATTGCGTCAGTATAAAGCCCAAATCAAGATGATCCCTGCTTTTTCTCTGATTCTTTTATGGAGATATCACAATACAATATGGATGTAGTAATAGGGGGAGATCTTAACTTGACATATGGAATTTTGGATAGTATGCACCCATGTTAGAAAAGAAGAGGGGATCAATCATTCCAGTCAAAGACATGGTAAAAGATTTACATCTATTGGATCCATTTAGAGAACTATACCCAGATATAAAGAAATACTCATACTGTATTACTCAAGAACACATGAAACTTTCTGGAGAATAGATTTGTTTCTCCTTTCAAGAAATTAAGGGAGCGATTAAAAAGATCAGTTATGAACCTATTAGAATTTCTGATCACTCCCCAGTGATACTAATTCGGGAGAAAGGAAAGGAAACAAGCATTTGTCAATGCCGAATGGTTGCTTGCTGGCATTGGCATTGGTAGTGTAGAAGTTACAGAGCTGCATAATAGGAATGGCAGCAAAGTATTGAACTGAAGCCAACCCCACCACCACCCTGCAGAGAGTGACAGGCATTGGGTGTGCCTTTGGGTCATTAGGCATAATGACCACGCCATTTCACCACACCCTACCCTGCAGTCACTGACAAGTGTCACGGTGTGCCTTGGGGGTCTTTGGTCTTTATGCACCCTATTCCATCAGGAAATATGGTGAGATGGGTACTGTATAGGAGAATGGGGTGAAGTTTGGGCCCGAAGAGTCCGAGGCACACCTTGATGCCTCTCACTGGCTGCAGAGTGTGGGTGGGGTGGAATGGTATCGCATGGCAGGCAAGAATCCCAAGTCACACCCTGATGCCTGTCATTCTCTACAGGGTGGGCGTTATGGTGGAAACCCTAATGCCTCAGGCATTCGTTGCAATTATTTCACTCCAAATTTTCAACATTGTTTTTGTGACCCCGTCTCATGAACAGTGGCAATATCAGTTTGTCAGCCCGAAAACTGCTTTTGCACAGCGACTATGGTATTTGGCACCACAGGTGCAAAACACATTCAAATAGGATGTGAAAATGACAGCGGTACTGTTCATGGGGAGGTGTAAAATGGCAATGTTGAAAATCTCTCTCAAAATCTTAAAAACTGGTGAAGTCATGAGCGTGCGTAGAAACTCTACAACGCACACCCGTAATGTAACTAGTTTGGGGATTTTTACAGCAGATTGTTAACACAGGCATTTTGGACCTCTGATCATGAACAGTGTCAGTGTGATTTTCTTATCTGTCCCGAACAATAGAATTCCCACAGCGATCATGCATTTCTGTGCTGAAAGTGTGAAAACACATTTCGGCCATGGTGTGGAAAATGACAGCTGTACTGTTCATAAGGAGGTGTGGAAAAATGCCACTGGTGAAAATCTGGACTGAAAATATTACAAATTCATGAACTTAGAGGGTGCATGGAAACTGCGCAATGTTCACTCATAACACAGTCATTTTATGGAGTTTTGTCACCAAATTTTCAACATAGCCATTTTAAGACCTCTGCTCATGACCAGTGTCACTGTGATTTTCTTAATCTGTCCCAAACATTGTTTTTGCACACCGACTGTACCATTGCATGCTACATGTGCGGAAACACATTTTGGTCGAGATGTGAAAAATGGTAGCTGTACTGCTCATAAGGAAGTGCGGTAAATTGGCACTGTTGAAAATCTGGTGTGCAAATATTACAAATTCGCAAACTTGCCAGCGTGCATAGGAACTGCGAAATGTGCCCTCCTAAAACAGTCATTTTTGGGAATTTTTTCACCAAATTTTCAACATAGCCATTTTAACACCTCTGCTCATGACCAGTGTCACTGTGATTTTCTAAACATGTCCCATACATTGATTTCGCACACTGACTGCGCCATTGTGCGCTACATGGGCAGAAACACGTTGTGGGTGAGATGTGAAAAATGACAACTGTTCTGCTCATAAGGAGATGTGGTAAAATGGAAATGTTGAAAATCTGGAGTGAAAATATTGAAAATTTGTGAACTTACGAGCGTGCGTAGGAACTGTGCAACGCACACTCATAAAACAGTCATCTTTAGGAATTTTTTCACCTAATTTTCAACATAGCCATTTTAAGACCTCTGCTCATGAACAGTGTCACTGTGATATTCTTAATATGTCCAGTACATTGATTTACGCTTGCAAATAAGCCATTGTCCATTTCATGATGCGAAACATATTTTGGGTAAGATGTGAAAATGACAGCTGTACTGCTCATAAGAAAGTGTGGTAAAATGGCAATGTTGAAATTCTGGAGTGAAAATATAGAAAATCCGTGAACTTACGAGCATGCGTAGGAACTGCGCAACGCACGCTCGTAAAACAGTCATTTTTAGGAATTTTTCCACCAAATTTCAAAATAGGCTTTTTGAGAGCCCACCTTATGAACACTGGCAGTGTTGTTTTGTTAATCATTCCAGAAAGGTGGTTTCACGCAGTGGCTGCGAAATCACCCTTCGGGCCCAAGTAACACCATGAAGCATTCATGAGAAGGGGTCCCAAAAACCCCATGTTGAAAATTTGGTGCAAAAATTCCAAAAAATGCCTGAGATATGCAATAAAGTTGAAAAAACCCTATCTATCCCATTATACAGCTTACCAGCATTTCCTCAGTTCGCGGTCGGCTTTGAAGAGTGCAGACGTGTTCCTGGTCTGCCGAAGATCATCGCACCGAGCTCCAGAGGTAACTATGGGGTGAGGGGGTGTGGGGAGGCAGGGTGCACAGTGGGTGGAGTGCGAGTAGTGGGAGGGGCAGGGAGAAGCACCAAGGACAGTTTTGTATTTACAGGTTTTTTATTTCCCAAGACAACCAGTGACGTTTGCCACACTGGGTGGACTCCTGCATGGCAGCTGGAAGGATGTTGGTGGGGGGCAGGAGCCGTCGGGGGATTGGCCACCCCCATCGGCCATAACATAATTTTGCTATGCTGGGGTGGGCTCCCAGCGTGGCACCTGGATGCTTGGGGGGGCGTGCAGCTGACAGGAGATTGGGCACCCCCATCGGCCATAACATCATTTTGCTATGCTGGGGTGGGCTCCCAGCGTGGCACCTGGATGCCTTTGGGGGGGTGGGCATGCAGCCAATGGGGGATTGAGCACTCCCGTCGGCCATAAAACATTTGCCATGCTGGGGTGGGCTCCTAGCTGACACCTGGATGCTTGGGGGGTGGAGCTGACGAGGATTGGGCACCCCATTGGCCGTACAGTGTGGGGGAGGTGAGGTGCATGAGCACGCAGTGTGCATGCATGCTGCGTATGTGTGTGTGTGTGTGTGTGTGTGGAAGGGCTCTGCTCACTGAAGCAGAGCTCTCCTTTCAACTGTATGTCACTGCATTTTCAGCTGTTATAGACAGCTGGAGCAGTGATTGGCACACTACAACCTCGCCTGAAAACACACTGACTGAATTGGAAGAGGCTGACACACCTCTGGAAAACTCGGATGATGGCACTATGTTTCTTGCACATGCGTGCAAGCAAACATAAAAATAAACAAACTGGTGAGACATTGTGGAGACTTGATAACTCATTATGACTGTTTCCAGGATTTAAAGAAAAAATGCAAGAAGAAATACATTGGTTCTGGGTCTTTAATTCTAATCAAAATATTGAGATACAGAGCCTCTAGGAAACTTTAAAATATGTTTAAAGGGCTGGTGAATGGTTCAACAAGGGGTCAGAAAAAGAAAGTATAATAAACAGATGGAAGATCTTGAGAAAAATTTAGTGAAAACAGAGGAAAATCATGTTTTGGAAGGGACAGAACAATCTGAAAAAGAGTTTTTACTGGCAAAAGATAGATTGGAAAAGCTGATTCAAGAAAAGGCAGACTGAGAGATGCAAAAATCAGAACCAAGTATTACTATTATGGTGACCATCCAGGGAAAATGTTAGCATATCTATTAAAATGTGAAGAAATAATAATAGAATTCAAAAGGTAAGCGGTAGGGCAGTGCAATACTCTCACTGATCCAGAGATTAATATGATGTTCAGAACTTTTTGTCAGAAACTCTGTACACCAGAAAATGAAGTATAGAGATCTCAAATCAGAGATTATATCTCTAAGATAACTTTACCAAAAATCTCAGAACAGGACTTGATATTTCTTAATGAAAGATTTCTAGAGTGGAAATAGAAGATGCTATAAAAATGCTACCTAATGGGAAATGTCCTGGACCAGATAAATTAACATTCGAGTTATATAAAATATGTCAGATATTCTTATCCATATACTATTAGAACTTTTTGAATCTTTTTAAGAGAAAATAAATATCAGTTTCATTTAATGAAGCATATGTTACACTTATTCTTAAAAGATAAAATCCAGAATCATGTGGGCCATATAGACCAATATCTCTATTAATAGTGATTACAGGATCATTATGAAAATACTGGAGAACAAATTTGCAAAATTATTCCTAAATTGATTCATTATAATCAAGTAGGATTTATGAAAATAGCGACTACAAGACAATACACCTACAGCATATGCAGTCATACAGGCTATGGCAGGAATGGACACTGCACTCATCTCATTAGATGCCAAACAGGCCTTTGATAGGGTGAAGTGGACATTCCTGTTTGAAGTCATGAGTGCCTGTGGACTGGATGGAACATTTAAGAATTGGATGCAATTAATATATAATGCTTCCCAGGCAACAATAAAAACTAATAGCTCCCTCTCCCAACCAGTAAATGTGCAAAGGGGAACAAGACAAGAGTGCCCCTTGTTCCCGTTGCTATTTGCCTTGTTTCTGGAACCCCTAACCATTAAAATTAGAGAGAAGGCCAATCAAATAGGGACATCTACAAATAGTGGTTATACCTCAGTATTACTTTATGTGGATGATATATTGCTGGTGGTAAAATCTCCTAACCAATGATATCCTCTAATAGGTAGGATCATGGAAGACTATAGTATCCTCTCAGAAGATAAAGGTAAATTGGGAGAAAAGCAAATGTTGGAGATTCAAATAATACACTAGACCCTGCATTAAAGAAAATAAAAAAGATAGAATTTAATATTTGGGATTTACTTAGCTATAAAATGGATAAAGTAGTCCAAATAAATTATGATCCTATAATACTCAAAATCAAAACGATCTTAGATAGATGGCAATATCTCCCATTAGCCTTGATAGGCAGGATAAACATACTTAAGATTAATATCCTCCCAAGATTGATTTATCTGTTTGAATCAATCCCTATTACTCTGGGTAAATCTTTTTTCAGCGATTAGCTAAGGTAATTAGGGGCTTTTTTTGGCAGGGAGGGAGAGCTAGAATATCATTGGATGAACTTCAACTAGATAGGGAAAGAGGAGGGTTAGGTTCTCCAGATTTTTTGAGCTACTATTTGGCTGCACAAATGGAAATAATATATTACTGGTCCCATCCAAAACAAGATGGAAATTGGGCAGTTTTAGATATAGAAGAAAACATAATGAGCTTATGTCTTTTAAATGTATTAGCACTGCATTATACTAGGGCTGGAGGGATATCTATGGATGCCCTAGATAAAACTAAAATAATATTGCAAGCAAGGATTCAGGCATCTAAAGAATATTATGTTAAGAATGCCATTTATAATTTGACCCCAATTTATAGAAATAAGAACTCTCCACCATCAATTTAAGATAACACCTTTAAGGAATGGTATTTCCAGAAACACGTTCATTTAGTAGGAGATTTTTATGAAGGATAACAAATTATGACTTTTGAGCAATTTCAAGATAAATATATGATACCATCTGAACAGAGATGGCAATACCTACAAGTAAAAATGTTATTTTAAAAAAAAATAAAAAAAATCATTTAAATTGGATACAACTCTTTTAGAGGAACTGTTTGAGGGATTAGAATCTAATAAACACTTAGGCCCAGATATTCAAACTGCGCCCAAAATGTGCGCAACAGCAGGAGCAAGCACAAGTCAATTGCGCACATGCGCAACAGACGCGATATTCAAACGTGGAGCAAGTCAAATTACGAACCAGCCAATGTCTGAATATCGCACAACCTGAGCCATAAGCGCAACCAGGTAGGGAAGTTGAGTACATATGTCACGCCATAGCGCAACAAGGCCAGCCCAGCTGAGCAGTCGAGATGTGCCATAGCAGAAGCAGGAGCCCCCAGCAGCAGAGCAATGGAACTGCACAACCAGGGAAGTAGGCAGGGGCTCACCACCCATGCCACAGATGGGCACAGGAACACAGTGTAGAACAACAACACACCCCCACACCAAGCACAGCATCACCAGTGAGGGATGGAAAATCCACTGGCCCATGGGGACAAGCCTACAAAGCACAGCAGGGCCACGGCGCCCCAGCACACCCACTGGCAAGCAAATACTGCCACACAAAGGGGCCGGACAGCCCAGGTGTACCACAGCCCCCACTGTGCACAGCACACTATGCTCTGGAACCCCAAGACACCACCCATGAGCAGTGAGTGTGACTGGCACTGCCGGAACCACCATGCCCCCCCCACCTGGCACAATGCAACTGTGTGTACCACAGAACCATACAAGCCAGACCCACCAGGAGCCCACAGTGGAGTGGGGCAGCACACGGCCAGACCGGCTGACAGCCACCACCACACCAGGGACACCCCCCCCACGCAGGCACACACACAATCCCAGGACCTCACCACACCAGATGCCATGCACACCACTGCAACTGAGCACCTATAGCCAGCTGCAAATCAGAGACCACCACAATATTCATAACAAAACAGATATATATATTCAATGAAAACAGAAGAACAACAACAACAGGAACAACAATAACACTATTTACATGTATATACAATACAGGGGTGGGTACAGGTACAAGGTAGGGTGGGTGTGGGTAGGGGTGAAGAACTTGGTGAGGGAAGGTAGGGTGTGAGGAAAGGTAAAGAGTGTAGATGTGGGGCAGCTACTGCCCCCAGGCTGCAGATCTGCAGGACGCTCGGACCCGGTGGTCCCTCTCCGGTGTCGCACACTCCCCCGGTTCATCTCCCTGAGGATGCTAATTGATTCTTGTGAAATCTCCAACAGGTGGTGGATGGCCTGCTCTATCCTGCATAGGATCCATACACCTAGGGCAAGGGAACAGAATCAATGGCTAGGACTGTACACAACCCTGAAGCCCACCCAGTATGCATGGCATACAGCCAAGTGCCCTGCCCATGTGATGGACTGCACACACTCACAGTGACCGTACACGGGCCAAGCCCAACCAGGCAGCAACAGCCATGTGTGCCACTACACATGCACCCCCCCTGACCCAGCACAGCACAACCAAGGCAGTACAGTGACATGTCTACATGGTGGGAAGGTAGTGCCACAGCCATGTGCCCAGTGCATGCATGGACCACCAGTGATGCACTCACAGACATGCAGTGCCACTGGACAGTGCTGACTGTCACACGTCGCATGCATGGCAGTGTTGTCCATGGATGGTGGCCATGCCCTATCCCCCCCCATTGCACGCAATAGCATCCACGATGTAATGACACTCACCCTCATCCAGCCGCTGCTGCTGCTGCGGTGGCTGCTGCAGATGGTGCTGCTGCTGTTGTGGGCCCATACTGCCACCTCCTCCACTGGCCACCCTGCAGCACCCTGTGTGACTCAGTCTGGCCCTCTCCACTGCTCCATGCCTGTGGGAAACAAATGTTGAGAAGCACATTAGTGAGATCCAAATGCAGACAGCCCCTGCACCAATGGAGTGTGCCTGCCCACACAGCCAGACCCATGCATCACACACCTGCAAACACTGACACAGCCAACCATGGAACAGTCCTTCCTCATGCTCTGGCCCCAATACACAGTCATACCCCCGCGGACAATACAGGTGCATAGGATGGGTCACCACCTGGCCTAGGCACAATACCCCTCCTGGCACAGGACCTGAGGCATACCAGCAGTGCCTGCTCCCTCCTGTGCAGGTCACTGCTGTGGTGCCTGCACTGCTCTGCTGTTCTGCGCCACCCTGTGACCTGCTCCAGTGCAGTGGCCACCTGCTGCCACATTTGGGTGCAGGCCAAGTCTAGGGGTTCCCCCCAAAACAGTGGCCCATAGTGAGGCTCAACCACGGCCACTAGGTTGGCCACCTCCAAGCTACTCCACTGGGGAGCTCTCCTGCGTGCCATGTTAGCAACTTGATAGTAGGCAATATGGTGCTCCACAGCCGCAAACCCACATGGAAATGTTGTGCAATACAACCCCGTCTATCCCTACCGTGCTGTTCAGGCAGCGCCATCGGTCCCTATCGCGCTGTTACCGAACAGAACGATAGAGCTGCACACATGCCAGACGTACAGCTCCAAGGGGGCAAAGGTCAGGCACAAGGCCATGTCTCTGGTGCAAGGCCATGCACAGCGCCATCGGACATCTACACGTCCAGCATGAGCGGTCGCCTGCGTGCCAGTGCCACAGTGGACTATTGCACAGTTGTGCCACAGTGCCATGTGGTGCTCAGCACTGTAGCGCCACTGGCACAATGGTGGCCATGTCATGAATAGCTGACCGCGCACAGCATGTAATCAGCATGGCAGACGCCTGCGTAAGGTACCTGGGCATGCGTGTTGCGGTGTACTACGCAGTCACAGAACTGCGCCATGGGCTCAGCCAGCCCAACCATACTGTGCAAAGCGCAACAGCACGATATTCTGCCGTCATATGCAAATCAGCTGATCAGCCATTCAAAGACGCAGAGGCGCGATTTGCATCCCATTAAAGTTGCTTCACTCCTAATTTGCATGCATTGCACTATAAATGTGTGACAGTGATCTGCAGTGGCCATATTCGGTTACTGCAGGTGATAGGTGGGTTGCATGCTGTTTGATGTTATGGACTATGGTCATGGGAAACTGCTGTGAACTGCACAGTCACAGGTGTCCACTTCCACCCATACAGACCATGACATGGCCGAGCAAGGACTGGGTGAGGAGGATGATGGTGGGCAGAAGAGGAGGCCTAACTTCACAAAGGCTGAAACAGAGGCACTCTATGAGGCCTACCTGGATGAGGAGCCACTACTCAGTGGACAGCAGGGCATCCCTCAGGCCCATGCTGCTGCATGGGAGGGGGTAGCTTGCACCATAAACCTGCACGGAAGCCACCAGCACTCCATTCAGGAATGTAAGAAGAAGGTGGGGACAGACAGGAGACAGGTTAAGGAGAAGGTGGCAGCACTCAAGGTGGCATGCGCTGCCACAGGCGGGGGCCAGCCAGAAGTGGTGCAGCTGACTCGGCGGAGGACCGCCTTGCTGCATCCATGCAGCACAGTGTCATCGAAGGCGTTCCAGGTGGTGGCTTCCAGATAGGTGGAAGCCCATCACGGCACGGTATGACATGGTGGGGGGTGGAAGGTTGATCCCATGCACTAACACGTTCTCACTTTCTGTTACAGATCCTGTGCACCTGCAGGGGACAGTGGTGGTGGGCCCGTGCACTGTGGACGTGCAGCCAGAGTTGGAGGAGGGTCCATCCACCTCTGCTGGTAGCCAGCGTGCATTGCACCAGTGTGCACGCCTGGCTGCCATCTCCGATGTCGGTGAGTCAGGTGTGGGGGGATGCCCTTCCTGTGTCCCAGCAGTCTGGCATGCAAGCATGCCAGCACTCTGTGACTGAGGCTGTGGCATGAACCTGCACCATTGATGATGCAACGGCCACTATGTGCAGTGACACGTGTGTGTCACAGAATGGACACACAGCAGGACAGCCCATGCCCATGGACCTTGAGGGTTCCAACATGTGTGCCAGCATGTCAGCACAGTCCAAGGCTGTGCCTATCAGCACCAGTGGGGCAGCACCAGTGGCTGTGCAGGTCCCTGGCACTGTTGTGGACACAGCATTGGAAGAACTGGTCCCTTGGACACAGCAGGTGGAGAGGCAGCAGTGGCAGTCACCCACCGGGTCTGGGAGTACAGGGTTCAGCGGTGGCATATGCACACCGCCTGTTGACATGCCCATACCTGGTCCTGGTGAACAGCACCCACCCTCAAGGGGTGTTGAGCATCAGGCCCTTCCATCCCTTGGGGGACAGGTTGCTGATTTGGTAGATGACCCATTTGACAAGCACACCCACCTGCTGCGGCATCAGTACAGCAGCAGATGCGGGTTGCAACATCCGTGGAGGCACTGTGTGTGGCTGTGGAGTGGCACAGCAGGGACAATGCAATGATCCTGGCAGACATGGTCCAAATGTGGATGGATGTGACCGCAGCCATTGCCAGGCTGACCCAGGCATTGGTCGCTGTCGTGGCCACATTGGGCACACAGTCAGGTGCCCCTGCACCTCGCACCCCACACAGTACGTGCTCCACTCCACATTCCCGGCGTCGTGCGACACCCAGCCTGTTGATGCTGGGTTCTGCTGTGGGCATCCCGAGCACCCCTGGTGCAGGTATGTTCGAGAAGGAACTGGAAGAGGACAGGATCAGTTGTGTTCCAGGACAGTAGCTGCTGCTTGTTGTTTTTACAGGGTTCTTGTGGATTTTACTTGGTAGAAGGTTATTTCTTTGCTTTCTTACTTCTAAGGGGCTAGCAGGGTATTGTTGTGGGGGCTGTTGGAAGTTTGAAAACTGGTTTGGTGGCTGTAAGTGGGCTCATTTGTTGGATGTTTCACTGTGTAACAGGCTGCGCTGGTGGAGGCCTATTTCTTCTGATTTAAAACCTATTTGGTGGGATTTGCTTGGGCCTGGGTATTTAGTTGGAGACCTATATCCTGTTAATTTCAGGCCTATTTTGATGTGTTTTAGTAAGCTGATTGAATTGGAGACCTGTTTCCTTTGGCAGCAAACATATTTTGGGGGCTTTGAGTTGAATGCAGATTCATTGTTAAGCTGACTCAGTAGCTGCAAAGATTACTACATAGTGGGGGAAGGGTGTTAATGGTCTGTCCAGGTTTCACTCAGCTAATTGACTGGAGGCAGAGCTGAATCAGGTTTGTGGTGTTGGCTATTTTGTCTCCTCAGAAGGAACTGGAAGGGGACAGGATCAGTTGTGTTCCAGGACAGTAGCTGTTGCTTGTTATTTTTACAGGGTTCTTGTGGATTTTACTTGGTAGAAGGTTATTTCTTTGCTTTCTTACTTCTTAGGGGCTAGCAGGGTAATGTTGTGGGGGCTGCTGGAAGTTTGAAAACTGATTTGGTGGCTGTAAGTGGGCTCATTTGTTGGATGTTTCACTGTATAACAGGCTGCGCTGGTGGAGGCCTATTTCTTCTTATTTAAAACCTATTTGGTGGGATTTGCTTGGGCCTGGGTATTTGGCTGCTGGGCTTGGAGGGAGACACAGGGTTGATACACTCTCTCGAGTCGGGTGTCTGTTCAAACCCACCCTCCCCACCCTCCCTCCCAGAGTTCTGCTAATTTATAGGGGAACACCTGCCCTGCAATTGGAGGAAAAGGCTGCAGGTGCAGCTCATGTAGTTCTAGCCAGTGGGGTTGGATTTAAAGGCCAGGAGAGAGGAGCTCAGGGTTGTCCATTTCACTTATAAGTTTAGTGTGTTGTACTGCACCTAGTAACAGGGTTACGTGTACTGTGGGACTGTATCTAAGATTAGTGGGTGAACTGATTAGGCAGTAGGGGTGTATCTTGGACTGGGGGGGATCCTGGTGGATCACCCAAGGAAACCTGCTTGGAAGGGGATGGAACCACATGGCATTAGGGCCGGCATCTTTGGGAGGGTGGTGGAGTGCACAGGGTGTGGAGGAGCCATGATACTGGACTGGGTTTAGAAGTTTGGTGGTTGCCCAATGTGCTACCAGCTGGCACAGCTTAGGGAGGAGGTTGCAGGGATTAGGAGACAGCTGGTGGAAGGGGGTATGGTTGGGGAAGGGAGCAGGGGATCTCCCACAGGGTTGTACCAAGCACTGGGAGCAGTGGCATAGGGAAAGGAGTGCAGGAGAATACTCAGGGGTCACATAGGGACCCTGGCAGAGGGGTTCCAAAAGGACACTACCAAGGAAGCAGGCAGGTAACTGGGGACCATCACAAAGGAGGGACAGAGGGACAACATTCTCAGGGAAGTAGGCAGATGGCCAGGGCTGGACAGAAGGAAGCAAGGTGGGGAGGTGGATCAGATCTTACACTCAGTAACCGCTTCAATTCTCTTCTTCTGCTCGAGGATGAGGGCGGTGATGTAGCTATGACAGGGGTGGTCAGAGATGGAAAGGGAGTGGGGGGCAGGAGGCAGGGGCCAGATAGCAGGAAGAACAGGGGGGAACCTGGAATGCAGGAAAATGGGGGAAACAGTGAATCAGAGCAGGAGGGCAGGGAAGAGGAGGAGAAAGTGCAAGGAGAAGGACCAGTTGGGAGGAAAGGTAAAGGAGAAGGACCAGAAGTACAAGAGGATTTAGTAAAAGGAGCTGAGGGTTTAGGGCAGGGAGCACAACAAGCAGGAGGGACTAAATGGAGACAGCAAGGAAGGGAGGATGAGCCAGGCTAGTTTAGCAGATGGGGGAGAAGGACCAGCTGCAAGCAGTGAGGGGGGAGTTAGCAAGGTACAGAAGGATACTCAGGAGGAGGAGAGGCATAGGATTGGAGGGGGTGGCATGTGGCACCCAGATGGGGAGGAACAAGGAGCCGGCTCGGTGGAGGGGCCAGTAGAAAGGATGAGGGACATGGAAGGGGGGGAAATGGAGGAAAAGGAGTGGTCAGAGTGCTCCTGTTGGGGATTCTATGATCAGGGTATCAAATGGGATAGGAGGAGAAGCCTGGCCAGTTAGAACAAAATGCTTCCCTGGACTAATGGTGCACAGGGGCTAGCTGAGGTATATCAGCTGGCAAAGGATTGTAGGGGTTCCCGGACATACTGGTCCAGCTGGGCACAAATGACATTGAGGAAATAGCGAGAGCTAGAGATACAGGCAAGATTCAGGAGCTTGCCAGGGTCTGTCAGTGACATAGGATGCACAGTTCCTTCTCAGAAATCCTGCCATGCCAAGGCTAGTGGGAACACAAAAGGAAGATTAGGGAGATAAACCAGTGGCTCAGGGAGTGGTGTGAGGCCAGAGGGTATGGGTTGATTGGGGATTGGGGGGAGACCTGGGAGGATAAGGAGCTATATGCTAGAGATAGACTCCATCTCAATTTGGAGGGGAGGGGAATCCTTAAGTTGAAAATCGAGGGGTTCATTGGTGAAAAGTGGAGTTTAAACTTGTGAAGGGGGGAGAGATGGGAGAAAAGGCTGTCAAGAGGGTGCCGATAAAGGAGGGACTCTGTCTCCACCCCCCCGGAGGGCTGGAGGATTGCTGGAAAAGGCCGACTGGTAAAGTGCAGACCAGGGAAAACAGAACTCCCATAGGAACATAAGTAGGGAAATGGAAGATAGGAAAGGGTGGAAGGTAGTCCTGTTAAATGCCAGGAGCTTGGGAAATAAAATGCCTGAGCTCCAGGCGATGCTAACTGAGGGAGCAGTAGATGTGGCAACAGTGACTGAGACCTGGGCCACTGCAGGACACGACTGGGACCTGAACCTGGAGGGTTACACTATGTTCAGGAAGGACAGGGGGGGAGGGAAAGGGAAAAGGGGTAGCAATAATAGTCAAAAACTGCATTGGCATAGGGTTAGTAGAGGAGGCAGAGGGAACCGTGGAAGCAATTTGGGTCACCTTGATAACAAGAGGGAGCAAAAGAATAAAAATAGGAGTGGTGTATAGACCCCCTGCCCTGGCAGAGATGCTGGAGGAGAGTCTGGTGGCAGATGTTGGGAGACACTGCAGACTGGGCAGAGGAACGGTGGTGGTGTTGGAGGACTTAAACATGCCAGGAACAGACTGGGAGACTATGACATCTTCTGTGACCAGGGAACAGAGGTTGTTGGATGACTTTCAAGACGCGTTCCTAACTCAGCAGGTAGGTTCCCGACCAGGGAGGCGAGGCGCGGGTACTGGATGTGGTCCTGGCAGACAGTGACCAGATTAGGGGCCTGGAGGTAAGGGACCCATTGGCGGGGAGTGACCATGCCACGGTCTGGTTCTGCCTGGACCTAGGAGGGCTAGAAAGCTGCACAAAGACAGAGGTAACTGACTTCAGGGGAACGGATTTTAAAGAAATGGGAAGGATCCTTAAGGAGCATTTGGATGGGATTGGGTCAGACATGGACGCTGATAGTGGTGGGAAATCATCAGGAGAGGGGTGCAAGATGCCACAGCACCTGTGCAAGAGTAAGACGAAAATGCGATAGGGCCTGAAAACCCTGCTGTTGGACCAGGGAGAACCAGGAGGTGGTGCAGGGAAAGAAGGCATCCTCTAGGCAATTCAAGTGCTCAAGGAGTGAAAGGGATCGAGGGGAGTATGAGCTGATGGCTAGAAGGGCCACTAGGGTGGTGAGGGCAGCTAAGGCAAGGAAGGAGCAGAACCTGGCCAGGGAAATCAGGAGAGAACAAGGGGTTCTTTAGATACATTGGGAAAAACAAAGGGTGAAGGGGCAGATTAGCAGGATTAAATCCAGGAGAGATGGGCACAAGACCCGGGGAGCAGGCTGAGGTACTAAATGAGTACTTCACCTCAGTTTCCACCAAGGAAAATGGGGTGCCATCACACATGGGAGGAGACAGAGATACTGAAATAGGGGGACCTACACGATCGGGTGGGTCTGGGAGAGAGGGAGGCATCACTGACAGGAGGGAGGGCTAAGCAGGAGAAGAGGTACTGGAAGTGGAAATCACAGCAGAAAGAGTGAGGAAGCCCTCAGCTCCCTTAAGAAGGAGAAAGCACCGGGGCCAGATAAATTACATCCCAGAGTGCTGATGGAACTCGCGGATGTCCTGGCGAAACCCATGGCGGAGCTTTTCAACATCTCTCTGAGGACAGGGTGGGTGCTACAGGACTGGAAGGTGGCACATATAGTGCCTATCCACAAAGGGGATCAAGGGAGGTGGCAGAGAACTACAGGCCTGTCAGCCTGACATCGGTGGTGGGCAAGGTGATGGAGGGCATTGTCAAGGAGAGGCAAGGGGGAAACTGGAAAAGTCAGGGTGCCTGGACGATAGACAGCATGGATTCATCTCAGGAAATCATGTCAGACAAACCTTGTGGAGTTCTATGACTGGGTGGCGAGTGCCTTGGACCTTGGTAGACCAGTGGACGTCCTCTTTCTAGACTTCAGCAAGGCATTTGACTCTGTTCCTCACATGGGCCTGTTGGATATGTGGGAGAAATGGGGTGGGGAACCAGATGATCAGATGGATAGCAATTGGCTCCAGGACCGGACCCAGAGGTCGTAGTTGGCGTGACAGTCTCATCCCCAAAGAGGATCATTAGTGGGGTCCCAGGGATCAGTCCTTGGGCCCCTCTGTTCCAACGCCTCGTCTCTGACATAAGGACAGAAATCAGGAGTGAGATGAGTCTCTTTGTGGATGACTCAAAACTGGAGCTGGAGGTGGATGGGGAGGAGGGAAGGGTGGCCCTACAGGGGGACCTGGAGGCTCTGGAAAGATGGTCTAGAAAGTGGAAGCTGAGGTTCAATGCAGGGAAATGCAAGGTACTCCACCTGGGGGCCAGAAACCCGGGCCAAGTGTACACCCTGGGGGGGGGGATTGCTACAAGTCTCGATCGCTGAGAAGGACCTGGGGATGGTGGTGGATGTCAAAATGAACAACTCGGAGACTTGTAGAGGGCAGCAGCCAAGGCCAACAGGATGCTGGGATGCATCGTTAGGGGATCACCTCCAGAAGGAGGGAGTGATGCTCCTCTGTATAACTGCTTGGTGAGGCCACACCTTGAGTACTAAGTGCAGTTTTGGAGGCCACACTAAAAGGGACATTAAACTTCTGGAGAGGGTCCAGAGGAGGTCAGCCAAAATTATTTGGGGCTTGGGGACAGGACCTATGAGGAAGTGAAGAGCTAAATATATACACATTGAAAGAGAGGAGGGACCGGGGGACATGATAGAGGTCTGCAAGTACATGAAGAGGGTAAATGGGGAGGAACAGTCAGGGTGCTTCGAAGGAAGAAGGAGGAGGGGGCCACTAGAGGGCATGGGTGGAAACTGGAGGAGGGAAGATTCAGGCGAGAAAGGAGGAGGTGCTACTTCACTGAGAGGGTGGTGGAGCCATAGAATGCACTGCCTAGGGGGCTGGCGGAGGCAGAGATGGTGGAGGGGTTCAAGAGGGGCTGGGACAGGTACAGGGGAAGGGTTCTGGAAGCAAAATCCAATGCAGCAAGAATATCCGGAACTGGGAAGGGAGAAGCCAGAGAAGGCGAGGGGGGCAGCAAGGTCAGCACCCAGGGTGGGGGCTGACCAATCGAGCAGACTCGAAAGACCGTTAGGCCTATTCTGCTGGCATTTTAGTATGTTAGTATGCTGCAGATCCCTGTCTGGACAAGGTCACGCTCGTGCAGTGGGACCCCTGGTGGTCCTTCGGTGCCACCACATGTGGCCCGTGCTCAGCCTGCCAGTGCGGCTGGGTCATGGTGGGGCCGCCCATGCATCCATGGTTGCCGTGGCTCAGTGCCACCTGACTGACCTGTCTCTCAGCACGGGCCCTGTCTGGTGCTGCCCTGTGTGCAATGTGTGTCTTGCTGGGCACTGCACCCTTGGGTGCTCTGCCCAACACGCCTACACACGGACCACCTGCACATCCACTCGACTGCTGTCCACAGGTGTGTGTGCATGATGATGCCTGCATTGTACTGTACACCAGGGTGCAAGGGTGCCCTGCATCTGACACACATACATGGACAGTACAGGTGGTGGAGGTGGTCTGTGGATCTGTGTGCTTGACATGTCTGTTCCTGCTCTGCTGTGCAACTGCCCCAGTGCACTGTGTGCCTGGTGTGTGTGTGTGTCCATGTAGCATGTAACTATTCACCCCTCCCTGATGGTGTGTTTGTGCGCCTGTACCCTTCCACTTCCCTTGCTGTCATGCACCCCTGATGTGTTACCCTGTGTGCATGTGGGTTGCGCCTAGACAGTGTTGGTTGCACATGGCCCCATGACTTACCTGTGTTGTGCGAAATGCTCCTCTGTGATGGTGTCCCGGTGCAGCTGGGCCTGCCGGATCAGTCGGGGGTCACACCATCCAAGGGGGGGCTGCTCATCCACATCATCACCGGCGTCACCGGCGTCCCCATCGCTGTCCCTCTCCTCGACCTGTACAGCTATCCCACAGTCTTTGGCCATGTTGTGCAGGATACAACAGGCCAGGAATATCCCACTGGCCTTTGAGGGGCTGTACTGTAGGGCACTGCCGGAGGTGTCTAGGCATCGGAAGTGTGCCTTCAGCATCCCAAACACCCACTCAATGATGTTGCGTGGTGGCGGCATGTGCCTCATTGAAGCGCCACTGTGATGGGGGCCGGGGCCAGTAGGTGTGAGCAGCCAGGGACAGAGTGGCATCCACTGTCACCTGTGTGGAGATAGTGTAGGTTAGTGTCATGTTCAGGTCCATTTTGTCCCTAGCCCTGTGTGCCACCCCTATGGCACCTGTGGCTTGCCCACCCATCCCCCAACTTTGCCACTCCTACATGCATACTCACCCACTAGGTGTCCTGTGGGGATGTCCTCACTCTTGAATCGATGGCACAGTGTAGACTGGTACCATATGAATGAATCATGTGCTCCACCAGGGTGCGTGGCACAGACATTGATGATGCACCCAGTGGCATCACACACCACCTGGCAGTTGACACTGGAGTACCCCTTCTGGTTGAGATATGCGGCCCCATTGGGGCCAGGTGGCATGCGAATAGCCACATGGGTGCAGTCTATTACCTCTAGCATGCCAGGCGTATGTGCTACCCTGTGGAACTCCTGTATGTTTGCTATATGCTCTGCCGTGGTGCTGGGGAAATGGATGTACTCTGCAGCGTGTGGCAGCAGTGTGCTGAGGAATTGGGTAGGATAGCGAACGGACAACTGTGTTATGCCTGTGGTGTCCCTGTTGGCCTCTGGAAGGTATCCGTGGTGAAAGCACATGCAGGCTGTTACCTTTGTCTCCACTGACAGAGCGTGACTCCGTCCATGAGGGTGCCTGCATCACATCACTGCACAGCTCACAGAGCTGCCTCAGTATTGCCCTGTTCAGGTGGTACCAGCCACAATCTTGACATCCGTATACAGCTCAAAGCTGATGTAGGCACAGTACTGCCTGTTGGGGGCGTACCGCCGACGGTCCCTTCCACGGCCACTTCCCTCTGCAGCATGCCTTCTCACCCCCCTCACTACAGCTTCCATGTGGAAGGTGACACTGTCCATCTCCCTGGCTTGTGTCCCCCCCCAGCTGTTGTTGTTCTGTTCCCCCCGCTGTCCTGACTGCTACCTCCACTGCACCAGGTACACCTAATGGCCTCCAAACTCTGTGGCCCCACACACCTTCGGCTGCCACTATTCTGTCCTGCCTACTCTCTGGCCTGCATTGGCTGCTGCTGTGGCCTGCACTGGTTGCTGCTGTGGCCTGCACTGGTTGCTGCTGTGGCCTGCACTGGTTGCTGCTGTGGCCTGCACTGGCTGCTGCTGTGGCCTGCACTGGCTGCTGCTGTGGCCTGCTCCCTGTTGCTGCCTCACGAGCATTCCCTGTCTTTCTTGTGCCTCATCCTTGAGCCTTTTTATTTTGGCTCATTTCCGCCGTAGCGCAACTTCAGGCTATTCCACTGTTGCGCATTGTGCAAGCCTTTGAATATCGCATTGTGCTCTTTATGCATGGATCCACCCCCTTCAGTTGCGCATGCCTTCATTTGCATTGCGCTGTTGCTCAGCATGTTTTCAGTGGCACAACTGCATCCCGCTGAATATCGCGGAATGGTGCATTTTCGACTTGCACTAGAGCAACCCTTTTGAATATCCGGGCCTTAATCACTAGATTATATAAAGTTTGATAGAACAATCATACCGTATATACTCACACATAAGTCCGCTTTTTGGTAGTTTTTCAGACTCTTCAATTATGGGTCCGACTTATCTGTGAGTAACTGGAGTGCACTAAAAAAACATGTGATGCCAGTCCATGAAAATATATACTTTGTGGTCACAGTTAACATCAATTGTCTCCTGTGATGTGATGAAGAGCATCAAAGGCATTTGAGGTGCTACATTGTTGCATACTTGCTTAGTGTCCTGCGGTGTGCTAAATGGGATATGAGGTGCTACATTGTTTCTATATTGTTTCTTCATTGTTGCCTATTCAAGTGCCGTGGTGTTATCTGGGTGCATTAGTGGCAGCAATTAGCAGGTAGTAGCAGGTAGTAAGCTATTAAATACCTTAGCATACCTTGCATTACCATCTAGCTTCTAGCTTACTTATGAACAAGGCCACTGGAAAATTGCAGAAAAGGTTGCCACCAGAATTGTGGAGCTTTTCAAACATTGCCGGAAATTGTGGGGGTTCGACTATAGACCCTGAGTGCTTCACAATAAATCTTTTAATGTTTTCTGCAGCATGTATTAGTCAGTATAAATTGCTAAATGAATACACTGACACCAGAATATGTTTAAAACAAAAAAAGTTTGTGTTCCTAAAAAGAATACTAAACTGATAAGCTGCCGTAAGCGCTACCTGTCTTCCAAAATGTAAAAGCATCTGCATCATACAGTGCTAAATAGATTCTATAAAGTGAGCCAAAGCAAATCAATATTAAATAAAGCCAGAAAATGTTTTTTTTGGTTGTTTCTGGCTGTCAAATAATGTAGCCTAATCAACAGCTGTTTACAGTGCTCTGCCAGCTATTCACCCACTTTGGTAGAAGAAATTAAATAAGCAGATAGAGTGGTGAATAATTGAGTTTTAGTAAAATGTTGTTAAAGTGTTTAATGGTCATAATTTGTACTGTAGGAGCTGTACACGATTTTTGAAATCTCATATTTACACTTTAAATCTGGGGGTTATTGGGGCTGGCAGTATAATCTAGAGGTTAGAGTAACAAACTGTGAATGAGTTGACACCATCTAGCAGACATGGGTTTGATTCCCACAACCTCCACTTGCATACTGTGTGATTCTGAGCAAGCCACTTAACCTCCTCAATGCTCCTGGGTTGTACCTGAAAACAGGACTTGTGCCTAGTGGGCCTTACACAGCTACCAAAAAATGTAAAAAAAAATACCAATGTATTTTTACTGCATCATACAGTAGTCAGAGTACCAGGTAATTTACTTTTGTTTTACTCTGGCTGCAGTGATTTTGTTTAAAGATAAATGTTCAGATACATTTGTGTTTTATAAGCTTGTTTTTAGACTTTAGTCAAGTTTTTGTTGTAGTCCTTGCCTGTGAGCATTTAGATGGTAGATTGCTAAGAGTGAGATCACTGTTAGCAACTAACTTATTCAAGTTTAAAATTGGAAGGGCCATCCAAAAATCCTCAGCTGTTTGAATCAAAACTAGTCTGAATGAAAGTATGCACATAAAGAAAAACTTGCCCTGCCACTTGCAAAAAGGCTTCATAGTTAGCATCCCATTTAAGTGAATGGGATAATGTGCACCTTTTCTCCCATCTTTTATTTTAGTCTCTGTGGCAACAAAATATTTTTGATAGACTGCTTCAACACAAAACAAATGGTAAGTGTTTAAGTGTACTTAGCTTGGCCAGTGGATTTTGAAACCAAACAAGACAAGGATTCAAAAAGAAATCAGTGTCACATAAAACCCTTGACTTATCTTGCACTGCATTGTTTCAGCCAAACCCAAGTCTGCATGTCAAATTGTCAATATATTTGAGATATTTTATTTAAAATGTTAATACTTTTACACAGTTCAATATAAAAACTCAAAAATTGCAAGACATTGTGGAACATGTTAGTTTTTGCGGATAATGGTGAAAATTGTGGATTCCTCAAAAAAATTGCAGGCACAATTTTCCAGTGGCCCTGCTTATGAGATGCATTGTTAAATAAAAGCTGATTTTCACTTTTTCACTCAGTCAGTATTTGGTGCTCGGTCTGTCCCAATTCACTTTTAAAGCTGCATGATTTAATTTTTTAATACCTTTTCTACTGTTACAGTCATTCAGTAAGCATTCAATTGTAGAAGTTAGTCCATAACAGTGCATTAATCTTTTACTGCAATCATATACCTGATTTAAGTGAGAGTATATATGGTATTCTCCTTTGGAAACAGCTAAAGCAGCTTGGGAAAGAGACCTTAAGGTTCCAATAATTGAAGAAGAATGGGAAAAATATATTAATTTGAATCTCACCCTGATAAAAATAACAGATTATTACAAATTTCTTTCAATACATTACATAAAACATACTTGACTCGTTCTAGATTGCACAGTTTTGATGCTGCCATCTCTGACCTCTGTCAAAGGTATAGGAAAACAAGAGGAACATTAGCACATATGTTAGTGATATGTGAAAAGATTAAGAAATATTGGGGAGATATATGGCCCACTTTAGGAAAAACTATAGGTCTTGAAAAATCATTTGACCCAAGCATTGCTATATTTGGTTTTACAGCTGGATTTCTGAATTGCAGAGCCATGAATTGGCATTCTTAAACACAGGAGTTATTGTAGCCAAGAAAATAGTATTGCAAAGATGTCGAACCACCATCATTTCTGGAATGGTTCGAGAAGATGCTGGACCATTCCAGGATTTATAGGTCCATTTATATTATAGAGGAGAATTATCATAATATATACAGATTTGGTCACCATATTTCACTAATTTGGACTTATAATTGGATACTTATTTGGCCTCTTGATGAAATTGCAATGATGCATATCAAGCCTCAAGAGAGTAACCACTCCGGTGGAGTACTGGGATAGGGATAGGGAGACTACCCGGGAAAAGCAGCAGTAGGGAAAGAACTCTTGATGATTGAAGCACCCACGCACTGAGCCATTTCATCAAAAAAAAAAAAGAGATGGGTTTTGATGGTGAGGTAAGAGTTGGTCATGTGGAGGGACACTGGCAGCTTGTTCCATATGGTGGGGGCAGAGAAGGAGAGGGCTTTATTGTCCATGACAGTGGAGACTCTGGGGACTTCAGAGGGGGATTGATGATTCACAGAGACATCTGTGCACTACTCTGCACTTGAGGAGGAAGATATTGGGACAATTGGCCACCTCTAAAGGTGTGAGTCAATTATACAACCAAGGGCATAGTCAAAGCAGCCTTGAGTGGAACCAGCTCTAAGGACTGACACAAATCACAGTGATGTGTAGAGTAAAGAGTCTGGAGCATGGACTGACAGATGCTATGATAGACTGAGTTAAGTCTGGAGTGCAGGGCAGAGGACACATGGCAATAAATGGGGTAGCAGTATTCAATAAGGAGGGGAGGTTGCTTGGGCGAAGGCTAGGTGTGCCTCCAAGGTTAGATAGTGGTTCTATCTGTAGGCAGCATCTAGTTTATGGTTAACCCTAAGTACAATGTTATTGATGTGTTACATGAAGGACAGAGATTGGTCTGAAGCTGGGGATGTTTTCCAGAGGGGGTCATTCAGGTAAGAACACTAAGATGGATGAATCAGACTTGGTGAGGTTAGAAACGAACAGCTTTGACCTGAGGATCATAGATTTCATTTTCTTTTCATTTACCAATAGCCTGTTGGATAGGAATCACTTATAAGCAGCACTGTAATTTCAGGTGAGTATGGAGGATATGTTAGTTAGGGGCTTGTTGCTATGGTAGAGGACAAGATCATCAGCATACCACAGTGCCTCACAGGATAGGCTTTGGCCACAAGGGAGTTTATAAAGATAGAAAACAGCAGGAGGCACAGGATAGAGCCTTGAGGAACCACTGTGGAGACAGGCAGGGCAGGGGAGGAGGCTGTCCAAATATTTACTGATTGGGACCTACCCATAAGGTAGCTCTGGAACCAAGAGGAGGTCTCAGTTGAGCAGCCAAGCAGGACAAGATTAGCATGGAGGAGCGAGTGGTCGACAAGGTTGAAGGCCTTAGTCAGATCCACAAATATTGCACCTGTGGCCTTCCACTGGTCCATGTTGCTAAAGACATGGTGGTGGTGAAGCCAGCCATGGTTGATGTGGTGATGTGGTGTTTATGAAACCCATGTTGCTGGGGAAACAGCAGGTCATATTTTCCAATATGCTTGCATTGCTGATGGTGGACAGTTTTCTTCAGCAGTTTGCTCAGGTGGGGGAGCATGGAGATGAGCCTATAATTATCTGGTGAAAGGGGTC
Source organism: Neoceratodus forsteri (assembly GCA_016271365.2). Taxonomy (NCBI): domain Eukaryota; kingdom Metazoa; phylum Chordata; order Ceratodontiformes; family Ceratodontidae; genus Neoceratodus; species Neoceratodus forsteri. The sequence goes on from CM028130.1 coordinate 189,439,214, forward strand.
ACTAGTTGAATATTGGCACTACTCTTAACATGTTTCCAGGTGTCGGCATGCTGGATGTGGACAGTGCAAGGTTGAAGATGAAGGTGAGGGGTTTGAGATAGCTGGGGAGATGAATCTAAGAAATATGGGAAAAAGACCATTGCTGCTGGGGCTGCCCTCGTTGGGGAGGCTTTTCAGAAGCTTGATAGTATCCCTGTTGTAGATGGCCCTAAAGTAGAAGGGAAGGGGAGGAGTCCCAGATGGGAGAGGACTCTATATGTCCACCGGAGAGGAGGGCTTGGGCTACCCACCAGAACTAGGTGAGTGATGAGTTGGAAGTTTACTGAGGTAGACAGTGAGGTCAGTAAATTTCAAATTAAAAGCTTGAGCTACCTCGAAGGGATTAATCAAAGGGTCAGAATGGGGAGCTGAGTTGAATAACGGAGCTATGTGTGCATTAATTGAGCAGGGAGCCAATAGAAGCCCCGAAGCATCGGGGCTTGCTAAGGTTGTCACTTTGCAGGTTGCGGTAGTATTTGTGCTTGAGAGACTTGGTGGTTTGCTTGCAGATGAAATGCAGGTGCATGTAGTCATTCCAAAGGGGAGTGGAGGGATATTTTATAGTCCACCTTTCCTATCTCTCTCTTTCCTTAGATACAGTAGTTCCTTGAGATCCAGTGGGTGCAGCCACCTCTCACTCTGTGGGTGGTGAGCAGGAAGTAACTGTCCTAGATCTGAAGGAGGGTAGCAGTGAGAAAGTTGACCACAGATGACACATCTATGAGGAAGTACAGAGCTGGCCAGATCCTAGCGCAGATGTTCTCCAGGAGGCTGGAGGTGTCTGGGCAGTTGAAGTTTCTGAAGGACAGGTATTTGGTGAGGGGAGTTTGGGCTTGGTGGCCCAGATAATATTAGTGATCACTGATGGAGTCCAACAAGGTCCCCATCTGGAGAACCTTGTCCTCTCTTTTGGTAGCCACCCAATTTAGCAAGGAGTGGCTTTGCATGCAGGTGTTGTCTCTGGTGGGGATGGAGATGGTTTGCACTAGATTACGCAGTTTTAGAAGGTTGGCATAGTCAAGTTTATGGGCACCTAACCAGTTAAAGTTGAAGTACCTGAGTATGTTAAACCTGAGTGGGGAGAGTTGTCCCAAACCAGCAAGGAGGTTAGATAAATCTGGAATGCCCCCTGCTGGGGGTTGTAACAGCATCCCAGATGACATTTTTTAAGGAACCCTGGGTTAGTTCAGCAATGAGCCACTTACAGGGGGATGCGGGTCGGAGCTACAGACTATGGTAGCTGAGATAGGTTCCCTAACGTACAGTGCCACACCACCACCCTTCCTTTTATGGGTTGATCTAGGCATAGCATGGTGTAGCTCAGCAGGTTGTATATGGCATTGAGGATAAGTGGTTTCAGCCAGGTTTCTGTGAGGCCTAGGACATGGGGCCTATTAAGGGAAACACAAGCTTCAAGATCAGAGAATTTGGACAGGAGTTTATATATGTTTAGATGTGCAAGTTTTATCCCAGAGGAGATAGCCCAGTTTATGTTAGAGTGGTCGTCAGGAATATTTGTGGGGCCGGGGTTGCTTTCGATGTCACTGGTGAGTAGCAGTAATGAAAAAATGGTGTAGTATAGTGTTATCCAACTCTTTTACCTCCAATTCTAGGCTGAGCTGTTCTGCTTCTCTGGTTCACTGCCTGTGGGCAGCAAATGTCATGATGCAGGCCCTCAAGGAAACCTTAAAGGCTTTCCATAATGTGTGATTTGCCACGTCACCCTTATTAACAGTCCAATACTGTCAGACTTCTTCTTTAAGCTAAGGTATGAAGGAGAGATCCTCTAACAGGAGGGGGTCTAGCCTCAAAGACCTGTATGTTTCTATTGATGAATCCCATATCAATCCAATTTCTAAAGGAGTGTGGTCTAAAATTACAGTTGGGTGAATGAAGGCCTCAATAACCTGAAAGTTTAGAGAGTGTGATAACAGCCAAAGATCTATCCTGCTTGCTGTACCATAGATCGCTGAAAGGCAGGTATAGTCTTGGACCCTAGGATATTGAGCCTGCCATGCATCAATCATTTGGTGAGTTGACATAAGGCTCTCTAACACTCTAAGGGCTTTGATGTGGGGCTCGGACTTTCCAGCACTTCTATCTAAAGCAGTATAAGCATTAAGTTAAAATCTCTCCTAACCATATAGGCATGCGGCGTTATTAAGAGCCAAAATGTTCTGACATAACAGATGAAAAAGGCTGGGTCATCACAGTTCAGGCCATAAATGTTAACTAATAGTAACAGACCCTGTGTGTATCTACTATTCCCATAACCCACCTCCCTCTTTATCTCTCTTAACATGCATAAAACACCAGCCTACGGATTTATGAATAAGTATAGACACCCATGTTTCTTGAAGGGGCTACCTGACTTGGTACTGTGTACCTATATTATGACTACTGTGATCTACCTATTATCAAGCGTGTACCACCAGTGAATGCCTGTAACACTGGTTGTTTTTAATCTAAGCATTATGTACTGTACTGTTTTATTTGCTGTGATGTATTACTTTCTGATCGGTGCCTTTGTGAATGAGTCTTTGACTCAAAGGTCTGTAAACCGATGATCTAATAAATAAAAGGTAAATAAATAAATACACTATCGCGTTTCTTCTCCCAATCACAACTAAGTTTGGCAGGCCTCAGCTCAGTTAATTTGGTCTCAGTAAAAAGCAATATGAGGCTTGAGGGTTTTGGAGAGGAGACCAGGACGTTTTTCTCTTCATAGGCAAGTTTAACCCCTTTAAAGTCCAACTAATACAACATAAGTCCATAATTCAAAAACCTAGACGCAGCAGAACATATTTTTATACCATATAATACCTCCTGAGCTAACCCCACAGCACACTGACTGTTCCACCCTCCCACCCAGCAGTGATACTAGAGTCAGGAGACAAAAGCACAAAGAAGCATATAGACAGATTAGTGGCAATGCATTCAAAAACAGAACCAACCCATAACAATATAACAACATTTTCCTCCCTTCTCTCCAAATGATGAGAGGCTTATGTAAGACACTGGAATATATAGTTGCAAGGTATCCACAAACCATGCCAAGTGAGGCCACCACATCTGATCATAAAGTGAAACTACCCCTAATACTGGTTAATATCAACTGTCATTCACTCTAACAGAGAACTGATTACCCAGACATAGTAGTGAGAGAAATGGTCATCCAACAGATCTCTTTGCTGATCCATATAGACGTTCCATGGGGAAACATACAAGAGGAGATCCATGTGACAGATAGAGTCCCTAGTCCATATGCTCCACCAGGAGTGTATGGGGAGATGTCAGACATCTCATTATGAGAGGTAGCAGAGCTTCAGTACCCCTGGATCCTCCTCACAACCAAAATGTCCCCAAGGTTTGTATTAAATAAAACAAGTAAGCACAGGAAAGGGTAACCAAGGGGTGCCTCCAGCCTGAGAACAGTGAACATCAGAAAATGGGGACCCTGAGGGCAGCCTCTTAAACTTTCCTGAACCCTGTAGCTGATAGAAGCCTTGAGACCCCTTTATGCTCCCAGTGAGTCATTGTGCGAGGCCTTGGGGGAACATGCAATGGGGGGGGCTAAGCATGCAAAATGCACAGTGTAAGGACTGATCAGCTTTTAATTCCTCCTCTCTCGCCCTCCCACTCATATGTAAGTATTGAGCCTCACCCATGCATCCCAATAAAACCTTCTGCATATTAGATTTATAAGACAGTTGAAACTCCAGCAAAGGTGAAAAACCTGAATCACCAACAGACCAGCAATAACTGCTGCCATTATTTCTCACCTGCATAATGACTGAAGCATTGATGTAAACAACCATATGAGGCTGCAACACACAGTTGAAACATATAAACAGTGTCTGAAGCTAGTTTAAGGGTAAGAGGCACAGTAAAAGCAAAACCCACAGATCTGATAAATGAGTGCACATACACTGTGCACACACTGCATTGAAAAGCTTAAAACAGTCATATCCCCAACCTCACCCCCTTTACCCCCACCCCTAGCCATGCCACTTTAAATAGTTAGAGATTACTTAATTGGCGTGAAGTCTGAATTGGTCTAACTTGTCTCCTCTCAGATGGCATATGCATGAGGGGAAGGCTGTGGGACTAGAAGAACAGCACAGAGGGGCAGATGATAGTCACATGTTCACCAAGGGAGAACAAGCCAGCTTAAAGCTCACCCAGAAGATCTGGCATATAGTGACCCAGCCTATGAGAAGCAACATTTGGCCCAGTCATTTTGGTAAGTCCCTGTCTTTTTCTCTGTGTTGGCTATGCAACTGGAAGATAGCTTGGTGTGTGAATCAACATCAGCCCATGATTAGGGGGGGTGATCCTGCAGCTGTTCATCCACTTTTATCAGTGCAGGCTGCCTGGTGGGGAAAACTGGATCATCAAGAAGAGAGTGCGATAATGGCATAAAACTGTTCCTCTTAAGTTTCACTGGGGCTGACGCCGATGAAGAAGAGGAGTCCTTGCTACAGCTCCGACAACTGGAGTGAAACCAAGGAGATTGGTCCTTTCCTCTCCCACCCCTGAATTTTCTGCTTATTCATTCTGTGTTGTTTAGAGGGGTAGGAGCCAAGGATCATCTTCATTTGGGGTGGTGGTAATGGAGGGCCCAGAAACCTAGGTGGAGGAGGTGTACCACTACTGGGTGGTGAGGTGTCCATGCCTGTGGAGGCTACTCTGGTCTGGTCTTTACAAGAAAGAGATCAGTACTTCTCCCAGTTGAGCTGCAGAGCCGGCTTGGCCAGGAAAGATTAAGCGGCTTCAGGAGAGTTGAAGGAGATTGAGACCCCATTGAAGTTGATCTGTAGGTTAGCAGGATAGTGCAGGCCTAGATCTGCACAGACTCAGTGGACCATCATGAAGGCCCATATCCTCTCTTGGACAGCATCAGGCAAGTCAGCAAAAATCTGAATTCTGCGGCCCTGCCAATGGAGATTTTTCTATTTTTGGGCTGCCTGCATGATCTCCTCCCTCACCGTATAGTGCAGGAATTGGACAAGGATCAGGCAAGAACAACCCCTGCTGGCAGCTTCAGCACTAGGGAGCAATTGGCCTGGTCTATTTCGAGAGGGCAGGGCTACCAATGGCTGAGCAGGTCAGGCAGCATAGCCTCGAGGAATCTAATAGCATTCTTGCCCTCACAGTCATCTGGGAAGCTGACAAATCTAAGGTTTTTCCATCAGCTCCTATTTTACAAATCCTGGACTCTGTCCCACAATAGCCTGATCATTCCATCCTGCCCCTTGTTATAGGCCACAAGATGGTCCATTCTAACCTCAGTGTCGATGACTCTCTGCTCCCATATGTTCAGGCACAGTGAGAGGTCTGTGATATCAGCTGTAGTTCTTTTCGATGCCACCTCTAGTTTGTCCATTTGAGTCAAGAGTTTCTCAAGCATCGTTTTAATTTCATGCAGGCTAGTGTCCGTCTGAGGATAGTTGGAGGTCACCATGCTGAGGGAGGATTTCCCACGTCCAGGGAGGCAGACAACACCCAGACCTCTAGGTGTAAAGCTGTGCCCAATTATTGCAGCTATCTGGACTGGGAATAAAACTGCCTGATCTGGAGGTAAGTGCTAAACAGAAGGATGACAGAATGACAGATGGTCCAGTCAGTACTGCTACAGATGCTGTTGGATTACTGCAGGGGTGGTACAGAGCTAGGGAATGAGGATGCCATTTTGTTTTGTGCCAAGCCATGCCCCTATCCTATTATGGATTTTGATGTCCTCTGCAAATAGGCATACCTTCCCTTCCAGTTCTTCTGTAATTCACTTCTGAAGACATTGAAGAAGACCGGTCCTCGTACTGAGGCCTGTAGCACCCCACTGGTCACTCTCCCATCATTAGTTTAGTTTAGTTTAGTTTAGTCTGATAACTGAGTAAAGTACAGTACACTGGTGCCAAAAGAACCTTTTTCAGCTATGACCCATGTACCATATGTACAATACATTTACTTACAACAAAAATACAATTTCAATCAATCAATCAATCAATCAATCAGTCAAAGTCTTTATTTAACCAGGCGATCACCGTTGAGCAGGCTCATTTTCGAGGTGGACCTGGGTTTGTCAACAAGGAACAAGGGACAATATACATGGGATGCAACACACAAGAAAATAATAATAAAAATAAAGTGAGATATGATAATACAGTATATACAAAGTATCAGCAGGTAGCTTTGACAGTTGTATATGTCTGGAACAGAAGATACAACTAGTTTTGGATATGACACAATTTTTCATATAAGTAAAGAAATATATATATCAGGTGCACTGAACATAAATAAAACCTAATATAAAAAGATATATAGTGATACGGTATGAAGAATTTAGAGCTGGAACCAGGGTCAAAGGAATGTGGAAGGGGCAGATATGGGGCTAGAAAAAGGGGAGAGGGAAGAGTCGATTATAGATGTGATCAGTCGTTTAACAGTAGTAATTAGAGTGTGCTTGGACTTATAGGAGTCACTATTTAGGGTAGACAGGCACAGAACTGCTTATTATGATGTAGATATAGAGATTTAAAAGCTGCTAGGCTGATGGGGTGAGTTAATTTCAAAGTTTTTGCAGCTTGTTCCACAGTTGAGGGCACAAAGCTGATGGCTGCTCTGCCAATGAGAGATGTTGCTTTGTAAATATAAAGGTAGATATATGAGGTGCTTCTAGGCATACCTCCCAGAGTGCAAAAGGTAAACAGACAGAGATATACTAGTGCAGTTTATTTGAGATAGCTTTGTATGTCCAAACTGCATAATTTTTGCCATCTGTAAGCAAGGGATGACCATCCCACTGCCATGTACAATGCACAGTGGTGGGTTGAGTAAGGAAGACCTGTGATAAATCTTATGGCTTTGTGATAAAGCGTATTGAGTTTGGCTAGGGTGCCTGCAGGCCCCTGACTATATAGAAAATCTGCATAATCCAATAGGGAAAGAAAGGTAGTTTGAACCAGTTTCAGTTTAGCGTCTCTTGTGAGGAGATTATTAATCCTAAAGAACAGACCAAGTCTTTGTCTAAGTTTCTTTGCCAGTTCTTCTAAGTGATCTGTGAAAGTAAGTCTATGGTCTAACCAGACCCCCAGGTACCTGAACTTTGGTACGTAGTACAGCCACTCACCTAGAATGGTAGTGATCTGCGGGAGTGTCCCAGCAATTGCAGGATTTATTGCATTGTGAAGGGGCGAGAGGAACATTGCTTGTTTTTTTTTGCATTTAAGAGCAGTTTCTGGTTTATAAGCTGATGTTGCAGCAGATTAAATTAATTTTGAAGGGCTTTACAGGCTGCATCGGGGTGGGGCTACTAGCATAGAGTACCGTATCATCCGCTGAATAGGTGTATTTGTGCTTCTTTGATGGGGCATCTACATTGTTAATATAAATGGTGAAGAGCAAGGGACCAAGAATGGAGCCTTTCGGTACACCCCTCAATAGGGGTTTTGGTGGAGAAACTTCCCCTTCTGCCTTCACTTGTTGAAGTCGTCCCAAGAGGTAGTTGGAGAACCATGGGGATAGGGAATCCAAACCAATGTTCCAGAGGGATGACAGAAGTAGTTTGTGATCAACGTATCGAAAGCCTGCTTTAGGTCCAAGAAACTGTGCAAAGTGTTTTGTCTAATCTGCTTGCAGTCATTTGTCACCTTGGCTAGGCAGATTGTACTGTGCTGTGCTTAAACTGGATTGTAACTGGTTGAGCAATTTTTCTGATTCCAGAACTTCTAGCTGGGAGTTCACTATTTTCTCCAGCATCTTTGACAGGATTGGAAGTAGGAGATTGGCCTGTAGTTATTGAGGTCACTAGGATCTCTGACTTAAACAAAGGGACCACAAGAGCATTTTCCAAATGGGCAATAGGTCACCCTGGGACAAGGATAAGTTGAAGAGATGAGTAATTGGGACTGAGAAGACATGGTAGCCGACCTTTAGAAGTACAGGTCAATGAGGTCGGCCCCAGCACTTTTCCTAGTGTGCAACTGAAGGAGAAGATCTCAACTTCTTCAGGGAGGTAGGCTGCAGAGAGATGGATGGACTGGGGTGGGTTTTTCTTGTGTATCCAAACCAAGTTGTTGGTGGAGGATATTTGTGGAGAGGAGTCAAAGGCTAGCCTTGCAGTGGCAAAATGATTATTGAGAACGTTGAGGATAGGTGGTCTGTCAGAGATGACAGTATTGTCGATCAATAATTTAGTAGGTAGGGAATTAACAGAGTTGTGACCTTCAATGCCTCTGACCAGCCTCCAGAATTTGGAGGCATTTCTTGAGGAGCTCTCCAGCTGAGAGCGGTAGAAATTAGCTTTGGCTTCTCTGACCATATTGGTGCAGAGGTTCCTTGCCCTCCGGAAAGAATTCCAGTCATTTATTAAATTATTTTTCCTAGCAGTTTTCCAGAGTACATCCCTACTCCGCAAAGCATCTTTCAGGTTTTCAGTAAACCACCGACAGGATTTGTTTCTGGCACAAACTTTTTATGGAAACATACTTGTTGAGAGCCCTAGCACAATTTCTGAGAAAATATCATAAGCCGTAGTCAGGACTTGGCTCGATCAAAGTCCTGCCATCGCATGGAGTTTCTTAGCTCTGATATGTACCCATGGAGATCAAAGTTGCATGTGCACCTTTAAAGGAGAATTTTGGTGCAGTTGTGGATTTAAGAATGGATCTTATACATGTGATGAAGCAATGGTCACTAATATCAGAGAAAAAGATGCCAGCATGGGACAATTAATGGGGTTTGTTAACTAAAATGATATCCAAGAGAGTACTGTTATTAGGGTTGATCTTGCTAGGATGAGTAGATTCATTTATTAGCTGTGACAACCCAAGGGAATCAGAGAACATTTTAAGTGGGATGGATGCACTGAGAGCCAGTCTAGGTTGAAGTCCCTAGTATGATATACTCTGAAGATGCTGAACCCAGGATGTTTCCAGATGTTTTAACAACTGTAGTCCAGCTGATGGGGGTCTGTAGCATCCTATTATATATAATGAGACACCGGTAGCAATTTCAGTCTTTAATGACAAGCTTTCAAATTCTTTTGTGTCAGAGGATAAGTCAATTATGGAGGCAGAGAATTTATCCTTGATGTAAATAGCTACCCCACCACCTCTGGTTTGCCTGTCGGCTCTGAACAAAGAGTAGGAGGGGATGTAAACTTCGTTGTTACTGGTTGCCAGTCAGAGCCAGGACTCCATAATCACCAGAACATCTGGAGCAGTATGACATACCCAGGCCTGAACTTAAGTGATTTTTTTTAATTGGCTACATACATTAATATGCAAGAATCTAAGCCCCTTGAGGCTTTGTAGCTCTGCTGGGGATTCCATGGGTGCCAGAAGGCCTGGATTAAGCTCAATGTTTCCTGAGCATAGTAAAAGCAAGCACAAGCGTTTCCTGCAGAGTCCTACGAGAAGTGTGGGTGACTGAGTCTTCTTTCGGTTACGGTATTTGTCTGCGACAGTATAGGGAGTTCTGAGGCTAGTTCCCAATTTGCCTGATGCTGCAGACAATAATACCTTGACCGAGAGAGTCAATGGGAGGGGGGCAAATGCAGAAGGTGGTGTACCCTTGTGGGCAGGCTCTAGGAGAGTATGCCGGTGCAGGTGAAGGACCAAGAGTGTGCTACAGGAAGTTAGAGAACATACAAGTTCTTCTACTTGATAGGAAACGTCAGACAATGTCAATGTTTCCTGAGCATAGTAAAAGCAAGACAAGCGTTTCCTGCAGAGTCCTCACGAGAAGTGTGGGTGACTGAGTCTCTCTTTCGTTACGGTATTTGTCTGCGACAGTATAGGGAGTTCTGAGGCTAGTTCCCAATTTGCCTGATGCTGCAAACAATAATACCTTGACCGAGAGAGTCAATGGGAGTGGGGGGGCAAATGCAGAAGGTGGTGTACCCTTGTGGGCAGGCTCTAGGAGAGTATGCCGTGCAGGTGAAGGACCAAGAGTGTGCTACAGGAGTTAGAGCACATAAAGTTCTTCTACTTGATAGGAAACGTCAGACAATGTAAAAGAGAGCCGTTCTCCACTCTAGGAGTTATTTTTTGATTCATGTTTGGGTCCAACACATATAAGATGAGCAAAGACAAGCACTGAAGCAGGTAATATGCCCTCATTATGAGACTATCACCCAATGGGCACTACAAGTACTGGCAAGAGAAGGTATTCTCAATGGAGGAGAAGTTCTTAATCCCTGCAGAATACTACTATAGACAGTGCAGCCTGAAGCAGTAATCCTTAAGTACAGCTCCTTGTCAGGCTAAATAAGAAAAGAGTTCACCTGACTATAGAGTAGTACTAGGGGTAGAGAGGCTTTGAAGCAAATTTCTTAGCTACTACCTGGAGCAGACTAAGTACTAGAGATCACCTGACCTAAGTCAACTGCCTTAGCAAGACAGGATATGATAGTGAGCAATAAGCAAGCATAAAATATCAAAATGGGATACTGCAGCAAGACAGAATAAGATAAAGCTGCTAGCAGGCTTAGTTGCAAAAGGGATAGGAGGAATGGCAGTTGTTGACAGTAAGCAACCAATAAATGAAACATCAGATTGAGTGGGCGGAGACTGTGTGCATTGAAAGGAGGCCAGAGGGGAGGGGGATGGGATGAAAAATCCAGGAAGTTTGCAGAGCTAGCACTGAATCAGTGCACATACAGTTGGAAGAAACTGCAGCGGGGGATGGAAAGTTAATTTACACAGGCTGAGCAGAACAGGCTAAATTAAAATATATAAATTAGGAGCCGAGTACAGGGATGCAGGCTTACATTAAGCTGCACGTCTCAGGGGCTCTGGTCTCAGGCAAGTTAGACCAACCAATCAGGGAGCTCTACACAGGCATGGAGCGAATGGTGCTACCCCAAGAAGGTGCTGAAATTGAAAAGAGCAAATTGCAAGTGATGACCCGGTTCACTGTTCACACAGCCCAGAGAAACCATGGCAATTTTTCAAGCATCGTACCTTAGCAATAAAAAAATACAAAGGTCAATATACAAGACATTATTAAAAACAAGGACACATATTTAAGCCTTTTAAATATCCATACAAATCAGTACAAAATGAATCATTAGAGTGAATGTTGTTTATCACCACCCTCTGTCTCCTACCTGTTTACCAGTTTCTAACCCAATTCACCATTCTGGATCTCACCCCTAGGCTGCTCAGTTTCTTTATCACTCTCCTGTGTGGCACAGTGTAAAAGGCCTTGCTAATGTCCAGATAGGGCACATCCACTGCTCTCCTCTGATCTATTTCCTTCATCACCCAGTCAAAGAAATCAATCACATTCATCTGGCATGTCTTCCCTTTGAATCTATTCTGTCTGTGGTCTTGCAGCCCAATGTAGTCAAAATGCTATACCAAGCTTTCTTTTAACAGGATTTTCATCAGTTTTCCTGCCACTGAGGTGAGGCTGACTGGCTTTTAGTTACTGGCCTCCTCCTTGCTGTTACTGTTATGCAGGGTGACCACATCTGCTTTCCTACAGTCTTCAAAACCATACCTGTTTCCTGAGAGCTGTTAATAAAAGCCATCAGTGGGGCTTCTACCACCTCACTGAGTTCCTTTAGTGCAGTCCTTTAGTAGGGTTTCTGCTACATTGGGGACTGGGGTCCCACCTGGAGTGATGAAGGCCTATACAGAAGAGGATGGCCTGCATCCATTCAGAAGGAACCACGATCCTAAGTGAATTATTTAAATGCTACATTGGCAAGTATTTAAACTAGCCAATGATGGGGGTGAAAGGAACAAGGGAGACAGATTTTTTTATTTATTGGATACAATCGAATTACAATCCTTTGAGTCACAGACTCTTTTGCAAAGGCTCCACATCGGTTATAGGGGTGGAGGGTAAACAAATACAGAGAACACACAGTAAACAGGCAGAAATTCATAAAACAGTACTGCAAGTGCAATATCCACATCACAAGCTAACGTGAGTTTATAGGGAAAACCCTAAGGCAAGGAAATCTCCAAGGATACCTACTAGCACTAAAAACAGTATGGAAAAATGAAGAAGAATGGGGATGAAAGCAGAGGGGTAAGGAGAGTAGGCAAAAAGGAAAAAGGAGGCCGACAAGAAAGGTTTGGTAAAAATTTGGATGGCCATGTGTGCAAATGCTAGTAGTCTGGGAAATAAAATTCTGGACCTTGTGGCCATTATGGCAAGAGACTGCCTGGACATTGTCGCCATTCCTGAGTCATGAGTGCAATGATCACCATGACTGGGACATAGCCATAGCAGTCTATACTCTGCTCATGAAGGAGAGGGAGGGTAAGAAAGGGAGTGGTTTTTTACTCAAGGCTAGCATAAAAGCAGCAGAGACACAAGGAATACAGGGAGGGGCAGAGGCACTGTGGGTCACCCTAGAGACAGAGACTAGAACAGCTATTCACACTGGTATGATCTACAGCCATCCAGCTGGGTGTGTGTGGATATGGTACTGGTGGAAGCCATCCAAAAGATGGGGCTCAAGGAGGAGGTACTGCTGCTGGGGACTTCAATCTGCTAGATGTGGATTGGAGTATTCCAGCTGCAGCATCAACCAGGAGAAGGGACATCCTGGACTCCCTGCAGGGGGCATTCCTCAGGCAGCTAGTAAGAGAGCCCACTCTTGAGGGAGCAATATTGGACCTGGTACTCAGCAATGGGGACAGCATCATGGGGGGGTAACCACGTGGAGACCAGTGATCACCACATGGTGTGGTTCAATATAACTAGTGAGCCAGAATTAAGTCACACTAAGGTGAGGGTCCTAGACTTCAGGAATGCTGACTTTACAGAAATGGGGGATTGCCTCAGGGATGCCCTAGCAGGGTTGGACATGGGTGGAGTGGAAGAACAGTGGGAAAAACTCAAAGAACCACATGGAAGGCAACAAACCTGTGCATCAGGCAAGAAAGTGAAAACCAAGAGAAAAAAAGAGACCGCTATGGTTCTCAAAAGGGATGGCTGAGGAAGTAAGGGATAAAAAGTTAGCATTCAGGAGGTATAAAGAGATGCAGTGGGAAGAGGACAGGGAAGTGTAGAACAAGAAGCAGAAGGAGGCAGGGAAAGTAGTCAGGAGGGCAAAGACGCGAATGGAGGAAAACTTTGCCCAGGCAGTAGAGAAAGGAGAGAGAACATTTTAATTATTACTATCTTGGATTAAAACCTTTGAGTCATAGACTCATTTATAGAGGCTCCATGTCATGACAAGTAAGAGAACAGTGAGGTAATTATATTAACAGTTAAAAATATCAGTAGAGGATTAGACTTAAACAATCACGTACTCTGATAAGATAGAAAGGAGGCTTGTACAACTTGTAAAAGAGAGTAGTAATGAGTAGCCAGACCTATAAATGAGAGCAGGTCTACTGTCAAAGTGAAAAACACAATTTAGGCCACATTGAGTGTAACCATGATATATGAAGTTCTACTATTGGTATAACATGTTACAGGGTGCAGATTGTAAGAGGGACATAGGGTTCAACAGGTTGAGGTTGAAGGGAGGTGAGGCAGTGTGACGTTAGGGAGAGGGGAAGAGAATACAGAAAACGGAGAAGGGAGGATTGTGATGAGAGGGAGGGGTGGAAAACTGTAATGTGAAGGTGAAGAATATGGGTGAATTGAGAAAGTAAGGAGACTTAGAGCAGTAGGGCTAATTTACTCACTGGTTTAGAGGAGGCCAGAGAGGAAGTGTCATGATTAGAGTGAGAGAAGAGATGAAATTAAAGGAAGAATGGGGAGAGGAAGGAGCGAGAGAGGGGATAAGAAGAGATAGAAGGAGAGTCAGGCAGCACAGAGTGGGGGTCACAATTGCAGGCACTGGCTAAACTTAGTGTAGCTTGGAGCTTTGATTTGAATAGACCAAGTTTGGTTTCAGGAAGTAGTTCTTTGCTGAGAGATTGAGCCAGGCTGGAGCACTGTATTCAAGAGACCTTTGTCCTTGAGAGAGTCATCTGAAAGGAACTTTCAGGGTTTGTCCTTATTGCCCTAGTGCACCTGACTCATGAGATTGTTTGAGAGGTTCCTTACTCCAAGTGGTGTGAGACCGAGTACCAATTTTTGGTGAGTAGTCATGTCTGATACCAAAATGTGGCTACCTAGGTTCAGTCAGTTACTTTAGGTGTAGAGCTTGCAAGTGTGGATTTGGTGGTGCACACCCAACACTAGCCTGCAGGCTTTGTTGAGGTTGTATTAAGTCTATTTAGTGCTGTGGGGTTGCAGCACCATTACCCTGGCCGTAGTCAATGACTGACAACACATAGCTAGATACTGCTAATCTGAGGGCATCACTCATAAGGCAGAGCTTGTTTCTATAGAGTAGTCCCAGCTTAGGTTTGCTGTTTTGCAACTTGGTCAATATGACTGGAATAAGACAGGGCACTGTCTAGTGTAACACTCAGATACCTAAAGTGGTTTACCATCTCTGGGGAATTTTGGTTGTTGACTACTTGGACTTGGTAGTGCCTGTGTTTATTGTGGTGGGAGGCAAAAACCATGCTTTTTGTTTTTTTATAGTTTAGGAGTAGTTTTGAGTCAGAGAACCATATTTCAACCTTGGAGATGTTAGCTTGCATCTGGTGTTCCAGTTCAGCAGGGTCTGAGTGGCACGAGTAAAGCACAGCATCATCTGCATATAGCAACACTTGGTCACTGACAGCTAGGGGGAGCTGGTTAGTAAAAAGACTAAAGAGTAAGGGTCCAAGGATGGAACCTTGGAGCACACCCATAAGGACACACTGGTTACTAGAGTAAAGGTCACCAATTTTGACTTTTTGTACTCTACCTTGAAGGTAGCTATGGAACCAGGTCACTAAATCCGGGAAGAAACCTGTAGTGGATAATTGAGATAGGAGCAGCTCATGATTTAACAGTGTCAAATGCCTTGGTGAGGTCTATATATGTAGGCCCCACCAAGAGCACCGATCAAGAGTGCTATGGATGTACCCAGTATATTCCACAAGTGCAGTAGAGGTACTGTACTATGCTGTTTCTGGAAACCATGATGTTGCTGACATTGCAGCTGAAATTTATCAAGGTATTTGACTAGTTGGTCTGAAACAATTTGTTCCAGTGCCACCGATGGTGGGGGAGTATAGATATAGGGTAATGGTTTGTGTGACTAGTTCTATTACCAGACATATGTGCAGCTGTGAGTACCGCTGCCTTCCAGATTCAAGGGAACATCCCAGTTACAAGAGATAGATTTGGAATTTTGGTGAGGAGCTAGGATAACATCAAGTGTAAACTCTAATAGCTTGAGATCAAGCCCATCATTACTAGACCTTGATTTCCCAAGCACCTTTGTGATATATTTCTTGGCCACAGGTGGGGTGACTATTTTAAGGTACAAAAGAGATGGGGAACCTATTTGGGAAGAGAGGTATTTATAAGATTATTGTTATTTCTCAGTGGAAGGAGGAAATCAGGGGATATGACACCACTCAGGTCGGTGAATGCCTTATTAAGTTTTGGTGATAGTCCTTGGGTCCTGGGTGGGAATACCATTGACATTTATTAAGGAGGAGGTGTCTTAGGTTTGCCAGATAGGGTTTTGATTTTATCCCAGAAACGCCTGGCTGTCCCTCCATGAGATTGCCAGCTCACTTTTAAAGTGATGGCTTTTGCCTTCGGATTGCCCATGTACAGCTATTTTGGGCTTCTTATACGTTTGAATGTCTGTAGCTGATATGGAGTTTCTAGATTTGAACCATAGGTTGTCCCGTGTTTCATGAGGTTGAGTAGTTGTGAGGTGATCCAAGTGTTTTGAGAGCACCTAATCTTATGTGTAGTGAGGAGCATATATATATATATATATATATATATATATATATATATATATATATATATATATATATATATATATATACAATCACAGGATTCATTTAATTTGTGAATAAAGTTTTCTAGGGCTTCATCAACATCAGCCGTTTTGTTTAAGAAACTCCAGTCATGGTTGCTTAGGTGCTCTTTCAGTGTGTCCAGCTTCCCTTTTTTTAATACTCTAGTGATGGTTGTTTTGCTGGGACCTTAAGGGTCTTATTAGACCATATGATGAGGATCGGGAGTGGTCACTGAGGGAATCAGGAGCACTGTAAGATGACTAATTCTTTCAGGGCGAGCGGTTATGATTAGTAAATGAGGATACTTGTGCCAGTCTGGTAGTTTATTCAAGTAGGGTGCTCACTAACTGGGTAGCATGTATTGTGGTTAACGTATCTTTATAAGGTCCATTTTGAAAGAGATCCAGTTTATGTTAAATTCCCAACATAATGAATTTGGTGACAGGTGTACCCAGTAAGGTGGTCAGTATTAGCTTTGAAACCACTTACTTGTGCCTTGGGTTGGATGCAGGCAGATACAACAGTAAGTGTTTTCCATTTTTGCGAGTAGTATCTTAACAGGCAACAGTTGGGTGTTGCACTTGGTTGTAATGTGCAGCTGCATTTGTCCCAGGAGGTGTTCCTTCTGGTATATTACACAGCCACCACCCGTTTACCAATTCTGTCATGTCTGAAAATGTTGTACTCAGGTGGTTGTATGGCGGTGTCAGGGACTCTATGGGTTAGACAAGTCTCTGCTACAGAGAGGGTGTTAAGTTGGTGTTGGGTGACCACACTTGGACTGAGTTGAATTTTGCCTGCAGACTACAGATATTGATAGAGGCTATGGCTAATCCAGGAGGTGTCATTGATGGCCCAGTGAGTACGACATAGGTTCGGGTTTGGGGTGGACATTCTCTGACAGGAGGAGTAGTAGAAGGCAAGTCAGACTTAGTACCTGCCATTTAAATTGTGCCTTAACCTTCCTGTGGTTTCTAGTTGTGGGTATGTATTTTTCTTTAGTACAAGTAAAGACTAAATTGGTAATTGATGAAGGAGGGGTACCTTCTTTGACTCTTTACAGACTGTGCATCACTAATTGAGGTACATCACTAAAACTAGTACTCTTCTGGGAGAAGGTAGATTTTGGGCATGACTGGTAAGATGTAGTTAGGAGACATTGCTTTCTGGGATGAAAAACAGAATGAAATAAGGGTAAAGAATATGTGGGCATACTGTTAATATGCCCACATAGGAATAGGTGACTAACCAAGTACAGGTGATAATAGGGAGGTATACTAGAAAAGAGTGAGGGTATAGCCCAGATTGTACTGTGCAGACAGGCAGCAATGTGGTAGTGGCATTACTGCTGCCAGTGGGAAGTGATGAGAGCTAATATGAGCGGAGTAAGACTGGGATAATCCATCTTGGCCAAGATAAATAGGCAGTCTGTGTGGGGCAAGGTGGTTATGGGGTTTGCTGAGGTGCAGTATGGATCTGAATAAAGGATGATAAAGAGCAGGATTTAGGATTGGCCTGACAGGCAAGATCTGTGCAGAATATTACAGTGTGGGAGGCAGTACACTCAGACTGTGCTAAGGAAGTTTTGCAGATTTAAGAAGGTGCCTTTACATGAGGAGTGTCTGTAGCATGCACCAATTGATTTGGAGGAGCACTTGTGGACATCGGCCTGTGGGGGAGGAAGTGTATTTAATAGAGGTCGGGGCCAGGGAGCATGGGTGGGACGAAAATACTCAGTCCTGAAAACAGATTTAAATAAAATAGCAGAGAAAGCAAGGTGCCAGATGCGCTGAAATTCAAAGAATAGCTTGCTGTCCAATCAGGTCAGAGCAGGAAGAATAGCCAGTCAGTGAGGTGCCAGAGTCTGTCGGCAACCTCCAATCAGCAAGGCTGCTTCATAGTCTTCTCTTCCCTGAGTCAGTAGCTTCCTGTACCTGTTTCTCTGGTGGGTCTGTTGTTTTCAGGTGAGCGCCAGCTCAGAGGGAGCACCATGCCACTGAAGCAGCAAGATGCCCTGGTCAAGGGCAGGACCCTGTTTCTCGGCAGGTCTGTTGTTTTCAGGTGAGCAGTTGGCTCAGAGGAGTGCCATGCCACTGAAGCAACAAGATGCCCTTGTCAAGGGCAGGACCCTGTTTCTCGGGGGGTCTGTTGTTTTCAGGTGAGCGGCTGGCTCAGTTGAACACCATGCCACTGAAGCAGCAAGATGCCCTAGTCAAGGGCAGGACCTAAAGGGAGAGAAAGAAGCAATGAGCCAAAGTATAGTGTAGAGAAATTGCTGAGAAAGGCTGCAGTGTAATCGTGTGCCAAGGGTTTCAACAAAAGAACAGGGAGGGAGGGAGAAAGTAGAAGGGTGGGGGAAGTTACTGTAAGATTGCTCAAATGGGCTGGGGGCTCTGGTGCCAAGGATTCCATGCCAGAACAAAAGGAAATGCCTTAAATACTCACAGAATGGGAACACGGCCGTAGAGGGGAGGATGGACTATGGATTCAGGGAGATAGAAAATTAAATTCAATGTACTTTATTGGTATTTTAACAATACATTGAGAGTACACAGCTCAGGTCACTGAAAGGTTAATACATAAGAAAAGAAAAGAAAGAAAACAAAAAGACACAAACAACACCAAAACAGACAATTCCCTTCCCCCCCCAAGTCTGCGCTCAAATAGAAGTATGGCTAATTATTCTGTAAAATATATCCGGCACAATGAAACACAGAGAATAGCCATATTCCGCCAGATCAATACAGGATACTAGAGTCTCACTAGCATCAGCAGGGACAAAAGTGGCTCCCAAATCTTTTTAAACTTATGATACGAGTACCGGAGATTAGCTATGTGTCTCTACCTGGATTGCCAATAAGATTTCGCAATACCATTCAACAATAGTAGGAAGGGGCTCCTTCCAATGCCGTAGCCTGACTAATTTTGCGTCGCTTTGAGATTAAGATTAGATTGTGCCATTTGTCGGGGTCCCAGGAGGAAATTGCCAGCAGACAACTACTGGGGTGAAAAGAGGATCCAATCCCAGAATGGGGTCCAGGACCCACTGTATCACTCTCCAAAACTTCTGGATGTGTGGACACAACCACAACATATGATGCAGCAACCCAGAAACCTGACAGCCTCGAGGACACAAAGGAGAGAAGTATAACCCATATTATACAATTTATCTGGAGTATAGTAGATATTATGTAAAATGTTAAACTGAATTAATCGGAGTTTGTCCTGTTTGATATTCTTATAGATCCCACCCCATACCTTCACCCAGTAATACAGGCAGAGAACAATTTGTGTGCCTAATAATAACATACCCCTTAGGAAAGATGTATCTAAGCCTTGAAGGTGTTATAGATGTTAGAAACTGCTTCTCTTCAAAAAATTATGGGTCGGTCAGGTGTTTGGGGCAGGAGTGTCCACAAGCAAAGGAGGGGTAGTGATTCTACTGGCCAGGAATGTTCCGTTTAAACTGACTCTGGAAACATGGGATCCTGAGGGTAGGTACATAATAATACATGGGTCCCTGGAATCCTGTCCAGTCCTCCTGGGATCTATATATGGCCCAAATAGCGACTCCTCCCCAATTTTTTGTAAACTTGTTAAACATCATAGTAACGAACCCACCTAAACTTACAATATTGGGTGGAGATTGGAATTTAGTTCTCCAGACGGAGATTGACAGGTCTGATCGAACGCGGCGAGGTCTATCTCCAGCGCAGAGAGCATTGAAAGAACATATATGCAGTGCTGCACTAGCTGACGTGTGGAGAGTTCTTAACCCCTCCGAAAGACAATACACTTTTTTTTCTGCAGTACACAAAACACACTCTCGAATTGATTATTTACTCATAAGCTCCTATACAATCCCAGGGGTCACGTGAAGCAGGAATCACAGCTAGGGTTCTATCTGACCATGCTCCGTCGACATGGAACTCTGCTTAGGGCAGGGGAAACGCTCTCAGTGGCATTTGAATAACCAATTATTGAAAAAGATCTAGCCTCTTGAACATATTATGGAGCATATTGCCTTTTTCCCTAATTGCAACCTGGGGACTGTTGATAAGCACGACTTAATCTGGGCAGCTCTAAAATGCTCCCTAAGAGGTGAATTCATTAAAATGGCTTCTAATAGGCCAAGTATCAAAGGGTTCAGCTAGAAGGCTATTAACTATTATTAAAATATAGAATACAGCCTCCCGCACTCTCCCCAGCAGAGACATGGACCAGGTTATATCAATTGCAGGCCCAATATGCAGGTCTACAATCACAGAGGCTGAGCTATTGTTACACAGAACCAAGCTGCAATATCTGGACATGACAGAAAGCAAGCAGGCTGCTTGCGATGCGTATCCGTCAAGTAGAGCTTCGAATTTATCGCGAATTTATTCTAAGAAAGATTGCAAAGTCTGTACCGATCCCCAAGAAGTGGTGGAAATGTTTGGTTCCTTTTATCAAGACTTATATCAGTGGCCCCATCCTCGTTGCCCGCTGAGTCAGATATAAACTCTTATCTTAGATCTGTGAATCTGCCAAAGGTCTCAGTTGCTGACGCTGCCCTTTGAGTGCCCCAATTACTTTAGGGAAATACAGGAGGCCATCCAGCAGTTACCTTTGGGCAAGTCTCCCAGACCAGATGGACTGTCCAGTAACTTTTACAAAACCTGTCAAACTGCTATAGCACCTGTGTTAGAGAATCTCTTTAGTTATTGGTTTGATAAGGGATATCAGAGTCCAGTTTTTTAGAGGCTGTGATATCCTAATTTTAAAGCCTGGGAAGGATCCTCAAAATCTCAGCAGTTACCATCCTATTTCGTTATTAAATACTGATATAAAATTCTGGCCAAAGTAATGGCAATAGACTTACTAAAATTATAGATAATTTAATAAGACACAAGCAGGTTGGATTTATGGCTGGAAGGTCATCTCAAGACCATATGAAAGTTGCTGCATCTCATTGTATGGCTAGAGATTCCAATTTACCTATGGTGCTGATTTCACTTGATGCTGAAAAGCATTTGACAGAGTCTCCTGGGACTTTCTTGTTGCCACCTTAACATCTTTTGGTTTTCTGGGAGATTTTGTCAAATGGATTAAAGTATTATATTCCTGTCCCTCGGCCAGAGTAAAACGTAATGGCTTGTTATCTTCCTCGTTCAAATTAGCTTGGGGCACTAGGCAGGGGTGTCCTCTCTCCCCGCTACTATTCAACATATACCTAGAGCTCTTGCTTCTTAGGCTATGGCGGGTAATGTTAATATTACAGGAATTCAAGTGGGAGGAGTTAGGTACGCATTCTCGGTTTATGCAGATGATATCTTATTACATTTAGAGAGCCCAAGTACCTCAATTCCTGCTGTCCTAGAGGAAACTGAAGAGTACTCTAAAGTATCCAATTATAAACTTAACCGAGAGAAAACAATGGTGATTCCCCTGAATCACAGAGTCAATAAAGCGGAATTAGCCCTCCTAGGCCTTACCTGGGAAACAAAGTCCATAGTTTACTTAGGAATCAAGATCTTTAGGGATTCCGGAACTATATTGAGAAACAATATAGATAATCTCATTAAAATAATAACCAAGGACCTTGAGAGGTGGCGGCTACTTCCTATATCGTTATGGGGTAGACTAAGTATAATTAAAATGAATCTATTGCCTAGGATATTATATCCCTTAGGAATGTTGGGTATGTACCTCCCCAAAGTATGGTTTTCTAGGTTGCGAGGTATGCTAAGCTCCTTTTTGTGGAACAAAGAATGTCCATGAGCCTTATTTCAAATTGACAGCACCCAAATTGAGGGGGACCTTGCAGCCCCTCTTTCTTTTATACTATATTGCACAACATTTGAGTAAGCTGTTCTCACTGGCAGAAAGAAGTAGATCATACAGCATACCTCCTTTAGGTTACCCATCGAAACACCTGGCATTTCGTGAGAAATGCCCTGCATGCCCTCGCTATATGTCTCTCCATCCCATATCCCCAAGTCTCTCAGAAATAATCCTATGGGTTGGTCGATGAAAGCCTCTCATCAGGCCCAAATATACTTTGCAGTTAAATGGTGTCAGTCTTCTGACCAACCAATTGTTGATAACCCACATTTCAAAATTGGCGGTGTACCAATACCCCGTGCTTTTTGGCCCTGGTTGAGTCAATGTAAAGTCTCAGAGATGTGGAGGGGTGGAAAAGTGATTTCCCTGGCTCAATTACATGACTCTGCTAGTGCTGTAAGTAATGAATCTTTTAAACACCTCCAAGTCAGCAAAGCCCTAACCTCGTTTTCCCAGCTCTCCCCATTAATAGATATACTCCTGCAGGTTGCTTCCCAACCGCATAAAGTGTCAAATTTATATAAAATTCTTCAGGATTGGGACCATAGATTACCCTCGGGAATTTGCCTTTATTGGGTAAGGGAATTAGGTCTCCCTGAAGTTGTTAATGTGTGGAGGAAACTTTGGATATCAATGTATAAATTCATTAAACAAGACAGACTAAGATTAGTCCATTACAATATTATGCATACTATGTATATGACACCAGCTAAGCTCTTTAGATATGGATCCTTGCACACATCAACATGCAACAGGTGTAAGGAGGACACTGGTCACTTTATCATATGTTATGGCGTGCCCACATATAAAGACATTTTGGCAATCTATTAACAATTTTGGACCCTATCCTTGGCTTGAGGGATTTATTTACTCAAGTTTGTCTTATAAATTATTTTCCAATTGATACTCCAAAAGTAGGAAAGCGCATATGACTCTTGTCACAGCAACTGCTAAGTTAACAATAATGATGCACTGGACGGATGAAAAGCCACCACAATCTTGGAATGGTTTAGGAGTGTGTCTTGCATTACAATTGGAAAGACATATTGCACTTGTACGAAACAGAGGCAAAACTTTACTTCATTATGGGGAAGCTTAGAGGCCATCCTGACGATATGGAAATCCTAATGAAAATGGACTTCAGTATATCTGTAACTCAAATGGTAGTAACGGTGTGTAGTCTGGGGGGGTAGTGGAAGATGGGTTTTTTTTTTTCTTCTGTGTTAAAAAGTCTGCGCCTGATGTTCTCAGTTGTACGAGATTGCTTGATGTTGTTTACTTGGTGCTGAAATGTTAATAAAGCCTTTAAATAAAAAAAAAAAAAAAGAAACTGCATGAGGTTGCCCTGCATCTTGGAGGGTCTTGAAGAGACCATCCGCTGATTGTGTCATCCATTCTTGATTACCCTTAAATGCAAGTATAGCCACTTTAATTTGCAAATATTAAAAATTCCTGGGGTCTTAGTTGAAAGTGACTCTGCAATGCCTGAAAAGAAGCTAAATCTGTACCCTGGAGAAAATCTTCCAGTTTACAATGCTTGAGTTGTGGAAAAAAGGGGGTGGAATAGGACAACCAATCTGAAAGTGCCAATTATTAAAAGTGGTTGGGCCTGAGAAGTATACCAGTTTTCTGAAAAATGCACTTGCATTTGCTGGAAGGCTTTAAGTGACCAAGCTATTGGGATGTTTTAAGCAGACTGGGAAGGCGGAGGGTTTAGAGAATACCAGTATACAATAAATTTGCCACACTACGAGCTAACTTGTGTTCAATATCAAGCCAGACTGGCACATATGAATACTCCTCATGTGCCTCATCATTTATCCAATAAGCTATCTTACTTAAGTGCTGGGCCCCATAATACAAGAAAAGAGATGGGAGGGCGAGGCCTCCCTTAAGTTTTGGTGCAGTTAGTTTAAAGTATGCCCTTCTCACTGCCTTACCCCTCCATAGGAATTTGCTAAACACTCTTTGTAGTTGCAAGAACCAAGACTTGGGCAGGACGATGCCCATCATGCCCAACGGATATAACAGTCACGGTAAAACATTCATTTTAAGAATATTTATCCGACCCCAAAGCGACAGTAGGAGGGCACTCCATCTCTCCAGATCAGACTGCACCAAACGTACTAGACTGGTCAGATTAAGGTTAATCATCAAGGGAATACTCTTGGCAATTTTGATCCCCAGGTATGTAAGAGCCTTTGGCTCCCATGACAGTCCCAAGGAGGTGCATATACCTCTGGTGCAGAGGTGGTTTAATGGGAAAACCTTTGTTTTGGAGAGATTCAATTTATAAGAGGATACCACCGAGAATCTATTTAACTCCTCCAGCAAAGCTGGTATCGAATTCTCAGGGTCCTCAACCGTGCAGTAGAAGATTGTCAGCATAAGCTGAGATCACATATCTCTCCCCTTGAATTGGAATACCCTTCAATAAGGGAGAAGATGCCAGTTTATGTATCAGGGGCTCCAAATAACAATTAAAAAGAAGTGAAGAAAGCGGGCAGCCTTGACGGGTGCCCCCTTTCAAGAATAAATGGGTCAGACAAACAACCATTACACCATACTCTAGCCCTTGGGGAAGAGTATAGCACTTTAACCCATTGTACAAAACCATCAGGCACTCCAAATTGCCGGAGGGACGCAAACAGGAAATGTCAGGAAACCCGGTCGAAGGCTTTTTCTGTATCTAGGGATACCAAGGCCGCAGGGGACTCGTCATCCCTCGATGCTGCCATTAAATACATTAGCTTCCTCGTATGATCTGCTGAGGCACGCCCTTGCATAAAACTGACTTGTTCTATACCAATAATCCCTCCAATTACTGGAGCTAACCGGTTATCCAGAATTTTAGCCAGAATCTTAACATCCGAATTAAGAAGTATATCAGAAGGTAGCTTCCAGGACATAGCAAGTCCTTGTCCGGCTTTGGAATCAAGGTAATCCATGTCATCAAAAACAAGGATCCTTTATTCCTTTTGAAACCAAAATTAAAACATCCTCAAAAGGGCGGCCATCTGAGGAAGGCAACTCAAAAGTTATTGGGCAGCCCATCCGCCCAGGAGCTTTATCCAGCAGCAACTGCCTAATTGCCTGCTCTACTTCAGTTAAAGTAATTGGAGCCCCTAGATTCTCCGCAACTTGAGGGGGCAGTGTAGGAAGGCCAATTGAACACAAGTATTCTGTGCTCTCCTGATCTGTCACGCCTATCAAGTCAGCTGAGGAATAAAGGGTCTCATAATACCTACCAAAGACATCAGCAATGTCTTGGGTTGGGAGACAATGTCATCACTTACAGGGGACCTCAGCCCAGGAATGAATTTGGACATTTCAGTCTGCCTCAATCTTAACACAAGGAGTTTCCCTGCCTTCTCCTCTGCCTCTAAGTACTTAAGTTTGGTATGATGAATGGCCAGTTCCGCTTTTTACGCCATTAAATCATAGTAATTTGACAGCAGTTGCTGGAGCCTTGCCCATTCCTGCATAGGAGATACATGACTTAATCGGCCTTCCAGCTGCTGAATTTTCTTATTAATAGATCCAGAGCATATCCTGTCTCCGGGCAGGTAGCTGATATATACAAATCCTCCCCTGTGATAGCACATTTGAGGGCGGCCCATACCGAATCGACCTTTCACTGTCCCTAGATTAATATTGATAAAATTAACAATAAAATCCTGAATGTGTTTCAGTGTTTTGGTACATTTAGGTAGCCAAGTATTGAGGCACCATTATTCCCTCCCTGAACTTTGGACCCAACATATAGGTTACCCCCACGGAGAGTGATCTGACAGTACCTCGGAAAGATAGATGCATCTATCACTCCCGGAAGGCCAAAGGAACTCACTAACCAAAAGTCAATGCGGGAAAGAGTGGCATGTGGTGGGGAATAATAGGTATACTGCTGCTCCAAGGGATTAAGGGTCCGCTACACATCAACAACACCTACCCCCAGAAATAAGTTCACCAAGGGCCCTCTGTGCGGCGATAGCCCCACTCTTTTGCTGTCTGAGCAATCAATCTCTGAGTGAGGGACCAGGTTCCAGTCTCCACTGAGGACTGTCAAAAGGGGGGATCGAGACTAACAAGGATATTAACCAGGTAAAAACAGAGGAGAGTCTATGTTAGGCCATCTTTTTGCCAACATTACTGGACAGAACTCTAGCCTACCCTGTACTATGATATAACGCCTTCCGGTACCACCATTCCCTGCTCTTAACAAAAGGCACAGTTTTAGCAATCAGTATGATGGTACCATTGCGTTTGGTAGAGTTACCAGCGCCAAAACCTGACCCACCCAATTTCTTTTAAATAGGGAAATATTATCCCTCAATAGGTGTGTCTCCTGCAAACAGGCAATCCCCATATGGAGCTGGGAAGTTGTTTTAAAATCATAATCCGTTTCTTTTTACTTGGGCCCCTTTAATGTTCCAACTAATAAAATTATAAGAACCATTCATTCTTTAATCATAATCCATGAAAAGAAGGGGAGGGAGAAGAAAACATTGGGACCACTGCAAGGTACTTCATATTGTCCTCTGATGCATGTGATTAAAGGAATCCCCCACGATGATCACAGACTTAACCCAACCCCAGAACCCCACAACAAAGTGTTCTTTGAATTGGAACAGAAGAGAAGACCCACCCCCCCAAAAAAAACCCTGCTCCCCGAAAACTCCGCCCCCCTTCCCCTCCTTACCCCAAAACACACCATACAACATTTTAAACTTCAATACAACTATTTACAATCCTTCCTTACCCGGTTCTAATAACCGACCTCCAACAATATTTAAAGGCACGTGAACATCCCTCTCACTGCCATACCGAGGCCCACCCTCCCGGACAAAAAAAATCCATGCATACCTATAAAGTAATCACAACCATGATAGGACATTTAGAATTACTATGAAATGTAAAGCTAACTCCATAATAATAACTAAGAGGGAAAAGAAGCTGGCAAATCCATACCACCATACATATATGATGGAGTATTGCCCCCTTGTGGCCTCCACTGAAAATGCCTCAATCCAATAAACATAATTGGCCCGCATAACAGTTTAACAAGAATCTACTTGCATCTTTCACTTAAACTTAAGTAGGAGAGAGATGAGTCCCAAAGATAAACTCCTGCAGCCCCGCAATACCCGACGCTACATCCAGCAAAATAGATAGTGATGCAAAGGAGCTGTGTTAAGGGGCTAAAAGTAAATCCATTCAAAGCTCTCAACAGATCAGATTCACAAGTGGGTAATGTAGACTCCATTATTCATGTTGGAAGTACAGTTCAGGCATGCACCTGGCAACAAGAGTCTCTGAGTAAGTTAACTGGAGAACTCTCTCAATCTCATCAATACACACTTCAGAGATTAAACACCATCCTATTTCGAGAATAGAACTTCTGCAGAAACTGTGAATATCATGTTACATGTCTCTGTTCCTTCCAGGATATAGTGGCTGGCTCTCACATACAGTCCCCACTTCATTTGAAAAGATCAGGGAAAAGGCTTCGAAGCTCAGCTGAAGCTTTGGCAGGGGACTCCAGGCTGATCCACTTCTCATTATGCTTCACCTGCAATGTTTCAGGATAGTGCATTCAAAATGCTTTTCCAGCTGCGATAAGCTTTGACACCAAGGGATGGAATTTCTGCCTCTTCAGACAGACCGATTGGGGCAGATCCTGTGATATTCTTCAGTTTGTGGTCCCCCATTGTATTTCCTGGACTTTTGACCTTAGCTAGTACAGTATGTGTTGCTTGTCTAAATAGTTGAAAAGTTTAAATACCAATGGTCGGGAGGGAGCCTCATGGGGGCACAGTGACCGATCTGCTCTTTCCACCACATAACTTGTGCAATTGGGTGATGGGCCAGCTATTCGCTCACACAACTTTTGTACAAAGGCAATAGGATTGTTGCCTTCCTCCTTCTCTGGTAGCCCAAAAACTATTAAGTTATTGTGCCGACTGCGCCCCTCTAAGTCCTCCAGTTTATCCTCGATCTTCCAAATCCTTTGCCTCAAAACTGAATTGTCGAGATCTGTTTTGTTTCTCTATTTATCCAGAGATGTAAGTTGGGTTTCAACATCACCGACCCGTAGATTAAGTGTATCCATATTCTTTCTGATGGACTGGACGTCCTCCGAGATTGCTGAGATGGAGTTTTGAAGAGCTGCATAAATTCAAGAAAACGCTCCTCAGTGAGTGCTGCCGTGGGTGAAGGAGGCTTAATTGAAGCCATGGATTGCGACTTAGGCCACTTAGGGGCCTTCTCCTTCTCCAGAGTCTGCGGAGGTGTGTGGCGCGGTGGCACTTTACGCATATCCACCTCCATTTAGCACCGCAATTTCATTTCCCAGGGAATCCGAAAACTGATGAGACGAGAAACTGCCCTGAAATTCATTAAAATTTCCACTAAAGGTTTAAAATCACCAGAGTTGCCAGGGAGCAAGGGAAGGCAGCAGCTGTCGCTTAGGCAGCCAGCATGTGACCCCCTCCAAGATAGAAAATTAAAACAGGAGCAGTGCCCTTGAAATGGAGAATTGACTTTTAAGAGGGGTAGAAGGGGGCAGGTAGTAGAGACAGTGCTAGTTTTAATGTCAGTGTCAGTGGCTCAGTAGGTAGCACACTCGTCTCTGAGGCCAGGAGATTAGAGGGCTGTGGGTTCAGTTCCCACACCTGGCACTTGGGTTAATATCCCAGTAGTGACACTGTAGTGCAGCATGAGAGGGGTGCTGCACTTCTGAAGTGCCATCTTTCAGATGAGACGTTAAACCGAGGTCGCATCTGCCTGGATTGGTGGTAGTTCAGGTGGATTTTAAAGATCCCATGCCACTCATTGAAAAGAGTAGGGCAATGTCCCCAGTGTCCAGGCCAAATTTCCCTCATTCACTAAAAATACCATCAACAGCTTAATCTGGTTCAAGGTCAGTTGGCATTCATCTGTATCCCCCCCGGGCCGTGCCTGAAAATAGGCAGGATTTGTCTAGTGCACTTACCCAGTCAGCAAAACTAAAAATTAGCAAGCTTGGTAGGTCAGAAAAGAAATGCTAGCAGTTGTCTAATTGGGAAAGGCACAGGAGCCAGAGAAACCAGGGAACCTGAAGTTAGGCAGTAGCAAAGTTAGGGCTAGTGAAAATTAACTCTTCTAACAGAGGGGAATAAAATTCCAGTTTCTCAAAGGAAAGCAGGGAATTAGGGAGGATAGGGTTACAGCATTACACTTAGCACTCAATTAAATTGGAATCTTAACAGCTCTAAAATAAAACGCAACAGTTTACAACGGAGAGGCAGAGAGTAGAAAAGCAGATTTATAGCAGAATAAATTAGATTGAAATCTTATTTAGCTCTAAATAAAATTAAAAATGTACAGCTGTAGCACTTGAGGTTTTTCAGATCACGAAAATACTCAGCCCTGGAAGCAGATTTAAATAATAATAATAGTACGTTTATTTGTATAGCGCCTTTCAGCATATCAAGGCACTGAACATATTAAAACCACAGCATCAAATATAAATCAGTAATACATATAAATAAAATCATATCATAATAACATCAAATATTAAAATCAATTAATAATACAAAATAAATTAGCATAGTCAGCATGGTGCCTGATGCACTGAATTTCAAAGAATAGCTTGCCATCCAATCGGATCAGAGTAGGAAGAATAGCTAGCCAGTGAGGTGCCAGAGTCTGTCAACAACCTCCAATTAGCAAGGCTGCTTCATAGTCTTCTCTTCCCCGAGTCAGTTGCTTCCCATACCTGTTTCTCATGTGGGTCTGTTGTTTTTGGGCAAACAGCTGGCTCAGAGAAGCACCATGCCACTGAAGCAGCAAGATGCCCTGGTCAAGGGCAGGACCCTGTTTCTCAGGCAGGTCTGTTGTTTTTGGCAGGTCTGTTGTTTTTGGGTGAGCAGCTGGCTCAGAGGAGCACCATGCCACTGAAGCAGCAAGATGCCCTGGTCAAGGGCAGGACCCTGTTTCTCAGGCAGGTCTGTTGTTTTGGGGCGAGCAGCTGGCTCAGAAGAGCACCATGCCACTGAAGCAGCAAGATGCCCTGGTCAATGGCAGTACCTTACAGGTATGTAAGCAAAAGGAGAAAGACCAAGGGAGGAATTGTAAGCCTAAGGAGGGAAGGGGGGAGTGTGTGGAGGGGGACAAAGAAAAAGCAGACATCCTGACCAAATAATTTTGTTCAGTGTTCATGGTGGAAGAAGGCAAGGAACCACAGAGAAGAGACAGGAGCATCAAAGGAAGGGACCTGGACACTAGTCCATTTAAATTCAATGTAATGCAACTTTATTTTTAAAAAGGCACTATTCCAAGTGATCATAGCGCTTGTACACTAAAATTCAGTAAATAAATATTAAGATCATACAATCAGCAAAGCATAAACCAACTTTATCAGATACAGTCAGGAAAGACAAGCTCAAACAAATATGTTTTTAAAGCTGTTTTAAAGGCCTCCACAGTCAGGCACTCTCGTATCTGATGAAGTAAAGAATTCTACAGGGTAGGGGCCGCAAACTCAAAAGCCTGAGCCCCAGATGTCTTCAACCAGATCCTGGAAACTTCTAGCAATCCCTCATTGGTGGAGCAGAGTTGGCAGTAGGGATGAGGGAGCTTTTGCAGTTAACTCGGACCCTGTCCAGGTAGGGCTTTAAAGGTCAGAAGCCAACCTTGAAGGTGATCCACATTTGAACTTGCAGCCAGTGCAGACTGCACAGCACCAGGCTGCATATGGATGGATCGAGATAACCCAGTTAACAACCTGGCTGCTGTGTTCTGCACCAGCTGCAAGCAGTGGATATCAACCCCCTGCAGCCCTAGGTACAGGGAGTCACAGTAATCAAAGGAGGAGGTCACAAAAGCCTGGACCAGAATTGGAAGATCGTCAGGCAGAACAAGGTGCTTAATCTGGGTGATATTCCTCAGATGGTAAAAAGAGGTTTTGATGATGTCCAACACCTCAGAACATAGCGTCAGCCTATCATCAAAAATAACACCCACATAATGTGCCTGCTCAGAGGCCAGCAACTGTCTGCCCCCAAGCCAAAGCCTGGAGGCCTGACCAGCTGCCAACCCCTCTACCCAGTGATCTGGATCCACTATCAACACCACGGTCTTGTCAGGGTTCAACCTCAACCAGCTGGTGGTCATCCAGTCCTGGATCTCAGCAAGGCAGTTGTTAAAAAACAGAGACCATACTATCCTGTTCAGGCACAAAAGGTAGGCAGAGCTGGGTATCATCTGCACAGCAGTGAAAACCCAGTCCTTACCATCTTACAATGTTTTCCAATGGCAGCATGTACACCACGAACAACATGGGGACAGCACAGAGCCCTGTGCCACCCCACATGGCAGAGAGAATGAACTGGAGGAATACACCACCGCACACACCCTCTGAGATCTGCCAGTGAGAAAAGAATGGAACCATCTAAGGACCATACCAGACAGGCCATAGATGAAGTGCAGACACTCCAGCAGCACCCTATGATCCACGGTGTCAAGTGCTGCAGAGAGATCAAGAAGAACTAAGATGAAGCAGCTGTTTTGATCCCTCGCTATCAGATCATTGAGCTCCCAAACAAGCGCAGTCTCCCTGCTATGCCTCTTCCAAAATCCTGACTGGAGAGGATCATAGATATCATGGATGGTTAAATGATTCTCCAGCTGTTGTGTGACCACCTTCTCAATAACCTTCCCCACAAAGGGAAGGTTAGAGACTGGTCTGTAGTTGGCAGGGCAATCTGGGTCGAGAGAGGCTTTTTAAGGAGGGTGTCACCACCATCACCTCCTTTAGGGAGTCCAAAACTCACCTGACTTCAATGAACACCAGATTGTCTCTCTAGACTGGGAAGATGACAACAACACACACCCCTAGTAGGCGAGTTGGGCCTGGATCCAAACTACAGCAGGACGCCACATACTCTGGACAACCTGCACGACATCCACAATCACCAGCCAGTCAATGTCACACCAACCAAACCAAGGAGTTCCAACCTCTCACTGACCACTGCCACCCCCATTAGAGTGAGCTGAATGGATTTCGGATCTGATGTCAGTCACCTTATCAGCAAAGAAGCGAGCAAACTTGTTACACTTTTTCTGTGAAAATGCTCCCTGAACCTGTAGACAATTTGGATTGAACAGTCTGTCCACAGTTCAAAAGAGCTGAGCTGGTTGATTCTGTGCTGCAGCAAACTCATTGAACTGGAACCCTGCCTTCTTACGCAAGATAGCTGATTGATAGTCCCTATAGTGGTCCATCAATCTAAGCCTGTTGGCAGCAAAACCCGATTTCTGCCAGCAACGCTCTATCCTTCAACCAACCTGCCTTATGTCCCTCAAGGCCCCCTCAAACCACAGGGACCAAGGGCGAAGAGTAAGGGGATGAACCAGGCCAGGAGCAATGGAATCCAGAGCCCCTGTGCAGCCATATTACAGGCATGCACCAAGTTCTCTGGACCCACACTTGCACTTTGGAATCCCGATAGGTCTAGTACCACCATTATATTGTCTGGGGTCACACCCCTCAAAGGGAAGTACCAGACCATCTCCACAGGGGCAGGCCTATAGGTGGAAGCCTGGAAATTGAACCTTATAGTGTGATGGTCTGACCACCCAACTGGTTCCACCACCAAGTCTGATGTCTCCATCCCCAGTAGGAAGACCAGGTCCAATGAGTGGCCATAATTGTGTATCACAGAGGTAACCACCTGTGTGAGACATAGAAACATAGAAACATAGACTTTGATGGCAGATATTGACTGCTTGTCCCACCATGTTTTCCCATTTTCGTACCTGTTGAATAAGCTGCAGATCCTAGTTTACCAGCAGACTACTTCCTCCTTACCCTCCGACTCCCACTTTAATTGCCTTATGTCGGTCCCATGCATTATTGAATTCCCCACTGTTTTGACCCCATGACCTCCTCAGGAAGGCTGTTCCATGTATCTTCCACCCTCTTCGTGAAAAATATACTTCCCAGATTGCACCTGAGCCATCTCACCTCTATCTTCAAATTGTGCCCCTTGTTCTTGTGCATCTCTTTTTCTGAAATATGACACCTTCTTGGACTTTATTGATTCCCTTGAGGTACTTGAAAGTTTTTATCATGTCCCCCCCTCCCACCTTTCCTCCAGGGTATGCATATTAAGCTCTTTTAGTCTCTCTGCATATGGCTTGATGTGCAAACCCCGCACCATTTTGGTTGCCCTCCTCTCAACTACCTCCATCCTGTTTATGTTCTTGCAGAGATGGAGTATCCAAAACTGCACACATTACTCCAGATGGGGTCTCACCAACAGTCTGTGCAGAGGAAAACAACTTCCTGCTTTCTACTGGCGATGCTTCTCCTATACATCCCAGAATCCTCCAGCCTCCTTACTGCCTTCTCACATTGCTTGCCTACCTTAAGGTCGTCTGATATGAGTACTCCCAGGTCCCTTTCCATTTTTGTTGTTGTTAGTACCCCCACACTGTGTACTCTTCCCCTGGGTTTTTTTTCCCAGGTGCATTACTTTGCACTTCTTTGCATTGAAAATAAGCTGCCATACTCTTGAGCATTGATCCAGCCTTGCCAAGTCCTTTCTCGTCCTTTCCACCCCTCCTTGTGTATCAACCCTGTTGCAGATCTTGTGCCATCTGCAAGAGGCATACTTTCCTTCCAGCCCTCTGCAATGTCACCTATAAAGAAATTAAAGAGTACCGCTCCCAGTACTGAACCCTCACGGTACCCCACTAGTAACTCCCTTTCTGCAGAGTGTGCTCCATTTACTATTACCCTCTGCATCCTGTTGTCCAACCAATTTGTTACCCAACAAACTCATAAACTGGAAGGAGTATTGACCAAATTGCAAAAGTTCCCATTGACTCCAGGCATTGAAGTCACCCAGAACCATCAATCTGGGGACTCCAACCTCAAGTCGACAATGAAGTCTGTGACTTCCTGCAGGAATTGCTTCTCACTCCCGGGTGGATGGTATACGAGAAGAATCCTTCATCTCATACATGCGACCACTGTACACTCAAAGGATCTGGTGTCTCCCACAGGTACAGCTACAAGGCCCAATTCCAATCTAAAATAGAGTGCTATAACCCTACCCCTGGGATCCTGCAGCAGGCAGGGTATCACCGAGAACCTAGCTGGAATAGCTGACTCCAAAATGGGGCCAGACTTTTCATCCAGCCAGGTCTCAGTGATGCAAGCCTGGTCTGCTGACCCAACAAGATCAGCAATAATAGCCATCTAATAATAGCTGAGATTCCAAAAGGAACTCATAAATCTGAAAGTGGACAAGGCCATGGGGCCGAATGGGATACTGTACATCCAAGGCTATTAAAGGAGCTCAGAGATGTACCCTACTCTAGATAGAGTGTCCCTTGTTTTCCCTTTTTAACCTGCCTTTTGTACCTAATTTGCTCTGGGTGTTTATTACTTACTCCTTGCCTGAACATTATTCAGCATCCTACCCCAGACAGTGTGTTCTATTTTTCTTTTTACCCTCCAACACATAAACACCTTATCCTGGTGCCTACTACTCCTTACCCACTAGATGTTAACACACTACCTGTATCTACCTACCCTGAAGCTGATGGCTTCAGTGTTCCAAAATACAGTTGTACTATTTCCTAAGTTGGCAGTGTTTTCCTCCTGCAGAGTCTCCTGTGTACTGCAGATATACCTACCTACATATATATGCAATCAAACATACAGTACATACAGTATATGCATACAGAATACATACATACATACATGCATATGTACATAAATACATGCATACATGCAAACATCCATCCATACATATACAGTATACTTACATACAAATACTGTATATACACCTACTGTACATAAATACATACATACTGCACATGCATAAATATAGAGATTTATATGCAGCTGGACTATTTGTGGTTTTACAGTTGCACAGCAAACCAAGGCTGCTGTTACTAGCAATAGAGCACTGTTGTCAGAATGATTATTAGGACTAAGGCTTTGACAACCATAAGTGCAGCATGCTTGAGTATTAGTATGACCTTTCATTAAGGCATCAGTTGTTTTTAAAAATAATTATTCCCTTTGATCTATAATTGAACATGGACTTTTCTGCTTGCCTGTGATTAAAATTAAAGCATGTTTGTCTTTAATATGGTGCTGTGTTCTTCTGTAATGGAGTAGGGATCGATGCCAGCTTTGTGATGGACAGAGAGCTTATTCAACATGATGGAGATAAATTTCAGGAAGAGAGGCTTTGTTGTTTCTGTGTACTGGCAGGATGAGCTGGCTGTATCAGTGGCATTTAATTATTTTGCAGGTAATTATTCATTTGAGGACACCAGCTTTAGAGGGACTCCAGAAGAGAATCAAGGCCAACAGAATTACTGTTTTGTCACCATGAGCTTTTTGGCTAGTATTGAAAGAATGGAGAGCTTTAGTAATTCATATATAAACAGGATCTGAGCCCATAGTATCCATGGCTATCAGATTATAATGGAGAATGTCTTTTTTTATTTAATTGGAGAAGTATATGGATTATCCTATCCAGGAGTCAACTAAAACTAAAGGCCCCAGTACAGTGGATGGGGGGGGGTTCATGACCTCCTGAGTTCAGACAGAGGTAAGGCAATCTTTCTTAATCATAACTGATGGACCAAGCCATCTGGCTATAGCTTGGCAATGCCCCTGATATCTGGGTTCTTCAATCACAATCTGTAGCAATCAAAGTGGATAAAAAAGATGTGGGGCTGCATACAAGATTAGTACAAGGGCAGAGTTAAAAACAGGCTTAATTTATAAAAAGCAGTGGTACAGCAGCTGGGTATAAATGTAAAACAGCTGTACACTGCACTACTGAGTACCCATGAACTGCCCCAAAAGAAGAAGATAGTTCAACCCATAGGCACTATCTGGTTCAGATAGCATTTACCTGTATATACTTCCCTTAAGTTACCCTCACACATAAGTCGACTCCTCTTTACCTAGATAATTTTCGCAAAATTACTGACAAAACTGGTTGAAACAATCTTTTTGCCATCAAAATCAGAAACAGAATCCATCTCTGTTGCAAGAACTGGTCACAGAATTAGACTGCACAGTTGCAAAAATTGCTTACCATCGTAAACACCACATCCAAAACTAGACATACAGTATATAGGGATTTAGATAGCAGTAAGCCAGGTAGTAGGAATTCATAGAAACAGAATTTGGCGGCAGATAAGGACCGCTTGGCCCACCTAGTCTGCCCATTTTCCTACCTAACAGATAAGCTGCAGATTCTAGTTAACCAACAGCATACTTCCTCCTACCCCCCACTAGGACTGCCTTGTGCCTGTCCCATGCATTCTTGAAATCCTCCACTGTTCTTGACTCCACAACCTCCTCAGGGAGGCTGTTCCATGCACTCACAACCCTCTCTGTGAAAAAATACTTCCTCACATTACCTCTGAGCTGTCCCCCTCTATCTTCAAATTGTGCCCCCTTGTTCTTGCACATCTCTTTTTCTGAAAAATGCTACCCTCTTGGACTTTATTGATTCCTTGAGGTAC
Organism: Neoceratodus forsteri; assembly: GCA_016271365.2. Lineage (NCBI taxonomy): Eukaryota > Metazoa > Chordata > Ceratodontiformes > Ceratodontidae > Neoceratodus > Neoceratodus forsteri. Next base: position 189,475,447 of record CM028130.1, read on the forward strand.
TTGAAAGTTTCTAACATGTTCTCTCTCTCCCTTCTTTCCTCGAGGCATACATATTAAGCTCCTTTAGTCTTTCTTCAGTATGTCTTCTGGTGCAGACCCTGCACCATTTTGGTTGCCCTCCTCTGGACAGCCTCCACTCTGTCTATGTCTTTGCGGAAATGGGGTCTCCAGAACTTCACACAGTACTCCAGATGGGGTCTCACCAACTGTCTGTACAGAGGGATAACAACTTCCTGTTTTCTACTATTGATGCCTCTTCCTATGCATCCCAGTATCCCTCCAGCCTTCCTTACTGCCTTCTCACATTGCTTGCCCACCTTTAGGTCATCTGATATAATTACCCCCAGGTCCCTTTCTATTTTTACTGTTGTCAGTATCTCACCCCCCATTGTGTACACTTCCCCTGGGTTTTTGTTTCCCATGTGCATTACCTTGCACTTCTTTGCATTGAATCTGAGCTGCCATACATTTGACCATTCCTCCAACCTTGCCAAGTCCCTTCTCATACTTTCCACTCCATCTTGTGTATCAACCCTGTTGCAGATCTTTGTGTCATCTGCAAAGAGACATACTTTTCCTTCCAGTTCCTCTGCAATGTCACTTATAAAGACATTAAAAAGGACCGGTCCCAGTACTGAACCCTGCGGTACCCACTAGTAACCCTCCTTTCTTCACTGTGTACTCCATTTACTACTACTCTTTGCGTCCTGTTGTCTAGCCAATTTTTTTATCCAGGCTACCACCTTGGGACCCACTCCAAGGCTGGCTATCTTGTATATTAATCTTTTGTGTGGGACTGTATCAAATGCCTTGTAAATCTAGGTAGGCCATGTCCACAGCCCCTCCCTGGTCTACTACTTTGGTCAACCAGTCAAAGAAATCTATTAGATTCATCTGACACGACTTTCCCATTGTGAGTCCATGCTGCCTTGGGTCCTGTGCCCCACTGGCCTCTAGGTACTCAACAATTCTTTCCTTCAGAAGTGATTCCATCATTTTCCCTACCACTGAGGTCAAACTAACTGGTCTGTAGTTTCCTGCTTCTGTCCTGCTCCCACTTTTGTGAAGAGGAATCACATCTGCCCTCCTCCAGTCCTCGGGTACCACCCCATCCTCCCATGATTTGTTAAAGAGAGTAGTCAGTGGTGTCACTAGTTCTATCCTTAGTTCTTTTAGAATTCTTGGGTGAATCCCATCCGGCTCCATTGCTTTGTCCACCTTCAATTTTATTAGTTCTTTCAGAACCCTTTCTTCTGTAAATGGACTGGTATCAACACCGTCTTCAGAGTGTTTCTCTTGTTTGGTTTCGGTAACTCCCCTTCCTCTTCCTTTGTGAATACTGAGCAGAAATATTCATTCAGTATCCCTACTTTTCCACTGTCACCCTCTACCCATATTCCCTCCCCTTTATTAAGCTTCAGTATCCCTCCTTTGGTCTTTCTTCGTGCCCTAATGTACCTATAAAGGTCTTATCCTTATCTTTTCTTAACAGAATTGGCTATCTTTTCCTTGGTTTGGGCCTTTGCTATCTCTGACTGCCTTCCCAGCTTCTTTCTGCTTTAACTGATAAAGTTCTCTGTCCTGCTCCTTCTGTGTTTCCTTATATTTCCTGAATGCTGTCCTTTCTCCTTAACCTTCCCTGCCACCTCTTTTGAGAACCATAGCGTTTTTTCCTTCATTGTGTTTTATTGATTTGCTTTACACAAGGCTTGTTGCCTCTGTGATGGCTGTTTTGATCACTCCCATTGTTCCTCCACCCTTCCTTCTTGCCTGTTTGCTAGTGCTTTTCTGAGGCACTCTCTCATTTTCCCAAAGTCAGCCCTCCTAAAGTCCAGTACTCTTGCTTTTGTATGGCTTGATTGTATGGCTGTGTTTATCGTGAACCACACCGTTTGGTGGTCGCTTGTTCCCAGATGGCTACCCACTTCTAAATCTGAGATTCTTTCTCCTTCCCCATTTGAGAGTACCAGGTCTAAGATTGCTCCCTCCCGAGTGGGTTCCAATACTAGCTGTCTGAGGCATGCCCCCTGTAGGGCATCAAGAATGACCCTGCTCTTGGATGTGCCTGCAGCAAAGGTGCTCCAGTTAGCATCTGGCATATTCAAGTCCCCCATCAACAATATCACTCCTTTTTCTGCCATTCTAAGAAAGTCTTCTATCATTTCCTTGTCCATTCCCTACCCCTGAAATGGGGGTCTGTATACAACCCCCATGCGAATTGTGGTGCCATTTCCTGTCTCAGGGTGACCCAAAGTGCCTCATCTGCTCCCTGTTTACCCTTTAGTTCTGTTGCTTTGATCTCTTCCTTTACATAGAGAGCTATCCTCCTCTCCTCTTTTACCCTCCCTGTCCCTCCTGGATTGTGTATCCTGGTATGTTGACATCCCAGTCATGGTTCTCTGTGTACCATGTTTCTGTGACTGCCACAATATCCAGGCAACCCTCTTCCATCAAGGCCACTAGTTCAGGAGCTTGTTACACAGACTACGGGCATTGGTACTCATCACCTCCACTTTTGATAGCCTTACCCCTTTTAGCCCATTTCTGTCCTTACTGCCTTTGCCTTTTTACATTTAAATCTGTTCTGCTCCCTAATAACTTCTGTACCATGGTGTTTACTCACTAATCACCATGTTTTGTGGGGGGAGGCTGGGATTTCCCTGCTCCTTTTCAGTGCCTCCCCCCTTGGCTAGTTTAAATGCTTGCCAATGAAGCATTTAAACCTCTCACCTAGGATCCTGGTTCCCCCCCGGACAGATGCAGACCATCACACCAGTATTGGTCTGCATCCCTCATAGTGCTGTTAGGTTAAATACGTCTAGTAAAGCAACCTTCTCTACATGGGATGAGAGGCCAAATGTTGCATGTTGGGTTGCTTTACAAATGTAAATTTTAGATACTTAAAAACAAAGAGTGCGGCAGCAGCAAGAGGCCCATCCAGTATGCTGAGCCCTTTTTAATCTGTTTGTGATTACTCTACTGGTCCTTGACATCTTCCACCCCCCTTCCTCCATCATCCCCTGTTCTTATCAGGCCACCGTGCCTGCCCCAGTCATGTTTAAATCCCCCACTGTTTTAGCATGCCATCTCACTCAGCAGTCTGCTCCACTTGTCCACCACTCCTTCCATGAACAAGTGCTCTCAGACCTCCCTCCTGAACTTCTCGCCAGTCAACTTCAGTGGATTATCCCTTATGCTTGTATTTGCCCTTGGGGTGAGCAACTCATTCCAGTTCCCCTGTTTTTCCTGGGAGATAATTACATATTTCTATCATCCCTCCTAATCTCAGGGTATACCTGTTGAGGTCTCCCAACCTTCTCTTATTTTTCTTCATTAGCCCTTTAAATATTTTTGTCATCCTTCTCTGCACTTCCTCCACCATGCCACAGTCCTTTCACATGTATGTATTTCAGAACCACACACAATATCAGATTCAACTAATAGGACCATGACACTCTACAAAGCTTGAAGTACTCTGTAGTTAATACACATTGGAAGCTAATGTATTTTTGCTACATCATCATTGCTGCCAATTACTCCAAATCTGGAAGATACAGCTGTGTGGAGTAAAGCATTCCACTGGCTGAATTTATACAGAATGACAGTTCTAGTTCTGAAATGCTTTGGGAATTTTGTTTTGAATTCTGCAGAATTCCAACAAACATTTCTAAGTTGACAGCTGAATAACTTTCTGCAGATTATGTAAATCATGGAATAATGTTTTGTGGATTGTGAAGAAGAAATTAGAGGTGTGCCAATACCTTAGCCTGAATATGTGGTTTAAAAATTATATTTGGGCTCTGAAAAAAACAGGTATTCCAGTGACTACCATAGTAAAAAGAAATAAAAAAACAAGTAGACCCCACCATCCTCTCCATCCCAAATCCTGTAGAATATACATCCCTATCCCCCTACCCTCTGTTAGTAGCCCAATCCCCTCCTACCCCAGCATTCACAATTTGATAGTTTAATGCCATTTTAAAAGGAAGCATCATGATGAGCGACCAGCACAACACGCTAACCTTCATGGTCTGCCCCTTTCATTTTGCAGTAACTTAAAATAGCACTCATTTGCTTGTAAACAAATGGTAGTTATGTACCCCACTCCCATTCTGGAACCACCTTCCACCCATCCTCTGCCGCCCTTAGCATCCAGTTCTCTGGAGGAGAAAGTGACTGACACAACCCACCCTCCTCTGTGGCCAGTCCCTTTCTCTTGAATGAAAGTGATCTCGAGCTTGCTGTGTAATAGTAAAACTTAGCCGTGTCAGTGGCCCAGCAGGTTGCACACTTGCCTTTGAGGCTGATAGTTTGGAAGGCTGGGTTCTATCCCCACACCAGGCACTTGGGTTAAATCCCAATACTGACACTGTAGTGCAGGATGAGGGGGTGCTGCACTAATGAGGTGCCTTCTGTCAGATGAAATATTAAACCGAGGTCCCATCTGCCTGTTCTGGTGGTGGTTCAGGTGGATTGTAAAATCCCATGGCACTTCTAGAAAAGAACAGGTCCATTCCCCAGTGTCCTTGCCAAATTTCCTCCAGGCACTAAAAATACCACCAACAGCTTAATCTGCCTCAATGTCATTTGGCATCCATCTATCCCCTCCACTGAGACGAGGCTGAAAATAGACAGACTTGTCTAGTCCTCTTTCCTGGTCAACAAAACTAAATAAAATAAATAAAAATAAAACCAGCCAATCTTGAAAGACAGCAGCTAGCTGCAGAGATGAGCAGGTTGTGCCTGTTCACCCATCATGGGAGTTTTTAAATAGACATAAAGACTATATAAAGTATGGTTCTGGAGGGAAAGGATAGGATTAGACATTTAACAGAGGGGTGATGGGAGGGGACTGTACTTTAAGAATTTGGGCTGGGGAAGCAGAGGAGGGTAGAGGCTGTATTTAAGGATTTGGGTTGGGGAAGAGAGGTGGGGGTGTTTCTTTGTTTTTTTTGTTTTTAAATAATATTATTTCTTGAATATGAACAGGGGATGACTAATTTGGACCAGGATATTTTTGAAAATGAATGAGCATTTAGATAATTTAGAACTGTACAAAGTATTCTGTAGCTTTTTGGTAATACTGTGAGGTGTGTAGAGATGTTGTAAAGTTCCACTAAAGAGGTGAAATTCACATTGGCGAATTACTTTGCGGAGTTGCTGTCGGCATCATCAACTTTGAACTTCATTGTTTTTGTGAAGTTTCCCATGCAAAGTGCCACTTTTTCTGTGAAGTCTTCATGAAGTGTCAACTTTTGAATGAATTTTAGTCAATTTGCATAGACAAAGGCCACTTTACCTGGCAAAAATTTTGTAACTTCATTAATTAATTACCAAAATGAATATCATGAATTTCACCCATCTTTAAATGAGTGTAACCAGTATTTTGATGTGGTGAAATATGCAAGTCCCCACCCCCACCTGTACCATGTATTTTACAGTTTATATCTAGATTCTTTTCATTTTAATTACATTTTGGAATACTCTACTGCTGTATAAGTGCCATCGATATACAGCACAAAGAAGAATGCATGAATGTGCTATGAATGAATTAAACATATACTGTTTGTGTTATTGTTTTCAGTTGAAAACTTATTTTGGTCCTTCTCTGGACAAAATAAAACCCATTGGTCTGTTATTATTTAAAGTACTTTTAAATGATCTTCTCAATGCTCTATACTGTATGACTTTGAGATATTGACTGTGCAGATGATACTAGTTAGGTTTCAGCAGTTCTTCAATGGAAAGTCCTAAGATTTTAACAGGGTATGTGCATGGCTTTATTGACATTGCTTGATGTTGAATGCTGCTAAAACAGACCATGTTTTGGACATTTAAAGTGATTTTCTGGTTTAAGGCAAAAAATGCACAGCTGGCATCAGCAAAACATTATTGCACACAATTCCCAAAACTGTAAATGTCAGTTTTTTCAATTATTAAATTTTTTTCTCAAAAACATGATATTCATCCCATATACTTATTTCTTCATGTTGCTTACACCTGCCCTCAAGTCATAATCTTCTCCTTATGACATCACAACACATAGCCATGGGAATGATTCTCATGTCACAAGCAAAGGCATATGACTTCATAGGCAGGAAAAGCAACATGGAAGGTGGAATTTGAGGGGCAAAGATACTATTACCATGAAATATACTGTGAAATTACAACTTAAGGACAGGAGTGACTTTATGTCCCTCAAGTCTATCCCACCACTTCCTGCTTCATAAGCAGGGATTAAAGGAAAAAATATGAAAACAATTTCATATGAGCCCAGGACTGACAAGACTACATTGGCACAAATGTGTATAATCCAGTACTTACTTTATCTACTATGGCAATACCCTAAAATTTACCCTTGGTGGGAATAGATGCACAGCGGACTGGAAATGTTATTAAATATCAAATTGGCATTTATTCCAATATTTTGTTTCTTAAATGATTAGTTAACTCCAGTCTGTCATTGAATGAGGTGGTTGGTCAGTAATGTTTGATCTGTTGCACAATTTATAATAAATAGCCTATAGCACTGGTGTGTGTGTGCACTGTTCATTTTGTTCATATCCAATATTATGGTCTGCTCAGTTGCACCTTAAGGAGTCAGGTGTGCTCTTAACTTATTATGTACTTTTAAATAATTGGAATGTTCCCAGCCTTGGTGAATGTGCAAATGTTTATGGACATATAATTTGAAAGAAACACCTTATTAGAGGTTGGGTGACCACAAAGACAACCACAGACATCTTCGATAGTCAGTGGAGAGATACTTTGAATTTACCTTCCCCACTTTTGCAAATTTCACTTACTGTGGTTGTTATAGAAATATAGCCTGTGCAGTAATACTATTTAGTTACTCACTGAGTGTATTTTGATAATGGAGATTGTATAATTGATGTTATATTTTCCATTATTTTTTATTTCTTCATTTTTATACAGATTAGACAGTGTTAAAGGAATGTTCAATGGCCTACTCAGCCAGTAAGTGTTATGCTTGTGCAACTGTGTTACTTAGGTTTTGGCTGTTTACACACTCTATTCTGGAGGAATTACCACCCTGAAAGGGTACCAAAGGCAAGGAACCTTCTAGAGGGTTCCACCCCTAGAGGTTCTGTGGGATGCTTCCCTTGGCTAAAGGCACCTTAGAAAGAATCTCCAGGAGAGAGGCGTCACCGCTGGAGGAGGAGGTGTAGATGGTGGGGCAAAGAAAAAGTGCTTCAGAAAGACGCTGAGGGGAACTGCTTATATAGCTCAGGAAGTGGGAGCAGCTGGCTGCTTGCCATTGAACCATAGGTGGAGCCTTCCAATTATGATATCATGAAATGAAATGTGATTGTAGCATTTTTCATTATCTAAACTAGATTGTATTTTCGTAATGAAACAGTACACAGTAAGTTTATTTTGAATACTGGTCTGTGAAATGAAAACTTTAATAAATATTATATTTAAATAAAAAAGGAGATAAAAGGTATTCTGTGCAAACACATACCATGTTGCAGGGATTCACGAACCCTACCCACTCTACTACCCAGAGTACCCAGTACTTGATTGGGAAGGGGAGGCTTCCCCCCCCTCAATTACCACATCCAGATTTCACCCTCGGCGAGATGGTAGTATGGGCAGGAGTGAGCGAGCCAGGCATTATTTTGCCTGCTCCTTTTTCATTTTCTCTGCTGACCTGATGGTGTGCAATAATGCAATCATGTGTGCACATAGAGGCTCACATGCACCACAAGTCATCTACGGGCCACCCCTCATTGTTGTCACACCCACTGTCTCTATGTTGTGGCAGCTAAGGGGTGGTGTGGTGAGTCCCCACTGCCCAAGAGAGGAGTTCAGTCCATCAGATGCTTGATCTTCTCCTTCCCGTGTGATCTGAGTCTACTCCCAAACCCAGGATACCAATCATTGTTGGTAGTAGCTCTAAGAGCAGGCCACTGGGACAGCTATATGTAAAGATTTTTATGACATCCGAGTCCTGTCGATACTGTGTGCAAATTGTTTTGTGTGAAATCAAATGTCACTTCAGAAGTCCAAGCCAGCCACTTACTGTGATCCTAGCTTCTTCTACTGCTAGTCTGGAAACATCCTTTAGTTTTAAGTCGTGAGGACTTGAAATCGATCAGAATCAATCTTTTTCTTTTAAAATAAGTTTTTTATTGAATTTTGCTTTTTTTGGGAGGTGGTGCAGAAGAGAGTGCATTACATATGGCAGTTGTGCATCTTCTTTCTGTCGCCTTCTATACAGTTACAATGAATAAGATCTTGTGAAACACAATGCCCAGCAAGGAACAGTCAGAATAGCTAACCCTGATCATGTTCAAATTTTATTCAGGTTGCATCATATCCACCTAAACAACATGTCACTTTGCAAATTATTTTCTTTAGCATGAAATTGTAAGCAGGTTATTAAACCATTTTACAATCAGCAGGGGATCTAGAGCTTTCCAGACAGATAGGATACATTGTTTGGCTACAATTATGGCAAGGTAGAGAACTGTATTATCCGCTGTGTTAACTCCCACCAGGTCAAATAGCTCACCTATGGCTATCACCAGTCTATGAACTGTTCAATATTCATTGCCTATGGTACAACGGTGCAGCTAACAATGCAGTCTCAAAAGATGTCACACACTGTAACTGTAAAAACTTCAATTCCTCTGCATTCTTGCAACATTTCTTAAGAATTGACTGGTCCTTTACACGATACCCGACATGGACTGTGTGTTTGACCTCTTTCTTTTAAAGTTTGTGGCATTACGTGATCACCATGCCCCTGTCATCAGATGCAGGATCGAAAATCTTCATTCCAAGAGACAATGCTTGGGGTGCTCTCATGAAAACAAACTCACACTTAAAGAGGGCTGCATGCAAATATTTATGGAATGAATGTAAATACAGGCTCAGTATGGCTGAAAGTTCATATCTCTGCGAGCAGCAGAGAGACAATCTTAGTGACCCTGAAAATTCTGGTACTGCATAAACTCATTGCTAATCCCCAGAACTGCTACTTCCTCTGCCTCCCATAAAGTGAACACCCTCCAGCACAGTGGTCCCAAATCTGTTGCTGATTGTTCAATGACCACTTCTGCAACCTTGAGAAATACAGATGCCCCCTGTGTGGTACAGTATATCTTCTGGATTCCAGCATGCCTAACTCTTGGTTATGATATCCTCTATTCTATTTTAAGAATGTCAATGTAAAGAAAGTTTACAAACTGCTGCATCATCTAAAAGCTGACAAATTGGCTGGCTGTGATGCCTTATTTCCCAAATTCCTTAAAACTGCAGCCACACAAATTGCTCATGCCGTTTCCAAAATGTTTAATCTTTCCTTTGAGTCCCAGAAAATCCCTAACATCTGGAAGTCATAGAATCATGGAATCATAGAAGCTTCACAGCAGAAAAGGACCATACCTGCCCATCTGGTCTGGCCTTTTTTTCCCCTACATCTCCCCCTACCCGTCAGCTACCATCCTCCCCCCAATACTCAACCCCTATGCTTGTCCCATGCCCTCTTGAATTTTTCCACCGATTTTCTCCACCACTCTGTCTGATAGTCTGTTCCAGGGCTGCACAACCATCTCTGTGAAGAAATGCCTTCTCACATTGCCCCTGGATCTTTTTCCTTGCAGTCTGAGGCTGTGTCCTCTAGTTTTGTCCCCCAATTTATTGAGCCCTTTACATAGTTAAAAGTTTCAATCATGTCTCCCTTTCCTCCTTGTCTCCAGCGTGTACAGATCCAGCTCCTTACACCTCTGCTCATATGACTTTCCCTCCATACCCTGCACCATCTTGGATGCCCTTCTCTGAACCCTCTCTCCAATGCATCTATATCCTTACGGAGATGAGACTTCCAGAATCAAACCCCATACTACAGGTGTGGCCTCAGCATGGCTTTGTAAAGGGGCATTGTCAACTCCTTCTTTCTGCTAGTAATGCCCCTGCCTATGCAAGCCAACATTCCATTGGCCTTTCCTGTCACCCGGCTACATTGGATTCCTACCTTATGGTTCGAGGAGACCATGATCTCCAGATCCCTCTCCTGTTCTGTTACTTTAATTTCCTCCACTCCTAGGGTGTACCCAGTGTCCTGTGACATGCACAACCTGCAAGTGGGCACCTACCAAAACCGTGACCCACTTGTGGTGCACGTCGACAGGGCAAGACACCAGGGAGGATGACTGTATTGGGGGGGTCACGAATAGTGACAGGGTGTTGCTATATGTACACATGTGCGGGGGGGGGAGCACGCTGAGCAAGGAGCAGGAGGGGAAGGAGGGTTTGTGATGGATGATACTGCACTGAGCTGCCGAGCTGGCTCCATGGTGTGGAGGGTGGGTGGGTGGGTGCTGGGCTGCGCTGGTCAGGATGCTGGGTCTGGGTCTGGGTGCAGGTATGTTTTGTTGCACCTGGCCCAAATAGTTTTATATTTTTATATTTTTACACTTTTCACCCCAACATGCACCCACCTGAGTTGAGAATCCTATAATAGGGGTGCAAAGCCCCCAGCAGGGGGGTGCAGGGGCACAGCCCCTAGTAGGGGGTGCAGGGCACAGCCCTGTATAACATTAAAATTATGAGTCCCTTGGCACCCTTTTGGTTTGTGCTGGGAGTATACATCACCAAAACTGATTTTTCGTGATGTACACTTGCTATAATGACAATCGCCTTTCCGCAATTGCCGTTATGACATAGAACTGGTGCACACTACTCTTCTGTTCCTACTCCCCAAGTACATCACAGCCCACTTCTTGGCATTAAATTTCAGCTGCCATGTCCCAGACCATTTTAAGCATCTTTAAGTCCTCCCTCATGTCCTCCACCCAGTAGGCACCCAATTGCATATTTTCGTATCATCAGCAAATAGGCACACCTCCCTCAAACCCTCAGCAATATGACTGATGTAGACGCTGAAGAGAAGTGGACCCAAACTGACCCCTGTGGCACTCCACTCTTTACCCTTGCTGTCCGAAGTGCATTCCATTGAGCACCCCTCTGAGTTCTTCCTGACAGCCAGGTCTCCACCCAGATTGCTATTTTCCCACCTAATCTAGGCTTTCCATCTTGGTCACCAGCCTCCTATGGGGCGGTGTCAAAGGCCTTACTGAAGTCTAGATAGGCCACATCCACCCCCTCGGTCAACCACCTGAGTCACCTAATCAAAGAACTGAGTTAGGTTTGTCTGGCAAGACTTCCCTTCATGAAGCCATACTGTCTGCTGTCATGCAAGCCACTCTCTTCCAGGTATTCCACCACCCCTCTCCTTGATTAATGCCTCCATTACCGTCCCCACTAGTGTGAGGCTGCCAGGTCAGTAGTTCCCCTTCACCTCCTTACTACCTCCCTGTGTAAGGGCACTATGTCTGCCCTCTTCCAGTCCTCTGGCATGCTCCCCATATCCAAGGAAAAGTTGAAGAGCTTTGTCGAGGAGCAGACAACTCCTCCTTCAGTTCCCTGGTCACTCTGGGGTGTACCCCATCAGGCCCCATTACCTCATCCACCCTCAATCTATCTTGCTCTGCCCTAACCCTATACACAGTGAATGGGCTCAGATCCCCCATTTGCCCTCCTTCCCCTTCTATTTTAGCTCAGGTCCCCAACCGTCCTCCTCCACCGTGAATACCAAGCTAAAGTAATTATTTAACAACTCTGCTTTTTCACAGTCCCTTTCCAATTTTATTTCTCCCTCTCCCCTCAGCCTCATAATCCCCTGCCTTGACCTTCTCCTTTCCCTCACAGATCTGAAAAAGGTTTTATCCCCCTTTTGGCCATTTTTGCTATTTTCCCATGAGTATCTGCTTTTGCCCTTCTGATCTTCTTCCTCGCCATACTCCTCTTTTCCCTATACTCTTCCTTGTCTTTCTTGCTGAGTGTCCTCTTAAATTTTCTGAAAGCCCTCCTCCTTTCCTTGACTGCCCCCACAATCTCCTTGGTAAAACAAAGTAGTCTCCTCTCCCTTTTGCTGTTCCTAACCTTTTTTATGCACATTTCCGCAGTTTTCATTACCTCTCCCTTGACAGCTTACCATAACTTCTCCACTGCCCATATATTCTCTGTATACTCCATTGTTTCCCTTACTATCCTTCTTATCTTGTCAAAGTCTGTGCATCTGAAGTCCATGACTGCAGTACTGGTTTTACTTGTTTCCTCCCTGCCCTTACCCTGAACATTATTGCGCTTGTGTCGCTGTTGCCCAAGGCTTCTCCCACCTCCACCTCCTCCACACTCTCCCCATTTGTCAGAATCACATCCAGCAGGTTGTTGCCCCTTGTTGGCTCCCTGACTAGCTGCTGAAGGAATACCCCTGAAGCAGGTAGTATTTCCTGCTCCTTGACAATGCTGCATCTGGGATTTCCCAGTCTACATCTGGGAGGTTTAGGTCCCTTCCAGCAGTAGTTCTCCTTTAGGCCAGCCTTGTTACTGCCTGAATTAACTGTTGATCACCCTCCTCCCCTTGCGTAGGTGGCCTGCATACCAACCCCAGTCACAAGGATTCTCCTGTCCTCCTGCCTAGCATTATCTACAGTAACTCAGCCTCCCCATCCTCTTCAGTACCTCTTTAGTACCATTTAGTACCCTCTTTAGTACCATTGCACAAAAAGCATAAGCAAAATGTCCTGGACAACCTCAGGCCTGTTTCCATACTATTGGCTTTGGCTAAGATGCAGGAGAAGATAGTACACAATCATCTCACTTACTACTTATATTAGCACAAGCTACTCTGTGAGGAGCACATGGATTCAGGAATGGTCATGGAACATGCAAGCGTTGGTCAGCTTCACAGATGCAGAATATCTTACTATTGACAATGGCCTGCTGACTGGTGTTGTGTTCATGGACCTGACCAAGACTTTTGATTTAGTGCACAATAATTTGTTTATACAGGAACTGACTAGGCTGGGATTGGCAGGGGTCCAGCCATTCTAGGTTCTTCAACTATCTGCAAGACAGGTGACAGTTTGTCAAAATTGGTAAAGTCTTGTCCAGGGTGAACACTATCTCCTGTAGGGTTCACCAGGGATCCATTCTAGGTCCTCTCATATTTACTATTTTCATGAAAGACCTACTGGAAAAAATTATCTTTTGCCATCAAAATTCTGGTGAAATTCCAATTTTGTTTCCATACAATTTCATGAAAATTTTACAATATTTTGCCAAATGTGTGATTTCAGTTATTTCCAATTTAAAAGGGATTTGTGCAAATTGCACCACATTTGGCATGATGATAAGGTCCTTGTAGACATATACTGCACAATGCTTCAGATCTCTATTTTTAAAGGTAACCGAGGATAAGCCTCCAAATATTCTGAAATTTTAAATTTTTATTTTCCAGTTATGTTAACTAAAAGTATTTATGTGTAGGGCATGACATTTGGTATGATGACTTCGCCAAGGTCCCTACAGATGTGCACCAAGTTTCAGATCTTTATCTTTAAAGGTTACTGAGCTACAGTATAAGCCTTCAAACATTTGGAGATTTTTAAATTACAGTTTGCAATTATATAAATTGGAGAGTTTTAAGCCCCTATAACTTTAAAACCAGGGAACAGAATATCACCAATTTTGTTAGGTTCATTGACCATTAATATAATGCTTTGGGGCCACCACCATAGCCCAGCAGTAGAGCTATTGCAAATCATCTAGTTTCCTCCCATCAGGACCCATCTTGGGCATCCTCTAAGGGTTTAAGGATTGTGCATGTGAACATCTGCAGCCTCAGACCAAAAATTCAGGAGGTACAAGGTTGGTTTGATCAATACAAGCCTGATATACTTGCTATCTCGAAGACCTGGCTCAAGGGCCACATTCTGACCACAAGATCATGATCCTAGGCTACAACACCTTCTGAAAGGATAGGGTAAACAAAAGAGGTGGTGGGGTCCTAACCTATGTGAAGGATACCCTCACGGTGGCCAACTGACATTGAACCTGGGAAATGGCATGGACAGTGAATCGATTTTCATCCGACTAACCCTTGGTCAAGCTAAACACCTCACCCATGGCTGCGTATATAACCCTCCTAAGACTGCTATCCGAGCCTTGAACTGTATTAGAAAACAATTAGCAAAGAAGTACACACAGAACTCTCAATCCTGGAGATTTCAACCTAAACTGGGCCTCTGACCCTAAAAAAGTCCTCTTGGCTGCAACCCAGGAAGCAAACCTGGTAGAGGTTAGCTCTGAACCTACCAGGCTTAATCACAATACTGGGAACCACATCATCCTGGACTGGACTCTGGCATCTAATCCCCTCAACATCCAGAATGCAGGCTTAATGGTGGACGCCCTTAGCGACCACTCCCCTGTATTCTACATCTGGAAGAATAGAGCGTCAAATGTTCCTCCTAGGATACTCACCATCCATGACTACCCAAACTTCATGATGGGACAATTTAATGACTACCTAAGCAACTTGGACTGGAGTCCAATCAGGCTTCTCCCAACCTTGGAAGAGGCTTTGGAATTCTTTCAAAATTCACTCCTCAAGGCAGCTTCCATCTTTGACCCTCTCAAGAAACTCAGAACAAAGGGAAGCTGTTACAAGTGGATCTCCCAATCACTAAAATCCATGATAATTAGCCAGGACAAGGCCTGGAATAATTTCTGGCAGTCTGCTCTCCCAGCAGACCTTCTGACTTACAAATCTCTGAGAAACAAAAGTAAGAGATCCTTTATACTTGTGAAGAAGGAGTATGTAACTAACCTACAAAGTACCAACCTAGGCAACCCTAAGCTTTTCTGGTCCCACATCAATTAACTACTCAAGGGCAGCTCCAAGGGCTACTAGTCTTATAGAGATGAATGGACAGCTAGACAGTGATAGCCGGACAATAGCCATGGAAATAAACAGCCGCTTTACCAACCTTGATGACCACAAGGCTGGACTGCCTCCTTCTACACCGGCACTGATCACGAATGAATCCTCCAGCCTAAATAGACCCCAGTTCCACCTGAGACTTGTCACGACTAAAGAGGTCCTTCCCCTACTCAAGGCTCTTAAAACCAAAGGTGTAGAAGGCCCTGATGGCATCAGCCCTAGGCTATTAATGGAAGGAGCCTAGTTCCTTGCCAGACTTCTGACCTGGCTCTTCAATAGATCCCTACAGGAAGGAACTGTCCCTCTACAATGGAAGCAGGCAAATGTGGTCCCCATTTACAAAGGTGGTTCAAGGAAACTTATTAGCAACTACAGACCCATCTCCCTGCTATGCACTCTAGCTAAACTGCAGGAAAGGCTGGTTTACGGGCAGCTGAGGGACTACTTTGAGTCCCATCAACTCCTTTCCCCCTCTCAGCATGGCTTCCAGATGAACCATGGCACTGATACAGCTCTCATCCATCTCACTGTGGATGTATTAAGTGCTATGGACACAGGAAAGCCAACGGGTGCAATCCTTATCGACCTGTACAAGGCTTCACCTTGTGGACCACAACCTCCTACTAACAAAGCTTGACAAAATAGGCCCTTGATGCCCACGACCTGGGATGGTTCAAGAGCTACCTATCAGGTTGCTCTCAGAGGGTTATCTGGAAGAGGGAGCACTTGGATCCCCTACCTATCAAAGAGGGTGTACCTCAGGGCTCAAACTCTAGGTCCCCTCTTGTTCTCTCTATTCACAAATTACCTTAACCTTTACTGCGGGGACAGCTCTATTGTTCAATATGCAGACGACACTGTAAGCTACCGCTCTATGGAATAGCAGACAGAACTAGGTCCTCTCCTCCAAACTGACCTAAAAACACTTGAGGCCTGGCTCACATTCAACAGAATGGTCCTCAATGTAGGCAAAACAAAAGCAATGCTATTTGGTCCTACATCCCTAGGGCAGGACAGGTCCAAATTCCTACAGCTTAATTCTCTAGCAGGAACAAGCATAAATGTGGTGGACACCATAAAATACCTTGGGCTAATAATTGACCAAGGTCTCATCTTCAAGTCCCATGTAGACCAAGTAACTAGGACCATACACAGTAAACTTGGCACATTATATCAGCTAAAGACCAGCTTATCCCTGATGCAAGGCTTGCAATTGCCTCCAGTGTCTTGCTCCTAACACTTACCTATGCAGCCCCAGTAATACAGGGTATGCCAAAGCAAGAGTTCAACCAGCTACAGGAACTGTACAATAAGGTTGCACTGTTTGCTACCCATAATCACCCAAGAAGCCACCCTGTGATTCCCTCTCTCAGCTGCAATGGCCTTCCTTTGCTTCACGACTTCAGTACTCCCTGCTCTGCCTCGCATTCAAAATACTGAGTCTGGCAGCCCCCCCTAGCCTAAAAGGGATTATCTCCCTAAAACACAACTCTATATGTTCAGAACTTCAGGTAGGTCTATACTAGTAACCCCCAGAGTCAGGATTAAGGCCGGTGGCAGAACCTTCTCCTTCACGGCCCCCTTCCTGTGGAACAATCTCTCACCTGCAGTACAGGAAGCCCCTTCCCTACCAAATTTTCACACTAGGCTCAAGGCTCACATGTTACAGACCAGTACTTGCCACTGTCAAGGTATAGGGTAGTCTTCCCATGATCCAACAAATAAAACTACTCCTCCCCCCTTTCTCCCACTTAGCCTATCAGGCCTGTCTTGTCTCATAAAAGCACTGCTCATATGTTGAATATGTTCTCTGACTTAATTATTTAAATGTGTAATACTGCTTCCTCTGTGTTATTATCTTTGCTGTTATCTGATCAGGATTGTACTATCTCTGTAACATGTTGTACCCAACAATCTGTACCAAATAATCTGTCTCTGTTCTGTATCCAGGGTCACCCCTGAAAAAGTGACCTTACTGCCCTTACTTTGTAACTGCCTTTACTGCAACCTGGTTAGGATTGTACTATCTCTGTAACTTGTTCTACCCAACAATCTGTACCCATTAATCTGTCTCTGTTCTGTATCCCGGTCACCCCTGAAAAGGGACCTTCAGGGCTCAGCGGGCTCACCCGGTAATCAAAATGTAATAAATAAAATGCTGATGACCCAGGTTTGGAAAGGAGCTCAGGAAGTCATGTTGGGAGGATTGCCATGGCCGAGACAGCTGCCACTCAGCAGTTCATGTTGGTTAGGGAGTGTTGGTGGTGGTTTCCATCAACATAATGACCTCTCTGACTGGACCAGAGAGCTTGTTCTTGCCACAGTGGAAGCTGTGGATGTGCTAGGCTGACAGAGACACTGCCCGCACCAGGGGAGATGGAAGGGAAAAAAATGGAGAAAATTCTGGTAGCCAATTGAATGATGGTGGGGTTTAGTCTGATCAGTGTATATTCCTGAAAAAAGAATACATCCTTTAAAGATGAGCTGTCAGCCAGAGAAAAACAATAGTAAAGAGAAAGGGAATTTTAACCAGAAAAGGCACATTAAGCTGAAGCTTGTTGCCTGGTGTAACCTAGGAGCACAAGGAAGTTAAGTGACTTGCTCAGGGTAACACAGTATACAATTGGGGACTGTGGGATTCAAACCCAGGTTTCCAGGCCAGTGCCATTAACCATAGCACTATACTGCCTGTGGAATTGAAGGAAGATGTGTGTGTCAGCTCTATAATCTCTTACTCCCAGGTTGAACAAGTTATAAGTAGCCAAAGATTCCAAAATAACAGTAGTAACTAATCCTGAATTTCATGAGCTTTTGTGAAATTGTAAAACGTTATGATACTTTTGTTAAAGTCATGCCCATACGTTTTGCGCAGGCATACACTTGAGCAGCCATTGTAGAGGAAGATAAAGGCTGGGTGAAGGGCAATACGGTAGCATTCATAGAAGGCTCCATAGTAAAAGTATAGTAGTGTCATACCAGGTCACTATTCCAAACCATGATGAATAGTCATTAACATCATTATCCACTAGCCTGAATTCTTTCAGTATGCTATATGCTAGATAACAAGTAAAGGTCATTGACTTAAAGACTTGCAGAAGCAGATACACATGCAGCATTGTTTCTGTACAGTGCCACCTGCTGACTCTTTAAATAACCTTTTAGATAGCAATGCATTTTTTTACGGGTTGAAAACAGTGGCACCAAGAGATACATAGATACATAGATGCTGTTGGCAGATAAGGACTGCTAGGCCCATCTAGTCTGCCTGTTTAAGCAGCCTAACAAAGCATCCAGTGACCCTATCTGGTCAAATCTCAAGCCTTACATTTACAGTAGCTGTAACAGAAGTATTTGGATGTCTTTGGTCATGATGGAGCATGATGCTGGGCATTACTGTGGCAGGAATGTTGGAGGAGTATTGCAGGGCCATGATGCTAGTGCAGGTAAAGTGATTTAGTGATGATAATTACTGTACTTTGTGAAAGTTAGAGCCTACAAGAGGAATTCCACTGGTGTTAACTATTGTGGGTGGGATATTCAGAAATGCGCCAAAGGCAGGCACAAGTCCGGCGCAGTGCAAAGTCGATGCACCATGGCACAGTGGGTGCCATATTCAGAAGCTGCGCCAGCTGAACTGCACCAGCTCAAGTCAGCTAAATATGGCACAGTTGCACCATGGGACAACCGGAGATGTGCCAGCATAACCAGGGAAGTGCGGAGCACACCTGCACACAAACACAGGGAAGCGGTGCACAGACAAGAGGCCCAGTGACACAGCCAGGGAAGCACAGTGACAATAGGCACAGGACCCCTGAAGCAGGGCACACCAGTGCACACACAAGCACAGAGCAGGAGGAAGAATGCCCAACATGTGATGGAGCACAGCCACCAATAGGGGTCCATGCATCACAGCACCCAAAGCCAGTCCACCGGCGTTGGACAGGAGCATGCCCCAGACCCGTACTACAGACCACAATGGTGGCATGGACAGCAGGCAACCAGAGGGGACAATGGTCAATGCAGGTCAGCCAAAAATGCACCCCCAGCCCACCTGCCAGCTGGGTATGGCCACAGCCACACTGCAATGGGTGTCTACCCCCATGACCCCAGTGCCAAACACACCCATGCTCCACACGCACACAGGCAGCCCACACACTGGGCAGTGGACTGAGCCAGAGCCCATGCAGAGGGCCAAACCATTCAGGACTGGATGCCCAACAGGGGTTGCAGACGGCCCCACCCCAGGGGAGCAGACATGTGTAGAAGAAAGACCATGACCATGTGCCACCGCCACGCACACCCTCTGCCCTCCCCTGACCGCAGCCCCATGGTGACCCTGCAGGCACAGAGCACACCCACCAAACAGAGTGATGGCCCCCACCACAACATGACATATCACTGTAAACAGCTGTGAACCACAGGAGCACGAAGCCACAAACACCATGGACCAAGACCAGACCACTGCAGCATGGCTCCACACACCACCTGCAAAGCAGACACGGAAACAGGCATGTAGCAGAAAACACTTTATAAAGTGTAAAACGGCTATAGAAAACAATGTAACAGGGGCAGGGACAGAGGAGGTATAATGAAGGGTGGGGACAGGTAACAGGGGCTGTTCAATGGGATGGGGACTGTAGGGGAACAGGGCAGCGAGGAAAGGATGACTATATACGTGCTCCTTAATGGCGTCTACATCCTGCCACCACACCACGCCTCGCTCCCTCCAGTTGGCTGCTGTCATCCACTGAATGGAGACCACAACATCCAGCACCCTCCACATGACCACCAGAATCTGGCACAGAAGCCTGGTTTGCCCACCAAGGCCTAAGGGTAGCAGGCTGCCCAACACCTATGGCATGGGATGAGACAGGCAATCAATGCAATGGCCCAGGGACATATGCCCACCCACAGTGTGCAATGGAAAGCAGGAGTACACACCTCTGAGGAGCCCCATGGTGGGGCTATGCCAGCCAACAACACAGCACACCACTGTGGTGCAGAGAGGGGACGTGAGCTGTGCAGAGGCCACATGACCATATTGTGACAGTCACATGACACATAGCAACAGCAGCACTGCAGCACAACTGGTGGCAGCCATGCACACACCACCCACCAACAGCTGGTACATGGGGATAACGGACAGGCCACAGTGGCATGCACAATGGACTGTGCGACACACACAGCTGTCCAGGCAGATGGCATGGGTGGCTGTGGCTGTACCCTATCCCACTGCCACCCACAGGTACACTGAGAAACAGCATTTCATTGCTTACATGCCCCATGCAGCACAGCTGGCACTGGCTGTCCATCAGTAGGCTGCATCGCCCTATTCACCTCCGCCACCACCCTGGCCTGCCTGTGGTCCTCTGGCCCTGGGAAGGGAAGAAAGAGAGGTGGACATCGTTACAATCACGCCTGAGGAGGCTTCTCACCACCACACAGCCCTCTGTGCACTGGGCATGTCCTGTCGTCTGGGGCCCGCACACCAGCACAGCCACAATGCGTGCATCAGGCAAGCATGGCACACAATGCATGCCAGGATGACGAAGTACCCCACTGCAGGCCATGCCCAGCAGCTTTACCACAGCTACAGTACTGTATCTGGCCATACATGCAGCATGCACATGCCTACCTGGCTGGGGCACAGCACCACGCTGGACACAGGCCTACAACCTCCTCAGGCAGACAGGTGTCCTCTGCTTCAGGTCCCCATATCACTGCCTGCACTGTTAAGGCATGCGTGGCACACCTGTCCTCCTCTCCAGGGCCACTGACACACTGCCACACCTGGCACCTGGCCTGCTGCAGAGGCACCTGTCCATACAGCTGCCCCTCAAAGGGCTGGACAAGCGGCCATGAGGTTGACCAGCTCCACCTTGCTCCAGTTACCAGCCCTCCTGCCATTCCACTGCACCAGGTCAGCAGCCATAGTGGTGCAGAAAATGGTGCTGGACAGTGCACATAGTTGACCCAAGTGCAAGATGCGTGATAGGACACATGACTTGTGTGCTGCGGCACATGGCTGCGCACCACAGTGTGCAGTGCAGGACCATTTGTGCAATGATGGGCATGTGCATCACACCAGGGGCTAGTGGCAGCACGTGGTCATGACACGACCAGGGGGTCAGAGGTCATCACCCCCATGCATGGTGCACAGGTGCACGATGGAGGTAGTGATCGCATGCGCGATGGCATACCTGCATTGCATGCTCTGTGCCATGGCATTGCACATGCTGCACATGGTGCACGATAGTGGTGTGGACAGTGCAGTGCACATGCGCACTGCAGGCACACATACCGCACAAGTGCGGTATTGCACCTTGGGGATGCTCCGGTGCAACCTCATTGCACATGGCGCATATTCATGATATTGAGACACCGCATACAAATCACCTCCTGAGCCACTGCATAGCACAATGGGGAACATTAGCATATCATTAAACTTGCAGACAGGCTAATTTCCATGCCTTGCACCATAAAAGTGCTACAGATCAGCACAGGCCACAGACGGTATTGCAACCATTCAGGTGAGTGACTGGTGACATGGATAAACAGTGGCCTAAGTATAAACTACAACAGAGTGTTGTGATTGCAACCTGCTGGCAGTGACCCACTCTACTTACATGTCCACAGGTGGCAGAATGTTGGGACCTGAAGGAGAGGAGAGGAGAGTCAGGGGCCTGCGCAACCATAAGGCTCAACTTTACGGCTGAGAGCAAAGCCGTCTTTGAGGCTATATGGACCGGGAGGGCCTTCTCCAGCAGTGCCATGGGCACGATGCAGGAGTGGCCGGTGGGCTGGAAGGAGATGGCCCGATACGTCAACACCCATGGACGCCACCATTGCACACTGCAGGAGTGCAAGAAGAAGTTTGGCACAGACAGGAGGTGGACCAAGGAGAGGTTGCGGCCATCTGGGCATCTCACAGGGTGACCAGTGGTGGGCGGCAGCTGTGCCTTCGTTGGCGGCCATGGAGGAGCTTGTGGCACCCACCATCAGCTGCACAGTGGTGGAGGCTGTGCCCAGTGGTGGGTTCCAGACAGCAGATAGCCCTTCACTGCATGGTGAGTATGACCAGCTGAAAGGCATAGCTGGTGTGGGTATGACATGCAGGCGTGCCTGGGGCCATGCCCACTGACACTTACGTGTGTGGGTGAGGACACATATTGCTGCAGGGGGGCATGTGGTGATGGTGGCGAGTGGGCCCTAGGGTGTGCTGCAATTCTAACCCTCTGTTCTTGTCTTGCAGCACCAGCACACCTCCGTGCATTGGACCAAGTGGGGTGGCCGCAGACATGGATGCCCGTCCCTCAACATCGACTGGCATCCAGAGCCAATACAGACCATGTCTAGATGGTGTTGGGCATGCAGCCATGCATGACATGGGGTCAGATGACCCCCCGGCTGAGTTCCTGCACAATGACAGCATGGAGATGCTGTGTACAGAGACCCAGATTGGGGTGCTGTCCGACACCAATTATGACCTTACCCTGGTGCGGGACAGCATAGGAGTGGTGGTGCCCGACATGTTTCCTTCCTGCTACACAGGCACCGGCGAGTCCCAGTGCTGAGGCTGCAGCTCACAGCCACCCCCATCCCCACTGGTGTAGTGTGTGTGGTGCCACAGCTGTGTCCGGTGTGGTGGCGGTGGTGCTGCCGTTGTGGCGGAGGCATGGGGTACTGCCCAGCAGTCAGTCAGGCAGCGGCAGCAGGGCGCAGGTGATGTTGGGCAGTGTGACACGCTGATCAATGCTGGAGCACCAGACAGCACCATACCCTTGTACTGCCCACTGTGCAGTGTCCACCTGAGTGGCAGGCCATGCAGCGGCATACCGTGTCCCCAAGCTCCGACTGGCAGGCCAGGAGGTCCAGGATGCTGAGCAGCTGACAGAGCACACCCAGTTACTGTGGGCATCCATGGACAACTAGGCAGTGCTTGCCACTGATGTGCGTGTTCTGTGGGCAGAGGTGCGCCAGATGGCTGAGCAGCAGGACAGGGCAATGCGAGACTCATGGACAGGCTCGGCCAGATGCAGGAGGCCATGACTGCAGCATTGGACCGCATGACTGGTGCCATTGTGGCATCAGTGGACCACATGGCCGGTACCATTGCAGCTGGGCTGGTGTCAGTGGCAGCCACTGGGCTCGGCCATGCACAGAGACCCCACCCCACAGTGCACTGTCCACCCCATGGTCCGGTGTCTGGTGACACCAGCACAGCAGATGCTGGGATCTGATGTCAGCATCCCAGACTCCTAGCCTGTTTGGCCCCTCGACAACCCTGCATGGACCAGGTCACAGTCCCACACATCAATCCCTGGGAAGCGTCTGCCATGCCCCCCATGGCTGTTGAGCAGCATGCATCTACCAGTCAGCCCCATTTCAGCCACCCATGGCGTGGCAGTCGTGGGACTGTGGGGTGAAGTGACATGTCTGCTGCCCTGACCTGCCATCTGCTGCTGTTGCCACACTCATGGGTGGTGGTGCGGCATGCATTGGTGGCGCACATGTGTGTTGTGCTGCATGCCCTATGTGTGTGTGAACCATGCTGCTGGGACATGTGATGTGATGAGGGTAGCTCAGCACCGGTCATGCCTGTGCATCGGTGTCATGCTTCTGATCCATGCCATGTCCCTCACCATGTGTGGTGGCTGTGTGTGTGTGTGTGTCTGCCGCATGCCATTGCTGTGTGTGTCTGTGTGTGCATGCCCGTGCCAGTGGCTCCGCCCATGTATGTGTTGTGCCCCTTGTCCCTGCATACTACCACTGTGCTCATCCCTGCCACTGTGTTGTCTGCTGGGCTTTGTGGGCCTCACCTGTGTGTGGTGCACTCACCTGTGTTGTCTGTAATGCTCCTTGCAATGGTGTTACAATGCTGCCGTGCCTCCTGCACCAGTCGTGGGTTCCTCCTGCCAAGGGTGACTGTCCATCACCCTCTGGATCCATCACCACCATCATCCCCGCTACTGTCGTCCTCATCAGCCTCGACTACTATTCCACGGTCAATGGCCATATTGTGCAGGATGCAGCAGGCCAGGAATATGCCACAGGCTTTCGATGGGCTGTATTGTAGGGCACTGCCTGACCTGTCTAGGCAACAGAATTGCATCTTTAGCATGCCAAAGACATGCTCGATGATATTGTGTGTGCTGGTGTGTGCCTTGTTGTATCTTTCCTCTATGGGGGACGATGGTCGTCGGTAGGGGGTGAGCAGCCATGGCCTCAAGGGGTATACATTTTCTCCTTTGTGGAGGACAACATGGTTATCCCATGCTGTGCTGTGCCACCACCCACTCCCTCTCAGCCATCACAGCACCCACCCCATTGTCCCTCCCTATACCCTGGGCTGTGGCTCTCGGCCTCCCTGGTGCATGTCCTACTCACCAACAAAGGTGGCCCAAGGGGATGTCTCCCTGCTCAAACCTATGGCACAGTGCTGAACTGTGCCATATGAAGCATCATGTGCACTCCGGGGTGTGTGGTACAGATATTGATGATGCGCCCATGGCATCGCACACCACCTGGTAGTTGATGGATGGGTACCCATTCCAGTTGATGTACACTACATGTTTGCTGTCTACTCTGCCTGTGTACTGGGGAAATATATGTACTCTGAAGCATGTGGCAGCAGAGCGTTGAAGAACTGGGTAAGGAGGCGGGATGTGGCCAACTGGGTGATGCCCATGGTATCAACCATTGGTCTTTGCAAGGTGCCCGTGGTGAGTAGACACATCTTAGTGGTCACCTTAGTCTCCACTGCCATGGCATGACGATGTCTGGTGGGTGCCTGCATCTCATCACAACACAGCTCACAGAGCTGCCTCAGAACTGCCTTATTCAAGTGGTACTGACCCACTATCTCTGTGTCACTGAAGTTCTCATACGTGATCCTGGCACGATGCCACCTGTGTCAGGCATACTGCCACTGGGCCCTTCATTGGCCATGCTGCTGCTGTACCTCTTGCATCCTCACAACCCTCATTACTATGTCCATTAGGATTGGGCCACTGTCCATCACTCTGTCACTGGGTGCCTCCCTGGCTGACCCTCACACTCTGTTTGTCCATCCGTCAGTCTGTGTCTCTCTCTTTCTCCCTCTCTGACTGGCTGTCTCGCTTCCTCTCACTCTCTGTCTCTCTCTTTCACACTCTTTCACTCCCTCTCTCTCTGTGCACACTGTTGCACATCTGCTGTCTGTGTTTGTTCCTGTATTTATTGGCTCCAAGTCTGCCTGGCGCAACTTGGGGTTTCGCATGAGACTAGCATAACAATCCTGATTGAATATGACAGTGCACCACTTATTCATGGGCCCGCCCCTCCACTTGCGCTGCATATATTATGGTTGCACTTTGGCACACTGGGATTTGCTCTGCAACACGGCTCCATTTGAATATCACTCAGAAGCACATCTTCGGACTCTGAGCAAGCGCAATTCAGTTGCGCTCATGCAATTGCTCTGAATATCTCAACCCATGCACACATGAATTTTGAGCACATTTTGCAATTACAGTAGCAATTTCTAAAGTGTCCACAAGAAATTTTAACCCACTAAAACTGCATTTATCCAGCTTAATTAGATTCCAGGACAGATTTACTTTGGTATGCATGTCAAATCTTGAATGTATACCTGCAATACCAGTGGAGCTATAAACATCCAAATATTTTGAAAATTTTCACACAGTTCAACAAATAATTAAATTGTGAGATTTTGAACTCCTAGCAGTTTATATAACTCTTGCAAGAAAATATGTACATACATTTTCAATTATCTAGCTCCAAAGGTGGCTAAGCTATAACATAGAAATATTTTCAGAAATTGTCACATGAATAATAATTTGCCATACTTGGAACCCATAACTTCCTCACCTCTTATACAAATGTTATGCTCTTGGCATATTTTTAGGTCCATTCAATCTATACACATGCCAAACTGCAGATCTGTAGCTATAACAGTGAAGTTGTGATCAATTTAAACATGCCAGAAAATGTCACAAACATTTGCAAAATTTTGTGGAATTTCACAAAAATTCACAATATCAGAATTTGCTAATTTCGCCCAGCCTGTGACCTACCCAACATATGTAATACTGCCAAAACCCTCATTTATGCAGACAGTGCAATCATCTTTCTGCATGTTAAAGATATCGTCACTATCAATTAAGTTCTTGCTTGGGCACAACTTCCATTCCCTTAGACAGTGGTTCACGAATGAGAAAATGGTCTTAAACATAGCTAAAACTAAGGCCATGATACTCAGCTCATCCCAGAGGTAAGATTTTCCCAAGACTTCAGAAACTCGACCTTAGATGGACTGAAACTGGAACTATTAATAAATTCAAATACTTTGGTGTTACCATTGAGCCCCACCTCACATTTGCCGCTCATATTATCGACAGCGTAAGAACTGTTCATCAACAACTGGGTCTACTCTATTGTATTACAAAGTACCTGGTGTCACAAACCCACTCAGCATGTCAGGCCCTCTACTCCCAATGTGCCAACCTCTGAGCACAGTCTTGTGAACAGTGTAACAGACAAGGTAACCCTCTTGTCTGTTTTTGTGAGTTCGGATCAACCTTTGGTCTCAGTTCTGGAGGGATTCAAACTGTTAACCTCTTGCTAGCATACTCATTGCACAGGCTCAGATATATCTGTCTTCGGGGGGCCAGATATCTTTGCCTATGAGCACCTAACCAGGTGTACAGAGATGAACCCTTTAAAACTTTAATAAAGACCTCAGATTTAAAATGCTTCTCTTTCCAGTTTGATACCTCCATTCAAGCTTATGTCTCTTGTCTGCTATAACCATGTACTTTTCTTACAAAATAAAAAGAAGTCAAAGACAGACCAGCTAAGTTCTAAAAGAATTTTACTAAAATAGTTAAAAATATGTGAAACACAAAATACAGAACTCTTATCTCAAAGACATACAAATCTTTTAAAAGAAACAAGGTTTAAACAGTACAAATTCCTACTTCAGTACTTAGTCTCCAAATACTTGCTTAAGTGCTCACCGATCTTGCTTGGTCAGCGTCTAGGAAAAATGTGTCTCTGTAAAGTAAAATAGGCTAAATTAAAAGCTGGCTTTTACCCCACCTCTTTGCAGGATGTCACCTACCTCCTCCTGTCCGGATATATGAAAATATATCTTTTACAAAAAAAAACATTCTGCAACTTCAGCATAATCCATGTCCTTCAAATTACATTTTCTTTGATCTCATAATAAGCTTCCCCTTTCAGGACATGAAAGCAGCTTTATGATTTTGCACTTCTATGTAATAACCTGTTTTTTTCTCTTCAACGTCATAAACCATTTTTACGATTTCCCTCTTAACAAAATTAACTCAAACCAGTCTGTAATTAACTCAGAGAAACAGGATCCTTGATTAAAGTCTTCCATGTAACACATTTTCTCTAAAAACTGAGTGTGTGTGATACACATGCTGTCAGCATTTCTCTTAGCTTGCATCTATCAGCTGAAAACTGGGGGTTGAGGCACTCCCAAAGCATTAGAATTTTTCAGCAGAGATAGTCATTAATACATTTACATATAAAAATATTATACAGCACTCAGAACTGTCTGTCTATGTCACACCTGGCACCTGGCACTAAATTCAGAACTGCCCAAAGCTGCATCCCCCCTGACTGAATATGGCTCCATCATTGTGATTGCCAGTTCCAATCCAGACAAAGAAAGGAGTTTTAACCCACAGTGTTGCCAAATTTGCCTCCTCTCTTGACCCATGGTCTTATCACTGCAACCATCTTGAATAACATGCTTGGCTGCAACATGAAACCAGAGCCCAGCTAACCCAAGAAAAGTTCATGCACAAAATTCTACGTGAAAGTGCCCCCCAATACCTATCCAAGCTATTCATATGCATGGACAAACCCTACGCTTGCTCCTCTGCAAACAATCTATTGAAAGTCCCATTTATGTGGATGGACATGGGACAGAACTCTTTCAGATACATAGCTGCATCACTCTGGAACATGATCCCTTTCACTAGCAGAGCTGTTCTTTCCCTAAAATATCCACTGCCCAGCTTAAAGTACATCTCCAAGGTACACTGTCTGTGCCTGCTTTGCATAACTTACAAAACACTGTTGGCTTAAAGAGCAGCTGATTCTTTTGGAAAAATTCAGGAAACATAAACACAATTCAGCTTGAATTTCTTATGTCTTCTTCGATTTCTCCTCTTCATTACGATTATTGAAGAAATTCCCTCAAAAACAAAATCTTTATCCCTTAGAGTTCATCTACTTCTATAGCTTATTTCCTACTTGAAATAATAATGCTCTGCTGAGCCATCACAGTCTATTGCCAGGAATGAACTGCAATGTCACAAGCTGGGTATTGTGACATCAGGTTGGATGAAGCAATAGGAGCTGAGGAATACTCAAGGAATAATAATCTTGTTTCCATGCATATGGCTTCAGTAACAAATAATGGAGATTAAAATGCAGAGTTAATAAGAGATATAAGCTGTTTTGTGTCCAGATGTTATGTTTTAAAAGTTCTTCTCGAGTCATCAGTGGCTCTTTAATGTACCATCTGAATGCCTTATGTTTGCACCATGTCACTTCATTTTATATTATGATGCTTATGTGCTTGTACCTATTCAACTGTCTTGTTGTGTACTCTTCTGTACCAGGTTCATGCCTGAAAATGCTTTTGAAGCCAGTGCATTACCTGGTTATCAAAATAAATAAATAAATTATCCTATTTGTAAAGATCACATGAGTGTAAATGATTTTATTTAAAGGTTCCTTGATATGCGAGCAATAGTTGTTCAATCGAGGACAGGTCCAAAATATACGCTGCCTAAAGAGCTTGGCATAAGTACAAAAAGGCAGCTGTATCAGACAAGAATTTATCTAATCTTCCCAGGGTATAATATGCTGTATGGATAGATAGGCACAGGGTTATTTTCCTACTAATACATATAGGTGGAGAGAAGAATGGATCTGGCTAGTGGGTGGTCTCCCTGAATGCAAAGAGCTTGGGTAACAAAATGGCTGAACTCTGGACTCTTTTATCTGTAGGGATGGTGGATATTGCGGCGATAACAGAAACCTGGGCCATCCAACACCATGACTGGGATCTGGTGATCCCAGGGTAAAAATAATTCATAGGAGGACGGGGTGGGGAGGGAGGGTGGCAGTCTATGTAAGGATGGGATTAGATGCATTAGGGTTGAGTGTAAGGAAGGGGGAGGGCAGAGGTGCTATGGATGCAGTTCGTGGGCTCTAGGGATGAAAACTGAGGTTTGGGATGGTGTATAGTCCACCAGTTCAGTCTGAGGAGTTGGATAGAGAACTAGTGGAAGAAATTTGGCAGGTATGTAAGAAGGGGCTGTGGTGATTGCTGGGATTTCCATCTGCCTGGGGTGGATTGGAGTACCCCAGCTACCTCTAATGCCAGGGAGCAGATATTACTGGATGCATTTCAAGATAGTCTTCTGGTGCAACTGGTTAGTGTGCCAGCTAGATTAGATAATACATTCGATCTGGTATTATCTAATGGGAAGGTGGTAGGAAATGTAGAGTGGATGATCCACTTGCTGGGAGTGACCACCATTCGTTGTGGTTCAAGCTCAGGTCAGATTCGAGGATCAGTGACAAGGGTGGTGGACTTTAGATGGGCAGACTTTGGAAGGATGTGGAAGATCCTATAAGGGTGCCTTGAGGATAAGTCTGGGGATGAATGTACAACAGAAGTATGATATTATAGACTTGGGCTGAAGGCTATGGATGCTTGTACCAGTACTATGAGTAAAAGAGCAGTGCTAAAAGCTATATTGGCAGAACAGGAACATATTGGATGGGGTGAGGGCTAAGAAAGTGGCATTTCGAATATTTAAGAGGACCAATAGAGGGAGGACATGGAGGGAAATGCAAGGAGGATAAAAGAGGTAATCAAACTGGTAAGAGGCCAAGGCCTCCAGAGAATTAAGGTTGGCTCAGCATCAATGGAGGTGAGAAGGACTTTCTCAGGTATGTGTGAGAGAAAAGGAAATAGGGACCATATACTGTGGATTAGGAGGGCGGGGGTGTGTAGAAAAGCATGCGGAACAGGTAGAATCATTGAATGAATACTTCTGTTCTGTTTTCACCAAGGAGGAGGATGGTCCATTACCTCCGTGAACTGGGAGGTGGGGAGGGAGGGAGAGGTGATGGATGGGAAGATCATGGAAAGCAGGGTACAAGAGGGTCTGAAGGCACTTAGGGTGGATAAGGCACCAGGTCCTGATGGCATTCATGTCAGGGTGCTAAGAGAGACGATGGAGGTGTTGGCCAGACTGCTGGTGGACCTGTACAATGACTTCCTGGACACAAGAAGTGTGCCACAGGACTGGAGGATATCTCACATGGTGCCTTTCCAGAAGAGTGGCCCTAGGGATGAGCCAGGCAACTATAGACATGTTAGTTTCACTTCCATAGTGGGTAAACCTATCAAAGTGATTCTGAAGGAGACTGGTGACATTTCTTGAGGTAAATGGTCTCCAGGATGGGCAGCAACATGGGTTTGTTTCAGGGAGATCTTGCCAGACCAACCTAATAGACTACTATGACTGGTTTGCAAGAGAGTTGGGCAGGGGCCATGCAGTGGATGTCCTGTATTTGACTTCAGCAAGGCTTTGCTTCCATGCTTTATGGGCAGCTGGGAGGAAACTGAGATCCGTGGGAGTGGGGATGAAGATGGCCTACTGGTTTGAAAATTGGTTTGAAGGAGAGGCAGAAAAAGGGTGATGGTTGGGGGAATGCTCAAGCCCTAGGACTGTGACAAGTTGGGTGCCTCAGGGCTCTGTGCTCGGTACAGTGTTGTTTGGACTGTTCTTATCAGATATCTCACATGGAGTTAAGAGCAGGATGAGTCTGTTCACAGATGATACCAAGATGGGAGCTATAGTTGATGATATAGAATGGTGGAAAGAGCTACAGGGGGATCTAACCAAACTGGAGGAGTGGTCGATGAAGTGGCAGCTGGGCTGTAACGCAAAGAAGTATAAGGTGCTGCACTTTGGAGCAAAGAACCCGAGGAGGGAATATTGATAGAGTGGGGTGAAACTGAGGGTCACTGAGGAAGAGAAGGACCTGGGCATGATGATAGCAGAAGCATGAACAACTCTGCCCAGTGTAGAAGGGCTGCAGCCAGAGCTAACAAGATGCTGGGATGTATGCATGGGCATCTCCTCCAGACATAAGGATGTGATCCAGCCTCTACAAATCACTAGTTAGACCTCACTTAGAGTATTGTATGCAGTTCTAGCAACCATATCTGAAGAAAGATATCAGGCTGCTTGAAGGGGTGCAGCGGAGGATGATAACACTGATACAGGGGATGGATGGCAAACCTTATGAGGACAGGCAGAGACATCTGAAATTGTACGCTCTGGAGGAGAGGAGGGATTGAGGGGATATGACTGAAACATTCAAGTATATAATGGGGATCAACAAAACTGGCACAGATGGGTTATTTAGGCTGAGGAAGGGAAGGGTCACCAGAGGACATGGACTAAGATCGAAGGGGTAGATTTAGGAGAGAGAGAGAGAGATGAGGAGCATTGTTTTACAGAAGGGTGGTGATGAAATGGAATATCCTACAGGAGGAGGTGGTATCATGTCAGATGGTGGACACTTTCAAAGGGCATGGGACAGGGTATGGGAAGTGTATGGAAAAGTAGTAATGGGAGTTGCCAGTGGGGCAACAGTGACCTAATGGCACTAGCTGCTCTCTCCAGCAGACTTCATAGACCATAAGGCCTGTTTCTGCTGGCAAATTGTATGTATATATGTACAGTATGTATATGGGAAGTCTGAGAGCCAGAACAAGCAGTACGTACTCGTCTTTCTGTCATCTCTACATTTAACAATGAGAACCACTTAGAATCATAGAATCATAGAAATCTGCTGGCAGAAAAGGACCCCCACAGCCCATCTAGTCTGCCTGTAGACCCCCCCACCAGGAAGACCCCCTCCTTCCCCTAAGTTGGGCACATGTCCCTCAACATGCTGATTTAGCATGGAGTATAATAAGAAAATTGGACTTGTGCCTGCCACTTGGGTTTCAATATACTACCTGTAGGAAAAGGCTCATCTAGCCTAAGGAAGGCTCCTAATCTACATCTCAAGTAGTGTCTCAGTTGAATAGAGTATATGTAAACAGTGAGGAGGGATGGGAGATTTTTGGTTGCAGCTGTGTAAATATTTAGAGTTTGTTTTCTTCAAACAGATGCCCAGCTAACTGAATATCCTGTTGTTCCTACAGATGGAAACCTTTATCTTTGAAGGTCTTCTGACTCAAATCATGACCCCACAAGGGAATGAGAGTCATCTCACCTCTTGTGGCCAGTTGAGGAAACAAATGGCTGTAAATATGACAAAGACGTTATAATTCCAATACCTTTCTAATCAGGTCTACAGGCCTGACAAGTCAGAAAAATAAAACAGTCACTCTGTTCCTCCTGGTCTGATCTTTTTTATATATATGTACCCAGGGATCCTTACTGAAATATGGTGTGCTGTGTACATGCAGAGATACATGCTACATGTGGTATTGCAATGTTTGCATGCGGTTTGCATACACTTAGTGAACATATGCCAACCAGGTCTAAAGGCAACTCAGGTTCGCATGCTGCAAGCTTGACATGTGCACAGCAGGTAAGCTGGTGTGAACATCTTCTAAAAATCACACCAAGTTTGCCTGTTACATGCTTGACATGAGTGCAGCAGTTAAGCTAGTGTAAATATCATTTAAACAACACATCAGGTTCACATGCTGCTGCTTGCCAGGTGTGCAGCAGCTAAGCTGGTGCAAATCTCATCTAAAAAACACATCAGTTTCTATTTCTTATACTACTGCTAGCAATTAGTCATTAAAATACATTGGTGTGTAAATCCCCATAAAAATTAGGTAAACTCATTAATTCTGATTCGTTTGCAAGTTGTTTAATGGCTTTAGATTTTGTAATTAAATCACCATTAATCTGTAAAGCTTGTTTGCTTATTGCATTAAATGCCTAGGATATAGCCAGTCAACATCTCCCATTACAGCTGTATGAAGAGGGGCCTCTGTGTTGTGAAGACTATCCTTTTTGTTTTTGGACCATGCAAATCCCTTATGCATATTTAGTGCAACAAATGTATTTCTCCATGACTGTTTTATCTCATTTACTTTCCCTTTGTCATGCTGTACTGAGCATATACTGTACACTATGGCCATGCTAAGCACTGTTTGTGCTGTGTAGGGTGTTGGAAGCATGCACCACACTTCACATTTTGCCACTGAAATGAGGGACATGGACACTCAAAATGAGTAACAATGAGGGACACTAACTCACATGGTGATCAGGACACATCATGAAACATGGCGATAAGATGCCTCAGAACACATTGGAAACCATTGTGTTAGCACCTGAGAATGAATTTCTACCATTAAGCAGAGGTGCCATTTAGGTTGGGCAGAGGGGCGCAGTTGCCCCTCTTCCACCCATATTTGTGCCTAGGTTGTTCTTATGGTGTGGCAGTAATGGCTTTAAATTTGGATTTAATCTTTTGTACAAGTGCCCACCTGTCCTGTGTGCTCACACTGCAGGTACTCTCCAGACTTGACTATGTCTGTACTGTGTTATCTACTATCTCCACCTATTAGCAGTGGCACAATCACATGTGATGTGGATGAGGTACAGCCAAGAAAGACAGCATGAGCCTTGCAAGTATGACACTGTCTTTCTAACCATAGACTAGACAGGTTGAACACTACAGCTTGTAGAAGTCAGTGAGAACTGAACTCTCTACAGCAGTGTTGTGGCAGGATATTTTGCTGTTCTACTCTTAGTGAGTCTCCATCTCCCATGGTGGCTGAAGGGGCAGAGGGTGAGCTAGAATCTAACTCAAGACTAGGCTATGTACTTACTCTACTAGGCTTGCCTTACAAAAAGAAAATAAGCACAGGCCCCCACAGCAGCAAGCTAGGCTTAGCAGCAGTGGTGACAGTGGTGTGGTGGCTTCATAGGCCATGATCAGTGTAGCATGGCAGCAGCCACAGCAGCAACCAAGCAAGAAGGAAGCAACCCAGGTTGGGTGGATTCATATGTTGAAGTGACATGGTCACAGACCATGTTGGGGACCTGTGATGGTCAGTTCTAGCATTCAGCTTCTGGTGAAAGAGTGGAGCAGTGGACTAAAAACTGGGCTGGCGGCACACTATGCCAGGCTTCAGTTTCTGGCCATATGGCTGGGTAAGTAAAAGTAAATAATTTGTTTTTATAGGAGGATTCGGGAAGGAGGAAGAACTAAAATATTGATGTGTTTTTCATGTTCCTTCACCTTTGGGTGGCTTCAAGACCCATAGGGATAAATATTGAATGGAATGGAATGGTGTCAGGGAGAAAATTGGGACAAAGTGTTTTTTTCGGGGGTGAACTTCAGTAGGGAAACAAATTGGTTAGTAACTGGGTGAGTTTAAGCCAGAATCTGATGCACTGCTCCAGGGTATATACAGATGAACCATATACATTTGAATTTTTCTTGATTTGCATATCACATTTCAGTCAAACCAAGTAAGTTGCACCCTTCAAAGATGTTACAGACATTCTAGAACTGTCCCTTGCATTCATGGACAGTTAAGTGGTATGGTATGCACAGAATATTGGAGCCCCACTATAGTCAGCCTTATGCCACCCCCCCCATGAAGCTGACCTCCACATCCCCACACTCAGGCACATTATGACAAAGGGCAAAGGAGACTGCAGGTGTGCACTATTGAAATGAATGGGTTTTTATTTTAATTACTTTTTATACATTTTGATGGAGAGTTGAGATTAATGAAGGCCACTGCTCAGCTAAGAAGGGCCTTGTTAGTTGAACAGTGGCCTTCATTATTCTCCAACTTACTGTCATATAAAATAGTAACAGAAGATAACTCAATTAATTTCAGAGAGTATGCCACAGCACTCTGACCCATGGACATCATCTCTTAAAGACTCCAGCCTCTGGCTCCCTAGTACTCAAGTAAGAGACTTTTACTTATATCTATATTTGGTGGGTTGTCTCTAGTAGCATGGCTGTTTCCACTACAGTGTGTGTGCATTGGGGGGGGGGTCTGCCCATGTGGGTGGGTGCGTGTGTCAAGTTATTGCTGTGTTTGTGTTTGCACCTTAAAGTCTGTTTGCATGGAAGCATTCAAAACTATGGAGAAAAAATAGTAGAAGTACAGGCCAGACAGAAGTAATTAAGTGGTTTTGTGGGTGTGTCTGTGTATTGGGTGTGGGAAAACATGTGTTTCCATTAGTATGTATGCTACAGTTCAACTGTGAAAATGAGATGAGGGAGAGAAGAAATCTGAAAAGCATACACTGACTACAAGCATGCAGCATGTATTCAGATACAGTATGTATGAGGCAGTTTAAGCGCAGTGGTTTAAGGCTCTGAGCTGCAAATCTGGTGACATCTAACAGACCAGACCTGGGTTTGAATCCCACAGCTTCCACTTGCAGACTGTGTGACCCTGAGCAAGTCACTTAACTTTCTGTGCCCCAGGTCGCACCCATAAAAAGCTTTCAGCTTAGTGCCAGTCCTGGTTAAACAACTAACAAAGAAAAAGTACAAGCAAGCCATATTTGTGCAGACAGTATGGCTTAGTGATTAAAGGCTCTAAACTACAAGCCAGAAGACTTGGAGACATGAAAACCTGGGTTTGAATCTCATCAACTCCCACTTGTGTACAGTGTGGTCCTGAGCAAGTCACTAATCTTTTCCATGTGCAATTACCAGTGATTACTTGCTTTTCTGAATGCATGCCACATGCAGTCTTTCCCAATTTAACATAAAAATCATGGTTTCCACATTTGCTTGCTGCATGCATGCCGTATGCATGCAATCGGTTCCAATTTAACATTTAAATCATACTTGCAGCACACATATCACTTGGGTAGTTTTATGTGTGCAGCGTGAAAGCATTTCATATAATTATTTCTGTAAAGGATGGCACAGCATTGCCTAGACCCTCTTTATCATATAGGAGGGTTAGTTGGGGGTGCTTCACTCTAGAACTTTTATTGGCAGAAATCAATATGTTGAGCATTGTATTTATTTTTTTAAAAGTCTCTGGATTCAAATAGGAAGAAATTAGAATTAGAACAAGAAATTTGGCAGAATCATCATCTTCAGTGCATTGATGCTTTCTAGGAAAGACAGGTACAGGTATAGCCACATCCTGATTTCTGACTCCACTTTTTCCAACACTGGGGGAAAGTTCGACTAAAACAGCTCTGGATAGGTTGGGGTGACTGTTACTCCCAGATAGCAAAATCCAATTCTAGTCCACTGAAAGGAGAGGGAAGCCTCCAGACCTCTGAAGTCAAATTGTGTGAGAGGGAAAATGGTCCATTTGCTTCAGTCAATTTAAACTCCACTGTGTGGCCAAACAGTTCAATTAATTCTACTTCCATTGCAATAGATTCTTCCAGCTGAGAGAAGGAAAGTAACATATTGTCTGCATATAAAGAAATGGTGTTGTACAATCCCTCACCTCCACCCCATGGATCAGATTAATGACTTGAGATGGTGGTTTGAAATCCAAGTCAAAAGGAGCCAACAGTGTGGACATTTCTGCTTTGTGCTTTTCTGCAGGCTAAGCAGTGCTGGAATAGTGATTCACCTGGGTATCACACTATATGAGTGAATATTATTGAGGGACTTATTATGAGTGACTCAGTAATACAGCTCGTGTGTAGGGCATTCATTGAAAAGTAGAAAAGATCCCGTATAGCAAGTGTAACAGTGAACTACACTCACTATACTAGGATATAGGCAGGTGTGTGGGAAGTCTTGCTGAGCTGGCCATGTGGCATAGTGGCTAGAGTCACTGCTTGCATAGCCATTGGACCCAGGTTTCAATCCCATAGTATGATATAGAATTTTTATAAGTCTGCCCCCAGAGATGATTATATTAAATCAGGTGATGCAGGGGCTTGTCCTCACAAATGTGGAGGGCTTGCTCTCCACAGAAAAAGATGTATTTTATTGCTGTTCATTGAACAGCTGAGGATCATTGCTGTTTGCAGCGGTCATTGTTTTCTGAGATCGCTCTTCTGCATCAGGCGATGTTTGAGTCACAGTCTGTGTGCCGCGTGGTAATGGATTCGCCCTATCACATAAATCCATTAACCTGTATTGTAGCAGAGGGTTGCTTATAGATTTTCTAGGTTAATGAAAGGAGGGATTCTTCAAACCCATTATTCTAATGTTGCTCCAGTGGTGATCCTGTTCAACATTGTCAAGTATTTTCTGTGTTGATAGACCAACACCACATCCCTTCAGGACCCTCGAGCCAAGATTTGGGTGACCAGAGATTAGGTGCCATGTTCTTCCCTTAACAAAACCTGACTGGTCCATAGTAACAAGTAGAAACATTGACTTTGAAGGCACATAAGGACTGCTTAGCCAACACAGTCTGACCATTTCCTTACCTATTGGATAAGCTGCAGATCCTAGTTAACCAACAGCCTACTTCCTTTTACCCCCCACTATAATTGCTTTATGCCTATCCCACAAATTATTGAATTCCCCCACTGTTTTTGACCCCATGACCTCCTCAGGAAGACCATTCCATGCATCCACAACCCTCGCCATGAAAAAATACTTCCTTACGTTGCCCCAGGCCATCCCCCACTATTTTCAAATTGTGCCCTTTGTGCTTGCACATCTCTTTTTGAAATATGCTACCCTCTTGGACTTTGTTGATTCCCTTGAGGAACTTGAAAGTTTCTATCATGTCCCCCCTTACTCAAGGGTATACATATTAAACTCCTTTAGTGTCTCTTCATATGGTTTCTGATGCAGACCCTGCACTATTTTAGCTTCCTCCTCTGTACCATCTCCATCCTGTCTATGTCTTTGTGGAGATTGGGTTCCAGAACTGCACACAGTACTCCAGATGGGGTCTCACCAACTGTCTGTACAGAGTGATGACAACTTCCTTTTTTCTACTGGTGATGCCTCTTTCTATGCATCCCAGTATCCCTCCAGCCTTCCTTACTGCCTTTTCACATTGCTTGCCTACATTTAGGTCATCTGATATGATTACCTGCATGTTCCTTTTCATGTTTGTTGTTATTACCCTTGCCCCCACTGTGTACTCTTTCCCTGGGTTGTTTTTCCAGGTGCATTACTTTGCACTTCTTTGCATTGAATCTAAGCTACCATACCTTTGACCATTCCTCCAATCTTGCCAAGTCCCTTCTTATCCTTTCCACCCCTTGTGTATCAACCCTGTTGCAGATCTTTGTGTCATCTGCAAAGAGGTATACTTTTCTTCCACTCTCTACAATGTCACTATAAAGGCATTAAAGAGAACTGGCCCCAGTACTGAACCATGCAGTACCCTGCTAGTAACCCCACTTTCTTTGGAGCTGACTCTGATTACTATTAACCTCTGCGTCCTGTTGTCCAGTTAATTTTTACCCAGGTTACTGACTCTGGGACCCACTCCTTGCTGGATAACTTGTTTATCAATCTTTGTGTGGTACTGTGCGTGTCTTGCTAATGTCTAGGTAGACCATGTGCACAGCCCTCCCTGGTCTACTATATTGTTACCCAGTCAGAGAAATCTTTTAGATTCATCTGACAAGACCTTCCCACTGTGAATCCATGCTGTCTTGTGTTCTGTGCCCTGCTGGCCTCTAGGTATTCAACAGTTCTTTCTTTCAGAAATGATTCCTTCATTTCCTACCACTGAGGTCAAAGTAACAGGTCTGTAGTTTCCTGCCTCTGCCTAGCTCTCACTTTTGTGAAGGGAAATCAATCTGCCTTCCAGTCCTTATGTACCACACCATCTTCCCATGATTTGTTACAAAGGGTAGTCAGTGGTGTCACTAGTTCTCCCTGAGTTCTTTTAGAATGCTGGGGTGAATCCCATCAGACCCCATTGCCTTGTCCTCCTTGAGGTTTAGGAGTTCTTTCAGGACCCTTTCTTCTGTGAATGGACTGATATCGACCCCTCTATCCAGAGTGCTTCTATTATTTGGTTTAGGTACCTCTCCCTCCTCTTCTTTCGTGGATACTGAACAAAAGTATTCGTTCAGTATCTGCCTTTTCACTGTCACACTCTGCCCATCTCCTTCCCCTTTATTAAGCCTTACTATCCCTCCCTTGGTCTTTCTTCACTCTATAATGTACCTATAAAAGGTTTTATCCCTCTTCTTTACTGAGTTGGATATCTTTTCCTCGGTTTGGGCCTTTACTATTCTGAATGCCTTCCCCTCTTCTTTCTGCTTTAACTGATACAATTCTCTGTCCTGCTCCTTCTGTGATTCTTTCTACCTCCTGAATGCTATCTTTGTCTTCCTAACCTTCCCCGCCACCTCTTTTGAAAACCATAGTAGTAGTAATATGTTTTCTATTCTGTTTGCTAAATGTTTTCTCAGGATACAGCTGGATATCTGATAGAGTTTTCTGTAGTTTGGGTATGAGTGAGAGTTTGGCTTTTTAGAAAGGCAGCAGATGGAAACCTTGCTGAAGGTTGTGCTGAAGGGCCAGAATCTATCTTTTGAAGATTGTGTTAATCAAATATGAATTAAAGCAAAAATTAGAAACCATCAGAGTTCCCTTTTGGCAGACCAGGCATTGTCAGAAAATGTCCACTTGACATAAAGTTGTTTGCAGTATGATATTGTAAATTTTTGAATAATGTATATTATTTGTACAACAGGAACATGGAGAGCCATCCTTCTTCTCTCCATCCTAGCTCCTCTCTTTCCCTCCTATCTCTCTTCCCACCCATCCCACACACAGGGTTTCCACTTCCCATTGTCATCCAGGAAAACCAGCTTGCCTTCTTCCTCAACCTTTGTCCAGCCCTGACAGTCTGAAGACCAAGCTCTTCCACCTCAGAGCTCCTGCCATTGCAGCTCTCTCACCGACTTACTCAACCTTTCCTTCTCCCTCTGCATTGTTCCTGGTCTTGGAAGTTGGCCAAAGGGCCTGGTGGTGCTGAGGGTTGAGGCACTGGCCATTGCCTTGCACCACGCCAGTGACCCAGGTTTGGGAATGAACTCAGGTTGTTGGGACACCGGCTGAGGGAGAGGGTAGGAGTAGGATTGCTCTGCCTACTGGAAGCTCTTCTTCTGCTTTGGATGGCTGGTAGGGTAGGTGTCCTATAGGGTATGACTTGCTTGTGCCTCCACATGTGTGCATCATGTCAGGGACTCATGGGATCAGGATCAGGATCAGGAGAAAATGCAAAAATGGCAAAAGTATTGAAGGAAGTTGGCCAAAGTTATTTCAATTTATAAAGGGGGTGCCCCTCCTCCACTGGGATCTTCCATACCATCTCCCTCCACTGACACTGAGAGAAGGGATGACACAACTGATCAGCTGGAATTTTACTTATTTCTCCCTCATCATAGATTGGAGTCTGGGGGGGTAACTACAAAAACTACTTAATTTTGTCCATAGGGCTAAGGGTGGGGGAGGTTAAAACAGATGGTATTGATCTGCATGATGGCTGTGTTGGTGACAAAGGTTTGGGAGTGAGCTCAGGAGCAGGCAGCAGGTACCAGCAGCTGGGAGGGACACTACCCACAGCAGGGATTTTTACTAGTGGAGGGTAGATGGCATGTTCTGCTGACTTAAGGACCCTTATTGAAAACTGAAGGAGCTTAATTATTTTCATTGGGGCACGTTTGCAGGCGTGAGAGCTGACAGATGCAATATACTTCACTGTGGGAGGGGAGAAACCACGTAGGAAAATAGTGGAAATCAGTGATGACATCACTGGCAACTTGGGCCACACAGCCCCCCCCGAGCTCCCATGCCAGATCCTTATAAGGAGGGGGTATGTCCCTCCACCGGACCCCTTATGGGGTATGAGGGCAAACTATGAAGGACCCCAGCAGTGTTGGGTAGTAACTAGTTACTTGTAACCAGTTACTGTAATCTGATTACTTTTCTCAGTAACTAGTAATAGTAATTGATTACTTTTAAAATCAAGTAATTAGTAACTGTAATGATATTACTTTTCCTAAAAGTAACTAGTTACTGTAATGTATTATATGGATAGTGAAAATAATATAATCAAAAGCAAACAAAAATTCCGGTAAAATACCAGAGCCCCAGTGATAATACCATCATTGCTGACCAATAATACTGTCGTTCAGAGCTCAGAATGTTATCATTCAGAGCTCTGAATGATAGTATTATCACTGAAATGCCACCATAGCTGCGCAAGTCTGACCCACATATAAACCCAGTTGCCATGGTCCCAACTACTTTCCTGCACAGCATGCATTATGATTGGCCACTTTTCCTTTGTGAACGGGCAGAGCAATTTTGAAAACATGGTGGCTGTTTAGTTTCGCTTAGCGAGTCAAATGTGAGCACGTCGTTTCTTCAGCTTTTTTTCTCATGTCTGTAGATTATCTGGTTAATCTTGTATTACCCGAAGAATGGGAAACTAAAAGGTATGATTTTCCTACCAAATCTAAAAAATTTAATATTAATAGATCGAAGGGAGTGCTGGGGGCGAGGGCAACCTAGTCAATCTCTGTTGACAGTAGGCGGAGCGCAAGCATGTCTTCAGTGTTGTGATCAGCTGGCCAGCTAACAGAAAAAAATGCAGAATTTCGAACTGGATCCATATATTACAAAAAATAACAAATAGATAAGTATCTATTACATGGCAGAAGACCATCTCAAGGTTTTGGGGACTTTGAACCTCTCAGCTTCGCTGAGGTTCCAAGTCCCAAAACCTCTTGTGGTCTTACTACCTTGTAATAGATACTTATTCATCTATTATTCTATTTATAAATAGTAATATAATAGAAAACAGATGGACATCCATCTGTTATGGTTGCTGTAATCCGATAAGGGTTCTTGTAACTTCATAAACCTCAAGAGTGAAGCTCATGAGATTTATGACATCACAGAAATCCAGAGATTGTGCAGGTGTCTTTTGATATTCAGGTTTCAGAGTAAACAAAGCTGCTCAACTGACTACTCGCTCGATTTATTACATCACCAGGCTAAAACACTGCCTTCTGACAAGCACTATGTGAGCACCAGCATCTTCACCTTGTACATTGAATGCAAGTTGGCTACCATTTTTGCCTTTTTATAATCAGAAGTTTAGACAACATTTCATGGCTGTGAGGTGGCATTTTTGCAGCCTTACTGATATTCAGGTTTGAGTAGTTACAGTGTCTAGGTATTATGAGCTGCCAGAAGTATGGGGTGCTGTAAACCTGTGGCACAGCAACTGGAGCAAAGACATGCAGCCTTGTAACATTAAGCCTAGGAATTCTGACCTAATGCTGGTTTGCCCTATGAGATCTTTGCTCTAACATGGTGGCTACGACTACAAGATAGCCTCATTTATCACACCACTGCTTTATACATGGTTACAGTCTCACTGCTGTTGGATGTCAGGGTTGTTTTTGTCAGTTGTCTCATTACAGAAAATATTGTCATGCTGAATGGCTCTGGTGAGGTGTCATTGCACTGTGTGTCCTTGTACCAGTTGTCACATATCTGTTGTAAATCACTGGCCCCTCCAGTATGAGTATTTCTTTCATCTGTAGAAAATGAAAAGGAGTGTGTACATGTAGCTTTCACCTTTTAGCCGTTTTACTAGGTCCTGTTACTTAGTCCCCACTTAAGGATTCCTCAGCCCATTCACTTCTACTCTGCCTTTTCATACCTATCATCACCTTTTCATTTTCCAGATTCTATTCTTACCTTACCTATTATCACTTTATAATAACTGGCTAGTGTTTTTTTTCCCCTAAGGAAAACTGTATTATAATTTCCATTATAACCCATGGGTTATAATGAACTACGCTAGCTTTCTTGGTCAACACACGTCAGCCCACAGCTCTCTCTCTCTCTCTTTGCCTTCTGTAGTTCCCCACAGCTGCACACTTCACTATGACTGGCACTCGACGGTAAGTTAACTGAAAAAAGGAAATAACTGGACTATGTCTACTATTATGTTTAACCCATAAAAAACAATGAAAATAGGGGAAAGAAAATGTTTTAGCAGAAAGTTCAACCTACGGACCGCACTGAAACCAGGGAATAGTGGCTCCATAGGATGTGGCTTTATTTTATATAATTGCTATGGTGAAAAAATGCTCCCCAGCAATTTTATAAAATAAAACATGGTGTGGTGCATTTAACTCAACACACACCCTCGATGTTGGATGCTTAAATAAATCCCTCAAGCTTCACTTATGGGATTTAAGTGCCATCCAGCACACTTAGGTGATATATAAAATCTTATTAAACACACCACCCAATTATTATTATATTTCTCCTACAGCCTCCTTTTTTCCTCACAAATATGTCTCTTATTTCCCTTACTGCTTTTTTTTTTCTTTTAGATAATTCCTGAAGAAGACCTATGGTTGAAACATCAATTCTAACTCTATTTTCTATATTCAGCATGCATTTAATACTACCGTTTTGTTCTATACCTAAAACATGTGCTGTGGAAATACAAGTCAGAAAACATCATTTTAGCTGTCAGTTTATTATTAAAATATATCATTTTGCAACATTTGATATACAAATTATACTACCTGTGCCGCACTGTATGGTACAGCTAAGAATCACTGTAAGAATTGATGGAATTTGTTTGAGGGGGCAACAGATTGGCCAGTTGATGTGCAA
This sequence comes from Neoceratodus forsteri, assembly GCA_016271365.2. Lineage (NCBI taxonomy): Eukaryota > Metazoa > Chordata > Ceratodontiformes > Ceratodontidae > Neoceratodus > Neoceratodus forsteri. Next base: position 189,518,939 of record CM028130.1, read on the forward strand.
TTTATAGATAGCTTGCTACATCCTTGCATGTCATCAGTCGTGGCCTTCTATGGTTGCCATTGTGAACCCTGAGGGAATTGGGAAAAGCATAGCTATTGTAGGAAAAGGCAAGTAGTCCATCTGCAAGCAGGGCTCAGGGCCCATTTCCAGCAACACCACATGTGCCAAGCTGCAACAGCAGGTCGCTTGATTGTCCATCCACCCACCTGCAATGTCTGTCACCATCACCAGTCCCATCTCAAGGAAAATCCTCATCAAAGGGGTATGTACTGGAGTGCAACAAGTGTTTTGTGTAGTGTGATAATTTGATTGTTGTAAGTGACGCTGTCTGACTTCAGTTGTGGGATACTGGCAGTGGCATAATAGCCATGGCAGTCTTAGTTATAATTATACATGTGTCTCAGTGGCAGTGACAAGTCAAGGTTCAGCTGTGGGAACAAGTTTAAATTTTGTTGGGATAAGGGTATGTGCTGGTGGAATTTATTATATGTGATGTGGGGTGGATCTGTGGCTGGCAATGGCAAAGTTAGGATTCTGGCTGCTGTGGGGAAATGAGAAAAGATCACCAAGGAAAGGAGGGGCAGATCTTCCGGTTGCATATATGTGAGTGTTGGGGAGCTATGTGAGGGTGGGATTTTATTATAGAACTTTAAAGGGTAGTTGTGGCTCTTGCATAGTCAGGAGAAGAATACAGGCTAGCTGTGGGAAAGATCGTCTGTGGCAGAAGATGCAGCAGGCTGTGTGTGGCAGAGGGGTAAGGGTGAGATGTAAAGGAATTGTTGTGGCTGGCACTATCAGGATATACGGCTGTATGGAAAAAGATCCCCAAGGGCACTGGCATTAGATGCAAGGATGTGTGTGTGTTGGAGGGTGAGTATGGGTGTTATGGATATGAAAAGGTCAGGGACAGCAGTGGCTGGCATAGCCAGGATTCAGCTGTGGGGGAAAGATTGCGAGGCAGCAGTAGATGCAGGATGTGTTGAGTGTTTTTCTTTTAATAGAGCTCTTTTTATGGAAATGTAAAGGGATTGTTGTGGCAGTAATGTCAGATGGGTACTGTATTATAATTTAACATATTCATCGTCTTTAGAATCTGTTTTATTTCTTTTATACGCCTCCTTGGGGTTTTATGAGCACAAAACTGTCTTCTATGAGTAAATACAACCATGTTAATAAAAGTAATATAAAGTAGTATGAAAAGTAACATGCATTACAGTTACAGTTGCTAATTACTTTTTATATAAAAGTAATAAGTAACTGTAACTGATTACATTTATTTGAAAGTAACTAGTAACTGTAACTGATTACTTTTTTAAAAGTAACTTAACCTACGTAGGACCCTAGGGTTGGTGAGGATGCTGATAAGGCTGCGTTGACACCAAAGTCTGGTCAGGAGGATAAACACCTTGATCGGAATAAAAAAGAGGATGTTGAGTGGGTGGGATGGATATGTGTTTAAATACATGGAGGACTGTGGGTGCAGGAACTGACAAGGTGCATTGGTCATGGGAGTAGCCCTGGTCACCTGATTGAAGTGGAAGCCTTTTTTTAAAGTTTACCTTTTCAGAGGTTGGACAAACTGAGTATGAATTCCTCCAAATAGAGCCTCATATTCATTTTTGGACCTAAATAGCAAATAGTTAATTATAGATGGAACTGCATTCAGCAATTATTATTTGTTACTCACACAGTTACCAGATTTCATGGGTGGGGACCTTGTTGTATGAGCAGTGCCACATCTGAGGAAAGTTTGACCACCAGCTGTTACCAGATGTGTAACAGGAATGAAAAGGTGGTTACTACTGGCCAAATGAAGTCATTATTCTTGGCAAGAGCCTGTGTTTAGAGAGCTTTGGCTACTAAAAGAGCAGACCTGTATTGAATATGGTATGAGATAAGAAGACAATTTTGATCTGGGAGGATATGAGTAATGTGATTCTACATATGTTTCCATACGAGGAGTTAACTTGCAGTACACTGAATATGATGAGGCTTCCTGATCAGAAAATTATACACACTTAAAAACATTTATAATATACAGTATATGGGGCTTTTATAGATATTATGAGTGGAGTAGCACACTCTGGACATGTGGTGATGCTACAGTAACCTCCCTTCATAGGTGGTCAAAGTCCCTCGACCACTCCTGTTGCCCTACATCCCATACAGATTGTGCAAATAATTACAGCATCAGTGTGTCATCACACACACACACACACACACACACACACACACACACACACACACACACACACACACTGGCACTGCTCTTTGTCTTTCTCTGGATCTTCCATACCTGTGTACTCTACATGTACTGTCCCTTTTGGCATAAACACCCACCAACAATGCCACCCACTAAGGTCACCATCTGACCTCTTCATGGGAACCATAACCAGGTCAGCCATCAGAGTGCTGTCAGTGAGGGGAAAACCTTATGTCCCCACATCTGCCCAATGGTCCCATGACATGTTGGTCATAATCCCAGCTACCAGCCCAAGAGTCCCAGACCCTGGGCTGCTCCCTGAGGTCTGTTCAGTCTGTCTCATTCCAGATATGGACTGAAACTGTCTGACTGTCCCAGATAGAAATGTATGAAGCTGGCAATCTTTGCTTTGTAAGTTTGTGAATTAGTTCACAAAGTTTTGAAACATTTGTAAATTGCTTTCTTCACAAAGTTTTCAGCAGATGGATTGGTACATTTTCAATCAAAGTCATGCAAATTCACTGGTGAAGTTACATTTTCACCATGACTTTGCCTGGCATTGCTCAAAAAGTGTCACTTCTACAGGAAAACTCATTCTTAAGTGGTGATGATGAATTTTGCAATTTCTCTGGAACTTTGTATGCAAATTAAAACTTCACAACATCTCTAGTACCATTTACGACTCTGAGCTGTAGACCTAGAAATCTGGTTTGAACTTACAGCCCACACTTGCATACTGTGTGACCCTGAGCAAATCATTTAACTTTCTTTGCTCCCAGATCACACATGAAAACAAGCTTCTGCTTAGTGTGCCTTTCCTGGTTAAACAATGTCCCTTTATAATTGGTTTTATCTTGATTTAATTTTATTTTGTTTCACTGCTTTGAGGTCTTTGTCCAGCATGGCTATGGAACCTTTCAGTTTTGATTTAATAGTTCAAAGTCCTGATGTTGTGCAAATGGGAGTAAATGCTTATAAGTTTTTGTCTGCTGATAAAATATTATTTTCTTTGTCATCCTCAAAGATAAGTGCTATCAACTTTGATAATCCATTGAGAGGACGGAAGCTTGCTGGATCTATAGTTTATAGCAAGGGAGTTTCCAGCTTGAATGTGAACTTTGACCTAGCCTTATGTTTACGGCTATAGTGAGCCATATGATGATGTGTTGCTGATGTAGGATGAAAGAGAAAAGGAGTAGAAGGAAGAACTCCACAGAAGAAGGTAGAAAAAAGATTGCAAAACTACAAAGTCATGAGCTTAAGAAAATATCTCCCTTGAAATAAAAGGGCCCATTGATTTCAATTGGCCCATTCATTTCAATGGGGGTGTTTTTCTCTGTCCTTTGGCTTGTTCTTGGAGAGTTTGGTGAAACATTCATTCAACTGAGGCCACTGCTTTCCAATTGTCCCAAGGATTGTATAGTCAGCAGTACATGGATTTATCCTATGAGTTTCCCAGAGCAGCGACACTGATGGTGGTGTTATAACACAGAGAATCCAACAAGTGCAGCATGGTGAGCCTCTCAGGTACAGGCACAGCTTCAGTATGGGGTAGGTGTGCAGTGCATGGATGCAGCTACTTTATTTGCAACACTATCAAGTGGTGTTCTGGTGGAAAATGGAACAGAGAGTTTTTGTGTGAGCAAAGTGCTGCTAAGTTAATTTAAACTTAGTTACTTAATCAACCATGTCAGTTTTAGAAATAAGGCAAGAGTGCACTTTGCAAAGTTTTAACATTTGGAAAATAGTACGGGGGATGGCAGAGAGAGAGAGAGAGAGAGTACATTGATTTATGCATATTCATTATGTGCTTCAACTCCACTCTTTGCAGAGCAAACATTTCTGGTGAGTTCAGTATCTGGTCACTAGTGCTTGGTCAGAATTTTCAAATTCCAGTGGAACAAAATTCTATGGAATTTTTGAAATTCACCTGAACTTCTGTAGAATTTTGCCCAAATGGAATGGCAGAACTCCGCAGCATAAAAATGTGGAATGAGTTTTTTGCAACATTTCTGTGGAATTTTATTCTGTGGATCTCAATATTTTCCATAGAAATATTTACAGAATGATTTTTCACAGAAAAGTTGTTGCACAGAATATTATTCAGTGAATCTCAATATTTTCCATGGACATGGTTGCAGAATGATTGTCCATGGAAAAATACTGTTCCATTGAATATTATTTAATGGATTTCGACATTTTCTGTGGAAATGGTTGCAGAATGATTTTATTTGGAAAGAATGATGTTCAGCAGAATAATATTCTGTGGATTGCAGCAGGAAGAATTTTGCAGAAGAACCAGTGAAACTCCAGCAGAAATTCCACCAGTGCAATTGTCATTCCATGCTAATTTTGTAGGTGGAATTCCAGTTTCCACACAGCACTAGTGGTCCCATAATTCCAGAGCTCCCTTTTCTCTCTCCTCCTCTATCAGCAATCTGTCTGATAGGGCTATTCATTTCAATATTTTTTATGACTGCATAATGAGAGTTATGGTGATATATTACAAAGAGTTTGAATAGCCAGAATGACCGAATTGTCACAGTGTTCAGCCCGGACAGGAATCCACCATACAATCTCATGGCAGTGATGTACTGTTACTCATGCAATCATTGGGACTAATGGAAAGAAGTGGCATCAGTTGCTTGAATGATTCTCCAAACTCACCATGAACAAGTCAAAGGAAGGATCCAGTAGCACAAAAATAGCCACGAGCAAACCAAGGGTAGGCAGAGAAAGATAGGTGTGATCTGATCTTCCTCCTTCCCTAGGTGATTACAGAATGACACTGGTGGAGGATTATTTCCTCAGCAGTTGAGAAAAGCCTCATCTTGTTTCTATTTAAATGTCCTCTTCTGGTGTCAATGCCCAGTGAGTGTCCTTCTATAGTTTAGCTTATGAGGTGGTTTGCAGAGCAAGGACTCTTTTTGTCTTTTCACTTAGTGTTCTTCAGCCCTCTTCTGCTAATTGAGTAATGTCATGGGATGTGATTTTCTCTCTGTGAAACATCCAATTTCAATATTTGGTGCTCTCTTTCTCTTAGACACACACAGTCTTACTATACATGTGGTGCTGCCAAGATCATGTACACCCTCTCTCACTTACTCTTCCACATCACACACTTTTCCTGTCAAGCAAAGGCCACAGTTGCAGACCACCAGATTAGGATATAGGCTCAGAGAAATGAATCCTGCTCCCATGCAACAAGGAAGCTATACATTTCCAATCATTAAAAGTTATGAAACTCGGACTAGACAATCTAAAAATCATTTAATTTTCAAGTAAAAAATCTAAAATGAAGCCAATACTATTTTGAAAACTTTCTACACACTTTCAGTTCACTGGCCTACACAGCCAGTATAGTGTTATGCTTGTGCAACTGTGTTAGTTTGGTTTTGGTTGTTCGCACTCTCTATTCCAGAGGAATTACCACCCTGCAGGGGTACGAAGGCAAGGAACCCACGGAGAGGATTTAACCCCTAGAGGTGCAACAGAATGGTTCCCATGGCTAAAGGTACCTTAGGAATCCCCCAAAGGAGAGAGTGCTGCTGCTGGAGGAGGAGGGGAGGATGGTGGGGCAAAGACAAAATGCTTCACAGTGAGGCTTAGAGGAAGTGCTTATATAGCTCAGGAAATGGGAGTGGCTGGCTGCTTGGCCACAGAACTATAGGCAAGCCTTTCATTTCACTGGCCTATGCAGCCAGTATAGTATTATGCTTGTGCAACTGTGTTAGTTTGGTTTTGGCCATTTGCACTCTCTATTCCAGAGGAATTACCACCCTGTAGGGGTACAAAGACAAGGAACCCTCAGAGGAGGTTCCACCCCTAGAGGTGCAATGGGACGGTTCCCATGGCTATAGGTACCTTAGGAATCCCTCAAAAAAATTTAGTATCATCCCCAAAAGGAGGCAACATGAGCATATGAGAAAGCAGTAACTGTGACATAGGAGCAGTAAGTGTAACATAGTAGTAGAGAAGTATAGGCAGTTTGATAATGCAATGAGATGCTCAGTTTTCATAATGACTGCCCAGGCTGTGTAGCAGGATACTGATGGTTTGCTTAGAGAGAAGGGGATTCCCTAAGGACAGAGGGAATGGTAGGACATCCTCCACCTCCATCCAACAATGGAACCTACCTAAAGAAACTAAGGGAAACAACTAAGCTAACTAAGCTTTATGACCTGAGGCAATGGAGAGAGAAAAAAAACCTATGAGGAGGAAATCTTTGAGGATCCAAGGCTTATGTCGCCTTTCCTCCAGGCTTGGGATCATTTATTTAGTGACAGATCTGCAGCTGCAATTTGGAAAACCCAATTAAAGGGAGGTGGAAAATATTCCAATTTGGAGGAAGGCTCTCACTCAAATCCTCTAGCGGGAATGCTGTGGAAGGTTGATAGAAAACTCTGCAATACATGCATCCAAGGTGCAGGAGGAGAGCATCAACTGCTGAGGCACTCACCTGACCTACTCACCCTAAATCAAACCAGGTGAACCAGACGCAGTCATAGGGAGGATGTGGTGAAGGTGCCTCACTAGAGAAACCCTATATAGTGAGACACTAGGGCCAAAGGAGATTGTCGTAACCACCCTTCACTGCTAGTCTTAAATTCTACACCAGGAGCTGCTGTCATGTAGCAGGCAGCTAAAGCTAAACCCAGGGTGAGGACATTACCAGCTATGGGCCAGGTGAGAAGGATCCTGCCCCAAGTTGGACACGCTTGATAATGTGGACTTAAAGCAGAGTGAGACCATCAGCTGCAGGAACCCTGCACCAAAATAGAATGGCTGGCATGCCCCAGAAATTGATTGAGAGCTAAAAGGTTGGTAAGGTGAATGAGCACGGCATGCTGAGATCATAATGAGCAATGAGTGCTGAGACCTTGCAAGGTCGAATGCAGATTGAGCACAGCAGAATCCCAGGCTGAAGCCGAAGGGATGGGAGTAGGCATGAAACTATGGTTTGCGTAAGCAAGGAGTAATGGTTGTGTAAGCAAATGTGGTCCTGATAGGTCAGTAAGCAGTAGTAGTGGTAATGGTAGGTGGATGTGCATAACATACTGTATAGCAAGTAAACAGCACTGATTTGGGGGCAAACCAGCCAGACATGAATAGTCAAATCAAGGTGACAAACACTGAGGATTTTCGACGGCGAGGCAAGATTGAAAAACAAGCTATATTAAGAGCCTCAGCAGGAGCTTAGTTGGCTGACCTCAGAGTTGTAACTGCAATGAAACATGGAGTCAAATGCTTTGAAGCAGGTGTAGCCAGGCAGTGCAATGAAGCTCAGGTGAAAAGAATTAAGTATGCAACATGGAGCAGTCATGGTTGAGCTGAAACACACAGATAATAATAGCAGTTGCATTGCAGTAGTTTGAACATGGTGAGCATAGTGTAAAAAACACAAGCACTGGGTATATTATTTTTTTTTTTTAGTTGTTTAACCAGGAGAAGCACACATTAGTATATTATATTAGTAAGTAAAGTGAACCGCATTGGCTACAATTGTAGGTAAATGAAAGCTGTAGCATAAGCTCTGAGTAGGTCTGCAGTTGCAATGCAAGTAATTTGAGAGTTGTAACTGAAAGCAAGCAGTATGAGCTCTGTAGTAGCAGTATGGTAGGAGTTTAGATCAAAGCCCCCCCCCAAAAAAAAACACAGCAAAACAGAAAACAGGGAAGACCTAAAACCAAAAAACAAAAACCAGGGAAGCACACAGCCGGAGGAAAGATACAAACCAGAAGCAAGAAAACAAACACCGAAGTCCAGCAGAGACACAGAGAAACAGCAGGCGGGGGGGCGGGGATAGGCCCCAGTCAGCTCAGAGGACAAACCAACATAGCCTCCGGCTGCAAAGACAAAATGCTTCACAGTGAGGCTTAAAGGAACTGCTTATATAGCTCAGGAAGTGGGAGTGCCTGGCTGCTTGGCCATCAAACTATAGACAAGCCTTTCATTTATAAACATACATCAGAACAAAGGAAAATTCATATAAAATACAAATCAGTTTTCATAAAATTTTCATAAAATATAATAATGCCTTATGACAAGGTTGAATAAGGCCCTTCCCCATTTGTTATGCAGAAAGAGTTTGAGTGCAGAGGTCTGTTCTATCCTCTCCTTTTCTGTCTCTTCTCTGTCTGGTTACACAACCAAATGTTGTTGTGAGACCTAGGAACTGATCACGCCGATGGTTTTGCAATTCTACGCCTCTCGCTGTTTCCCTGCCTTCATTTGCTGTTCTGTCTTTTCTTCCCCCTTGCATATCTGCACTTATAAAAATATATGTGACTCATTATATGGAAAAGTCTCTGATACTGGAATCCCTTTGTTTAAAAGTGAATACAGTTTTACTGTTGAAATGATTGCAAAAAGCTATTTGGAACTCAAGGGGTTAACCTGAAATGCAGTTTTTAATCTTTTTGCAGAGATGTAAACAAAAGGCAAGTTCTGAGTCATTATGTTGTTTTTGCTGCACCTGCAAGAACATTGGAAACTTACAAGAACATTGTGTGAGAAGCATGCTGTTTTCTTAACAACACAGACTTACAAAAATAAAAAGCAGCAATGCTTGTGCAAGGAGAGTGAGAGACTGAGATTGGAAATTGAGAAGAACAACTCAGAAAAAGAACTCTGCTTTTTATTTTTATACTGCCATTGTAAATAGTTATAATGAACTACTTTTATTTTTTTATTTTGCTGTTATTAATAATAAAATGATATTAGCGAATTTTGAAACTGCTTCTGGTTTTCTTATGTTTCCTGACCTATGCCTCTATGACATGCCTATAATGTGGTGAGAATTATATGAGCTCTGCCAGACATGCAGTAATTATGTGAAGCACAGTGCAGTAGGGCAGAAGGTTCCTGCAGCCCACCAATAACTAGGAGAGTACTGGTGGAAATGGTAGTCTTCCTATATACTATATGCAACTCTTGGCTCATCTTTTATTGTCAAATTGTCTCATTCTTTTGTCTTCCCAGCAGTTGAGACAGACAATATTGTGCAAATTGAATTTTCAAGATACCAATTCCAGAATCGTATAGTGTTGGCTATCTTGCTTAAGCTCTAGGTTCTGTTACACCATCTCACCTCCTCCATTTTTTATGACTGCATTGTGAGACCTATCCTGATGTATTTCTGATTTAGGAGGAGGAAGAAAGGGGGATCTGGAAGGGCATGACTTGATTAACTACACAGTAGTTACAATGTAACTGCACTGCAATTGTAATGTAGTTTGGATGCAATAAACATGTAACTACAGTGTATTTATCCCGGTTGCATGTAAGTAATGATTACTTATCCTGCAGTTACATTTGAAATTGATACTTAAAATGAAGTGTGATCAACAAATGTTTTCTCTTTGTTAGAGTGGAGTTGAAGCACTTAAGTATGAGTATGCATGAATCAGGTCACTCTCTCCCACATACACTCGATCTGTCTCTGTCATTCTGTGAAATGTCCTGTCTACTCTAACAAACTCTGGTCAGAGACGAAATGGCTGTGGAGATCTTTTGGGTGCTTTTACCATTATTTGTAATGAATTTCCACAATGCAGATCTGCTGAGAGGCAGTTTTAATGTGGTCTTCCCTTTACACATTTTTACAATGTGTTTTCCTAGAATATGCCTGCTGACGGCTACATATTTAGCCTGGATAGTTCACAGAAGAAATGGCATCTCTCATTTTCAGTGGGACTCTACATCTACACAATATTATGCTGCATTGTGTAAAATCAGAACACACTGAAAACAATATTTTACATCTGGAATAGGCTACTCTGAATTAATACATTATAAAAATGATAAAATCATGACCTCACTGAAAATGAGACATTGCTTCTAATCTGGGACATCCTGAGTAAATACAGTGCAAAAATGTGTAAATGAAGATCCCTATGACAATGACATGTAGCATCTACCCTGTGCTATCCAGAATACAAAATATAGGATGAGAAATATATAAGGGAAATCTACTATAAACTGAACTTCTCTGTGTTCACTTACATAAGCACACAGTTTCTTTATTGTTTTATAACATATTAGGTTGCAGTATTTATTTTGAATGTTGTAGCCATGAGGATGGTGTGTATGGTGTGTGTGTGTGTGTGTGTGTGTGTGTGTGTGTGTGTGTGTGTGTGTGTCTGTTGTAGCTCAATATATTTTTCTACAAACAGCACAGTAAAAAATGCCTGATGATCGCTACATATTTTGCCTGGATAGTTCACAGAAGACATGGCATATGTCTGACACAGTTCTAATCAGATAGTGTCTTAAGAGGTTAACAAAACTGTAAATCTTTTTTAGATTTGCTTGGGAAGGGTGACATTTATGAGGTATAAATTTTTCTTGAAATATAATACCTGCCCTACTGAAGCTTGTAGCAAGAAATGGTTTAAATGCTAAGTATTTAAATGGGAAAGTTGTTGCATTTCAAAGGGGGTAAACAAATCACCAGTTTAAAAGGCAACCAATATTTAACAAGTTGTTTCAGTTTCCTTATGGCCATCTGATAAGCAACTTGGAGTTATATCTTCAACATTGTAAACAGAAAGAAGGGAGTATTTTTGTTCAATTGGCATAGTGATTTGTATATGTGGAAGGATACATTGACAAACTCCAAAATATGTGTTCCATGATACTCCATTTTTCCAGCTACAGACAGCAAGATGGCTGTAGACTCTACCCACAGCCATAAAAAATTGCTACTTCTGTATTGCCATCTCTTTTCTGCTACTCTGTTCTCTTTGAAGCAGAAAATACTGATTGTTGCTGAAGCAGAAATCCAAAAGCCAACTTGTAAAGTTTATTATTCACCATAATGGCTTTTATCTATATTTCCCCAACCTTAGGAGTTACTTTGCTGTTGGTGGCTGGCCTTAGCTGCTACTTTCTGTCTTAATGCTAATGGTACCAAGAAATAAAAACACATCCCAGGTTGTCCCTGAATATAGGTACTAGTACCCAAAGGACTTATCTGGTTGTCAAAAAATAAACAAACAAAGCCTAGACTTGTCCTGAAACTATTGCCTAATCATGAAAAATATTATAAAGTCCTTGAATGGAGATGTGGGATTAAAACCTCAGAACTAACCTACTACCACTACCTCCCAACCACCTAGACAAAGCCACTTCTTTTGGCCACCCACTCTACCACCCCAGTCTCCCTTCCCCCTCACCTTGACTCCTCCTCGGACTCTCACACTAGGTGTCACACCTCTTTATCTCCTTAACTACATATAAACAGTGTCCTTACCCTAGTTGAATGCGTTTGATGTTGTACTATCACCATTGGTACTATGAATGACATTGTAACCTTATTGTATACTAGCTACCTACTATTTGAGTATTGTATATAAACTGTTTATTTTTGTCATTGTTACTGTTTGATGTGGAACCTTTGTAAAAGAGCTCTGAGCTCAAAGATATGATCCGAATCCCTAAATAAATAAAAAAAAAAAATGTAGCAAGTGCAGCATATACCAGTTTGATGTCTCTGTAGTCCACCAGGACTCCCTTATATGCACTAAATGCATTTATATTCAGACTCTTGAAAGTAAAATAATGTCCATAAACAGTAAACTAACATGTTTTGAATCAAAATAAAATGAATTGCGGCAGCACATTGTGGCCCTTTAATGAATCCACCACGGTCCTGCCTACCCTCTCTCCAAGTCCAACAGCTAGTGGCACCCTCCCTTCTAGTGTAGAGGGACCTCCCCCCTGCTCTTAACAAGCTTAATAGACTGACTCATGGCCAAAAGAAAATAAATAGAGATGATACTAATGAAGATATGCTACCAAACATTTCATTTTATACATTTTTATATTTAATGAATGTTTATTTGGGGAGTTTGCCTAGCCAATATTTAGATATTCAAGGAGATTGCCTTGCCAGTATTGAGATATTCAGAAAGTTTGACACACCAGTATTTAGACATTCAGGGGTTTGTCTAGCCAGTATTCAGAGATTTCAGAGATTTTGGCCAGTATATCATGTGACGAACCATGGCCATGTGATCAGAGTCCACCAATCAGAGTACAGGGCTTTCCCCAACTCATTTTGTAATAGAGAGTGAAATATATGATGCCACCACTTACCTGCCAGGCACTTGACTCAGTCCACTGGTATTGAGCCTGGGCATTGTCTTTAAGCTTCTGGACAGTGGGTTCATGTTCATGGCATTACAGTGGAGCCTACAAGTATGCAACACTGTGTCATAGATTCTTGCATAGCAAAAAGGATTAACTGCAATGTTTCCTGTAGTAACTCTGCATAATTCTGCAGTATTCTAAGTTGCAGTCAGGCAAGTTCCACTGTAACATGAGTATTTACAGGCCACCAAGAGATCCCCTTCACTTAGCAGAACAAGAGTCAAGATGATACTCCCAGGACCAGCAGTATAGCCTAGAGGTTAGAGTAATGAGCTGTGAACAAGTTTGGTACATCCAGCAGATCAGACCTGGGTTTAATTCTCACAACCTCCACTTGCATACTGTGTGACTCTGAGCAAGTGACTTAACCACCCAGTGCTCCCTGGTTGTCCCTGAAAACAGGCACGTGTGCCTAGTGGTCCTTACCCAGTTACCAAAGACTAAAATAAGAAAAAAATACTATGCTAGACTGTACTGTATCAGACCCTCCCTCCAGTACCCACACTGACAATTTAACAATAACAGTATGCAAAAAGGCAGTTGACCACTGTACAAATAAACTGGGGAGAGGTTTCATTAGGGGAAAGGTAGGAACAGAGATCAGAGAATGGCAATGGACAATGATTAAGGCAAACAGTAAATATACAGAGCAGTGAAAAAAGCATTATACAGTAATATCATGTTATACTCACAGACACCACTTAGCTTCCCACCAAGATTGTTCCACATAGTAATATGGTCTAAATTCAGGGATTTACCTTAAGGTAATCACTTGCTGGTACTACACCCTTAAGATAGTCACTTGCTGGTACTAATTCTACACATTCTATTGGCCTAAAGCAGGATGAATAGAACAAAGACAATCACTAATAGTGAAGCACACAGACAAACAATTTAAATGAAAATTTAATAGTGGGCCAGAGGGTCCCTAGATAGGTCTTCTGTCTGAGCTATGCCCCCATGACACAGTCCTTCCCCTACCCTGTCAGGTAGTTCCCCCACCTCGCTCACCCCCACCCATGACCCCAAGTGGGCCACTGGCACAGCCCTCCACCCACCTCCATGGCCAGAAGCCCTACTGAGTTTTCAGTGAATGGGCGTGTGCTTGTACAAGCACTTGTCCATTCATTGACAGATTCAGCACCAGCAACTAGTACTACCAGGGGCTATAGGGAAGGGGGAGGATCTGCTCTGGTCGCCAGCAGGGGGCAGGATGGGGGAAACAGCATTGTAGACCTGGGTCCACAGTGCTGTTTCCCCCCATCCTGCCCACCTGCCAGTGACTAGAGCTGCTCCCCTCTAGCTCCTGGTAGTGCTAGTCACTGCTGGTGGCTGAATCTGAGTGTCAATGAATGAGTGCATGCTTGTGCAAGCAAACGCTTATTCACTGAAAACCCAGTCGGGCTGCCAGCTGTGGAGGTGAGTGGAGGGCTGTGCCAGTGGCCCACTTTAAATAGTGGTTGGGGGGCACTACCTTACTGGGTAGAGGGTCCACTAGACACCTGGGAATGATGGATTTTTATTTTATTTTATACATTTGGGGACGGGGATAGTGGGATAGCTGAGGATCTCGGGGGGGATTCTTCATTTTGTACTGGTGATCAGCTAGGGGAGTGGGACCACTAGATACCAGGGCTACAGTATTTATTTAATGCTGGCCAGGAGGGTGGGAAAGGCTTTTTCCCCCTTGACACAGCTGAATACCAGCTGAATAGTGGGCTGTTCAGTATTCAGTTCCAAATATTCAGATAGCCCATTATTCATGGTATTCGGAAAGTGATATTCATTATTCACACAGCCCCACCTGAAAAGTGGTGCTAAAGTGGTCACTGATGGCCAAAGTCATGAGATGGAGGCTAGTGAAAGTGCAAGTGAGCCAGAGCCAATAACTATGGCAGCTGTGCAAGTAGACTGGATGGAAATGATGGATCTGGAGCTCATTCTGCTTAAGATGGAGGTTGATGCAGAGTAGCAAAGTGCAGATGCTGAGATACAGAAGGTGAAAGTGGATGCAGAGCTGCAAAAGGAAGGCTGGAGTGAGAGCAGCAACAGAAGCAGTACTAGCATGAGATTCAGACAAGCGAGGAATGAGAGCAAAAGGGAGCGAAAGAGAGAGGAGTGATAAAGACAGCACCAATAGTACTGTCCGCTAGAGGGGAGATGGAGATTCTGCACCAGATGTTATCTCTACAAACCGTAAGTACTGGTATTAGAAGTTTGACCCAAGAAGTCAAAATTATTTCGAAAAATGTTTCAGAAGTAGCCGGAGGGGTATGGTTTTGATTTGTTTTTTAAATCCATTGAAATAATTTTCAGGTAATTTAAACTGGACAGGGCTTCTTGGACAACTCACCTTTTGCCACTTCTTAAATGCCACACATTAGAAGCCTTCTCCAGGATGACACAATGAGGCCAATACCAAAGTGAAAAATGTCTAGTTAAAGTATTTTGAATTGACTGTCAAGACCTATAGACAAATATTTCAAGGGTTTAGGAAGGTACCTGGATATAACTGTTCAGAAATTTATGTTCAGCTAGGCAGCCTGTTAGCGGTTTGGTTAGAGAGTGCAAAGGCCAGCTCCATGGAAATGATTAAGGATTTGTTCCTCAATGAACAGTTTCTCAAGACTGTACCATAGGAGTTGAAAATATCATTGCTGGACTGGATTCCTAGCACCATGAATGAGGCAGCCAACAGGGCAGATCACTTTGTACGTCCAGCTGATCATATACTCAGTGCACAAACAATGAAGGAAAGACATCAGGTGGTTTTAAGGGAACCCGGGGCAGGGGGACATAAGGGAAGCTTGTCTGTGCCTGAACACCAGCATTTGTCAATGCTGAACATTTGCTGGCATGTATTTGCTCTACAGGTATGTTGTACTGATAGTGCAGAGGTGAAAATTACCAAAATAAAAGCACACAATTAGTGATGGATGACCAGTGGAAGCTACCTTATGTGGTAAGAAGTCTCAGCGTCTGTGCTAGGTCTTTGGACCCTCTGTGGTGTACGAAGCCACCCCTTGTCAGATGTTGGCACTGGTATTGCTATCCCAGGCCCTCACATTACGGGGGGGGGCATGTTAACCACGGTAGAGCAGATCTTGGCTTACTCGAGCCTGGATGATCTGAGCCAAGAAGAGAGACTGTCAGAGGTTGAACTGGATGGTGAACTATTCACAGTTCCCAAGGGGATATCACAACAAACTGCTAGAGTGAGGGGGTACAGATCAAGGGCAGCCAGCCCTGGTATAAAGCAAAACAGATCCAAACAGACCAGCACTCCAAATGAAATAAAAAATAAATGGACCATAAGTGAAATTGCAAAATAAACTTGAGTTCATTTAATAAGGTCTAAGTACAGAGTAGAGGCCTCCTACTCCGGCAGTTCAGCATAAAGCCTTCGTCAGTGGGTCCATCTATTTTGTCATTTGGAGTGCTGGTCTGTTTGGATCTGAACTGGATAGTGGCTTGAGAGTTCTGACAGCTCAAGTATAACCAGCCTGAATTTCAAGACTGAGTTCCTGTGCAATTCTGTGGCCAAAATCAATGAAGAACTGGACACTTTTACTGATTGGATGAGCAGTTTAGAGCAGCATGTGGATGTGGTCCAGTCAGAGGTTAATGATTCAAAGGCAGCAGAAAGACATGCCAGACAAATCTCCATGCAGCTCATGAAAGAAAATACCCTGCTCTGGAACTACCTAGAAGTATTAGGTGATCAGTCCAAGGGCAGCCAACATCAGGGAGGTGAGGCTCCCATAGAGTATAGATGGAGAGTCTTTCTATCTGTTTATGGTCTACTGCCTTCTGAAGGAATGCAGAATCATTCCCCAAGGTGAGACATTACCTGTCATGAATGCTTTCATGGTAATGTCGAGGAGGAGGAGCAGTGTGAAGCAGCCATGACCTTATACAGTGCAGGTGGTGATTGTGGTACCAAAAGCAAGAGACCTTGTGCTCCAGCTAGTGAGACTGAAGAATGATTTGCAGATGGACTTTACCTGACCTCAGCTTTGTGAATCTCCATTGTTACAGGCAATTAGACACAGTCCAATGACAGTTGCAGCAGTATAGTATTGCAAGCACTCTCCATATGCCAGCATGGGTCTGGATAGTGCATCAGGATCACTTGTTTCTGTTTACCAATCATAAGGATGCCAGCTTGTGGGTACATCAGTTAAAGCAGCAGTGAAACAAAACTGGGGCCAACAATCTGACCCTCCCTTTTTTAACTATGAAAGATTCCAGGCATTTTCCACTTTTATTTGGTGGGGAAAACATTTCTAGACCCAAATAAACGTGAGTATTTTATAATGGTTTTAATTTACTTTTTTCTTAAGAAACAAGATGCCACCACATTTGGCTTAGAAATACTGTTGCAGACCCGGTAGAAGTTAGGACTGAGAAAAGAAAAACTCCTGGTGTACAGCAAAGGATGTCCTGGAAAAGTAGATTTGGCAGGTATGCTAATATTTTTAGTAATGATAGCTGAAACTCGCTTTTTAAAAAAAATATTTTTCATTGCAGTACTGCACAGAAACTCGTGGGCCTTCTCTCTCTCTCTTCTCTCTCTCTCTCTCTCTCTCTCTTTCTCTCTCTCTCCCTCTCCCTCTCCATCCACCCCTTGCAGCAACAAGGTGCCACTCACCATCACCATCCGATGAACATCAGTCTGTCTCTCTAATGCAGCAACAAGGTGCCACTCACCATCACCATCCGATGAACATCAGTCTGTCTCTTTAATGCAGCAACAAGGTGCCACTCACCATCACCATCCGATGAACATCAGTCTGTCTCTCTAATGCAGCAACAGGGTGCCACTCACCAGCAAATGAACAGCACAGTTATGTGCCAGTGAGTCTTTATGGGGCTACCATGCAGGGTTTGCTACTTGGCCTGACTTTCTCTTGCTCTTGTGTGTCTTGTGCACTCTCTGACAAGCACAATGGCATGAAGACTTTCCTGTTGCTGTCTCAGAACCCACAGAGAAGAGGCTGACTGCCCTGACAAGTTCCACGGGGCTGCTGACATCCAATGCTGCTAGCGGGGACAATAACATATCTCCCTGTGCAAGGTGGAAAGGACAATAAAATCTTTAAATAATTAAAAAAAAAATGACAAAAACCCAAACATGGTTTAAATTTAAGAAAAACAGGTGCCAGGGACTTAATTATACCAAAATTAAATAATCGGTTTAGTGAAATGACTTTTCAGTATCAGGCAGCCTCTAGCTGGAATTGTCTCCCTCCTTTTCTACGTGAACAAACTATCACTGATAATGTTTTTAAAAATGGTCTGAATCATGAACTCAGTTTTCGCTGTTATTGTAACAGGTGAAAATAATGTAGAGGTTAAATGATTATTTGCCTGTTTTTGACGTTATTGTAAAAATTGTAACGTATTTGTGTTTTTGTATGTTTTGTATTTTTGTGTTGTAACACACATTTGTAAAGTTGTAACTGTTTTTTGTATTATGTAAAGAGGTATGCCTTGTGAACAGGGATTTTTGGAACCCTAATGGCTTTATCACTTTATAAATAAAATTTTACCATACCATACCATACCATACCATACCATACCATACCATACCAACTCAAACACACAGAGAGAAAAAGAGAGAGAGAGAGAGTGTTTTTCTACTGTGTGCCACAGTACATACCATTCCCATGCCCTCACCAGAGGTGATCAGACACAATCTCAGAAAGATGACCATATGCAGCTACAACTGTTTTCGGAGAATCAGAATTGCTTTTCTCCATGTTGTTCACCTTACTCAGCAAAAAATTTCTTGATAACATGGGTAGGTGGAAAAGTTGTTTCCCACCTGACAGCTGCAGTGCTCACATTTCCTGTTCTCTGTCTCCCCTGTAAGGAACCTGGCAAAATCACTAACAAGAAAAACACAGACAGAGAGAAGAGCCTGTCTAAGCATTTCTCAGGACAGCTGCACGGGACAAGGAACACATACAAGTACCTCTCTCTCTCTCTCTCTCTCTGTCTGTGAGCCCGACTTTTTGCTAACTGTCCATCTCACTATGCAGTCAATCTGTTTCCTGGGAAGGGGGGGCAGGCTTTGTGAAGGCACCGGGCCAGGAACAGAACAGAACAGTCACTCTCTAACACTGTGTGCCACTGACATTGAGAGAGACACATGGACTGTTGTAATTCTGCACTCTGCCTGCCAAGAATGTCTCTTGCTGTCTTTCACTGGCTCTGGGGGGGGGGATGAACTCTGCTTTGGCACACTGTGCCCATCCTTGGCACTTCTTGTTCCATGCCACTGCTCCTCACACCAGAACAGTGACACTGACACATCTCTTTGGCTGGTGCACAGTGTCAGGAACCATTCAGCGATTGACTCTACCAGCTGTGCACTTGCTCGTTCACTATGCATGCAGTATTGGTTGGTGGGGGACAAGAATACTGCCTTTCTCTCTGTGCCACATGCTCTCTTTCAGTGTCTCTCTCTCTCTTTCTCTCAGTCTCTCTCTCTCTCTCTCTCTTTCTCTCTCTCTCTCCAGTGAGTGTGAAGCTACTGCCTGTCCACCACATTCAGGGAATGATGTGTCGGAGGTTGGTGGTGTTGAAGGGGAATTGCCACTCTAGATGTGATGCTGCTTATCTCTGTGTGTCGCTCTCTCTAGGCACAAGGGATGAAGCCACTGGTCCTGGACCACAGTAGGAGAATATACCCACTGCCACTGCATGGAAATACAGCCAGTCACTCCCATTGTCCCTCACTGGTATACGACACTCAGGATGCACTTTTCTTTCAGATGACATTACACTTCGGGATACAACTGGTTTGGGACAACTCTGTTAGCAAGGGGCTGTGGCATCCACATGGGAGGGCTGACACCTCGATCTCACACCACACCTCACAATGAGAAATGCTGCCAGCCACATATACACATGCAGTACTCCCGATCACTCACTAGGCATTTTAAATGGCTGCCTGCACACTTTTGGCTGCTCTTACAGAGAAGGAGACCCAGTGCCTAGAATGTCACATAACTCAATTGCCCGCTGCTCAGTGCTGGTTTACTGTTGTGCTTGACCCTTTTGTGTCTCCAGGCACAGGCATTCTGAAGAGAGCCATGGGCAGCAGCTGCATGTTGGAATAGTGACAAGAGGATAGATAGCTTTTGTTTTTAGATGTGACTGGATGTGTGTGTTGCTCCCTCACCAGAATGCCTCTGTAGGCACCTTAGTGGTCTGAATGAACTGCTTGCCTGGGAGTTACACCATAAGATGTGAGCCTCCCCAGCTGGAGCCAAGCACGGAGAAGGAAAACTCACAGGCCAAGCAATAGGAGTAGGAGACTGAGATCGGGGAAGGAGCCTGCAGTGAAGTTTTCAAGGCTTGTGATCTCAAGAATGGGGGCCATTTTGTCACTCTGAAGAGGGTGCACATGCAGACTGGTGAGGAGTGCATGAATCCTCACAACATTTGGGAGGTGGCAGTGCTCTAACAGCTTGAGAACTTAGAGCACCCCAGCATAGTCCAGTAAGAAGGGCAGACGACGGAAGGCAGAGTCCTCACACAGTCACACAGTGGAAAGCAGTGATATGCCATACTACCAGACACAACACAAATCATGGTTGCCAGTGGAGCAGAATATCGTAAACTGGTTGCTGGGTGGAGTCATGGAAATTAAATGAGCCAGCCGCTGTCTGATGGGCTTGTCTGATTATTTTCAAGTACACAAAGTTTCCGCTCAGCAAGCAGTGAGTAGTGTCACCAGAGGAGTGTCTGGTCATTGGTCTGCACTGCCGAGCCCCTTGGAGTTTCAGCTGTAATTGGCTCAGCAGTGACACACCTTTGAAAATGTGGTTCCTTGTAACAAAACGATTGGTGCACAAGTGCAGCAAACATAAAAAAAGGGAAGCCAGATGGTTTCAAAATTAAGAAGCCAGGGGAAAGAAAGTACTGTATCTGCAAAAACAGTGACACCTGCCATATGGCTGAATGAAAATATGGCAAAAAGAGCATGTGACGGTGGAGTGAGGTAGCTCATGAAGCACCCAGAAGCTAGTGGCCTGTACTCAGAGTGCAGTTCCCACAAACTCCACAGCACACATGAACCCTATGTTAGTTAATGAGATGGTAAGCCAGGGATTGGGGGACTCTGAGGCCTCCATTTAATTTGTAAAGTGGGATTTAATTCATTAGGAACAAATCCTACTGGGACAGTTTTCCAGAATTAGGAAAGTGATGCAACCTCCTAAGTATCCCAATACCAATGGCCCAGAACTTTCTAAGCTGGGAAGGTAGCCAGGGCATTTAGAGATAGGTGTTTTACCAGACCTTCCTGTGGCTGTAATTATGGGAAATGACTGTGACAGTCAGTCTACTGTCTTTGTGTGCATCACTATGCTCCTGAGGACACAGAGGGGGTCAGTGCAACTGGAAACAACCCCTCCTTTGGTAGCAGAGGAAGCTGCAAGAGTGGTTGAAGAACAAGCTAGGATCAGCAGTTGTAAGCCATACCTACAGGCTAGGGAGAGCCCAGCTGTGGACTTGTCTCTTACAAGAGATTGTGTTTTTAGGTAAGGTCAGTAGTGCAGAGGTGCAGAGAGTTCAGCAAGCTGACTCATCTTTATAGAAACAAAGGGAGTTTGCCACCAGGGTGGATGGTGACTCAGAGTTCAGAGAAAAGATCTGGGAGAATGGGCTTCTATATCAAGTGTGGGTTCTGAAGGGAGGACCTGAGGAAGAATTACACTGGTAGATTGTAGTTCCTAAGATGTACAGGAAACAGCTTCTGGCCCTAGCCCATGATATACCCAATTCTAGACACTTAGGAGTCAACTGTACAAAAAGGCAGCTGAATAACAATTTTTACTGGCTCGGCATCTTTACTGCCATGGTAAACTACTACCAGATCCACTAAACCCCTTTGCGGGGAAGTTGAAGAAGAAGGAAAAGTGACCCTTTGTCCAGCCTGGATGTCAGCACACTTCTTATTTGCAAATATTTCCAAAAATTAGAAGCTGGGAGTGCATATATGGTATGCAATTTTTTGAATGTGTTCACATGGACAGTGACAGGAGTGACAAGATCTCTGACTCTGGATACCTACTTTTTGCCATGTAGTCCATTATAATGGTTTCTAGTATATACAGATAGTAGGATTGCCGTACAAGGGGTCACAGGTCCAAGGATTGATGGATAGTTTAGTCAGTGTAGCAGTCTGAGACCATATTTTCACTGTGAAATCTATAGTGGGCCAGCGGGAAATATTCTCAGGTTGTATTGAGAATACATGAGATGCAGGGTGAGCCTTAACATATATGCTACTCCATTATCAGCCAGGTGGTAGGAATATAGCTGCAGGAGGTTCCAGACTCTCCATTTCCAGTGGGAACATAGTTTTAGATGGCTGTATCATGGCAGTTTCCCATCCCACAAAACACATCCATACAGGGTATAAATTTACCAGAAACAGAATGGAAGGATAGAGATGGGAAAATGAGAGAAAATAGAGTAAGCTGGGTGTTGTGATCATCTTAAGAGTTGAAATCTTCTCTACCGGGGTTAAGTTTAGTTTGGTCCAATGTCTGCAGTCTACTTATAGTTCCATAATCAAAGGCTTTAGGTTAATTTTGCATATCTGATAAGTTACTTGATTTCAGTTATTTGATAGAGTGGAATGACCATTTTAGCCCCATGTGAGTAAACATTAGTAAATGGGGCATGGGGGTAAATGTTAGATAAAGATTAGATAGAGGTGAACCCCTTCTTACAAGGATTAATTTTTAGCCCCAAAATGCATCTCAAGTCAGATAGAATATCCAACAAAAGTTGAGGAGCCTTGGGAGCATCTGACAAAAGGGCCAACAAGTTGTCTGCATGCAGTTTAGTAAACTTTGAATTCCTTACTGTGATTCCGGTTTTATGAGTATTCTGCTAAATGGCTAATGCCAGAGGTTCTATGGCCAGTATGAAGAGCAAAGGTGACAAAGGACAGCCCTGCTGAGTGCACTTCTGTAGCTGAAATAGAGCGGACAGAGCATTGTTTGTGAGCACCCTAATCAAGAGACAAGAATACAGTGTCTGTACCTATGCTCTAAAGTTAGGTCCAAAGCCCATGTTTCCAACCACCTAGTTGAGGTACCCCCACTCCACCAAATTGAATGTCTTCTGAAAATCAACAGTAACTGCAGCAGCAGGAGTGATGGCAGAGCATGCAGCATGGAAAATAGTGAGTAGGGAAAGGTGGTGATCAGTGCTGAGGCTATCCTTTACAAAATCTACCTGACCAAGGTGAGTTAGGTTACACAACAGGCTTTCCATTCTGGTATCTAGTGATTTTGCCAGCCTTTTGGAGTCAGCATTTATAAGAGAAATGGGACAGTAACTAACAGGTGGTGTAGGGTCCTTTACACCTTGGGGAAGATGGTAATGATTACCTCCTTATGCATGGGGAGTACTTTGCC
Source organism: Neoceratodus forsteri (assembly GCA_016271365.2). Classification (NCBI taxonomy): domain Eukaryota; kingdom Metazoa; phylum Chordata; order Ceratodontiformes; family Ceratodontidae; genus Neoceratodus; species Neoceratodus forsteri. Next base: position 189,541,736 of record CM028130.1, read on the forward strand.
TGAGGCATGGTCTTCTGTATACTTCCAAGACAGAAGGGAATTGAGCTGCTCCAAGAGATGATAATAGAGATCAACCAGGATCCCATCTCCTCCATAGAAACATAGAAACATTGATGGCAGATAAGGACCGCTTGGCCCACCCAGTCTGCCCATTTCCCTACCTACTGGATAAGCTGCAGATCCTAGTTAACCAGCAGCCTACTTCTTCCTACCCCAACCCCCTAGAATTGCCTTATGACTGTCCCATGCATGCTTGAATTCTATCTCTGATTTTGACTCCACAACCTCCTCCGGAATGCCGTTCCATGCATTCACAACCCTCTCTGTGAAAAAATACTTCCTTAAATTACCTCTGAGTCACCCCCCCCTCTATCTTCAAATTGTGCCCTCTTGTTCTTGTACACCTCTTTTTTTGAAAGATGCTACCCTCTTGGACTTTGTTGATTCCCTTGAGGTACTTGAACATTTCTATCATGTCCCCCCTGTCCCTCCTTTCCTCGAGGCTATACATATTCAGCTCCTTTCATCTCTCTTCATATGCCTTCCGGTGCAGACCCTGCACCATTTTAATTGTCCTCCTCTGGATAGCTTCCATCCTGTCTATGTCTTTGCAGAGATAGGGTCTCCAGAACTGCACACAGTACTCCAGATGGGGTCTCACCAGCTGTCTGTACAGAGGGATAATAACTTCCTGTTTTCTACTGGTGATGCCTCTCCCTATGCATCCCAGTATCCCCCCAGCCCTCCTTGCTGCCCTTTCACATTGCTTGCCCACCTTTAGGTCATCTGATATGACTACCCTCAGGTCCCTTTCCATTTTTGTTGTTGTTAGTATCTCACCCCCCATTGTGTACTCTTCCCCTGGGTTTTTGTTTCCCAGGTGCATTACCTTGCACTTCTTAGCATTGAATCTAAGCTGCCATACATTTTACCATTCCTCTAACCTTGCCAAGTCCCTTCTCATCCTTTCAACCCCACCCTGTGCATCAACTCTGTTGCAGATCTTTGTGTCATCTGCAAAGAGACATACTTTTCCTTCCAGTCCTTCTGCAATGTCGCTTATAAAGACATTGAAGAGGACCAGTCCTAATACTGAACCCTGCGGTACCCCACTAGTAACCCTTCTTTCTTCTGAGTGGACTCCATTTACTATTACTCTCTGTGTCCTATTCTCCAGCCAATTCTTTACCCAGGCTGTCATCTTGGGACCCACCCCAGGCTGGCTAACTTGTATATTAATCTTTGTGTGGACTGTGTCAAATGCCTTGCTAAAGTCTAGTTAGGCCATGTCCACAGCCCCTCCCTGATCTACTACTTTGGTCACTCAGTCAAAGAAATCTATCAGATTTGTCTGGCATGACCTTCCCATTGTGAATCCATGCTGCCTAGGGTCCTGTACCCCTCTGGCATCTAGATACTCGACAATTCTTTCCTTCAGAACTGATTCCATCATTTTCCCTATCACTGAGGTTAAACTAACAGGTCTGTAGTTTCCTGCTTCTGCCCTGCTCCCACTTTTGTGAAGGAGCATTGTTTTTATTAAGAGACCTTATGGCATCCTGAACCTCTTTGGGTGTTAGGAATTGGCTCAGTTTGGATGGAAACGTTTAGATAACAGAAGTTCTTTTTCACAGGGGAGTTATCTTCCCCTTGTGATGAGTAAAGCTGCAATAGAACTCCATCATTGTTTTATTGAATTCTGCAGAATGGAGAAGTTTACCAGATGGGCCCTAGAGAGCTGTTATATAGTGTTCAGCCTGCTATTTTTTTATTCTGTAAAATAGAAACCTTGTCAATTTATCCCCTCCTTCCCAAAACTGTGTTTGGATTGGAGGATATCCAATATTGCCTTTCTGGAAAGGAGGGCATTGTTTGGCAGTCTAATTCCAGCAATATCATCCAGGAAGAATTGCTGAAGGGGGTGGCAGTTAGGTGTCGAGAGCAAATTCTTTGGCTTCCCTCTGCCCACACCACTTGGCTGCATATTACATGATTAAAGCAGCGGTACTACGAAATCAGGAAGTGACCTATCAAAATTCTGTTTCTCGACTGTAAGCATGCGGCCAAAGTTCCAGTTTCCATACCTGTAAATGTTTTTTTCCAGTCGTCTTTAGTGTTTTAGATATTTGCAATTTATTTGAAGTGTTGTAGTGCTACAACAAATATGGCGGCTGACTAATTTTCAGCTTCGCTTTTTCTACAGGTCATATCATGTCTTTTGACAACAGCAGAGGGACCCTCTGCTGACCATTCCCAAAGTCCCTGCAAGTCATTCACATGTGCAGTTGGCAGCAAAGAGGGTTCCAGTGCAACATGCTGGGTGGCAGAAAAGTAAACAAAAGCAGAGAATAACAGAACAAATTACTTGGCGATAGTACAATGCTGGTGAGAAAGAGTACCAGGCATATGATTAGCAGGGCACAGGGAATAAACTGTCAAAAAAGTGCAATATTTTTTTTTTCGTAGTACTGCTGCTTTAAGCCACGAAGGGTGGCTTTTCATGTCTCCCACAGGGTAGTGGCATAAACCTCACCCATGTAGTTTGTTTTTAAGTATTGCATGGTTTTCAACTCAAGTTCAGTTTTTGACATTGAGCAAGGGTGGATCCAGTCTCCAAGATGACAATCAAGATTCCTCCGGGCCCCATACCATCAGTAATGAGACTAGGAAATGGTCCGATTTTATCATTATCTCAATATTATATTTGATTAGCACCTGTATGATGTTCAGAAAGCCCAAGAGTAGGGCTATCTGGCTAGCTGAGCCATTCACTGATGATATGTTGGAGTAGCCCCTGTGAACTGGATGAAGAGTGTGCCATATGTCAGTGAGTGACAACTCAGATATCATGGTTTTGACCATTTCCATTGCTCTCTGATGCATTTCTCCACATGAACATGATGGGTGTACCAATTGGTCTAATGGTCAAATAAAATTGTCCCCCCAGCAAGCAAGGGACCCCGCCTTCAGTAGTTTCATGGACTGCCTGGGAGAGGGACAGGAAAAAGTCTGGATCATTTACATTTGGGTAATATACTGATTCAAAAACAAACTGGCCTTCTGGTGGTGGCCATCTTTAACAGGATCTAGTACCCCTTGTCATCAGACCTGTGGGTCATCACTTGCCTCTTAAATGATTTGTGCAGCAGAATGGAGGCATGGCACTTGGAAGATGGGGCACAGCTGTAAGCTTCTATGCCCACTCACTCTCTATAAAGTGTATGGGCCTCTGCTACAAATAACTTGATCTCTTCCTCCATAAACCCAGGACTACAAATATTGCCATAATTACAAGACATGAAACCAGAAACAGTTGTGATCATCTGCAACTTAATAGGATTGGGGGCATGGCAGGGAAACTAAGGCCTGTGAACCATAATTTAAAAGTACCCTTGAGGCCAGGGATGTTGTCAGCTTGGGAGGGGAATCCAACACCCCGAGAATGGGAGAAGATGGGGAGTAAGATTATATGCATAGTGTAGCCGCAGAAATTATTTGGCTTATCTGAGTTTTGAGTAATACCATTTGTGATGAAGAATGCGTCAACAACCTTTCACTGGCTTGTGGACTGCATTTCAGTCTAAGGCAGGAGATTTTGTGTTGGCATACATGCATAACATTACTATCTACAACCAGATATGGGAGGATCACATCAGGCACATGACAGAAGTGCTCTTCCACCTGAAGACTTCACGACTGACAGTCATGGTGGAGAAGTGCCAGATAGGAATGGCAGAACTGTCATACCTTGGGCACTAGGTAGAGAATGGGTACATCTGATCTCAGACAGTAAAAATTGAGACTATACAGAAATAGGCCATGTCCACCATCATGAGAGTGCAGGCATGTTTAGGAATGACAGAGTACTACCAAAGGTTTGTGCCAAACTTTAGTAGTGTGGCCAAACCCCTGTCAGATCTCACTAGGAAGAAAATGCCAGAGAAAGTTCAGTAGCTGGATCACTGTGAGACAGTATTCTACCAACTGATGGAGGAATTGTGTCAAGCACCTGTGCTTACAAGCCTTTGTCTATTTTCTATACTTCACTGAGCATAGATGCATCTGAATAGGGTCTATTGGCAGTTCTGAGTCAAGTCATGCACACGATGAAGGACTACCTAGTCATGTACCTAAACAGGAAGCTGCTGCCCAGAGAGGATGCCTATGTCACAATTGAGAAAGAGTGTCTGGATATCATCTGGGCTCTGGAAAAGCTGCAAGCATATTTGCATGGGAGATCATTCAAGCTGTTCACTGACTACAAACCCTCACATGGCTCCACACAAGCAGTGGGCAAAATTCCAAACTGCTAAGATGAAGCCTGGTGCTGTAGTCCTATAACATGGACATTAGGCACTGCAGTGGGTCACAGCATGACAATGTGGACAATTTGTAGCGGCTGCAACATGTTGCTCAGAAAAGAAAGGTGTGAGTTCCTTAAAAAATTCAATAAATGATTAAATGAGTTAGACAACTGAGGCACAGCAGGTGGAGCAAACCTGCTATCTTAAAAAGATAATCTTTTAAGGTCTTCACCTCAGTTTTCACCAAGGAAAATGGGGGTGCTGCATCATACATGGGAGGAGACAGTGATACTTAGGAGGGGGGACCCTTACCGATCAGCAGGTCTGGGGAGAGGGGGAGGCATCACTGGCAGGAGGGGGAAGGCTAAGCAGGGAGAAGAGGTAGCGGAAGTGGAAATCACAGCACAGAGAGTGAGGGAAGCCCTCAGGTCCCTTAAGATGGAGAAAGTACCGGGGCCGGATAAATTACATCCCAGAGTGCTGAAGGAACTTGCAGATGTCCTGGCGAAACCCCTGGCAGAGGTTTTCACCATCTCTCTGAGGACAGGATGGGTGCCCCAGGACTGGAAGGTGGTGCATGTAGTGCCTATCCACAAGGGTGGATCAAGGGAGGTGGCAGAGAACTACAGGCCTGTCAGCCTGACATCGGTGGTGGGCAAGGTGATGGTGGGCATTGTCAAGGAGAGGCTAGAGGGGGCTCTGGAAAAGTCAGGGTGCCTGGATGATAGACAGCATGGATTCGGCCTGGGGAAATCGTGTCAGACAAACCTTGTGGAGTTCTATGCCTGGGTGACGAGTTCATTGGACCTGGGTAAACCAGTGGACGTCCTCTTTCTAGACTTCAGCAAGGCATTTGACTCTGTTCCTCACGTGGGCCTGTTGGATAAGCTGGGAGAAATGGGGGTGGTGAACCAGATGATCAGATGGATAGGCAATTGGCTCCAGGACCGGACCCAGAGGGTTATAGTTGGCGGGATAGTCTCATCCCCAAGGAGGGTCATAAGTGGGGTCCTACAGGAATCAGTCCTTGGGCCCCTCCTGTTCAATGCCTACATCTCTGACACAAGGACAGGTATCAGGAGTGAGATGAGTCTCTTTGCGGATGACTCAAAACTGGGGGTGGTGGTGGATGGGGAGGAGGGAAGGGTGGCCCTACAGAGGGACCTGGAGGCTCTGGAAAGATGGTCTAGAAAGTGGAAGCTGAGGTTCAATGCAGGGAAATGCAAGGTACTGCACCTGGGGGCCAGAAACCTGGGCCAAGTGTACACCCTTGGGGGGGAAATGCTACAAGTCTCGATGGCTGAGACGGACCTGGGGGTGGTAGTGGATGTCAAGGTGAAAAACTTGGAGACTTATAGGAGGGCAGCAGCCAAGGCCAACAGGATGCTGGGATGCATCGCTAGGGGGATCACCCCCAGAAGGTGGGACGTGATACTCCCTCTGTATAACTGCTTGGTGAGGCCGCACCTCGAGTACTGCGTGCAGTTTTGGAGGCCACACCTAAAAAGGGGCATTAAACTCCTGAAGATGGTCCAGAGGAGGGCAACCAAAATGATTTGGGGCTTGGGAGACAGGACCTATAATGAGAGGCTCGAAGAGCTAAATATGTATACATTGGAAGAGAGAAGGGACCGGGGGGACATGATAGTGGTCTTCAGGTACATGAAGGGGGTAAATAGGGGAGGAATAGTCAGGGTGCTTTGAAGGAAGGAGGAGGAGGGAGACACTAGAGGACATGGGTGGAAGCTGGAGGGGGGAAGATTCAGGGGAGAAAAGAGGAGGTGCTACTTCACTGAGAGGGTGGTGGAGCCATGGAATGCACTGCCTAGGAGGCTGGTGGAGGCAGAGACGCTGGAGGGGTTCAAGAGGGGGTGGGACAGGTACAGGGGAAGGGTTCTGGAAGCAAAATCCAATGCAGTGAGAATATCTGGAACGGGGAAGTGAGAAGCCAGAGAAGGTGAGGGGGGCAGCGAGGTCAGCTCCTAGGGTGGGGGCTGACCAAACGAGCAGACGCAAAAGACCATTAGGCCTATTCTGCTTGCATTTCAGTATGTTAGAATGTCTCTAAAAGATACCCTTTCAATTCTCTGATGGATTGAGACATGATACCAGGGCAAGTTTGCTTTCCTAATTTTATTATTTTTTTTTTCTGTAAAGTATTTTAGCCAATGTTTGAGGTATATGTGGAAGTGGAAATACTTTTCCTTTCAAAGTTGCTGTCCTAAGCTTGTGAGAAAAAATTAAAAAATTACCATAGTAATCTTGTTTCTTCCAGAGGATACTCCAGTATTCATAATTCTTATGCAGTATGCCTTTAAGCAAGATCTGCCCGGAGATGGAACGTTATGCTAATGATGGAACACCACTGGCATGTGCCACTTTTCAAATGCTGCTCCTATCAACTGCCTACAATCTAACCCTCATATTTTATGGACGCTTGACAAGACAGGACCCACGAGGAAAATAACTATTTAACACTATAATAATAATAATTTAACACCTAAAAGCCTCCAACAGGAGGGAAAAATCCACAAAAAGCACCCCTAATGTCAGAATCACCTGCAGAGGGTAAAACCACTGAAAAACACAGTTTCAAAAAGAAATGCCAGAGTGTGACACTCATACCCCTGGTAATACAGCACGGAGTGCAAAGGCCACTGATTCTAGCAAAGGGAGGCAGGGTGGGATAGTTATGAATACTGGAGTGTCCCCTTGAAGAAACAAGATTACTATGGTAAGTAACTTTTTCTTCCCACCCATGAATACTCCAATTTTCCTAACTCTTATGCAGACTAAGAAGCAGTACCTTTGGAGAAGGGTGCCGAACCTACTTTGGAAATAGACTCTGCAGGACAGCTGTGCCAAACCTGGCATCACCCCTAGCCTGTGTCCAGGCTGTAATGCTTAGTGAAGGTGTGCACTGTTCTACAGGTAGCTGCTTTGCAGATGTCTACCAAAGGAACATACCTGGAAGTTGCTATAGTAGCAGCTGTACCCCTTGTGGAGTGGGCTCTCAACCCTGCTGGAGGCTCCTTCCAAGCTTTTGAATAGTAAAACTAAATACACTGAACTATCCAGTGAGAAATGGACCTCTTAGATACTGGATTTCCTTTTCCCACATCCCCATAAGTCAGGAACAGTTGTTTCCTGTCCTGTCTATGGGCCTTGGTGACTGTCATGTAGTAGCTAAGAGCTCTCTTGACATCAAGACTGTGCAGTCTAAGTTCCCCAGAGCTTAAATACTCAGTAAAGAAAACAGATAAAGTAATGGACTGGTTCAAATGAAAGTCTGAAACCACCTTTGGAAGAAATTTTCTGTTTGTTCACAGGACCACTTTGTCCCTGTGGAATGAAATGTAGTCCTGCTCAATGCAGAGAGCATGGAGCTCACTGATCCTTCAAGCAGAAGTGATTGCCATACAGGAAAACAGTTTTTCATGTGACATATTTCAAGGGAACTAAAGACATGGGTTCAAAGGGGGAACTCATGAGCTTGGCAATATACACATTTAGATCCCAGGCTGGCACCTGCTCCCTGTGAGGAGGGTGCAAGTGAGCTAGACCTTTAAAGAACTTTTTGAAGATAGGGTTTGATGCCATAGAGGCATTCTTCCCAGCTGACGTGTAAGCAGACACTGAAGCTAAGAAAACTTTTAAAAAAGTAGTGGGCTACAGGCCAAATGAATACAAATGAGTAAAGTAGTCCAACACAGCTGGAACCCCTGCCCAAGCTGGCACCACATCCCTGGTGGAGCACCAGATAGAAAACCTTTTCCATTTAGAGGCATATGTTTTCTTGGTTGAAGGCTTCCTGTACCCCCTTAAAATATCCAGAACACTTTCAGAGAGATGCAAGCCTGCATACTTTAGGTCCTCAAGAGCCATGCTTTGAGTTGGAGTCATTTGAGGTTCGGGTACAGGAGTCTCCCCTGACTGGAAGTTAGCAGGTTGTGCCTCCAAGGAAAGTGTAGTGGCTTGACTACAGACATGGAGAGCAGCAGACAGTACCATGGCTGCCTAGCCCAATCTGGAGCTATCAAGATCATTGAAGCTGGCTGAGACCTGAAATTGAGTAGCACTTTGTACATCAGAGGGAATGGTGGGAACACATACAGGTACTTCCCTGAGCAGTCCAGAATCAGAGCATCCAGGGGTATTGTTCCCTGAGCTGGGTGTCTGCAACAATACTGTGGCAGGTAGTGACTTTCACGGGATGCAAAGAGATCTATCTCTGGGGTGCCCCACCTTCTGAAAATCACTTCCACCACATGTCTGTTCAAGATCCATTCATGATGAGCTTGGTTGATCTGACTCAGAGCATCTGCTAGGGTTTTGTCCTTGCCTGGCAGATGAATGGCCTGAAGAGAAACTCCTAGGGAGTAGGCCAGAGCCCAAATTCTCATAGCTTCTGTGCAGAAAGAATCCAACCTTGTTCCTCCCTGCTTGTTTATATAACACATTTTGGTGGTATTGTCTGTTCTGACCGGTACCAGCCTTCCCTGAACCAGTGGTGTGAAGGCGTAGAGTGCCAGGAACACTGCTTTGAGCTCCAGCAGGTTTATATGCTGGAGTGACTGTGCACTGGACCAAGTGCCGTGAGTAGTGTGATCCCCTAGGTTGGCACTCCACCCTAGTAGTGATGCATCTGTTGTGAGAATCACTGATGGAAACTCTCTTTGGTAAAGAACCCCTTCCCTGAGGTTGGCTTCCTCTTTCCACCACTGAAGGGCCAGAAGTAATGCTTTTGTTACTAGAACTAGCTTTGAGAGAGAATCCTTTCTCTGACACCAATGTGCCTTTAGGTGAAATTGAATGTCATTCTGCCATAAGTTCCAAGCACACACTAAAGCCTCATAGAAGGACGCCACACTTATAAAAGTAACTTACATATTTATTAACTACACAACCATACAAACACCTAACATGTTTCATATGTTACTCCTGAGGAGTAACATCCGAAACTTGTCAGGCATTTGTATAGTCATGTATTTAATAAATATGTAAGTTAACTTTTTGAGTGTGTCATCCTTCTATGAGGCTTTAGTGTGTGCTTGGAACTTATGGCAGAATGATTTTACGTGGTTCTTTAAGCACCACTAATCCTCGTGAACACTTTTGTTGCTTCTGTGAAATTGGATGTCTCTTATCTGGAACCTGGAGCTCAGGACTGTGTCAGTGGCAGCTGCCATGTGGCCCAGTAACTGTAGAAACTGTCTTGCAGTTTTTGGTTTGTTCAGGCTGAAGGAGCCTGCCATCTGCAGAATACTTTTTACCCTGTCCAGAAGTAGGTAAGTCCGCCTTCCTTGGTATTTAACTCTGCTCCTAAGAACTGCAGCACTTGTGCAGGGAAAAGGACTGACTTATTGAGATTTATGAGAAAACCCAGTGAATCTAGAAGTCCTTGGATGAGCTGCAGATGTTTCCTTACCTGATGTGCTGACTTTCTGACCACCAACCAGACATCCAGGTAAGGGAAAACTGTAACACCTAGCCTTCGCAGGTGTGCCACAACCACTGGCAGGTACTTTCTGAACACTCTTGGAGCTGAAGTGAGACCTAATGCCAGGGTTGAGAAATGGTTATGACCTGAAGGGACTCTAAACCTGGGGTACTTTCTGTGAGACTCCCTTATGGGGATGTGGTAGTAAGCATCTTTTAGGTCCAGAGATACCAACCAATCTCCTTTTTGGAGAGTTGGCATAATCAAAGACAGGGTTACCATTTTGAACCTTGGCTTTAGTAAGTGCCTGATTAGCACCCTTAGGTCTAGGATAGGCCACCACTCCCCATTTTTCTTTGTGTGAGGAAGTATCTTGAATAAAACCCTTTCTCCTTTGTTGTGGAGGCACAGGTTCCACTGCCTTTGACAACAATAAGTTTTGTACTTCCTTTTACAGCAGCTTTTTTTCTGCATTGGAAGCTAGCTTGAACACTCTGGTTCCGAGAGAGGGTAGGGATTTGAAGTTTAGGGGTAAACCCTGACTCACTATTTCCAGGACCCACTTGTCTATGGTGATCTGTTTCCAAGCCTGGAAATAGTGAGTCAGTCTGCCCCCTAATGGTAGTGGGGAGGCAGCCTGGGAAAGCATATCAGGGGTTTTGCTTTGCTGAGGCTGAGACTGGGAACCATGCCTGGAACCCGTTCTTCCCCTGCCACCGAAGTACCCTTGCTGTGGGTATTGCTGAACTTGGGGTACTGCCATGGCCTGATAAAAAAGCCTGGTGTGAAATTGTCTGCTCCTGCCTCCTCTTCCATAAGGTCTAGTAGACAGGGAAGCTCTTTCCTTGGCAGAATTGCTTCTGTAGGTGGCATTGTACTCATCTACCTTTTTCATGTAAGCCTCCTGTATGGATTCTGAAAAGGGGATTTCCCTCATCTGGAAAATCCAGAGCCTTGTTCTGTATAACTTGAGTAAGGTTTGTGGCTCTTAAACAGGCAAACCTTCTCTGAGCAATGGTATTAGCCATCCACCTGGCAGCAGTGTCATTGGTGTCTGCTGCTACCTGAAATTGGAATTTGGCTGCTTCTAATCCAAACCTAGCAGTCTCAGCTAAGTCAGCTGAAAGACCAGAGGGAGCTTTGTCTGCCATAGCCATGACAGACTGCCAGGGAGATTTTTGATACTGGGCTGCATAACTCTGGAAATTAGCTTGCCTGATGGCCATGAACGCTGATAGGTAGCCCTTCCTGGCCATGATATCAATCTGTCTGGAATCTTTTCAGGGGGGTGAGATGCCAGAGGAACCTTTGCCTTGTCACAGGCTGCAGCTTGTACCATCCCCGGTGGTCAGGATGGGAGAATAAGAATTCAGCCCCTACCCTTTCCAGCTGACACTTCTTGTCCAGCCTTTTGTCTAAAGGGGCACAGACCCAGATGTCTGGAGGATTTTAAATATGTCTTTTTTGTTTTTTTTTACTTTCTCCACCCTGCTGTCAGAGCCCTGCTTCCTCAGGAGTCACCAATGGTGCCTACCAGCTTCTCCTCGGCCTACCTGACCCTGTGGGTGATCCCCATGGAGCTGTGAATATACCCCACAGGGGGGTATGATGTGGGACCCAGCACCACAAGATCCTTCTTGTCTTGTTGGGCACCCAATGGCAGGACAGGCAGGTGGTAGTTGCGAGGTCACACTGGCACTCCGTCTCCCCGGCACTGCGAGAGTTATTTTTCCTTTTTTTTCTGTGGGTGTGACGTACACCCAGATGTCAAAGCACGAGCGCCGACTTCCATCATGCCTCAACCCCTCTGAACAGCTCGGACACTTGCTGTGCCTCTGGCCTCCACCAGATGCCAGCCAAGTGCTGACTCTTGACCCCGCTCCCTCCCGGAGAAGGCGAGCAGTCCCTAGGGCACTCAAGCCTCCTCTCCCTGGCCGGTCGTCCATCTCCCAGGCTTGTTACCAAACCCGGGTCAATGGCATCACAAGTGGTAGTGCTGCTCCTGCACTGGCGGGCCAGCCATCCCTAAATGGGTCTTTTTTAAAGAATTTATTCACAGGGATCAGTAACTTCTTAGTGGGTGTTAACCCCATCATTTCTAGATATTCTGCTTCCTCTTCATCCTCTGTCACCTCAGTGGTAGTGATGCCAAGAGCATCTACCATTTTTCTAACAAATGTCAAATGGGAGGAATGATCCTCTGATACCCTGGGATGAGAGGCAAACTCCTGTTCAGGGGAGACTTCTGGCTCTATAGGCTCTCCCTCATCTTCTTCCTCATACTCCCCATAGTCTTCCTAGCCTCATGGAGGGAAGATTGGGTTGATTTAGCAGGGGTCTGAACTGCTGATTGCTGTCCAGCAGGCAGCATCCCCTGTGAGGCCTGCAAGACCTTAAAAGCTTGTGCAATCTCCAGTGGAGAGGGCATATTTCCAATCACACTAGAAGTCCCCAAACACTGATCAGCAGGGGGTTCTATGTGTTTAGTCTTTGGTTTTTTTTTTTCAGTGGAACCAGAGAGCTAGCCGGTTCAGCAGGCATTTTTGTAATGACCATAGCACCCGTATCAGGGGTAGAAGTAGTGGTTTCTGTGGTTTCACTCACAGTCACTGGGAGTGTCGGCTGGTCAGAGCCAGAGGGACCCTTAGGTGGAGTCAACATTTTTTGCAGCCATTCCAAAAGTTTTCAGGTATTTTTTCATGAAAGATCTTGCAAATCTCACAATCTTGACTTTACATGGTCATAACCAAGGCAGGCCACACAAGAAGTGTACTTATATGCCTTGGCAAAAACTTCTCCGCACTCAGTACAGTTTTTAAAACTGGGTTCACTAGTTTGTCTCTTAATTTTTTCTGACATTTTAGCCAATTCATCAGAAAAACAGCAACTGCGATAAGATTTAAACCTTTAAAACTAAAATCAGAGGTTGAGGTCAGTTCAGGAACCAATCAGAGAACTAGTCGGAACTGAGAACTGATAAAAAAGGAACCAGGTTTAGCGGTTCAGTAACCGGTATTAGCAGTTATACAAAAACAAATTTATTTAAACAAAATACATCAAAATGAAGGAGTTTCTGTCACAAAACTCCGATAAAAGTAAAAAATTCCTGGTTCCCCTCCGGTTATACCGAACCAGGAGAAACCGAGAAAAATCAACTATTTAACTACTGTAAAATAAGCTAGCGGTTATCTAAAAACACAAAAGATAAGGGCAGCAAATGAAAATAAAAAGAATACTTATATATTTTTATAAGTTTCATGATGAGATGTTGAAGAGAGGATCTCCAAGCATCTAGTCTTGACAGGCGGAGAGTGAAATCTGAGGTTTAGAATGTAGGCAATTGATAGATGGCAGCATTTGAAAAGTGGCACGTTCCAATGGTGTTCCATCATTAGCATAAATGATCCATCTCCAGACAGATCTGGCTTAAAGGCATACTGCATAAGAGTTAGAAATATTGGAGTATTCCTGGGGTGAGAATCTTGTGTTATCTCAGAAGGAACCATGCTGTAGTGGATAGCTGAGCTCTTTTGATCAAAAATACTCCATGTTCTGGGTAACAGCAAAAGGCTGGGCACTTTGATCTAAAAGAGGCTAAGTGTTGACTATAAATGAATAAGTAGGTCAGGCAGAAGTCACACTGTTGAACCATAAACTGGAGGAACAATACAACAGTCTGTATACACATAAATAGGATGGGCTGGTTCTGTCTTGGAGGTGAGCAGAAAGATCAAGGAACTGTCCAGCATATAATGTAAGAGAGGCAAGGTACTGTAGATGATGTAGGTGAAGGGGCCAGCCTACCCAGGGGGTTTTCTGTCCCTGTATTTCTCTTATGATAAACGGTCTTATGTTGGGATTTGGAAAGCCACACCTCTGTTGTTCAGCTTGTTAACATTTACTAGATACCAACTGGGGTAAGCTTAACTATCTACCTACAAGAGCTCAGTTAGGTTAGTCTGTGTTATTTCTTGTTGCTTAAATGTTTTGTTTTCCATTTCTGTGGTGAACTGTCTTCCCATAATTTTTAGTGTATGTAACTACCCAGTCCCCTGGGGTTACTAGAATCCCATCAGTGTCAGTGCTAGGTAGGTAGGGAAGGCAGCAGGTGAATAACTAGTTAAATGTTTTTTCACCTTCTCCCTCTCTGTTTACTTGGTCTCAGTTAAGAGGAGAGAGGTGATGTCATTTAGAACTCTTTCAGCAGCATAGGCCACGGTAGCTAGCTGTGAGTGGGGAGCTTTAGAATTTGCAGTTGGGGTGGTTACAAAAAATGGGAGCTTGTCCAAGATGTTGTTTAATCTGAGGAGAGAACTAGAGATTTTTGCTGAATGTATGGCTAGTGTTTGTCTGTCTGGTAGCATGATAGCCCAAAACAGGAAAGGAAGCTTTGCACAGAGGGATTTTGCCCAGGAGAGTGCCATCTGAATGTGCTGCTTGTGTGCCTGCTAGTTTAGAAAGAACAGAGTGCTGCTTGTGTGTTTTACCAACTTGCAATGGACAGTAATGCCTGGAAGTGTATGTCCTTGTCTCTGTATCCAGAGCATTTACAGAACTTTTGAACTTGCAATTTTCAAATTCTATAACTAGTGTGGACTTTGGGAAACAGAGAGGGAAATGTGCTCTGAAAGTTTCATGTACTTTGTGTGCAAAATGGGGGAGTCGCTAGGGAAATTGCCAGAATCTGTGGAGAAAATGGTCAAAACGGCAGTGCCACTGCTGAAATTGCAGCTGAGAAAAAAAGTAACAATTTGCAGTTTAAATTTGCTCCTGCTCGATGATCGCCGTGAAGGAAGAGTGAGCAAGAAAGAGAGAGAGAGAGAAGCTCATTTGCATGGTGTCGAGTGATTGGTGCAAATGCAATCAGTCCTGCCCCCTAGCCAGCTTCTGTGTGCAGCTGAGTGTTCGAAGAGGAGAGAGCAAGCTGGTCAGACCAGGATCAACCATCGAGGGGCTTGTGAATGTTCTAATCTGTTGTAAACAGACATTTTCTGTGTAAATTCAGGCTCAACCCATTGTCTGACTGACTGGAAAGTGAGTGTGGCATTCATCGCTATGCTCGGCAGGACTGCCAGCCTGTTTCACCCCAGAGGCCTTCCGGGATTGGAACCAGGCCAAAAATTTGCACTGGAGAAAGCCAGATACTGATTTCAATGAGTAAAACCAACTAACTGAGTATTAAACTGTGTGTGATTTTCAAGCCAGCTGAATCTGTATGCAAGCAGTGTGACTGTTTTGCAAAGAAGGACTGTGCATTGTAACAGCAGGACTGCAAACAACAATTCTGAGCTTAGACTGTAGCATTTACAGTGGGTTCAGCAACAGTAAAATGTTTCTAAGCAAGAGAGGGACTGTGAGTTGTATATTAGGCTGCAGCAAACAGGCAATCCTGTGCAATAGAAATACTGTGGCTTGCAAGTGACTTTGAGCATGTGTAAGTAGTTATTTGATTTGATGTTGATCGCAAAGTCAAGTTCAAATCATATGAATATGCTGAGAGATACAAGCAGTGCAATTGATTACAGTTTTAAGCAAAATCAGTAGCCAGGAAAGGTCACAAACACAGTTTCAGTCAGAAACAGATTTGATGCATGAGGAGAGCTACCACCGCCATTACAGGGCAGGGTTAGCAAATGTAAACACAGCAGCAGGGAGCCATTTTGTGAGACTGTAAAGAGGCTAGTGAGCAATTCAGTAACAACCAACTTTTGCATGTTTGCTTTCAGACATGGCTAAGGGACCTCCCTGCTACCCGAATCATGCCCGAGCTATGATCGCAGAGGAGGTGGCAGCACTAAGAGAAATAGAGAGAACCTTCTATGGTGAAGAGTTGCATCCAGATGTAGCAATCCCTAGCTATCTAGTGAGACTGTGCACTATGTGCCTCAAGGCTGGAAGGGATGTGTTTCTGATACCCACTGCTCTGATTGCCTTGTGAAGTATTATATGAGCAGGGGTGCAGTGCAGAGAGGGCATCACAAATTCGTTTGGCTCCCATGTGGATCAGAGTTGGAAATTCTGCATGTAGCAGCATGCAGCACCAAGTTGAACGTGTTGGGGGAAGCTCCATAGAGTGTGGCACAGAAGGAGAGAGCAGCACTGGTCTACTGCAAGAGCAGGAATAAAGAAGGGTTTTCACACCTGTGTCCCAGATGGACAGTGCAATGGAAGGATCTGTGGACCCATGGAAGGAGGGTCCAAGTCCCAGCCTAGAAGGGGAGGATGAACTGGGAGGTGTCTACAGTACTTCCGCATGCAATGAGGAGTGGATTATCTCGGGAGTGAGGACATTTGCTCACTCCTGGGCTCAGATCTTGAGTGAGGAAGAGGAGGATGAAGATCTGTATCTGTGTGTTGAGGGTCCCCATGAGTCACCTCAAGCTCTTGCCTCAGAGAAGTCAGAGAGAGAAGAAGAAGGCTCCAGTAACCTGCCCACAGAGATGGTCAGGGACAAGTTCTTTCATTCTTTAAGTATGTGGCACTGGCTCAACCAGGACTGGCCACACCCAAGCCAGTCCACGGGCTGCACACTTGTGAAGAGTAGCAAGAAAGAGGGACTGATACGTAGGAGGACTGATGCCATCTATGGGAAGTCTTTTCCAACCTTTCCTCATACAGTCTGGGAGGAAACTGAACAGAACAGGCAATCCTGGTTGTTGGAAGAGGCAAGCAAGAATTTGTGCTTTGGTGTGGCAGAATGTGTCAGGGACAGAATCATAAATGATTGACTTAAATTCTGCAAATTGGGCAGAACTCTGTTTATAGACACTGTGCGAATTGTGGACAAGGCAGGGGATGAGACATTTAAGCAATAATGCTAGACAGGTTGTGTGTCGTCCTGGGATAACATCATGCCTCAGGTGGTTGGGCACGAGGCCGCAGGCCAAGTACATCCAACAACTGAGGCGTGATGTTTCCCCAAACGACACACACCCTGGAGGGCATTATTGCTATTATACAATGGCTCGTTGTTATACAGAATAAAGAAAATCTTTTTAAAGATGTTTTTGTGTGGAAAAATATTTTTGTCTTTTAAGAGCAGATGAAACAATCAAGCTCTAGATGCTCAAGCTCATCTGCAGGTTCACAGTAAGGCTGAGACTAGACCCGAGATGTTGTGCTGGGTTAACATCACGGGTCCAGCCCAAGACTGACCAATCAGAGTCCAGGATTTTTTCTTGCCATTGTATAATCCACAACATCAACTTTGAACACTCAGATGGTGTCATAGTTCTTGCACCTCACCCTGAGTGGTACTACCCCTAAAGGTGCCACTTCCTGGGAATATTCCCAGCATGCCTAGAGGGAAGTGAGCAGTGGCAGCCCGGTGTCTGTCATGCAGCAGCAGCAGTATCCAAGGAGGAAGCTACATCTCTACTGGTATTCCAGGATTCTTCAGGTGCATCGAGATTCATCAGCCCAAGCAGTGTTTTCCCATTTTCATCACCTGGCCTTCCAGATGACATCCATCCAGCTGTTTTCCTGTTTCATCACCTGGTTTTCCAGATGACATCAAAGCAGCTATTTTTCTGTCCCATCATTTGGTTTTCAGATGATATTAACCCAGCTGTTTTCCTGTTTCATTGCCTGGTTTAGCAGAGGACACCAACCCAGCTGTATCTGAAGATGCTACCTGGTCTGAAAGGGAGAGGGTCCTCATCTCAGAGAAGTAAGGTGATCCTTTGTTTTCAGTCTTCAAGGAACTGGTAAGACCACATTTTTGTTACCTAACTGACTTTGCACAACACACCTTACACTGGCAGACTGAGCACAAACTGCATTACTGTCCTCAACGACTCTCCCTATGGATTGCAGTGCTTTTCAGGCCCTGTCCTGTTTCAGGACTGTTCTTCAGTGGGCTCGATCCCAGGAGAGACTCTATTTGGACTTTGCCCTGGGGCAACAACATTCTGTCACTGGTGTGGACTCTTTAAGGGCCTACCACCCCCAAATGTGTAGTATAAATGTCTCTTCTCCATTTTTTACTTTTGTACTTTTATAGAAAAATATTTTGGGGATTCTCTAGTAACCAGGTGGAGGTTTAGACATTGGGTGGTATGCACAATTTGTTTTGTTTTTCTTCTGTTACAAGAGTTCATGAAGAAGAAAAGAAGAGAAGAAAAGAAGAGGGTGCTGGAGCTCAGCCAAGTTCCCCATTTCTTAGAAATTTACAATTGTTTGTGGTTAACAGGGTGTTAACATGTTTTTGCTTCACAGGTGTGAGGTTGTGGGGAAATTGTGGGAAATGTAATGAATTGCAATGTGTTGTTTTCCTTGTTGTTTTTGTTCACAGGTACCCTGGGAGCTTGGGGGGAGGTTCCCCGAGGAGAAGCCTGGACAGATAGTTGTTTGCAACAAGATTTTAATAAAATACAGAGGGAACTTGTTAATTTGAGATTGCTTCTGAATGAGAAAAAAACACAGTGGATGATGTTTGGTAGAAAAGATTTTAAAGATTCAACTATAAAGGAGCTTAGATCTTTATCAGCAATTGACATAGAAAGAGTAAACTCCTATAAATATTTAGGAGTTGTACTAGATAAAAATTTGACTTTTGAATTGCATATAATGTCTATGTCAATGAGACTGAAGAGACTCCTGAGTTTCTTTTATAGGGATAGAACTCTTTTTAGTTTAAAGATTCAGAAATTATTGGTTTCTGCCTTATTTTTGCCAATATTAGATTATGGTGATATAATTTACAAAAATGCAAAAAAATCATTGCTCTGTTCCTTGGATGTTCTCTTTAAAAGTGCGTTGAGATTTATAACAAACCTTCTTTTTAGAACTCATCGTTGTGTGCTATATCAAAATTCGGGTCTTCTTTCATTATTTGATAGGAGAGATTATCATTGGAATTTATTTGCGTATAAGTTTGTACAATGGTCATTGCCTATTTGTTTGTTAAATATATTGCAAGTAAGAATACAGAGTCAATATAATTTAAGATCTTCTGTCCAGAAAGGTTTTATTAGATCTAGAACCAGAACAAAATTTGGTGATAAAACAATTTCAAATTTAGTGCCTAAAACTTGGGAACTAATATCCAAAAGGTGGAAATGCACAGTATTGTTACCATTTAATCCTTTTAAATCTTTTTTAATGACTTTATATAGCAAACACTGTAATTATTATGGATAAATTATTGATATTTGGGTTTGTGTATAACTAAAATTAATCAATATTATATTGAAACTGAAATTATGTATGGATGTATGTCTGTTTATGTGATGTTATGTTAAGTGTGGATTCAATTGCAAAAGAGATAATTTAATTTCAATTTGAAATCCAATAAAGTTTAAAAGTTTGAAAGATAGATTTTCCCTAGAAGGTTAGGGGGATAGACAGGCTGTGGCCCTGAGCAGCAGTAGGGACCTCAGTTCTGGTCTATTAACGCATGTTTCAAGCAGTCTCCTTGGAGCCACTGAATATCCATGGATAGATCATAGGATAAGGTTGAAGTCTCATCAGCCAGCCTCTGTGCCTTTAGTGTCACCTGCCTGTGCCTGGCACATGATAGGGGAGGGCCTGATCACCCCTCCCTGTAGGTAACACTGAGGGTAAGATTGCCTGGTGCTGGGTGGAGAAATGACTGCAGACAGTCATTTATCTGGCTAGGGGTGAGTGTAACCACCCAGTCCCCTGGGGACACTAGAAGACCATCAATGTGAGTGCTAGGTAGGGAAGGCAGCTGGTAAATAACTAGTTAAATGTTTTTTCACCTGCTCCCTCTCTGTTTACTTGGTCTTAGCTGACAGGAGAGAGGTGATGTCATTTAGAACTCTCACAGCAGCATAAGCCACCATAGCTAGCTGTGAGTGGGGAGCTTTAGAATTTTCAGTTGGTCAGTGTTGAGCCAGGAGTATGTGACTGGAGTTCAGAGTGAGCAGTTGAAGGAGTGAATAGCTGAGGAGCTGCAGTGTGGGCTGTGTGAGGAGAGCCTCTTTTTCTCACCCTAGTGCTGAGAACTATCTACCTCCCAGTAGAAGTGGTGGAAACCATCTAGCAGGAGTTCCTGATTTTTCTCATCCCCTGTGAGATGAGAAGTACTGCAGAATGGACCCAAGGGGCAATCCCCTGATTTCGATCCAGGACATTGAAGCTACCTGTTTGTGTACAACCATGAGTAATCTGACTTTGGGTGCCCAGTCGAGGGTGCCAAGGGGTAGCTTACTGGACAAAGTAGAGGGGGTGGTCACATGTATAATACTGTACCATATATACATATTGTGGAGTATTAAATATTATTTTTATACATGTCATTCTCTCTGAGAATGTTTTTTTAGTGGTATAGATAAGCTGGGTTAATTGGCAATTACATGTTCACTTTCTGAAGAGACAGGCTACTAAACTGTCTAAAGAAAAGTGCTCTCAGCTATGACTAAAGGGGTGGGTTGTTTGCCCCTTGGGAAAGTTCACTCTACTGTGTGAGCAGTGTCTGTGGTGGAACTCTGAACTAAAGATATCCCGAGTGATAGTCAAGCTGGGTGGTGGCAGCATATTGAGATGATATTTCAGGTGTCTGTAGGTTGTGAATACTGGTAGCATGGTGTGGACCGAGGTCTGGGAGAACCTTTCTGTGACAGTAATCCTGATTTCCACAGATTCAAACACCACAGAGAAAATGAGCCAGGAATGCTGTCCTCCCATAGGATCATTTGCTGAAGCTCTTTAGAGGATGAACAGGCAAGATCATTACAGGGAAAAAAGAAACAGTATGTAACTGCAGCAGTCACTGCACAGAATGGGTATATGTACTATAAATGAATTCTGCAACTGCCTCTCAGCCATGATGACTTAAGGGATCTTCAACATGCACTGTTCATGACAGTATAGTGCTCTGGTTTAGGACACAGAGCTGCAAACCTGGAGACATGGGTTTGAATCCCACTGCCCCCACATGCATACTGTGCAACTCCGAGCAAATCACTTAACTTCCTTGAGCTCCCAGCTCGCACCTGAAAACAAGCTTTGGCTTATTGTGCCTTTACTGATTAAACAATTTCCCCTTCCCCTGTCCTGAAATTACTTTCTCCTCCTCATCTTCATTCTTTTTCCCCCACTATGTAGGGGTTCTCTGTAGTGATAGTTCTTGGCTGGTGTGTTGTTTGCAAGGTGCAAAATGGTAGAACTCCTCACCTCTGAATCCACTCCCTTTCTATCACCACATGGAGCTCACAGTGTCTCAGGGAATGTCATAACACTTCACTCCAGACTGTAGTGGTACTCATTCTCCCTATTCAGGAGTGTCTGTCACAAGGCCACAGACTAAGCGTAAAGGCCTGCTTTCAGCACCTCTGCAGATGCTCTCTCCACTCTCTACCAAAGCCAGTCATAAGCTGACTGAAACACTGGGGCAGATCAGGCTGTCACAGCCCCCAACTTAGCTTCTGGCTGGCCTTTTACTCCTTTACATGCTTTGTACTCCAACAGCACGTGTGTACTACTGCAAGCCTGCTCCTGGTACCCTCATGCACTATAAATGGTTCCATCGCATTACTACGGTTTTGTACCTTTATATGTTCTTTTGTATGATTTTGGACATGTATTGTAATTTACCCAATGTTTCACTGCTGTTTATTGTACAATATCTTGTGTTCCCACTGTTGCACAATCTTACAATGTTGCATTGTTTGTACTACCCTCGTACTATTGTAACTGATCATCCTTCACAACCCTATCTAACCCCACCGCCCAGGTCACACCGTGAGATGAGCAACTTGTTGTTCAGTGTGCCTCCTGTTGAAACATTTCAATGAATAAATAAACAAATAAAACGGGTGTTGGTGGATAAAAATATCTCTCCTGATTGGTGGTCATGTGCTCCAGTTTCAGTGCCGATAGCTAACATAGATCAGCAATTTTCATTAATATTGGCACTCTTGGGGCCCTCTCAGCTGTTTGGCTGTCAGTTTGCACTCTGACCTCCAATGGGGTATTGTGAGACAAATATGGCTGTGCTGGTACCCTGTGAAGATGGCAATACCAAAAGTGGCAAGGACAAAATGGGTGACGGAAAACAACGAGTCACATAGGGCGAGTGGAAAAAAACAGTGATCGCTGATATGGCGACCTGCATTTCCCCCCCCTCCAAGAGTTGTGTTCCTCCTGAGCTGATTATATTTAGTAAGGGTGGTGTGGAGGGGAGAAGCCCCCATAAAGTGGGGTGCAGGGCATAAAGACCCCCTCAAAAATTCACTGTGGCAGTGTTGTTGCAATTTCAGTGATCACTGATATTGTCACTTGCCCTATGTGCCACGCTGTTTTACCTTCGCCCGTTTCATCATCACCCATTTTCCTTCACCATTATCACACACTGTAGAAGCACTGTGCATTAGGTCTTTATTTGCAAATTTTTTCAATGTGCCCTTTGTAATCATCATATGCTACTTACTGTACATGATGGCATCCTCACTGTCAGCTCTGGGCCTGACAACCACAATCTCTGGTCCCTTGTAGCAGCAGTTCCACCCACCCTAATCGGCCAATCCACTTACTCTCACCGCCTCCCAAAAATTTGGACTTCACTCCCCCCTCAAATCGGACACTCATCCTCTGCCTTCTCCATCAGCTCTGCCCTCTCTAATTACCTTACTCCTAGCTGCTCCTGTCATGTCCCTCCCTAATCCCCTCCTCTAAGCCCTGGATAAAACCTACCCCTCTACCTTGGCCTTCATTTTACCCTGTGCACCCCAACCCCCCAAATTTCTAGCTTTCCTCCCCTTCCCCTCAAATTGTTCCCCCTTACTGGCCTCCCATGGTCTCTCACAGAATGTAAGGGACCCCAAATGCTCTCCACGGGTCCCTCTCCTACCCCCCCCAGGGAATTGTATCCCTCATCTACTCTCTTTCCTCCTACCATCCCTCCACCTCACCCCTCCCTCTCCTTCCCCCTTTTCTTTCACATAAGCACTTGTTTAGTTATTAACCCAGCACTTATTACTGTCCACTCTTTCTACCTATTATGGGCAACACTGTTATAACACTGTTTATGACACCTGCCTTACAACAGTATGTTAATGTTGATCTTGTAACTTGAATGTTTAATGTTTCACTCCTATTGTGTCCCCCCCCCAGGTCACACCGGGAGACGAGTGACTTGTCATTCAGTGTGTCTTCCTGGTGAAACAGTTCAAAAAATAAATAAATGAACAAAAATAGTTAGGTCTCTGGCCTACACCTGAATGGGTGACTGAATGCTTTAATACTGGCACTCCATATACTGTAGCAGCAGTGCACAGCTAAAAGTCACAGTACTTAATGGCACGTGATAGCAAGCCCCATGAAGGTGTGTGTGTGGGGGGGTGGTTACACACAGAACATACTAAGTTCCAACAGGAAGCAACCTATTGGGCCAGATTTTTAAAGGTCCAAGACTGATGCAAGGACTGTGCACCAAAACAGAGTGGCACAAGGGGCACCTTGTGTCAGACTTTGTAGCACACTAGATTTTCGAAGGCAGTTTGCAGCAGCACTGGATCCCCCTGTGCCAGACCACTTTGTGCCATGTTTGCGGCAGATGCATGGTTACACCATGACAGTAAGGGGCTTGCACCATATCTGGGCTGCCACATCCCCAAAATCAGAATTCCTGAACCCCCCCCCAAAGCCTGCATGGACTGCTAGAGTTAGATCAGCATATAGGTGGTGTAACAGTCCCATGCACCATACATGGCCAATGTTAGTGGGCTGCCAGAGGAAATGGCAGGGTCTGGGAAGTGCAGCATTGCCATGGATCATGGAAGGGTACAGTGCTCACCCTGTCCCATCCATATGCAACCTCCAGTGCCCCTGGCCGGGACTGGGTGGGGCAGTGGTGCACCACGGGGGGGGTGCTGGCAGTGAACAAGGCATCACAGTGGCATGCTGTGCCACACTCCACCAACACATGGGGTACCATGTGGCCAGCAGGGTCATTCCCATCCAGAATGTGTCCACGTGGCAGTATGTGGCAGTGTTCCTAAGGACCAGTAGGTGGGCACCTGTCCCACCAGGTACACCGGCTGTGCCCTCTCACCACAGCATAGGTGACTGGCAGACATTCCAGGATCCCATAGTCTACCTGCATCAATAGAATGCTGGGATGGGCAGTGTACAACACTGCACTGGGTAGGTGACCTGCATCCTCTGGACCAAGGGATGTAGTGTCAGAGACCAGGGATTGGGGGATGCTTCCATCAGTCCCCCATGTGTCCCAGCCATTTGCCACAAGGAGATACTTGCATCAAACGATGTGACTTCAGCTCCTTCCCTGAGCTTCTTCCAGAATCTGGTGCAAGGGCACAGGCACACTGGGCATTGATACAAGGTGCCATTGGATGCAGCTTGTGTCGCTCATATGGGCCCTTTGAAAATCCAGCTCATCATTTCAAGTGTTCTATGTACCCTATCATAAGGTAGTACCATTTGACAAAATAAGCCAATGATAAAGCTTATGGTAGGCTTCTAGGATGCACAAGATAGACACAAGGTTATCTTAGTTGGGAAGCATTGGGTGGGACCCAGAATCTATTAGGTTCTGTGGTGACAAGATTGGATAGGCAAGAAAAAATGGACAGACAGTGTAGGTCTAGCAGTCCTTATCTGCCATCAAATTCTATGTTTCCATGTACAGATACGTAAAAAAGTTTTCAAAATGTTTTGAAATTAATGTCACTAGGCTTTTATGGATAATATGTTTGTTTTTTAAAACAAGATCTTTAATAATTAACAGATAAAGTTGATGGAGGGACTGGATGAATTAACAACACCATTAGGCACAATATATTAGAAGTACAACAGTGTAACAACCAAAAAGAGAGAAGCAAAAAGAAACCAGTTAGTAATTTAGCAGCACTAAATATAAAGGGCATATGGATAGTATTAGGATCAAAGAGTAAAGCATGTTGTCTTTGTAAAACACCCAAAAATTTCTAATTGTCTACTGATACGGAAACAGAACAGCAGGGTGAACCCAGACACAAAACAAACTATGCTAACCTTTTATCTTAAAATATTGGAGATAAAATTTGCCCAGATTCAATCAAAATACTTTTCCTTACCATCCACATTATAGTGTATCCTTTCTATTTTATCAAGGTTGATCATGAGCTTTAATCATGTATTATATCTAGGGGGATTTGAGTCATTCCAGGACATTAAAGTACACTTCTTTGCAATAATACAACCTAAGGAAAAAGGTTTTTTCTTTATCTCTTGTACAGCTTATATTTCCTTGATGCACAACCAATAAAATACCCATCTCATGTTTTTCCCATTTAGTGTTTGTAGCTTTTTTCAATGTGAACACACAAAGGGCAACCCTAGGAGGCACATGCCAAGAGTGCTCCATGTCCTAGCATTACTTTCTGCAGAGCTCCATTTTGCTTCAGTTTTTAGAAGCAATAACAAGAAGCTGAAAGGGCGCTAGCATTTACTTTTAAAAGCACCTCATTTTGGAGAGGGATGTTAGCAGCTAAAATGGAGCTAGCATTTGCTTTTAAGATTTCCTCATTTTGGAGAAGAGGGGAACATCTTTTCTTCTTTTTGTGTGTAACTGATTGTTTCGGGCAGCAGCGGGTCGGTCCTGCCCATCCTGCACTTCACCCCATCCATCCCTAGCTCCATATTTCTTTATAGGCGGGATCTGTGACATCACTACTGCTGAACACTTCCTGGTGACAGAGAAGGTCAACGTCTGTCACTATAGCATAAAAGAAAACAGAAAAAAGGGGAAAAAAATAAAAAGAAAAAAAAACAATAAGCAAATAGTTCAAGAAAGCTGCATTTGAAACAAAGAGTGCCAATCAGGCAAAATCTCACCATATAGGAATACCTTGCCAGAATGTTCGACTTGGGGATACTACAGTGCGATGTCTGTGGAGAGCTCATCTCCCAGGAGCACCTCTGGAGGACAGGTCATTGCCCAGTATGCAAGAAGATACATGACCTGCAGGCCCAGCTCATAGCAGCCTGGAATGAAATTGAAAGGCCTTGGCAAAATTTGACTTGGAGCACTCTACCCCCACCTCAAAGATCCATAGGACCAGGAGGCTGGAAAGTGGTGAAAAGAGGACATGGGAAACCAGCAAAGAAAAACATGGGCAACACAGCTCAAGACATCCCAATTAGGACAACAAATTGCTTTGAGCTAACTGCAGAAGGGAATCAGTCAGCTCCGCTTAGGGGGAATGCTAGTCCTGTCAAGGGGTGAAGACTGCAGCAACCTTAACAACCAGCATCAGACCTCAACAGGCCAGTTAAAGAACAAAGAAGATCCTGGTAGTCAGCGACTCTATGATCAGAGGAATGGAATCTAGGATGCACAAGTACTCACAGAAGAGGGTGACAGTCAGATGCCTTCCCCATACCTCAGCAACAAGAGACTGCGAGCACATAGGGAGAATTGCAGACAGGAAGGAAGGAGACATGGGAATACTGGTACACATTGAAACAAACGATCTGGCTGACTAGACAGTGGAGGATAAAAAATGGAGTATCAAGAAACTGAGAGATAAGTTTTCAACAACTGTGACCACAGTAGTCTTCTCTGAAGCCTTGCCTGTATGGGGTAAAGATGGCAGCATGGAAAGAATCAGGCTGGAGGAAGTAGATGAATTCAACAACTGGTTGAAGAGCAGGTGCCAGACAAGAGGCTTCCATTTTATTGGATAGTGGGGAAATTTCTGGGATAGATCACTCTTCAATCAGGACGGACTTCACCTCAAACAAGAGGGAACAAGAGCGCTGGCCCAGAAGATGGAAGTATACTTGGACCATTTTAACTAATCAGAGGGGAGGTTAAGGCATGGAAACAGGTAGCGTGCCATGCCAAACCCTCCCCCAACAGGAAAACTGAGAGCAAACATAAGTGCACCAATCACATTAGGACAAACAAAGCATGCAACAAAGGGTCAGCATCAGAAAAATGACACAAGGAACAACCAGCAGGAAAAAGGGAAACAAAATTGCCCAACAAGAATCATGATGCTAGTTCATGGTGAAGAGTCTGCCTCAATGCTAGGAGCCTGGACAACAGGATCATTGACCACCAGGTTCTTGTGGCAGACACAAAGGTTGATCTGGTAGTTATTACTGAAAGCTGGACCATGGAAAACAGCAAATGGGACCTGGCCATCCCAGGCTACACACTGTTTAGAAGGGACAGACAGGTGAGGAGAGGTGGGAGGGTTGCCCTCTATGTGAGGGAGTGCATCGATGCAACAGAGAATGAAAGCACCAAGCCTAGAGGGGAGAGCTTGAAGTCACTCTGGGTCCATTTAGCCACCAATACAGGAAAGAAATTGCATATGGGTGTGATATACAGACCCCCAGGGCAGGTGGAGGGAAAAGATGAACAATTAGCTGAGGAGTTACAAAAGATGGCTGGTAAAGGTGACAGAGTGGTGGTTGGGGTCTTGGGGACCTTAGCCTGCCAGATGAGGACTGGAATATCTCAGCAGCCAAGAACTCCAGAAGTCAGGCTTTACTGGACACATTCCAGGACTGCCTGCTGTCTCAACTCGAGAAGGAACTAACCATGGAGGGATGCCATTTTGGATCTAATTCTCACAACTCTGAAGAAATTAGATCCATGAGGGTGGAAGAACCCTTGGCAAACAGCGATCACAACACAGTCTGGTTTGAAATAATGATGAGCACTACTAAAACCACCTGAAGAACAGAGGTACTGTGCTTTCAGAAAACTGATTTTGGTGTATTGAGGCAGATAGTGAAGGATAAGTTAACAAACATCAGAGACAACCCAGACATGGAAGAAATATGGAACTATATAAGGGATACCATTCTAGAGGCAACAAGACTCTGCATCAGGACTACAACAAAGAAAAATAGGTTTAAAAGACCTCTGTGGTTCTCCCATCCAGTAAGTGAGGCAATCAGGGTCAAACAGAATGCATATAAATGGTTCAGGCAAATAAAGGGGACAGGGAGTGGGACAATTACACTCAGAAAAGTAAGGAGGCCAGGAAAATAGTGAGGGAGGCCAAGGCAGCAAAAGAGCTGCAAATTGCTCATGGAGTCCGATCAGGGGAGAAAACCTTTTTCCGCTATACCAGCAAAAAAAGGAAGAAAGGAGGAAGAAATTGTAAGGTTAAAAGTGGGGGATGTGGCTCTGGTGGACAGCGGGACAAAAAGCTGAGGCTTGAAATGAATACTTTTGCTCTATATTCACAATGGAGAATCAGGGCCCACTACCAGACAGCGGTATCAGAGCCGAGACCAGAGGGGTTCAGAGAATGTGCACCCAGGAGTTCACCACAGATAGGATCAGGAAGGGCCTTTTAGATATCAAACCTAACAAGGCCCCTGGCCCTGATGTTTTACACCCTAGAGTGCTTAGGGAGCTTGCAGAAGAGCTGGCAGTGCCTCTTTTGCACCTGTTCAACAAGTCACTGGATTCAGGGGTAGTTCCAGGTGACTGAAGGGTGGCTGACATGGTACCACTGAACAAGAGTGCAGACAGGGAAGATACAGGTAACTATAGGCCAGTCAGCCTCACATCAGTAGTGGGTAAACTTGTGGAGGCCCTTATCAAGCAAGATCTAGTGGAATGTCTCGAAGTAAATCACCTCCACAACTACAAACAACACGTGTTTGTGACAGGCAGGTCATGTCAAATGAACCATATTATGTTCTTTGACGAAGTAACCAAGGAGATGGACAGGGGTCTTGTGGTGGACTTGCTTTACTTTGGCTTCAGTAAGGCATTTGACACAGTCCCGCATAGATGCCTCTTAAAAGAGCTAGAAGACATTGGGGTAGCAGAACAGATAATAAAGTGAGTGCGGAGTTGACAGTGGGACAGAAAACAAAGGGTGGTAGTAAATGAAGTGAAATCTAATGAGAGGCAGGTCACTAGTGGGGTGCCTCATGGGGCAGTTGTGGGGCCGGTGTTCTTCAATGTATTCATTAGTGATATCAGAGAGGGCATAAATGGCAACATCACCCTGTTTGTGGATAACATGAAACTCAGCGGAACAGTGGATAGTACAGAGGGAATCAGACAACTGCAGGAGGACCTTAAGAAGTTGGAAAGGTGGTCACAAATATGGCAATTAAACTTCAATGCTAAGAAGTGTAAGGTGATACACCTGGGTAGGGCCAACTTTAAGGAAGAATACTGACTAAACGGAGTCCAGCTGAGCTCCTCTGCTGAGGAACATGATCTGGGAGTCACCATTAGGGACAACCTCAAGCAGCAAATTCAGTGCAGTAAGGCTTACAGCAAAGCTAGCAGGATGTTAGGATGCATTGGCAGGGGGATAGACAGCAGGGACAGGGAGGTGATACTACCACTTTACTGGCCATTAGTGAGGCCTCATCTGGAGTACTGTGTACAGTTCTGGAGGACTCACCTAAGAAAGGACATTGATAGATTGAAAGTGGTCCAGAGAAGGGCAACAAAAATTATACATGGCCTTCATGAAATCATCTATAAAGACAGACTTCAGGCTCTGAAATTGTACTCGCTAGAGACTAGGAGAGAAAGGGGAGAAATTATTGAGACCTTCAGGTTCCTTAATGGCATCAACCAGGTGCCACAAGTGCAGCTTTTTACCAGAAACATCAAGAGGGCACGAGTGGAAATTGAAGGGTGGAATGTTCAAAAGGGACATCAAAAATTATTACTTCTCAGAGAGGGTGGTGGAACCTTGGCATAGATTACCTCCCAAGGTGGTGGCTGCAAAGTCAGTATCAAGCTTTAGACATGCATGGGACAAGTACTGGGAACAAACACATGGCACTGGCAAGAGCTAGGTTAGGTGTCTTGGAGGACAGAACACTGGTGCACAATAGGTTTCAGGAGACCTTGCTTGGGCAGACTCGATGGACCAGAGTCCCTTCTGCTGTCATCTTCTATGCTTCTATCTATATTTCTAAACAGAACTTCACTCTAAAAGTAAGTCATTTTTCATAAGTGAGACACATGTGAATAAGTGAGCCTGAATTGTCCAGGCATCTGGAACATTTGCTACTGGTGTTCATATTTATGTTAATTAGTCTTGTAGGTGTGTAGTATATTATATGAAAAGAATGTTAAACTGTATCTGTTGTAATTTGGAACATTTAAATTCAAGAGAAGGAAAAGTTCTAATGTTTTGCCATACAGTATCACTAACATTGAAATTTAAATGTTGTTTCCACTTCAGTTTTAGCTGAAGAAAAAGACAATTCAACATGTTCTGATATACCTAGTAAAGGATCAGCTCTTTGTTTTATTGCAGTCCAGAGGGGGGCTATTTTAGGACACTCCCAAAATATGTGGTATAATGACCCCTTACCCTTCCTGCATCTATTGCATAGTGCATTAGGGTGTCTGCCCATTTTGGCCATTTTTTCTGGTGTATAATATGTATTCTGGATAATTTGGTACTGCATTAGTCTCAATCTTTCTTGGGATGTGTACCTGTGTACATCTTGCCATATTTTGGGCCAATTAAATGTCCTCCCTGGAAATATATTTCCCCAGTATTTAGAGATTCCTATGATATTTGGGAAGGCTTGCTCCAAAAGAATGGAGTATATCCCTGAGACGGCATGCCTGCCTATAATAAGTTGGTTGAGATGTCTTAGAAATTCCCCTTTTTTTCCCCGATTCGGTATTGAGTCGGTGATTAGCTAACATATGTCTGAGTTATGATATTTTAAAACTAAATTTGGGGTCCAGTTTGTTATTATTCATGATGTCAACCATAGTCTGAGTTCTTCCATTCTCCCACAAGTCTGCAGTCCTTTTCCCTGATAACTGAGGAATCCATTTATTATTAATCATGTGTCCACCAGTTTTAAAATTTGGGTTTCCTACTATCGATTGATACGGATCCTGTGAATTTATATAAGATAGAGTGGTACACATCTGTGTGTGGATTCTTACCGATGTTCCAATTGGATTGTTCCTGAGTGTGTGGGGGACTAACTTAGGAGGGATGTATAGCAGGGCTTCCGGTGTTGATTTTGAAGTATCTATCATGTCCTTTTCTAATAGTAGCCAGATAGGCATGTATTGGGTTTGGTCAATTTCCCCATTCAGGCTCATCCATCTCATATTTTTTGCTGCCTGGCTAGCCCAGTAATATAGCTTGAAGTGTGGGGGCCTCAAGCCCCCTTTGTTCTTGGATGCTGCTATTTTGTTGTAGGCTAGTCAAAACTGTTTATTTTTTCAAATAAATTTTGTCAGCAGCGAGTGGATCTTACTGAACCATACTTGGGGTAACCAGAGATTTAGCATGTTAATGGGATAGAAAATACATAGTAGTATATTCATTTTAACTAAGTTAACCCTTCCCCAAAGGGACAACAGTAGTTTGTCCCATCTCTCCAGATCTTTCTTTGTAACTTGTATTATTTTTTTCTAAGTTACTCTTTCTGGAGGATTTAGTGCTCCTTGTTAGATTAATACCTAGATACTTCAGTTGTTTGCCTTCCCATTGTACCCTTGGGTCCTCAAATTCCTTTTTATGGAATGTCATATTCAAGGGGAATTAAGTGTAATAATATATCGTCAGCATACAGTGGCGTGAAAAAGTATTTGCCCCCTTCCTGATTTTCTCTATTATTGCATATTTGTCACACTGGATGTTTTCAGGTCTTTAGAGAAAATGTAATATTAGATAAAGGGAACCTGAGTGAACAAATAACACTTGTTTTTTTTTTTAATTTCACTTATTTAATGAAAAAAAGTTAACCAACACCAACTGGCACTGTGTGAAAAAGTAATTGCCCCCTTACACTTAATAACTGGTTATGCCACATTTAGCTGCAATGACTGCAACCAAACACTTCCTATAATTCAATATCAGTCTTTCACATCGCTGTGGAGAATTTTAACCCACTCTTCCTCATAGAACTGCTTTAATTCAGTAACATTTGGTAGGTTTTCGAGCATGAACTGCTCGTTTCAGGTCCTACTACAGCATCTCTATTGGGTTTAAGTCTGGACTTTGACTAGGCCACTCCAAAACTTTAATTTTACTTCTTTTAACCATTCTGATGTGGACTTGCTTTTGCGTTTTGGATCATTGTCTTGCTGCATGACCCAACTACGCTTCAGCTTCAGCTGACGGAAGGATGACTGGACATTCTCCTTAAGAATTTTCTGGTACAGAGCAGAATTCATGGTTCCTTTAATTATGGCAAGTCATCCAGGTCCTTAGGCAGCAAAGCATCCACCATCACACTACCACCACCATGTTTGACTATTGGTATGGTGTTCTTACTGTGGAATGCTGTGTTTGCTTTACACGAGACATTATGGGATATATGTTGTCCAAAAGTTCCACTTTGGACTCATCTGTCCATAGAACATTTTCCCAAAGGCTTGTGGATCATCCAGGTGCTTCTTGGCAAATGAGAGACGAGCATTTATGTTCTTCTTGGTTAGCAGTGGTTTCCTGCTACTCTCACATGAAGCCCATTTTGCCCAGTCTTTTCTGATTATGGAGTCATGAACACTGACCTTAGCTGAGGCAAGAGAAGTCTGTAGTTCTTTGGATGTTGTTTTAGGATCCTTTGAGACTTCTTGGATGATTTTACACTGCCCTTGGAGTAATTTTGGCAGGCGCCCACTCCTGGGAAGGTTCACTACTGTTCCAAGTGTTCTCCATTTGGAGATTATGGCTCTCACTGTGGTTCGATGGAGTCCCAGAGCCTTAGAAATAGCTTTGTAACCCTTTCAGACTGATAGAGGGCAACAAATTTTTCTGATCTTTTCAGGAACTTCCTTTGATCATGGCATAATGTGCTTGTTGAATCTTTGTGCTGGCAACGTGACTCTGATGGTAAGGGCCAATACGTGAGGTTTATATTGAGCAGGGCTGGCTGTAATCAAGCCTGGCTGTGTTCAATCAAGCTGACTCTAATTATCCCTTTAATTGGGTTGATTTAACTAGGGGCAATTACTTTTCACACAGTGCCAGTTGTGTTGGTTAACTTTTTTCATTAAATAAATGAAATAAGTAAAAAAAAAAAAGTGTTATTTGTTCACTCAGGTTCCCTTTATCTAATATTATATTTTGTCTAAAGACCTGAAAACATCCAGTGTGACAAATATGCAATAATAGAGAAAATCAGGAAGGGGCAAATACTTTTTCACGCCACTGTATGCTGATATTTTAAGCTCCTTATTTCCAACTTTGATCCCTTGGATGTCAGGTTCAGCTTTTATCTGGGTTAAGAGGGGTTCCAGGTATAAACTGGACAGTAACGGGGAGAGCGGGCATCCTTATCTGGTACCTGAGGAAAGGGGAAAGATGCATGAGAAGGTTCTGTCGCAGTATATGCGTCTCTAGGTGACATGTATAATGCCTTGACCCATTGCAAAAATAAAGGAGGGAAACCAAACTTGTGCATTACCCAATATAAAAATTCCTAGTCCACTCTGTCAAAAGCTTTTTCTGCATCAAGTGACATCAGAATCACCTGTATATTAGTATCCTTGGAAGCAGAGAATATATGATCTAATTTCCTGAGATGGTCGGAAGATGACTTTCCTTCCATAAATCCCACTTGTTCTGCACAAATGAGGCTAGGCATTACCTGATTCAGCCTAATGGCTAAGAATGTTGCCAGTATCTTTAGATTATGGTTTAGTAGTGAGATTGGTCGGTAGTTTGACACCAGTTCTGGGTCCCTCCCCTCTTTGTGCAACACCACAATCAAAGCTTTAAATAATTGGGGGTCACTTCATTCTCCCTCCAATATGCTGTGAAATAATCAGAGCAACTATGGAGACAGTTCCTTCCCCAGTTCCTTATAGAAGTTGGGGGAGAATCCATCTGACCCAGGTGCTTTATCTAATGACAGTGTAATAATTGCTCTTAGTATCTCATGCACTGAGATAGAGGATGATATTTGAATTCTCTGCTCTTCAGTTAGTCTGGGAAGAGGTAGTTCAGATAAATAAGAGAAAATGGTCTCTATCATTGGGGATCGGTCCTAGCCCTATAGAGCTCTGTGTAGAATTCTTGAAATTCTGTTGCTATGTCCTTAGGGTTCGTTTTGATGGTGCCGTCTACCCTAGATTGTATTGCTGTGATCCCCTTTGATGTTTCCTGTTGCTTTACCCACAGGGCAAGAAGTTTCCCCACCTTTTCTCCCTGATCTATACATTTGGATCTGGTTTTGATGATTGCATATTCGGCTTTCTCGCCCAATATGTCATTATAGCATGCTCGAAGTTGGATTAGTTCCTGCTTCTGTGTGTCACTAGTGTGAGGATTTAAGTTTTTTTCCAACTCTCTAATGTTTCCCAGTAAAGATAATTGTTGTTTGTCTTTGTTTCTCTTGCACCTAGATGCTATTTATATTAGCTCTCCTTGAAGGAAACACTTTAAACACCCCCATTCCATGTCCACGTGAGCCATGGAACTCTGAATGTGGTGTGTGTAGTATTCGATATTCTCCTTTATTTTCTCTAATATGTTTTTATCTTTCAGTATGTGATTGTTTAGTTTCCAGGCTGTATCTACTTTCTTATTGGGGCACCAAGCTACCTTGCAGAGCACTGAAGAGTGGTCTGATATTACCTCTGGAGAGATCTGACATACTATCAGGTCTGCTGGATATGTTTACTGAGCAAGAAATAGTCAATATGGGAAGAGGTTCCATGTATTGCTGACCTAAAAGTGTATTCCCTCTCTCTCAGGTATAAAATTCTCCAAGGATCACATAGTCCTAACTGATTAGACGTATCTCTAATGGACCGCTGTACAGAGGATAGCCCAGCTTTTTCTTTGCCTGTTCTGTCCACATCTGGGGTAAATGGCAAGTTCCAATCCCCCTAGTATCAGTGGATATGACAGAATGGGTATCAACGTATTCAGGATTTCCATAAAAAAGGAAGGAGTGTCCGTGTTAGGGCCATATATGGATCCCAGCACAATGTCAGATCTCTCCAGTGTGACACACACTAGTACATATCTCCCCAATGGATCCCGGATGCACTGGCTGCACTGGAATCCCACATTCCTTGTTATCAGAATTGTTATACCTTTACTCTGGGTGGATGACCCCGCTGCAAAAACTTGACCTATCTGCATCCTACATAGCAGATTTGATTCTGTGTCTAGCAGGTGTGTCTCTTGTAGAAAATTATTTGTCCTTTAGTCAGTTGCAAGTGCTTCAGAACCCTGTATTGTTTATTTTTACTTCTTAACCCTTTCACATTCCATGTCATAAACTTAATCCTATTAGCCATCCTGATTTATGGAGGTACATAAAGAGTAACAAGGAGATAAGATGCAAAACTTCCCTTTGTTGACCATTGCCAAGGTGTCCCACCCCTCTCCCCTGTGTTCCCATTGCATACAAGTACAATCATCTCCAATCCCTCCCTAATGCCCCCTCCTTTTCCCCTTGTTTTCCCTTCACCAGCTTATTTACCATGTTCACATGTTTCCTTTGAACCTGTAAATATCTAAAAGATTCCTTAACCTTTCCCTCAGCTACTTCCCTAATTACATTTTTATTAGGTGAATAAAGGAAACCCTCCCTCGATATGGTGTATGATGCTGCCAGTCTCAGCTAGCCTCATTCCTCCCACTTACCCCTGCTCCACTGAGGGTGCCCCCCTCCCTATCAAATTCCTTACTTGCCATCATAAAATTAAAAATAAGCCAAGAAAGGATAGCAAGTGTTGTGTGTTTTGAAGGAGCATGAAGAGAGGGCCCCCCCTTGAAAGAAAAAAAAATCCATGAGAAATCTACCTCTATAAAAACAGATGCCTCTCCTCCCTGTTATCTTCCCACTTTCCAGCTAAAGTCAGAGCTTATACTTCACCCCCTTTTAAATTAATCTGAAATTGGAAACATCCTTTTCTCCTTTTCTAATAATGATTATGACCAAATTTGGCCTTCCTGGTAATTCTGTGGAATTAATATTCATTCCCCCAAAATTGTAAGTCTCGCATACCCTTGTGATCAGTTTTATTTTTTCAATTAACCTCCCTGGTGATAAAATCCCTGCAATCCCATTTTGGTATCTCCAAGTTCCTAAAGCCATCTGGTCCTGAAAACTTTCAAAGTCAACTGATCTTCTAGTTTAACCTAAAGTAAACTACTCCCTTGATTCCTCCGTACCATGCTTTGCACCTGATTTGGCAGTTTCAGCACTAATCTTGCCATATTTTAAAGCAGGAGTCAATACAACATAAAAGAAAAAGAGAGATAACAAAAGAAAAGTCACATAGCTTTGATAACTGGAGTCCCCTTTAACCCAGTTTCTTCACTGAGTGGATCCAGCTTTCCCATTGCCCTGCAGTTCTGCGCACAGCCGTGCAGCTCATTCTGCAACCTGGACCTCTTCTGCACCTCTGTGAACGTGCAAATCCTCGTGAGGTTGCAGGCTTCATTGGATCCCATCATCCGAAACCAACAGACGCGATTCTCCAGATGCGTGTACTGGCCATAATCCCACGAATATTGTTATTCTTGATTAAATGTTCCCAGGTGCAAAAATGTTCCTCTTCAAAATGTAGACTCCAGAGTCTGGACCATATCTCTATAGCGCTGCATCAATCCTGAAGCCCCATCGCCACCAAGCAATGAAATTCTGATTGTGTGCTGATCCTATAAGTACTGCAGTCCCAGTTGTATGCCAGTCAAGCCGCCTCAGTTATTTTTGTTTATCGTCTTCATTGGAAGCTAGCTTTCCATTGTCTTTCCATTCCTCATGCTTACATTCCTCCTACGAGTGTCTTACTTTTTGAACAGGTCTGGTAGGAGTCTCTGTAATTCCTGTACTGCTTATTCATTGGATTCATATGAGTGCCATTTGTCCTGGATCCTAACTTGCAGCAGTGATGGGTATAGCATTTTAAACTGCACTCCTGCTGGGATGAGACGAGAGATAGTAGCGTGGAAGGGGCCCCGTTTTTGTCTATACTGAGACCGGTAGGTCCTGTGCAATACGCATCTTGTTCCCTTCCCATATCACAGTTTGTACTTCCCTAAGTTTCGTTATTATATGCTGCTTATCCAAGAATTTCAGGAGTTTCAGAAGGAAAGGTTGGAGTGGTAAACTTGGGTCCGGTTTAGGGCACAGTGCCCTGTGAGCTCGCTTCACCACATATGATGGGCCGTTAGGTGATGGCTCGGCTATTTTCTCTAGAAACTTTTGTGCAAAGATGATAGGAGAAGATCCTTCCATCCCCTCGGGTAGTGCGATGACTACCAGGTTGTTGCGACGGCTCCTTCCCTCTAGATCTTCTAATTTTGTTTCCAATTTAGTGAGACGATTCTTTATTGCTACCAGTTCTGGGTCTGTTGCTTCTCTCCACTTCTCCAGCCATATTGCTTTCGCTTCTGTGTCCCTTACTTGTCTGGATATGTCCAATAAGTTGGATTTCAGGGAGGTTACTTCTTTAGTTAAAAGAGCTATAGCTTCTTGCAGGGGTTTCATCTCCGATAGTAAGTACTCTTCAGAAAGTGGAGTGGGTGCCACATTGCTGAGCGATGTCAGGGCCGCTTTAGAGCTCTGTTGTTTAGATTTGTTTGCGGCCTTGTCTGGTGATGCAGGAGGAGTGTTTCAGGGCAGTTCTTGCTGCATTGTTACCTCAATTCTGGAGATTTTTAGGTTCCACTGCAAGTTGACTTTTGTGATGCCCTTCAGGTAGATTTCTGTCCAGTTTGCTTTTGAGAATTAGTATTTTTAAACTTAAATGTGAAGCAGGAAAGCCGGAGAAACACAGAGGCACTGCTTGCATCTAGCCAGACATCACGCAACCCAGATGGATACTGTTCTAAAATTTGAATACATATAAATGAAATGATAAAGAGGGTAGACTCAAGGTTGGGGGCCTTCAGGAGAACTAGTTTCTGTTTAAATTATAGGATGTCAGAATCTATTGTTAACCAACTGTTTTTCCCAACTATAGGTGATGGAAATCATATTTACAGTCTTGCAAAAACGACCTCTTTAATAAAAGTTGAAAAACTCTATAATAAATTATCAAGATTTGTACTAAAATGCGACTTTTCCACACATCACTGCACAATCTACACTTGTTTGGGATGGTTAAATCTGGATGATAAAAGGAGACAAAAGTGGACTGGTTTAGTAGATAAAACTATCCACTGTGGAAACCCAGGCTATCTGATTGAGAAACTGTGCAAAAAAGATCATAAATATAAATTAAGGAACAACAGCGCACAAATATTCTCCTCCCCAAAAATAAGAAATGAATATGGAGCAGTGACCATTTCGTACATAGTCACACAATACTGGGTCACATTGGAAAACCAAGATACTGAACTAAAGAAAAATCCAAAACTGTTTCATACACACCTTAAAAACACTTTAAAGGTACTGTATTATATAAGTGTAAATGATAAAATTACCAAGGTAAAATGTATTAAATATCTGCAAAATTAGGACATTCTAGGTACATTACTTATCAAATTGATTATTAAATATATGGTAATAAATGACTGTATGTTGTGTATAGATAAGATCGGATCCCAATGTTTTATGTGTATGCAACTGTATCTTAGTATGGTAGTTATATTGTTATGAGCTTATGTTATTTTGATATATGTGTTTAGTAAACTTGTATAGCTTTTTATATAGTGACTTTGGGCTTGATTCTCAAAACTGGCTAAGACCAGCCCGAGCTGAGGCAAAAACAATAGGTTGCACTGAAGCCCAGTGCACCAGGGACCCTGCATCAGATTCTGGTACAGGAGGGGTCCCTGCGCCTAAGTCCCCACAGTTATCGCAACCTCTCCTGTGCCTCAAACACAAGGCACATGGGAAGGGTTTGTCACAGGCTCCCTCCACCAAAGGTTAATGGTCTCCCCATCCTGATTCTCTGATATCACACCCCAACATCTCGATCCTGGTGGGCTAGTGGTCCCCCATCCCCGATGCCACTCGTAATACATATATGTAAGAAATCCCCCTTCCCCTTCCCCTATGTCACCCGTTATTAACATTTGTATTAAAGCTCCCTTCCCCTTTTCCGATGCCGTCCATGATTAATATTTGTATTAAAGCCCCCTTCCCCTTTCCCGATGCTGCCTATTATTATTATGGCTGGTCTAAGGGTACAGTACTTAGAAAAATGTCCTCTGTGTGAGTTTAGTGAATCCCATTTCCAGGGATGTGGCAGATTGCATCTGCCACATGCCCCCTAGTGCCAGGTCGCAGCCCATTTTGGAGTGCACCAGTGGTGGAAGCCCTGTTTGGGGAAGACAGCCTGCGTTTGATGCAGGCTGCCTTTGTGAATAGCTCAGGGGGAAGTTTGTGACCCAAAGTGCCACTTGTGTAATTTATGTTTATAACAGGCATCTTGCGTCAATATCAGGGCTTTGAGAATAGAGCCCTTTATGTTTATTATTAACCAGGATTGCCTTGAAAACTGGACCTATGGTCCTAATGGTGACATTTTCCAACTTCTTGTGTAAAAATAAAGATTTTACTAACTAACTAACTAACTAAATAACTAACTAACTTATAAATAGCTGACATAGGTTTAACTTCAACATTATACTGTTCTAGAATATTTGCAACTGAGGATTCTCCTAT
Organism: Neoceratodus forsteri; assembly: GCA_016271365.2. Taxonomy (NCBI): domain Eukaryota; kingdom Metazoa; phylum Chordata; order Ceratodontiformes; family Ceratodontidae; genus Neoceratodus; species Neoceratodus forsteri. The sequence continues at coordinate 189,581,000 of CM028130.1, forward strand.
ACACCCATCAATAGAAGTTATATACTCTGTCAGTTGTAAATATCTAAACAATTGATGCTTTGGCAAATTATATCTCCTTGTAATCATGTAATGGAAAGTAAAGTATTTTTATCCAACACATCTTTTAATGTTTTTATACCTAAGGTTTCCCAAAATGAAAAACCTTTATCTAAATATGATGGCTTAAACTAATAATTGCAATATAATGAATGGGTCTCCCCTTTTTGCTATACAGAGACCATGGCATAATTTGCTGTTATAAAGGAGCATTTATAATGGCAAACACACACACAGTTCTCCTCCTTCTGAGCATGTGCCTACTGCGGTGTCTCTCTTCCTGACTTGCCACTTACTTCTTGCTGGCAACCCACCAGCCAAAGAAACATGGCAGTAAGTTACATAAAAAAAGTTATTTTCTACACATAGTGGTATAACTAAATATTAAAAAAAAGTGAAACCTCCAAAAATGACAAAATGTTGATGAACGAAACCTAAAGTGGACCACGGGCACAACAGAACTGCTCCTATTTTATATAATTGCTGCTGCCAAAAAGGGGAGACCCAACAATTATATAAAATAAAATATGGGGTGGTGTGTGTGTAAACTCAAAATTTACACACACCCTCATAGTTAGATGCTTGCACAGATTCCTTGAGCTTTGCTCTCAGGGATTATGTAGCATCTAACCCCTCTTGAGTGTATAAACTTCTCATTACACACATTACACCACCCCAAACTTTATTCTGTATTTAATATATGGATATGCCATTTAATAGCATACAAAAGCATACAAAATATCCCAGTAATAGCATTGCACAGAAAGTGGTAATAATACAGTTGCTGACCGATAATAGCATCATTCCAAAGTGATAATACTATCGTTCCCTCATGAACGATAGTATTATCATCAAAAGACATCAACACATGTGCTAGAATGCCCTACCCATGTCTTCTGAAATGTGCCTTTCAATTGGCCACTTTCCCTTACTGAGCGGTCTGAAAAAATCTCAAAACATGGCGGCCATCCCCCGCTTAGCGAGACACTAGCGATTCCTCTGTATTTTACCTTTTTTTTTAGACTGTGCCCCAAATGGATTTATCTACTTAATCCTGTCTTCCCTGTTTCCCAACAGCAGAAAAAGGTAGGAATGCCTACTAATAATATTATGCTGTGCTTGTGCTTAATGGAAGGTGGGGGGAGGAGTCGAGTGACACAACGACCGAGACGGGGAATGACAACGTGAGACAGTGCAGTGGTTCGCCATCACCCACACAGTCCTTAACTGAACTGGCGAACTGCCCATCTCAGAAGACCCCAAAACACAGTCTGATCCATATACTAAAAAAAAATAATATATGGTTCAGTGGGTATTACTGGTCAGCAATACCATCTCGCAGTTCTGGACATGTAGGAACCTCTTGAGCTTTGCTCTCAAGGTTCATACATGTCTAGATCCTCTCGATGGTATTACTGACCGCTAATACCCACTGAACTATGCATTATTCTATTTGTAATATATGGAAAAGCCTCAATAATATTATACTAAGTTATACAAAAATTTCCCAGTAATACATCACTACTCTCAATAATCCTATCCTGAAAAGTGATAATACTATAGTTTTTGCTGATAATACTACAGTTCAAAGGTCATCTCCAACTTTAGTATCATCAATGGATCCATATATTACAAAAAATAACAGAAAGACAAGTGTTTTACAAGGCAATAATACCATCTCAAGGTTTTGGGGACTTTAGGACCTCTCGAGTTTCACTCTCGAAGTTCCATGTCCCCAAAACCTTGTGATGGTATTACTACCTTGTAATACTCACTTATCCATTATTCTATTTATATTGGAGTGAAAAGAGGGAGATTTGATGGCTACTTTGAATAATTTTGTTACATTTTTTCCATCTAGTACATGTAGTTTGTGTTGCAAGTAAGGTAGGGTAAAATTTCTTTTGTATATTATAATAACCTGACTAGAGAATGTTTCTAATATTTCAATAGTTATGGAATTCTTTCTCAACCACTTTATAGAATAAGTGCTGGTGAATCAATCTTGGATTTGGGAGTTAAGCAGAAAATACCATTTAAAGTTTGGTAGTTCCAGTCCTCCTAAATCCTTACTCAGCTCCATTTTTTTAAGACTGAGATTAGTTTTTTTATCTTTCCATAGAAACTTAGTAAGTGTATCATCTATTTTTTTTTTGGGAAAAATTGTTCATTTACAGCTATTGGTAGTGATTGAAAAGAAATACTGTAGGACCCTTGGGAGAATATTCATTTAAATTACATTATATCTACCAATAAGTGTCAAGAGTAGTTTTATCCACTGTTCTAGCTCTTTTTCAATTGTCATCAGAAGTGGTTAATATTTCTTATTAAACAGGTTCTTTGAGTCTTAGTTATAGTAACCCCCTAATAATTGATTTGATCTCTAGCCTTATCTCTTAGTTCCAAGGGTATACCGTCTTCATTCCCTTTCAATACTGTAAGCTCGATCTTATCCATATTTGCTTTATAACCTGCGGCTTTCCAAAAAATCAATGATTATATTGAGGCATTCTTGTATGAGGGTCTGCTAAGTATAGGAGGGTGTCATCAGTGTATAGACTAATTCTATATTCTTGCTAATCATTGAATATTCCCTTTAAATAGGACATAAAATTTGTGCTAATTGGCAGCTGTTTGTAAAGTTCTTATTCTCAGAAACGATATGCATTCTCCTAAAGTATCCTTATTTAACTGTACCTGAATAAAAAGTGATAGGTAAAACTGTAGCTTGCATTGTTGTGTTTTTATGGGCAGCATTCTGTTACAGTTCACTTCATGGAATCACTTATGTGGAGTTTTTACTATGTCACAATTTGTGTACAGAATGCTAATTATGAGCTGCTGCCCAATCAGAACACTGTTTAGAGTTCTGTGCACAAGCCATGACATAGTTAAAACCGCAAATTATTGACTCCATGAAGAGAACTGTAACAGAATGCTGCCCATAAAAACAAGAAAAATATACTGCTTTTAATATCACTTTTTAGTCACGTACAGTTAAATATTGATAATTTAGGTGAATGCATATCATTTCTGAGAATAAGCACTATATAAACAGCTGCAAGTAGAAATTATTTCCTGCCCTCTTTAAACTATTACTAGATCTAATAGCTATTGCTAAAGGTTCAATAGCTAGTGCAAAAGGTGTGACAAGGTACCTTTGTAAATGAGCCTATGGCTCAAAGGTTTTCCAAACTGCTGTTTAAATAAATAAATAAATAAAAAAGTAAGAGCGATAAGGGACAACCTTGCATAATGCCTCTAGATGATTGAAAAAAGGGTTATCAATTTCTATTAGTATGTGCTGTCACTTTAGGAGACTTGTATAAGATTTCTAGCCAGAAAATTAATTTAGGACCAGTTCCAAACTTTTTAAAAACTGTGAAAACATAGTCCTATTCAACTCTGTTGAAGGCTTTCTCCACATTGAGTGTAACAATCAGGGCATCCTTTGATTTTCCTCAATTTAAGATATTCATTATTCTCCTTATATTAGTTCCTTATGTTCTTCCCTTTATAAAGCCAGTTTGATCTACAATAATTGTAATATGAGGCATCTTTTCTAACATGGAAGCCAAACATTTAGTCAAAATCTTCATATCAGAATTTAGAAGTGAAATAGGCCTCTATGGATCTGTTTCCTTCTCATTCAATTATCTTGATTTTTTTATAACAGAAAGGTCACACCTGTTCTGTGGGACCCTTTGCATCATAAATGGCTGGTAGCTATGTGCTGTAGGTGAAATTTGAAATATAAACAGCACATCTGAGATTATATATTATATATATTTTTTTTTCCCCGCACCCCCTCCCCCTCCCTCCCTTTCTTCTCCACCAGTTAACCTCCTCCTGTCTCTTCTTGGGCCTATTCTTACCCTCACATCCCTATCTCCCACCACCCCCCATTCACCCTATTGCAACCCTACCTCCCACCATCCCCCACTCACCACACCCTCCTCCTATTTTCTTCGCACCCAGTAACCTCCCCCCATGCCCTCCTCCCTTACTCCCACTATGCCTCCCCCCCCAATAACTTTGTTGACCTGGCCGCCTAGGCTGATTCCCTCTCCTCTGTATTAAACCACTCATTCATGTCCCTTCCACCCACCATTATATGCCAACTCTGCTCTCCTATGTTTCTAATGAAGCCCCTTGGGCTGATTCTACTCTCCTTATATAATCTTTGTACATGGATTGTTTAATTGCCACCTACTTGCACCCAGCCCTTAATGTATTTTAATTGCTTGAGTTCTGCTGTTTTGCCACATACCTTGTTGTAATGTATTGCTTGACTATGCCACCTTACTCTATGTAAATGTTGCTAGCCTACTGCTGTCCACATAATCTCCCTTTCCTGATGGCCCAGTGGTGCTGAGGGTTGAGGCACTGGATGCCACACCTCATGCCACACCAGTGACCTGGGTTCGGGAATGAGCCTGAATCACCGGGGGTTGGCAGGGGAGGGAGAGGATTGAGCATCCAGAGGATGGCTCTCCTCTCCCAGGGGTGGGTTTGGGTTTCCCTTGGTGCAGTGGTGACTCCTGGTGGTGACTGGGTGTATTGTCTGGGCCAGGCATGCTAGTGGGAGGAATGCAGAGGATGCCTATGGCTTTCTGTGCTGGCATCATTGCATGTCCTGCTCCTGGGGGTAACTATGAAAGGAAAAATCCTCTCCTGGCAGCAGAACAAAGACACCAACCAACGAGCTGATCAGTGGGCCAAACAAAGCCTGACAGTCAGGGATGAGGGCTTATGGAGATGCAGTCTCCTCTCCCGGTTCTCCCCTCACTGGGAGGGGCCCCGTTGTGGGGGGCAAGCCACGGTCCTCCTCGCCTCGGCAGTCATGGCGGCGGCTGGCTCCACATGGATCAGTTGATTGTCAGCGTACATTGCCTGATAGGGGTAAGTTCACCCCAAGCTGCATTAGGAGTGCATAAAGAAAGTTGACAAAAAAAAAATCTCATCTTCCCTGTAAACCTACTGACATGGAACCCATGAATGAGTGTCTATTCAAAGGCTGTATTCCAAAAATTCAATATATTAAATAAAAATTAAATCAATAAAATATATATAGCTTAGCCATGCCAGAAATTCTTCTGCTCTTGAATGATATAAACATGGCCCAGATGGTCATTTTCTTAACTGAAGATATTTTTTTTCAGTGTTCATTTGAAAGCAGTAAGATTTATTTTGAGTAACTCTCTCCACTGATTTCCTTTGGATATTAATGTCAAATCCTAGGTTCCCTAGGGCACAAAGGGTTAATAACTGAATAGTATTGCACCACAAGTTATAAGATCATTCTGAAGGAATTTATTTCATTAAAACCTGATATTGTACGATAATTAACATCTACATAATTTATAACAATAATTTTCTTGGTTGTGTTTCAGTAAACATGTTATATTTGTTCAAAAGTAGGCAGAGTCATTTTATTGTGACTAGCTGTCATGCATATGAATATACTGTATGAGCTGATGGGCTCTTTCCAAAGGCACTAGTAACTAATGGGAAAAATGTATGGGTCTTTGTAAAATGTTTGTTGTTTTACACATTTTAGCTGTTATTGTGTCAACCTTGGGTATGTTTTATTGGATTTCATATGCTTCCAGCATTATTGGAGTGTACTTGATAGCAAGACGCTGCAGCTGTACAAATAAGTGTTTATGAAAATGGAATAATAATTAGTTAGATGTGTTTCTAACCAGTTTTCAGAAGCTGCAGATTGTCCTGCATGGATGCAACATCAAACAGCTAGAGATACAGAGTTATTATGTCAAATCTATGTATAATTACATCTTCGGAATGTTGAAAAAAGGTTAGCATTCGGTCATCAAATAATATCACTGACACACATTTATATTGCAAAAATAAGTGACAATGGTCCCCATATTCAGACGACAGCGCTAGTGCTGAAATTGTGCTGCACTTGGGATAGCACTTGCACTGGTCCCCACCCATGGCATATTTAAAGGCATTACACTGGTGCTATTACCTTTGAATATAAGGCTGAATACGTGCTGCAAAAATGCATTGCGCTGGCACAGCACAATGCAATGCATTTAGGCATCTCCAAATATAGCAACGAGGATAATGTTGAACATAGGGGGGCAATGCAGTTTTTGCAGCTCAGAATATAACACTGAGTATAGCATTGAACACAGGGAGTGGCTGCGGGTGTGAGAGCAGGGCATCAATGAAAGACACACAACACATCAGCACAGGAATCAAAACAAAAGTTTACTATGTACAAAGGTCAACAGTACATGAAGAAAACAAAACAAAATATACATACAAAACAAGGACAACTGCCTGCAGAAAAATGGAGGCGAGAATAAGTGCACCTGCCTGTCAGGAGAAAGAAGGTGAGACAATAAAATAATCAGGGGCACCAACCTTTTAAGAGAAAAGGGGGTAGAAAATAAAATAGCCAGGGCATCCACCCATTAGGAGAAAAAAGGGGGGGTAACATCATAATAACAATAAACAAGACAAGGTCACCTGCCAGGTACAAAGAAACAAAAAAGGCACCTGCCTGGTATATCGGAACAAAACATGGGCACCAGAGTGGTACAAAAAAAATCAAGAGAACACACCTGTTGTAAAAAAACAAAACAAGGGCACCTAATCTGTACACAGAAACAAAATATGGGCTCCTGCCTATTACAAAGAAAAAAAAAGGCCAGCCACCCAGTATGTGAAAAAGTGGACCTGCCCAGCAGAAAAAAAGGGCACCTGCCTATTAGGCAGTCTAACAGTACTGTAGGTCCATGGGCTATCAAGGTGCTGCAGACAGTGGTAGTGGTGGAGGTGGTTGCTGCCATACCTCATGGCTGCTGGCTGTTGTCAGGATCTCTGCTGCATGGGTACATTATCCCACCCTTCAAACCAGTAGCTGCAGCAGATGGAGCTGTTGTCTGAGCAGGTCATCCCTTCCCTCCTGCATTAACAGATCCCAGAGTCCCCTCCCAGCTCCTGCATCCTTCTGGGCACCTATCGAAAGAAATACACTGAAATAAGCCACCAAAGAATACATGAAGAAGGACACAGGAGTGGCATAATATGCATAACAGATGCACAACAAGACAACACAAGGGCCACCATGTCACACATAAATGGCGGGATACAAACAGCCAGAATGGAATGTGTGTGGCATACCAGAGACTGCAATGTGGACCCAAACAGTAGACATGTACATACAATGAGTGTGCCACGCTGCAACAAAGCAGGATAGAGTCATGCAAGGGACAAACAACACCATCAGGCATGCCAGAAGTGGAACTGCAGCAGAAGCAACAGCAGCACCAAGCCAGGATGCAATAGGCTGTGTAGTGGCCTCAGGTGCATGGAGCCATACACATACCCTACACACTGCACACCAGCCATGCAGCGTACAGGCCAACACAAGTGTGCAGGACAACAGGCATCCATGAACCACCCTTGTCAGCTGCAGAGGCATGCCCAGGTATATATGTGTTACACACAGCACAGCTGTATATGGTCACTACTGTTATACAGTAATGCGTGCATTCACCCTTGTGAGCACAACACTGGTGTGAGATGCAGAGCCACCTGGAGGCACTCTCTCCGCCCAGAAGATGTCATCACTACACCAGGTACATAGTTGCCACTCATACAGAAGCAGTGCAGGACACTGGTCCTGCAACAACCCAGTTGTGTCCAAATGTATGCAATGCCCCGCCCATGTACAGTGGAGTAATCATGCTGTTGTCATCACTGTATTGCAAAACACTACTGTCTATGAATTACAATGTTGACCACATATGGTAAACTAATGCTCACCAATGCCCTGCCTTCCACTGATCCCATGCCAAATAAGCCCAACTCTGTTGAGATGCAATAGCATGACACCTAGATCATATGGCTCTGGAGATGGCACACTACCAAGGCTGCTGTATGACCACATGGCATGACACAGTGGTGTACCAGAACTACACTGGCCAGTGCTTACCAAACAGATATGCATACATAGGTACAACCATGTGGCACAACAGACCCAAGGGACACTAATGAGTGTAATGACTGGGACTGTGAGCATTACCACCACCTCCCCAGTGCACCAGGTCACTGATACAGGGGACATGCCACTGCATGGTGTAAGGCTTCTTATGGCACAGTAGACACATAAAGGGCACCATGTCTGCTGTAAGTAGGTGCACAACAGTAGACTGCACAGACCATGACATGCCACAGTCTCACTGGTGGGACACTTCCCCAACTGCAGGGTGAGTGTCACCAACCACAGCTGCATAGGTGATGCCCCAAAAAGTATGCATGCAGCATGGAAAGTCACTCATGGTCAACAGTCTCCAACTGCAGATGCATGCAGCATAGTAGTGACATGCAACCCCAAGTGTGACACACAATGCAGGGTACTTATGTGGATGCCTTTCTGTAGAACAACACCGCTGGGCCCCATCACATCCTGGTGAGTCCTGTTGGTGCTCTTCTCTGTGCCCCTGCTATACCCAGATCCTGGACTGGCCCTGCTGGCAGTAGAGATCTGTGGAGGAGCACAAAGGAGACGTGATCAATATCATTCAGTGGAACATATTGCACAGTACTATAAACTCAAAACAATATACATGCCCATATACCAGTATTGAGCACCAGCTGTCACATGTGTGTGTGTTGTGGACAGTGCAGGCCTACATCTTCTCGTTGAGAACTGCTGTGGCACCACACACATAGAGGTGTGGCATGGTCCAGTTGAAGCAGGGTTATTACATCCCACTGTTGCAAATATGGACTAGCATGGTGTACAAATGACCACATAGAGCCCTATCCAGCCATCTTCCCCACTCCTGCCCCACAGACTCATACTTGCCAGCTGCAGGCCATGTACACCTCATAGTATGCAATACGACGCATGGTGCACCAGGTACCATATAACACAGGCACAAAAAGCATACCTGTGCAACAGTAGGTATCTTGGAATAAAGCTCAGTAGGAATTATACTAAAATTATAGCCATGAGCTTGAACCCTCTACTGGAACCCCACCAAACCTAAACTAGAACAGTGGAAATCCCTAAATCTCTCTTTTGCAGGGACAATAGATACCATTAAAATGATCACAGCTCCTAAATTTATTTATTTAGCTTTTGTTGACCGGGTAAGTGCACTAGACAAATCCTGCCTATTTTCAGGCACGACCCGGGGGAGGGGGGATACAGATGAATGCCAACTGACCTTGAACCAGATTAAGCTGTTGGTGGTATTTTTAGTGAATGAGGGAAATTTGGCTAGGACACCGGGGAAATTCCCCTACTCTTTTCGATAAGTGCCATGGGATCTTTAACATCCACCTGAACTACCACCAATCAGGCAGATGGGACCTCGGTTTAACGTCTCATCCGAAAGACGGCACCTCAGAAATGCAGCACCCCTCTCATGCTGCATTACAGTGTCAGTCCTGGGATATTAATCCAAGTGCCAGATGTGGGAACTGAACCCACAGCCCTCTGATCTCCCGGCCTCAGAGGCGAGTGTGCTACCTACTGAGCCAATGACACTGCTATTCTCTTCATGTTCTGGCACTATGCCCATCAAGGTCCCCCAGGTCTGGTTCCATAAGATAGATAAGGTTCTGTGAGGTTTCCTCTGGGAAAGAAAACCACCCCAGTACAGTAAATCCAAACTGATAACCCATTTTTGGGGGGGGCTCCTCTATTTCCAAGCCTACCATATTGCATTCATATCTACACAAATAGTACGCTGGTTCCAAGGGGATTCGGAAGCTAGCCCACTCTAGATACATTTGGAAGCCACCTTAGTAAGGTGTACTTCCCATTGGTGGTCATAAATGAGAAGTGGGCTATGCCATGCAATCTGTCACCACCTGTGATGGTATCCATAAGCATACTGGAGAAAGCTCCATTTACTGTATGGATCAAAGAATCCTCAAAGCTAAAGGGGAGGAACCCATTATGGGGCAACCCAGTGATCTCCATTAGAGGATCCCCTATGAAATGGCCCCTATGAAGGTGACAGAGCATGCATTATGTTAATGTTCTGGACTCCACAGGTACCACCCATGATGACTACTTTACAGACCTTAAGGAGCACTTTTTCCTGCCTCACAGAGACTTCTAGAGGTATCTCCAGCTACAGGATGCCATTCATAAGCTCCAATAAGAAGTGCAGTCATACCCTACAACATACAAAGTGCATCCTAGTGCATCCAAAGGTTATAAATAATGTCAGAAAATACCTACTTCCAAATCTTGCAAATACTGTCTGTGACCAGTGTCTGTAACACATGCTTAATGTAACCACTGTTATACCATGTATCTCATGTTTAATGTAATTGTCTTTATACCTACTCTATGTTTCCATCTGTCTTACATGTGACAAGGTACCTTTGCAAATGAGCCTCTGGCTCAAAGGTTGTAAACCGATATATCAAATAAATAAATAAATAAAAATCCTCTGTCTTTCTGGACCTCCATGACCAAAAACAGGGCTGGTACCATTTACCATGCCATCAGAATACACATCCGGATCCCACTCAACAGCTAGATGTCTCTGGCAAGATGAATTAGGTGGCATCCTCTTGGACTCTCAGTGGGATTACTGCTGACTTATGCGTCATAAATCCTGTTGGGATGGAGAAGCAGACTTTTTCAAAATAAGACACTTCATACATGATTACCACCCCAAGGTTCTCAAATCTGTGGGCCTCCTTATGTATGAGTCCTGTTGGAGGTGCCAGGGCCCTGATACCTCAGTATTCCACATACTTTGGTCATATCTGTCTCTCCACCATGTCTGGACACAGATACAAAGTACCTATTGCCAAAGTCATTGAGGAAGACCTCCCTATTACCGCAGAAATTATTCATAGGCTGTTGCTCAGTAGACACACCTTAATCATCCATGAAGGCTCAATGGATTACCACTGTGGGGGGTAGTGGCCAAAAGGCTGATATCATGTAGCTGGAGAGCCACTCATATCTCCTCAGTACAGGAGTGGCTACTGGTAGCAGGTCAACTGGCCACGTATGAGAGGCTATCAAGCTTCACTAACTCCACCCTGATGAATTACTATAAGATATGGGCCCCCTTTCTAAACTCAGAGTATTGCAAAGTAGACCCACTCCAGCCATTGAAGGTAGCCTTTCCCAACACTGTAAATCCCTAAGGGACAATCCCCATGTTCCTACACATGTGATTCTCCACTTTTCACACTAGGTAGCTGGTTGCTATTGTTAAATTGTTATGGGTGTGTGTTTATTCTTGCTGAGTTTCTCATGCCTTTAATTCTAGAACTATAATGCTTAAAACCTCAAGTCACTCTGGCTTGCTGCAACACATCAATGGTTATAATCTGACCTACCTTGCCTTTTCAAAGTGGCTGGTAAACTCCATCAATACCTCTATACTATTATATCTCTTCCAGGACTGCCCTGAGCAGGCATCACTGCTACGACTGTGGCTCTGGCATTCCTATCGGCCAGCAACAGTCACCATTTCTGCCTTTCCTGCCCCAAAGTCTTTCCAGGACTGCCCTGAGCGGGCATCACTGCTTCAGTTGTGGCTCCGGCATTCCTACCAGTCAGCCACATTCACCATCTCTGCCCACCTGCCCCCAAATCTTTCCAGGACTTCCCTGAGCGGGCATCACTGCTACAACTGTGGCTCTGGCATTCCTACCGGCTCGCCACAGTCACCATCTCTGCCCACCTGCCCTGAAGTCTTTCTAGCTAACTGCTTCAGCTGGGTGCTCGGGTCCTAAGCTGCACAATTGATTGGTGCACTCTGGCAGAAGATGGCCCTTCATTGGACACTAAAACCTTGTCTCTGCTGACTGGTTGGACTGACTTCTCTCCTTTTATCTAGCTCTGCTTTCAGCTGTAACTACTGTCTCTTTTTGAATTTGCACTCTCAGCCCTGTAGTTCAGTTAGCAACTATTGTACGAAATATTTAATATCTTGAATTCTTAGCTCAATCAGTAATTTTAGCAAATGTTATAGATCAAATTTACGGTGCGTTTTAGAGTGATTACAGCCTGTTTACAGCTATGGTCTGCAAAGTAATTTAGAACAAAATTACTAATTATTGCTAGAGTATTTACAGCCCGTTTATACTAAAGTCTGTCAGAAAAATCTTAGTTCCTCCAGGCCTCACATTATCTACCTACTTTGCTGCCATCTGTCTCTGCCACCTTGCACCATATCTAACTACGTAGCTGCTACTCCTATCCTTGGCTCCTCTCACCCCCCAGTCACTTCTTCAACCTAGTCTTTATTCTGCTACTTCAGTCCTTGGCTCCTCTCACCCCTAGGACCCCCCCTTTTCACTTGTTTTTCAACCTGGTCTTAATTCTGGGAACACAAACGACACCATCCTTGACCTCTCCCCTCTTCTTCTTGTTGACACCCATTCTTATCACCTGCTTTAGCCATACTTTGTCTCCCTTTATCTCTCCACCCTTCTATAGAAGTATTCTAGCTATCTTTTGTGCTCTTTGTCTCTCTGGCCACCCCCCGATTTAGCCACTCCTTGTCCTTTGCCGGTCTTGACTAAGACTTTTACCATACCCTGTCTCTTTCTTCCAGGACTGCCCTGAGCGAGCATCACTGCTACAACTGTGTCTACGGTGTTCCTGCCGGCCGGCCACAGTCACCATCTCTGCCCGCCTGCCCTGAAGTCCTTCCAGATAACTGCTTCAGTGGGGGGGCTCAGGTCCTAAGCTGAACAATTGATTGATGCATTCTGGCAGAAGCCGGCCCTTCATTGGACACTAAAACATTGTCTCTGCTGACTGATTAGACTGACTTCTCTCCTTCTACCTAACTCTACTTTCAGCTGTAACTACTGCCTCTATTTTTTTTTAAATTTGCATTCTCAGCCCAGTAGTTTTTTTATTTTTAAATTTGCATTCTCAGTCCAATAGTTTTTTTTTAATTTGAATTCTCAGCCCAGTAGTATTTTTTTTCAATTTGCATTCTCAGCCCAGTAGTTTTTTCCCATTAACAAGTTATGCTGTACTGACACTAGAGGGACACAATCTTTATCTAAAGTAATCCCTGCCTGTTGTTCTTATGGATAACTCTCATTTGCTCTAGTTAAGCATCAGTTAAATAAAGACAATTAGACCTATCGACCCTCACCTTGCTCCTCCCATCTTTGTTTAATTGTTACACATATCATGCCCTGCAACATGAAACTCTTTCTCTCCTCTCTCCCCCTTTCTCTACTCCTAGTACTTTCACTAATCCCTCTGATTGGTCTCTACATGCAAATGCCAAATAACTCACCTTCTACAGCCTCCTATCTCCATTCCCCTACTTACATGCTCACTGTCACTCCCTCCTCACCCTTTGAACTATGGTCATATTCTCCCTCTATCCCTCATGCGTCATTACTAACTGTCCCACCCTTTTTTGTTGCTCTTCATCTCCTGCTCCCCTACTCTCATGTGCACTACCCTGCCAGTTTCACTGGCTCCTCAACATCTAATTCTAAATGCCCCAAGCTTCACTTCCTCATCTTAGCTCTACTTTTGCTCTCCTGTGGAGATATCCACCTGAACCCTGGTTAGTCTGCGTCTCACACCCTGAATGCTCCAATATGTATCACAGCCCCTTCTATTGCTCCTGCTGCTGCCCTGAAGGATTTCAAGATCCTTCATCTAAATATACATAATTTGTTGCAAAAAATCGACCTTCTACAAACTATGGGTGGCTACTCTAAAACCTGATATACTGATCATCACAGAAACTTGGCTAAAGAGCATGATCATGGATCCATACCTTGCTACTCCCTCCTAAGGCAAGACCAGGCAGGAAGAGTTGGTGGTGGCATCACCATGTACGTTCTTACCTCCTTCCAATATTCTATTATTTATTCATCCACTAGCCCAGTGTCCCATGATGCACTGGCTTTTCATTTATCTCTGCCCTTCACCCTCCCCATCTTTATAGCTGGTATTTACTATTGCCCAAATGTCTACCCCTCTATTGCTCTTGACCTCATAACCTCATTGCAGCCCTTTCTCACTCTGGTGAACTATACATCTTAGGTGACCTTAACTTAAACTGTCTGTCTCCCAAGACATCTAAAATACGTAATGATCTTGGAGCCCTGAACTGCTTGCAATTGATCTCTAAACCAACTCGCCCTAACCATAAGACACAAAATCACTCCCTGATCAAATGGGCTTTTTACCACCCACTCCCACAGATTAATTAGCTCACGTATCCTCCCAGACACTGTCAGTGACCACAACTCAATATTCATTGTAAAGAAAATCCACAGACCAACATCTCCGCTTAAAACCTTGCAACTTTGCTCCTTCAAATCTCTAGACCTTGAACTGTCCTGCACAACCTGTCTCTCTCTGACTGGTCTACATTAGTCTCCTCCCTCTCAGTTGATAAGGCTGTAGCCTATTCCAAAGAAATATTCCTGCAAATTGGAACACCTTTGCCATTCTCAAACAAACCAGGGTTGGGGTAACCACTTACCGTGGATTACTCCAGAACTCTTAGCCTGTCTTAGGGCCAGAGATCATGCCTGGAAGCACCAGAAATCCACACCCAGCTTCCTAATGACCTCACAGACTACTGTAAGCTCTGAAACGCCTGTACCAGGGCAACAAGGCTAGCCAAGCCTGATTACTTCAAAAATGCTTTCCTCACTAACATATATTTCCCTTCCAAGTTCTGGAGGGTGGTTCATGCCCTCTTTACCACCCAGTCCTGCCCCCCTTCCCCAGTGCTAAAGTCCTTACTTTCTGCACTTCTCACTGCAGCCTCCACTCAACCAGTATCCCTCCTCTGAACATCCCCAGGGTTTCTAAAAATATGGGTGCTAGAACCCTGTCTGTGGCAACCCCCACACTATGGAATAAACTGCCTACTGAACTGCGCACTATCAACACCCACCGACAGTTCAAAACTCACTTCAAAGACTGGCTCCTGTTGGTGTCCACCTGCCACTGCTTTCCTGTACAGTCCCCCCCTCCCATCTGCCGTCTTCCATATAGCTGTTGTCTCTCCACTTCTTCTTTGCTTAATCCCTCCTTCCCCTCTTTTTCTCCCCTCCTCCTCCCTCCCCACACCTACCTTTTGTTACTTTTTATTCTCTGGTGTATCTTTCATGCAACCTGTTTGGATTCTTGACTGCTCTCTATTCCACCTAGCACTGTTTTTAGCTTAGTCAGATCTTGTATTTATTATTTCCTGTATACATTGTGATTTATTCATATCCTTCCTGTTATTGTGTCTTTTAGTGCTGCCACTTGTGTATTCAAATGTACTATTGTAACTTTTTAACATTGTGTTATACTGTTCTTCTGCTACATGTTGTTTAGATCTACTCTGTGCCACAGTACGTGGCCTGGGTCTTGCCTGAAAATGGTCCCTGGGATCAGTGCACCTACCCAGTTACCAAAGTCATGAATAAATCAATAAAATAAACAAAGGTAAATGGCAGTCTTGTAGCTATCTTCCAGGCCATAGATGTGAAATTTAAGTCCTATTATACCTCCTGTGCAACCGAACTGCTGAAGTCCCGCCTAATTACCCCTCCCCCCTCAAATGTCATAGCTGCTTCTCTATCCTCCCCCCAAAAAAATGCTCCACTTTCTATTTCCCCACACCACTCCTTCCCATTCTCTTCTATCCCCCCCACAGATGCTCTAAATGCCCGTCTAGCCATCAACCCCTCAAAATGATCTTCCCCAGATGATCTTGACCCTAAACTCTCTTCCCTCTCAGCCCTGGCCATTGCCTACACCCTCTCATTAATCTTAAATCTCTCCTTCTTAGCCTCCAATGTCCCTTCCACATGGAAGCATGCAGTGGTCCTCCTCTTCCTAAAGGTGGAGACCCCTCATCTCCTGGCAACTATCGCCCCATCTCGCTACTACCTACCCTAGCCAAACTACAAAAACATCTAGTCCTCTCTCAACTCACCTCCGTTCTATCTGATACCTCATTCTTCACCCCATTCCAATCTGGTTTCAGGAAAAAATACTCTACCACCATTTCCTTAATTCAGCTCATTGACTCCATCCTCTCCAGGAAGGACAATGGCCAAATCACCTCAGCCATATTTGTCAACCATGCCAAGGCTTTTGACACTGTTTCCATTCCCTTCTCCTTGGTTCACTCTCATCTACTGGTCTAATCCCTTCTGCCTCTAGCAGGTTTAAGGCCTACCTTACTCACATAACCTAATCAGTTAAGATCGCAGATGCCATCTCGCAACCCCTCCCAATCTTGTCTGGCATCCCTCAGGGCTCCATGCTTGGTCCCGTTCTATTCTCTGTCTTCCTTAACAACCTGCCATCTGTCTGCTCCTCCTCCCCCTCCTCTGCCATACACATGTACTCTGATGATACTGTCCTGTATGCATCTGGCTCGTGCACAGCTGAGGTTACATCCAGCTTGCAGCACGACTTCAATAAGGTCCAGTTCTGGTTTGCAAACCATCAATTATTCCTCAATGCTAATTCCTCCATGACGTTTGGCACAAGGCAGAGACTCTAGACTTCCCTCCTTGCCCATTTTCTGCACTCTTGATGGAACTTTTCTTGAGGACACCTTGTCCTTCAGATACCTTGGGGTTTGTTTAGACCAATAACTCAACTTCTCTGGACACATTGAAGCATTCCAGAAAAAATTGCACCCCAAGCTCTGTGCCTTGTTCAGGACCAGCAGTTGCATCCCTCCTGCAACTAGGCATGAGCTTGTCCAGAAGATGATCCGCCCCATTTTTAATTACTGTGATGTAGTCTATGGTACCTCTCTAGGTCCTCCCTGACCAGATTGGACACTCTCTATAACTCCTTCTGCCGCTTTGCCCTTGATGTGCCATCTCGCACCCACCACTGTGACCTTTATCATTCTCTTTCCTTCCCCTCCCTTACAAATAGATGCCTCTCACACTGTGCTAAATTCAGCACTAAACACTGGCTGGGTGAACTCCATTCCTACCTCTCCCCCTTATTATAATAAAGCCTCCTCCATCCCACTCCCTCAGATCTACCGACACTCACTGTTCCCCGCCGCTCCACCCTCTCCGGCCAGTCTGGGTACTCTTACCTTTTCTCTAAAATATGTAACTCTCTACCTCCCCAAATCCAACATTCCTCCTCCCTCTTTTCCATCAACACTGCCCTCTGCAACTATCTTGCACCTAACTGTTCCTGTTATGACCTGCCTTAATTTCCTTCATCTTGCTCCTTACAGTTCATCCCCCTTTGGAATTTACCCAATGCCTCTATCGACTCTACTGCCTCCACTGACCCTAGGTGCTAGTTCTCATACCTTTCTCCCTTCCCCTACTCTCTCCCCCCTTTTTCTCTATCCTTCACACTCCCCATGCAGGGTTCTCAGCATCCTGAAGGGGTCCTATAGTGCCTAGGCTTGCCACCTTTTCTTCCGCCATCTTCCTATCCTTGGCCTCCAGGTCCCCTTGCAGGGTCCCCAGCAACCTTGTGGGTTCCATGGATCAGGCCTCATCCTTCCCAGGTGTTATTTCTCATTCCATCCCTCTCACTATCCCTTTGTAATTACAATGCCTAACCGCAGGATGGTTTACAATTGCCTGAACTTCCCTGCCCCCTTGCAGAGTTCATTGCATCCTGAAGGGTTCTCTTTTTGTGTCAGGTCTTATTGCCCCCCCAGGTGTTAATCACACATACTCCCTCCCTCCCTCTCTGATCCCTACTCCAGTCCCCTGTCCCCTTTGATTGTTCCCCTCATCCTGAAAGGGTCTCTCCGGGACATGACTCTGCACTATCTGTCATCTCATCCTCTCTCTCCTTCACCCCTTATTTCATGATAGCACTTGTTCACTTATTACCATTGCACTTTCTCTAAAATATGTAACTCTCTACCTCCCCAAATCCAACATTCCTCCTCCCTCTTTTCCATCAACACTGCCCTCTGCAACTATCTTGCACCTAACTGTTCCTGTTATGACCCACCTTTATTTCCTTCATCTTTCTCCTTTCAGTTCATCCCCCTTTAGAATTTACCCAATGCCTCTATTAACTCTACTGCCTCTACTGACCCTAGGTGCTAGTTCTCATACTTTTCTCCCTTCCCCTACTCTGTCCCCCTTTTTCCCTAGCCTTCGCACTCCCCTTGCAGGGTCCCCAGCAGCCTTGTGGGTTCCTTGGATCAGGCCTCATCCTTCCCAGGTGTTATTTCTCATTCCATCCCTCTCACTATCCCTCTGTAATTAAAATGCCTAACCGCAGGATGGTTTACAATTGCCTGAACTTCCCTGCCATCTTGCAGAGTTCATTGCATCCTGAAGGGTTCTCTTTTTGTGTCAGGTCTTATTGCCCCCCCTTGTTGTTAATCACACATACTCCCTCTCTCCCTCTCTGATCCCTACTCCAGTCCCCTGTCCCATTCTAGGATTCCCCTCATCCTGAAAGGGTCTCTCTGGGACACGACTCTGCACTATCTGTCATCTCATCCTCTCTCTCTCTCCTTCACCTCATATTTCACAATAGCACTTGTTCACTTATTACCATTGCACTTTCTAATTGTTCTCACAAATTACATAAGTATGCAACACTGTTTGTGACAACTGCTTTAATTAATTGTATGCTATGTTGATCTTTGTAACTTGAATATAAAATGTCTCACCCCTATTTTACCCCTTCCCCCCAGGTCACACCAGGAGACGAGCAATTTGTTGCTCAGTGTGCGTTCCTGGAGAAAAATTTCAACAAATAAATAAAATTTGTAAGAAGGTACTAGTACTGTGGACTATATAAACATTGCTGCCAATGGGTGCCAGCTAATTACATTGAAAGACTGCTTTCCAACTGTGCGTCATGAATGTATGGACTATAATATCAATAAGTGAAGAGCTGTTATGGTCTGGCTTTAGCTCTGTAGCTACTTCAGCAATCTACTGCAGATACTCCTTTGTTTGAATGTTGTTTTTGTTCAATAAAAATCATTAACCACAACAGCAGGGGGAAGACATGGCACCGTAAATGTATGCCAACGTAGTGGCCAGTACAAGAGTGGAACACCCTGTGCAATATAATGGTACACAATGCAGTGCCTGGCATATGCCTACCAACATCCATGCTGCCAAACAAGGATAGCATATGCAGAACAGGCGGTTGCCACATCCAAATGCTACTGGCAACACCTACCCCCACAGCTACATGAAGAACATGAGTTACATACTCCTTGGCTGTAGATGACAATGGGCATTTACATGTCTAGCATACAATACCCACTAGAAATACCTAACTAAACTATGTACATATATTAAATAGAGAATCATGTATAAGCAACTGTGTATTTTGGATTCTTTTTACACACCTGAGGTGTGTGATGACCCATAAATCTTGAGAGTAAAGCTCAAGAGGTTTATGAGGTCATCACACACTGAGGGTATGTAAAAAAAAAAATTCTTAAACACTCAGTTGTCTATGCTTTATTTTTTATAATTACTGGTGCAGGGAGTTTCTTTTTTTTACTGCACTGAGTCGTTTATTAGTAGAAGGTCTTCCAGTTTTCAGGTTGTTGCAACTTGTGAACGAAAGTCAGTTCAACTTCAATTGGTGAAAAATTTAACTGTACTGGTGTAGATCTGGAAGCAAATCGTTTGCTACTTAAAGCTTTTGAAGAAGGACTTGGTTGGTCCAAAAGCTAGATCACTTTGTTCTTTTGTTGTAATATCCATGTTGGTCCAATAAAAGGTGTCAAATCATTTGCTTCTGGATCTGTTCTTACTAGGACCCATACGGCAACTACACTATTTGTTTGTCACTATACTGGTATGAGTTTTGTCATGGATGAAAGGGAAAGATTGCCATTACTGAACTTCATTATCCTTATCAGGGAAACAGAGGTCAGCATCTGGGGTCAGAAGCTGTGCAAAAAAAAAAAAAAAGTAATGGAACATTTTTTTTCCACTTGCAATTAGTTTCTATGCTTAATATTTGTAGTATTAGTGACCATCGGCTAGATGACAGGGAGTTCCTATGAGAAGGCTAGGAGACTGCTGCTTGTTGCTAATGGTGAGTGCAGTTCATCCAGAGTCTCGTGATGGGCGTTCCCGCTTTAGCACAAAGGTGGAGAGAAAGTGTTCTACAAACACCTTAATAACTGGGTAACCCAGTTATTATGTCATTTGAAACATGGATTGAGTCTGTATATTTATTTAATTTTTGTTAACCGGGTAGGTGCACTAGCTATGAAATGACTATTTTCAGGCACGACCCAGGAGCGTACAATCAAAGACAGGTACATAGCACGAGTACAATGAAATTACAATAGCATAGGTCAAAACAGTTAGTAGTAATGAATACATGCAGCCAGGACAATAACAATCAATGAAATTCACATAGAATTTTTAGGCATAGAAGACCCACACAGTCTAGGAAGAGATACCACAACATAGCAGCAAAGAAATACTGTTCAAATTAGTCACAATGAAGATTCAAATAGGCAGCGAAACAAGGCAAGGGCAAATTCCTGACTGGGCAGGATGCATCATCACAGCCTCTGAAACAAGACTAAGGTGTAGGGGGTAGGTTGTGGTAGAACAGCCTTCAAGGAGATCATAAGAGTAAGAAGTGCAATGAGGTAGGGAGGTTAAAGTTAGGCCAGGCAGCATCTGGCGGGTGAGTGGATTAGGGAGGATTAAAACAAGTGCAGAGATCAGCAAGGGATAGATGTAAGTGCAGCTCCTTTTTGAAGCTGTCATGGGATCCAGATATTCAAAGTGCTTGGGGGAGAGAGTTCCAAACCTTAGGCGCAGAGTGATTGAAGGCAACAGAGCCTTTTGATGTTTTACATCTAGGTGCATTCAGCAGGGATTTATCTACTGATCACACTCTGTAGGAGGAGGTTTGAGGTATTAAAGGGGGTCACCAGTAACTAGACAGTAACTATACAGTCATTCACCCTGTCACTGCAGCTGTGTCACTGTGGTAGCACACAACCGTGCTGCCATAGCAGTTGCACACCTCAGGGATCCACAGTGACTCCTGTAATTTACAGATTACTGGAGACAATAATTGGGACAGTGGGCCCGTACACCTGAATCCATATGTTCAGGCCATACAGTACAGCTACCGGTAGTCTCATAGGACAGAGGGGATACAACAGGGACACACAGGTTCAGTGCACGTTCCCTCAGGGATAGCGCCTTGGGCTACATTATTATAGAAACAGTATTGCACACAGGACGCTACTCAAACCATGTATAGAGCCATCAGTACTCACCAGACCTTGGCACAGTTCCATACTTCACCGTCACCCGCAGCTGCTGCAGCCAGTGTGCCTCCCTCCATTGAAGGTCAGAGAAATGGTGGTGACATTGGTCTCCTGTGCAGGTGATCCCAGTGTACCTGGGGAGGTGTCAAACCACAGAGGCCCTCACATCACACCTGGGCCTGCCTGTCCCAGTATCATCACTCAGTAACTGTTCCATCCTAGCCACCTCCAGTCCAACAAGGTTTGCCAGCTATTGAGATGACCACCTCTGGTCCCTCTGCAGCACAGCTCTGCTCCTCTGCCTGATATACTCACTACCTATTTGCCCTTACTGGTAATACTCTAAGCACTTGAACTGTTCCAGGACCTGAGGGTGTGTCTCTCCCTTTTGTGCAATGTTTCCATGTTAGTGCAGCACTAACGTTGACCAGAGCAGTGCTATAGTACTTGCAGTGGGAGGGTTCTTCAGCACATAGCAGACATGAGGTGGCATGTGT
Organism: Neoceratodus forsteri; assembly: GCA_016271365.2. Taxonomy (NCBI): domain Eukaryota; kingdom Metazoa; phylum Chordata; order Ceratodontiformes; family Ceratodontidae; genus Neoceratodus; species Neoceratodus forsteri. The sequence goes on from CM028130.1 coordinate 189,602,784, forward strand.
GCAGCTCGTGCATGCATAAGCCTGCGCAGCTCTGCCCAACACCATTGCCCAATGACATCGCACTCATGCCTGTGCAGTATGATGATGTCATCCACGATGTGTAGCATCATATATGTGCCGCACATGGACATTGCACTAGCAGGATATCCACACTAGTGCTATCACAATTATGATTGTGCTCGGAGGAAAGCTGCAATATTCAGAGTATGCATACGTGCCACTTCAGCATACCAAGAGCAAAACTCACATTAAAATGTTATTACTGGAATGTATTCATTCATTAGCATGCCTGATTGTGCCTGTAGCATATAAAAGAAGCAGACAGCACTACCAAGAATCCAGAGCAGGACTGCAGGTGGATAGAGGTAAGTGTTTTGTAGAATGGCTGACAATAAGGGCAATGCTTGTCAGAGCACTGTATATACGCTGTGTCATGACTAGATTATTGCTATATCTCCATATGGCTAGGTGCACTGATAGGCAGGTAGCTGGATGTGTGTTTGAGCAGGACATACAGGTACAAGTTTTTGTCCTGGCCAGATAGGCATGGGTCCTGCACACTAATGCACCTTCCATCTGTGCTGTGCTGAGTATATATAATGCTCAATGTTTTTTTTTACTCCCTACTTCATACAGGTACAACAGAGGAGGACAACTCCTAGAAGAAAGAGAAGGTTTTCAGAGGAGGAAGTGCACACTTATGTTCCCTGTAGGCTATGTGCTTGTGCAGGAGCACAGCACCGAGAGAGCTGCTGCTCAGTGCTATAGTGCTAGCGCACAAAAGGCTTTTCAGCTGCTCACTCACATACATCAACAGATCAGTCATGTACAGTACAGCAGGGCTACTCTGGGGAATAAACAATAATAGCAATCCATTTAGGCACTGCACCACACCTCCATGACAGTGTCACCAACCAGGTAAACTGCAATCAATTAGCTAGTCTGACACATTGCACCCCCACTGCTCACCACAAGGAACAGAAGAAACTATTTGTCTTGTCACCTGCAGAATGCCCTGCCCCCAGCTGTGCAAAAAGAAACACTTGGGAATGACAGTCCCTATCTAGAAAATATTAGGAAGGATTGTTGGGGCTGAAAAACTGGCCATATTAAAACTGATGACAGTGGAGCAAGACAAACTTTACAGCCGTTCCAAAAGCATTCCTGTTCCCTGCATAGCGCCACTGCAACTAACCCTTTCGTGCAGCCCAGTTGTAAGATGCACAGTTTTTAGAAATGCATTGCACAAATTCCCAGTGCTAAGTTTAAATCTCTCCTTGCCCCATGCAGATTCGGGAGATTCTGAAAGGAGTCTAATTCGAGTTGAGGCAAGCAAGTTTAATACTGGGAGGGAGACTGAAATGAAAAAGAAAGTGCACAACCATTTATTTCCAATAAACAGTGGCACCTTTTCAGATGATCATGTGGGTACTGGTGGTCCAGCAGACTGTTTAGCTTAATTGAGGGATTTTTCCCTAAATATGCTTAATTTAATATTCAACATTGGAAATTTAATAGTGTGCACTTTTTTTCACATTTAGACCTCCCTCCCAGTATTAAACCTGTTGCAGCTCCGACTTGAGACAGAATCCAACCCCGAAGTTCTCAAATCTTCATGGGGGGAGTTCAAACTTAGTATCTGAAAGGTAAATATATTTCTAAAATGTCTTTTACCACCGGGCTTCAAGCAAAAGTTTAGTTAAAGAAACAAGCAACTGACTTGATTAGAACTCTGAATCCTGTCCCAAATCTGCACAATGTGGGGGAAGGGTGTGTATATGAAGTTTGGGGAAAGAAACACTGTATTTTTATTTTACACTGGCACACACTGCAGTTAAGTATATTAATGCCATTTTCTTTCATTTTTAACCTCCTTCTTGGCATTGAACCTGACGGTCTCACATTCTAAATGTGCATTTTGGTGAGGGTAGATTTCTAGGCCAAGCACACAGACTTACACCATGATACAGTACATGCATTTTTTGAAAGACACATAAATCTCTCAGTCTTCCCAACTGTGTCGGGGGGAGGGTGCACCTGCACTGATGCCCAGCTGCATGTTTAGATTTCTGTCACTGTGACACCAATGATTGTGGCAGGGCAGACAATAGGAATTTGGTCACACAGGGTTGGAAGACAAGGGCAAAAAGGAGTTTGGTAACCTTATCCTCTTGGAAATGAATACACCTAAAAAATGAATACACAAATACAATTAATAGCTTCTGTCAAAACCCACATTTATATGAAGAAAAAAACAGTGTCTTACATAAAGGAGGCAGTATAGCACAGTGGTTTAAGGCTCTGATCTGAAACCTGGAGACCAGTGTTTGAATCCCACAGCCCTGACTTAGGTAACAAGCCTTTGTGTGAAGCAAATAAACAAAACAAGACGATGTAAGAAACCACTATGGTTCTCAAAGGAAGTGGCAGTGAAGGTTCAAGAGAAAAAGAAAGCATTCAGGAAGTACAAGGAATCACAGAAGGAGCAGGACAGAGAACTGTATCAGTTAAAGCAAAAGGAGGCTGGGAAGGCAGTCAGAACAGCAAAGGCCCAAACCGAGGAAAAGATAGTCAACTCAGTTAAGAAGGGGATAAAACTTTTATAGGTACATCAGGAGCAAAGAAGACCAAGAGGAGGGATAGTGAGGCTTAATAAAGGGGAGGGAGGGTGGGCAGACGGAGACTGTGAAAGGCAGAGATACTAAACAAATATTTTGCTCAGTATTTACAAAGGAAGGGGAGGTACATAAAACAAACAGTAGTAACACGCTGGATACAGAAGTTGATACCGGCCCATTTAGAAGAAAGGGTTCTGAAAGAACTCTTAAAACGAAGGTGGACAAAGCAATGGGGCCTGATGGGATTCATCCCAGAATTCTAAAAGAGCTAAGGGTAGAACTAGTGACACCACTGACAACCCTTTTAACAAATCATGGGAGGATGGGGTGGTACCCGAGGACTGGAGGAGGGCAGATGTGATTCCCTTCACAAAAGTGGGAGCAAGGCAGAAGCAGGAAACTACAGACCTGTTAGTTTAACCTCAGTGATATGGAAAATGATGGAATCACTTCTGAAGGAAAGAATTTGTCGAGTATCTAGAGGCCAGAGGGGCACAGGACCCTAGGCAGCATGGATTCACAGCGGAAGTTCATGCCAGACAAATCTGAAAGATTTCTTTGACTGGGTGACCAAAGTAGTAGATCAGGGAGGGGCTGTGGACATGACCTACCTAGACTTTAGCAAGGCATTTGACACAGTCCCACACAAAAGATTAATATACAAGTTAGCCAACCTGGGAGTGGGTCCCAAGGTGACAGCCTGGGTAAAGAATTGGCTAGAGAATAGGTCACAGAGAGTAATAGTAAATGGAGTCCACTCAGAAGAAAGGAGGGTTACTAGTGGGGTACCGCAGGGTTCAGTATGAGGACCGGTCCTCTTCAATCTCTTTATAAGCAACATTGCGGAAGGACTGGAAGGAAAAATATGTCTCTTTGCAGATGACACAAAGATCTGCAACAGAGTTGATACACAGGGTGGGGTGGAAAGGATGAGAGGTACTTGGCAAGGTTAGAGGAATGGTCAAATGTGGCAGCTTAGATTCAATGCTAGAAGTGCAAGGTAATGCACCTGGGAAACAAAAACCCAGGGGAAGAGTACACAATGGGGAGGGGAGATACTAACAGCAACAAAAATGGAAAGAGACCTGGGGGTAGTCATATCAGATGACCTAAAGGTGGGCAAGCAATGTGAGAGGGCAACAAGGAGGGCTGGGGGTTACTGGGATGCATAGGGAGAGGCATCACCAGTAGAAAACAGGAAGTTATTATCCCTCTGTACAAACAGCTGGTGGTACCCCATCTGGAGTACTGTGTGCAGTTCTGGAGACCCAATCTCCACAAAGACATAGACAGGATGGAAGCTGTCCAGAGGAGGGCACCTAAAATGGTGCAGGATCTGCACCAGAAGACATATGAAGAGAGACTTAAGGAGCTTAATATGTATAGCCTCGAGGAAAGGAGGGAGAGGGGGGACATGATAGAAACTTTCAAGTACCTCAAGGGAATCAACAAAGTCCAAGAGGGTAGCATCTTTCAAAAAAGAGGTGTGCAAGAACAAGAGGGCACAATTTGAAGATAGAGGGGGCAGCTCAGAGGTAATTTAAGGAAGTATTTTTTCACAGAGAGGGTTGCGGATGCATGGAATGGCCTTCCGGAGGAGGTTGTGGAGTCAAAGTCAGTGGTGGAATTCAAGCATGCATGGGACAGTCATAAGGCAATTCTAGGGTGTGGGGATAAGAAGAAGTAGGCTGCTGGTTAACTAGGATCTGCAGCTTTTCCAGTAGGTAGGTAAATGGGCAGACTGGGTGGGCCAAGCGGTCCTTATCTGCCGTCAAATTCTATGTTTCTATGACTTGCATACTGTGTGATCCTGAGAAAGTCACTTAACTTCCTAGTGCTCCCAGGTCACACCTGTAAACAAGCTTTCAGCCTAATGTGTCTCTCCCGGTAAAATAATTAAATTCCTTATCTAACACAAATCTGTGTCCCCTGTTTATTTTCCTGAAAGTAGATTTAATGCAACAAAGTAGCTGAATAGTTATTTATAACAAGTGACATAATTTCTATAACAGCAATATTAGTACAGCAGGATAAATAGAACATAGGCTATCACTGCAAGAATGTACAAATTACATGGTGTCATTCCAAGTTTTAATTAAAATGGAAGCAAAACCCTTGTAAGGAAATATCTGAAAAGCTTAGATGTTTCTTTTTTAATCTATTTCAATTAAAAACCAGAATGGCACCATGTAATTTGAATATTCTTGCAGTAATGACCTGTGCTCTGTTAACTGGACTGTACTAATATTGTTGTTATAGAACTGATGTCACTTATTATGAATAACTATTCTACTACTTTACTGTATAAAAACTCATTTCAAGAAAATAAACAGGGGACTCAGATCTGCAAAGTAAAAGTAAAGTAAAGTAAAACTTAATTTTTGTAGTGCCTTTCCAAAGCCAAGGTGCTGCACATTTTAAATACACAAGCACATTTAAAACTTTCATTGAAACAATAAATACAAAGATGTTTAAAAGTAGTCTGGGAAGGCTAGAGTGAACAAATATGTTTTCAGCATAGATTTAAAGCTGTTGACAGTCAGGCATTCTTTTATCCGTCGAGGTAGAGAATTCCACACGGTTGGTGCTGTAAAGGAAAAAGTACTAGCACCAGAGGTTTTTAAATGAATCCTGGGAATCTCTAGCAATCCCTCATCAGTGGATCAGAGACGACGAAAGGGTGAGTAGGGAGTCTGGAGATCTTTCAGGTAGTCGGGTATCTGTTCATGTAGGGCTTTGAAGGTTGGCAAGCCAACCTTATAGATGATCTGCCACTGAACCGGCAGCCAGTGCAGTCCACGCAGCACAGGTGTAATATGACTGGTCCTTGATGTATCAGTCAATAACCTTGCTGCAGCATTCTGCAGTAGCTGCAAGTGAGGGATATCAATGCCAGAAAGCCCAAGGTAGAGGGCATTGCAGTAGTCAAGGCGGGTGGTAATGAAGGCATGGACCAATGTTGGAAGGTCATTCGAAGGAACCATATATTTCATCCGGACGACATTCCTCAGATGATAAAATGAGGATTTAACCATGGCTGACACCTGAGATTTCAGGGTCAGGCCATCGTCAAAAATAACACCCAGTCTGAGGTAGTGATTTGAACACCATCAAGTCATAGGTCCGACACTTGCCCAGCCCCCAAACCCGCCCCGGATGACCTGGGCCCACTATCAACACTTCAGTCTTGTCCAGATTCAGTCTCAGCCAGCTAGTACTCATCCAGTCTTTGATCTTAGAGAGACAGTTGTTAAGCATGGAAACTGAATCAACCTGTCTGGGTACAAAGGACATTATACAGCTGAGTAGCTGTGTTAGGTTAGGAATCTTTTCCATTTTACTAGACAGTCATGAAGAGAGGCTGTACCCTCCTCACCTTTGTTATAAAGTACTGTCTTAATGTTTATTTCCCTCAAAATACATGTAAAGGCCAGCAAGAAACAACTATAATGTTTTGTGTCATGCTTCCTCAGAACAGGTGGTTCAAAAATTAATATAAACAAATGGGCATCTTCTTATTGCCTGCCGGGCTTCTGTCTCATCAATTACAATGATGGTACTGCACTCCACCATTTCAGATCCAACCAAACTCAATCATCAGGTTTGGTAATATATCTTTAAAATGTGAAATAGTGACCATCATGTTTCCATTTATGTTTTGTCTCCTTCTCGCCTCCTGCTCCTCTCGAACACCCCCCCCGAAAGGAATTGGAGCAGACTCAAAATCTAGTTTGTGGATTTTTTTTCATGTTAAAAAGGAAAAAAAAACAGAATTACACAAGTTTTACATGTGCGTGCACACACACACACACACACACACACACACACACACACACACACACACACACACACACACACATATGGTATTTGTAAACTATGGTGTAATGTTGTGTGATATTTCCTTGCTCAGCTGTCCATAAACTTTGCATCCCCTCCCTTTTCCCTTCAATAGAACATTATCTATGAAGTCTAAATTAATTGCCCTATGTCAGCTCTGTCCAGCACCAAAACACAACACAGGACTAGGGTTGGTAGGTTTCTAGTTCCAACTGCTGTTTTATTTCAGACACACTCTGATTTACTCTAATGCCTTTGAAAGCTATTTTAGTCTATAGAGATACAGGAAAGAGTAACATACATCCAATAGAACTAATAACTTTCCAATAGAAAATAACTTTCAAATGCAACTGAGTAAATTGTGTTTAACTGTTACTTGTTCTCCATTTGTCATAAATCTCCCCTTGCACATATATGCTGCTCAGGACACTCTTTTCGAATCTGCCATGTTCCCAGGCTTCTCCACATCCACGGCTAACTTAAACCCCATGCATGCGCACTGCTGCTTTGACATTATGGCCATCCACCATTTTGAGAGTGGAGCCTCATGGTGACCATGCACGCATCTGCAGGAATCCTGCCTTCCATCTTAGAAGGGCATCTACAGCCCATGCACTCCGGCCAGAACAACACTCACTCGGATGCAATGTAGCAACAGCCCCAAGGTGGTAGTTCTGCCTCTTACAGCTATACCGCTCTCTAAAGTGGCACCATAAATGGCTGGCAGTACAAATAAATAAATAAAATACAATAATAGATAACAGACAAATGGGAAGCCTCAGTCAGCCACAGCACACTCAGGCCCCCCCCCCTTAAAGTTACGCCGCCTTTTAAAGCTATATACACGAGCTGCTGGCTATCATGATAATTTATTTATTTATTTATTGAATTTTGTTGACTGGGTAGGCCCCCTGGGCCACGGAGGTCCCTTTTTCAGGGGTGACTGGGGGTAAAAATAACATAAAAGTAACAGAACAGTACAAGTTGATAGATGTCATATTGTGTTACAGTGAAAGATTTCATAGGGTTACAATCAGATAGGAGTGGGAACATACAGTCAGAGAGACCTCCAGAGTAGGATATATAAAAAACATGTTACATGCACATAATACATAAGATGAATAACTTACTAGTTGTGAGGCATCAGACAACTGTTAACTAAAGTTCAGAGGCATCTGACAAACACAGCACAAGCTTATATATATATGTACTGTATATTTTGATATAGGAAGCAGCTTAATCAGCCTGACCCAGGCAGACATTTGCATTATTGGACTTAGCATATTTATATGGTCTCAGCCCAGCTGCGGCTAAGAGGCATATAAAGTTAAGCATACAAGCTAGAGTTCCTCATGGCATCACTCCATCCCTGCCACATCTCTTTCTTTCTTACCACAGATCACAGAGATGGCCAAGAAAACAAAATGCAAATCATGTCAGATCACTCTCCTGGCCACTGAATCATGTTCCCACTGCCCAACCTGTTCATAGCAACAAGAGGATTCAGAAATGCAAAGTGAACAGGAGGTGGAAATGGAACAGGGTTTAGACACCCAGGGTTCCACAACGAATGAATTACCCTCAACTGCAGAAGAATTTTTTAAAACACAACAAGTTTTGTTGCTAAAAATCATGGCCCGGATGGACGAGATGTTGAACACCTATAAAGAGGCCCCCTCCCAATTCTAATAAGAAGTCACCAAAGGATCAGGGTGCCAGCACATCTGGGGCAGCTCCCAGCATACCATTGACCTATGATGGACAGGGCAAGACAGATAAACCTGACAAAGCATTACTAGATGACATCTCCAACACCAATTCCAGTGAGGAAGACAATCAAGAAGAGGAAGAGGAGGAACTTACATTAACAAAGAAGCTCACAGCAATAGAGTCTCTCGCAGAGCTCTTGAGGGCCATAAATCAGACAATGGGTTTTGAGCTGCAAGAACCCCATCAATCAAAACTGAACCCTCTGATCAGAGCAAAACAGAAGAAAGACAAATGCTTTCCCATTTATGAATCCCTGACAGAGGTCATCATGAAGGAATGGGAGTCACCAGACCAGGCCAGGATTGCTGAAAGGCTCACCTTCGACAGATTCTACACGATGCAGGAAGACATAAATAAATTATGGTGCTCTCCCCCTACAGTAGATCATCAGGTCACATGGCTCTAAAAAGACAGTACTCCCTTCAGAGACCACTACACCACTGCTAGATCCAAAAAACAAAAAAATGGAGGAGCTGATGAAAAAATGTTTTGAGATGACAGATCTGGGGTGCAGAGCCACCATGGCAGCCACTTCTACATCCAGGCCCCTTGTCACATGGTTAGAGGAGCTAGCATCCTCCCTAAACCCAAACTCTAAACAAGCTGACCTAGCAGAATACTCAATCCAGGCAGCCAAATATGCAGTTGATGCATCCATAGATGCTCTAAAGGTGTCCACTAGGCTGACCACCTTATCTAACAGATCCAGATGGCTAATATGGCTCAAACGCTCAAACGCTGGAATGCAGACTCTGATTCTAAGACCATGTTAAACAAATTACCCTTCAAAGGGAACTTGGTTTTTGGAGAAGGTCTTGAAAAATATGTTAAAAACAAGGGCAACAGCAAGGGTTTGGACAAAGGGAAGTCCTCCAAAAACATGTACCTGCCCACATTCTGAGGCAGATTTCATCCCTGCAGGGGCAGACAGGATAGGAGGCAGCCCAACCGATATTTTTAAAACAGATCATACAGCTTCAAATCCACCTACTCCTCCTCTGGTAGTCGGAACAGGGCCAAAGGGAAGGGACACAGAAGAAGATACAACTTCAACTCGTCCAGAGGTAGATTAAACAACAATTGACCACCAAACCATGACAGACCACTGCTAGGAAACAAAACCACCACTGCCATCGATGCCCAAATCAGCCACCAACCAATAGGAGGCAGGCTACTCCAATTTTCACATATCTGGAGGCAATCTACAGATGACAAATGGGTACTGAAGATTGTACCCCAAGGGTATTCAATAGAGTTTGCACAGAAACCCTTCATGAACAGAACTGTTGTATCGCCAGTCTCATGCCAACCAGTGAAGATAAAGGCAGTATGGGCCACCATTCACAACCTCCTAGCCAATAAGACAATAGCCCCAGTTCCACCAGACCAAAGAGACTCAGGTGTATACCCCATTTTCACCCTAGTGCCAAAAAAGACCGGCAACACAAGACTGGTACTGGACCTAAAATTTGTGAACCAATTTGTATAGTACAAAAAAATTCAAGATGCAAACTCTGAACTCCACATTACGCTTGATATGGGTAGATGACTACCTCACATCAATAGACATGAAGGCTGCCTACCTCCGTATACCCATCAGACCATCCCACTTCAAATATTTACAGTTCAAAATACTAAGACAACACTACCAGTACCAAACTCTCCCATTTGGGCTTGCATCCACCCCTCTGGTATTCACCAAGGTATCCATCATCCTAGCAGCTACCCTCAGCCAACAGGGAATGCATATCATTCCATATCTGGATGACTGGCTGATCAGAGCCAGATCACCACAGCTGGCACAGCAGCATACACAAACAATGATTTCAATGCTCCAACACCATGTTTGAATACTCAACTGGGAGAAGACCTATCTACACCCTTGAAAAACTATCAAGCATATAGGAACCATTGAGTTGGGCATGTGCAGAGCAGCATTCTGAGAGAGGCAGAGGGCAGAATCAGTCTGACCCCCCACCAAAGCAACATGCAAAAAGCTACTCCATAGGAGAAAGATATGAATCCTTTTTTAGCTTTCTTGCTGCTGTTTAAAATGCCAGAGAAGACAGAGGTCTTAATGAGAAATGTTGATTGTTCCTGTGGTGCTGTATGATTTTTCTCAAGACTGAAACAGCTAAATGCCATTCTTCAGCATTTAAAGTGTAGCCAGTGAAAAATAAGTTTTTCTCTCTTACGCTGACTTTCCTTAAACTTTCATTAGAGGTGCTGTTTAAAACTACAAGGGAAACAGAGGTGTTAAGCAGAAAGACTTTTGGTCCCTGTGGCACCGTTGATTTTTATAAGGATTTGTAGCATGGAAAAAGGAAAGGAAAACCAGAGGGGAGAAGATAAATTGATTAAAGGAAATATGGAGGTCTGAAAAGAAGTGTGTATTTGTTCCAAAGACACAGTGTGATTTTTCTGCCACTGCTGCTGTGTTTTGCCCTTGTGGCTCCTTCCAGAAACAACTACAGGTGCATACAATGACACTATCTACTTGCATAAACTGAATGGGCTACACTACCTACTAAATAAATTATTTATAAATATCCAAGATATCCAAACTTGCTGCCACAATTTTACTTTGTTCGTAACTACACACTGCATTGGAATGTAGTGGGACTTCTCTGTGCTAAATAATTGTTCTCCTCAGTTAAAACCATTCATTAATAGTAAATTGCAGACATATCTACATTTGGATTTAAAGAAAATCAATTTTGCCATGTCGTCTAGGAGGAAAAGAAGGGAAAAAATCATAGTTGACTTTACCGAATGTAAACAAGATAAAGCTCATAGAGAAGCCAAAATTAAAGGGAAGTTGCAACCTAAACTGCTCTCAGAACAGGACTTATTGAATTTTTTTGGTAAAGTCCCTACGCTTAATATTACTAATCCCTTAAGTCTTATTACCTCCCCATTTGAAATCTGGAACTCAAAACAACAGTTAAAGAAGGAGTAAAGGACAACACACAAAAAAATGTCACATTTAATGTCACATTCAAACATACATGGAGAAACCATAGATGGTGCTGAAGTTGTAGCAGGCATCTCAGTCAAGAAAATGTTTTCTTATCAGCAGAATCAGATGTGGAATCGGTAATAGATGAAAATGAAAGGGATTCAAGTAAAAATGACCCAAACACAACTATATTGCAAAAAGAGCCTCTGTGTCAAGAAGACAAGACTCCATTAAGAATAAAAAGAAATGACAATGTGGTGGCACCACTTGAAGATGAAAAAGGTGAAAGTATCCCTTTATGGACCATAACATTGATGGGGAATATTAAAGACATAAAAGAAGACATAAATATAATTAAAATAAAATCTGAATGCATTGTCAAATTAATATCTGAAATAGAAGGCATAAAATCCACAATCCAACAACTGGATGCATCAGTCAATCTTATTAATGGCAAATTACTACAAATAGAAAAGAGAGTGTCAAATCTGAAGATAAAATTACATTAATGGAGAAGCAATTAAATAAGCATGATAGACAATTAGCGGATGTGTTTATGAAAATCACACATATGGAATTGAGGTCTAGGAGCAAAAATCTGCACTTAATTGGGATCCCAGAAAGTTGGGAACAGTCCAGGTCTTTAAAGGAAATTGTTTTGAAAATATTTGCTAAGTACTTAGATATCCCTATAGATGAATGTAAAGTTGAAATAGAATACATCATACTTTCAAAACTAAATCAGAGGATCGACTTCCACCACGATCCATTATTGTTAAACTCTTTAGATCAGATGACAAAATTAGAATCATGAATGCGGTATGCCAGAAAAAAAGATTCACTATTGAAGGTGCTAATTTTGCAATTCATCAAGATCTGCCTTATGATGTTATTGAAGAAAGAAAGGAATTTGACTCTTTGAGGAAATTACTATGGCAAAAGGGCTATAAAACCCTCATTATTAATACTAGCAAAACTAAGATTGATTATTAACTTTGAACCTCATTTTTTCTGTCAATTGATCAAGCTAATGAGAAGCTATCTAAGATAATTCCTGACCTCTTTACTTAACTAATTGATTCCTGGTGGCCATTTTGGGTCAGGTTCTGTAAAGGATGGTTCCAATGCCATATGGCATCTACTGGACCCAATGAGTTAATAAGTGCTAAAAATAAAGGTTTAGTGAATGTGTGTGTGTGGGGGGAGGGGCGACTGACAGCACCTGGATAAATTGGAATGCTTGGTATTCGAAGTAGGTTGGATACCATTTACTTCTTATGTTTTTTTGTTTTAGGTTATTTTGTTTCAGACATTAATTGGGGTTGTGGGTATGTTACATTAAAGTTTTGTTCTCTCTCTGGTTCAGTTTCACAGAGAAGCATATAAATAATTGTTTAGGTAAATGGAAAACATCTACCTTATTATGTTCCTATGTCTGTGATTAGTGATCAGACATTCGGATTGCCTTTTTAAATGGAAATGGGCTACATAGATACAATAAAAGGAATAAGCTTTTACAGAATGCCAAAATGCATGATGTTAAAATTTTGTGTCTACAAGAGATACATTTAGTGGATAAAAATGTTAAAAGACTAAAAAAAATCATGGGTGGGTTAATTTTTCTTTCCACAGGCACTTATAATAGCCAAGGTGTGGCAATCCTGGTGTCTAAAGACATTACCTTTAATAGTTCTCAAATGATTAAGGATTCTGATGGGTGATATGTTTTAGCTAAAGGAGAGCTAGTTGTCACAGAAGTGGTAATTCGTTCAATTTATGGTCCTTTTACTAATTATGGGGAATTTTTGCAAGAGTTGGAACAGGACTAAATAAATTTAGCATGCCAAGATATGATTTTAGTCGGAGACTGGAATGTTTTACCTGATCCTAAATTGGATAAAACCACTAAACCATCCAATAATGACACATATAATTCAAACACATTAAAGGATTTCATTAGGAGAAATTACTTAATTGATATATGGAGAGAAAGAAACTTATTAAAATCTGAATTTACTTACAAATTAATACCATTGAACATGTACAGTAGATTGGATTATTTCCTTGTCAATCAAAGTCTTGCAGATGGAATTAGAACACCTTGTATTCATAGCATTCTGGTCTTTGATCATGTTATGGTATCTATTCAATGTATACCGACCTATGACAAGGCCTTTGTTATCCAGTGGCATTTTGATAATGCATTGCTAAATAATCCTGACTTTGTGTCATTTATAAAGTTTCAACTAGAGGAATATTGGAGATTAAATAATACACCAGATATTTCAATGGCAACTAAATAGGACGCATGGAAAGTGACTATAAGAAGTTACATTATTTCATTTAATATTAAAAATAAAAGGAATAATAGGAGACAACTCAGAAACTAGAAGAAGAAATAAAAGACTTAGAAAAAAGGAAGATAATCTAATGTTGACAAAAATCTTGCACATAAATTAGCAGAATGTAAATATAAGAAGAAGGAATTGATTCTTTTTTAGATGGAAAAAGATTTGTGGAAAGTTAAAAACAAATTATATTTCCAGGGAGATAAAACAGATAAACTCCTGGTATACGCACTTAAAAAACAAAAAAGAATGTAATATTATTACTATTATAGATAATGGTCAGGAAACAATTTACACAGGTAAGTTAATTGTGAATGAGTTTGTCTCATATTTTACAAAGATCTATAATAAAGGTTATGTTCAAAATAGTGTTGAGTTGAAGAAATATATTGAAGCATCAATAGATACAAGGTTTAGTATCAGTAATGAAGAATTTTCCATAAGTGAAATTGAAACAGCTATAGCACATCAAAAAAAGGTTCATCACCTGGTCCTGACAGCTGCATATGTGAATTTTATTTAATGCTTAAAGAACAACTTAAACAATGACTTTAACTGCTTATTGAAGAAATAATTACAACAGATAAGATGCCAATTTCCTTAAATAAATGTATCATAACTTTACTTTTGAAGAACTACAAAGACCCCAAACAAGCAGACAATTATCATCCAATTTCTTTATTAAATTTGGATTATAAAATTATCATGAAGTTAATAGTCAACCCATTACAATAACACATTAGAAACCTTATAGGAGAAGAACAAAGGGGATTTGTAAAAGGTAGGAACATTTTCCAGGGCTTGGAACAAATCCACACATTAATATCTACGTATAGTAAAAACAAATCAGTAGACAAAGTAGAAGAAAATGTTACAATTGTGTTGTACGCAACAAAAGCATTTGACTTAATTTCAAGAGAATTTATGTGTCATACTTTACAAAGGTGAGGTCTTCCAGACTTAATTATGCATTTATTGCACAAAATATATGCACAGACCACAGCTAAGTTAAAAATTAATTCCTTTTTTCTGAGCCTATTAGAATTACATACGGCATGAGACAGAGATGGCCCCTCTCACCTACATTGTTTATACTATGTTTAGAACCTTTATTAAATTTGATTAGGAAAAATAGAGAAATGAAGGGTATTGACACACAAAAAGGAACTATCAAAATGAATATCTATGCAGATGACATGTTATTAATCCTTACAAATCCATTAGTTCCATGGCCTACTGCTCTTCTAGAAATTCATAGATATGTGTCCTTTTCCGGATAAGAATTGAATCAAAATAAATCTTTAGCCTTGCCCATCATGGTATTGTGTGCAGAAAAAAAAAACAGATTTTTTCCCCGTTGATATTGTAAATAATATGAAATATTTAGGAATAATATTAACAAACAATATAGAGGACATGATTAAAACCAACATCAATAACACCTATATTAAAATAAAAAAATTATTAGAGAGTTGGGAAAATATAGCTTTTTTATTATGAGGGAATATCAAAACTATAAAAATGGTAGTACTTCCTCACTTGATGTTTTCGTTTCAGTCTCTTCAAGGTGAAATCCCCGAACAATGGTTTTCTAGGATTAAACATGTATTAGTTAATTTTTTGTGGCGTGGTGCCTCTCCCAGAATTGCTTGGTCTAAATTAACCTTACCAAGAATAAAATCTGGCATGGCCTGTCCAGACCCCTTATTTTACTATGTCGCTGCAAGGGTTAAGGTTGCCTTCTCTTGGATGAATAAAACTTTTTATGAAATTGATGACAAAGGTAAATATATATCAAACATTCAAGAGGTATTAAATAATGAATACCCAAATCTGTGCATACAAGATATAATGGTTAATGATAAGTCATTTTGGGGTTAAAGATGAATTCTATAATTAAAGGGGTTGCCCTGGCATGTAAGGAATGGACCAAGAAATGTAGGGTGAAAAACTATTTAATGCATAGCTCCATTCTATTTGATGGCAAAACTGTTTTAAATCAAACATGAAAACAAGCCCTCCTGGAACAAAAAATTATTAATTGGTTGGACTTAGTATAGAACTCTGAATGTATCTCTTATGAGGAATTTAAGGAAATATCTAGTATAAAACAATTAAAAGATAAGTGGTGGTTATACTCAACACTTAAAACAAAATTCTTAGAGCTGAAAAAGAAATTGAGTGAAAAGGAGATACCCTGTAATCCTAATGTATATTTAAATTGCAGTTTGAATATGAAGATCAGTATTATAGCTAAAATATATAGTTTCTTTTTTATATCAAAAAGTAGTTATTAATAAAATAAAACAGACACAAGACAAATGGCAATTAGAATTGAACTAAACCTTTTTATTTAGAGAATGGCTTAAAATTAGAGCTGATGCTAATAAATTATATACATATGCTAAGAACAAAAGTATTCAGTATAAAATAATAGAAAGAGCATATTTTACTTCTTCTATAGTGAGTTCCTTCCAGAGAAGGGCAACCAGTTCCTGCTGGCATCTGTGTGGGGGCATTGGTAACCATGGGCATAGGTTCTGATTTTGTTAAAAAAAATTAAAATAGTGGCAACAATTACATGAAGAACTGGAGATTATTTTGAATAAAAAGCTCCCTTTTACCCCAACATTTTACATGCTAAATAAATATGAGGCACATACTTTATCTAAGGTAGAATTGAAAATGTGTGCTTTAGCCTCCATCTCTTGAAAGACAAATCTTAGAGAAATGGAATTGGGTGGAGGTATGGGGATGGAACTGTCAGGAGGTCTAAACCTCACTCTCAGGTTCTTGGCAATAATGAGCATGCAAGGAATCACAGACATGTTGCATAAGAGTAATAAAGCTTGTTTATTACTACCAAAAGGATAATCACAGTTACCCTAAGCAGTTCTTACCAAAAGGAACTGGGAGCCAGTGCTAAGCATTCCCTATACCTCATGAATTCTCCGTGTCTCTTGGGGTCTCCGAGGCAGAAGATGTAATGTCTTACATTATATACCTATGATAATTACCGTGCTTACTGTAAGATAGAAACATTTCTAATTACAGAGATGAGCCCTATTGGCTAAAGTAGAGGTGGCTCCACAGTCCAAGATAACATTATACAATTTGGTAGTAGTCATCACTTTGTAAAGACAAAGAAGTACAGTTGTACATAGCCATGTAATAATACAAATCATCAGAAGATGGCAATGCCAACTCATATATCATAATCATTACAAGGACACAGATGTCCTAACATCTTGTAAGCAAGAAACACAGGTATATATTACAATATACCTGAATACCACCGACAACTTAATCTGGTTCAAGGTCAGTTGGCATTCATCTGTATCCCCCTTCCCAAGATCGTGCCTGAAAATAGGCAGGATTTGTCTAGTGCACTTACCCGGTCAGCAAAAATGAAATTAATAAATAAATATTAGAAAATAAAGTTTATAACAATAATATGCATACGTATCCTGACATCTACTCTTATACGCCCTTAGCCCTGTATATTAGTATAACATATGCCTAATTACTAGCTGTCTACGGTGCACCTCTGGGGTACCAATAAGGGTGCCAGGAGTTTTTCCCACAGTCCCGGATCAATGGTCTGGCGTAGGATCTGGAACTGTTAGTCTGCAGCGAGACTAAGCATTTCACATTTAGCATGCACCTTTTCCAAGTGGCAACTGAAGTTGTCGGATGGGCTCATCCGACCAATGCTGTCAGCTGTTTACTCCACAGTATAGGCCATTTGTAGGGGATTATTGAGCCAATCAGATGGAGGTAGGTTGCCTTGGGCACCATCCAAGGCTGCCTGGGCCATGGCTGTTGCCACTGACTGAAACATGCAATCCTGTGTCCCAGCCTCATGTAGAAGCTGCATAATTTGGGTCTTGAGAACCTGCTTATTTCTTTCAGAGATGGTCACAGTGCTTATTGCAGTTTTGATCATTGTCTCTATCTCCTGCCTGTCTTCCACATTAACAATGGCTACTGGTGGTGCCGTCGGGACTAGGCCTGGGCCTGCTCCCCCCATCATGGGGGTCACCATGTTGGCATTGCCCATGATGTGTGTCATGACGTCGATGACGTATGACATGAGTGGCGTGTGACAAGTGTCCGCTATGTCGTGGATGGTGGGGTGGGGTGTCTGGGCCACAGTAGGGGTGTGACTGGGCATTGTACTGTGAGATGTAGTAATCTGATACATCCCCCTCAGATGACGTTGTCAAGGCAGGGGCTACTCCTCCCATCACCTTGACATGTCCAGCCAACACCTTTCACTAATGGTGCAGTTTCACCATCTAGGATTCACATTCTGCATGATTCACATTTGCAACATTCACTTCCACCTCATCCTGCATCTGTTTTTGTAACACTGTATAAGCGGTGCTAAATTCACAATTCTCTCTAGTAGCCACTTCTAAATCATTACGTACCTGGTTTATCTCGTCCTGTATCTCTCGCAACTACTTACTCAATTGTTCATTCATTCTACTTAACAAGTCATTCATTTGCAAAGCCTGACCCTTATCCTGCCTCAAACTTTCACACTCCTGCTTCAACATACAAAGTTACTGCTCACCTGCCTGTGCAGAATGATGCAAATGAAATCCTTTTCATTTTGAAGTGTTTGGAGCTCAGACTCCAAATCCTGCTCACATCTCACACATTCAGTTTCCTGTAACCCCATCTCTTGCTTAAGAGATGAGATTTGCAGTTCAAGGGTTCAAAACCTTGCTTCGGAGGCTTCCAGAGCAGAATAAAGAGCCACGACCAACAGCCCTTTAGCTTTACGCTTTCTGGCTGTTTGTCTCATCTCTGTTTACTGGGTTGAAATCCCCAGTATAGGGTTGTCGGATTGACTTATGTCCTGCATGAAGTCAGCCCATCCTCCATTGGAGGCAAGGAAGTTTGAGATATCGAGTCTCAGTTCTGTGCAGATATTTGATACAGAGGCCTTTGTGTGGGAGGGAACAAAAGATCAAACCGTGAAAAGGTGCCGTGCTGTGTATCAATACACAACAGGTGCACTTGTTCACAGTCGGGCTAATGTGCACTTGTAAGCTTGCATTCAAAACTGCCGTGGGGTGGGTTGAGTCAGCATTGACCACACCCAGAAAGCAGCCAAACTTTGCAAGTTATTACAAAGTGGTCCTAAAACAGGAGGGGTGATGCGGGAATGCACATTTACAGTCTTGGTTGGGAAGGTAAAAGTTGTAAGCAACAAGTGAAACTTTGCAAACACCATATATTGCCTGCACGCGGTCACCAATTCTCAGGAGGTCTAAATCTCACTCTCAGGTACTTGGCAAAAATTAGCATGCAAGGAATCACATGCACATTGCAGAAAAGTAATAAAGTTTGTTTATTACTACCACAAGCATAATCACAGTTGCCCTAAGCAATTCTTACCAAAAGGAACTGGGAGCCAGTGCTAAGTGTTCCCTATACCTTGAAGATTCTTTGTGTCTCTTGGGGTCTCCAAGGTAGAAGACGTAATGTTTTACATTATATATCTATTATAATTACCATGGTTACTGTAAGATAGAAACATTTCTAGTTACAGAGATGAGCCCTGTTGGCTAAACTAGAGGTGGGTCCACAGTCCACGATAACATTATACAATTTTGTAGTAGTCATCACTTTGTAAAGACAAAGTACAGTTGTACATAGCCGTGTAATAAAACAAAGCATCAGAAGATGGCAATGCCAACTCATATATCATAATCATTACAAGGACACAGATATCCTAACATCTTGTAAGCAAGAAATACAGGTATATATTAGAAAGTAAAGTGTATAACAATAATATGCATACATATCCTGACATCTACTCTTATACAGTAGATGCCCTTAGCCCTGTATGTTAGCATAACATATGCCTAATTGCTAGCTGTCTACAGTGTACCTCTGGGGGTACCAATAAGGGTGCAGGGACCCCATGTAACAGAACCATAACCAATGGTTATATAAATTTAGAGAGAACCTAAGGCTGGAGAAAATAAGTGAGGAGATAAATAACTCTGAGACTAGTCCAGATGAATTGTATACTAATTGATCTGAAATTACTCACATTCTTCCCCCAGTTTTCATATTAGATGTATGAAATGGATGTTATATTTTTCAGATATCTTTGTTTTTCTTCTTTCAAACCGGAGAGAAATTGTGCACGGGGTGTAATGGAGTATTACTCTGTAATCATTGATATATGTTATTTGTTTGTTATGTATGAATTAATTTATTTACACATAACATGCAATCAATAAAAATATATATTTAATAATAAAAAAAAGTATATAGGAGCCATCATAGACACGGCACAAGGCATTGTCAGATCATCGAAGAAATGGACAAAGTGTTACTGCAAGCACAGTCCCTGTTCAGAACCCAGGATCCTACATTACTGGCAACCCTGCAGACTCTCAGGTTCATAGCATCCTGCATAGGTCTAGTACCCTGGGCCCTATGGAACATGCATGCCCTACAGATTCTAGCAATACAGGTGGGACACAAATCAGATCATGACCTATCAAAACAGTCACGATAACCACATTGTCCAAGAAATCATTGCTATGTTGGATCAAACGCCACAACATACTCAAAGGAATGGCCCCAGATCACTAGACAGATGTAATAATAGACATGGGAGCAAGTCTATCAGGCTGGGAAGCAACACTCGACCACATTCCAGCCCAAGGCAAATGGATGACAGCAGAATCAAAAATGCCTACCAACATCCTCGAAATGAGGGCAGTATAGCACACACTGCATTAGTTCTTGAAATTAATTCAGTGGAAGAGGGTTTTTCTACAGTCAGACAACAGGGCCACAGTATCCTATATAATGAACCAAGGCAGAATGGGAAGCTTCTGATTACTACAGGAGGCTTGAAAGGTTCTAGACTGGGCACAAAACAACCTCATATCCATAACAGCAATTCACCTGGCAGGCAAGCTTAACAATCAAGCAGACTGGCTCAGCAGGCAACAGATCACACCCAGGGAATGGTCTCTACACCCCCAAGTGTTCAAATAACTAAACATGTACTGGAGTGCACTACAAAGAGACCTGATGGCAACCCAAAAGAATGCTCAGCTACCACTTTTTTACTCCAGATACACAGACTCAAGGTCACTGGAAACAGACACTCTATCCCAGAGATTGCAGTTTCAGAGGGCTTATGTATTCCCCCAATACCCCTAATCCAGCAGATCCTGAACAAAGTCCTCCAGTCCAGGACCATGGTCATAATGCTAGGGCCACACTGGCCCAGTAGACATTGGTTTGCAACTTTAATAGCCATGGCAATAGATTCCCCATGGACAATCCCTCTGAGACACGATCTGGGAATGCTGGGTCCGGTCAGTCACCCAAACCTGTGCTTCCTGCATCTCATGGCCTGGCTACTGAGAGGCAGAGACTGATGAACAAAGACTATAGCTCAGAAGTGGTCACCACCATGCTTTAATTTAGGAGGGCATCCACCACTAACGCTTACAAATGCCAATGGGCTATCTTCAAAAAGTGGAAGTCAGAGAATCACCTCGCAGACAAGCCCATCACTATCCCACATCTCCTTCAATTACTGCAAAAGGGACTAGATAAAGGTCTATCAGTCTCCTCACAGCGGGTTTAGGCCATAGCCATTGATGCAGGGACAGGTAGCATAGATGACTTCTCACCCAGATCTCACCTGGATGTAATCAGGTTCTTAAAAACAGTAACTAGTATCCACCCAAAACATAGACCAACAATCGCTTCCTGGGACCTCAACACTGTGTTAGATGCCATGGCATTCGCTCCCTTCGAACTGATGAGTATATGAGACATAAAATGGGTTTCCTTCAAAACGTTATTTCTAGTGGCAATCTGCTTAGCCAGAAGGATAAGAAAATTAAAGCATTACCCTGCAAACCCCATTTCTGATCATCCACAGTGATGGAGTCATCTTATGAACTGCCCCATCATTCATTCCAAATGTTGCAACACCATTCCACTTATCTCAGACCATCGAACTGCTAGTGTGGCACACACAAACTGTGACAGAATACGAGAAGGAGACCAAACACTGGGACATGAAGAGAGTGATTGATAAATATCTTCCTAGATAGAACAAAAGGCTTTTGGGAATCAGACAGACTATTCGTTATCCCAAATGGTCATAGATGAGGCCAGGCAGCTGCACAATCCACCCTATCGAGTTGGATCAAACAGACAATCATTGAGGCCTATACAGGTCAGAACCTGCTACCAGCACAAGGCATCAGAGCCCACTCCACGAGAGCTGTTGCAACATCATGGGCAGAATTTAATAAGGCCTCAGTACAGGACATGTGCACAGCAGCTACCTGGTCATCCATTCATATATTCACCAGACACTACAGGCTGGATGTAATGAACTCTGAAAGAGCTAATTTTCCAAGGAAAGTGTTGCTTTACTGTAATAGTGATTAGCTGATATGTCATCCAGTCCCACCCAAATTCATTTTCTTATCACTGCTTCTTAGAACCCAGATGGTAATGGATGGAAGATGCTGCAAGGTGATGCAATATGTGATGGTAGTTTACTCACCTGGAAAAGGTGATAGCATGACCATCACCTTCCAGCATCCCCAGATCCACCCTCGAATTCTGCATTGGATGATGCTACTAGCTGACATAGGTAGTTGTATAAGGATAATAGTCTGATTCAGATCCCATCATGCTGTACGAGCTGGCTTGGAGTGTAGTTAATAGGAAACAAACTTGCATAATTGCTTTACGAATCACATTGAGCAGTTAATGTTCACTGTTTCCTCCTTCATTCTAAATACAGTACATTAATAACATAATTCTACCGCAGTATTTCTAGAGTAACTTTATAGCTTTGGAAGATTCGAACTGGAGAACTGTGGCAGGGATGAGGACCTGGGCAGATCAGATTTCAAACATCTGATCACATGTGCATTGGTACCCTATTAGCCGGATGTAACCCTAATGGCAATATTTGGGGGATGCTGTAAGGTGATGCTCATGCAATCACCATTACCAGGTGAGTAAGCTGCCATTTCTTGGTGCTATGGTGGTAGAAAGCAAGATAAGATGAAGATGTGGTAAAAGGCATGGGAGAGGCTGGTTTTTGGACTCTGTATCGCTTATGAAGTAGGTTTTGAAAGTATTAGCAGTAGAATGTCAGACTCTTTGGAGGGAGATCCATCCTATTGATGAATATTTGAAGCTACTTTATGAAAACATCCAGGAGGATTGACTAAAAATGAAGGAATGTGACTCCCTCCATGCGAGGGAGAATCATTCACAGTCCTGTATCTGGGAAGAAAGAACCTGTGTGTGATAAGAAAAAAAAAAATGCAGAGACTGAGAAATGAAAGGGCGAGTATCTGTCTCATTGTTAACAAAAAAAAAAAATAGGTAAGTGAGTTTTGGCTGCAGGTGCCTATTGCCCTGGACAGTATAGTTAAAAACAATAAAATTATGACAATCAATGTAGCTTTTCGATTAAGAAATGAAAACATAGAACACACAGAGTGATGTTGTAGCCAAAGTGATTTATTTGTGTAGTTAAAAATAATTATTTAAAATAAAAAAACCGAAAGCAAACATTTGTCATCAAAATTATAAGTAATAAAAGTAAGATGCAGGGTATTGTTTTCAACTATATAGTAAAAATGTTTTTTACATGACCTACATCTTTCAAAAGAGTCATGTTCCGATGTCCAAGTAGGTAAAAAAATAAATAATAATAAAAATGGAAGATAATCACAATTAAATAAAAAACGAAGTACATGCTCAGACAACTGTTTCAAAATAAAACAAAAAAGAAAATAAAAACCTAAAGCTGTGTAGTTTTAACAAACAGAAAAAAGGCAAGGCAGAATGGCAGATATCTCAGCAGATGGAGATAGTGGGGCATAAAAGACAATCTCTTGCTTATTTGGGAAGCATAATGACATTTTGGAAAGGTACTTTAACAACTGATGCTGGAAGGATACTATAGAACATATCATGAGCTAGCAAAGGTCACGAGAATCATAACTGCTGTGATTGTGGTTTTACCATCATTAAAATATATTGATTGTAGAAAAGAGCACAGAGATGATAGGTCAGCTTTTGTTCAAGTTCATGTGCAGTTTTACTACAACAAACTTACTCTCGCTGGCCCCTGAGCACAACGGGGTGGAAGATATGAGCCACAAGTGCATAACCCACCTGTGGAGCTCCGCACCTGCGGACAGGTGCGCAGCAGGCAGCCTTCACCATCTCTGGCCACCTGTCCATGGCCCCACCCCCCCCAGCTTGCAGGTTCCCATGCAGCAGACTAGGTGCGGCGCAGTGGACCCGGTGGGCATCGAATTGGATGAATGGCCCCGGTCCCCCAGTGGATTCCTTATGTGATGGGGTGCACATAGTTCAACTCTTCCATATCATCAGAAACCACATTAGGAAGGTGTCTGTTCTGGAAACATGGATCTATCAATGTTGCTAAGTGATACTCCTTGCTCTGTGTAATGGCTGATCATTTCTAATCATTGCTAAGTCTGGTAAGCATGTTATTGACTAGAGATTGGTTCACGTCTATGTTGCTTCTCAGTTTCTCAAACCTTTTTTGAGAAGTAGAATGAGTGGAATAACTTGGCTAAAGGATGATTTTTCTGCACCAACCTCTTTTGTATCACTCATGAATGGTTTCAGAATGTGACACAACTGGTCCAGCAGAGACATTGAGTAGAATGGAGTAGTGTCCTTCCCAATATCATCGTACATAATGTACTTAGTGATAGATACCTTTTGTTCAAGGATGCTTTCAAGTCATGAAGTAAGTTGAATTCCACCTTGTTGCTACATCCTGAACAAGCTGGAGATAAGGAAGACCTATGTCCTTCTGGATATCAGCAAGGATGTCACGGGTGTTTACTGATTGTCTGAAGTGACCACAGACTTTGCACACAGTACCCACAGTGATTGATACTTGATGGTCATTATCCAGGAAGCTTCGAATGATTAGGTTAAGACAATGGGCAAAACAGCATATATGTACATAATGGCCATTGTGAAGTGCTTTTTTAATATTTGAATCATTTATTTAATTTTATTTATTTAAAAGTTTCACCAGGAAGGCATACTGAGCAGACAACTGCTCATTTCCAGATGCGGCCTGGGGGCGGGAACAGAAGGAGATGGTACATTGCCTACAAAATTTGTACAGTAGCAGAAATTAACAATGCATTTAGTACATACAATATTTACAGAACTTTGATATGCACCAGTATACACTACAGGTTTCAACATCAGAGGCAACAAGGCCGAAAGAACCACCTACCAGATAAACAAGTGCAAGAATGTACAGGGTTGGCCAGAACCACATAGCTGACTGGTAACTTAGGACATGAAAAATCAGATCTGCGGGGAGGGGGTAATGAGGGGGTTAGGGTAGTGGGATAACAGGAAATTAGAAATAGGAGCGGGGGCTGTGGAAGTGGGCTTTGAGGAGGGTGCTAAAACAATGTGGGAGGGGGTGTGGCAAATGGTAGAGGGAAGGGAATTCCACAGTTTAGGCAAATGATAAGAGAAGGCTGCCTGGCCTGCAGAGATGGTCATGTGAGGGACAGACAGTGTGTGGGAGTCATAGTGCCTGAGGGAGTGCAAGGGAGACAGAAGGGGGGGGAGAGAGAAGAGGAGAGGCAAGGGGGAAGGGACTGGGCCCAGAATTTAGCTGCAAGACTAGCACAATGTGTGCACCTCCTGTCCTGCAGGGAGGGAAGGGGAGGGACAGGGATTGGTAGAGGACACTGTGGTGGGTACTAGGCAGACAGTCATGGGTGAAATGACAGAAGGGGTGGAAGAGGATGTCCAGTCTGATTTGGGAAGTTTTGGGAGTGGCACTGTGGACTACATTCCCATAGACAAGAATAGGGAGGATAATTTTCTGCACAATTGCATGGCGAACCAGCAGTAGGATGCACCCATGATTATGATACAGGCCACCCAGCTTGGGGTGAAGTTTCTTATGTATAGCCTCAATATGAACAGAAAAGTCAAGGTGCTAGTCAAGTAAGACTTGGCCGACCTAGTCTGCCCATTTCCCTACCTACAGGATAAGCTGCAGATCCTAGTTAACCAATAGCCTATTTTTTCCTACCATCTACAAGAATTGCCTTAAGTCTGTCCCATGCATTCTTGAATTCTCCCAGTTTCAGACCCCACAACTTCCTCAGGAAGGCTGTTCCATGCATCCACCACCCTGTGAAAAAATTCTTCCTCACATTGCCTCTGAGCCATCCCCCCTCTATCTTCAAATTGTGTCCCCTTGTTCTTGCACATCTATTTTTCTGAAAGATTCCACTGAGGTACTTAAAAGTTTCTTGTCCCCCATCTCCCTTCTTTCAAGGGTATACATATTAAGCTCCTTTAGTCTCTCCTCATATGGCTTCTCTTGAAGACTCTGCACCATTTTAGTTGCCCTCCTCTGGACTGCCTCCATCCTGTCTATGTCCTTGCAGAGATGTGGTCTCCAGAACTGGATGCAGTACTCCAGATGGGGTCTCACCAACTGTCTGTACAGATGGATAACAACTTCCTGTTTTCTCCTGGTGATGCCTCTCCCTATACATCCCAGTATCCCCCCAGCCCTCCCTACTGCCTTCTTACATTGCTTGCTAACCTAAAGGTCATCTGATATGATTACCTCCAGGTCCCCCATGTTTGGTGTTGTTACTACCTCACCCCCATTGTGTAATCATCCCCTGGGTTTTTGTTTCCCTGGTGCATTATTTTGCACTTCTTTGCATTGAATCCAAGCTGCCATACTTCTGACCATTCCTCCAACCTTGCCAAGTCCCTTCTCTTCCTTTCCATGCCTCCTTGTGTATCAACCCTGTTGCAGATCTTGGTATCATCGGCAAAGAGGCATACTTTTTCTTCCAGTCCCTCTGCAATGTCACTTACAAAGACATTAAAAAGGACTGGACCCAGTACTGAACCCTGCGGTACCCCACTAGTAACTCCTCTTTCTTCAGAGTGGAATCCATTTACAATTACCTTTTGTGTCCTGTTGTCCAGCCAATGTTTTACCCATGCTACCACCTTGGGACCCACTCCCAGGCTGGTTAATTTTTGTGTGGGACTATGTCAAATGCCTTGCTATAGTGTAGGTAGACCATGTCCACAGCCCCCCTGCTCTGCTACTTTGGTCACCCAGTCAAAGAAATCAATTAGATTCATCTGACATGACCTTCCCACTGTGAACCCATGCTGCCTTGGGTCCTGTGCCCCACTGGCCTCTAGGTACTCAACAGTTCTTTCCTTCAGAAGTGATTTCATCACTTTCCCTACCACAGAGGTCAAACTGACAGGTCTGTAGTTTTCTGCCTCTGTCTTGCTCCCACTTTTGTGAAGGGGGAATCACATCCACCTTCCCCCAGTCCTCAGGTACCACACCATTCTCCCATGATTTGTTAAAAAGGGTAGTCAATGGTGTCACTAGTTCTCCCCTTAATTCTTTTAGAATTCTGGGGTGAATTCCATCAGGCCCCATTACTTTGTCCACCTTCAGTTTTAGGAGTTCTTTCAGAACCCTTTCATCTGTGAAAGGACTAGGATTGAACCCCCTATCCAGAGTGCTTCTGATAATTGGATTTGGCACATTCCCCTCCTCCTTTTTTGTGAATACTGAGCAGAAGTATTCGTTCATTATCCCTGCTTTTTCACTGTCCCTCTCTGCCCACCCATTCAGCCTCACTATCCCTCCCTTTGTCTTTCAATGATCCCTGATGTACCCATAAAAGGTCTTAGCCCCCCTTCTTAACCGAGTTGGCTATCTTTTCCTCAGTTTGTGCCTTTGCTATTCTGACTGCCCCGCCTGCTTCCTTCTGCCTTAACTGATACATTTCTCTGTCCTGCTCCTTCTGTGTTTCCTTGTACTTCCTAAATGTTATCTTGTTCTCCCTAACCTTCCCCACCACCTCTTTTGAGAACCATATTGGCTTTTTCTTTTGTTTTGATTTGTTTATTTGCTTCACACGAAGGCTTGTTGCCTCTGTGATGGCAGTTTTGATGTTTCCCCATTGTTGCTCCACCCTCCTTCTAGCTTGTTTGCTAGTGCTTTTCTAAGGCACTCTCCCATCTTGCCAAAGTCAGCCCTCCCAAAGTCCAGTACCCTCACTTTTGCGTGACTTGACTCTGTAGCTGAGTTTATTGTGAACCACACTGTTTGGTGGTCACTTGTTCCCAGATGGCTACCCAATTCTAGATCTGAGATTCTCTTGCTGCGCCCATTTGAGAATATGAGGTCTAAGATTGCTCCCTCATGAGTGGGTTCTGAAACTAACTGAGGCATGCCACCTGTAGGGCATCGAGAATGGCCCTGCTCTTGGATGTGGCTGCTGCAAAGGTGCTCCAGGTAACATCTGGCATATTCAGGTCCCCCATAAACAGTATCTCCCCTTTCTCTGCCATCCTAAGGATGCCTGTTATCATATCCTTGTCCATTCCCTCTGCCTGACATGGGTGTCTGTATACAACCCCTGTGCGGATTGTGGTGCCATTTCCAGTCTCTATGGTGACCCACAGTGCCTCCTGTCTTCCCTGTTTACTTTTTTGTTCTGTTGCTTTTATCCCTTCCCTTACATAGAGAGCTACTCCTCCCCCTCTTCTACCTTCCCTGTCTCTCCTGTGGGTTGTGTACACTGGTATGTTAACATCCCAGTCATGGTTCTCTGTGTACCAAGTTTCTGTACCTGCTACAACATTCAGGCTTCCCTCTTCCATCAAGTCCACAAGTTCAGGCAGCTTGTTGCCCAGACTACAAGCATTGGTACTCATTACCCTCCATTTCTTGATGGCCTTACCCCTTTTTGTACCATCTCTGTCTTTATTGCCTTTGTCATTTTCTTCATTTACCCCTGCCCTGCTCCCTATTGACATCTTTATATTGGTGTTTACCTAACTTACTACCCTGATTTTTTTGGGGGGAGGGCTAGGATTTTCCTGCTCCTTTCCAGGGCCTCCCTCCTTGGCTAGTTTAAATGCTTGCCAATGAAGCATTTTAACCGATCACCTAGGATTCTGGTTCCCCTCCTAGACAGATACAAACCATTACACCAGTATAGACCTGCATCTCTCCAGGTGGACCCCCAGTCCCCAATGAAGCCAAATCCCTGAGCTGTGCACCAGTTTTTCAACCACTGATTGAATCCCATGGTGTGGAGCACCCTAGCCTCATCCATGTCACAGACTGGCAGCACCTCTGAGAAGGTTACCGTGCATGCTACTTGTCTAAGGCCTCTCTCCAACTCCTCAAACTCTTCCTTCACTGCTCTGATCCCTTTCTCAGCCAGATCATTAGTCCCTAGATGAACAATGACATTCAGCTCCCTCCCCTGTGCAGCTGCTCCAGTGATCCTGAGGATTCACTCACTGTCCCTCTAAGCCATGGCGCCAGACACCTTATCTCCCTCTCCCCTTCCTGCCTAAGTTCTACCCTCCTAACAATGGAGTCCCCCATCAGGAGTTGTTTCCTTCCCCTGTGAGGTCCCATGCCACCCTCCTGTGGGTCTTCTTTTTAGAAGTTCCCAGCATCCTCCTTGGTCTCCACTGTGGATGCCTCATTAGAGGAACCACACTTTTCCAGAACGACATATGAATTGTGGAGAAGTACAACTGGAGGGATGTGCCTCTGTTCCACCACCCTCGCCCTCCCCGAGCCCAGTGTGGTCCAACTGCTCCTTTTTCTTGACAACCTCTGAAGCAATGGCAGTGGCCCAGGTGGTCCCTGGGTGGGAGAGGAGGTTCCCTAAATCCTGGGCAACAGAGCCTGGAGATAAGCAACCTCCTCCCTCAGCCCAGAGAGGTGTCTGCAGATGGGACAACACCGCATCCTCCAGAATGTCTTCCGGAAGACTGCTGCTCCACAGCCACTGCACTGCACCACTCCCATCATGTCTTGTTTCTGGCCCTTTAACTGTTGTTTGAAATATTTACTCTTTCATCTGTTTTTTTTCTCCTACTAACTTAGTGCCTCTTTGCTCTTTGAGCTCCTGGTCTTCCTGTTCTGAGAGAAAAAGTTCCTATATTTCTCAGTAATCTCCTTACTTGATCAGAGTCAGTCCTCCAGCAGCTGGGGGGGGGGGCAGAGAGAAACTCTTTTCCTTCTAGGATGGTGATTCTTTTGTGGATCTGTGATTACTCACTTCCTGCTCCCAAACAGGAAGTTTCTGTTGTCAGTCAAATCATTTGCCTATAAAAGTAGAACTGACTTAGGGTGGAGGGAAGGGAAGGAGGGCAATATAGTCCCAATAGAGAAGTATAGTTATAACAGAAGCTCCTTCTTCTTCTTGGTGTTCTCTGCCTGTTCTCTGGCAGAATCTATCTAGGGCAGTGTTTAAATCTGGCTTTAACCTGGCTTACTTCTAGCTAAACCACTAACCCTACTTCATAGCTCTTTCTAAACTTAGTAATTGCACAGATAACAATTCCCTTCAGCCACCTGAGACAAACACCTAGATAACTGCACAGATAACAATTTACTTCAGACAACTCAGACAAACACACCAACTTTTGTTTGTTTTGTTTTTACCCAGTAATAGAGTTCTAGTTCTTTAGGCCCAGTAGAGAAGTATAGCTATAACAGCATCTCCTCCTTCTTCTTGGTGTTCTCTGCCTGCCAACAACTTTTAAGTCCTGTGAAATGACCTAAGCAGTAAGTAGTCTTTCCAGTTCTTGCTGAATGTGCTGTGCTGTGTGCGTGTCTTGAAAGCAACACACATGGAGAACTGCCATTTTCTGAAACGTGATTTTTTTTTTTAGCTCTGAGAGATAGTAGGGGTAGTAGTGTTAGTACTGGATGAAGTGGTAGCAGATAGACTAGTAGTACATGAGGATGATGATGAGTTGCCCTCCAAACTGACCCAGTGTGCAGTAAAAGAAAGGTAAGCAATGGCTTGGCTGCTGGTCCACATATCAGTAGTGAAATGAACTACCTTGTCCTCAGCCTCTTGGAGAGCATGCCTTACTTGAACTACTAAGCTGTCATACATCCTGGGCACAGCTGTTACTGAGAAGTGTTTTCTACTTGGCATTAAATATTGTGGCTCTAAGTGTTCTATAAGCCTTCTGAAACCCACGTCTTCCACAATAGAGTATGGCTGCAAATCAAGTACTATCATTTCTGCTATTTTATGATTTATTGCCAGTGCTGTAGGATGATTTCACGACCAGACTTTCTTTCAAAAACATCTTTAAACTTCAATTGCTTCTTATCGGGTGGGGAGAGGAGAGTTACATTTGGCTGGGACTATGGTATGACTAGATGACTTAAATGGTAAAACAGAGGACCATACAGAATTATTGTGACCGTGACCATGACCATGAGGTGAAAGTGGACTTTTGGTTCTTGTCTGGTGCTCGTCTCACACTGTTTCAGGAGAATGTTCTTGTTCACCAAGAGCCTTATGAAATTACCAGCCACCAACATTTGATTCTTTTTTTGAACCATATACAATGATAGGGTAAATTCGCGAAACATGTTGCATGATTGTTGTGGTTTCAAGATGACCTTTATTTTTTCCACTACTAACACATGTGTTGCAATGCTCACATATAGCTTGGCAAGCATCCTTGGGATTTACGTAAAAATGATTCCAAGCAGTAGAGGTAGACTGTCCATATCTAGTAGTAGTAACAACCTCAGTAGGACTAGGAGTCGAGTGGCTGGCTTTACTTGGGAAAGACATATTATTTTATTTTATTTTAATCTTTGGTAACCTGGTAAGGCCCATTAGGCACACGTGCCTGTTTTCAGGGGTGACCTGGGAGTACTGGGCAGTTAAGTGACTTGCTTCAGAGTCACACAGTAAGCAAGTGGAGGTTATGAGAATCAGAGTCAGGTCTGGTCTGCAGGATCTATCAAGCTCGTTCACACCTCATTCCTCTAACCTCTAGGCGATACTGCCAGCCTGTTAGTGTAGGATTCAGGTTCATCAGGTGAGACAATCATAGAATCCTCTGCAGCACCACTGCCATCATCATCATCACTACTGTCAGACTTTGCTTCACTTTGTGTGGCTTGCGCCTTTGACGTTTTTCTGTTTCCCTTTTGACACCCTACTTCTGTCATTATTTTTTTGCAGTCACAGATTGAGTTATTCAATATGCATGTGTTGAAAATCAAGCAACTCCACTATGAGTTGTGCCTATAAGTGCTTTAACTTTATGTGCAGTTGGAATACTCTTTGTTTTTACACTTTTTTCTCAGACGACTTGCTATTACCACTGTCTTTTGACACTTTGTTGGCTGTACTGCTGAGCTGTTCTGACACAGACAGTCCGCCAACCCTTGCTGGGTTTTCAGTATTTTGAGAGTTAGCTGCACATGTATAGTAGTAGCATTTTGTTCAGCCCCTTCAATAGACTGTGGTGCTTGTTGCTGTTGTTGTTGTACTTTACTTTTTGGGCCACTTCTTTCTGGGCATTAGAATAAACCTTTTTTTAAGTTTATTACTTCCTTTGCCCCAAGTTTTTGCTTTACTATTTTTTAGAGTACTCATAATGCCATTCTGTCACTTGTTCAGGGTCAAAAAGTGGTTATTATTTTTTTAAATTTATTCCATGTAATGTGATGGTATGCAAGAAGCGGCACTGGTGCACTGATGACTGGCTGGCAGATATTTTTTTTCATTTTTCCTCGGTCTCTGCCCCAAGGAATCCATTTGTCGGGTCCCTCTGGCTGGGTCCCAATGTAGCGTGGACCCAGCTTCATTCCGTGTGGGAATGGGAGATTTTTTGCTTTTGGTTTTCTCCCATCCCCCTGTGGGTGCCAATGCAGAGGACTGACTTTCAGACAGGTAGCATGCTTTCACACATTGCTGTCAAGCATCCACAGTGCCCTCCCCACCTCCGGCTCCCATGTAGAGAGCCGTTTACACCATAGCACCCATGCTTCCACTGGCAGCAATGCATGTGGGCATTGCTGCTGTGGAACCCGCCCCCCAGAGGAGGAGAGCATCCATGGTGATGATCTATCCTACCTCCACCGACCGACCCCCGGTGGCCTGAGTCCGTTCCCAAACCCAGGTCACCGGTGTAGCGTGAGGTGTGGCGTCCAGCACCTCAACCCTCAGCGCCACTGGGCCAGCGCTTAGCTGGTAGATTATATTTCACACACACACTTTATTTCACACAAAACATATGCTAAGGTGATGCTGCAGGCACTGCTGCAACCCACACAGATTCAGGGACCCTGCCTGACCTAACCCTCTCTGACACTGTACTTTTTCTCTTCGTGGATTTATTTCTTTTTTAATTTATTCCAAGTGATGTGACAGAAGCCTTGCCCACTGAGCCAAAGCTTATACCCCAGTGAGTGAACACAGGCAGGAAGATGACAGATGACAGACTTCTTTGGGAGGAGTCACACAGTATGCAAGAAGTTGTACTGGTGCATTGATGACTGGCTGGCAGATTTTATTGCACACACAGAATTTATTTCACACACTACCTATACTAAGGGCAATTCTGCAGGCACTGCTGCTACCCACACAGAATCAGGTACCCTGCCTGGCCTAACTTTCTGTGACACAGTAGTTTTTTTCTTCATCGATTTTTATTTTATTTTATTCCACATGATGTGATGGAATGCCCTGCTCACTGAGCCAAAGCTTATACCCCACTGAGCAAGTACAGGGAGGAAGATGACAGATGACTTGACTTCTTTTTGGGGGGTGGGTCACACAATATGCAACAAGTGGCACTGGTGCACTGATGACTGGCAGACATATTTTATTACACACACACACACACAGAATTGATTTCACTCACCACCTATGTTAAGGGCAATGCTGCAGGCACTGCTGCTACCCACACAGATTCAGGGACCCTACCTGGCCTAACCCTCTGACACAGTATGTTTTCCCTTCAAGTTTTTTTTATTTATTCCATGTGATATGATGGAAGGCCTTGCCCACTGAGCCATAGCTGATACCCCACTGAGCAACCACAGGGAGGAAGATGACAGATGACTGACTTCTTGGGGGAGGGGTCACACACACAGTATGCAGGAAGTGGCACTGTGCACTAATGGTGATGACTGGCTGGCCTGGCAGAGAATGTATTAAGCACACAACACACACACATGCACACACACACTCACACACACACACACACACACACACACACACAGATTCTATACAATAAAAATTAAAAGAACTCCCTAGTGAAATGAGTAAGCACAGGTAGGAGAATTGAGAGAGCTGACGTATTGCTGTTGGGGGTAACTGGACAAACAGCAAGAAGGCTAACTGTGAGTGTTATGGTATTGGGTGGCACACCAGCACAGTTCAACAGACTTCACCCCCGCTGCTAGCCTGCTACCCACAAAAACAAAACAGGCAGTCTGGTTCTGGCACTTAATAGTGAAGTCTCTCTTCTATCTCTGATTCTCTTCTTTCTTGTCTGCAACATTCTGTCTTCAAGTTCTTTCTAACAACAAGTTTCCCCCAGACTCCTCCAAGTTCCTTCCCTCCTCCCTGAGTCTCTTCTACCAACAATAACTACTCCCACATCCCCACCCACCCAGTCATCGGCTCAATCCCCTCCTGAGTCCCCGACTCCCAGTTTCCTACTCCCCACCCCCAAATTCCCCACACTTGTTTTCTATATATATAAATTATTCTTTTGTTGTTTTGAGTTGATTTCTTTCTGTTGCCCAATGGACAAAAAAACCCTCAAGCAGCACAAGTCAATCATGCAGAATCTGATGCAGCACAGAGTGACCTATAGATGCTGCTGCTCCTTCTCTGTCTTGATTCCTCTCCATAGCTCTAAGATGGACTACGTGGGTTGCTAAAGCAACAACCCACTCAGGTGTCACCTTAGAGAGATGGACAGCTCAGCCATCCACTCAGGAATCAGAGTCTTGTCTTTGGTCCCTCCTGTGGGTTCTTCCTGCTCTGGTGCTTCTTGCACTGCATTTCCCATGATACAATGGACATCTGAACTGATACAAATAGCTGAAAGTGTTCAGAAGCCATTCATTTATGAACACTTCAGCATGTTCAGGTTGGTTCATATTTTGGACAAACCAGTTTGCCCATCTATAGTAAAAATAATTGATAACATGATAAGTAGTGTCTGGGGATGTTTTCCTTTTCTCGTCCTTTACGAGGGATGATATAAAAGGCTTGAAAGACAATGGGAGCTGATTCTAGGGGAACATTCTCACTGAACCAAGTTCCCATGAAGATCACAGGATCATCTCCACCCCCCTATTGCTTTCAGGAGTCCCATCAGGCACAAGTTAGTTGACTGGGTAAGCTTTTCCAGTGCCTCCAGCCAATATCAAAGAGCTTTGTTCTCTTTAATTTAATCAGTGGTTGCTGATACCACTTCTACTCCTGAACCATCAGCTTCCTTGGCCTCCATAACTGCTGTTGTCCTATGCAGTTCATAGGGGTTGAGACATGAATTAAAAGTCATCTTTTTCTGGTTGAGTGTAAGCACGCTCTTATAGAGTGGATGGATAACCTGCAACAAGTCTTTTTTCAAGGGCTCATCTGAGACCTCCTCTACCACACTCAAGGCTGGCAACTTCCCACTTCACTGGACCCAGGTTGCTGTCCCAACTGACCTCCTCCCTCATTCATTTTCTTTGGGTTACCCATGGCAAATTTTTATCACATTCCATCTGATTATCAAGAACTGAACCAGCAACAAGGCTGTGAGTTTAAATCCTTCCCCCCAAATTTATAAATCATAGTGAATGTTGAAGGACTGGAGCTCTGTTTTGTGGAGCACCAGCAAATCACGTCTGCACAGGATGACTGATGACTATGCTCCTGGATTAATTTCTTTAATTGTCACTGAGCTAAGCTGTGATCCTACCCACACCCTCTGGAGAGGGGTGTGTCCTGACCCGAGTAATGGCTCAGTAATAATCCTGCACCCACCAATGGGGTAGATTGGGGTATCATCCAAAAAAGACAGGGGCATCCAAGCCACGCTGCTCAGAGACTATCCAACCTTCCCCATTCCTACTATTGCTGCCAATGATGTGGCTGTCTTGGGAAACTAAGAGGGTCCCACCCCACTCTCAATTAGCAAATGCTGCTGAGCAGACCTGCCTTCACTGGGAGACAGGAACATCCTATCCCTGGCACTAGGGAGCTATTCATCCAACCCACTCTTGCCCCACTACCATTATTGCTGACACTGATGCAGCTGTCTTGGGGGTCTAGGAGGACTCCATGCCACTTCCACACATTAGCAAATGTCACTGTCTAACCTACCCTCACTCTACTTCCACTATTACTGCTGCTGGTGCAACTCTCTTGGAAGGCTTGGAGAATCTCACCCTGTTCCCACTAGTAATGCTGGCTGCAGCTGTCTTGAAGGCTCCAAAAGATATCATGATCCAAGGTGGTAGGGCTACAGGTATCAATGAAAAAAAATGATTGAGTTAATTTGGAAACTGGGTTTGATGTCCATATTTCCAGCTTTATATGTGGGACCTTGAAATGTCATCCTGTGCATACAATTATATCATATTAATAAAATAACAGAAGTTAACAATCTGGTGAACAAACCTTCTGAATGGAATTTTATTTATTCATTTATTGAGTGATTTATTTTTTGATAATTTCAGAGAATACCTTTGAGCACAAGTGCTGTTTTACAAAGGTTACATGTCAATAACTGAGATTACAACTTAAAATAACAAATACAATAATTGAATCCCAGTAGAATGAAGTCAAACAAGCACAAATACAGTCCAAGAAGTACAAATAAATAGGCTGGATCAATTGCATACAATTTTACTATAAGGTAGATTGACAGAATCAATGTAGAACAAGTATAGTAATAGTACATGGCCTCGGAGCCAGTCTGACACAGTTCAAACAGTATACTAGGAGGGAATTTAGTTAGGATGCTTAGCAGTTACAGTTGCATTCAACTGTTAGTGTTGCTGGCAGTGTTCTCTTAAACTGGTCAAACTTAAGTAGATCGAGAAAAGTATCAAGCAGCTCATTTAGCCAGTGACCCTAACTGCAAATGAACACTTGTCCAGCTAAGTACAGTAGAAAGGCAGTTCAAAGGCATTCTGAGCCATGCTCCATGTGTTGCAGTGATTGGTGACAGTGCAGAAGCTGTGAGTTAGGGCTGCCGGGGGGGGATTAGGCACAGTAGCACCTCCTTGGCTAGAAGACATGTCTGGAACTTGATTCTGCTTGGTAGGGGTAGCCAGTCTGTCTGGGTGTAGAGGGTGCAGCTATGGGTGCCCTTGTCAACCCCAAGTGCAAAGTGATAAGCCTTATTACAGATCAGATTTATTCTGCTGAGCATTGAGTCACAGGCAGTTGTGTAGACAGGAAGGTCATAGTCAGTTAGTGACAGTACTGAGCCTGCCACTATGAGGCATTTTGAATCAGTAGTGAGGCTGACCTAGTTACCATTCAAGGATCCCAATCCTCTGTTTACAGTGGACACAAGGTGCTCAACATGGGGAGTAAAACATGAGGTCTCATCTAGGATCACCCTGAGTTATTTAAAGGGAAAGCCCCTGAAACCTATTTTCTGTATCTCTATATTATTTGTAGGCTTGAACAATGACTCCATCTTTACATCCCCCTAATTTCATCCTAATTTAAATATAAATGAGGTTGCTTCACTTTGTTCTGCCCTGGTGTGAAAACCTGCTTAACTCCATTGAAAGGTCATGACCTGACTCATGTAAGGCAGCTTGTAATTTTATTATGTTTTAGTGCTAAAGTCTTCAGAAGTTATATTATATTAGTCAGTGCTGTTGCTGTCCTCTACAGTCCCTACATTCTTGTCTTATACTGGCCATGAAACATTTCAAGACGTAGTAAGTGCCCTACTGTTTTCTGTATTTTGAAATAAATCTGACTCAGAAAAAAATGCTTTTAGAGAATACAGAGGCTTCACAAGATATTTAACAGAACCGAATGAGGGTATAACTTATTCTGGGTTGTGCAGGTATGCATCATCAACTCCCATGGTGCCTTGTATAAATGCGGTCATGACCTTTGCAATGGAGACAAACAGGTTTTCACACCAGGGCAAAACTGAGTGGATCAACCTCATTTATATTTAAATTAGGATAAATTACAGAGGGAATCATTGTTCATATTCATTATAATGGGCTTATGTTACAGACCACCAAATAGCAAAAATGACACTGGCAGAAATAAACTATGAAACAAAGAGCATGCGAGATGGGCCAAGTAGTTTGCCTGGGTGACTTGGACTTTAGTGACATACAATAGGACACGATGACAGCTACTAACACTAATAGTATCTCCTTTTTAAGAACCACAGAACAATTGGGCCTAAAGCAGCATGTCATAGACCTGACAAGAGGTGAAAATATCTTGGATATAATCTTACTAATGACTTACGCATTACAGAATACAGCATTTCTGCACCACTTGGAAACAGCAACCATAATATTGTAACATTCCAGCTCCAGGAATACATCCCACTGCACAAGAGATGCAGAGAAATATATCATTTAAATTAGCAAACAGAAATAAGATACATGAAGACCTATCAACAGTAAATTGGAAACAAGATCTAAAAGACACATCTGCCAATAACGTGGAATATAATTAAGAAGCTTGTAGAATCAATGTGTGATAAACATATCAACAAAATTAAGAAATATAATAGCAAAGGTATAAAACCCAAATCACTCACAAACAGTATAAAAAGACTATTAAAAAGTGCAAGCTTTATTATAGACACAATAAAAACAAAACAAAAGAAAACTGGGAAAGTTATTTAAACATACAAAAATCATGCAAAAATAAAATAAAGAAAAATAAAGAATGGAAACAGGCATTGCTCGAACTGCTAACAAGAAAAATATGGAGAGTTCTATGGGTATATGAATTTTAAGAAAACAAGATAATGATCTGTACACCATATATGAAAATAATCAGCAAATTGAGGAACCCAAACATATGTCTGATGTATTCAATAATTATTTTGGGACTGTGTTTGAAAATAATGACCCATTCATAGGAGAAATCACAGAAAATATAATAGCATATATTACAATCAGTGTTGATAAAATTTATAAAAAAAATCAAGGCTCTAAAATTTACAAACTCTGCAGGACCAGACAACATCTCCCCCAAAATGTTGAAGTTATTATCTCCACAGATAGCCAAACCTTTACATATCTTGCATAATACAGCACTTTCAAACAATGAAATTCCAGCTGACTGACTATCCGCCACAGTTATACCTATTCAATAAAGGGTAGCAGAACCAACTATAAAAATTACAGGCCTATTACAGGTAGTTTGACTTCAGTCAAACCGGGACAGATTATGGAGTCCATGATTAAAGATATGATAGAACATATAGAAAAATATCAACTCAAAGATATGGTACAGCATGGATTTACTGTGGGATCATTGTGTGTTACTATTTTGCTGTGTTTTTATGAAAAAATATCAGAATCTTTGGATAGGGATCCACCAGTGGATATTATCTTTCTGGACCTAGCAAAGGCCTGTGATAAAGTGCTGCACAATAATTAAAAATAATAGAAAAACAGGAAAAAGATTAAAGTAGACTATAGAATTACTAGATGGATGAAGAGTGGCTGAAGGGTAGAGGTCAGAGGGTTAGCATAAATGGATACTTATCTGACAAAATTGCTGGGAGAAGTAGGGTCCTCCGGGGTCTATCCTTGATCATGTGCTGTTTCAATTGTTCATGTCAGACATGGGGATACAAGCAACAAGTTGGCTAAGTAAATATGTGGATGAGACAAAAATAGCCTGAAAGGTCAAAACAACAGAAAATATAAATATTCTACAGAGAGATCTAGATAAGATATCTGAGTGGAATAATATCTGGGGATGAGTTTCAGTAGTGATACATGCTGTGTGATGCATTGTGGGTGGAACAATGAGGAATACATATATTATTTAAATGGAGTTCCACTAGGAAAAACTAAAGGAAAAAGAGATTTAGGAATCACAATAAGGGATAAATTAGCTTATGACAAATACTGTAATGGGCAAATTGGAAAGGCAAAAAGGATACTATGGACCATGAAAAGAAACTTTAGAAGCAGAGATGAAAGTGTCATAATGCCATTGTACAGATAGTATGTTAAACCACAGCAGGACTATGGAAGCCAGGTGTGGGGATATACAAGAAAGGAAACAACTGAAAATATAGAAAAAATCCAAAGACATGTTACAAAAATGATACATAATTTAAGTACCTTACCATTCAATGAGCGATTAAACAAACTGAACCTTATGTCACTTCATACTAGAAGAATAAGAGGAGACATGCTTCTCTGTTATGACATCATACAGGATACCAATCTGATAAATGAGTTAAATATTGAACTTAAAAATGATAATCTACAGTAGGTACAAGGAGACATCCCTTACAGCTCAGACCAAAAAGATTCAATAGATTCAATGCTATGAAGTGCAAGGTAATGCACCTGGGAAACAAAAACCCAGGGGAAGAGTACACAATGGGGGGTGAGATACTAACAACAACAAAAATGGATAGGGACCTGGGGGTAGTCATATCAGATGACCTAAAGGTGGGCAAGCAATGTAAGAGGGCAGCAAGAAGGGCTGGGGGAATACTGGGATGCATAGGGAGAGGCATCACCAGTAGAAAACAAGAGTTATTATCCTCTGTACAGACAGCTGGTGAGACCACATCTGGAGTACTGCGGCAGTTCTGGAGACCCAATCTCCAAAGACATAGACAGGATGGAAGCTGTCCAGAGGAGGGCAACTAAAATGGTGCAGGGTCTACACCGAAGACATATGAAGAGAGACTTAAGGAGCTAATATGTATAGCCTCGAGGAAAGGAGGAGAGGGGGACATGATAGAAACTTTCAAGTACCTCAAGGGAATCAACAAAGTCCAAGAGGGTAGCATCTTTCAAAAAAGGGTGTGCAAGAACAAGGAGGCACAATTTGAAGATAGAAGGGGGGCGGCTCAGAGGTAATTTAAGGAAGTATTTTTTCACAGAGAGGGTTGTGGATGGATAGAATGGCCTTCCAGAGGAGGTTGTAGAGTCAAAAACAGTGGTGGAATTCAAGCATGCATGGGACAGTCATAAGGCAATTCTAGGGGTTGGGGGTAGGAAGAAGTAGGCTGCTGGTTAACTAGTATCTGCAACTTATCCATCAGGTAGGGAAATGAGCAGACTGGGTGGGCCAAGCGGTCCTTATCTGCCATCAAATTCTATGTTTCTGTACAAAAAAATAGAAAGGCCATTTTTTTTCACAGAGGGTGATAAACCCATGGAATAGGCTACTGATTGAGCAAATAATCACCAAAGATAAAAAACAGTTTAAAAAAGACTAGACACTTATATTTCAGAAGGTAACAGTTTGTGCTATTACAGGTAATCAGCAGGGGCACACATGGGCTACAGCCTTCGCTGCTCCTTACTCCTTACTCCTTAGTATGAACCTTAGCATTCATGCTTACAAACTGAACAGGTATACAGCAAACAGGTTGAGGGGACACTCCCTTTAAAGGTTTCAACCTGTTCAAGTATATAGAAACTTAGAAAATGATGGCAGAAAAATAACAGAGGTCCATCCAGTCTGCCCAAGTTCCCAAGATCCCTGAATCCTATATGTCCCAGGTCATTGCATATGACAAGGGTGGGTACCTTCTTCTTCATTTGTGTGCTTGTGAAGAGCATTTTCTTACTTTTTTTGTAATTTAGAACCTGTTTGTTTTGGGAGAACCATTTTTCTTATTTTTGTCTTTATCTTTTTATACAAACATTTTAGGAATACAAACAGACTTCCTAATACAGATATACCGGTATGAATGTATATAAGGCACAGCAAGTATATTAAATGACAGAGTCTTATAAACAATAAGGTTATATTCGTTTTTAGCTAAATCTGGTTGAAGAAAAAACTATCAGTTATATTTCTCTCAGCTAAAAAGTAATAAACTTCAGTAAGTCAAAACTGTGTTCTGATAAGAGAGCATTATG
The DNA here is from genome assembly GCA_016271365.2 of Neoceratodus forsteri. Lineage (NCBI taxonomy): Eukaryota > Metazoa > Chordata > Ceratodontiformes > Ceratodontidae > Neoceratodus > Neoceratodus forsteri. Next base: position 189,644,325 of record CM028130.1, read on the forward strand.
GAGTATAAGCATATTGTGAGTGGTGAAAATACATTACTTGCTGAGTAAGGCTTAGGGAAGTATCACTTCAATTTCTACAAAAAAAGAACAGTTATATAAAGACATGAACAGTGTCTGAAAATAAATAAAAAGTTTCTAAATAAAGAGAGACAGCATTAATTCTAAGGAGAGGTCATAACATAGAGACTGTTGTAAGTATCAGAAGGTGTTTCTTTGAATGTCCGTTAGTTATTTGCATTGTGAAGGTAGAAAAGATAGTCCTTCCAACATTTACCATATTCGTTAAGGCAATTATGGGCGGCGTGGGTAATACGTTCCAGAGAGGCACATTGGGAAAGAGGTTTAAGGATATCAGAAAAAGTGGGAATAGTTATTGTTCTCCAAGACATTGATATGACTCATTTAACTTGCAAGAAGAGTAAGTTAAGCCATTTATATTGAGCTTGAGAGACAGACATTACAGAAAGAGGGAATTCCAAGTAGGGAAAATTTAGGGTCAAAATTAACAGTATGGCCCATCACTTGAGATGCAAATTGTTGAACTTTAGACCCAAGTTTGAGAGTGGGGTCACAGTACCATAATATATGAAGTAAATTCCCATTAGGTTTGTTGCAATGCCAGCAGTTGTTGGAGTTAATTAAGCCTATACAGTATAGAACAGAAGGTGTTCTGCACCAGAGGTGAAGGATTTTTGTCTGGATTAGAGAATTACAAGCATCCATGAATGTTTTGTGGATACAACCAGCACTTACACCATTGGGAATCTGATATATCATAGTTCAGAAGTTGGCTCCCCTTAATTTTAGCTTTTAGGGATTGGTCTGACAATGTATTTCTGATATCCTTATATATGGTACTGGTCAAATTAGAGGTAGAACTGATCCATGAGGTAATATGTTGGTCATGAATATCATGTGTATGCAAGTGTTGAAAAAAGGTGTTGCATGCAGTACGGAGTGGGAGATATTTCCAGAAGTCTTGCTTAGGGAGTTCCCATTGAATGCACAGTTCATTGAAAGGTTTTAGGATGAGAGTGTTTTTTTATTAGGATATCCCCTAAGAAGAATACACCCTTATTATGCCATGAGCAACAAAAGATGGGATATTTCTCCATGGCAATATTTAGAGTGCCCCAAATAGAATCATAAAAGAGAGGAGTTGAGTTAGGTTTTAGCTGTTTATGGATTTGTTTCCAATAGTAAACAGAAGATGAAATTTTAGGATGAAATCTTAGCGTAGGAGGAAGGGCATTGTAGATAAAGGTTGTAGGGCATTTATTTACACTGAGTGGGGTTTCCATTTCCACCCATAGTGGTGTATGGGATGTAGGCTTGCTAAACCATTTGATGGTCTGAGTGGCATGGAAGGCCCATAGGTAAGCATTAAACCAGGGCAATCCAAAGCCCCCTTTAGACCAGTGCAGATGCAGCCTAGTGAGACTAAACCTCGGAGGTTCCCCAGCCATATAAAATCACCAATAATTTTGTCAAGTTTGTTTAAGAAACTGATAGGAAGCAATAAAGGGATATTAGCGAAAAGATAAAATATTTTAGATGCAATGGTCGTTTTAATAGCTGCTATCTTTCCCATGAAAGATAAGTTGAGTAGTTTCCACCAATCTAAAATGGTTCTAATATTGGATAAAAGAGGAGTAAAATTAGCTTCCCATGTTTTCTCTAAGTTCGGGATGATTTTTATTCCAAGATATGTTAGACCCTGGGGAGCCCATCGAAAGCACAAAGAGTTATTCATATATGGTTTACAAAGATAGTTTAAGGGTAAGGTTTTGGTTTTGCTGAAGTTTAATGCCAGGCCTGAGATTGTGGTGAATTCATTAAGTAGGTTTATCAATGGATGCCCTGCTTCTTCGAGATTTTCTAGAAGAATTAAGAGATCATCTGCATACAATAGAGAAGTATAACAAAGATTACCAGTGGGAATCCCTTTAATATTGCTAGATAAGTGAAGGTGGGCAGATAGAGGTTCCATCGCTAGGATAAAAAGGGAGGGTGATAACGGGCAACCTTGCCTGGTACTGCTGGCCAGAGGGAAGGAGGAAGAAAGTGTGGAGTTGGTTAGTACTCTAGCAGAGGGGGATGCATATAATAATTTAATCCAGGAGCAAAACATATTGGGAAAAACAAAAAAATGTAAAGTTTGGTATAAGTAATTCCAACTTAAAGAATCAAAGGCCTTTTCAAAGTCAATCGCTATAGCAGCAGCAGATATTTTTAGAGATTTAGCCTTATATATTAAATTAAATAATGATCATAGGTGATCGGAGACATTTCTTCCCTTAATAAAGCCTGCTTGGGACTTATGGGCTAATTTAGAGATAAGTGGTTTCAGCTGAAAGTTTAAAAGTTTTGCAAAACTTTTTCCATCCGTATTTAAGAGAGATATTGGTCTGTAACTAGAGGGGAGAGAAGGATCTTTATCTTTTTTTGGTATTACTGTTATAATGACTTCTGACATCGAGGGAGGGAGTCTACTGGTTTGATTAGCTTTCTAGACCTCAAAGATTAAGGGACATAAAATATCAGAAAGTGCTTTATAAAAGTCAACAGGGAAACCATCTCCACCTGGAGCTTTGCCAGATTTTAGGGACGAAAGGGCATTTTGGAGTTTTTGCAAAGTGAAAAGGGGAGTCTAAGTCTTTTTTGTCTTGATCAGAAAGATGGGGGACATGTATTCTATTTAGAAAATGTTGAATGTGGGGATTAGTCACAGAGTTAGGCTGAGTATATAATCGTTTGTAAAAGGACATAATGTTCGGCTTAATAGAAGGACCATCAGTATGGACCTGAACTGATTAATCTTTAATGCCCACTATATGACTTTCTGTCTGTTGATTTTTAAATTGGTAAGTTAGTAGTTTGCCACATGTATCGCCTTGCTCCAACTATTTATGTTTAAGTTTAAATAATGGCAATTCGGTTTTTCGAGTTACAAGCTTGTTAATTTTTATTCTAGGATCTAAACTTTCTAAGTGGAGGGGTAAATTAGGATCAGGTTTTGGGATTTGAAATAAAGGGATTCTTTTTCTCTAAGTTGTTTCTCCTTAGTAGCTAGTTGTTGTTCTCTAACTTTTTTACGATGAGCTGTAAAATTTATAATTTTACCTCAAATAGTAACTTTTAAGGCCTCCAATAATGTGCCCATAGAAGTATCTGAGGGTTTATTAAAAGAGAGAAATTCCTGGATTTGAATTTTAACCCATGAGATAAATTCTGGGTCTTTAATTGATAGGGGATCCAGAAGCCATATGGGTGATTTAGCTAATGGTGGGCCCCAGAGTAAGTGAATACAAACTGGAGAATGGTCTGATATGGCCATTGGGAGAATTGAGGTTTCAGTTATTTTATCTATAATAGAATGGAATGCAAACCAATAGTCGATCCTACTATAAGACTTATGAAGTGGAGAATAGAAGGTATATTCCCTTTCTCTGGGATGAAAAAGTCTCCAGAGATCTGTTAGACCAAAATCTTTCATGAGTAAAGATAGGGTGTCAATACTTCTAGGGTGGGCATATAACAAAGTGTTGCTTCTGTCTAAATGTGCATCTAGTGCGAGGTTTAGATCCCCACCTATTAGTATAGGAGCATTATCTGTATTGTTAGACAACATTTGTTGGGCCAAATTACTGAAAAATTCCTGTGAGTCAGAATAAGAGGCATACACATTAACCAGTGTTAAAGGGCCAAAAGGCGTATTAAATATAACAATTACCCATCTGCCTTCGGTATCAGTAATTGTTTTTAAATGGGAGAACCATTTTTCAATGGCCTGAAAATTATACTGAAGGACAGAGGTAAGGCTGCCATGATTAGGAGTCTTAACAAAGAAACATAGAATTTGACGGCAGATAAGGACCACTTGGCCCACCCAGTCTGCCCATTTCCTTACCTACTGGATAAGCTGCAGATCCTAGTTAACCCGCAGCCTACTTCTTCCTACCCCCACCCCCTAGAATTGCCTTATAACTGTCCCATGCATGCTTGAATTCCACCACTGTTTTTGTCTCCACAACCTCCTCCGGAAGGCTGTTCCATGCATCCACAACCCTCTCTGTGAAAAAATACTTCCTTAAATTACCTCTGAGCCACCCTCTCTATCTTCAAATTGTGCCCCCTTGTTCTTGCACACCTCTTTTTTTGAAAGATGCTACCCTCTTGGAGTGTGTTGATTCCCTTGAGGTACATGAAAGTTTCTATCATGCCCCCCTTTCCTCGAGGCTATACATATTAAGCTCCTTAAGTCTCTCTTCATATGTCTTCCAGTGCAGACCCTGCACCATTTCAGTTGCCCTCCTCTGGACAGCTTCCATCCTGTCTATGTATTTGTGGAGACTGGGTCTCCAGAACTGTACACAGTACTCCAGATGGGGTCTCACCAGCTGTCTGTACAGAGGGATAATAACTTCCTGTTTTCTACTAGTGATGCCTCTCCCTATGCATCCCAGCATCTGCCAGCCCTCCTTGCTTCCCTCTCACATTGCTTGCCCACCTTAGAATAGATAACAGCACTGTCTGCATAGAAAATTACATTTGCAGATTGACAGGCACAAGGCAGGTGATTTATGAATAAGCTGAACAGTAGGGGACCTAGAATGGAGTTCTGTGGAACACCAATGGACACATTCCTAACATCTGACAAAGAACCGTCTTTGTTAACATGTTAAGTGCAATTACAGAGATAACTCTTTTACCAGGTAACTGTGTCCTGTGACAGGCCTAGGCCATGGAGTTTGTAGAGGAGCTTATGACTGAACAATTCAAATGCTTTTGTCAAACTGATTTAGATGTCGCCAGCCTTGTCTCCATTGTCAATTACCTCAAGGACAAAATTGGAATACTCAGTTAGTGCTGGTTTGGTGCTATGTTTTTTCTGAAATCCATGCTGTTGGGGACATTGTATTTCATATTGTTCAAGATATGAAACAAGGTGATTGGACATTATTCTGAAAATGGCTTTGGACAGGGGCAAGAGTATGGACATTAGTCTATGACTAGAAAGGTTAGAATGGTTCCCACTTTTAAAAACTGGTGTAACCAGTGCAGAGTTACATTTTTTGGGGGAACTGGGAATAGTGCAGAAAGAAGTTGAAAACTATGGAAATAGGGAAGGAGATTTCTTCAGGTACCAGGGCAAATAGTCTTCTATCTACAGGATCACCCCTGATTCTGGTTCTACCGAGCATCTTTATTATATAATTATGGGTGTATCTGGCTTCTCTCTCCCTAACCTTACCTCCTGACTACAGTTGGATTTGGACAACATTCAGCACTGGTTCAAGGCTAACCAACTGTTTCTTAATGCCAAAACAGTCTAAATGACTTCTGGTACTCATTTGAGGTACCAAACTTTCTTCTTCTCCACTATTTAATACCCTTGATGGTGCTAAAATTAAAGATGCCTCCTCTTTTAAGCACCATGGAGTCTGCCTTGACTGCATCCTGATTTCTCTGTGCACATTGATGCAGTTCACCATAAGCTTCACCCTAAGCTTGGTATTTTGTACAGGAACAAAGCGAGTGTACCGCTTCCTGCCCGCTGAGAAATTATACTGAAAATTATCCTTTCAATCTTTGACTATGGTGACTTAGTCTTCAGTAGTGTCCCTAAAACCTCTCTTGTCAGACAGGACCTCCTCTTTCATTCTTTCTGCCACTTTGCTTTAGATAGCCTCTCTCATACTCACCACTGCTCTCTTTACTCAGCTCTTTCTCTCCCCTTTATTCATGTTAGATGCTATTCCCATTGTGTCTATTTTTTGTCCAAATTCTGGTTTGGTACCCTTCCCTCCTATCGTAAAGCCCTTCTTTCCCCTCCTCCCTCTTCCTCCTACTCTCTTCACAACATTGCTCTCTATTCTTTCAATATCCATTATAGAAAATCTGTTGTTGGCCAACCTGGTTTTGCTTAATGATTTCCAAAACTTTGGTCCTCTCTTCCCCTTTCTATTCGATGTGCCTCTTCTCCTTCCTCCGTAAAGTCTCTTCTTTCTGACTTTTGACATCCTACCTACAACTGCCTTTGACTCTTCCCCTTTTTCTCTATTCTCTTGTCTTGCCCTCATCTTGCTCTTTTGATTTTTTCTTTCTGTATATATTTATAGTGTTTAATTTTCTAGTTGCCTTTATTTACTATTTTGCCTTTCATTTTTATGATTCTGCTTGTAATTACTATACTATTGTATTTTACCTTAATTATTGTTAGCTGTCTCATTTCCTTTCTCTCCCAGGAAATGAGCTGTTGTCTGCTCAATACATATTTAATGGCCACACTTTTCAATAAAGCTGGCAGGTGGAAGTGCAGGGGGGATGCGGAGGGTCACTATTTCACAGAGAGAGTGGTGGCACCCTGGAATGCTCTGCCAGATGATCTACTAAAAATTGGAACAGTGAGGGGACCAGAAGGGGTGGGGCAGGCACAGGGTCACAGTATGGAGTGGGGGCAAGAAAATCACCGGAGAACTACAGGGAGGAGATGATGGGGAGAGGAAGATGAAATAGTGGGTGGTAGAGCAGCCAAGGTGCATTACCAGTGAGTTGCATTGGGCAGACGAGATAAACCAATAGGCCTAATCTACTGGCAACTATGTATGTATGTATGCAAATAAATAAATAAAATAGAATTTAGGATAGCCTGGCTCCAGTTCCAGTGATTGTGCATCAACAGGACCATGCCTTCCACTGAAGGGCAAGGTTTGTTCACTGGGAATGACAGAGCTAAGATCAGTGAATGCAACATTACATTCATGAACAATTTAAGAGGGATCACGTAACTCATGTCCATCAACCATGAGAATTTTTGATGAGGCTTTATCATGCTTACCAAGGATTTCTGAGACATTCTCCAAGAATAATTTGCTATTGTTCCAATTTCATGTTTGCTGGGCCTTGCTGATTTGGAGAATTTTTTTTTTTTTTTAGTTGTTTAACCAAGCACACTAAACTGAAAGCTTTTTTACAGGAGCGACCTGGGAGCACAATTGAATCCCAGTAGTGTGTTTATTCCTGGGTTCCTTGTATTTTTAAAGATGGGCTGGGATCCAGTCTCCCTGGCCAGTGCCCACAGATTTACCCTCTCTCTTGTGAGGGTGAGGATTTCCAGGGTGATCCAACCAAAGGGTGTACTGCTTACATTGTGCTTTTTGAAGGGTCCAAATTTATTGCCAGCAGTTGTAAATTCCATGACAAAGAATTTTAGGGCTGAATCAATATCAGAGATGGCATCAAGGAAGCTCCAGTCCAGTTGGATCACGCAGAATTTGAATTTTGTCACATTTGTTTTGCTTATATCATGGTTGTTTTTGAACTGGAGTGGGGCCTAGGCTGTTTTACTTCCCACAAGTATTGCACCAGTGAGTGGTCACTGAGTGTATCAGACAGAGCATTGACCTTTTTGACCTTGTCTAGGTGAGTTACAAGTATTTAGTCAGGTAGTGTCATAGTGCCTGATTTATAGTTAGTTCTGGTGTGCTTAGTGACCGTTTGTGTTAGAAACAGACTGTTAATCTTATGTCTTTGCCTGGTACTGCACTTTGCAGTACAGTTAATATTAAAGTCACCATTTACTATAAATTCCCAATGTGTTAAGTTGTTTACAATACTTAGAGCGGGACTCCAGATCTGCTTGTTGATTACCAGTGGGATAAACAACATTGGGTGGACATGAGATTCTTGACAATGCCCCAGCAGCAGTTTAAAGGCCAGAGATTCACAGTGCCTAGACAGGTTATTACTCCAAGTTTTGCGGTCTGCAGGCAGCTGTGAGATAGATCATGTGGCCCCCACCCTGCCTGCTTAGTCTGTCTTCTCTGAAGATAATTGAAACCTGGTACAGAGATGGCGGAATTCTGTATTTTGGAGATAAGTCAGGTTTCAATAAAGGAAATAATATCCTGTTATGCTAATGCCACCAAGGCTTTGAGTTGAGCAAGTTTAGGTCAGAGGTTAAATTAACAGATATTAAAACAACAGAATAAAAAAAATAACAGAAGTTAACAATCTAGTGAGCAAATCTTCTGATAGGAGTTTTGAAAATAAAAACACATCTTCTTGGATCACCCCCACCACAAAAAAAAAATATTTAGCGTACTTTAGGTTTACTATAAATCCTTCAATACACCTTTGTTGTTTAAACCTCAACACAATTAATTTCCTGTACTTTTAAGCTGCCATCTTCTTTTTTAGTTGTTTAACCAGGAATCTAGCACAATTTGATCACAATTCCTTATTTACGGAGTGTCTAAAGTAAATTTAACCCTTAGGGCAGGCAAGTCAGGCAGTGTGGTCTAGTGGTTAGAGAACTGAATTCTGAACTGTAGAACAGGAAGAAGATTACAAGTTTAAATCCCACCATGGTCACTTTTTCACTATACAACCTTCAGCAAGGCAAGCAATCTCCCTTGTATTTCCTTCAGCCAGTCCAGTTGTATGATTGGGTAGAGGAACCCCCCACCCCCCAAATGAGCTGTATTTCTACCCTCGGTTATTCTGGGTATATCAACATGCATTTATTAATTTCTTGTTAATTTAGAAAGGATGCCGAACATGAGTGCATGTGTGTCATGACACTTTCAGACTTCTAAGGCATTTGGCTATGTACTTTTATTCTGGGAAATATTATTTTATGTTAACCACACCCTTCAATGTTGTCACATTATTATGATGAAAATGTGAACCCAGGGCAATTACATTTCTTTATTAAGTGTGTGGACTTTAGGTTCTAGTGCTATTAATCCAGCACCTTTTATGATGACCAAATTCCTACACAAAACATCAACAAAAAACTTAAAAGAGGTGTGCAGACTGTGAAGGTGTGGAATAAAACAGACACAACAAACCAGAAGTCAGGAGCATAAAAACGCAACCGTACATTGTTATTTTATTCAAATAAAAATTAAAAAAAATAAAAATAATAAACATACAGAAAGCAAAAGGTTATTCAATATCAAGAAACCAGCAAACTTTCTAATTTTGAAAATTCCTGCGGCTTAGCTTCAGTCTTTGCAGTTAGTACAGTGTGAAAACAAGCACACACTTCTGAGGTCCTCCTCCCTTGGTAAACAGTATTCAACTACGGTGCTTCCTCAATTATCTGCCCCTCAATTATCCACCAACTTCAGTTATCGCCAGCCTTAAATGCCCCGATCATCTACCATGTTAATTCTCTCTTTTGTCTGCCACCCTCTGTGTCCACCATCCACCAGCATATCTCAGTGTACATCTTCTATACAGCGCCATGATAAATACCCTCTGTCTTCTGTCATGGCGTTGCGTCACTTGCTTGCATCATCGATGCAGTGCATCATGACTCTGAGTTCCCGATTTTAAAAAAATTAAATAAATGTCATAAAAGTCTGTTTGTCAATTGAGTGTACTATGCAAACTATTACTGACACTGGTATGCCAGTTTTGACTTTTCTTTGTTTTAGACCCCACAACATATGATTTGTTGTTCTAGTCCCTCAGTCGCATCCCTCACATGATTGGCGAGGCTCAACGTGGTCCCGAGTTACCAAAAAAAATGAAAGTAAAATAAACTTTGTTTTTAGTATAGATGATATTATTGTGTTTAGTTGTGCTGCATCAGGTGTGTTATCCCTCCCAGGATGTTTGTTTGCTGCTGTCTCTCGATCTCCTCAGTGATGCGTTACCCACACTGAGTTGCTGTTATCCCATTTTTCAAACATAACGCCACAGTATGTTATCCCTCCCTTATGGTGTGGCCCTATCTGCTGCCAGTTTAAAATAAAATTTGTTCTGAATAATTCTGATAGCAGTTGGAAAACTGCTATTAAAGGGTATGGTGCATGTACAGGGTCAAGCATGGTGGCATGGCACAAGGAAGTGGAGAAGAACCTGGAAGCATTGCAATAATTGCTGAATCAGCATCTAGCAAGTGGACGTGTCTCATTTTAAGACCCTCACAGAAGGCTTCAGTTGTGAAGTTCGCCAATGACAACCCGACTGATAGCCTGCAGGATGTGGCTAGACATTTCCCCACAATGTGGAATAAAGTTCTCACTTGTAGGACAGTCAGAGATATCTTGTCAAGAAGAAATGAATGGACTAGCCAAGGTCTTGCTACTGATAAATGGAAGGAAAAATGGTCTCCAAAGCACGTTGATCTGGAGGAGGCACTGTTTCTCTGGTTTTCCAATGCCAGGGCACAAAACATTCTGGTCACAGATGAAATCCTCATGCTAAAAGCTAAGCACTTTGGGCCTCAGTTTAATGTCACAGACTTTTCTTATTCTAATGGGTGGCTACAAAAGTTTAAAAGTTGTAACAATATTGCCTGTCACACAATTTCTGGGGAAAGTGCTGGTGTTAGTAAAGAACTAATCAATGAAGGCATGCTGAGTGCAAGAAGGACAGCACAGCAATATGCTGCACATCATTGCTTTAATATGGATGAAACAGACTTGCTTTTTAAAATGCTGCCTGATAGATCACTGACCACCAATGAGCTTAAAAAAGGTGTAAAAAGATGTAAAGACTGTATAACAGTTGTACTGTGCTGTAATGCAGATGGTACTGAAAAGTTAAAGCCACTCATGACTGGAAAATCTGTAAATCCCAGGTGCTTTTATAACTTTAATTCAAAGCTTTATGTTGAGTACAAAGTCAACAATAACGCTTGGATGAACTATGCCATCTTTGCTCAGTGGTTACAAGACCTGAACACTGCCATGAGAAAAAAAGGAGAAAACTCCTTCTTATGCAGGACAATGCACCAATGCATATTGTGCCTAAAGCTTTTGGTAATGTAAAAATCCACTTCCTTCCACCCACCACAACAAGTCTTCTGCAGCCACTGGATACAGGCATCATTCAGTCTTTTAAGGGCCACTACAGGAGGCAACACCTGCAGCACCTGATTGACTGCATAGACAGTGACAAGGAACAGGTCTTGTTAATCAGTGATGCCGTCAGATTCATAAAAGTGGCCTGGGACTCTGTTACAGAAGAAATAATAAAACACTGCTGGTGTCATACTGGCATCATACCTCGGTCTGAGGGTGTAACAACACCTGAACCTAATGTCAGTGAACTGAATGATCTAATCAGGATGGTGGCAGGGCCTTTGCCATACAATCTGACATACAAATTTGTACTTCAGAATATTTGTCCTTTTTTTTTTTTTTGCAACACAGCAATTTTTATTATTTTATTATCGTAATGCAACAACACAAGGACAACATTTTTTACATATTGACAGAGATAAACAAAAAAGAACATGAAGACAAGTAGGGAAGGCACAAAGTATAAAAAAACAAAACATATATATATATATATCTCCCCCCTCCCTCCTCCCCTCCCTTCCCCTTCCCCTTCTGCCCTGAAGTAACCCCTCCCACATCCCTACCAGCCCCATTGCATCAGGATGAACAAGTTCAGAAGTACCTAGAGTGAGGGTGTAAATTATGTTAATTGGCAAGAAATGAATAAAGGTTTTCCCAACAGGACTTAGCCCTGTGTCTGTGAAGCTCTATAGTTATCTATGACTTTTTCTGCAGATATTGCTGTCATACATTCTTGGACCAATTCCATGTATGATGGTACCCAGGTGCCTATCCTGTGTCTAACTATTATTATAAAATGAAGAGGAGAAATCCCAGAAGCTGATTGGCTGAAGCAGACTTTGACCTGTGACGATATATCACAATATTGTTACATTCCAAAACTGACCATCAAGATAAGCCATTTACAAATACTTTAAGACCATTTTATAATAGCAATAATACACTGCAGGGTGTGGCATATCATGAGATTTTTGTCACTTCTTGGGTGCATGAGACACTTGGCCTGTGGCCTCGTGTCTCACAATGCACCTGAGGCGTGACAATATCTCATGATATACCACACCCTGTCATGTATTATTGCTTAATTAGTTTGGTAATTGAGGAGGTTAAAGTTACATAGTATTTATGTTTGACATTATTGATGGTAGAATAGTTTCCAAGAAGGCAGATCTCTGGGGTGGAATATTTTATATTTTTGGGATCCAAATAATGGGGTTAGTCTTGCATGCACCAGATTCCATAACTGTTTGGCAGGTGGACATTCCCAAAACTTGTGGAATAATGTACCAGTGGTAGATTCACAAATTGGACGCATTGGGGAGGACACCTTTTTCATAGGGAACAGGACATACGGAGTAAGGTAGAGATTATGTAATATTTTGAATTGTAACAATCTGAACCTATCTTGTTTGGTGTAGTTATAAATAGAATTCCATATAGAGGACCCATGTCTGTGGGACCAAGAAAGTCCTACAAGGTTTTGCCAGTAGTGGGCAACTGGGGAGGCTTGAGCATTTTCCTGGTTGAGTAGGGTCCTGTATATCCCAGATATTGTTCCTTTTTTTCCAGTATGTTGGCTGTATTCATGGAAGGAGAGGAGGATTTATCTGGCTAGGGTGGTGGCCCTAGAAATTGTTTGACTGAGTTGGTAATTTGCTTGTGTTTGAAAAAGGACGTTGGTGCTATTTGAAATTGGTTTGTGGTTTATTGGAAGGATAAAACCTTGTTATCATGCACCATGTCACCCACTGTAAGTTTTGATAGGGCAGGCCAAAAGGAAGGAGGTATGGGTTTGCTGACTATGCATATATTATGATTTTTGAATAGGGGCTGGGACAGTATTTTGTTATTAGTTATGTTTAACACTTTGCAGAGTTGGGAGTTGGCTCTTATACTCCAGCCAATAGGTGAGGTTCGGAGTTCCTTAGGAAGTCTGGCATAAGAATATTTGTCCTTTGAAAAGAAGTGTGAGCTCTGAAAATGTAACGGATGATGATATTGTTTCCTTGGTCTCAAATTTAAAGGTTCCACTTGAGGGCAGTGAGGAACCCCCAGATGAGGATGACAGCCAAGAACAAAAAACACCTTCTGTGCATGAGGCCAAGGAGGCTATAAACACTTTCCTCAGATTCTTAGAATCATATGAGCTTACTGAGGAAGCAGATATTCAAAAGTGCTTACTTCTTGACCGCAAGATCAAACAACTTGCATCTGCTAGAGCTAAGCATATGTCCATCACAGGTCATTTTAAATCGGTGTAATGCACTAGATTCTATAACATACTGCTCTGTTATGTCTGTAATGCACTTTACATATAATGCTTATAATGCTGTCGTTTACTGTATTGATGTGGGTTTTTAAAAACTCTTTTTAAAGTAATTCAGAATTAAAATGTGTCACTTTTATGCTGTATTAATAAATCAAAGTATTAAACAATACTGTACTGTAATATTAATTTTTGTTGGTAGTGCAAACACCAGCACAGCACCTCAACTACAGTATATGTGACTACATGTAACTACATGTGTTTACACAATCTGTTACCGTGTGCATGCATCCTCTATTATCTGCCACCCTCTATTATCTGACAATTTCTGCTTTCACCAGAGTTGGCGAATAATAAAGGGAGCACTGTAATTCCCCTATCTATCTTTGTTACTCCAGGTGGTGGGTTTTTCTACCTTTCATGGATGACATCACCGTCAGGTGATCCACCCCTTTTTGGGAAAACCAGTATAAACCTCTTATTTTCAGGAGTTCCCCATCAAACAGTAAAAACATACATCTTCATACATGTTGATTTTTCTAGCCTAGACTCATCTCCTCTTTTCTTGCTTAAGAGGGTTTTATGTTAAGGGGATTTTATGTTTCCATTTTGTTTCATCTCAAAAGATAGTTTTAATAAGATAATAAGTTACGAGGGTTCCACTGGGATTGCAAGGGGAACGGGAGAACGAGGGCATGCTCATCTTCTTCATTCTCCTGCCAACACTTGGAACTCATCATATCTTTTTATTTCCCTTAAATCATTAAATGTGACACTCTAAAATAGACAAGCATACAGCAAACATATTTCATTTTCATTCCCAGTGCGAGCGGCTGTCCCACAGAAAAAAATAGTTGAAGGAATGAGGGGGTCCCCAGACACCCCACACATGGGTATCCACCACAGCCAGGGCTCACCCTGTCACACTGGCCTTACAGAGCAGAGTTACGGGGGAGACAAGTGGTGCTCACTGGTGACTGTGGGATGGAGCCATACTGCAGTGGGGCTCTAGGTGTCTTGTTAGAGTCTAGTACACTGGAGATGATGGAGTGGCAAAAAGCTTACATTTTTTTCTTTTGTTTAACATTTTTTAAGTTTTGTTTTCATTGTATTTTTCTCTTCTGGACAGTTACTCTAGCTTGTTTAAAAATAATAAATGTTGACATTTTAACACATTGCACACATGACAAAGTATTTAAGTGTCTGCTTCACCATCTGTGATGCATGGAACACCAAAAGAGCTGTTTTCTAATAGAAAGTGTTATTCTTAAAAATGAACTAATAAAATGAAAATACCTTTCTTTGTGGTTTGGAAAAGGAGTTTCAAAGTACAGTGTGTGCATTCACTAAGAAAAACACATGGAGAACTCTAATACAGGTACATGCTAAAAATGGAGCTCATGGTTTATTGACATTCACATCCATTAACAAAATAGAATATCATATTTGTTAACTAAAAATCATCAATGCTGATTTTATCAATTAGCACTGAGGTTTTACATCCAGGTGAGGACTTCTTATAACCAGAAGAGTTTCTTATGTGCAGCGTTGAAACAAGTGGCATGTTCCAGTTTTCAAACAGGGATATCCATTTATAATGTATGGTAGAACGTTGTTATAGGTAGAAATCTACCTTTGTATAACAATGTTTTACCATCGATGTGACATCACCATGCTGTTAACCCATCGATGGTACATCACATCAATGGGTTAAGAACTGGGAACAGTCTGCGCATGTCTGCTACAGAAATCTACAACCTTCCTGAAACGGCTGTGGCAGTGAGCATGACCGGAAATTAGTGGCGGTGACAGATCTAACTGCAGTTGTAAGGTTCCTGCTGCATTTTTTTAATTTGTTATGTGAACCATACACTATAAAATATAATGTATAGTTTGCTATTGGCAACCAGCTGGTTTAACCATCTTGAGGTTGCCATGGCTATATAAACCTCTCAAGTTTCCCTCTTGAGGTTTACAAGGTCGCCATGGCAACCTCTCGACAGTTAACGAGCTGGTTACTGATAGCAACCCATACATTATCCTCTATCTTATATGTTTTTAAACCTTTGATATGTACACTTTAAAATGTTATAAATAATAAAATAGGATCTGCAGCTTATCCATTAGGTAGGGAAATGGGCAGACTGGGTGGGCCAAGTGGTCCTTATCTGCCATCAAATTCTATGTTTCTATGTTTCTGAAATACATTTTGATTTCTAATTAAGAGAATGTTTATATAGTGACTGAGAAATCCTTTACAACTGGAAAAGCATAACTGCTTGCATTCTTTGGGTGTCAGAAACACACCTATGGTTTATGGTTCTCTTGCCCTAGGCTTCCCCTATAGCTCTTGTTCCTCTCTAAAAGTTTGTCTCTACTCTCACTCCTACAGTACTATTTCCACATACTAACCCTTTTTTCACCTTTACTTCAATTGGTCTGACAAGACATTGACTCCAATCTGACAGCACACATACCCTTTATATATCAGATAAGTATTGTTTTCTGTTTAACCTTCCTGTCTGTCATATTTTGCTCCTAAAGTACTACAGATCCTTTGTGACCATGTCACAATTCTTATTTTACAGGAATGACTGAAGGTCAGTTTGACACCTCTCTCCCAGGCTCCCCAGGACCCAAGTAAGCGATTGCCTACTTAATACTGGTGCCAGATGGGTAAGCTTTAACAATGTAGCCACAACTGTTACACAGTGTCAGCTTCACATTTTATGTTGATTGCACGCATGCACAAGAAACGTATTGCAGCAGCTTTCCAGAAGCAGGTTGTGGAGGCGTGGCACTGTTGTACCCAATGCCCCCACTACCTTTAAAGGCTTGGCCCACTTTCCCCAATGCCGTGGCACGCTGCTGCTGACACTAGTTCAGCCAGTGTGCCACAACCTTGTAAGGTTTCAGCCGCTGCAATCAGGGGCTGCCTCATCATTGCAGTGTAAGCCATGAGGGAGTGACCCATCATTGCTGGGTGGAACCTTGTTACAGTTATGATATTGTTTGTGAACATTCTCAATGCCCTACAGGGGGGTCATGCCTCAGACAGCTAGTTTTGGAACCCACTAGGGAGGGAGCAATCTTAGACCTTGTACTCTCAAATGGGGATGGAGAGAGGATCTCTGATCTTGAAGTGGGTAGCCATCTGGGAACAAGCGACCACCAAACAGTGTGGTTCATGATAAACTTAGCTGTAGAGTCAAGCCACGCAAAAGTGAAGGTACTGGACCTCAGGAGGGCTGATTTTGTCAAAATGGGAGAGTGCCTCAGAAAAGCACTAGCAAACAGGCAAAAAAGTGGGGTGGAGCAACAATGGGGAAACATAAGAACCGCCATCACAGAGGCAACAAGTCTTTGTGTGAAGCAAATAAATCAAAAAGAAAGAAGAAACCTCTATGGTTCTCAAATGAAGTAGCAAGGAAGGTAAGGGAGAAAGAGATAGCATTTAGGAAGTATAAGGAAACACAGAAGGAGCAGGACAGAGAACTGTACCAGTTAAAGCAGAAGGAAGCGCGGGGAAGGCAGTCAGAATAGCAAAGGCCCAAACTGAGGAAAAGACAGCCAACTCAGTTAAGAAGGGGGATAAAACCTTTTATAGGTACATCAGGGAGCAAAGAAAAACTAAGGCAGGAATACTGAGGCTGAATAAAGAGGAAGGTGGTTGGGCAGAGAGTGACAGTGAAAAAGCAGAGATACTGAATGAATACTTCTGTTCAGTATTCACAATGGAAAAGCAGGGGAGGTACCTAATCCAGTCAATAAAAGCACTCTGATAGGGGGGTTGATATTAGTCCTTTCACAAAAGAAAAGGTTCTGAAAGAACCCTTAAAACTGAAGGTGGATAAAGCAATGGGGCCTGATGGGATTCACCCTAGAATTCTAAAAGAACTAAGGGAAGCCCTAGTAACACCACTGACTACCCTTTTTAATAAATCATGGAAGGATGGTGTGGTACCTGAGGACTGGAGGAGGGCGGATGTGATTCCCCTTCACAAAAGTGGGAACAAGACAGAGGCAGGAAACTACAGACCTGTCAGTTTGACCTCAGTGGTAGGGAAAATGATGTAATCACTGCTGAAGGAAAGAATTGTTGAGTACCTAGAGGCCAGTGGGGCACAGGACCCAAGGCAGCATGGATTCACAGTAGGAAGGTCATGTCAGACAAATCTAATTGTTTTCTTTGACTTGGTGACCAAAGTAGTAGACCAGGGAGGGGCTGTGGACATGGCTTACCTAGACTTTAGCAAGGCATTTGACACAGTCCCAAACAATAGATTAATAAACAAATTAGCCAGCCTGGGAATGGGTCCCAGGGTGGTAGCCTGGGTAAAACACTGACTGGACAACAGGACACAGCCGGTAATAGTAAATGGAGTCTACAGTGAAGAAAGGAGGGTTACTAGTGGGATACCGCAGGGTTCAGTACTAGGGCTGGTCCTTTTTAATGTCTTTATAAGTGACATTACAGAGGGACTAGAAGGAAAAGTATGTCTCTTTGCAGATGACACAAAGATCTGCAACAGTGTTGATGTGCAAGGTGGAGTGGAAAGGATGAAAAGAGACTTGGCAAGGTTGGAGGAATGGTCAAATTTATGGCAGCTTAGATACAACCCAAAGAAGTGTAAAGTAATGCACCTGAGAATCAAAAACCCAGGAGAAGAGTACACAATGGGGGAGGAGGTGAGATACTGACAACAATAAAAATGGAAAGGAACCTGGGGGTAGTCATATCAGATGACCTAAAGGTGGGCCAACAATGTGAGAAGGCAGTAAGGAGGGCTGGGGGATACTGGGATGCATACGGAGAGGCATCACCAGTAGAAAACAGGAAGTTGTTGGCCCTCTATACAGACAGTTGGTAAGACCACATCTGGAGTACTGTGTACAGTTCTGGAGATCCCGTCTCTGCAAAGGCATAGACAGAGTGGAGGCTGTCCAGAGGGGGGCAACCAAAATGGTGCAGGGTCTGCACCAGAAGACATATGAAGAAAGACTAAAAGAGCTTAAGATGTATAGCCTTGAGGAAAGGAGGGAGAGGGGGGACATGATAGAGACTTTCAAATACCTCAAGGGAATCAACAAAGTTCAAGAGGGTAGCATCTTTCAGAAAAAGAGATGTGCAAGAACAAGGGACACAATTTGAAGATAGAGGGGGGACGGCTCAGAGGTAATGTGAGGAAGTATTTCTTTACAGAGAGGGTTGTAGATGCATGGAACAGCCTTCCTGAGGAGGTCATAGAGTCAAAAACAGTGGGGGAATTCAAGAATGCATGGGACAGATATAAGGCAGTTCTAGTGGGGGGTCGGAGGAAGTAGGCTGTTGGTTAACTAGGATCTGCAGCTTATCAGTTGGGTAGGGAAATGGGCAGACTAGGTGGGCCATGCAGTCCTTATCTGCTGTCAAATTCTATGTTTCTATGTAACATGGCGGTGGCTTGCCACCGTGTTCACAAGCAATATTAAGCACCCCCCCCACCAAGGGGGTGCCCGATACACCTCGGCAGCATGTGCCCCCCACAGTGTTTTTTTGCTGACGGGGGCCCCCATCCCCATTGGCTTCAGTGCCCCAAGGCCCACTCCCCATCGGCATTATGTAACCCTCCCCCCACTTTTGTTAGTGTGCCGACGGGCTGCCCAACTTTGTCGGCATAATGGTACCCCCGCTTTGTTATGTGCCGACGGGTGCCCAATCCCTGTCGGCATAATTTAATCTCCCCCTTTGTTGTAAGTGCCTCATGGGGGCCCAATCTCTAGTTGGCTACAGCTGCCCCCCAAAAAGAAGACTCAGTTGGCAATTTTAGGAGCCCACGTAAGTGTGCCACATGCCCTTGTAAAACAAAATGGTCCCATGGAGTTTTTTTTTCCCTGTGGAAAAAGAAATGATCCTCGGTGGTCTCCCGACCCCCTCCCACAACCAATGCCCACCCACTGCTCACCATGCCTCCCCACACACCCCCTCACTCCATACTTACCTCCGGAGTCTGGCACGACCATCTTCAGTGGACCGGGAACATGTCTGCACTCTTTAAAGCTGACCATGAACTGAGGAAATGCCAGTAAGCTGTATGATGGAATAAATAGGGCTTTTTCAACTTTGATGCATATCTCAGGCATTTTTTGCAATTTTGGCACCAAATTTTCAACATGGGGTTTCCATCCTCATGAATTCTGGCACTGTCATGGAGTCATTCGGCTCCAAAAGATGATTTCGTGGTCACTGCATGGAATCCCCTTTCAGGACAGATTAATGAAATGACAGTGCCAGTGTTCATGAGGGGGGGCTCTCAAAAAGCCTATGTTGCAAATTTGGTAGGAAAAATATAAAAAAATTACTGTTTTACAAGCGTGTGTTTTGCTGTTGCTATGCATGCTCATACCTTTTCGAATTTGCAATATTTTCACGTCAGATTTTCAACATTATCATTTTTTTCACACCTCCTTGTGAACAGTACAGCTGTCATTTTCCACATCCTGGCCAAAATGTGTTTTCACACTTCTGGCACAGAATAACGTGGTCGGTGTGGGAAATCAATGTTTGGGACAGATTAAGAAAATGACAGTGACACTGTTCATGAGCAGAGGTCCTAAAATGCCTATGTTGAAAATTTGGTGACGATACTCCATAAAATGACTGTGTTGTGAGCATGCATTACACACTTTAGCAAGGCAGTATAGTGCAGTGGTTTAATATTTTCACTCCAGATTTTCAACATTGCCATTCTTCTGCACCTCCTTTTGAACAGTACAGCTGTCATTTTTCACATTGTGACTGAAATGTGTTTTTGCAGTTCTGGCGCAGAATAGCACGGTTGTGGGAAATCCATGTTTGGGACACATTATGAAAATGACAGTGACACTGTTCATTAGCATAGGTCCTAAAATGCATATGTTGAAAATTTGGTGATGGGCAGAAAAGGGCAGCAATGCAGGCAGGAACCCAGTACAGATGGGCAGCCTGCAGCGCCGGCAGAAATGGAATGAGCAAGTGACATGGGGGGAGTGAGTGAGGACAACGGAGCTTTGTCAGGACTGCTGCAGATTTCTTTGTGGGCAGAGAAAGATGCCAACAGAGGCAGGAGCCCAGTACAAAAGGGCAGTCTGCAGCACCAGGAGAACTAGAATGACAGAGTGAGACAGGGGAAGTGAGCGACCTCAACGGAGCTCTGTCAGGATAGCTGTGGATTTCTTTGTGGGAAGGAAAAGGTGCCAACACAGGCAGGAGACCAGTACAAAAGGGCAGCCTGCAGCACTGGGAGAAACAGAACGAGCGAGTGAGAGAGGGTGAGAGAGCGAGCTCAATGGAGGTCTATCATGACTGCTGTGGATTTCTTTGTGGGCAGGAAAAGGAGGCAACGCAGGCAGGAGCCCAGTACAAAAGGCCAGGCTGCACAGCCGGCAGAGACGGAACAAGTGAGTAAGAGAGGGGGAGTGAGCGACCTCAACAGAGCTGTGTTGGGACTGCTGCAGATGTTTTTGTGGGTGGAAAAAGCTGCCAACGTAGGCAGGAACCCAGTACAAAAGGGCGGCCTGCAGCAGTGGGAGACACAGAAAGAGCGAGTGAGGGAGGGGGAGTGAGTGAGTGAGCTCAACGGAGCTCTGTTGGGACTGCTGCAGATTTCTTTGTGGGCAGAAAAAGGCGGCAATGCACGCAGGAGCCCAGTACAAAAGGGCAGCCTGCAGTGACGAACAGAATGAATGAGTGAGAGAGGGGGAGTGAGTGAGCAAGCTCAAAGGAGCTCTATTGTGACTGCTGCACATTTCTTTGTGGGCAGAAGAAGATGGCAATGCAGGCAGGAGCCCAGTACAAAAGGGCAGCCTGCGGCACCGGCAGAAACAGAATGACCGAGTGAGAGAGGCGGAGTGAGCAACCTCAACGGAGCTCTGTCGGGACAGCTGCGGATTTCTTTGTGGGCAGAAAAAGGTGCCACGCAGGCAGAAGCCCAGTACAAAAGGGCAGCCTGCAGTGCCGGCAGAAACGGAATGAGTGAGTGAGAGAGGTGGAGTGAGTGAGCTCAACAGAGCTCTATCATGACTGCTGCAGATTTCTTTGTGGGCAGAAAAAGGAGGCAACGCAGGCAGGAGCCCAGTACAAAAGGCCAGCCTGCAGCGCCGGCAGAAACGGAATGAGCGAGTGAGAGAAGTGGAGTAAGCAAGCTCAACAGATCTGTGTTAGGACTGCTGAAGATTTCTTTGTGGGCAGAAAAAGCCACCAACAGAAGCAGGAGCCCAGTACAAAAGGGCAGCCTGCAGCACCAGCAGAAACAGAATGAGTGAGTGAGTGAGAGAGGGGGAGTGACCCACCTCAACGGAGCTTTGTTGGGACAGCTGCAGATTTCTTTGTTGGCAGAAACACGTGCCAATGCAGGCAGGAGCCCAGTACAAAAGAGTAGCCTGCAGCACTGGGAGAAACAGAACGAGCGGGTGACACAGGGACAGTGAGCGAGCTCAACGGACTAACGCAATCAACATTTGGCATTTTCAAATACTTGTTTAATTCTGAAACCAGAAGTCTGTCTCTGGTATTGGCTTTCACATGTTTTAATGCCAATACTGGAAGGCTTTCTCAGGTGTCAGCTTTCATTTTTCGTTTTTAAATGTCCAATTCACAAGACTGGTAGCTGAAAATGGCCATTGGACCAGACCAGTAGTTGACTGAGGAGTCAAGGAATTGGTGCCAAAAACTATACTGATGTGACTAAAATCCAGAAGGGAAGTTTGAATTGTGCATTAATTGTTTTCTTTTTCCATTGTGACTGTAAAGTATTTGTGGTCAGTGTCTTAATGCTAAATCAGAGGTATTACTGATTGCACTCCAGAGTTCTATAATATGGGTAACTGTAGTTCAGTCAACAGGTAGTATCAGGATCCCACTAAAAACAAAAATGCTGTAACTCAGCTAAGATGTCCATTATGGGTATTGGGAAATAGAAAAATCACAGCTTCAAACCCTCCTAGGCCACAATACTCATTATGTAACACTGAGCAATTCACTTAAACTCGTAGTGCCCCCGTCCACGCATCTGCAAGAATGGGTAGAAACAGAACCTCACAATGGAAATTTTAGATGTTATATTTCAGAACTTCAGATGACTTATCCTGGGTAAGTAAATTGTAAAAAGTACACAAACCAAATATTGCCAGCAGTCACCAGACTTTCATACCCACCTCTAACTGTTGTAGTTAGTGCAGTCTAGTAGTTAGAGCACTGTTGGAAACCAGGAGTGTTGAAAGATCAAACCCTGCTAGAGTAAAACAATCACTTTGTGACTCTAAGCAAATCACTTAATCTCCACAGTTCTCCAGTCCTCACAGATGTGAAAATGAGCAGAAGAAAAAAAATATTGCTGGTAACCACCTGCTTATCTCCATCCCACCTATTCTAAAGGCAGTGTGTGGTCTAATGGGTACAGCACTGTTAGAAATCAGCAGATCACAAGTTTAAACTCTTCTGCAGCCAAATACTCATTGTTGGAACCCGAGCAAGTCACATAACCTACTATTCCAATGAATGTAGCTGCCGACATTGGCAGAATCACGCACACCCTCTAAGTGAGATGTTGCATCTCATCTGGGATGTACAGGTAAATACATAGTGAAAATTGATAAAAGCAGGCCACTTCTTTAAATGTGAGATTTCATCTCAGCTGTACTATTCTGAATGATTACAATAAAAAAAAAAAAGCTTTTGTCAATGCTGAATGTTTGCTTGAATGTTGTGTCAGGTAGGTTTTGATTGTATTGTTGAGAATGATGAAGGCAGGTTAGCACTGTAGTAAGAGACAGTTTGCAATTTAGTGAATGAGTAGTAATGTTTGTCTTACGGATTTTCATTTTTGAAGCAAGATACAGGATTTTGAACTTTTTAGAAGTTCCAGTCTTGTGCCTTTGCCACCGCGTAAAAATTAAATATATTGGTACAGTGCTGTGATATGTACCATTACATATTGTATCTGATAACATCCTACTACATCCAGAGTATTAATCTAGCATTTACATTGAACAGATAACATCAAGGGAAGAGATTTTTCAAATTGCGAGTGGTATTCATGTTTAAAGTTAATTTCTGGCTAAATGGCATAAGGTATTGGGCTTCATAGCCCAATACCTTATGCCACCATGAGCTGTTTTTTCTTAAAAGTGATTTTTTTTACTCACTGGATGAAGTTATTGAAGGGATCGTAGCTGGCTCCTTAGCCACTGCCAGTCAATCCCTTACAGCTTCTTAGTTCCTCAGCTTCACTCCCACGCTCAGTGTTTTTTTTTATGTTTCAGCAGGGAGAACACAGGGGCAAGCCCTATACAAGTCCATGGGGTGTTTTTTTAAAGCCGTTTTATAAAGCTGTAAGCAATATGACAGGGAAATGAAGGCCAGCACTCTACTAATATGGACCCTACAGAAAGCAAAGTTGTTTGGGGCAGTAATATGTTGTCAATCATCGTAAACATGTATTTGCTCCACCTAGGTATCTGGAATCTGGTTAAAGCTTTCACAGCTGGTGAGAGACTATAGAGGAAACTTTTTTTTAAATGTAGAGATCTGTTATTTTTATTGCAGATCTGCATCACTCCACCCAGCTGTAGAAATGGGTAAAAGCGGACTTACACTGGAAATGTGATCTGGCATCTCAGCTGTGCTGTCCTGGATAAATACATTTTAGAAATAGATGAAAGCAGGACTCAGCAGTAAAGGATGAACAAGATCCTGGTTAAAAAGGTTGTAAATAAACAAAACATTGCCTCAAGGCTTTTCTTATACCCCCCCAAAAAAAAAAAGACAGTTTGGCCTACTGGTGAACCAAGATCAAGCTGTAAATGAGACTTGGTATCTCAGCCCCACAATTTCATTATGAAAATATGCAAACATTGTTGGCATTGACCAATATGTATTCTTTAGTAGGCGTGTCCGACCAAACAGAAAAACACAAGCATTTGTCAATCCCGAACGTTCGCTTGCAGGTATTTGCAGTGGTATTTGGCACTTGGACATGGCTTAATAAAATCAGTGACAAAGAAGTACAAGCATTTGTCAGTGCCGAATGTTGCTTGCTTCTATGTGCTGTTTAGGTATTTGGAAGTCATTGGAGTGCAAATATTGAAAATTCGCTAACTTACGACGCATGTGAGGAACCGCGCATGCACGCCGTAGCAGTCATTTTTGTTCAACCAATTTCCAGCATAGCCATTTTAAGATTCTTGCTCATGAACAGTGTCACTGTGATTTTCTTAATCTGTCCCATACATTGAGTTCGCACACCTACCGCGCCATTGTGCGCCATATGGGCGGAAACACGCTTTGGGCAGGATGTGAAAAATGACAGCTGTACTGCTCATAAGGAGGTGTGGTAAAATGGCAATATTGAAAATCTGGAGTGAAAATATTGAAAATTGCCGAACTTACGAGCTTTCATAGGAACTGCGCAACGCACGCTCGTAAAACAGTCATTGTTAGGAATTTTTTCACCAAATTTTCAACATAGCCATTTTAAGATCTCTGCTCATGAACAGTGTCACTGTGATTTTCTTAATGTGTCCCATACATTGAGTTCGCACACCGACTGTGCCATTGTGCGCTACATGGGCGGAAACATGTTTTGGGCAGGATGTGAAAAAAGACAGCTGTACTGCTCGTGAGGAGGTGTGGTAAAATGGCAATGTTGAAAAATCTGAAGTGAAAATATTGAAGAATTAGCGAACTTATGGAGCGTCGTGGGAACTGGCATAGCCTGCGGCAAAATAAAATGGTCATTTTTAGAAATTTTCCACCAAATTTTCAAAATAGGCTTTTTGAGAGCCCACCTTATGAATGGCTGGCACTGTCATTTCATAATCAGGCCCGAAGGTAATTTCACGATGTGATCATGAAATCACCTTCGGGACCAAATAACGCCATGACAGTGACAGAACTCATGAGAAGGGTCCCAAAAATCCCATGTTGAAAATTTTGTGCAAAATTCCAAAATGCCTGAGATATGCAACAAAGTTGAAAAACCCATCTAGCCCATTATACAGCTTACCGGCATTTCCTCAGTTCGCGGTCGGCTTTGAAGAGTGCAAGCGTGTTCGATCCAGCTGATGATCATTCGTCGAGCTCAGGTAAGTATCGCAATTAGGGGGAGGCAAGTCGCGGTAGGTAGGAGTGCGGAGTTGTGGGAGGGGTGGGGAGACAGCGATGGAGCGTTTCTTTTTACAGTTTTTTTTTTACCAGGCGACACGGGATGTTTGCCACGCTGGGTGGGCTCCCAGCGTGGCAGCAGAAAGCTGTTTGGGAGACGGAGCCGACGGGGAATCGGCACCCGCCGCAAACGATGTGGACATTTGCCACGCTGGGGTGGGCTCAGCGTGGCAGCAGGGAAAGCTGTTTGGGGGGAGGTGGAGCCGATGGGGGTTTGGGCACCCCTGTCGGCAGACGACGCAGGACGTTTTCCCTGCTGCGGTGGGCTCCCACTGTGGCACCAAAGATTTGGGGGGGGCGCATGACACGCTGCCAGCACACAGCGGTGGTTTTCTTTGAAGAGAAGACCACCGCTGTCATACACAGCACCACATTGATTGGTGCAGGACCGCCACACCTGCTCAATGGAGCAGGGGATTGCACAGGACAGGCACACCTCCAAAGTGTCCCATTCTCCCAAGACGTTCCTTGCGCATGCGCGCAAGCGAACTTAAAAATGCCTACTAGTTTTCTCATTCTTATTCCAACTCTATTTCAATATACCCTGCTTGCAAGACCCTACTAATGTTGACTTCTCATGCTGAGCAGCACAATTCTTATTTTATGTCTGTTTGGGAGCATTTTCTGCTATAAGCTTGCTGCATTTTTTATAAGCACACAACAATATGGTTAAATGGCTGAATACAAGAATACCCTAATACAGTTGAGTACCCAAATACTTGGTGTGTATTCAACAAATATTCAATAAATACATCATTTATTTATTTGAACATCCCTAGAATGTAGTATAGTACATTAGAAAATAGGTTTAAAAGCACT
The DNA here is from genome assembly GCA_016271365.2 of Neoceratodus forsteri. NCBI lineage: Eukaryota > Metazoa > Chordata > Ceratodontiformes > Ceratodontidae > Neoceratodus > Neoceratodus forsteri. The sequence goes on from CM028130.1 coordinate 189,670,411, forward strand.
GCATTGTAACAGAAGTGTGATCTAGGCAAGCATGTTCCACATGACCTCTGGAGCCAGATATTCAAAACTTTGCACTGGGTGCAAACCATTTGCACTTGGTTTGTGTCAGGTTTTCCGTGGGTCTGCTATATTCTAAAGGCCAAACAGTGCAGGCAAACTGCATTAGCACCAGGCAAAAGTATAATGTATGCAATGACCAAAAGGAGGGTGTGTGTACATGAATAAAGGAGCAATGCTATATTCAGTGCATTAGGGCTGTGCAAAGTGTTTTTGCATGACTTAGTGTGACACTTTGCGCGGAGCAAATTACTGCCCAGGAAAATGTGGTCTTAACTCTGGGCAAACCAGCTTTGCACGACTTTGTGGCTTTGTGCGACTTTGTGTGACATGGAACCATAGTTTATGGAACTCTGTAAGTCACAAGTGTGAATCATGGAGTTTGCAAGGGGCTGTCAGTGGTAGTTTATTGACCCTAACCAGTAAAATATTAAACATAGCAAGAAACCAGACATGGAAGAAACATGCTGCATACAGATGGCACCTCCTATTTTGCCATCATCCACCATCTGTCCCAGCCATGCCAGGCATTAAATGATGACCTGGCACCCAGTGAACACCATGGCAGTGTGTTCATACAGCACACATATGGAGACCACCCTTCAGTGGACACCAACAGAATCCAGCACACACATGCAACACTGGGAGTGTGGAGGGTATTGAGAGGAGGGTGTACAGGTAAGCCAGTCTGCATCACATACTGGGCGCTGCCACAAGGCTGGGACAATACACACAGTGCAAATGGTCCAGTGTAGGGAATATTCCAACACCATTGTGCCTGTCTGATGGTATGTGGCCCCCCCAGCCACATACTGCACATCTGTACAGACACCACAGCACACACAGCCAGCCCTGTGTATATATCACTCTGAGTATCCCATGCCAATGTTGCAGCATCTGTGGGCCGCATAGCAGCATAACAGTAATGTCCGCTGTCAGTACACACCTGAAAGATGGGCCTGTCACTTTGTAAAGTGCAGCAGTCATTGATGCCTTACACACTACAGGCATTGCTATGTCCCTCACACTACTGGCCCTCTTGTTACTGTAGTGTCTGCTGTGCACTGTAGCAGGAACTACAGTTTGACAATTGCCTGCAGCAACATCGCCTGTGCCTATGTGTGTAGTCCCCTGGGCACAATATTCTATGCGGTTTTGTACAAATGTAGCCTGCAGCTACCACCATGCACTTTCAGACTGACTTATAGGAGGAGTTGTGGGCAGACCCAGCCTGCCCCTGTGCTTCCAGACTGACCTACAGGTAGAGCTGTGGGACCCTACAACAGTGCTGGGCAAACTGCATGGAAAGCAGGACGTAATGAGATGCTAATCTGGATGTTTGCCCACAGACTGCCTAAGTAGGCTCATTTGCATGTCGCTTTTGAATATAGCAAATTTTGGCCCCGGGTAAATGTGATAGCACTGTGCAAATGGCTTAGCTCCGTGCAAAACCTGTGCAAATGTGTCTGTGCTGTGCAAACGTTTTGGAAACATGCTACATTTCTGCAGAATTTCACATGCGTGGTGCTTGCAGCTTTAATGAATCCACTCCTTTGCTAGCACACACATTGGCCACATAGTTCACCTCTACCTTCCTTCACATCGCTGTGCACTGGGCTGCTGTTGTGGTTTGCACTTCATGGTTGCTGTATTCAGAACTGTCTTATTTCCCGGGCTATTTTTACACTGCACTCCCAGCCCAGTTTGCCAGGCTACTTTGCACACTATATTCAGCAGGTTCAGCATGGGGCTATCCCTTTTGAATATAGCGGACTATTGGTTTCTGGCTAATTTAGCATGACGGGCAGTGCTAATTGAGCCCCAGGGCAAAGTTTTGAATATCTTGCCCCTGAACTTTGGGGATCACAATGGCATATAAGACCTGCGTGATACTAAGAGTCGCCCAATTCACTTTAAGATTCTACACAGGTGTTACAGGGAACCTCAGGTTCTGCATGCTATGACACTGTCATCAGACTCAAAAGTGCTTGAGGTGTTCCCAGCCATTGGCTGAACTCCTCCACATTTTTGGGAGTTGTCTCAGTCTCACAAACTGGTGGCATACAGTACTATCCGATTGTTCATGGGTTCTAGGCATGACTATACCAACCAATTCCAACCTGGTACTTCTAGGACTTCCTTCTGGCATTTCCTCTCTGTCTCCTTCACTACAGTGTTGGTTGTTAGTGGCATTAATAGAGGCTAAATGGCTTCTGCTGATGGCCCAGAAGAGTTCTTCTCTTCCTCTGATTCTTGCCTGGCATTCTGCCCTTTTAAATGCAACCCTGTTTGAAAGACTTTCTCTGGTGACTATTGGTAAGCTAGAGCCTTACTAAAATAATGGGGACCCTTTTCTTCATTCACATCTATTCTTGGTGCCCCTTCCTCATCCCCACAATCCCCCAATTAATTAAATTCTTAGAGGTCAGGTTATGTGCTAAGGATCCATTTGCGCCACTGGTATCCCCCTCATCCCTTCCTTGTATACACTACTTTGGGAGTTGTGCATTTATGTTATTAGCTTTGTTTGCTATCTTCTACATGTAGCCTTATTGCATAGGTTCATACTGTATCTCATCCTGCTATTTTGTACATGCTTGTTGCTTGCATTAGTGTTTTTTTGTATTTATGAAACTCCATTGCCTTATTTGATTGGTGGTTTGTAAATTCTGTGATGTTGTAATTCCATTTTTGTTTTCTGTGCTATTTAACATTTTTTAATAAAAATGTTCATGATAAAAAATACTGCATAATGTTCACCTAATGACATTAATTTAAGTGGCAACAGAGGACACCAAAAACAAGATCCATTGCCACCCTTCTTATTACCACTCATGAGTGCAGTGGTTGCAGTTTTTATTCTTTAAATATCCATCACTTTTCTTCTGCTTGTGGTTCCCACTTCACTCATGGAGAGAGAGAGAGAGAGAGAGAGAGAGAATGATGTGAGGGCAAACTGATGAGACTGGGTGGGGCAGTGTGTACGTGTGAAGATTTACTAGCACTTATAGCCATCAAGTCACCTAGCACTCACTTCTCCAGTGACAGTAAGTATTTTTGATGATCCAACAAGATATTGAAACAAAAATAATATGAAGCTGTCTTTTGCCCTATTTTCGATGAGACACTCCAGGGTGGGGGATGTTGGGCTATAGTCAAACTTCCATGAGCCACCTGGGCATATGGGTATAGTCCAACACTGCCCACGCTGCCATGACTTATTACTTACATTAAGTTCAACTGATGCCAGCTGTGACTTTCTTTGTGAGTGACCAGACCTCCTCTTTAAAACCTGGGATTTAGCAAAAAAAACTGTCTATTTAGAAATGTTTGGGGCATTACCAGAATGACCCACATATTTTTGTCACTATTAAATATTTTCCTTTTTTAACACTCTGGCTCCTAGTACCTGCCCACCCTGATATTCAGGTCTTGAGTCAGTGGCTCATGGCTGAACGTTTCATCCAGCTGGGAGGCAGGACACTGAGCAGCTCTGCCTTCACAACTGACATCAAGTCTACCATCTTCCCCAAGGACTCTGGGTCTTACGTTCCAATTCACCACTCCTCCTCCGCCCATGAGGAATTTCAGAAATCACTCATGTAGAGCACTCTAGGAGGCAGAACAACACACTGCCATTGTGAAACAGAGTTGGCCTGGAACTGACTGAATGTACTGTACCAGTTCTGGATGATGTCCCTGGAGACTGCTAACAGCTGGTCCTTTTTATTTTCATTCTGTTTATTTTCCTTACTTATCTAAATGGGTCATTCTTATGTCTTGGCCAGGAACCTCCTACCTGACCTCAGCACCCCTTCATCCACTACTCGCCTCGAGACTAGTTCTGTGATGGCTTTGAATGAACCTCCCCCCCCCACAGCCTTCCCCGGGGTGGTGTCTTAACATTCCTACACCTTAGCAGGTGAAGTCCCATATCTTGCTAGCAGTCACAGAGCACAGGGGTCCCTTGAGCACTCCGGGAGTTGGATGAAAGAAACCTATGTTGGCTGTACAGGAGAGGCCTGACTCATCTGCTTAATCAGTGGTGTCCCCCTATTTTCAGCCCATCCCTGAGAGCTCATGTCATGACATCAGCGGGCACCAATGGACCTGATACACTGATATCTGTGTGCTGTACCCACCCCAATGTTCCACTACCTTAGTGCTTATTCCCATGTCACTGGATTAATGAGTATGCCAATGGGCTAGCTGACAGTTGACTTTCTGCACCTCACAAAAAGTGTTTTAAGAATTTATGGGAGCAACCAAACTGTGTATGGAAGTGTTTTGAATATCTGTTCCTGAATTTAGGGCTCAGCTCTCTTTAGTATACCACCTGCGCCAACTATCACAACATGGCAAAAGGTGGCTTGTGAAAGCAGATTTTCTCATTCATTTATTTTCATTTGGAACCCTCCAGCCATACCTATAGTAGAAAGAGTGGACAAAGTTGACAAGTCTGATATTCAAATGTGTAGTATGCAGAAGAAGAATGTTTTTGTCTGTTTCCTAGAATTAAATTGACTAGGACAGACTTCATATGTAATTATTGGGCCACCGTTGTGTGCATATAAAAAGTGGCGACCAGTGGCTGTCTAAATACTATATCATTTCTGACTACTACAATAATAGTTAAGTGGTCATATGCCTCCTGAGTGCCTACCTTTTAAATACCACCATCTGAGATGGACTCTATAGAATGGATATGTGGCTACTAGAATATGTACTGTGCTTTACACCTGGCTAGCAAATATTAAAGTGATATATTTACACCTTGGTCTGGAGTAACTTTGGAAAAAAATATTCTCTCTCCCTCACCACTTTGTAGCTTGTTCTGTGCTGCCTTTGAATTTCTGAAGGACATTGATTTGTGCTCACTTCATCCAAAGCAAACTCAGGGCATGATTCATCTGTCATACTATTTTGTCACAAGATGTCAAGCACAGGGGGACAACAAAGACGACACTAGTTTACGAATCAGTAATTAGGCTACCTTTGACTTTTCTGCCTCCTCTGTCAGACAGCCTCATGAACCTGACAAAGTGCAGGTATGCAACAGGAATCCTTTCTGTTATTTTCCATTCCCCAGCAGGATCTGCCCTGTCATTAAACAATCTGGCGGCCATGCTGCACATGCCTTGACCAGAAACAGAAAAATCACTTTCACAGATGCCTCTTTGGGATTGATGGGCATCAACTTGAAAGGCAATGAAAGAACTGGTGTAGTTCCAGCATGGCCAGACAGCAAAGAGGATTCTAGGAATGTCTAGAATGTCTTGGTGCCTGCTTAAAGGCCAGCTGACATCTTCAGGACAGCTTTAACAAAATGCAATATGTAGACACAGTTCAGCTTGCATTTTACATTAGTTCTCTATTCCTCCTACCTATTATTTATTACTGAGGTAATTTGCATTAAAACAGAATATTTGTTCCTGAAGAGTTCATTTATCCCTGTTACTTTCACCCTACCTGAGGTCATATAATGCACTGCTTGTGACATCACAATTACTGTCATGGCAACAGATTGTGATGTCACAACACAGGATCATGACTTGAAGTAGGGAGTAAGCTATAGAGACAGATGAACTCTAAGGGATAAAGATTTCATGCATGTTTACTCAGTAACAAATAATGAGGATAGAACATACTGTATATGGAATGCAAGCTGAATTGTATCTTATTATCATGTTTTTCAAAGTTTTCTTTGAGATGTCAGTAGCTCTTCAAGGGGGCAGTCAAGATATTATGTAGAATGGTATTGGCGGACCAATGTAATAGTAACATATACCTCATTTCGGCTGAATAAATTGTGTAAATCAAGTTTTCTTAGGATAAATGTTTATGTTCATACAGAACACAATTTATTTCAATGAGAACACCTACTATTTCACTTAAGAGCAGGTTCTTTACACTTAGGCTGGATACTCAAAGCAGTTGCGCATGGTGCAATGGAGTTGCACCTGCGCATGTTCGAAAATGTGCCAAGGGGCAATATTCAGCGGGAGCCAGTGCGCAGTGCAAGTCCCATTGTGCCAATGTGCAACCCTAATGAATGCATGTGCAGAGAAGGGGGCATGCCCATAAATATGTGGCACAGTGAAATATTCAACAACTGAACTATGGCACAAATGCAGAGCAAGTCCCAGATGTGCCAAGCAAACGTCAGCCTATAAATGCAGGGTGCAAGCATACAGACTGCACGTACACCAAGGGCGAGGGAGCAAGACAGATTGGAATGGGAAGGTGGAGGGACAAAACCAGATACAGCAAGGGAGGCAGAGCCTGTGAGGAACAGGGCAACTTGCACAGGCAACCACAGGTGCATGGAACAAAGGTGACAATGGAGTGTGAGACAGGGGCAGAAGGAGTGAGAGGGAGAGGCAGACAAAGTGTCACGCACTACACCAGGGTGGCATTCAGCCCACAGCAGCTGACTGTCCAGGGAAGACAGGAGAGCAGGGGCCATGACCAGTGCACCCTTCCTAATGGAAGCAGTAATGAGGGGTGTGAGGAGGCAGGAGGCACAGCAACATGGCCGTGGAAGGGCCCGTCGGTGGTATGCCTGGAACAGGTGGTACTGTGCCCACATCACCTATGAGAATTACACTGATATGGAGATTGTGAGCTGGTATCACCTGAACAGGGCTATTCTGAGGCAGCTCTGTGAGCTGTGTAGTGAGGAGATGCAGGCACCCACATGATGGAGCCATGCAATGTCTGTGGAGACAAAGGTAACAGCAGTAGTGTGCCTGCTTGCTAAGGGCACCTTCCAGAGACCAACAGAGGATACAACAGCCATAACCCAGTTGGCCATGTTCCGCCTCCTCACACAATTCCTCACTGACCTGCTGCCACATGCTTCAGAATATATCCATTTCCCCAGCACACAGGCAGAGCATCCATCAACCTTGCAGGTCTTCCACAGGGTAGCATGCATGCCTGGTGTGCTTGGGGCCATTGACTGCACCCACGTGGGCATCCACATGCCACCTGGCCCTGAGGGCATGGCTTACATCAACAGGAAGTGGTATCCCAGTGTCAACTGCCAGGTGGTGTGTGATGCCAACATGTGCATCACAAATGTCTGTATAACACACCCCGGGGGTGCACATGATGCATTCATCTGGCACAGCACTGTGCTGTGCCACAGATTCGAATGTGGGGACATCCCCATGGGCCACCTAGTGGGTGAGTATGGGATGGGCAAGGGGTGCTGTCAGGGCAGAACAAGGGAAGCAAGGGAAGGGGGAGGGCAGGGTGGCTGTGCTGACAAGGGTGCCAGGGATGGGCAAGGGGTGCTGTCAGGGCAGAACAAGGGAAGCAAGGGAGGGGGAGGGCAGGGTGGCTGGACAAGGGTGCCAGGGATGGGCAAGGGATGCTGTCAGGCAGAACAAGGGAAGCAAGGAGGGGAGGCAGGGTGGAAGTAGCTGACAAGGGTGCCAGGGATGGGCAAGGGGTGCTGTCAGGGCAGAACAAGGGAAGCAAGGGAAGGGGGAGGGCAGGGTGGCTGTGCTGACAAGGGTGCCAGGGATGGGCAAGGAGCACAGCAACAGAGAACACAGGGCTAACCATGTCATATCCACACAGGTGACAGTGGCTAGCCACTCAGGCCCTGGGTGCTCACCCCCTACCAGCGTCCATCGTCCCCAACAGAAGAACGTTACAATGAGGCACATGCCAGCACACAAAACATCATCGAGTGTGTCTTTGGGATGCTGAAGGCATATTTCTGTTGCCTAGACAGACATGGCGGTGCCCCACAGTATAGCCCCTTAAAGTCTGTGGCCTATTCCTGGCCTGTTGCATACTGCACAACATGTTCATTGACCATGGGATATCAGTCGAGACTGATGAGGAGGACACTAGTGGGGATGATGAGGGCAATGGGCTGGAGGGTGGTAGACAACCTCCCCCCCCCCGGTCAGAGGGACCCTCAGCTGCAGAGGATGGCACACCAGCACAGGGACACCATCGCACGGGACCACTATAGTGCAGGCAGGTTGGTTGTGCCACACAATGGGGAGAGGGGTGCAGCACCCCATACGTCGAATGGGAAGAACACCCTTCCCCCCTCAGCTAGTGGTCAAACAGGAATTCAGCATGTTTGCCGTTCATTTGCATCACCAGGTAAGAAAAAAGGTTTGTCTCCCCATACGACGCACAGGGGTAATGCCAAACTTCACCCAACAACTAACACACCAAAATCTGGGCAATGGAAAATCATGAACAATGCTCACAGCCTGGGAAATAAGATCCCAGACCTGCAGGCAATAATGTCAGAGGCTAAACTGGACATAGTAGCATTAGTGAGACGTGGTTTACCAGTAACCACACTTGGGAGACTTCAGTACCTGGCTATGTATTGTTCAGAAGAGACCGAGGCAAAAAGGGGAGAGGTGGCCTCTGTACGTTAATGAAAATATCAAAGCTACAGAAATTCAGAATACATAAGGAGCCAGAAGAACTGTGGGTCACCCTGGAAACAGGAAATGGGACAGCCATAAGAATTGGGGTTGTCTACAGGCCCCCAGACCAGAGGGAGGACATAGACACATTACTGTTAGAAGATATACAAAACATGACAGCTAAAGGGGAGGTTCTGATAATGGGAGACTTCAACATGCCAGATACAGATTGGTCAATACCAGCAGGAACATCTGCCAGAACTAGACTTATAGTGGATTCCCTGCAGGGGGAGGGCCTCAAACAACTGGTACAGCAACCCACAAGAGACAGGGCTATCCTAGATCTAGTACTGACTAACAAAGAAGGGATCACAGATCTCCAGGTAGAAGGTCACCTGGGGGCCAGTGACCATCACATGGTATGGTTCAATTTGGCTACTACATCTAAATCATCCCATTCCAAGGCAAAAATATGGGACTTCAGAGGAGCTGACTTTGATAAGATGGCCAACAGAGTTAAGCTAGCCCAAAAGAAACACAGGTGAGGGGTACAGGCAAAGTGGGCAAGCATTAAGAATGCAATACTTGAAGCAACATCCCGTTGTGTTAGACAGAAAAGGAAGTGCAAAAGAAGAAGGAAACCACTTTGGTTCTCAAATACAGTAGCAGAAAAGGTCAGAGCCAAAAGGCTGGCCTTCAGGAAATATAAGGGAACACAGTGATGAAGATAGGGAGACATACCAAACTGCCCTAAGGGAAGCAGGTAAGGCAGTAAGGCAAAGTCCCAAACTGAGGAAACACTAGCATGAACAGTAAAGAAGGTGACAAGACTTTCTATAGATACATTAGTGAAAGGAGAAAGTCCAGAGGGGGTATTAAGCTGTTTAATGGAGAAAAGGAGCATGTGAGAAGGAGGACCCTGTAAAGGCATTCTTCCTAAATAGATACTTTTGCTCAGTATTTACTGAAGAGAAGGTAGGGCAGGGCCCACAGCTCAGCATCATGGACACAGGGGAGGGAGGTGAGCACTACTCCCTTCACAAAAGAAAGGGTCCTACAAGAGCTTGCTAAGCCTGTGGATAAGGCAATGGGACCTGATGGCATACATCCCAGGGTACTTAAGGAGCTAAAGGAGGAACTAGTAGAGCCATTAGCAGAATTGTTTAGTGAGTCTCTGAGCACAGGAGAGGTCCCAGAAGACTGGAGAAGGGTTTATGTGATCCCGCCCACAAGAGTGGTAGCAGGGAGGAGGCGGGAACTACAGACCGGCCGGTCTTACCTCAGTAGTGGGCAAGATTATGGAGGCACTCCTTAAGGAAAGGATAGTGCAACACCTGGAATCCATAGGGGCACAGGATCCAAGACAGCATGGGTTTACAAAAGGAAGGTCCTGTCAAACTAATCTCATAGATTTCTTTGACTGGGCAACCAGAGTGGTGGACCAAGAGGGAGCAGTTGATGTCGCCTACCTTGACTTCAGCAAAGCTTTTGACACTGTTCCACATAGAAGATTGATAAATAAGCTGGGTAGGCTCGGGGTGGGTCAGAAGTTGGTCAACTGGGTGGCAAACTGGTTGACGGGCAGAAAACAGAGAGTGGTGGTAAATGGTATACAGTCAGAAGAGATGCAAGTCATAAGTGGGGCACTTTGGATCAGTCCTGGGGCCAGTCCTCTTCAACATCTTCATTAGTGACCTTGCAGATGGACTAGAGGGTAAGGCTTGTCTGTTTGCAGATGACACCAAGATCTGCAACAGAGTAGATGATCCAGATGGGGTGGGCAGAATGAGACGAGATCTGGATAAACTAGCAGAATGGTCAGAAGAGTGGCAACTGGGATTTATGCAAAGAAGTGCAAAATCATGCACATAGGAAGAGAAACCCTGAAGCCACCTATAGGCTGGGAGGGAGTTGCTAGCAGTCACAAAGGAAGAAAGAGACTTGGGCATCATCATCACTGATGAACCTAAAATCATCCAAGCAGACCTCTAAAGCAGTAGGTAAGGCTAGGGGGTGTTAGGGTATTAGTAGGGGTATCACAAGTCGTAAGAGGGAGGTAATAATCCTCTGTACAAGAACACTGGTTAGGCCCCATCTGGAGTATCTGATGCAGTATTGGAGGCCACACCTCACAAGGACATTAACAAATTGAGGCAGTCCAGAGAAGGGCAACCAAAATGGTGCAGGGACTGCATCAGAAGACATATGAGGACAGATTAACGGAGCTCAATATGGATACCTTGAGCAAAGGAGGAGAGAGGTGATATGATCGAGGCATTCAAACACCTTAAGGGCATAAACAAGGTGAAAGAGTCTAACATGTTTAAATATAAGAAAATAGCAGGACAAGAGGACACAGCATGAGATTTGAGGGAGGCCGATTAAGGGGAATGTGAGAAATTATTTTTCACAGAAAGGGTGGTGGATGCATGAATGGCTTACCACAAGAAGTGGTGGCTATGCATACAGTGCAGGGCTTCAAACAGGCATGGGATAGGCATAAGGGAGCAATACAAATTACTATGAATAGATAGGCCACTGACAGAGCAAAGGGCGATAGCACATTCATAAGGTAGAAAAAGAAATGGGCAGACTGGATGGGCCTTGCGGTCCTTATCTGCCATCAACTTCTATGTTTCTATGTTTCTATGTTTCACCCACGCACTGGCCACACACACAGGTACAGCACACAGGCAGGGACATGCATGGCAATGGAAGTGCACACACAGGGCATGGTGCAGGGGTGGGGGTCACAATGCCACACAGCCACACACAACCGCACACAACAGGGAACAGCAACACACACACACACGTGTGCACACACACACACAAACGCACACACACATACACTTGTTCCCAGGCACTGGCATGTGGCGGGGATCAGATGCAGTGCACCGGTGCATTGGCGCAACTGGTGCAGGGCTGCTCTCATCACGCCCACACCACATGGGCCAGCGGCCGGGCAAGCATGCACACTGGCATCATGCAGCATGACATAACACACACACACACACACACACACACACACACTGCCCATGCGTGCACAGGGCAGCAGTAGATGACTGCAGCCAGGGTGGCACACACATCAGGTCCACAGCACAGAACCATGGCCACCTCAGCCACTGGAGCGGCCATGCCGGGGCCAATCATCAGCCACAGGCCGAACATCGGCCACAGGGGGTGTATGCAACAGCCCACCAGGGGTGGAACTGCAGGACCATGACTGGGTCTGTACAGGGGTGTGTAGGCACCCAAACAGGCCTTCCTGAGGCATGCCTGGGATGCCAACAGCAGAGCCCGGCGTTGACAAGGAGGGTGTCACTTGACACCAGGTTCGTGGGGTGGACAGTGCACTATGCAGTGTGTGAGGTGGCCGGCCATGCCCAGAGGCAGTCAGCAGTGCAAGGCCATCCATGACCACATTGGCAATGCGATCTTGGGATGTGGTCGTGGTCTCCCACAAATACTGAATAGCCTCCAGGAGTTGCGCAGTGCCTGTCTTATGCTGCTTGGCCACTTGGCGCACCTCTGCACGCAGTGCATGCACCCCAGCTGCCAGCAGCACCTGTTGCTTCATGGAGGCCCGTAACAATAGGATGTGTTCTTACAATGGGTGGGCACCCAGGGGAACCTGGGTGGTGTGCCAATCCACCAGAGGTGTATGACTGCACTGCGCAGCCCCCCGCTCAGGTGGATGCTGCATAGTGGGGTCCCCATGGGGTTGGTTCCTATCAGATGCCATTGCAGTGGACCACACATCTGGATGCCCTCTGTCCCCTGCTGCCTGCTGCTGCTGCCTCTCCAGCCCTTGTATGCTTCCCAGCACCTGCACAACCACACCACAATCACCACACGGCACTGCCATGGTGGTGCACATGGCAGCACCTGCAGTGGCTGCAGGCAGCTGTCCCACCGCTGACAGGCCACTGGGCTGCTATGATGGTACTTGGTATAGGCATCTCCACCACAACACCATCCATGCTGTCCAGGATTATGGTCATGTCATCATCGTTGTCGGAGCCTGCACTGTTCTGTGTCTCGATGCAGAGGATGCCATGGCTGGCATTCTGCTGAAACACAATCAGAGCCTCATCCGACCCCATTCCCAGGACATCCAGCTGGATAGCAGTGGTGTGCTGCAGCTGATCAGGCCCCCAGATGCCCGTGAAGGTGGATGGCTGGTCCTCCAGGGCTGGGCCCTTCCTCCATGGCTGCTGCTGGTACCCCTTCCACCGCATGCAGGCATGTTGGTGCTGAAAGAGAAAACAAACGTGTCAGTGATTCATGTCCCCTGGCCCTCCCCACTACTGCTTGCTGTGTGTGCCCATCATATGTACCATGCAGTGATAAGCTTCCAACTGTCTGGACCCCTCCTCCCGGCACACCATCAACAGTGCTGCAGCACATGGTGGCTGCCACCAGCTCCTCCTGCACCATGAGCTGTGGTATATCAGCAGGCCCCCCTCCAGTGGCTGTCCAGGATGCACGTATGGCCGCCACGTTCTCCTTGATGCAGTGTTTATCAGTGCCCACCTTCTTCTAGCACTCCTGCACTGATTGCTGGTGGCTGCCCTGCTGGTTTACACTCACCACCACCTCCTCACAGGCCACAGCCTTGGACTGTGGTGTGCCTGTGGCAACTCTCAGCAGTGGCTCCCAATTGAGATAGGCCTCGATCAGGGCATCTGCCTCTGCCTTGGTAGAGTTGGGCCGGTGCTTATGTGCAGGTCTACACTCCTCACTCCCTTCACACTCTGAAATTGTGCTACCTGTGGTCATGGGCATGTGTCTAACTGTCAGCTGCAGCCTACCCCATCCACTCTGTTGTGCTGGCTGTGCTCAGCAGCAAGTGTAACTTACATTAGAAGGTTGCAATACCGGTCCATGGCCTGTGCTGTATGTGAGGTGTTTTTATAGTGCAACACATGCAAATGAGCATTGGCGCAACGGTAATGACATGCTAATTGCACCACTGCATCGTGCATTGTCTGATGAGTTCATTTGCATGTGGCAGCTGAATATTGCGTACTTGCTCCATGCACAATTGAATTGCTCCAGAGTAAGTCACGGTGCATTATCCTCACATGCGAGGTGCACAGGACTGCAGTGCACATGCATCAGGCAGTGTGCTACCACGTATTGCACACTGTGCACTGGTGCACACTAAGGTCCACACCCAGGCCTCTATTGCACACTGGCACACAGTGCGCCATGTGAACCTTGACCCCTACTGTGACCCTGTGACCTCTTGGGCCTACACTGCCATGTGCCTGTCAGGCCACGCCCATTCCACGCATCTCCACCAATGTGCAATTGCCAGACACAGCGCATGCCTCCACGGAGTGCACATCCCACACAAGTTGCCCACACATGCACCTCTAACCACCATTTTGCCTCCACACATTGCAGCAGTTGTGATGGTGCAGTGGGGAGTTCAATGGGCCTGCAATTGGTCCAACGTGGATTTGATTAATCTAGTGGCCTGTGTGCAGCCACATGCACCAGGGCTGTTTGGGCAGGTGCCCCTGCAACAGCCAGGACAGAGGTCTGGCAGGACATCACTGCCAGGCTGGTGTGGGACACCAGGGTGGCCAGGACCACCGAGCAATGCCGCCACTGGTATGAGGACCTCATGAGGTGGGACCCAGAGTGCCTGCTGCAGCTGCAGGCATGCATCCACAGAGGGTCATTGCTACAGCCTGGTAAGTAGTCCCATGCTGCATGTGCGCCCTAGTCCCATACTGTGGTGCTGGCATGGCTGCCTAGCATGCCCTGTGAGGGGTACACTGTCATCATGCACACTGCAGAGTGGCATTGCCAGCCGCAGGTTGTGTTGCACTACAACCTTGAGGGATGTGTTGGGCAGAAGCCCATGCTGTGCTCAGTGGTGGGGGTTGTGGGCAGAAGTTGTGGGTGTTCTCTGATGTGTACCTGTCTTTGTTTCATTCCCAGGACCTGAAGATCAGCACCAGGCAGGGGCAGCAGGAGCACCAGGGCTGGCACAGCAGGTCACAGTGTGACCCAGCGGTGGCGGAGGTGCAGCAGCGGGACAATCACAAAAGGAGTCACAGCAGGCAGGTATGCTCTGTTGCATTCCTATGCACAATACCGGGTAGCTGACAGGGGAGTGGGTGCAGCCATGGCCACCTGTGCCATGGCGGCTGTGAGTTGCACGCTGTGCATGGTGCATGCCGCTGTGGGGTGGCCATTCTACACGTGTACCAGCTGTTGGTGGGGTGGTTGTGCACCCAGCTGCCACTAGTGCTGCTGTGGTGCTGCTGGTGTCCTGTGCCTTCTGACTGTTGTTGCACAGTTGGGTGGCCATTGGGCATCAGTGTCCACCATTGTGCCCTGTCATGGTGTGCTGGGTTGCTGGCAGGCATTGGCCCACCCCCTGTGGCTGGCCAGGGTGCCACTCCAAGAGTGGTATTCCCACTGCCCATTGTGCACAGTGGGTGGGCATTGTACCTAGGGACCTTGCACTGATCACCTGTCTTGTCCTTTGTCATAGGAATCTGGGGGAGGTCAAGGCTGCCCCTGTTACTGCAGGTTGCTCAGACAGATCATCCTGATCACCTCAACGACCCTGCAGGTGGCCCAGCAGGTACGCCAGATGTAGTTGGTGGACTGGCGGATGAGGAGGCATTAGGTAGCGGCAGGCCATGGCGGCCCTTAGTTCAACCAGAGCCATTCCCTGTAAGCCCTGCTGTCCCTTACTCTTCTGTCCCCTTTCCCACTGTACAGTTCCTGTTCCCTTTCTCCTTCCCTTACTTTCCTACCCTTTCCTGCCCCTTGCACTTGTCAATAGTTTGTTTCAATACAGTTATTTTGATTACCTGCCTGTGTCGTTGTCTGCATTGCCGCTAGCGTGAGGAGCCATGCTGCAGTTGCATGGTGTGTGTCTGTATGGTGTTCTTGCATCAGTGTGTGGGTCATGCATCATGGTGTCCTCCCCCTTGGTCAGTGGCTGTGCCTTGGGGTGGTGATGGAGTGGTTGTCCATGATGTGTGGCATGTGTGTGTTTGGCAGCATGGTCCTGGGTGAGGCTTGCTGGGGTTTAGGTGGGTGAGGGCACAGCATGCAGCGGGGGGAATCCATTGGTGGCCCTCCATTGGCCATTGGTGCCACTTGTTGCCTGCTTTCTATGCCATGGTTGTGTTCTAGGATGGGGGTGTCTGGGTGCCTGTGTGTGTCCTGCTGGTGGTGGCCACCTGTGGCCTGCCACTGTGCATCCATGGCACTGTTCCTGGGTGTCTTCCTCTGCCGTGCCCCACACCTTTACTCTGCTGCTGTGCTCCCACCATTACCTGGGGCTAGTCTTTGTGCACCATGATACATGTCCGGCTGTGCTGTGGCCCATCTCTGGTTGGGCTATAGCACAGGTCTGGTTGCACCTTGGTGCAAGTCTGGTTGCACCATGGCGCATCCCTGCCATATTCAGCCATGTTGTACTGGCGCATGTTTCCATGCGCAGCCTTTGAATATCATACTCATAGCGCCATGGCACATCAGATTTGCACTGCGCCAGACTTGTACCGGCCTTTGGTGCATTTATGAATATCTGGCCCCTAGAATCTAGTAATAGAATACAGGAACAGTGGACCAGATGGAGAGTTTACAGTTGAATTCAAAGAGTTTTAGGTTTAAACAAGGTAAAACATTTATAAAAACATTACGTGATATGTGGCATATTATCAAATACAAAATGGGCTGCAGTGAGTAACACATTTATCTCCACACATAAGAGATAAAACCTTCATAACTTACTCGTGCCAGTAGTACTCTTTCGTATTCCACATCTAAATGAGTCAGCTATTATATACATGTATATGTAAGTGTTTGTAGATGTATACATACAAAACAGGGACATGGTAGCACACTTACAGTTAGGAATGAGTAGTGTGCTTAATGTTAAACCCCTTACTTTGCACCTTAATCATTTACCCCAGTTCCATGGAATTGCATGAAATTTTGCATGCACAGTCTGGGGACAATATGTCTTGATTTGACATGTTTCATTGTGGTAGGATGTCTGGATTCCAAGATCTAGATAGTCAAAAAGTGGAAAAGTCTTTTATTTTTTGCTGTTTTTTTTGCTCTCACCTACAGCCCAGACAAAATGGAACTGTGTTCAGAAATGTTCGAGGTGGAAGGGGCTTGCCCTAGAAAGGTGTTTTTTTTTTTTTTGCTTTGGTGAAAAATGTATTATTGCTCCAGAGTCTGGAATTGCGGTTTTGAGTATGCTTATTAGGATCTTTCATTTATTTGTCTGATAAGAAAGAATACTTTCTGGCTCATGAAAGAAGAATCTTCTTATATAAGCCAAAATAATTATTTTGTGTGAAAAACTATTTTATTTTGTGTGGCAGTCATCTTTTTTTTTTTAAACAAGCCCTCCCAGCAAAAAAACAATTGATTATGTCCTGTTGAAAAACAAATGCATGAATCTAGTTTAACAGGACATATTTAACTAGATTCTGCTGCTTGGTTTTTTTAGTCAAAACCCTGAAATATGTTTTTTTGAACATCCCTAAAATCCTAGGTGGAAGGCTTAGTGAGAGGTTCCAATTCTTCTTTCAGGAGCTGAACTTCTTTCTTGACTCTCACGAAAGAAGAATCTTGTCTCATGAAAGAAGAGGGTGGGGCATAGGTTTTTTTCATAGTTCTTTCTTGAGCTGACCTTCTTTCGTGAGTAAAAAAAGAACTAACAAGACAGTTCTTTCTTGAAGTCAACCAAAACAACCATTGTTCTTTCTTAAGATCTCACAACGGAACTGTCCATGAGTGGAACTTTCTTGTATCGAAGCTGCAGCTGTAGTCATGCTGCAGGATTTCATTAGAGCAGTGAACCACCAGTCCCCTTCTCTGTCTCTCTTTCTCTGTCACTGTGACTATCTGTACAGTATCTGTCTATCTATCTAGCTAATCTTTTTTTTTTAATGGCAAAGTGTAGGTTATAAAATCAATTAAACTGCTTTTTTATGTATTTGTATAATAAAAAGTAAACAAAAAAACAAGCATTTGCCAATGTTGAATGTTGATTGAGTTGGTCCGTTGAGCTCGCTCACTGCCCCTGTGTCATTCACTCCTTCTGTTTCTCCTAGAGCTGCAGGCAGCTGTTTTGTACTGGGCTCCTGCCTGCATTGGCATGTTTTTCTGCCCACAAAGAAATCTGCAGCTGTCCTGACAGAGCTCTGTTGAGGTGGGTCACTCCCCCTCTCTCACTCGCTCATTTTGTTTCTGCTGGCACTGCAGACTGCCCTTCTGTACTGGACTGCCACCTCTGTTGGCGGTGTTTTCTGCCCACAAAGAAATCTGCAGCAGTCCTGACACAGATCCATTGATCTCGTTTACTCCCCCTCTCACACTCGCTCATTGTATTTCTCCCGGTGCTGATGGCTGCCCTTTTGTACTGGGCTTCTGCCTGCGTTGGCACCTTTTTCTGCCCACAAAGAAATCTGCAGCTGTCCCAACAGAGCTCCGTTGAGCTTGCTCACTCCCCCTCTCTCACTCGCCCATTCCGTTTCTGTCAGCGCTGCAGGCTGCTCTTTGTACTGGGCTCCTGCCTGTATTGCCACCTTCTGGCCACAAAGAAATCTGCAGCAGTCACAATAGAGCTCCGCTGAGCTTGCTCACTCACTCTCCCTCTCTCACTCATTCATTCTGTTTTTCCCGCCGCTGCAGGTTGCCCTTTTGTACTGGGACCCTGCGTGCAATGCTGCCTTTTTCTGCCCACAAAGAAATCCACAGCAGTCCCAACAGAGCTCCGTTGAGCTCACTCACTCCCCCTCCCTCACTCTCTCGTTCTGTGTCTCCCACTGCTGCTGGCTGCCCTTTTGTATTGGATTCCTGCCTGCATTGCCAGCTTTGTCTGCCCACAAAGACATGTGCAGCAGTCCCAACACAGCTCCGTTAAGGTTGCTCACTGCCCCTCTCTCACGCGCTCATTCTGTTTCTGCTGGGGCTGCAAGCTGGCCTTTCGTACTGGCTTCCTGCCTGCATTGCCATCTTTTTCTGCGCACAAAGAAATCTACAGCAGTCATGATAGACCTTCATTGAGCATGCTCACTCCCCTCTCTCTCACTCACTCATTCTGTTTCTCCCAGCGCTGCAGCCTGCCATTTTGTAGTGGTCTCCTGCCTCTGTTGGTGCCTTTTTCTGCCCACAAAGAAATCCGCAGCAGTCCCGACAGAGCTCCATTGAGCTCGCTCACTCACCCTCTCTCACTCACTCATTCCATTTCTGTCGACGCTACAGGCTGCCCTTTTGTACTGGCCTCCTGCCTGCATTGCCGCCTTCTTCTGGCCACAAAGAAATCTGCAGTAGTCATGATAGAGCTCAGTTGAGATCGCTCACTCACTCCTCCTCTCGCACTTGTTCATTTGGTTTCTCCCGCAGCTGCAGGCCACCCTTTTGTACTGGGACCCTGCGTGCATTGCTGCCTTTTTCTGCCCATAAAGAAATCTGCAGCAGTCCCAACAGAGCTCCGCTGAGCTCATTCACTCACTCCCCCTCCCTCACTCACTCGTTCTATGTCTCCCACTGCTGCTGGCTGCCCTTTTGCACTGGGTTCCTGCCTGTGTTGCCGCCTTTGGCTGCCACAAAGACATGTGCAGCAGTCATGACACAGCTCTATTGAGGCCGGTCACTCCCCCTCTCACTTGCTCGTTCCGTTTCTGCCGGGGCTGCAGGCTGGCCTTTTGTACTGGGCTCCTGTCTGCATTGCTACCTTTTCCTGCCCACAAAGAAATCTGCAGCAGCCACAATAGACCTCTGTTGAGCTCACTCACTCCCCCTCTCTCACTCGCTGGTTCTGTTTCTCCCAGCGCTGCAGGCTTCCCATTTGTACTGGGCTCCAGCCTTTGTTTGCACCATTTCCTGCCCACAAAGAAATCCACAGCTGTCCTGACAGAGCTCCATTGAGCTTGCTCACTCCCCCTGTCTCACTCACTCATTCTGTTTCTCCTGGCGCTGCAGGCTGGCCTTTTGTACTGGTCTTCTGCCTCTGTTGGCATTTTTTCCTGCCCACAAAGAAACCTGCAGCAGTCCCAACAGAACTCAGTTGGCCTCACTCACTCCCCTTGTCTCACTTGCTCATTCCGTTTCTGCTGGCACTGCAGGCTTCCCTTTTGTACTGGGCTCCTGCCTGCATTGCCATTCTTTTCTGCCCACAAAGAAATCTGCAGCAGTCACGATAGAGCTCCATTGAGCTCGCTCACTCACTCCTCCTCTCTCACTTGTTTGTTCTGTTTCTCCCACTGCTGCAGGGTTTTGTTTTGTACTGGGACCCTTTGTGCACTGCTGCCTTTTTCTGCCCACAAAGAAATCCGCAGCAGTCCCAACAGAGCTCCGTTGAGCTCACTCACTCCCCCTCCCTCACTTGCTCATTCTGTGTCTCCTGCTGCTGCAGGCTGCCCTTTTATACTTGGTTCCTGCCTGCATTGGTGGCTTTTCTGCCCACAAAGACATCTGCAGGAGTTCCAACACAGCTCCGTTGAGCTCACTCACTCCCTGTCTTACTCACTCACTCATTCTGTTTCTCCTGGCGCTGCAAGCTGCCCTTTTGTACTGGGCTTCTGCCTGCATTGGCAACTTTTTCTGCCCATGAAGAAATCTGCAGCTGTCCCGATAGAGCTCCATTGAGGTAGCTCACTCCCTGTCTATCACTCGCTCATTCTGTTTCTGCCGGAGCTGCAGGCTGGCCTTTTGTACGGGGCGCCTGCCTGCATTGCCGCCTTTTTCTTCCCACAAGGAAATCCACAGCAGTCATGATAGAGCTCTGTTGAGCTTGATCACTACCCCTCTCTCACTCACTCATTGTCTTTCTCCCAGCGCTGCAGGCTGCCCTTTTGTACTGGGCTTCTGCCTGCATTGGCACCTTTTTCTGCCCACAAAGAAATCTGCAGCTGTCCCGACAAAGCTCTGTTGAGGTTGCTCTCTCCACCTGTCTCACTTGCTCATTCTCTTTTTCCTGGCACTGAAGGTTGCCATTTTGTAGTGGTCTTCTGCCTCTGTTGATGCCTTTTTCTGCCCACAAAGAAATCTGCAGCAGTCCGTACAGGGCTCCGTTGAGCTCACTTACTCCCTCTCTTTCACTTGTTCATTACATTTCTGTAGGGCGCAGCAGGCTGCCCTTTTGTACTGGGCTCCTGCCTGCATTGCTGCTTTCTTCTGGCCACAAAGAAATCTACAGCAGTCACAAAAGAGCTCCGTTGAGGTCATTCACTCATTCCACCTCTCTCACTCGTTCATTCTGTTTCTCCCACCGCTGCAGGCTACCCTTTTGTACTGGGACACTGCGTGCATTTCTGCCTTTTTCTGCCCTCAAAGAAATCTGCAGCAGTCCCAACAGAGCTCCATTGAGCTCATTCACTCCCCCTCCCTCACTCGCTGATTCTGTGTCTCCCGCTGCTGCTGGCTGCCCAATTGTACCAGGTTCCTGCCTGTGTTGTCGGCTTTGTCTGCCCACAAAGACATGTGCAGCAGTCATGACACAGCTCTGTTGAGGCCGCTCACTCCCCCTCTCACTCGCTTGTTCCATTTCTGCCGGCGCTGCAGGCTGGCCTTTTGTACTGGGCTACTGCCTGCATTGCCACCTTTTCCTGCCCACAAAGAAATCTGCAGCAGTCATGTTAGACCTCCATTGAGCTCGCTCACTCCCCCTCTCTCACTCGCTCATTCTGTTTCTTCCAGTGCTGCAGGCTGCCTTTTTGTACTGGGCTCCTGCCTGTGTTTCCACCTTTTCCTGCTCACAAAGAAATCCGGAGCTGTCCTGACAGAGCTCCATTGAGGTTGCTCACTCCCCCTTTCTCACTCACTTATTCTGTTTCTCCTGGCGCTGCAGGCTGCCCTTTGTTACTGGATTTCTGCCTCTGTTGGCATTTTTTTGTCCACAAAAACCCTGCAGCAGTCCCAACAGAGCTCTGTTAGGTCCTCACTCCCCTTCTCACTCCTCATTATGTTTCTCCTGGCTGCAGGGCTTTTGCCCTTTTCAGACCAGGTCACTGCTTGTGTTGCCATTCTTTCTGTGCACAAGCAATCTGCAGCAGTCATGATGGAGCTCTTGAGCTCACTCACTCACTCTCCCTCGCCTCACTCATTCATTCTGTTTCTCCCACTGCTGCAGGCTGCCCTTTTGTACTGGGCCCCTGCATGCATTGCTGCCTTTTTCTGCCCACAATAAATCTGCAGCAGTCCCAACAGAGCTCCACTGAGCTCAATCACTCCCCCTCCCTCACTCACTCATTCTGTGTCTTGTGCTGCTGCAGGCTTTCCTTTTGTACTGGGTTCCTGCCTGCATTGGCAGCTTTTTCTGCCCACAAAGACATCTGCGGCAGTCCCAACATAGCTCAATTGAGCTCGCTGACCCCCCACTCGCTCATTATGTTTCTGATGGCGATTCAGGCTGGCCTTTTGTACTGTGCTCCTGCCTGCATTGTCACCTTTTCCTGCCCACAAAGAAATCTGCAGCTATCTCGACAGAGCTCCGTTGAGGTCACTCACTCCCTCCCCTTGTCTCACTCGCTCATTCTGTTCCTCCTGGTGCTGCAGTCTGCCCTTTTGTACTGGTCTCCTGCCTCTGTCGGCATCTTTTTCTGCCCACAAAGAAATCTGCAGCAGTCTCGACAGAGCTCCGTTAGCCTCACTTACTTCCCCTGTCTCACTCGCTCGTTCTGTTTCTGCTGGTGCTGCAGGCTGCCCTTCTCTACTGGGATCCTGCCTGTGTTGTGACCCTTTTCTGCCCACAATGAAATCTGTAGCAGTCGTGATACAGCTCCGTTGAGCTCGCTCACTCACTCTCCCTCTCTTACTCGCTTGTTCTGTTTCTCCCACCGCCTCAGACTGCCCTTTTGTACTCAGCCCCTGCATGCATTGCTACCTTTTCCTGCTCACAAAGAAATCTGCTGCAGTCCCAACAGAGCTCCATTGAGCTCACTCATTCCTCCTCCCTCCCTTACTTATTCTGTGTCTCCAGCGCTGCAGTCTGCCCTTTTTGTACTGGGATCCTGCCTGTGTTATAGCCTTTTCCTGCCCACAACGAAATCCACAGCAGTCCCGACAGAGCCCACTTGAGCTCGGTCAGTCCCCCCCCCCAATCGCTCAATCCTAATCTGTCCCAAACACTGATTTCTGACAGCAACTGTGGTGTTCTGTGCCAGAAGTGTGGAAACACATTTTGGCCATGACATGAAAAATAACCACTGTACCGTTCATAAGGAGGTGTTAACAAATAATAGTGTTGAAAATCTGGTGTGAAAATATTACTAATTTGTAAATTTGCAAGGGTGTGTGGAACCTGCAGAACACACACTTGTAACACAGTCATTTTATGGAGTTTCAACATAGGCATTTGAGGACCTCTGCTCATGAACAGTGTCAGTGTGATTTTCTTAATATGTCCCGAACACTGATTTCCCACAGTGGCCGCGCTATTGTGCTCCGAAAGAGTTAAAACACATTTCGGCCAGGTTGTGAAAAATGACAGCTGAACTGTTCATAAGGAGGTGTGGCAAAATGGCAATGCTGAAAATCTGGATTGAAAATATTGCCAAAGTTAGATAAGATGTCAGCGGACATAAAAACTGCGCAATGCACATTTGTAACACACTCATTTTATGGGCTTTTGTCACCAAATTTTCAACATAGGCATTTTAGGACCTCTGCTAATGAACAGTATCACTGTCATTTTCATAATGTGTCCTGAACATGGATTTCCCACAGCAACCATGCTATTCTGCACCAGAACTGCGAAAACACATTTCAGCCAGGATGTGAAAAATGACAGCTGTACTGTTCACAAGGAGGTACAGAAGAATGTCAATGTTGAAAATCTGGAGTGAAAATATTGTTAATTCATGAAGTTACGAGTGTGCCTGCAAACTGCGTAACGCATGCTCATAACAGTCATTTTATGGAGTATCGTCACCAAATTTTCAACATAGGCATTTTAGGACCTCTGCTCATGAACCGTGCCACTGTTAATTTCTTAATCTTTCCTGAACACTGATTTCCCACACCAACCGCGCTATTCTGCACCTGAAGTGTGAAAACACTTCGGTCAGGATGTGGAAAATGACAGCTGTACAGTTCACAAGGAGATATGAAAAACATAGAAACATAGAGAAATAGACTTTGACGGCAGATAAGGTCCGCTTGGCCCACATAGTCTGCCCATTTCCCTACCTACAGGATAAGCTGCAGATCCTAGTTAACCAACAGCCTATTTCTTCTTATCCCCCACAAGAATTGCCTTATGTCTGTCCCATGTATTCTTGAATTCTACCACAGTTTTAGACCCACAACCTCCTCAGAAGGCTGTTCATGCATCCACCACCCTTCTGTGGAAATAATACTCTCACATTGCCCCTGAACTGCCCCTTCTATTTTCAAATTGTGTCCCCTTGTTCTTGCACATCTCTTTTCTGAAAGATGCTACCCTCTTGGACTTTGTTGATTCCACTGAGGTACTTAAAAGTTTCTATCATGTCCCCTCTCCTCCTTTCCTCAATGGTATACATATTAAGCTCCTTTAGTCTCTCCTCATATGGCTTCTCTTGCAGACCCTGCACCATTTTAGTTGCCGTCCTCTGGACTGCCTCGATCCTGTCTATGTACTTGCGGAGATGGGGTCTCCAGAACTGGATGCAGTACTCCAGATGGGGTCTCACCAACTCTCTGTACAGAAGGATAACAACTTCCTGTTTTCTGCTGCTGATGCCTCTCCCTATACATCCCAGTATACCCCCAGCCCTCCCTATTGCCTTCTCATATTGCTTGCTAACCTTAAGGTCATCTGATATGATTACCCCCAGGTCCCTTTCCATTTTTGTTGTTGTTACTACCTCACCCAATTGTGTAATCTTCCCCTGGGTTTTTGTTTCCCAGGTGCATTATTTGGCACTTCTTTGTAATGAATCCGAGCTGCCATACTTCTGATTATTCCTCCAACCTTGCAAAGTCCCTTCTCATTATTTCCACGCCTCCTTGTGTATCAACCCTGTTGCAGATCTTTGTGTCATCTGCAAAGAGGCATACTTTTCCTTCCAGTCCCTCTGCAATGTCACTTATAAAGACATTAAAAAGGAGTGGACCCAGTACTGAACCCTGTGGTACCCCACTAGTAACCCCTCTTTCTTCAGAGTGGACTCCATTTACAATTACCTTTTGTGTCCTGTTGTCCAGCCAATGTTTTACCCGGGCTACCACCCTGGGACCCACTCCCAGGCTGATTAATCTCACTATTAATCTTTTGTGTGGGACTGTGTCAAATGGATTGCTAATGTCTAGGTAGGCCATGTCCACAGCCCCTCCCTGGTCTACTACTTTGGTCACCCAGTCAACGAAATCAATTAGATTCATCTGACATGACCTTCCCACTGTGAACCCATGCTGCCTTGAGTCCTGTGACCCACTGCCCTCTAGGTACTCAACAATTCTTTCCTTCAGAAGTGATTCCATCACTTTGCCTACCACAGAGGTCAAACTGACAGGTCTGTAGTTTCCTGCCTCTGTTTTGGTCCCACTTTTTTGAAGGAGAATCACATCCGCCTTCCTCCAGTCCTCAGGTTCCACACCATCCTTCCATAATTTGTTAAAATGGGTAGTCAGTGATTTCACTAGCTCTCACCTTAATTCTTTTAGAATTCTGGGGTGAATTCTGTCAGGCCCCATTGCTTAGTCTACCTTCAGTTTTAGAAATTCTTTCAGAACCATTTTTTCTGTGAAAGGGCTGGAATCAACCCCCCTATCAAGAGTGCTTCTGTTAATTGAATTAGGGACCTCCCCCTCCTCCTCTTTTGTGAATACTGAGCAGAAATATTCATTCAGTATCCCTGCTTTTTCACTGTCCTTCTCTGCCCACCCACCGTCCATTCTATTCAGCCTCACTATCCCTCCCTTTGTCTTTCTACGCTCCCAGATGTACCTATAAAAGGTTTTATCCCCCTTCTTAACTGAGTTGGCTATCCTTTCCTCAGTTTGGGCCTTTGCTATTCTGACTTCCCTCCCTGCTTCCTTCTGCCTTAACTGGTACAGCTCTCTGTCCTGTTCGTTCTGTGTTTCCTTATACTTCCTGAATGCTATCTTTTTCTCCCTGACTTTCCCCTCCATCTCTTTTGAGAACCACAGTGGCGTTTTCTTTTCTTTTGATATGTTTATTTGCTTGACACAAAGGTTTGTTGCCTCTGTGATGGCAGTTTTAATGTTTCCCCATTGTTGCTCCACCTCTCCTTCTAGCCTGTTTGCTAGTGCTTTTCTAAGGCACTCTCCCATCTTGCCAAATTCAGCCCTCCTGAAGTCCACTACCCTCACTTTTCAATGGCTGGCTTCTGTAGCTGAGTTTATTGTGAACCACACTGTTTGATGGTCATTTGTTCCCAGATGGCAACCCACTTCTAGATCTGAGATCCTCTCACTGTCCCCATTTGAGAGTATGAGGTCTAAGATTGCTCCCTCATGAGTGGGTACCGAAACTAGCTGTCTACAACATGCCGGCTGTTGGGCAATGAGAATGGCCCTGCTCTTGGATGTGGCTGCAGCAAATATGCTCCAGTTAACATCAGGCATATTCAGGTCTCCCATCAACAGTATCTCCCCTTTCTCTGCCATCCTAAGAATGCCTTCTATCATATGCTTGTCCATTCTCTCCCCCTGACATGGAGGTCTGTATACAACCCCTGTGCAGATTGTGATGCCATTTCTAGTCTCTAAAGTGACCCACAGTGCCTCCTTTCCTTCCTGTTTACTCTTTTGTTAAGTTGCTTTTATCCCTACCTTTGCATAGAGAGCTACTCCTCCCCCTCTTCTCCCCTCTCTGTCTCTCCTGTAGGTTATGTACCTTGGTATGTTAACATCCCAGTCATGGTTCTCTGTGTATCATGTTTTTGTGACTGCTACAATATCCAGGCATCCCTCTTCCATCAAGGCCACCAGTTCAGGGAGCTTGTTGCCCAGACTACGGGCATTGGTACTCATTACCCTCCATTTCCTGATGCCCTTACTCCTTTTTGCCCATCCCTGTCCTTATTGCCTTTGTCACTTTCTCTATTTACCCCTGCCCTTCTCCCTATCGACATCTCTGCTTGGTGTTTACTGCACTCACTACCCTGACTTTTTTGGGGGGCTAGGATTTCCCTATTCCTTTCCAGTGCCTCCCCTTAGCTAGTTTAAATGCTTGCCAATGAAGCATTTAAACCTATCACCTAGGATCCTGGTTTCCCTTCTGGACAGATGCAGCCCATCATGCCAGTATAGGCCTGCATCACTCCAGGTGGACCTCCAATCCCTAATGAAGTCAAATCCCTGAGCTCTGCACCAATTTTTCAATCACTGATTGAATCCCATGGTGTGGAGTACCCTAGCTTTCCCTACGCCAAAGACAGGCAGCACTTCCGAGAAGGTTACCATTCGTGCTACTTGTCTATGGCCCCTCTTCAACTCCACAAACTCTTCCTGCACGGCTATGATCCTTTTTTTAGCCAGGTCATTTGCCTTAGATGGACAATGACGTCCAGCTCTTTCCCCTGTGCAGCTGCTCCAGCGATCCTGAGGATTCACACCCTGTCCCTCCAAGCCATGGTGCCAATCAGGCACCTTACCTCCCTCTCCCCTTCCTCCCCCAGTTCTACCTTCCTAACAATTGAGTCCCCAACCAGGAGTTGTTTTCTTCCCCTGTGGGATCCCATGCCACCCTCCTGTGGGTCTCCCTTTTGGAGGTTCCCTGCATCCTCCTTGGTCTCCACTGTGGGTGCCTCCATAGGGGAACCACACTTTGCCAGAATAGCATAGGAATTGTGGAGAGGTACAACTGGAGGGATGATTCCCTGTTCCACCACCCTCACCTCCCTGAGCACACTGTGGTCCAACTGCTCCTCTTTCTTGGCAACCTCTGAGGCAATGCCAGTAGCACTTGTGGTCCCTGGATGGAAGAGGAGGTCCCACAAATCCTGGCCAACTCAGCCTGGAGATGAGAAATCTCCTCTCTTAGCCCAGAGAGGTACCTGCAGATGGGACAACACTTCATCCTCCAGAACGTCTCCCAGAAGACTGCTGCTCCACAGCCACTGCACTGCACCACTCCCATCATGTCTTATTTCTGGCCCCTTCACTGTTGTTTGGAATCCTTACTCTTTCCTTTTTTTATGTTGAAAATCTGGTGTGAAAATATTGCAAATTTGCAAAGTTACAAGTGATAAGCTGCTTAACTCATAATGCTTAAGCTCATAAAACAGTAATTTTGGGGATTTTTCCCACCAAATTTGCAAAATAGGCTTTTTGAGAGCCCACCTCATGAACACTGGCACTGTCATTTCATTAATCAGTCCCAAAAGGGGATTCTGCACAGTGACCACAAAATCACCTTTCAGGGCTGAATAATGCCATGACAGTGCCAGAATGCATGAGGAGGGGTCACAAAAACCCCATGTTGAACATTTGGTGCCAAAATTCCCAAAACTGCCTGAGATATGCATCAAAGCTGAAAAACCCCTATTTATTCTATTATATAACTTATCAGCACTTCCTAAGTTCATGGTCAGCTTTGAAGAGAGTAGACGTGTTCCCAGTTCACCGAAGATAATCGCGCTGGACTCCAGAGGTAAGAATGGGGTGAGGGGGGTGTATGGAAGCAGGGTGCACAGTGGGTTGGCACGGGTTGTGGGAGGGGGCAGGGACACTGCTGAGGAACTGTTTCCTTTTTTACAGGTTAATAAAAAAGACATCAAGGGATCGTTTTTGATTTTACAGGGGCATGTGGCACACTGGGGTGGGCTCCCAGCATGCCAATGGAGTCTTTTATGGGGGGGCCATTTGTAGCCAATAGGGGATCGGGCAACCTAGTTGGCACACAACAAAAGGAGGGGATTACATTATGCCGATGGGGATTGGGCACCCCATCGGCAGACAACAAAAGTGGGGGGGTTACACAATGCCAATGGGAGTGGGCTCCCCAGTCAGCAACATAAATCTTGGACTACTGAAGTCGATGGAGATTGGGGCCCCCATAGGCAAACAAACACAGTGAGGGGGGCACATGCTGCCGAGGGGGATTGAGCACCCCCTGGCGGGGGGGTTAATATTGTTTGTGGACACGGTGACAAGATGCTGCCATGTTCATAAACAATATCAGTGTTTCAAGGTTCCTTCCTGCAATGATGGGTTGCTCCCTCATTATAGCGAATGGTTGATGCTGCAAGGACAAGGGGCCCCTGATTGCAGCAGCTACATTTTTACAAGGTTGTGGCATGCTGGCTGAACTAGTGTCAGCAGCAACATGCACATTCTAGAAACTGGCCAAGCCTCTTTAAAGGCTGGGGCATTATTAACACCAGTGCCGCGCCTCCACAATCTACTTCTGGAGAAAGCTGCTGCAATCTGTTTCTTGTGCATGCACGCAATCAACATAAAAATGTGTGTCTTCTGTCATTTCTTTCTATATTACTCATGTTTTAATGTTTAATGTCTGATGTCTGTAATGATTCTCCATGCTGTTTTTCTCTCACCTCAGATCTGAGCTGTCATTGACATCATGGAAAGACGTCATGGACAACTATTCAATTCAATTCAATTCATCTTTATTTTTAGAAGGCGCTTTTCTTAAAATCAAAGCGCCTGTACAAATTCACAAAACAATAAATACAATAAAATTAAAACTAATATAAATCCTTAAAAGCTATGCTAAAAAGGTGGGTTTTCAAAGCTCCCTTAAAACTAAGGATGGTCGGGCAATTTCGCACCTGACGAGGTAGAGAATTCCACAGGGTCGGTGCCATAAAACTAAACGATCTTGCGCCTGATGTTTTCAAATGAACCTTGGGGATCTCTAGCAATCCCTCGTCAGTGGATCGGAGGGGGCAGGAGGGACTGTAGGGGCAAAGGAACTCTTTCAGGTAGTAGGTCCCAGATCATGTAGGGCTTTATAGGTCAGTAAACCGACCATGAAGGTGATTTGCCAAAACACTGGCAACCAGTGCAGTCCGCGAAGCACAGGCATTATATGGCTGGATCTAGACGATCCAGACAACAATCTGGCTGCCGCATTCTGCACTAGCTGCAGACGGCGAAGTTCAACCCCCGATAGCCCTAGGTATAAGGAATTACAGTAGTCAAGACGGGAGGTAACGAAGGCGTGGATCAATGTTGGAAGGTCCTCTGGAGGAACCAGGTGCTTCACCCTGGCAATATTCCTCAGATGAAAAAAGGAAGTTTTGACCACCGCTGACACCTGGGATTTAAGTGTCAGATGGTCATCAATTATTACGCCAAGATTCCGCACCTGATCTGAGGTCGCCAGTTGAACACCTCCAAGCCATGAGCCTGAGGGTAATCCCTCCGGCAGACCTGCCTCACAGCGGCCTTTGTCCACAACCAACACCTCAGTTTTCTCTGGGTTTAACCTCAGCCAACTCCCATTCATCCAGTTTTGGATTTCTTCAAAGCAGTTATTAAATACCGACAAGGCAGTGTCCTGGCCGGGCACAAAAGACATATACAGCTGGGTATCATCTGCATAGCAGTGAAAACCCAAACCATATTGTCTAATAATCACCCCTAACAGTAGCATATACACCGAAAACAACATAGGCGCTAAAATAGAACCCTGCGGTACCCCGCAGGATAGGGAGAGTGATGCTGAGGAAAAAATTCCTGACACCACTCTTGAGTACTACCCTCGAGGTAAGATCAAAACCATCTGAGGACTGTACCAGACAGTCCGCAGACTGACCGCAAACACTCTAACAGCACACCATGGTCAACGGTGTCAAACGCTACAGAGAGATCAAGTAGTACCAAGATGGATCGGGTCCTACGATCTCTCGCTATTAGGAGGTCATTTAGTACCCGTACAAGCGCTGTCTCTGTACTATGCCTTTTCCTAAATCCAGACTGGAGAGAATCGTAGATATTGTTGTTGGTGAGATGATCCTCCAACTGCACTGCGACCACTTTCTCAATAACTTTACCCACAAAGGGCAAGTTAGAGACTGGTCCGTAATTTGCTAGACAATCTGGATCTAAGGAGGATTTCTTTAATAGAGGCTTAACTATAGCCTCTTTAAGGGGATCTGGAAAAATCCCCCTCTCCAAAGACTTCCAGATGATCAAAGCTAGGACTAGGCCGATCTTATCCACACAACCCACTAAAAGGCATGTGGGGCCAGGGTCAAATCACAGCTAGTCGGTCATAGCTCAAATGATCATCATAACATCATCGATTGTGGGAAGGCTGAAGTCAGACCATCTAAACTGGGTGTTCGACATCTCCTGCCAACCACCGTGCGCTTCCACTGGGAGGAAGAGCGAATATCCGATCTGATTTTGACAACCTTATCTGCAAAGAAGAGAGCAAGCTCATCACACCATTCTTGAGATAAAGCTCTTCTGGGCTGAAGACAGACTGGATTGCACAGTCTGTCCACAGTCAAAGAGCTGAGCTGGTCTATTCTGTGCAGCCGCTATCTCTCTGGACGAGAACTCTGCCTTCTTACGAGAGATTGCGGATTGATAGGCCAAATAATGGTCCATCAAACTAAGCCTGTCATCATCAAGACCGGACCTTCACCAACGCCTCTCCAGCCTTCATCCAACCCTCCTCAACTCCCTCATGGTCTCATCAAACCAGGGAGACCTGGGTCGAGGAGTAAGAGGATGAACACGAACTGGTGCAATAGAATCCAGGGCCCCTGTCACTGCCTCATTATAAGCATGTACCAGGTCACCTGGATCTAAGCAATCTATCGGTAGGCTTGATAGTTCCAATACCCGCCATCAGGTCATCTGGGGATACACCCCTCAAAGGGCGGTATTGGACCATCTCCAAGGGGGCAGACCTAACAGGGGTGGCCTCAAAACTGAACCTAATGGAGTGATGGTCAGACCATCTGACCGGTTCCACCACCAAGTCGGATATCCCCATCCCCAGAAGGAACACCAGGTCCAATGAGTGTCCACCAACATGGGTCGAGGAGGAAACCACCTGTGTGAAGCCCAATGATATCATCAACTGGAGGAAGTCTTGACCAAATCGAGAGAGTTCATCATCGACCCAAGCATTGAAATCCCCCAGAACCAACCATCTGGGGGACCCCAACGTCAGGTCGACAATGAAGTCTGCGACTTCCTGCAGGAAAACATTCTCGTCACCTGGTGGACGGTATACAAGAAGTATCCTGCACCCCACACCCTCGCCCAAAATACACTCAAAGGATCTGGTGACTCCCGCTGGTACCTCCACCAGGCCCAGTTCTGACTTAAAACATATGGCAACACCTCCACCCCTACGATCCTGCCTCGGGCGGTGTATCACCGAGTACCCAGCTGGAACTGCTGCGGCTAAAACTGGCCCAGCATTTTCATCCAGCCAAGTCTCGGTGATGCACGCCAGGTCAGATGACCCGACAAGATCGGCTACAACAGCCGTCTTGTTTTTAATTGACCTGGCATTGCATAACATCGCCCGAGTAGGATAAACCTCCGATAATGACCTCTCTACCTGCTGATCCAAATCAGAATGCTTGGGTATGGGCACAAGACAGGGAAGACCCCTCTCCTGTGCCCATTTCGCCCCAGGGTGTCTCCTTGACCCCACTATCCCAATCTGCCCACTCCTTTCCATGCCCCCCCAAGCCCAGCACCAACCCTCCGTCTCCCTCTCACAATCCCCAGAGCCCTACACTTTCTGTAGACTCCCGGTGACAAAGGGGGACAGTAGAAAGGACGGAGGTCCCTGAGCGTAGAGGGGAATATCCGCCGCCTTATTGTCATTCCAGCACATAACCTCACACCACAATTAATAATAATAAACCCTACTCAACTTATATAAACAGAATTACAAATAAAACTTAAAATAGGACACTAAATAATCATAATATAATACAAAATCTATTAACCAATTCTAGTGCTGTCAAATTATCAAAACATATTATATTTCTACCCCACCCACAGTACTCTCACCACTGCGGGAGAGGAGCTTACCACCTAAAACCACAAAAATGGCCCTTCACTTTAAAACCCATTCATCAGTACCCTCGTTTAACCCAAAAGCAGAGTTCAAGGTCTTTGTATAGTCACACTTCTGTGCTCTCACCACACTGTGATGGCTCCAACATTAATCAGACTCTCTCACGAGACTGATAATTGTAGATGAACTCAGTTATAATTAAATTTCCTGTTGGTCTCCCGTAGTCTCCCAATAGTTAAAACACAATAGTTACAGCAAAAAATAGTTCAGGGATACTTCACCAAGTTCGAGTAGTCCACGCCAACTCCACACAGCTCTAGCTTCAGTCAAAATATCCAAAACTCCCAGTAGCCGAGATCCTGGAAGCAGCAAACAAGCAGACAGCAGACAGCACAAACAACTCCAACTCCTCCACCTCCACAAATTCCAGCCACAGGCTCCAGCTCACCCGACCCTCACTATGATGAGGCAGGCAGAACCACCCTCCGATAGCACCCCTGCCTCACCCAGGGAGCAAAGCAAGCCCCACCACCCTCCGGAGGCAGGAAAAACCAGCCCCCCCATCTGGACCAGGGAGCCAAACCTCCAAATTATGTGGACAGCTATCACTCCAATCTTCACTGCTGTTCTTCTGCCTTCCACTTCCTTGTTGAATGGTTCCACACATACAAAAGCCGACAGCCTCTTTCCCACGGTCTGGTGAAAATTATATCCCCGAACAGAAACTGCAGTTCAATTGCTAGGTTCCAACAAAAGGGGAGATCCGCCACCAAGCCTCCAGGCTACAGGCCACCGACTTCTCCGAAAACATCCAGGTAGACCGACACCCAGCACAGCACCCAAACAAGCTATCCATGATAAACCACCCGGGAAATCCACTCAGGTCAGTCTCTCAAAAAACATCTCAAATTTTAAATAACAGAGCATTAATAGTCACAATAATAAACGACTGCTAGCGACTATAATAACGAGCGGTACTGTAACTCAAAACGATAACATTATAATAAAATAAAATCGGGCCAAAGACCAAAGCTCATAAACGCTCATAGACGGCAGCCCAGCATGGCCGCCATCTTTCAGATATGTTGCTCTGGTCTATTACAGCAACTATTACAGCCAATGTACTGAGACAGCCACAGTGTTTCCCGGAAAAGAAAAGCAATAAAATCACTTGGTTTTCAATCTATTTTTAATGCACTATAATAGATCTGAGCAACATTTCAATAAAAATTGTGAAGTACACACAGTTCTTTAAACACCAGACTGTGTAACTAATCATGAGGCATATTTGAATCATGGCCGCTCAAGTGATCACTGTTTTATAATACATCTGCTGGCTTCTGTTTATTTAGCAGTCAATGTAATTGTGTTTTCCTATGTAATAACAAATGATATAAACTACTCAACCACATTTAGGTGTATTTCTGATGCGTATGACTGAGAAATGAATCTTTGCAGCAGTGTGAAATGCTGAATACTTTACATACTGTTATCACTACTCAGCTGCATGTCAAATTGTCCCAATCATTTTGATCTATGACAACTTGCCCCACACTGTTAGCTCCAGCATCAATTGGCTCCCATGTCAGTTCATCCTTGAACAATTCATCCCAGCATAAATATTAGAAAATAAACTCTAGGTGGATGCAATTCACCCACCAGATGATTCAATGGGCTCGAGGGTTGTAGAAGTGGAAGTCATATGTAATTGTTGTTGGACTATATTATGATATGTATGGAATAAGTTTTCCAGGAACAAAATGATGTGGGAGCTGCTTGTCACTGCAGCTGCAGTTCTGTAATAGTTACGGTCGAGTTGTCATGGAGTGAAATGACTGGAATGAATTGAAATGTCCCCTCGCTACTAGGTGTTGCCATTATTAAATTAGAAAGTTTATCTAGTTAGTTTGATTTTACATTGCAGTGCAGTAACATGTTTACAAAAAAATCATTCTTAGGCTGCATCATGTTTATTTACTTGAGTTTGTTGTGACTGTGACATGGTTTGTTAGGCCCTCTCCCATCTGTGTTATGTCGGAGGCAATCTGAAGCAAGGATTCTACTACTATCTCTATCTTTTCTGACTTTGTATTAGACTGCACAGTCAAATAGTACCTCTACCTGCTGTGCTTACTGATTTCAAATCTCTACGTTGCTTCTGTATGTTTGTAAGGCTTATGTATGAAACTTGGTTGCCTGCTGTATAAACTAGAGATAGCTATAATGATTACAGAGGTAGCTCTGATAGAGTGTGACCTCATTTGATGTAAACTGTCACAGTGCTTTGGCCAGCTACTAGCTTGGTCACAGTCCTATGCCTAACAACCAATAACTACAATGCCTATCTTACTGAGAAGATGGGTGTGGAGGCTGACTTGAACAGAGATAGGACAGGATGCTTTATGTCCTGGTGTAGAGATTGACTAGAAGAGACACTAGAGGAGACATGCTGATGTCATGTCTTGAATTGTCTTCTAATTTTCTGAAGAAGGAGAACAGATGTTGAAATTATGTTAACAATTTGTTTATTTTTTCTTGTGATTTAGAATAATAAAACACCACTTGTGGTTTTCTACAATTTCTCCTTGACTGCCTATGTTTCCTGACCTGGGCCTCGATTACAATTAGTGTCAGAGATATCTGGATTAGCTACATTTGGGGCTAGTCAGTGTCAGAAGTCACACCACGTCCAGAAGCCTCTCCACGTTTGATGTCAGAAGTAACTGGGTTTTATGCTATGCATACTCTAAGGCCAAGAGTTTGTTCATGTGTTCCAGATCTGGTTCCAGGAAAGTATAGCAAAAAGGTATGGATCCAGTTAAAGAAAGACCAGGAGCGACTACCAGAAGTATGGCAGCCAATGTACCAGAGATGGGAGGAAAACATAAAGCAGAAGCAGAACCAGAAAGTTGTTTGCAATTAGAGGTGGGTGAAGTCCATAAACTTCGCTACATGTAATATTTTGTATACAACCCAAATTTCGAGAAATACTATGCAAGGTGACGCGAAAAACTGCATCTCAAAGTAACATGAAGTTTCCATTGTTCCCTATGGACTTCATGTTACTTCACCTTGTTTGGGGTGTTTAAGGTGAATTTTGCAGTGATTCATGGGATGTAAGATCACATGGGCTCTATATTGTCTTGCACAGTCTCAGTTCAGCGTAGTGTGTGTGAAAAAATGCCCGTGAAGAGATGGTCATGCAAAGCTGTTTCTGGCTGTGGTGCTGCTGCCAAGAAGACTATTAGCAGTGGAAGTTGTGATGATGAGGCAGGTTCATCAGGGGCTTGCAAGTCTAGCAGTGTTAAGAGTGTTCATTGCCGCCAGCTCAGTGGCACAGAGGATTGAAGTGCCGGATACCTTACCTCACATATGCCGGAGACTTGGGTTCAGGAAATACCTCAGGTCATCGGGGCACCAGCATGGGGGGGGGTGGAGCAGGATTGAGCATGCTGGTGGGTAGCTCACCTCTCCTGAGGGTGGTGAGGGTGGGTTGGCTCCTCCCATAGATCTGCTCCCACTAGGTGGTTTAAGCAGGGAGGGGGTGGCAAAGTAACGGGAGGTGGAAGAGACTAAGCTGGCACCATGAGGTGTGAAGCGCTTTCTCCGCACTCTCACACGGCCATGTGCCAGGGCCTCGGGGGGGGGGTCAGGAGAGAAAATCTAAAAAGAAAAGACATATGTGTCCCCGTCACCAGTTTATGGGAGAAGGCGATGGAGACCAAACAGTTATATTAAAAAAAAGATTGGTCATTGCCGTGGCCGTGTTAGTATGCAGCAGATGGCAAAGGTAGTGGTTGCTGCAAGTAAAGGAATTTCTCTTTGTTTTTCATAGTGAAATCAGTCGCTTTAATGCTGGTTGACAATTCTGCTGTCCCTGCTGGTAGTGAAAATAGTGACAGCATAGTTGATAACAGCATTGAGTATTGCTGCAAGTTTAACCCTGGCAAAGTTATCGGTGGGAAAAATGTTACTGAGTCTTCAGACTTGAGTGTAGTTGATGTTTCACTTCCCATAGTAGTTGAACATGATTCTGATCATGATGATGACTCATAGTCTCATGTTTCCACTGATCTTGAGGTTAAGCCATCCAAACATTCAGATGTTGATGAAAGAAGTGTGGGTGATCATATTGATGCTGTGGCTGGAATATTTCCACAGGATAGCATCCAAAGTGAATTTGTGGATGATGATGATGATTATGATGATGATATTAGCAACCCCATTTGGGAACCAGACAAAAAGAGAGTGAAGGTGGCTGTTTGTAAACAGCCTGTTAGTCAACCACCCCTTCCTCAAAGTTCTGATGTAGCTGTGTCTGATGATGACTCTGAAGTATTAGTCATACACTGTGATGTTCAGTCAAAGTCCAAGTGTGCACACCAGAAATCATGCAGTACACCTGCCATTTCATCGACATAAAAACTGCTGTTACATATGCTGCACCAGCAGCAATATATGAAGAGTAGGGCATCCAAATCACTAGTTTGGGATTTTTTTTGTATAGGATCTAAGCGATGAAACAGTAGCAATCTGACAGCTTTGCCAAGCGTATGTGAAGCATGGTAAAAAGGGTAGCCATCTTGGCACAGGGGGCCAGCATACTTATCTCAAGAGCAGGCACATGGCACTGTGAATTCGCAAAAGAGGGGAGCTAATGGGAAGCACCAAGTTTTCCCATCAATGAAACTGCTGATCTCAGCCACAGTGATGGCACAATACCGACACAGGTATTGTGCCACCTCTTGAGTCATTGTTTTCTGTAAGGTGCTGTGCCCCCCACATCCCCCATGCAGGGGGCTCTGCCCCCCACATCCCCCGGACTTCTAAGATTCCAACTCCAGTTCAGAGTTGGTCTGAGGAGGGGGCAGAACACTGGGGGAAGACGAAACAAGGAAAATGGACCATTACCGATAATGTCGCCATAATGGTCCTTTTCCTTGTTTCGCCGCCGGAGTGTCAACGAAAAGGGGTGATACAGAGCTAATGCCATAGTGGGGCATTCACCCTCATCACAGTGAGCATGGTATCCCCTTCCTTCATTGTAAGTAGCCATGTTAGTAAAAGTGGTGAAATAACATTGGAGGATTACTACAGGCATGAGGAGGAGGAGGAGGATTTTAAATGTTCAAGTAGTGGTTAGAGAAGCAGTCATGGTTCATGTAATAATTCTACTACATCAACCTCTGTGCTTAAAACGGGGGAAAATTACTGCATATGTTGGCTTGTCACCTGTACACCTATCATCACACATCAAAGGCACCCCATCCATGGCGGTTCAGAGAGGAGAGCCATTTATTTATTTATTTATGACTTTGATAACCGGGTGAGTGCACTGATCCCAGGGACCATTTTCAGGCATGACCCGGGCCATAACACGTGGCACAGGGTGACAGTGGGAGAACAGGTAACAGTAATACACATTAAACAGATTTGATACAAGCAACAATAGTAAGCACAATATACAGCTTTGATGCATAGGTCAATTTGAGAACAGTGAATACAAGGTTTCAATATCGGACATGAGGAGATTTGGTACAAAACAAACAAATCATAGGCACAGTGTACAGTGTATGACTGCATCATCCAGTGAGCAAGTAATACACAGAATACTCAGTAAAAAATATATTTATACAATATGTACAGGCAAGGAAGTCAATATTACTGTGAAAAAATACGATATAACAGTTGTAGGCAGGGGTGTTGACTAGTGTGGGTAGGTGAGTAACCCCTGGGCTGGGGAGTTGACTAGTGTGAGTTGGTGTCAGACCCCAGGGAGCAGCTGCAGGATGAGTTTGCCAGGAACCAGACTTTATGGCAGGACTTGAAACTGGAGTGTGTGCCAATGGAACGGACTTCAGTTGGTAGCTTGTTCCACTGCAAAGGGGCAGCTGCAGACCAAGCTCTGCTACCCATGTTGATGGATACCCTAGGAACAGCTAGAGGGGGAGTACCATTAGAGCGGAGGTTGCGGAGGAACATTCTGGTTTTCAGAAGGTCAGTTGGGGGGGATTCTGGAGTTGTGCGGATGACATCGTCTACCATGCAGCAGAGGGCTAGGTAAAAGTGACCTTGTAGTGGTAGCCATCCAAGGGTATTATAGAGAGTACAGTGGTGGGTGGAGAATGGGGCCAATAAAGCAAAGTGACAGGCTCTGTTGTATGCAGTGGAGAGTTTAGTCATAGCAGTAGCTGAGGTCCTGGCATAAATAGGGGAGCAGTTGTCAAGAATAGGGAGAAGATTACCCTTGACAATGGCTAGTCTGGCTTCAGGGGTAAGGTATTGCCTGAATCTATAGGCGGCACCTAACTTTTGATGGAACCTTCTGACCAGGGAATTTGCATGCTCAGTGAAGGTGAGGGAGAGGTCGATCAGTACTCCTAAGTATTTGTAGGTGTTGACATCCTCCAGGGGTGGGCCGTCTGGGGTGAGAATACATAAGGGGGAATGGTTTTTAGTTTTGGCCAGGAAGGGCTTAGATCCAAACAGCATGGATTTAGTTTTTTTGGGATTTACTAAGAGGAGGTTTTTTGAGAACCAGCTGTGGCAGAGAAAGGGGACATTTGGCATGCCATGTGCAAAACAACGAACAATGCAGCCCACGTACTGTAGCACAGCCTTTTTGCATGGAACAGTAAATACCCACCAAATCATACAGTTGCACGAGAACTCAATGCTGCAGTAGCTGAAATGCTGGCAATTGACCTTTGCCCTTTCTTTGTGGAGAATGCAGAATTCTGGTGCTCGCAGCATATGCATGCCCTAAATGGAAGATCCCGTCAATGACATACTTTTTCACCGGTGCTGTCCCTGAGTTATATAGGACTGTGACAGAGTCTGTAAGACATGCCCTTAAACATTCCACATCACCATAGATTCACTTAAGCATGGATATGTGGACAAGTGGCAAAACAGTGGTAGTTCCTATCTGTGTATTACTGCACATTGGGTGCAGCTACCCGGGGATGTCTGTGATGGTGGGATGGGAATGCATAAGGACAGAAGAGCGCAGGAATATAAGCATGGTAAATACTGCCAAACAAACATAGCGTAAGGGAGTGCAGTGAAGGTGAAAGAATAGCACGGATCAGTACAACGCTTTCCTGTCACTGTATACACTCACACTATGCAGGTGAAGTAAGAAAGTGGGAGGGGAGTCAGCATGTTGTCGTCGTGACTCACAGGGTAGAGCCAAAGTCCAGGAAGGCAGTACAAACCTGAGTGTCAGGGGTTTGGGTCCTACCCCTGCATCTTTTGTGTATCTTTTGCTGCCTATGACTGCTCTTTATTTTTTTTGTTCTTTCACATCCGACTCTTGCCTCAACAGATTTTGTCCCCCTCCCCGAGTGTGGCCCCCCTCTGAGTTGGTTATCTTTAGTAGAAGGGGTGCAGAGGGCACACCCCCCCACATTAAAACAAAACATCCCTGTTGCCTGTTGTGTGCTGTCAGGGAATGCTGTCATTGCAAGGTTATTTCTCTCGCTGTTGTTCCCCGATGCAGTTTTACACCACACTGTTTTGCTTGCACTGTGTTCGACAGCACTATTGTATCTTTGCAGTTATTGACCTGATCCAGATGAGAAAGCAGTGTAATAGTCAGACTGTGGTGGTAGCAACCTTCATGGCATTAGACAACATGCCACGTTTGCAATGCGTAATGCAGCAGGGTCACATACAGGTGAAAACATGCGAGACGTGCTACTGACAGAAACTGATGAGTGGCTGCACCCCTTGTCCCTAAAAGCTGGCTTCATAGCTAGCGATAATGGATCAAACATTGTTAAATGTATCAGCAACAGTGGCTTTGTGAGTATTCCCTGCATGGCCCACTGTTAAGGCTTGTGGTACAGGAGTTTCTGCAGTACCATGAAATCAAGCCAATGCTGACTGTTGCACACTGCATCTGTGCCCACTTTTATTTGAATTATTTATTTGAATTTTGTTTGACTTTGCATGCTCTGGAAAGGCCTGTGACCAACTTAGGCAGCTGCAGATTCAAAACAGCCTCCCTCAGCACCGTCACAAGCTTGAAGTTCTCACAAGATGGAACTCAACACTTTACATGGCAGAGCGGTTGTATGAGCAGTACAAAGCCATCTCCAAGTACCTAGTTATGCATACTAGCCATGACAGTTCAGGGGCCTCAGTGTCTATGACAACTGAACAATGGTGACTCATGGACTCAGTAATATTAATTCTGAGGCCATTTGTACATGCCACATAGGCAATGAGTGGTGACACTGTATCTGTTAGTCAAGCCATTCCACTGCTCTGGGTGCTGAGGAAGACTTCATTGAATCTGCAACCCAGCCTTGATGTGGCTGGAGATAGGTTAAGCTGTGCATAACTGAAACACATGATTACAATATTAGACAGCAAGTGACACATTGTCACTATTCAGCAATCTCCAGAATGTGGAATAGCCACAATGCTGGACCCATGCTACAAGCATGGCATTGCATCCATACTGGAGGGTGGGCATGATTAGGTTCAAAATCTGACTGGACAGCTGGTCTGATTGGTTCATGGGGCACAGACGTCCCATGCAAAGTTCTGCTAACCACAGCATAACAAGGCTGAAAGTCACTGTGGACTGAGTACATCCAGTAAGGTGGCTGAGGGGTAAGGGGTGGTGTCAGCTACACAGGTGATCATTAACCACTTTGGTATGCCTTGTCCCAAGTCGGAATTTGTGACCTAGATTAATCTTGTGAACAGCTGGACGACTCATCAGGAATGTGTGCATCACAGAGCATGGTTGAGGCCTATTTGTCAGAAAACAGGCATGTGACAATACTTGATGATCCTCTGGTGTACTGGAGTGGTAAGGTACATGAATGGCCAGGACTGACTTCAGTAGCACTGAAGTACATTACCTGCCCACCCTCCAGTGTAAGTGTGGAGAGGGTATTTAGTTCAGTGGGGACCATAGTGTATGACCGTCGTATTAATCTATTACCTACAATCCCCCCAACCCCCGACTGATGCTCTCCTAGCCCCATTGCCTCCAACCTTCTTTAAGTCTGTTTTTAACCCCTTATGCAGGTATACACTTCATTATGCCACAGCTGTGCCTGTTCTCCACTCTGTTTCTCCCACCACAAGTATGCATAACTTTCCAATGCAGGAGCTTTCTCAGCAATGCCAATGTGGTGTCTAAATGTTATACCTTAAGCTAAATGCTATCCCATCCTTGCAGTTCACACCAATTTATTGTCTACTTAGCTTGTAATGTATTGTTTTGTACCAGTGCAATTTGTACTTGCTTGTAATGTAATGTCTTGTAATGTAAAGCTATGTACCTGTTCAATTTTTTTTTTCTTGTAACTGATGTGGAACTTACAAATGAGCATCAGCTCACAGGTGTTCTCAAAGATATCAATAAATAAAATAGGGCCAGCCCGGTGGTGCTGAGGCTGAGGCGCTGGTCACCTTACCTCACACTACACCGGTGACCCGTGTTCGGTAACAATCAGTTGCCACCAGGGGTTGGTAGGGGAGGAGAAGGATTGAATGTCTGATGGACTGCTCTCCTTCTCTGGGGAGGTGGGCCTCAGTGGTCGGCACTTGCCTGCTTCCTAGCGGAGGCGGGTGACAGGGCACCACGCTTTCGTCGGGGGAGGAGTTGGGCCAGATGTTAGGAGGGAGTGTGTGTGGACGCATGCGCGCTCCTCTCCGCAGGCATCATTGCACGCCCCAACTCCTTGGGAAAAAGATAAGGAAAAAGAGAACTGCAGCACTATGGTGAAGGGCGCCAGCCACGGCACTGGCCCACTGGATCCGGTCCCCAGTGGGGGTTGGGGAACCCAGCCGGCCCAGCCAGGGGTGGCAAGCCCTGGGAGTTTGAGTCAGCACCGGATGGTGGACACCGGGGGACATGGCTGGGTGCTCCCTACAGATGTTAACTGGCTAGGAGGATAAAATAATAGCCAACAAAAAAATAAATAAATAAAATAAAAATAGAAATGTCAGCATGCTGACATTTACTAAATTGAATGAAGGACACATACAAATGTAACCCCTAGGTGGCGCTAATCTAAGGGCTACTACCACTGTTGTATGGCAATACACAGGTTGAGGGGCCTGAGTTTTCTAATTAGGGGCCTCCACCCAGAGAAATGGTATTGGGGTTGCTTATGTGCTCTGGTATAGCCCTCTGGGAATCTATGATTCCCCACCAACCCTTCTAGTGGCCAGAGAACTAACGCAATGGTACATTCACAATCAATAGGCAGCAGTAGTAATGTGCTTACATGCTTTTCACTTACCACCAGGGCTGGACCTGTGGCAACTGCCCTGGAGACCCCCTGGAAAATAAGATTAGCAATGCAGCAAAACAATCTTAATACAGTAACCCAACTAATAATATGTACACCAGCTGGGTTAAATGTGAAAAAAGACAATCAGGTTTCTTTAGGGTCAGTGAACAAGGGAGGGGCGTGATCCAACAGAATGATTAGCACTCGGAATTAAATCAGGATTGTCTAGCAAGCAACTTAAGTTCAAATTAGACAGCTCAACAACTGTGGGTATCCAGAATGTCATACTAAGGTTCATACTAAGGTTAGAGGAAAGAGCTAGTAGGCCAAAACCCATAATGCTCCTATGCTAGGCCATAGAGTAGAATGTTAAGTCATACTCAGACATAATTAGCGCGTTGAGACGACGTTTAAAAATCTTTTTAGTATTACTTGTTACTACATCAGATGGAAGTCTATTCCAAGGCCCAATAGTTCTTACAGAAAAGAAAAACTTATGATTATTGTGTTTCATGCAGGCTAGCCTGAAGAGTTGCCCGGGGTGGCTGGTATTGCAGCTGTTGTTGGGGTCCTTAGGAAAGGAAAAACAGTTAAGCATGCACACAACCCAATTATTTGTAATCCAAGCCAGATGGCTAAGTCCATTGCAAGAACCCAAATAAAAAAAACAATTAGATGGTACCACCGTGATTTTAGCTTTCGTTGCAGGGAGCTACCCAGATGTGTACACACACTATCAGGATCTGGCTGCACAGCAGGCGATATGTAAACCTCGTGCTGGTGATCAAGGAGGCTGGCAGAAGATGGGCCGACATGACTCATTGCTAGGTGGTTTCAACATGCTTGATAGTGTTGGGCAGGGGGCTGAATCCCCAAGCTGGTCTTTTGCCAAGATGGTCTCTGGTGCAGAAGTAGTGACCTAGGCTGAGATGGCAGGGCCCAGGCAGGCTGAACAGTTCTGGAAAAGTTTGTGATCCTCTGCTGGTGAAGTCTCCAGCTGGTGTGACAGATTTGATTGTGGGGAACCAAATCATGACCCACGAAAAACACTCAGGACATTTATATCACTAACTTCTTTAAACAACAGTTCAGATTTAGTCTGGTTGCAAATTAACAGCTTCACTGCACAAACCTTTCAATCCGAGTCTAATTCTCTCAACTGCACAAACCTTTCAATTTGAGTCTAGTTCTCTCAACTGCTGGGTCAATCGCTTCAGGAGCAAGTCTTCAGTCCGAATTACTTCTTCTTTCATCTGCCGCAGTTCCATGGCTGGAAATTGGACAGATCTGACTTCTGCAATAGGCAGTTTAATTGCAGGAGAACATGGCAGGAAGGCCAGCTAAGCCTCTTCCCACCGATTCCCCTATGCTCCTTCTGGGAGCAGCTGCTTGAAGGCTGGAGCTGTTCACTCTTCCACTTCCAACTCTAACTGTTCCACTGCTTCATGCAGTTCTGCAGATTTCCCTTGTAATCCAAAAGGTTCAGTTGGCTGAGGAAACTGTCAGTCACAGTAAGGCTCCCCCTCCATGTTAATTTAGGCACCAACACTCAAAAACTACAAAACTACAAAATTTCCTTCCGACAAGATCCCTGGGGATAGACTCCATTTTAGGTCTCCAGTGGTTCTATTGGTACAATTACTGGAAGTCCAGACCTAACATGGTGGCTCCCATCCAAATGTCTGAGCTGCAATAAAAGCAGGTTAGACAAATGTCTATATCTTCAATATAACAGCAGATAAGCAGTAAACACTCACAGTTCCTATGTGAGCTCCCTCTAAGCAATTAGTGAATGCAGAATGGAGCAAAATAACACACTGACTGGCTGGGGGCAAGCCCTAAATCACTCGGACCCAGCCCAGACTAATTTCTAAACACAGATCAGGAACTCTCTTAAAGTGGCAGGCACTGAGCCTCACTAGGGCACTCTCACACAAATAGAACTACTTAAGACAGGACACCAGCATGACAGTGGGCATTAAGGAGCCCAGGAAGACATTATAGAAAATCTCAATTTATACTGGGGTTAAACTCTTCCCTGCCTGGAAAAACTTGGCGTCCGTGTCAAGTCAACACATACTGTAAGATTCTATTGAAAAAATACTATATGTGAAATACATGAATGTTCTATTGGTATACCATAACATAAAAGCTGATGCATCAGTAAAGTAATTGGTTATGACAACAATACTACTACACTTTTTCATGTGACATGAAAATT
The DNA here is from genome assembly GCA_016271365.2 of Neoceratodus forsteri. Lineage (NCBI taxonomy): Eukaryota > Metazoa > Chordata > Ceratodontiformes > Ceratodontidae > Neoceratodus > Neoceratodus forsteri. Next base: position 189,715,309 of record CM028130.1, read on the forward strand.
GTCATAAGCCCACATTTTCATGACACATTTCATAAACATGTAAACAGGTTCAAATAGTTGAACACATCACTCTTACAATTTTGGTTTGTACTACCTAATGTACAATAACCTACATGGCTTGGGCTCTGTCCCTATCAGCTACACTAAGGCTGCATGGGAAAAGGGCATTATTACACTGATTGGAGGTTTTTACTATTAACTTAGAAGTGGCAGAATAACCCAATTTTGGAAGACAGTTTTCAGAACTGTACACCCCTTTGTGAACTATATGTAATGGGAGATCTACAGGCCTTCCCAGGAAGTCATAACTAAAATGCATTACAGATTCTGTGGCTCTTCCAGACTTTCTGGAAGTGGCAGGCACAGGCTCAGTTCTATCAACATTTGCATTTGGGTTGCTCAGTTCCAGCTCATTGCTTGCCAATAAGTCTGCTTCTGAAGAAAGTGGTATCTCTGCACTGGTTATCTATTCTTTATTTATTGAATTGTGTTGACCTGGTAAGCCCTCTGAGACTAGAAGTCCCTTTTTCAGGGGCGACTGGGGGGATACAGATGGTAACCAACTGAAATTAAACTGGATTAAGCTGTTGGTGGTATTTTTTTTTTTTTTAGTGAATGGGGGAAATTTGGCCAGGACACTGGAGAAATTCCCCTACTCTGGAGGGCGCTGTTGGATGGCATTTTGGCCAGAAGGATTGCAGACACCGATGGAGCAGGACTTGTGGAGAGCTGAGGAGCGGCTCTCCTCCTCGGCTATCGACTTTGCATTGTTTTCTTGAATGATGGAACCTACCTCGGATGGATGTGCTGTGAGGTCAGTGGTTTCGTTATTGCACACGGAAGAAGAGTCCGTTTCCAGGACCGATGTTCCCAATGAAGAGGCAGATCTCCGTATTCAGCTGGCAGATATGGAGCAACAGTATATCGCATGACGGAACGACCTGGTAAAGGCATTGGAACAACGACGGTCTGGTTTTTCGGATGCGCACCTACAGGAACCGGAAGTGGTGCAGGGAGAATCCCTGATGGAATCATAAAAGCGGGGTTTTGGATACCGGAGCTACGGAGTATGGAAAATCAGATGTGGATCTGCTCAATTATGTTGCTACACCTGGGGCTTCACAGGGTGAGTCCTCTTTTGCTACTGGAATGGATATCTCTGCAGTGCTGACTGTAGCTGATGCTGTGGGTCCCTTGGTCCCCACTGAAAGACTATCCAGCACTACTGTGTAACAGACTCTGTGTTCCCAGTCTCCAAAAAAAGGTTTAAAAGACTTGACTGTTAATCCTTGCATTACTATCATTGTCACCTATATTACCTGATCCTGACCTCCCCCCCTTCCCTCTTTTCCAAAACTGAGCTCTTTACAAGTGGGCTTTTTTGAGGCTCCTGAATCTCCCCTGTGGGTGGCCACAGCTTTGGAAGCTGCGGGTGGGTCAGATCTCCAGATGGGAACTCCTGGGATGCAAATTTAAAGCCTCTTGAGGCTTCTTTATCCTCTTCTGTTACCTTGACTCCCAGTGATCCCAGCATTCCTTTAGGTCAACTAACAGCTCTTACATCGGATCCTTTATCTAAACCTCCTAGTCCAGATATGTTGGAGCACATTAGAGATTTGAAAGAGGGTGCTATAAGTCAGTCTCCTGATCCCCCCCAATGTGGTTGCTCATGCTAGTATTGTCTCCCCTACTCCAGTGAATATGACTGAGTTTGGTCAGGATGAAGGTTCTTCTGTGTGGCAAGGTAATATTGCTGAACGCCTTTTTCCAGCCACATTTGGTCTAGGTAATGAACCTGCCGCATGACGCAATGCTGTTCGTTTGAAGTTTAGAGGGTCACAGGAGGAGATCCCGAATAGACTTTTTATTGGTCATGAACTATTAAAAAACAGTATGAGGTTTTACACCTATGAGATTTATGCCCTGATCCATATGCCAGGAGATACAGTTTTTGATGTAAGTTTTAAACACCCGGCAGGTTTGGACAGGTTTTGGAAGCAGTATCTAGTTTTGAAACATACACCTTTATGGAAACCTTACTTGGCAATACCCTTAACTAAACCAGTTTCAAAGAAAATCACTAACCTATTTCGGAATGAAGGAGTGAATGTAGCTGACTTTACATACTGGTTGAAACAGCACTGTTCTGTTAAAAGTCCCCCGGAACCCATTCTTGATGAGGAGCATCTATGGACAGGGGGTTGGAGATATCAAATTGACTTACGTATTGAGAATGGCCTGACTAAACATTTGCCAAATTGTTTTTTTTAGGTTGGGATAGAGGGGACTTTTTACCCAGGACAACCCAGAGCCTGTTATAAATGTGGGGCTTTGGGTCATTTGAGTAATATATTGACCAGCAAAATGTGGCTTATGTGGGGATCTGGGGCATATAGGTGCACATTGTAGAAACCCCATGACATGTAATTTATGTGAAGAAAAGGGAACACATTCGTACATGTTCTTGGGCATCGATAACTCAGCTGACACCGTCGTAGGGCGAACAAGACGTTTTGTTGCAAATGCACAAAGAGAACATCAAAGGTTGCAAGATTTGCTAGTCCATAATGCAGCTCAGACTGTAGCTCAGGACCCAGTTCCAATTTTGACTGAGGGTGAGGTTTCTCACATCCCGACCCCTAATGGAATGGATACCAGTGCCCAGGATCCTCCATCTTCAATTGATATAGGGCAGATTGAACTTTTGGTTACTAACCCTTTCCTCCAGACAGAGATCAGTGGGCAGCCTGGTAAGGAGCTGACAGTTTCTGCTTCCCATCCAATTGTGGAAACTTGTATTACTCAGGAACCCTTGTGTATGCCTCCTCCTGGAGCATAATCAGATATTCCATTTCAACATGTCACTAGATCAAAAGCATCTAGAATGAGCTCAGGGGCCCCTCCCTTTTGTTCAGAAATGATAGGTTCCGCCATTGTGAACCCATTTGCCCTTTACAAGAACCAGACGGAGATGAGGAGGAGGTGGATTCAGTATTTTCATCTATCGCCTCCACTCCCCTAAAATGTCCAGGATTTTGAAGTTAAGGATAAGCCCAAACCAAAAAAGCGGAAAAACGGAAGTGATTTTCGCTTTTAGAATTCTTTTTGTTTTTGCCTAACATCTAAACCTTCCTGGCAATGCATATTTCTTTACTTACTGTTAATGTTAATAGCATAAAGTCTCCTTTACGGAGACGTAGTCACTTTTGCCAGCCTCAGTACTCATCCTGGTTCTATTATTTTTTACAAGACACCAGGTTAAACTCCCTGGACTGTGTCAAAGCAGCTAGTCAGGACTGGTGCTGGGGTGTTTCTTTGGTCACAAGGGGAGCTGTTTGTGATGGCTTAGGTTCTTGTTTTCTTCAAACTTAGCCATTAAAGTGTTACAATTTCAGATATAGTTCCTGGTAGAGCGATGCTCATGGATATAGTTGTTTCACAGTGCATTTACCGACTTTTTAAATATCTATGCCCCCAGTCCAAAGCTGATAGAGCGGCTTTATTCAAACAGATTTCCCCATATTTACATACCTTGAAATTGGTGGTATGGGGGGGGGGGTGACTTTAACTGTGGTTTAACAGATAAAGATTGGGGACGTACAACAAAAAGATTATTCTGTGATACAAATGCATTGTTGTATGTTTTAAGAACAAACAATTTGGTGGACTCCTATGATCTACTTCACTAAATGCCAGTACACACTTTTTATAAAGGATCAGTCTCTATCAGAATAGATTTTTGGTTTGTATCTAAGAGGATTACTTGTAGTTCTATTTCGACGTTGCCTTTGGAAACTTCTGATCATTTAATTGTTAAATTTACTCTTGGAAATTATCAAAAACTTGTTCTAGGCCATGGTTTTCGGAAGTTAAATAAGTCCGTCTTATAGGATGTTACACTTGCTGCTCAGTTAGATTTCTTTTTTTCCTCAATGTCTGATATCTCCTTTTTATATGATAGCCCTCTGGATTGGTGGGAGGCACGAAAAAGGATTTAAATGTCTTTTTTGCACTTTTCTAGATATAGGGCAAGAGATGCCTATCTCACATATTTGGGGTATAGAGCTAAATATATGGCCTTTATACAGGCAAGCCACAGGGTGTACAGAGGCAACAATTTTAGCTCTCAAGGAAAAAATTATAGCCTTTCTCCAGAATCGAGAAAAACAATTTTGGTTACAACAGAAATATGTAACTACGGGTACTATAGAGCAAGTGAATCCTCTTGATTTAGCCAGTCAAAATTTGCCACCATTATGTATGACCTCTTTAAAATCGTCTGATGGCACCTTAGTTGATAATACTTGTCAGATTAGGAACATGGTGCACGAACATGTTGAAAAAACCTTTTCTTCCTTAGGTTTAGCACCCCCTGTTTCCTTTTTGCATATCTTGGACATACCGTTACTTACGGATCAGGAAATTGATGCCTTACAGGCTCCTTTTTCCTTAGTTGAAATTACACAGGCATTTGGTCATTTGTCCACTACTTCTAAACCTTGTGGGGATGGTTTGCCAAACCTGTTTTATAAAACATATGCAGATACACTTGCACTGTGGCTGTTGCTTGTTTATTAGGCTATTTGGCAAGAACAAAGAGTTATTCTTAGTATGGGGAACGGGGTCCTTTTTTTTGTTTATAAAAAGGGAGATCCTACGGAATTACAGAACTGGAGGCCTTAAGTCTCTGACCACTGATTATAAAATGTTGGCTAGTATTCCTAAATAACCGACTATTAGCTGTTTCAAAAAAATTGTTGGTTACTACTCAAACCTGTACAGTCTTAGGAAGGAATATTTCAAAATTTAATTTTTATTAGACATTATTAGAGTCGGTTCAAAGAACCAGCTAACTGGTTATCTACTAGCGTTAGATTTAGAAAAGGTGTTTGATACTTTAAGACATGACTATCTTTGGGATGTTTTGACTTTCTATGGTATACCGTCTATATTTTTAAATCTGCTTAAAACTCTATATAGCACAGCTATGGTAATGCCTTTGGTTAATGGGCTTTTGGGGGTTATGGTCCCTTATCAGATAGGAGTTAGACAGGCCTGCCCTTTGAGTCCTCTTTTATTTGTATTTGGTTTGGACCCTTTATTAAGATATATTGACAGGAATACGCAGGTACAGGCTATTGTTCTACTGAGAGTTTCTGTTTCTCAAAGATCTTAGCTTATGCTGACGATTGTATCTGCCCTATTGCAGATGTAGAATCAGGGAGACACATCTTGACCTTTTTAAGTTCTGTACAGTTGAGCACTGGTATCAAAATTAACACGTCTAAATGTTTTTTGTTACCTTTAGGTTCTGCTCCTAGTGTGAACTTGTTTGGCATACCAGTAATTACTACTAAAGTGAAATTTCTTGGGGGTTTTTTTGGTTCTCAAGAATCAGTAAATAGCAATTGGGACGGAATTTATGATACGGCTCTTTCTAAAGTCAAAAAATGGCAAGCATGGAAAATGACACGAAAGAAACGTGTTTTTCTGTTGAAATCTTACATAGCCCCTTTTCTTTATCTGTCTGAGATTTTCCTTTGCCTTTTGTGATGCATACTAAAATTATGGGTCTTTTTTTTCAGTTATTATGGGGTAGTCGCTTGAATCCTGTGAAGAGAGCACACGCCTACAGACCCTGGAAAGAGGGTGGCTTAGGTTTGTTACATCCAATTGTGCATTTTTTGGGGAATTTTTTTTATATCTCTATTCAACCTCTTTTGTTGGAAAACACTGCTGTAGGTACATGTGTATGTCTCTGTGGGGAGCCCATTTTCTAGCAGCCTTGGGTCGAGAAAAATGGCACCCTGTGGAAAGGCAGCTTCCTATCTATGTGCAATACACACTTAAATATATTCGCTATGGAAGATTGAATTGCTGGTTTGTGTCACATGAGAGAAGGTCTTTTATAATCATATTGTTACTACTTGTTATTTTGAGGAACCCTTTTTTAGTTTCTACAGACATAGATACATCCATTTTGGTAGCCAGTATGATAAAGCCCAGAATACTGAGAAAATGCGTGATGGTTTGGTTGTGCGCACATCAGAAACTAAATGTAAAAGCTAACCAGATGCACAAACAAATAAGTGATAGGGTTTGTCCAGAAGTTTCCTGTCAGGGACAGTTGGAGACAATACGACATTTATATTTTGAGTGCACACACATTGCCTCCTTTTGGTCAGCACTGGCACTTTGATGGGGTGAACCATTGTTTGAATCTATAACATATAATACCTTGATATTGGGCCAATTCCCACGAGAATGGTGTAAATGGCATAAAAGTACGGTATATGTTCTTCTGGCTTGCTTTAAATGGCATATTTGGCAAGCACAATGTTTGAGAATTTTACAAAATAAGATTTACTCTATACAATAATTTTTTTTTCATATACAGAATGACCTGGATGCATTATATGCTTATGAAATTAACACACTAGGGACTTCTGTTGGTGAGATTCTTGGAAAATGTATTTGGGTAGGTTGACGGTTTTTTCTTTGATTTCTAGTAACTTATATATGACAGTTATTTATCTAAAGGATTACAGGTTTTCCTTTTGTTAGATATAAAACCTTGGATCTTTTGTTTTTCCCTTCAAAGTTCTCTTATTAAGGGGGGTGTACCTGAAACTATTTTGTATGTTTTTTTCTTAATGGTAGGGTATTAATGAACTTTTTCCCTTTTGCTTTGACCTAATGTGTTTATTCCTTGTATTGCAAAAGTTGCTGTGATTGTATAACTTCATTATTCTTGGTTACAGTTTTTTTTTCTTTATTTGTGTGAAATAACACTGTTCGCTATGCTTTGTTTTTGTTTTTGAAATAAAAATTTCCCCTACTCTTCCTGTAGGGGAACCTTTTGGCCGTCGTGATGGCCACTTGGAGTGAGCAGCTGGACCAAATGGATGCCATGGAGGCAGGAGAGCAAGCCTCCTCTCCTATTCTCCACACACAAGAGGCTGAAGATTTTGTGCCAAATGCTAGCGATTTAGAGGGTGAAACGAGTGATATATTTCTTTCAATAGAAGATTTAACTTCCATCAGGAAAAATGGAGCGACATGAAGAAATTGACCAACCTTCATTAAACAGCGGGTAAACTCAGCTGAACGTGGTGAAACCTGACACACTCCCACAGCAAGAAATAAATGCTGTGAATGCAGGATTGAGCGCTATGGAAACGGAATTTGCTGTCAAAATTCCTGTGAGTGCTTTCACTGAAGTAAAGCAACTGGAGCTGGGTGAGTCAACTAATAAAAATATTCCTGTTACAAATATTGACTCAGGGGCTGGCAATTTTATCATAAAAGGTGTGTGCCAACAGGCCCTTTTGAAACAAACAGCTATTGCTTTTGCTACAGAACCTGGGGCTGGCAATCTGAACACCGAGAAATGTGTGTGCTGAGAGCCCGTTGTCAAGGACTTACTGCCTCATAGAGTTAAAATCCAGACTGAGGTGACAGTCGTGCAGCTGGAAGTGGCCACTCACAGGTCATGGGAAACACACAGTCAGCTGTTACAAACTTCTCACACATCATGAATAATTCTGGATTTGTTTTTCACCCTCCAGATAATCTCCTTTCTATGGACTGTAATAAACCGATGGAATAGAAAGTGATTTATCAATCTAACCCAACGATTCAAACTGGGGCTACAACATTTCTATTTTCATCTAAAGCAAACAAAGAACCTCCTTTAAAGGACCATAATAATATTGCTTTTGGGCATATTAAAGTACAGACTTTGCAACAATCTGTGAAATGTCAGATAACTACACAAAAAGAAATGCCTTTTCAGCCTGTGACCCAGTTATCCTTGCCACTTGCCCCAGATAGTATTTGGATCCCCCAGAAGGCCCTACAAAATGCAGGATGGCTAAAAACTTCTAAAGGGAATTGGCTTCCTGATCCTGACTGGGATTCTTCACTTGAATTTTTCACAGTCATCCCCTGAGTGGAAACCATCTAATTTAGGCTTACAAACCCAGGCAATAGATAATAAAGAGAAAAAAACATACAAGGATAATGTTAATTGTCCTAACCACCCAATAGGCCTGGACTCCTCAGCCTTGTCAAAAACAGAAGCACCTATAGACGCAGAGGCCTCTAGCATGGATAATAATGGAACTCACGGCACCTTACCACCTAAAAAGACTATTGTCAGAACTTTTTTCTAAAATAAAAAAAGAAGCTGCACCATGGTGGAATGCAATGTGGATTCATTATAAAGGAGGCCTAGAAGAAAGACTGGATAGATCCTATGTAGGACAAACATTATTGAAGGACTCATTACATTTTTCCCCCAGAGAAATATTTGCTTTAATTAACATTTCTGGGGAGGACAATTATGATGTCAGCTTTCGGACTGCGTATACTCTAGAGGTGTTTCAGGAACGTTATACACAGTTAAATATTCACCCATATGGACCCCCTTTTGGTAATACCTTTGACCAAACCATTGGTTAGATATGTGACTGTAATGTTCCATATAGTAAGGGGTCCATGTGGATGATATTACATTCGGGTTGCCCAAAAATGTTAAATTTTAAGTAATCCTGAAGCACTTTAGATTCAGAATCCTTTTGGACAGGAGGATGGAAATATAAGGTCAAGCTTAGGCCTACTGACACAGAAATGGAGCACATCCCAAACTCATTCATGTTAGGAAGAGATAGAGGTCTGTTTTATGCAGGGCAGCCCAGAGCATGTTATAAGTGTGGATCTAAAACTCATTTATCCAGCACTTGTGACCAAGCTTATTGTGACAATTGTGGGGAACTGGCGTACATACAGTAGCTATGCAATGTACCAATCATACTAGGTACGATTTGTGTGAGGATTATGGCCATGTTTTTAGTGAATGCCCTTGGGCCGCTAAAAACAAAGCCTCTTGTGCCAGTCAAGAGCTGCTTATACAACAAGCCCAAGACTCTGCTTCTGCTTCTTCTAAAAATGAGCTCTCCCACCCTACTAACCTCTCTCCTTCCTCTTGTGTTTCAGATCTTTCTGTTCCCTTGGAGAAAGAGGAGCATGAACTTACAAAACAAAAGACCCACCCCCCATCTTCAGTTCTCCCTGAATTAGAGCCTCAACAAATAAAAGAGGAGACTCTTATTAGTGAAAAGCCATCAGACAATCTTATTTTAACTCCTGTGTGTTATGAAGAGCCAAACACCTCAGAGTGTGTCCCTGTCAGTAGCAGTGACCTACCGCTTCTACCTAGATGGCGTTCCTCAAGAACTAACAGGCAAAAACCTCCAGTAACAGTAAAAAGTTCTGCTATAATCAAAACAGGCAATACCTATGCAGCACTGTTTTTGCCAGATGGTGATTCTGACATGGAGCAAGGGGAATTAGATTCCCAATCAGGGGTAGCACCCTGCTCTCTACAGGAATAGACCAGGGAGATTATAACAATAAAAAAAAGAAAAAGCAGAAAAAATTGATATGATATCATTCTCTTGCTAACTTATGGGTTTCCTTTCTATAGGTTCACTAAACATCCATAGTATATTAAATAATACAAAGTGGCAAGCTGTTTTTCTATCATTCATGACAACCGTTATGATATTTTTTTCTAAAGAAACATGGATGTGTTCTCGAGAACAGTTAGTATTATTTAAAGGGAATGGATTGGGGGCCTTCTTATTGGTCCTTTGGCCAAGATTGTGCAAATTGGGTGGGTATTTTATTTGGATCTTAGAATGTCTCCTTAATACAATTAGTAGCTCTATTTCCGGGTCAGTTATTTTTATTAGATGGCAAATGGAAATCACTGGCTTGCAGCTTCATCACTGTATATGGGCCCAAGACTAAAGCAGATAGGGTGTCTCTTTTAAGAACTGTTCAACCATACTTAGTATCTTCCTATCTGATATTTTTGGGAGGGAACTTTAATTGTGACATAGCTAGGGAAGATATCAGTGGGGAAAAAAGAAAAAAAACTATTGTGACTCCAATATGTTAAGTGCGGTAATTAAAACAGCAGGCCTTGTAAACTGTGATATATACTACACAGGCTCTCGATTTACATATTCTAGGAGCCCTTATAAAACTACTATTGATCATTCATTCCTTTCCCGGAATCCACCTAAAGGTAATTTTCAAATCATTCCCATTGAATTTTCAGATCATCTTTTATTAAAATTTTACATACCAATTCTAGTTTCTAAAAACAAAGTTAATAATAGATGGAAACTGAATGTTTCCTTACTTACAAACCCTGAAGTTAAAAAGGGGATTATAGCTTTATTATCTGCCAGATTATCAGTTTTATGTCTATATAATGACCCTGGTGAATGGTGGGCTGATATTAAAATGGATTTAAAAATATGGTTTAGTAAATACAGTAAACAAATTGGGAATAACAGATTTTTAAGATATCTCTCTCTTTGGAAACAACTGCAACATCTTTATACTATTTCATACCTTACTAAATATAACTACTCATCACAAATAAAAAAATTAAAGGACAACATGTTAGCCTATCAGTATGATAGAGCCTCTACAATCCAGGCAATGCTTTCTAGTGGTACACAGAAATCACCAGTAGGAGACCCATATGAGGCTTGCAAAAAAAATTCATGATGATGTGACAATTGAGTACCTGCACGATTCTGATGGAAATAGAATAGAAGGAATTTCAGATATAGAAAATGTAATCAAATCTCACTACTCCTCACTTTTACCTATTAATGTACCCTCTGAACAAATGATTGCTGATTATTTGCATACTATTGATGTTCGACATATCCTGATGAAGCTCTTTAACTGCTTAAAAAAACCTTAACTGAAATTACAGGGGCAATCAAAGCTCTTAAAACTAATACCTCACCAGGTTTAGATGGTCTACCAAACCAATTTTATAAGGTGTTTATCACAGAAATATCTATCTTTTTGCAGACCATTTATTTGTTATTTTTTCAGAATAATGAAATTCCTCAATTTTTTTCAGAAGGTTTATTAGTTTATTTGTATAAAAGTGGAGATAGAGCTGATATTAAAAACTGGAGGCCAATTATATTGTTAAACTCAGACTATAAAATCCTTACTCATATTCTTAATTCTAGACTCAGGAATTATGCTTCATTAGTGCTTTCTGCACAATTCTGTAGTATCCCTAACAAAAAATACAAGATGCCCTTATTATTAATAGAGATTTCATTGAGATACTTATCATGCAAAAATCCAAGGGTGTATACTTTCAGTAGACCAAGAGAAAGAATTTGACCCGTGTTGATAGGTCTTTACTTTTTCTGTATTGGCTAAATATGGGTTACCTGTAGCAGTAATTAAGCATATACAGTTATTGTGCTCCCATGTTTTGTAAAAGTTTTAATAGGGTCAAATAACAAGGGTTTAGTATATCTACAGGTGTTAGACAGGGTTGTCCTTTAAGCCCTTTATTATACATTTTCTATTGACCCTTTACTTCAATGCCTAGCTAGTAGGCATAGATGGCATGGATTGACTGAGTCATAGAACTCATTAATCTTTCTGTGCAAGCCTATGCAGATGACATTTGTGGGTTCTTTTACATATAAACAAATTCCTCTTTTTCTAGACAACATAAGGAGATATGCTAAAGTATCTAATTCAAAATTAAATATTGCAAATGCAAAGGGTTATTGATAGGCTCTTGGGATATTACTTCATGTCAAATATCCGAATCATTCTCACAACAGAACCAATAGTACTTTTAGGTATTACTTATGGGTCAATTAATCTGCCTCTCAATAATTGGGAATCGGCTTTATCTAAAGTTCACAATAAGGTTAAAAGATGGCGGTTTTGGAAATTATCAAAACTTAAGAGAATCCAGATATTGTAACTATTTGTTATTTCCCAATTACAATATGTGGCCTGCATTTTTCCACTTCCTATGTCTTTAGAGACAAAAGTTTATTGAATTTTTTTTTAAATGCTTTGGGGAAATAAACTGAATCCAGTTAATCATTGTTATACCTACTTAAGTAAGGGAAAAGGTGGATTGGGTATGGTTGAACCAGTACTTTCTTTCATTTTCTGTTTATTTACCATACTGTTTGGTATAGTATATCCAATATAACAGCTGAAGGTTTTTGTTTAGTGAAACATGTACTAAAACATTATCTAGCTGTATGGCATGAGGAAGCACCAAAACTACATTCACGATTACAGTTATCTGAATTGTTTCAACCAGCAGCTCAGGAGTTATTTAAATGGAAAGTTTTGCAATCTTGTATTTTACAACATAATAGGAAAAATTTACGAACATATGAACATATGAAATTTGCCAGCAGATAAAGGCCTAGAGGTCTATCAAGTCTGCTCGAATGTGCAGCTAGCACCCCTTATTCTGCAGCTGCCCTTCCCTTCCACCCTTCCCCTTCATTAACCCTCCCGCTTGTCCTGTCCCATCCTCGTTTAAAGCAGTCCACTGTTCTACTGTATACCACTTCAGGAGGTAACGCATTCCACCCATCCACCACCCTCTCTGTAAAAAAGTGTCTCCTCATCTCCCTCCTGAACCTTCCTTGCTCCAGTCTCATATCATGGCCCCTGGTGTCCCTCCCCTCCCTTACTTTGAACAGCCCCTCTGTACCTGTCTTGTTTATTCCTTTCATGTATTTAAAGGTTTCAATCATGTCACCCCTGTCTCTCCTCTCCTCCAGTGAGTACATGTTCAACTCCTTCAACCTCCTCTTGTATGATAAGTCCCCAGCCCCTTGATCATCTTTGTCACTCCAGTAACTTAATGCCCTCTTCAGATATGGATGCCAGTACTGCAGCAGTACTCCAGGTGTGGTCTAACTAATGACCTATACAGTGGCAGAATCACCTCGCCCTCCTCGAGGATATACCCTGCAATACAACCCAGCATTTTGTTGGCCTTGCAGCTGCTTTCCTACATTGTACCGAGTTGTTCATTGACCCTGTAATGAGCACACCCAGATTCTTCTCCTCCTTTGTCTGGGCTAGCTGCACTCCCCTAGCTGGTAACTCCTCCTTGGGTTCTTCATCCCAAAATGCAGCACCTTGCACTTTTGGCATTAAAGCCAGTTGCCAGGTGTCTGACCAGGGTTCAAGCTTTGCCAGATCATCCTGCAACCCTGCCATCTCCTAGGTCATCCACCACGCGCTATCTTGGTATCATCAGCAAACAGACTGATCTTGCTCTTGATGTCCCATGATATGTCTGCAATGAATATCCCAAACAACACTGGTCCCAACACTGAGCCCTGTGAAACACCACTCATCACTGCCCTTGGGTGTGAGAGCTCCACCCACAACCACCCTCTGTTGCCTTCCCTGCAGCCAGTTTCCTACCCATCTCACCAGCTTTGCACCCACCCCTGTGCCTACTAACTTCCTTCCCAGCCTTCCATGTGGCACTGAGTCGAATGCCTTACTGAAGTCCAGATACAGGACATCCACTGCATGGCCCCTGTCCAGTTGCCTAGTTACCCAGTCATAGAACTCGACCAGGTTGGTTTGGCAGGATCTGCCACATATGAAGCCATGCTGTTTGCTGTCCTGTAGTCTTTTGGCCTCTGGGAGGGCCACCAGCCTCTCCTTCAGGATGGTCTCCATTAGCTTACCCATGATGGATGTGAGGCTCACTGGTCTGTAGTTTCCTGGTTCATCCTTGGGCCACTCTTGTGGAGGGGCACCACGAGCCATCCTCCAGTCCTGAGGTACACACCCCGAATGTAGTGAGGCATTAAATAGGTCTGCCAAAGGTCCTGCAAGGACCTCTACCAGCTCCTTCAGTACCCTGGGGTGGATGCCATCTGGGCCTGGCACCTTGTCCACCCTCAGTGCCTTCAAACCCTCTCAAACTCTGCTCTCCATAATTTCCCCATCTGTCACCACTTCCCACCCTGCTTCTGCCATTTCTCCAACCTTGGGTGTCACCCCCTCTTCTCTTTAGTAAATACTGAGCAGAAGTACTCATTTAGTGCTTCCGCCTTATCGCACCCTGCTTCCACCCACCCCTCCTTCCTAATCCTTACTATGTGGTCCTTACAGCTCCTTTTCTCCTGATGTACTTAAGAGTCCTTCTCCCCTTCTTAATGCCTTGTGCCAGCCTGAGTTCCGTAGATGCTTTGGCTCCCTTACTGCCCTTGTCACCTCCATTGATTCTGTCACATACCCTCTCTGTCCTCCCCCTCCCTGTTTTCTTGTACTTCCTAAAGGTAGCTCTTTTCCTCCTTACCTTTTCCATTACCTCCTTGCTCAACCAGGTCGGTTTCTTAGCCCTAGCCTTCTTGCTCTGGGCTTTGCAGCAGGTTTTGGTTGCCTCCACTATCCCCAGCTTTATGAGCTCCCACCTCTGGTTTGTGTCCATACTAGATTGAATTCTGGCCAGGTACCCTTTTACAACTTCCCCCATCCTCCCAAAGTCGGCCCTCCTGAAGTCCAGCACTTTGTGCCAGATTCCACTCCTTCCTTGCCCATATCCAATGTGAGCCATACTGAGTGGTGGTCACTCCCTGACAGCAGTTCCTCCACTATAAGTTCTCTCACAAAGTCCCCATTTGCCAGCACAAGGTCAAGGTATTCCTAACCTGGTTGGTTCACTGACCATTTTCAGCAGGAAGCTGTCCTGAAGGCATCCAGCAGTACCTGCTCCCTTCTGTTCCTGGTTGTTGGGGTGCTTCAGTCCACTCCTGGCATTTTGAAGTCCCCTACAATCACTACACTACCCTTTTCGCAGGTCCTCCTGATCTGTCCTGCTAGTTCCCTGTCTAACTCCTCTGTCTGAGATGGTGGCCTGTACACCACTCCCATTCTAATAATCCTATTCTTGAAATCCTGGATTTGCATCCGAAGTGACTCCGTACTACCCTCCTCCCCTTCCTCACACACACTCCGTCCTTCCTTCACATATAGTGCCACCCCTCCTTTCCCAATCACCCTGTCCCTACGAAATAACCTGTACCCTGGTACAGACAGGTCCCAGTCATTGTATTGGGTGGCCCATGTTTCCATGACGGCTGCAATGTCCACCTCTCCCTCTGCCATGAGAACCTGTAACTCTGCAGTTTTCTTCCCAAGGCTCCTAGCATTAAGGGTAACCACCTTCCACCCTTTCCCCCCTCCCATCCTGCCCTCCTTTCCTAGCATCACCAACAGTACTTGCCATTTGTCCTTTGTCACTGTTATGGGGGGTAAGCTCATATGATTTCCCAACCGGTGGTCTCTGCATATCTCTTCCCCAACTGCCACCCCCCACTCCTAGTTTAAATTCCCAACTTCCTCTATGTACTCCTCCATCCTCTGTTTCAAGACTTTCCTTCCTCCTCACTCAAGTGTAGTCTGTCCTTGGCATAGAGACTACTGTCCTCTCAGGTCCTCCCCACCCCCAACAGCCCATACCTTTAGCACAACACCAGGTTCTTAGCCATCCATTAAATTCTCTATTCTCAGCTTCCTTGTTGTGCTTGCGTTTGGCACCAGAAGTATCTCTGAAAAAGTTACTGATCTTCCTGCTCCCTCACATAATTGTACTAGTTCCTCAAACCTCCTCTGGACTGTATCTACTGTCTTGCCAGCCAGGTCATTTGTCTCAAGATGTATAATTAAATGAGGCTTGTCCCTACCCCTTCTAGCATATTTCAGAACAGACTGTCCCACCCTTTCCACTGTCATTCCTGGCATGGCCTCCACCCAAATGTGACTATGCATCTCCCCCTTGCTACCCCACCTAACTCCTCTTAGTATTGAGTCCCCCAGCACTAAGATTCCACCCTTCTTACTCCCTGCTTGCTTCCATTCATCTTCCTCTCTCATTTCCAGCTCCTCTTCTTCCTCCTGCACATTATTTCCCCCTTTTACCCCTATTGCAATTCTCCCAGCAGAACTTCCCCTGCTCCAGTTTGGTCCAGGCATTTATCAATTACTCCTCTAATTTCATCATTTCCCTCCTCCACCTTCTTCCTCTCTAGCAGTGCAAAACTATTTTCTGAAGACCCTTCACAAATGCCTGCTCCCTCTCTCTTCACAGTAAACTGTTCTCTCCTTTCCACTCCATGACTTTTGCCACTTCTTCACCTCCCCTCACAAGTCCCTATCTCCTCCTTCCATTTATCTTTTGTCTCCTGACCTGGTTTCCCCGGCAATTGTTCTTCCTGGCCTGGGCCCCTTTGTCTCTGCTTCCCTTCTTCTGACCCTCTCCTCACCACTGGTGGCTTAAATCACCCTCCCTCATCTCCCCTTCTTCCTCCCTCCAGTATTGGGCTAAACCCACCCCCAATCTGCCTTGCCTGTCTTAGTTCCTCCTGCAGACCCTCAACCTCCTTTCTAAGTGGTTGCACACTAAACATCCTCCCACACTCCAGGAAATTTTTAGAAAGATTGGTGCACCGCAGTTGTTGCAGCCTACCACCCTACCCATTGCTGTCGTTGCCCACCAGTGACCCCCCACCCTTCCAGATGCAGGATATCAAACACTCCCCCAAGTCTCCCCTCTCCCTCCTCTATCAGTGCAAAACATTTTCTTTATTTCTCTTACCTCCTTTGTTGCATACGTTTAGATATATTTAGCAACTGCTTTTTATATTCCTATCCTTCCTATCCACACTCAAAAACAGGCTTAAGTAGCCATTGCACAAGCTTCTTCAAACTCCTACTCCTCCTTTCCCCAATGCAATATCAATGTGAAGAAGTAATAATGAAAGCTCTTAGATTTGCATTTACTTCCCTTCCACTGAGAGAGCAGTCACCTCTTCACTTGCTGCTGTTCCTTTCCTGGTATGCCCTCCTACTCAACACCCTTACTATACCCAATGTTTAGCTCCTAAATTGAAACCAAACAGCAGCAGCTCTGTGATGTAATCCCAAGGTCAGAGTAGCAGCCCACTCTCTATAAAGAGAATCCTGAATTGAAACCAAACAGCAGCAGCTATGATACACTATTATCTCAGCTATACCTTACTGAGCCTAGTTTTAAGAATTGCCCTCCTGCTTCTAATAAACAAATTATAAAGCAATTGACTAATAAATGAGTACCTAATACTATGTGGGAAGGTCTATGGCTTACTGTATATGGTAAACTAAATATTATAGGGAATGTAAAACACAAGAATTTAGTGGACAGGAATTGCCCATATACAGCATGTATTAATCTAGAAAAGACTATGTGTCATTTTTTCTTTGATTGCTCCTTTTCTAGACCTCTATGGTCTTTTTTAAGTACTAAATGGAATATGAACTGGTTATTATCATTGACTTATGAGGCTTTGGTTCTAGGATTCATTCCAAAAGAGAAGGTTGATATGCACCTCAAACTTATATGGTTTTCTTATGTTGTTTATGATATTATTTATGACAAGCTCGATGTCAGTGGGTACTTTACCCAAAAATGGTGTCATACCCAGTATATAGGTTTTTAGCAGCACAAGCAATAAGTTCTGTGCATCAGTCTGATTTATTGCACTATTCAGGTGATAAAGTCTATAGATGGTGGAAGGGTTTTCAAATATTTAAAAATATAAATAGGATAAATGTTGTGTATTTTGTTTATGAAGAGATTGAAAACTAGAAAAAAAAGTGTTTGTTGTATATGAACTGATTTACTTATTTCTTTCTTTTTATTATTACCTGTTAAAAAAGAGAGAAAAGATTGTCAGTGGCTCAGTAGGTATCACACTTGCCTCTGAGGCCGGGAGATCAGAGGGCTGTGGGTTCAGTTCACACATCTGGCACTTGGATTAATATCCCAGTACTGACACTGTAATACAGCATGAGAGGGGTGGTGCATTTCTGAGGTGCCGTCTTCCGGATGAGATGTTAAACTGAGGTCCCATCTGCCTGGATTGGTGGTAGTTCAGGTGGATGTTAAAGATCCCATGGCACTTATCGAAAAGAGTAGGGGAATTTCCCCGATGTCCTGGCCAAATTTCCCTCATTCACTAAAAATACCACCAACAGCTTAATCTGGTTCAAAGTCAGTTGGCATTCATCTGTATCCCCCCTCCCCCGGGTCGTGCCTGAAAATAGGCAGGATTTGTCTAGTGCACTTACCCGGTCAACAAAAGCTAAATAAATAAATAAAAATAAAATAAATAAATTTACTTGTTGATGTAAAACTTCTTGATTATACATTTGTATGCAATATGTGAATTTCAATAAAAAAAAACCCTACTCTGTCAATAGGGGGACTTGCTGTTTGACTGCAGGATATCCACTCGGTGTGAGACTCTGAAGGATGAGGACGTCCCTCAGGTGGGAGAGCAGGCCTCCTTTCCCACTGTTATTAGATGAGGCTTTTAATACTTAAACCTGTGGATGTTGTTTTGGAAGATGATGTCCCTGATTTTTTATTTCTCTATGGAAGACCTAAGAATTTCTAAGGCTGAAGAAACTAAACCATTGGTTGAATCAACAATTACTTCTACTTCTCTGAGTTCAGCAGCGTCTTTAATAATGGATTGTGTGGAGCATCTTGGCGTGGAAACAGCTTTTGCAACTCCTCCTGTCAAGCAACCTGAACTAGCTGTCAAACTACAGATTGACTCACTTGCATCAAAGGCCTCACTGGGGTTCGGTGAGTCACTAACAATTTTTCTTCCAAACGATGATACTTCTAAAAAAGATCATGTACAAGATAAGGCTGGCAGTACTGTCACTAGAATGAGCGAGTGCCAAAAGCCTGCAGTTATTTTGGAGAGGCCAACAGAAGTTTCAGATGAGGATTTGTCATTTTTACCTGATAAATCCTCAGCGAACAGAATGACAGCTGGTTCCATTCTTGACAGCATTCCGACTCCGTTGCAACCTCAGCTTTCTAAAACATTGGGATTTGTTTTTAAAGTTCCTGTATCCTCTCCAGTAGCAGATTCAGCGCTTGAGGCTACCATTTTTCAAATATCTCTTTTGTTGCAGATGGGAGCGACTACTTTTTCTTTTCAAAACAAACGGCAAACCGAGGCAATGAAGCAACTGACAGAACTGGACTTTTTTAAAGCAACAGTGCCTTATAATTTAGCTCAGACTCTGATGGAGATTGCAGCTCCAAATTTGATAGATGCAGCTGCCTTAAAGGACTCATGGACACTAAAGAAAGCTCTTTTTGGATCAGGATGGAAACAATCATCCAAGGGCACTTGGTTACCAGACCCCTCCTGGGACTCTTCATTCTTCTTTTCCCAATCGACCCCAACCTGGAAACCAGGAGAAAATCACAGGGTGAATATTAAAAAGGATTTTATACCGCCTAACAGGGATTCAAATCATATTCTGACATCAGTTACACAGGAGATTCCAAATATTGTTACTGACACTGGAAAGGCTTCTTCCCTTTCAACCCTGAACCTGAATTACCAGACATCTCGCTTCCTTCTTTGGAGCAATCTTCAGAAACTAAACAAAAACCCTTGATGTCTGAACTGTTCTCCAGAGCAAAAAAAGTGCCTGCTCCCAGAAGAAACGCTGTGCGTATTCGATGTATTGGGGGACTGGCAGACAGATTGGATCGTTACCACGTGGGGAAGATATTATTAAAAGACTCACTACATTTTTCTTCCAAAGAAGTTTTTGCATTTATTAACATCTCAGGAGAGGACAATTTTGATGTTAGCTTCCATGCTACATATTTACTGGATCTTTTTTGGGAGAGATATGGACAAGTGAAGTTTTCCCCTACGTGGACCCCCTTTTTGGTGATTTCTCTAACCAAGCCTTTGATTAAAAATGTAACAATTATGTTTATGAATGAGGGGGTCCATGTAGAGGATATAACTTATGGGTTATCACAAAACTGTGATGTGTTAAGCCCTCCTGAGCCTATTTTGGATACTGAACTATTTTGGACTGGGGGATGGAAATACAAAGTTAAATTAAGACAAACAGATTCTGGTGTGGAGCATATCCCAAACTCTTTTTTGTTGGATCGTGATAGGGGTGTCTGCTTTTACGGGGGACAACCTAGGGCATGTTATAAATGTGGTTTGAGAACTCATCTTTCTAGCGTATGTGACAGACCTCACTGTGATAATTGTGGGGAAATTGGGCACGTTACGATGCAATGTGCTAATCATACGTGTTGTGATTTATGTGAAGAATTCAGACATGTTTTTCAGGAATGTCCTTGGGCAGCAAAAAATAAAGCCTCCTGTATCAGCCCTGATTTATTAATCCAACAGGCACAGGAAGCTGCAGCTTCTCCTCCTTCCTCCCAACCCCCTCATAAGTCAGAGGATAGTCCTCCAACATCCTCTCAGACCTCTAAACCTAATGCCCCTTCCTATTCCCCTTTAAAGGAAGAAGTTTTGGTGGTGGAGCCAAAATCAGAAATTGATACCTTCCTTACTGACTCCTGTTTGTTATTAGGATTTAGAAGTTAAAGATAACAGTTTGTCAGTTCCCTTTCCTTCCTCTCTTCAGACTCGCAGACGATCTGCAAGGAACTCTAAAATTAATCCTCCCCACAACCCCCTTCTTCAACCTCCTCTCAAGCAGTTAACTTTGAGTCTAATTATTCCTACGCAGCACTTTTTGGGGGTGATTCAGAAATGGAGTTAGGAGATACAGATTCAGAGAAATCCTCACAAGACCCTTCAATGGTGATTATGGAGGAGTATAAAGAAAAAAAAGAAAAAAGAAGGAAAAAATAAGGAATGTTTAAATGATTTTTCCTACATTGACCTGGGGTTCTTTAAATACTCACAGTCTATTGAACCAGATAAGAGACAGACAATTTTTCAATATATTCATGATGAAAAAGTACAAGTGTGTTTTTACAGGAAACTTGGATGTACACAGTAGACCAGATAGCTTCTTTCAAAAGTGATTGGCCCCGGGGCACCTTCCTTTTGGTCTTTTGGACTGGAAAAGTGCAGATGGGATAGGAATTCTCTTTAATTGTTATGTTTTTACTCTACATAATCTGATAGATCTTATTCCAGGAACATTATTAATTTTGGAAGGTAGTTGGGGGAAGGTGGCCTGTAGATTCATAAATATCTATAATTCTCAATCCAAAGCTAATAGGGTGACATGTATGCAGGCGGTACAACCTTATCTAGTTTCTTCAAAAAAAAAATTTGGGGGGTGGGGACTTTAATTGTAGTCTCCCAAAGTGACAAACTAGTGATTCTAAAAAAAAATTATTGTGATTCCAATTAGAAACATAGAAACATAGAATTTGATGGCAGATAAGGACCGCTTGGCCCACCTAGTCTGCCCATTTTCCTACCTAACAGATAAGCTGCAGATCCTAGTTAACCAACAGCTTACTTCCTCCTACCCCCCACTAGGACTGCCTTATGCCTGTCCCATGCATTCTTGAAGTCCACCACTGTTCTTGACTCCACGACCTCCTCAGGGAGGCTGTTACATGCATCCACAACCCTCTCAGTGAAAAAATACCTCTCACATTACCCCTGAGCCGTCCCCTCTATCTTCAAATTGTGCCCCTTGTTCTTGCACATCTCTTTTCTGGAAGATGCTACCCTTTTGGACTTTGTTAATTCCTTGAGGTACTTGAAGTTTCTATCATGTCCCTCTCTCCTTCTTTCCTCAAGAGTATACATATTAAGCTCCTTTAGTCTTTCTTCATATGTCTTCTGGTGCAGACCCTGCACCATTTGAGTTCCCTCTCTGGACAGCCTCCACTCTGTCTATGTCTTTTGAGAGATGGGGTCTCCAGAACTGTACACAGTACTCCAGATGGGGTCTCACCAACTGTCTGTACAGAGGGATAACAACTTCCTGTTTTCTACTATTGATGCCTCTTCCTATGCATCCCAGTATCCCCCCAGCCTTCCTTACTGCCTTCTCACATTGCTTGCCCACCTTTAGGTCATCTGATATAATTACCCCCAGGTCTCTTTCCATTTTTACTGTTGTCAGTATCTCCCCCCCATTGTGTACGCTTCCCCTGGGTTTTTGTTTCCCAGGTGCATTACCTTGCACTTCTTTGCATTGAATCTGAGCTGCCATACATTTGACCATTCCTCCAACCTTGCCAAGTCCCTTCTCATCCTTTCCACTCCATCCTGTGTATCAACCCTGTTGCAGATCTTTGTGTCATCTGCAAAGAGACATACTTTTCCTTCCAGTTCCTCTGCAATGTCACTTATAAAGACATTAAAAAGGACTGGTCCCAGTACCGAACCCTGTGGTACCCCACTGATAACCCTCCTTTCTTCACTGTGTACTCCATTTACTACTACCCTTTGCGTCCTGTTGTCTAGCCAATTTTTTATCCAGGCTACCACCTTGGGACCCATTCCAAGGCTGTCTATCTTGTGTATTAATCTTTTGTGGGGGACTGTATCAAATGCCTTGCTAAAATCTAGGTAGGCCATGTCCACAGCCCTTCCCTGATCTACTACTTTGGTCACCCAGTTAAAGAAATCTATTAGATTCGTCTGACATGACCTTCCCATCGTGAATCCATGCTGCCTAGGGTCCTGTGCCCCACTGGCCTCAAGGTACTCAACAATTCTTTCCTTCAAGTGATTCCATCATTTCCTACCACTGAGGTCAAACTAACTGGTCTGTAGTTTCCTGCCTCTGTCCTGCTCCCACTTTTGTGAAGAGGAATTACATCTGCCCTCCTCCAGTCCTTGGGTACCACCCCATCCTCCCATGATTTTTTAAAGAGAGTAGTCAGCGATGTCACTAGTTCTACCCTTAGTTCTTTTAGAATTCTTGGGTGAATCCCATCAGGCCCCATTGCTTTGTCCACCTTCAATTTTATTAGTTCATTCAGAACCCTTTCTTCTGTAAATGGACTGGTATCGACCCCTGCCTCAGAGTGTTTCTCTTGTTTGGTTTAGGTAACTCCCTCTCTTCCTTTGTGAATACTGAGCAGAAATATTCATTCAGTAACCCTGCTTTTCACTGTCACCCTCTACCCACATTCCCTCTCCTTTATTAAGCTTCAGTATCCTCCTTTGGTCTTTCTTCGCTCCTAATGTACCTATAAAAGGTCTTCCCTTCTTAATAGAATTGGCTATCCTTTCTTGGTTTGGGCCTTTGCTATTCTGACTACCTTCCCAGCCTCTTTCTGCTTTAACTGATAAAGTTCTCTGTCCTGCTCCTTCTGTGTTTCCTTATATTTCCTGAATGCTGCCCTTTTCTCCTTAACTTTCCTGCCACCTCTTTTGTGAACCATAGCGTTTTCCTTCGTTGTGTTTTATTGATTTTTTTACGCAAAGGCTTGTTGCCTCTGTGATGGCTGTTTTGATCACTTCTCATTGTTCTTCCACCCTCCTTCTTGCCTGTTTGCTAGTGTTTTCTGAGACCTCTCTCATTTCCCAAAGTCAGCCCTCCTAAAGTCTAGTACTCTTGCTTTGTTTGGCTTGATTGTATGGCTGTGTTTATCGTGAACCACACTGTTTGGTGGTCACTTGTTCCCAGATGGCTACCCACTTCTAAATCTGAGATTCTTTCTCCATCCCCATTTGAAAGTACCAGGTCTAGATTGCTTCCTCCGAGTTGGTTCAATATGAGCTGTCTGAGACATGCCCCTGTAGGGCATCAAGAATGACCCTGCTCTTGGATGTGCCTGCAGCAAAGGTGCTCAGTTAACATCTGGCATATTCAGGTCCCCCATCAACAATATCTCCCTTTTCTGCCATTCTAGAAAGCCTTCTATCATTTCCTTGTCCATTCCTCCCACTGAGATGGGGTCTGTACAACCCCATGCGGATTATGGTGCCATTTCCTGTCTCCAGGGTGACCCAAAGTGCCTCATCTGCTCCCTGTTTACTCTTTAGTTCTGTTGCTTTGATCCTTCCTTTACATAGAGAGCTACTCCTCCTCCTCTTTACCCTCCCTGTCCCTTCTGTAGATTGCGTATCCTGGTATGTTGACATCCCATTCATGGTTCTCTGTGTACCATGTTTCTGTGACTGCCACAATATCCAGGCAACTCTCTTCCATCAATGCCACTAGTTCAGGAGCTTGTTACACAGACTACGGGCATTGGTACTTATCACCCTCCACTTTTGATAGCCTTACCCCTTTAGCCCCATTTCTGTCCTTCCTGCCTTTGCCTTGTTTTACATTTAAATCTGTTCTGCTCCTAATAACTTCTGTACCCTGGCATTTACTTCACTAATCACCATGTTTTGTGGGGAGGCTCGGATTCCCAGTTCCTTTCAGTGCCTCCCCTTGGCTAGTTTAAATGCTTGCCAATGAAGCATTTAAACCTCTCACCTAGGATCCTGGTTCCCCTGGACAGATGCAGACCATCGCACCAGTATAGGTCTGCATTCCTCGAGTGGCTCCCAGTCCCCAATGAAGCCAAAACCCTGAGCTCTACACCAGTTTTTCAACCACTCATTGAATTCCCTGGTGAGAAGTGCCTAGCATCTCCCTTGCCATAGACAGGCAGCACCTCCGAGAAGGTTACCATATGCGCTACTTGTCCAGGCCCTTCCCAACTCTACAAACTCCTCTTGCACTGCTCTGATCCCATTCCTAGCCAGGTCATTTGTCCCCAGGTGGACAATGACATCCAGCTCCCTCCCTCATGCAGCTTCTCCCACGATCCTGAGGATTCGCTTCCTGTCCCTCCAAGCCGTGGCACCAGGAAGGCACCTTACCTCCCTCTCCCCATCATCCCCCATTTCTACCCCCCTAATGATTGAGTCCCCCACCAGGAGTTGTTTCCTTCCCTGTGGGGTCCCATGCCACCCCTCCTTTGGGTCTCCTTTGTGAAGGTCCCAGCATCCTCCATGGTCTCCACTACAGGTGCCTCCATAGAGGAACCACTATCCACCAGAAGAGTGAATGAATTGTGAAGAGGTACAGCTGGAGGAATGCAACTCTGTTCCACCACCCTCTCCCTCCTTGAGCCCATCCTGGTCCAGCCACTTCTTTTTCTTGGCAACCTCTGAGGTAGTGGCATTGGCCCTGGTGGTCCCTGGGTGGGAATTCTCTTCAGAAAATTGTTCAATTGGCTGGTTTAAGTAATTGTTCTAAATTTCAAACACAAGGACCTGATTTTATGTATAAAGGGTAATTAACAATTTACGATTGATTATTTATTTCTTCTAATGTTCCGGCTGGAATTTTTTCTGCACACCCTTCAGAATTTTCTGATCATTTATTTCTAACTTTTTCTCTTATATCTACCTTGGAGACATCTAGACGGACTCACAAATGGAAATTAAATACCTCTATACTTACTAAACAATTGGTATTTAATACAATGCAGTCAATAATTAAGGCACAGATTTTAGTGGCTTTTTTATATACTAATTTAGGGGACTGGTGGTTGGACACCAAAATGGATCTCAGTAGTTGGTTTAAAAAATTTGGGAAAAATAAGAGGAGGAATAATTTCCATAAGTATCTTACACTTCAATCAATTGAGGAAACTATATACATTATCAAATACATCTCGGATAGATTATACATCTCAGATTAATAACATTAAATCGGAGATGCAGAAATATCAATATGATAGAGCATATACCATACAGGCAATGTTAGCTAATCATACTAAGAAATCACCCTTGGGAGATCTTTTGAAGCATGTAAACATATTAAAGAGTCCATGCACATTGAATCTTTAAAGGATGAAGTAGGTAACATTGTAAATTCAGAAGTCGATATTGAAACCATGATGGAGTGGCATTTGGTTCCCTAATTCCAAAGTCTTTCATTTCTCCTTCCCACATACAAACATACCAAGCCTCTGTGGCAGTGCCATCTTTTCCTGTGGCAGCTCTTTCTTTACAAGACCCTATTACAGATATAGAAATTGAATCTGCAATACAGCAGCTTAAAACTAACATATCTCCTTGCCTGTATGGGCTTCCTAACAATTTTATAAAGTTTATTCCACATTACTGATATATTGCCTTCAACTGGTTTTCAATTTTTATGAGGTCACAAAACATGTCTCCAGCATTTACTGAAGGACTTATGATATATTTGTTTAAATCAGGTGATAGACAAGATATAAGAAACTGGAGGCCTATTACACTTTTGAATTCTGATTACAAGAGCCTCACAATCTTGATTAATAATAGGCTCAAACTTTACACTTTAAAGTCATCTCTCCGATCAATTCTGTGGGCTTCGGATAGGTGAATCCAGACAGCATTGATGGTCATAAGGGACGTGATAGAACATTTATCACTTGAAAGTACAACAGGTTATATAATTGCAGCAGATTTAGAAAAAGCATTTGACAGGGTTTACCTGCCATATTTATTTCAGGTGTAATTTAAATATGGGGTTCCAGCTTCACTATTGCACTTAATTCATCTTTTATACAGACCTGCTAAAGTTTACCCTATTATAAAGGTGTGACAGTAAGAGGATTTTATTACAGATGGGGTTTAGGCAGGATGCCCCTAACCCCTTTATTATATATTTTCTCATTAGATCCTTTTTTGCGTTCCATCACTGAAGTGCCAAGATGACCAGGAATTCTGAATACAGACTCATGTAAACAATTACTTTTACAGGCCTACACAGATGATGTCTGTATTTTTTTTAACTGCTCCAGAACAATTGACATTTTTTTTACAGAATTTTAAAGATATACAGCTATTTCTAATGCTAAATGGAATATTTCCAAAACAAAGGGTTTGATGGTGAGGCCTGGAATACAGAAAGATTTTCATTTTAGGGATATTTCTATCTCATCTGCTCCACTTTTGATACTAGGGGCTCTTTTTGGACCACATAATTTACCCAGTGAAAACTGGAATTTGGCACTGAAAAAAATTGAAGGCAAAATTGCAAGGTGGAAGCAGTGGAATTTATCTAAACAAAAAAGGATTTTGATCTTAAAGCAATACATTGTTCCTTGTCTGCAATATATAGCAATGATTTTTCCTTTTCCTCTACAGTTTGAAACCTGGATCTATAGTTCTTTTTCCAGATGTTATGGGGGAATAGACTGAACCCTGTCAAGTGCTGTTATACATATCTGACAAAAAAGAAAGGTGGACTGGGTATGATTGACCCTGTTGTGTTTTGTCATGCTTTATTTTTCTCTCAAACTATCAAATTTGGTCTTATGTTAAAAAAGGAGATGGTCAAGTTTGGGTTTTTAAAGCCTTAAACAGGTATTTAAATATTTGGCATAATATGGCTCCTAAATTGTCTAGTCATGTTCATGTTCCTTCATATTTTCGAGTAGCTGTCACAAAATTATACAAATGGCAAATTACGAAGACATTTGTACAGACCACTCTGATGCGCACTTTATATGATACCATCATATCCACAATTTACCCTATTGAACCCAGTTTTAAAAACTGCCCTAGAAGTAAAAATCCTTTTGTGCTAGCACAATTTAATAATAAAAGACTCCCCCCATATGTGGGAAACACAGTGGTTATTTATGTATGGCAGATTAAATGTAAGGTGTAATGTGAAATATAAAGCACAGATAGAAATGAACTGTCCATATATCAATCTGGAAGAAATAATGGAACATTTTCTGCTTTATTGTTCTTATGCCAAGTTATTATGGGGTTTCTTAGGTACAAAATGTAATTTACCTTGGTTACACTACCTTACTTATGATATTTAAGTTAGAGATTTATCCTTTGGGATTAGCCCATTTTCACCAAGAAACTTTAACTATCTTTTTCAGTTGTCTTAGATTTTACTTGTGGCAGGCCCACTGCCAATGGGTGATTTATTAAAATAGATTATCCTTTGAAGGTTATAGGCAAATTGTTACCCAGGAATTAATGAAAATCTATCTGAAAGATGTTCAATTGTTTACTACAATAGCAGTAACATGGTGGTGGAAAGGTTTTCACAGAGTGATAAAATTTAAGCAGGGGTTTTCTTTTTTTTCTCTCTTATAATTTTTTTATGTTTTTTGTTCATTTTTTTATTGATGTATAACTTTATGTGGTGTTATTGACTATGTTTTATTTAATAAAAACTTCCCTGCTCTTTTCGATAAGTGCCATGTGATCTTTAACATCCACCTGAACAACCACCAGAACAGGCAGACTGGACCTCAGTTTAACGTCTCATCCAAAGACAGCACCTCAGAGAATGCAGCATCCCCTCATGCTGCACTGCAGTGTCAGTATTGGGATATTAACCCAAGTGCCTGGTGTGGGATAGAATCCACAGCCATTTGATCTCCGGCCTCAGAGGCAGTGTGCAACCTGCTGACCACTGACACTTTTCTGGACTGGAAGCACTTTCAGCTTCTTGTTCTGTCAGTTATGGTTCAACAAAATTAGTTTCATTACTTGCCTCTGAAATTCCAGGTTCGTCATCAAGAGGAAATTCCATGGAATTTAAATCACATCACACATCACTGACGCTTTCAAAATCATCATTTTTACCCACATAATTTTCCATAACATTGTCAGAAGCATTGGCCGCAAACAGTTCTGAACTTTTTTTTTTAATTTAGTTGTTTAACCAGGTATAGCACACTAAGCTGAAAGCTTTTTTACATGTGCAACCTGGGAGCACAAGGAGGTTAAATGACTTGCTCAGGGTCACACAGTATGTAAGTGGAAGCTGTGGGATTCAAACCCAGGTCTGGTCTGCTGGATGTCGCCAAATTTGTAGCTCAGAGCCTTAGACCACTGTGCTATACTGTCTCCAACTTTTTGGTATGTTACCAGTTGTGCTTTCTGTTTCTGGTTCTACCTCTTGGGGCTCAGGTAGTTCCACAAGACACAAGGAGTCAGCTATATCAGAAGTCACACTTTGCACTTCACTTTCAGGGGTCACAGGGTCTATGGAGATGGCTGGAAGGTTAGATAGTTCTGAGGGCCCAGCTTCATCTCCTGTATTACACAGGGGATTTCCTTATAACAACTGACTCAGTTCATAAGACAGGTATAAGGGGCCTCACACTCACTGTCATCAGATTCAGACTGGCAGTCAATTTCATTTAGAACATGACTGATGAAAGCCTTGAATCATTAACTACTGGAGAAGAAGTTACAGTAGCAGCCACAGACACTGCCAGATATTTCCGAAATTTCTGTGATATTTCCAGAAACATCTCCTGCTTTCTGCATTTCCACAGTAGGGGAAGCAGAGAAACTCTTCAGAAATTCATGAAATATCTGGAAATAGCTATAATCTCTCTGGCTACTACTGTACCTGTCTCTTTTTAGCTGCAGCTCTGGTTACAAGCCCAGGAGGTGTAGTTTCTTGGGGTGCAGACTCAATGATGATTTGCCCAGTTGGTAATAAATGATTTCTGTGCATTGTCTTTACAGCTTGTGGGTGATTTTCTGGATGCACTTTATTGACTGGCAGATCCTCCAGCTTGCTGACATTGTATGAGGTGTGATGCCACCTGTCATCTATCTTGTGTTTCCCATGCAATCCCAAATTCCTTAACAAAACTCTGTCTCCAGGTTGCAGTTCTTGTGCCATGATACATCTGTCATGCCTTTCTTTGCCGCCATGGTGTGTGCTAACTGGTAGGCATGGTTTAATTAGGCTTTTAGCTTCTGAACATATTAAAGGTAATTCTCTGCTTTGACTCCATCAGGGGACACTCTGAAGCAGATGTCTACTGGCAACTGGGCTTCTCGACCAAACATCAGGTGGTAGGGAGAGAACCCAGTGGCATCACTTTTAGTGCAGATATAAGCATGGACTAATATGCTTATCTGTTGACTCCATTTGGACTTGTCCCGGGGATGAAGTAGCATTCAGTTGAACCTTTCAGGCTGTGGAGCCCCCTAAGGATGATAAGGGGTAGTCCTGGACTTTCACACTCCCCACAGATGAAGCATTTCTTTGATCAGTTGGCTTTCAAGTCTCTTCCTTGATCAGGTATAGATTCTCTGGGGACACCATAATGGACAAATAACTTTTCTATCAGGACTTTTGCCACTGTGGATGCCTTCTGGTCTTTGGTTGGGTGTGCCTGGGCATAGTGGGTAAAGTGATCAGTCACCACCAGCACATTACGATATTCTTTTGGTCAGGTTCAAGACACAAGAAGTCAATACACACAAGTTCCATGGGCACGCTGGTAGAGATATTGATTAAGGGTGTAGCCCACTGTGGCTGAGCTCTTCTCTGTAGGCAATGACTACACGTTCTGATATGAGTCTCAATGTCAGTCCCCATCTTTGGCCAGTATAAGTGAGCACTGGCCAGATCAGTAGTTCAGTCACAGCCTAAGTGTCCCATCTGGTCATGAAGGGCATGTAGAACCACACATTAAAAAAACTGTAGGTAGCACTAGTTGTTGCTTAATAACTTGACCTTGTTGATTTAGGATTTCTCTGTAGAGCAGTTGGTTACACAACTTTAATCTGGTCCCCTCTCTAAACAACAGTGCAGTTTGAGGATCTGAAGAATGAAGATTGGACACTTTTCAGCATGGATAGCATCCAGCACAGGCTTAATCATAGGGTCTTGGGCCTGTGCCCATTGTATATTGTCAGGGGTAAGTTGGGGCAACGTGCTGAGATCCAATGCTGTAAGATGGCAGTAGGCTGTGGGAACACAAGTGTCAGGAGAGCCCAAGCAGTCCACCAGGCATAAACAAAAAAATTTGGCTTCCCAGTAAATTGACAGAAAGACCTGTAAGCTAGGTCACGTTAAAAGGCTTTAATGATAGCATAAAAACAGCCAGCACTCCAAACCACCAGGTCCAATCAGGCAATCTACTGTCTCAGGAGAGGGGTGCTCATCTTTATAACATTTTTGACAAAGAGCTTTGACAGATTGTTCAGGCATTCTTACCCACTTTGTGTTAGAGTCAGGTCTGGAAACGGCGTCAGCATCAATGTGATACTTTACTGAATAAACATAAGTGGAAAGCATAGATAACGAGTGATGCCCAGTGGCATCCAACTTAGCTGAAGTCTGGACATAGGTGAGGGGATTGTTATCAGTTTATACTAGAATCTTTGCATCATAAAGATATTCATGGTTCCAATGAGCGATCCCTCTAAACAAATAGTGACTGCAGAATGGAGCAAAATAACACACTGTCTGGCTGGGGTAAACCCTAAATCACTCAGACACAGCCCAGACTTATTTCTAAAGACAGATTAGGTACTATCTTAAAGGGACAGGTGCGGAGGCTCACTTGGGCACACTAACACAAATAGATAGAACTACTTAAGACAGGACACCAACCAGGCAGTGGGCATTAAGAAGCCCAGGAAGACATTATAGTAAACTTCAATTTGTAGTGGGGTTACACAAGTAGGACAACCATCTACCTTTGTACTCAGTCAAGATGATGGTTGTGCTGATGAGGTGGGTGAAGTAGACCATACTAGCAGCTGTGTCAAGTGGTGTACTATTGAGGTTGATGATGCAGTCATGGAAGAAGAATTTCTAAGTGGGTACAGCTCTGGCCTTGATGACTTCAAGGGCTGCTTCCTCCTTGATGATGATGGTGAAGATGTTGGTGGTAGGGCATAATGACAAAATTGGCATTCACCTACTTCTTCCAGTTACTTATAACTATTATGAAGGCCACTAATTTACATTAAATAAATAATAAAATAATTAAATAATTAAAGTCCTTTTTTGAGACTTGACATTCAGGGAATTGTACCTGTGCACAATCTATGAACCCTCAGCCAGCCACAGCGACCATTCTTTTTGAGAGTGAGAGAGAGGTACATTGTACCTGTGCACAAGCTATGAACCCATAGTCAGCCACAGCCACCCTGCTTCTTATCACTAATTTATAATGAGTATGTACTAATGTCATGTACTATGGTTTTTATTACAACTGCTGTGTCAATGCTTCCTTTATCATTTTAAAGATGCCACTGTCACCAAATACAGGCAACTGATTTTCATTTTGTTTTCACAGGTTACAGACAGTGTATACCTGCAGGACTAGAGTACTCCAACCACCTAATGGATAACATCTACAGGTAAGTATTACTCTTATTCCTCTTTCATGTTTTATTTTAATTGTTTCCCGCTGGTGTAAAGCATTCAACGGCAGTAACATACAGGCCAGATAATATATGTTTTCTTCACAGATGGGACAGACGTACTTCAGTACAAGAGGGTTGTACAATGTGTTTTCCTGGTCTGAAAACCTGTGATGTAATGTAACTTAAGACAGTGGGCCATGCTGGCCCGTCAGCACATCAATTGGATTTCTGGTTGCGACACCAGTGACCTGGGTTCAGGAACAGACCTGGGTCACTGGAGGCCAACCTGGAGGAGAAAGGCTTGAGCATCCAATGACTGCTTGCCTTCTCCCGGGGGGAGGGAATGTGGCTTGCTGTGTGCCACTGCCTGGCAGAGATTGGGAGCGCAACAGTTCAGTGAGCCCAGCTGAATACAAGGGGTGTGGTGGACACTGGCATATGCTTTGACATCTGTGGCACACCACGCCCCCCGGGGAGAAAACAGAAAAAACTGCTTCTCAGTCAGCCTGAATATGGCCACCAGCTCCCACCACCATGAGTGCCCTGAGCCGCTGAATCCACCTCAGCAGCACCCAGGGACCGAACAGTAAGTGCACTGGATGTTCCCCTGGCACCTTCCCTCTCAGAGGAGAGGGACCCATCTGGTGAAGTGATACACCGGGCTACCCCAGGGACAGCTGCAAAATGAGGTAGGTAGAGGGGATGGGGCGAGGTGTCACTGGGGTCCATGGCTTGCTGGAAGGAGAGGTGGTCAAGGAAGCCTATAGGGAGGAGCAAAAAAGACAGTGGGCCAGTGCATGGCTTAGTTAAGCTGAATATAACAGAAGACAGGAACAGCCAAGCTGGGAACTGAATGTGTAATGTAATGAACGCCTAACAATTTTCCTTCATCTGTTTTCGGTAACATTGAGGTGCTGTGGACTGCCATTGGTGGTATCTTCCAATCTGAAGATGGACAACAGTTAGGATATGCTGAAGACTTGGAAAGAAGAAAACAAATTCATGAAACTTGTTTTCAAATTATGCCCCCCCGCTGGCCCGTCGGCACAGTGGTTGGATTTCTGCTCATGACGCTGGTGACCTGGGTTTGAGAACAGACCTGGGTCATTGGAGGGACAGCAGAGGGGAGTTGGATCAAGCATCCGAAGGACTGCTCTTCTTCTCTGGGGGGGAGGGTGTGGAGTGTCACCGGTCCACTGGGAGACCCCTAGCAGAGGCCAGGGGTTCCACAGCAGATGGTGCCGGCAAAGATCTAAGGGGGCAGAATGGACGCTAGCATCATTGCATGTTCCCACCCCCCACAAACAAGGAAAAAACAGCCTGCCTACTGCCTCTATGAAGCCCCCCCCCTGGCTGAAATTGGCTCACCCAGGCCAACTCCTGCCCTATCCCATCATTCATGGCACCTTGGGCTATGTGCCACTACTCCAACCTGGGGGACAATCCAGGGGGTCCCGGGAGGGTGGCTGATGTGGGGGAGCAGCAGCCAAGGGGGTTCATGACCAGGCAGGTGCCTGGCAGTAGGATGGGCCCATAAAGAATAAATAGAAAAAAAAAGATGCCCCCTCAAAAAATAAAATAGTTACCTTTCATGGATTGACAGTTTCTGTACAGCCAAAGTCATCAACAATCTGAAACATGTAAAGCACAAGTGTGCCTACGACCTGAGGGGAAAAAAAAAGATCAGAAATGATGATATTTCAGTCAATCACAGCAGTAAACCCCCAACCCCCAAATACAAATTAAATGTTACAGTACCACATTTGGTGTCAGACTTGTAACATATGTCTGGCATGTGGATGTGATCAGCATGCCCACCATGGTAAAGCGGAAAAATTCCATATGTATTGTGATGATTCCCTGAAAAGGAACAACATAACGGACTACTCACAACACACAACAACATTCAATACAAATTAAATGGCTGTGTCTATGCAAAAAAAATTACAATGTGGCAAACAATAATTCACTATTGTGATAAGAAGGCACACACAATGGGAAGCATGTATCAGTGATGCAGGAGGCGTCAAGGCAGGCAATGCTCTCACTTGGGACACAATGACACATTTCTGGCCTTGTTCTTCATCTGGATTTTCCATCAAATTAAAACAGCGGGACAACAGCAACAGCAGCAGCAGCAGCAGGCGTCACCAGGCAATGATCTCACTTGGGGCACTGCGACATTTCTGGCCTTATTCTTCATCTGGACATTTCATGAAATTAAAACAGTGGGACAACAGCAGCAGCAACTGGTGTCACCAGGCAATGCTCTCACTTGGGGCACTGTGACACATTTCTGGCATTATTCTTCATCTGGACATTTCATGAAATTAAAACAGTGGAACAACAGCAGCAGCAACTGGCATCACCAGGCAATACTCTCACTTGGGACACTATGACACATTTCTGGCATTATTGCATCTGGACTTTTCATGAAATTAAAACAGCAGGACAACAGCAGCAGCAGCAACTGGTGTCACCAGGCAATGCTCTGACTTGGGACACTGTGACATATTTCTGGCATTATTTTTCATCTTGACTTTTCATGAAATTAAAACAGTGGGACATTCACAAGAAGGACATTTAGGGGGCATGGTAGGTGTTTTAATGGTATTGTGATTATTGCACTGCTGCTTTAACCAAATGTAAGGAATAAAGTCATAATTCTAATCTAAATCACACCTCTCACAAATCTATCACACCACCTTTATGCTTTCCACAGTAGAAAGGAAATTACTCAGCGTTTTTACTTACTTTCTTTTATTTCTTAAATGTCATAGGGTCTGCAAAATGGCTGATGCTGCGCACTTTCATTACAGGTAAAACTATGGCGATGCACTGTCTGCTTCAATAAAAGTGTATTGCAGCATGCATTTCGGTACAGCAAGTTTAAAAGAAATGAAAGCATGCAGCGTCTCAAAAGTTGGTGACCACAGAAATTTTTAAAAATAAAGAAAATAATAAGAAACAAATTATTTCTATTGCAGAAACCATAATTGGGGGTGAAACATTTGGGGAGCTGTGGTTTTAGAATTATGAGCATCAAGAAATCCTTGTTATATTTCTGAAAATTTTTTCAGGGGATTATTATTCATATTGGGACACTAATATTGCATGCCAAATGATGTATACTATAGCCGTCTTACCTTTCCCACCCACCCTGAACAACTATTTCTCTCCCAAAAATAGGATCCCCTGTTAACTGTGTCCTGATGGTTCCATGTAAGTTAAGTGAAGTTAAAACAGTGACCGCAATTACAGCGACGACTTTGTGGCGACTGTAATTATGGCACCCATTCACATTGGCAAGCACAGTAAAGGTAACTGTATGTAAAATGTTAATTTTGTGGGGGCTTCACCCCTCCCACACCACCCTTTGTGGGAGGCTTTGCCCCCACACCCCCCATTGCTAAAATAACCTGCTCCAAGGTCATAGCAGCTCGGGTGGGTTACAATTGTTGCCGTTACTGTGCATGCTCATATGAACGGGCGCCTTAATTGCAGTCGCCGCAAAGTCATCACTGTAACTGCAGTCACTGTTCTTACATTAGCTGTCGTGCTACCTGTTCCAACTCTGCTACTCCTAATATCTGCCTCCCCCACCTTTCCTAACCCTAACCCCCAACCCATCCTGTTGCCCCATTTTGCCATACCAGTGTTGTCCTCTGTTACTGCTAATACTACACTCCATCTCCTGCACACTTTCCTGCCTCCACCTCTTTACTCTGGCTACATGCTTAATTACCTCTCATGGCTTTTAGTGTCTCACATTTCCCCTCTTCCCACTTACAGCCGAAAACCCTACCATCGGAGATCCTTGGCCAACCTCAAGCTTCTTAGATCGTAGTTATACAGCATAGCCTGCTCCTACTCCTACTTCTGCTCTCGAATATCCACCTAAACGTAGCCTGGTTTAAAACATCTTCCCACCGCCCACAACTTGAGCACCCTCAAGCTTGCCTCGTTAATATCCAAAGCCTTGTGTCTAAGGTCGACCTTCTTCAAATCTGAGTCATGCAGCACCACTCTGATGTCCTTGCAGTAGCCGAGACCTGGCAGTTCCCAAAATACCTGACTCTGCTTTTTCTGTAGATGGCTACACACTACTTAGGATTGACAGGATGGGGAAAAAGGGGGGTGTCCCATCTATCTAATCAACTCACTGCAAGGGCTGGTCCTCTCTCATATTGTAACACGCATGATGCTTAAGCATTGGTGGTCAGAACCTCAATTGGCCACAAAGGTCAATTGCTCATTACTCTTTCAGTTTATATCTCTCCCCAGAATACTTCACAAGGCTTCAGTGCTATCCTTGATTGGATCTTTAACCTACCCAACAGATCTGAGGTTGTCTTGCTGGGTGACCTTAATGTTAATTGACTGGCCACTGAGTCAGCGCCTCTCAGGGATGCAGCTGCGGGCTTATACCTCTCCCAATTAGTATCCTCTCCTACAAGACTCAACTATGGAACTGGAAATAGTTCCTAACTGATCTTATACTCACTAACCATCCCAGAGATTCAATAATGTTGTGGTCCTACACAGCTCACTCAGCGACCACTCTGCAGTACTTGCCTTTGGTGGACCGTTCCCCTAAACTCCAAGCTAAACTGACATACCACTGTACACTCAAACAAGCTACCCTAAATTCCAATTTCAGCAATTTCAGGCCTACCACTCCTACAGTGACTGATCCTGATTGCCACAGCTACAAACATTGATCAAGCTTTAAAACACTTTATTTCCACATTTAACAAAGCCTGTGACATTTTCAGCTATACCAAATGGACAATCAAATGCAAATCCCATCCCTGGATTACCCTTGCCTTTCTCAAATCCATGGCCTTGAGGGACAACCTCTGGCATAAATCCCTGCCTCTGGAAACCCTACTGACTGGCTGAGATACAAGCCAGCAAGAAACACCTGTAATCCTGAGATTCAGCTTGCTGAAATTGCCCACTTTCAGGATAGTCTCTCCTCCTCCTCGGGAATGGAAGAAAGTTTGGGACAATACATATAAAAGACCTCACTGGAAAGCCCAATGCATCCCCACCTTGCTAAACTTTGATGGTACCACCACTCAAGACCATCAACTCATTGTCAACTCCTTTTGCCGCCTTCTCAGCCCTTAGTGGTGTCCTCCCACCAGACTTTTCTCGAGCTCACCCTCAACTAATGACTGTACCTAGGCAGGGCCTGGCAACACCCCTTTCCATTTCAGGATAGTCTCCCTAATGAAGCCAAAACCTACCTGCAACATGTGTTAGGTAAGTCCAGATACAGTAGCAACACCTTGGATCTGAAACTCCTGCACTGGCTCTTGATGCAGTCTTACTCTCCTGCATCAAATTATTAAACCAGTCCTCTGTCTCAGTCAATTCCCCCAACTGTGGAAGGCTGTGGTTGTAATACCCTTCCACAAAAGTGGGATAGGGCGACTGTAGTAACTACCACCCAATCTCAGTCCCCCATCTTAAGCCCTTGAAAGGATAGTCTCTGATGAATTATCTATCTAGAAATTACAACCTTCTATGCTACCAGCAACATGGTTTCAGGAAGGTTATAGCACTACCTCTGACCTCCTTGAATTTACTGACTACATGCACAAAGCTCTCTATCGTGGTCATATCATAGGGTCTGTATAGTAGACCTTACAAAGCATTTGACACAGTCAACCATCCCTCGTAGTTGCTGCTGTCCCTATCATTGGTCTCTGTCATGAAGCTTCCTCCTGGTTCTCTAACAATCTAAATGGGAGAGCATGTGTCAAAATGCAGGATACCATCTCCTCTGGCCACTCCATCTGCTCAGGAGTCCTTCAAAGATCAATTCTTGGTCCTCTCCTCTTCAGTCTTTTCCTTAACACCCTCCCCCTAGCCTGCTCCAGCAACCTGCTTCTTTATGCAGATGATGCTGTTATCTACTCAAGTCACTCCGACCCCATTCCCCTTGAGCATGCCATTCAAAAATGTTTTACAGAGGTTGAATCATGGTTCTCTGATCATACACTTATAACAAACTCAAAAGACCAAGGTTTTGTTATATGCTAACACCCATAACAAGCACAAGGGGGCGTACCTCAGCATCCTCAGTACTCACTACCAGTCGCTGGAACAAGTCATTAGCTTCAAATACGTTGCAGTAACCTTAACTCCTCCCTATGATTTTGTGATCATGTCAACCTGGTCTGTAAGGCAGGTGAACATTAGGCATGGGCTACTCTACAGGCAAAGGTGCTGCATGACACCTGACGCCCTCCAGCTGGCAGTAACTAGTTCTAGCTATTCTATCATTGATTATGACTTAGTTAGATAGATGCTGTCCTCAATATATTAAAGATTGCTCTAAATAAAGCATGTTGCTTAGTTACGGAGCCCATAGGCTCACCCACACCGTGACCTTTACTCATGTACTAACTGGCTAAACTTAAAGACAAGCTCTCTTGCCAGTCCTCTCTACTAGCAAAGATCACCCTCAGCCTCACCCCTCCCTCCTCACAGTCGCTGTTCGTGCCTGCAACCACACCAAGGTACAAGAGGAGTGCCTCTAAAGTTTCCTTCTACATCCTGTTCTGTAGGACATCCCAATGCCAGCTGGCTTCATGTACAGGGCCCCAGTATGCTTAAACAGCCTGC
Source organism: Neoceratodus forsteri (assembly GCA_016271365.2). Classification (NCBI taxonomy): domain Eukaryota; kingdom Metazoa; phylum Chordata; order Ceratodontiformes; family Ceratodontidae; genus Neoceratodus; species Neoceratodus forsteri. The sequence goes on from CM028130.1 coordinate 189,753,750, forward strand.
CTGCTGAAATCTTAGCTGAACAAAAGATAGGGCCTTCAAATTTGAGCTGCAGCAGCAGCACCTCTAAGCAAGTAGCTACTGTGCTTGCACTTAATTCTTGCCTGCCTTCCCTACCACCCAGGTTTCCACCCTTGAATGTCACTGATGACTATGTCTGCTTAGACTGTTACCAACTTTCTCAGTGTACTTGATGGATGTATTTGCTGTTGTTGCATCGCTCAATCTGTTTTGTTTTCTCTCAACATTGCACCACACTCTGTATTCAGCATGGTTATCCAGCTTTGCTCTGTAATGTACTTTGCTTCACTTGTTGCTGCTGTTGTTACTGCAAATTTTGCACCATGCTTCACTCTGTACTGTGCTTTGAATCTCAATTACTTCTTGAGTTGTCACTCCTATAATTGTTCCAAGCACTATTTTCTGTTACATTATTTACATTTGTTAATTTACTTACATTTCTATACTTGTAACCTGTTCTCTCTCTAACATGAAGTCTTTGTAAATGAGTCTCTGACTGAACGGTTTGTAATTCTGAGATGGAAATAGATAAAAATAAATAAATAAATACCGCAACATTCAGAAAATAAGAAACTATGGGTGGGGAGAGGATTGCCATGGTAGGTGACTTTAAGGTATTTTAATTGTAGCTGGGTAGTATGTATACTACAAAATTTAGCACAGTAAACAGTAACCAAAAATAATACATCCTGACAATGAAAGCGTCAGTGCAGGAATGTGGTTATCATTTTGACTAATACTTTTTTATTTTATTTTACATTGCCACCTAATCTAATAACTTGTGTATATGAATGACAACCTTCTTCCAACAATTTAAGTATGCAGCACTACATTTTTATAGCTGATCTTGATTCTGCAATATTGTATAACTAAAAAACTGTAACCTTTAGCTGCTGTTCTATGTCTATATGTATTAAGTGTTTGTATTGTTTTTTTCTGATGCAGAGCCTTTGTAAATGAATCCCTGACTCAAAGGTTGTAATCCTAAAATCTGTTAAATAAATAAATAAATAATCAGAAATAATAAATGGAGCTCTCATTTTTATCGGGCGTGCACCAGGTAGGCATCAGTCTTCTCACATGCTTTTGGACAGCAACTATTTAAATTCAGTTCTGTTGTTGGTATGAAGTCGAATGCAGCAGACAGTGCTACATGACATAATGGAACAGTATCTGTTCAAAAACAGCTGGGAATACTGATGAAAACCAGGTCACAGTAACAATACAATGAACACTACTTTTATTATTTCTCATTTAAAAAAATGGAGTAACACAGAATAAAATAAACTGTGGGAAGAAGGGTAGTGTAAATATATACACGTTATTAGATAAGGGGCTATGTAAAACAGAATAAAAAAGCATCAGTCAAAATTGTCTTGCACTGATGCTTTAATTGTCATGCTGGTTTTCTTTTTGGTTACTGTTAAATGTGTTGCATACATTTTCATAGTATACATACCCAAGGGCCACAACAACTACACTCATAATACCATAAAGTCACCCACTATGACAATCAACCACCCCCATAATTTCCTATCTTATGAATGTGGCCAGATTATACAGATCCAGTCAATTTCAGTTGGTGCACATGGTCAGGGAATGGAAATTATGTGCACACAAACTGAAAATGCACTTATCCGAAAATGTGTCAAAAACAATGCAGTTACTGCATTAATAATATACATGAACACCAGTATGCTTATATGTGCATAAAATGATTTATTAAGCTAAAGACAATTAAAACTTTGCCATTTGCTATAGTACTACACTGTCTAAACTGAACTGTTTAAGATGCTCAATAAGTGCAAAATGCTTCAGTGGTTAAAGTGATTCTAGTGTGCTAGTGCATAAGTGCTTGCATGCTTTCTTAAACAATACTCTACTGTGCTGAAGTTTGGAAAAATCACTCATTTAATACGCATTTAAAAGTCACTTAAAAAATCAGTAATCTAACTTTGCTGGGTATTCTTTTTGCCAGACTATCTAGATTTCGTTCAAATGAGTAAAACCAATTAAAATCTGTTGTTCCTTAGTTTCAATGTGGCGCTGTACCTCACATCATTGCCCACATCTTAGCAGTACTAGGTGGGGTCATCTTCCTCCTCATCTTTCCTCACAGTCTGCTGCTGTGTCTTGTAGGCCAATACAGACGCTCAGAGTTCAGCATCTGTTAGTTCACAGAGGTTGGTTCCTCACCGTGATAGCCAGATAAACCAAAGTCCTCTGCCAGCATACCAGGTGTTGGGGCAGTGTCTCCAACTCCATGAAATCCTGGGTAGTGTGTGATTCCTGTACCTGTTCGCTCTGCTCCACACAGTCCAGCCTTCTGGAAACAGTTGTGGATTGTGTCAGATGAAACATCTGCCAGTGACTGGTTAACAAGATGTATGGTATCTAAGATGTGTAATGCATTGGCCTTAGCATTGAAAGCAGCATTGTCGTTGTCAATTTCATTCACAATTTTGGACACGATTCTCCTGCAGTAGTGCAATTTGGGGGCATGAAAAAGAGGGTAATGTTGCGCAATGTGATCTCTATGTGCTAGGCAGTTGTCTATCAGCATAGCCACTGCCTCTGCATCCTTCTGTCAAACCGTTTTAACCAGTCATAGAAAATTTCACTAGTTATCCATGCTTTTGCATTGGCTGTATACTCCACAGGAAACGCATCCACATTAACCCACTTGAAACACCTTGGTTTCTTTGATTTGCCTATCATAAGGAGTTTGGCTATTTCGCTCCCATCAGCATTTGCACACACCTTTATCGAAATCGAAACTTTGCTTTTTTGTGCCCTGTTAACTGTTCTGATTTAAAGGACAATGTCCCATCAGGGGTTGCACGAAAAAACAATGCTGTTTCATCAGCATTGTAAATGTCCCTTGGCTCGTACTGAGAAAACAGATTAGTAAGAACAGTATGGAGCTATTCATCCATGGCATGCTGGGCAGCCTCAGCTCGCTCGCCATGGACTCTGCAGTAGCTGATTGAGTGCCTCTCCTTCCAGCGTGAAAGCCAACCTGAAGCTGGCTCAAAGTCCAGGACCATGCTTCTAGATAAACTTTTGGCTTTCTCTAGGAGGATGTGTCCTACATAGAAACATAGATTTTGACAGCAGATAAGGACCGCTTGGCACCCAGTCTGCCCATTTCCTACCTAATGGATAAGCTGCAGATCTTAGTTAACCAGCAGCCTACTTCTTCTACCCCACCCCTAGAATTGCCTTATGACTGTCCCATGCATGCTTGAATTCCACCACTGTTTTTGACTCCACAACTTCCTCCGGAAGGCCGTTCCATGCATCCACAACCCTCTCTGTGAAAAAATACTTCCTTAAATTACCTCTGAGACACCCTTCTATCTTCAAATTGTGCCTTGTTCTTGCACACTCTTTTTTGAAAGATGCTACCCTCTTGGACTTTGTTGATTCCCTTGAGGTACTTGAAAGTTTTATCATGTCCCCTCTCCTCCTTCCTCGAGGGTATACATATTCAGCTCCTTAAGTCTCTCTTCATATGTCTTCTGGTGCAGACCCTGCACCATTTTAGTTGCCCTCCTCTGGACAGCCTCCATCCTGTCTATGTCTTTGCGGAGATTGGGTCTCCAGAACTGCACGCAGTACTCCAGATGGGGTCTCACCAACTGTCTGTACAGAGGGATAATAACTTCCTGTTTTCTACTGGTGATGCTCTCTCCTATGCATTCCAGCATTCCCCCAGCCCTCCTTGCTGCTCTCTCACATTGCTTGCCCACCTTTAGGTCATCTGATATGACTACCCCAGGTCCCTTCCCATTTTTGTTGTTGTTAGTATCTCACCCCCCATTGTGTACTCTTCCCCTGGGTTTTTGTATCCCAAGTGCATTACCTTGCACTTCTTAGCATTGAATCTAAGCTGCCATACATTTGACCATTTCTCTAACCTTGCCAAGTCCCTTCTTATCCTTTCCACCCCACCTTGTGCATCAACTCTGTTGCAGATCTTTGTGTCATCTGCAAAGAGATCGTATTTTTCTTCCAGTCCCTCTGCAATGTCGCCATAAAGACATTGAAGAGGACCGTCCTAATACTGAACTCCGCGGTACCCCACTAGTAACCCCCTTTCTTCAGAGTGGACTCCATTACTATTACTCTCTGTGTCCTATTCTCCAGCCAATTCTTTACACAGGCTGTCATCTTGGGACCCACTCTCAGGCTGGCTAACTTGTATATTAATCTTTTGTGTGGGACTGTGTCAAATGCCTTGCTAAAGTCTATGTAGGCCATGTCCACAGCCCTCCCTGATCTACTACTTTGGTCACCCAGTCAAAGAAATCTATCAGATTTGTCTGGCATGACCTTCCCTTTATGAATCCATGCCTTGGGTCCTGGGCCCCTCTGGCCTCTAGATACTCAACAATTCTTTCCTTAGAAGTGATTCCATAATTTTTCCTACCACTGAGGTTAAACTAACAGGTCTGTGGTTTCATGCTTCTGCCTTGCTCCCAGTTTTGAGAAGGGAATCACATCTGCCTTCTCTAGTCCTCGGGTACCACCCATCCTCCCATGATTTGTTAAAGAGGGTAGTCAGTGGTGTCACTAGTTCTACCCTTAGTTCTTTAGAATTCTGGGATGAATCCATCAGGCCCCATTGCTTTGTCCACCTTCAGTTTTAAGAGTTCTTTCAGAACCCTTTCTTCTGTAAATGGGCTGGTATCAACTTGTATCCAGAGTGTCTCTACTGTTTGTTTTAGGTACCTCCCACTTCCTTTGTAAATACTGAGCAAAAATATTTGTTTAGTATCTCTGCCTTTTCACAGTCACCCTCTGCCAACCCTCCTTCCCCTTTATTAAGCCTCACTAACCCTCCCTTGGTCTTCCTTCGTTCCCTGATGTACCTATAAAAGGTTTTATCCCCCTTCTTAACTGAGTTGGCTATCTTTTCCTCGGTTTCAGCCTTTGCTGTTCTGACTGCCTTCCCAGCTTCCTTTTGCTTTAACTGATACAGTTCTCTGTCCAGCTCCTTCTGTGATTTCTTGTACTTCCTGAATGCTTTCTTTTTCTCTTGAACCTTCACTGCCACCTCCTTTGAGAACCATAGTGGTTTCTTACATCATTTTGTTTTGTTTATTTGCTTCACACAAAGGCTTGTTACCTCTGTGATGGCAGTTTTTATTATTCCCCATTGTTCTTCCACCCCTCCTTCCTGCCCATTTGCTAGTGCATTCTTTAGGCACTCACCCATTTTGGCAAAGTCAGCCCTCCTAAAGTCCAGTGCTTTTGCATTTGTATGGCTTGACTCTATTGCTGTGTTTATTGTGAACCATACTGTTCGATGGTCGCTAGTTACCAGATGGCTACCCACTTCTACATCTGTGATCCTCTCTTCATCTCCATTTGAGAAACACAGGTCTAGATTGCTCCTCTTAAGTGGGCTCCAATACTAGTTGTCTAAGGCATGCCCTGTAGGGCATCTAGAATAACCGCACTCTTTGAAGTGGCTGCTGCAACTGCACTCCAGTTAACATCTGGCATATTCAGATCACCCATCAGCAATATCTCCCCTTTTTCCACCATTCTAAGTATTCTTTCTATCATTTCCTTGTCCATTTCATCCCCTGAGGAAGGGGTCTGTATACAACCCCTGTGCGGATTGTGGTGCCATTGCCGGTCTCCAAATTTACCCACAGTGCTTCTTCTCCTCCTGTTTACCCTTTTGTTCTGTTGCTTTGATTTCTTCCCTTATGTAAAGAGCTACTCCTCCTCCTCTTTTACCCTCCCTGTCCCTCCTGTAGATAGTGTATCCTAGTATGTTTATGTCCCAGTCATGGTTTGAGTGTACCACGTTTCTGTGACTGCCACAATATCCAGATGTTCCTCCTCCATCAAGGCCACTAATTCAGGAAGCTTGTTACTCAGACTATGGGCATTGGTACTCATTGCTCTCCATTTTTTGATGGCTTTACCTTCTTTTGCAGCATCCCCCACTGACCTTTCTACCTCGGTCTTTTTCTCATTTAGTACCCTGTTTTGTAGGGAGATGCTGGGATTTTCCCTTGCTTATCAGTGCCTCCCCCTTGACTAGTTTAAAAGCTTGCCAGTGAAGCATTTAAACTGATTGCTCAAAAGACTTGTTCCTTCCTGGACAGATGCAGACCATCCTGCCAGTATAGGCTGGTGTCCTCCAGGTGGAACCCCAGTCCCCAATGAAGCCAAACCCTGTGCTCCACACCATTTTTCAACCATTCATTAAACTGCATGGTGCAAAGTACCCTCGCCTCACTCATGCCATTGACAGGCAGCACCTCAGAGAAGGATATTGTGTGTGTTACTTGTCTTAGGCCCCTCCCCAATTCTACAAAGTCCTTCTGCACTGTTCTAATCTCATGATTAGCCAAGTCATTTGTCCCTAGGTTTACAATGACGTCCAGCTCAGACTCCTGTGCAGCTGTTCTCGTGATCCTGAGGATGCGCTTCCTGTCTCTCCAAGCCATGGCACCAGGCAGGCACCTTATTTCAGTTTTCCCTGCTCCCCAAGTTCTATCCCCCTAATAATTGCTTCCCCCACCAGGAGCTGCTTCCTTTCCTTGTGGTGTCCTCTGCCTCCTTCCTGTGGGCCTCCCTTGTGACAGTTGTCCTCAGCCTCCTTAGTTTCCTCTGTGGGTGCATCCATAGGGGAGCTATGCTCCCCCAGAATGGTGTATGGATTGTGGTGTGGAACAACTGACTGGGTGTGCCTCTGTTCCACCATCCTCACCCTCCCAGAGCCCACTGTGGTCCAACTGCTGTGCTTTCTCTTGCAACCTCTGAGATAGTGGTGGTGGCTCTGGTGCTCCCTGGATGGGGAGGTTCCTTCCTACCATGCAGTGTGGCCTGGGGAAGGTTCCCTTACTACTGTCCAGTGTGGCCTGAAGATGGGCAACTTCCTCCCTCAGGGCAGAGAGTTGTCTGCAAATAGGCAGCCTCTCAGCCTCAGAAAGACTCCCCGAAGACTGCTGCCCCACACACATTACATTGCACTACCCCACATTTGTGTGTGTGTGTGTGTGTGTGTGTGTGTGTGTGTGTGTGTGTGTGATTGGTTTGTTATGTGAATTATATATATATATATTATACAATGTGTATGCTTATATTGTCAGTGCAGTGTGCTAGAGGATATAACAGTGATATGCACCTTGCATATCACTGTCATATCCTCTAAGTCCTGAAAGCAGAATGCCATGGTCCTGAGCCGCAGAGAACCAATGCAAAAGGGCATCATCCACTCTTACATCCTTACCATTCCTCTCGCATTTTCGGGCTTTGAGACAACCACTTGCATTCCTCTTGCATTTTTGGGCTTTGAGACAACCACTGTACCTGTCATTTAGGATTGCCTCCTGGTTCTGTATAATGTGGCTCATACAGGAGATGTCTATCCCAAATTCAGCAGCCAAATCATTTTGGATTGAAGTTTCTGACTTGCCCAGCAGCTTTACTTTGATCTCCAGGGGTAAAACATTTATTTTCAGCTTGTCCATGTTACACAGAATAGGAACACAGAGCAATACAGAACAGTGAACAAGGTAGGCAGGAGACAAGTGGTATTGGGAGGGTGGGTAACTAACAGTGCTCATATGCACTGCCGGTGATATCAAAGGAAACCACATTGCTACAATTAACAGTTAATGAGTTGTTAATTGTTCACAGTCAAAAATAACACTCTAGACTAGGTGTAAATAGCTGTCAGACACTCAGCTGGTATGCAAACTGATCAAAAAAGAGGCACACAACCGAAATTGCATGGCACACAACCGGATGTTTTAATACTGCGTTAATAGTGAATGAATCAGGAACACGGGTTTGTGAACACATCTAAAATGTGCACACAACCGAAAAGGCACAAAAGTGGAACTGACTGTATCTTGTTACATCATTCAGCATGCGGTATTAGTGCCTACATGTGAAGAATAATCCCTGAAAAATGTTCAGAAAAGTAATAAGTATTTTGAGTTGCTACTTAATTTAGTTTATTTTTTAAATGACACAGGGTCAGCAAAATAATGGATGCTGTGTACTTTCATTACAGGTGAAGCTGTGGTGCACAACTCACGCTGCACAATAAATGCATCTTGAAGGAGCATTTTGGCACCACAATTTCAAATGAAATGAAACGAAAGCATGTAGTGCCTGCAAAGTTGGTGACCACATCATTTATTAAATAAAATAAAGAAAGGAGTAAGAACAAAAAATGTCTATTGTGGAAAGCATAATGGGTTGCGGGGCATTTGGGGGTAGTGGGGAATCGGATTTAGCATTATGAGCATCAAGAAATACAGGATTAACTAAATTAGTATCGGGAAGAAATCATTAATTGAACATAAATGACATACTTAATCTGTATGGAAAAAAATATTGATTAAGAAAAAAGGAAAAGCAGAAGACAGTTTTTTTTGGGGGGGTGGAGATTTGGTTAAATAATATTTTTTCCTGGGCCTGTGGGGTAGCCTGTGACTATGGTGACAGTGATTGAGTGCTTTCAAAAATGGCGACTCAATCTTGGCGCCTATACACAGGGCTACCAGGCAGGGAGGGTGACCAGAAGGGGGGGTCCATGAATATAGTGACAGGATGTTGCTATATGTACACACACGTGTGAGGGAGAGGGACCATGCCTTGCAAAGAGCAGAAGCAAAGGAGAGGGAGAGTTTGTGGGATGTAGTGTGGCAGTGGGCTGCCAAGCTGGCCCTGTGGTGTGGTGGGTTGGTGGCAGGCTAGGGTTGCAAGGGTGCAGGGTTCGGTTCCAGGTTCATTTTGTTGCACCGGACCCTGATTTTTTTCCCTCGTTTGCACCCCTCCAACATACATCCCCCTGGAGTTGAGAATCCTATAGTGGGGGGGGGGTGCAGGAGGCACAGTCCCCCACATAAAAAAAAATTCTGTGGTGCCCTTTTACTGTGTGCCTGGAGTGTACATCACTGAAATTTATTTTCGGTAAAGTACACTTGGCCTAATGGTGATCGCCTTTCCCCGATCGCCGTTATGACATGGATCCGGCCTGTGGTGGCTGGGGCTGACCACCACCAGTAACTGTTCTTAACATGCTGATTAGTTCAGCATTCTGACCCTCAATCTGGTTCAGCTGCTGGCATGCACCTTCCACAACATTACAGATGGCTTCCACCTCGCACTCCATAACACAGCCAGATCAGCCCCTGCGTGGCAGGCATTTGTGATGGATTATGCCCGTGGGCAGCTGCAGGAAACCACCACTGGTTCTGCTGCCCTGTCCATTCTTTGGTGATGCCATGTTGGTGGGCATTCTCCCTCTTCAATGGCTTCCACTGCGGACTGACTGATAGCTCCTGCTTTGCCTCCCACACTCGAGCGCGGTGGTGCAGTACAAGGTGGGTTCTTTGCCCACCCATGCCCAAGTGACTGCCATTGCAACCATGATGTACAAGCACTTCACATAGATTGCACTTAACCACCATTAGGTCACTGGTGAGGAGATGAAAATTCCCCAAGCGTGCGAGCTGCATTCAGGACCAGGCACGGGCAGTGGGGTAACAGCAGATACTGCCTGCTTCTGTGCTGCAGTTGCTGGAGGGCAGCAAGCTACTGCTGTGGTTTCTGATGCTGCTGAAGTTCAGACTGCTTCTGGTCCTACTGTTTAGGGTCCTCAGCTCTGGTAACCACCAGTGCTGCAGGGCTGATAGTGGCTGCAGCACTCATCACAAAGAAGAAGCAGTGGCTGCAGCGCTGCTTTGGGGCTTCTACACATCCACTTGCAACATTGGACTGTGACTGAGGGAGCACTCAAGTTTGAAACTGTGCCTCAGTTGCAGCAGAATGGTCACCCCAGGCTGTCACACATTTGGGGTCCCTGCTTCCACCACTCTGGCCACCTCTCTCCATACCTTCACATAGATACCTTCTATGTGTACCTTCCGTACGCAGATGATGCAGTACTTTTTTCAAGCCACCGAGACCCTACTGTACTGGAAAGTCACATGCAAGTCAATTTCACTGCTGCTGAGCAATGGTTCTTCAAATCGAGACTATTGTTAAACTACAATAAGACAAAAACCATGATATTTGCATCCAGCAATAGTAAGCACAAATCCTTCAAATTACAAATATACAATAAATGCACCTCCCCACTGGAGACAGTTAACTGCTTTAAATATCTAGGTGTAACTCTGAACAGCACTCTTTCCTACTCACAACATATCGACCTAGTTGCTAAGACTGCAAACTCAAGGCTAGGGCTTCTCTATAGAAACAAACACTGCTTAACCTATGAAACCCTCAAAATGGCAGTCACTAGCACAGTTCTATCGGTCATTGACTATGGACTTGTAGTTTATAGATCAGCAACCTCTATGGCCCTCAAGCGGGTAAAAACTTCCCTAAATAAGGCCTGTAGGCTTATCTTGGGAGCTACCCAGAGGACCCACACTTGCGACCTATATGCTCAGACTAACTGGCTCAACCTGGATTGCAGGATACAGTACCATGTCTGTCTGCTGGCAAAAAAAAGCCACCCTTGGAATTTCCCCGTTGGGTATCAGGAACCTCATTAGCCTCCCTGTCTCCTCCAGAAGCACCAGGAACACCAGAATCATGCTCTCAAAGTCCCTTCCGCCATATGGTGCAAGGCCAGCAGTCTTTTGAATACAGAGCACCTTCCTGGACAAACTCTCTTAATGTAGATCTACAAAGGAAACTAGAGCTTAGTCAGTTTAAGGTTAAACTTTGCACATTGCTCACATCTACTAGTAGATGTGACTGTTGAATCTAGGCTCTATCCTTCCCTCATAGTGGCTATGATTCTTGGCCTTCTACACCTTCCCCCCTCACCCCTGCTCACCACTCTTTCTTTCTCAGCTGCCTCCTCCTCCCACTCCCTTGTCCACCCCTTAACCTACCCGTCTACTATCCCTCTCTTTCCACCAGTCTCACTCCCTCCCACCTCCCTTGACACCACCATCTGCTGGTATGCCCCTTATTCCCTCCTCCTCCTCCTCCCTGCCCACCTCTCCTATGCTCCCTCCTCCCCACATTGCCCTCCCCTCCTCTCCCTTCTCTAGTCTCAGTCCTTGCCTCTGACTTCCTTCTGCCTTTTTCTCTCTCTCTCCCCTCTACCCTTGTCACACCCCCTCCGCTTTTTACTTCACCTTTCTCTGCTTTATTTCATGTACCCTTTTCTCCTTCTTTCTCACTTCCTGTCCTGCTCTAGTCTGATGCAACTGCATTCGCCCAGCAGGTTCTGGTTCTTAACCTTGTATAGCTCCTCTGGAACTATTCTTAACCCTTCCTACATCGCTGTGTCCTCCCACTTTGGAACTGTCTCTCCTTCTTTATTTTATTTTCTGTTCTCGAAATTGTTAGCTCCTGAATCTCAAATGTACTAGACCTGTAAATATTCTGTAATTAGTAAATTGTTTCTTGTACTAGTTGTTAAATGCACTATGTCTGATGCTCTGTATTTTGTTATTCACGACGTGGAACCTTGTAAAGAGCCTCTGGCTCAAAGATATTTCGAAAACTAATAAATAAAATAAATAAATATTAACAAAAATTAAATGTAAATAAAAAATAAAACAAAAAACTACTAGTAAAAGTACTAGTACTCAAACTGCAGTAACTAAAACTAAGTAACCAAAAAAACAACTTTTTAAACTAAACTAAGGTTTCAAATCAACTCAAACTGGCTGCAAAACTTAAACAACATTAAAAAATAGTTACATATAAAAAATGCTAAACAGATAGAATTTTATAGCTACTGGAGCAAAAAAGCATACAGTAAACCAACACTGCTGACTAAACAGCTCCTTCTCAACGAGAAAGTGAAACTAGTTCACTGACTTCCTGCCTAATTAACTGCCTGCCTGCCTGCATCATGTGACCTGCTGATAGTCAGACATGTGATCTGTGGGCTGTTTCTTACCAACTTTGGCTTCTCAAACTGTAACTCAAAGTTAACTTGGAGTGGACAATGCAAAGTCCATTAAAGGCGAATTTCAAACTTTTAATTAGAATTTTGCATAGTGCTACATGAATTCAAAGTTGCCCACTTCGAGTTAACTTTGTGTACGTAGTTAAACTTCATGGCATCTTTGTGGGTGATACAACAAATAGAGACTGAGAAGCAGAGAGAAAGAGATCTCCAATGTTTAGAGACACAGAGAAAAGAAGTCATGCAGCTATAGCTGTTGGCTTTGCAGGCTATTAAAGATGGAGGAACTGGTACAGGTCCCACAGATTGGCAAAACACAGGTTATTTGAAAGACATTAAGTGGCAAAGTTGTACCCCTTGGTTGATACTGAGGCATACCTGACTATGTTTGAAAAGGTCGTCAGTGCATGCCAATGGCCAACACAGCAAAGGGCAATCAGACTGGTACCTTATCTAACAGGTAAAGTTCAACTTGCCTATAGTAATATGGACACTGCTCAGCTGGAAGATTACAACCTGGTGAAAAGAGAAATATTGAAAAGATATGACAACTCAAGAGAGAGCTACAGGCAGAACTTTCGGTCCCTAAGTACCAGTCTTCGACGATCCCAAGAAGCTTACACCCAAGTCAAAAACTCTTCATTAAATGGCTACAACCCTAAGGCAAATCATTCTCCCAGCTTACTGACATTTTTACAATGGAGCAGTTCATCAATAGCCTGCCTACAGACATGCAACTTTGGTTAAAAGGGCACCAACCAGAAAATGAGGAAAAGGCTGTTTCTTTGGCTGAAGACTATCAGATTGCCAGACAGATGCCACAGCAGGGAGGTAATAGACCAGGAATGACAAGACCATCTTTTTCCCAGTCTAACTCCAGGTAAGATAAGAACTCTGGTTGGGGTAACACTGCACCTAAAGACTTTATTTGCTACAACTGCAATTAGCTTGGCCATATTGCAAGAAACTGCGTAAAAATAAGAAGGGAAGTATTGAAGCAGATTTGGCCTTAGCAGTTTAGGGCAACTATTTAACAGAAGCCAAGGTGGGAAATAAGGCTGTGAAATGACTTATAGATTCAGAAAGCAGACAGACTCTTGTGCATGCTGATGTTTTGGGAAAGAATTGTGTAAGAGGACCAGGTAGTGGAGTCATCTGCATTCATGGGGACACTTGTTATTATCCCACCACTCAACTGACACTCAGCATTAATGATGTGTTGCACCAAATGAAAGTAGGAGTGTTGCCAAAGTTACCTGTATCAGTGATAATTGCAAATGATTTTCCAGGCTTTGCTAATTTAATCACAGAGGGAGAAAAACCTGCAGTTTCAGCAGTTGTGATGCAAGAGCACCTGCAAATAAAAACTTGGATGATGAGGGCAGTTTTCCCTTTGGCAGCTTTGATCAAGACTTGTTTCAGCACATCTCCAAGATCCAGAAATTCCAGCAAGACAGAAGACTCCTGAAGCAGCAGTGGCAGCAAAGACTGATAGAAATAAGGGGTTCATTATGAAAATCTAGAAACCAGACTAACAATGAATTGTGATTTTACTTCTGGACAAATTATTGACGTTTCTATCCAAGATTACTTTATGCAGGTGGGGGTGCCACAGTGACAGGCTCTTATGGTTTACAAGCATGAGTGATGTATACATTTTAATTGTAAGCCTCATAATATCGATGGATCACATCTGTGCACATGTAGGAATATAAATTCAGTGATTAACAAAATATGTCATGCCACATTAAGAGAATTCCTTCACAGTGTATATGATGTCTGCATATGAAGTATTGGAAGTAAGCTTGTGGTGTATTTGAAGTGTGGCACAGACCGGTAACTCTCGCCCGCTCCACTACCATTCCCCCCACAAACTCTAGTCTAATGTACATACTAAGTTTGCATCTCAACATGTTGCTGAAGTGATTATTACGACAGTCTGTAGCTTATTTTTTTGCCCTCTATAAAGTCATTGTATACATTAGGCTAAAGTTTGTAGGGGGAATAGTGGTGTATGGACGGACAAGAGTTGCCGGTCTCTGTCACAATTCAAATACAGCACAAGCTTACTGGCTAGACTTCATAAAGGAATTGTCTTACATCTGCATGCCATATTTGATTAATCACTGAATTTATATTCCAACATGTACAAAGATGTGAACTATCAGATTCTACAGTCTGTCTCTGACGGAACCCTAACTAGTGATTTAATGCAGTTTTTGCAATTAATGTATGTTTTAAGGATGCGGTTACACACCTATAGTTAGGGTTAAATCTTCACTTCTATGTTAAACTGAAAATTTTGTGCTTTAATGACTTTTAACCATTTAAGAGATTTGCATGAAATTGGGCATGCACCATCATGGGCCAAAGATTTCTTAATGTGGCTAGTTTTGTTCCAGTTGGATGTGTGGGTGAGGAGATATGGAGTCTTGTAAAATGTATAAATTACCAGTTTTGTCAAATTCTTTGCTTTTGTGGATTTGGGTCAGAAATGTTTAAGGTATATAGGTCTTGGGTCACAGTAGCGCCTTGTGAAGGTTTGGTGGAAAATATTAAGCCATTTAAAAGTTATTAAAGTTTAAAGTTTCCCATTATAGCCTACTGCATGGGAAAATATATGCCTGCCTCGAAAGCACTTTTTGCTTTCGCAAAGCACCTTTGAGTGCTGCAAATGGTTTTAGCAGTTTTACATGGCTGCCATCTTGTTTTCAGTTAGTGAAGGAATGTGATCCTGGCAATATTGTTTTCAACATAATGGCTGGAAATAGGTTTTCTTTATTTAGGCTGTTGGTAGTACAACAATTTGCAACACTTCTTTTGTGAAACTCATAAATTGCTGTAATTTTTGTGCAACTGGTGGCACTGTTGCATGGCACTGTTTCACAAAAATTGCTGCAATTTGCAGCAATACTTCAATGCAAAAAACCCATTACCTCAGTAAAAAAGCCCAAACCTTAGCAGGTCCAGTGGTACTGGAGGTTGAGGCATTGATCACTACACCTCGTGCCATGCTGACAACCTGGTTTCGGGAATGAGCCCAGACTGCCAGGGGTCAGCAGGATTGAGAGAGGATTGAGTGTTCAAAGCACTACTCTCCTCTCTTGGGGGAGGGAGGCTTTGTCATCCCACTCATTGACTGCCCTCTGGCAGTGACTGGAGGGCAGTATGGGTCAGGAGCACGTAACAGTGTCCTTACGTTGGAGGGAGGGGACAGGGAAAATGTGGAAAGGGAGCTTTCAGGTTCCATGATGGCCCTTGCATCCATGAGGCTGCCCCAGCTTCTGGATTATGTTCTGGGGGAGAAAGGTGACACTCTCCACCCTGGCACCACTGCAGGGGGTAAACTGCAGGGAACATATGGGGTTGGTGTGACTGGGGATGCACAGCCCAGAGGATGAATCCTTCCAGGATAGGGCCACAGCCTCCTGCCTGGCTCTGGGAGTATAAAAATATAATAGAGAGAGAAAAAAAAAGCCTTTTCTGACCACTTTTTTGTCCAAATAACATTAGAATCATGTTCCTCAGCCCTGGTTTAGGTAAACACCAGTTAGTGTTTACCTAATAAAACATGTTTTTTCTCCATTTACTGCCTCTAAGAGGGCAGAGGCATGTTTTATTTAATAAAAATATTTCTGCCAACACTGGGGTGCGGAATCCCCATGTCCGCATGTAGCCCCACCCCACCGGTAGTGTGGGACACTGGAGAACCCACCCCCAGTGTCCCCAAATATTTCATTGCTAATTTCGACAACAGGATGTGCACCACCTGTGTCAGATTCCCCACCCAAAGAAAAAGCTCTTTGTTTTCAATATGCTGCCTACATCGGGGTAACCAATCTCCGTGTCAGCATTCTGACCCCCCCCCAGTGTCCCTAATTGTGTATTCTGACACTTGGATGCCTGCTCTCAGTATCGGATGCCCCCCAAAGCCAGTTGTTCTAATAAATAAAACATGTACTTTACTGACATTGGGGTGCCCAATCCCCATGTCGTCATTCTGAAGTAAACACCCCTCCACCACTCAGGGACACTGGGGTGCTCACTCCCAGTGTCTCAAAATGGTGTTTTTTTTTAAACCTGTTGAAAAATGAAACTGTCCCCTGACATTTTTTAATGTTGTAACACAGAAAATGTTCCTCATCATCTCACCTTCCCCATCCCCCATCCTGACCCTCCCTCTGAGCAACCCACCCCCTTGCCATAAACTTACCACCAGAGATCATCGGCTGCAGTCATCTGTGGAGCACCACACATCTGCACTCTTCAAAGCCAAACCACAAACTGAAGAATCAACATAAGTGCAGTATAATGACTGTCTAATGTTTTTTTATTTTCTGTTCATTAAAAAATTATACAAGTACAAACTATATGGGGTACAATAAATACAACTTGGAAATACATATGTTGACAGAACAGTACCAGGTTGCATTTGTATGGCAATCATCCAAATAATATAAAATCTAATTAGTATAGCTTGGAATAAAACCCAATCTATTTCAATATATGTTAGGACAGATGAAATATAAACCTTCTCCAGAGACAATATAGGCCCTGGATCAGGCTCCTTCAACTCCCACCTCCCTTCCCACTCCACTTCTCCACCCCCCTCTATGGGACAAAAGATGGGTCCCAGTCCAAAATATAAAAGACCCATGTGTACCATTAAATTTCAAATTGTTATTATCTATTATTGCATCTGGCAATTAAGTGTTCCATTAGGTATAGTTCCCCATTATTTTTTAGCAGTCTTGAATGGTAGGGGATCTGCTGTGCCTCCATAAGCTCTGTCTAAGGCATTTGAACTTATGTTGATATCTAGAAGCCTGCAATTTGTACATCAACATTTTCAGCATGGGCTTTTGTGGACCGCACCTCATGAAAACTGTTACTGTCGTCTTGTTAATCGGACTCATAAGGTGATTTCGCAGTTGCTGTGAGACCTTTCAGGACAGAGTAATGAAATGACAGTGCCAGTGTTCATGAGGTGAGGTCCCAAAAAGATGATGTTGAAAATTTGGTGTAACAATTCTGAAAAGTGCCCGAGTTACACGCAGTCATTGACATTTTTCTACACACGCTCATAACTTTGTCAATTTTTAATACTATCACTACAAATTTTCAACATTGCCATTTTTTTCACACCACCACATGAACAGTACAGTTGTAATTTTTTCATATCCTGACCAAAACATGTTTTTGCACCTATGGCACATAATGGCATGGTTTCTGTGCGAAATCACCTTTTGGGACTGATGAATGAAATACTGTACAACTGTTCATGAGGTGAGTACAAAAACAATGTTGAAAATTTAGTGAAATTCCTAAAATGTCCAACTTATGTGCCTCCATTGATTTTATTCTACGCACATGCATAACATTGGTATATTTCAATATTTCACCACCAAATTCTCAACATAGCCATTTTTCACACCACCTCAGGAACAGTACAAACAGTTGGTGAGACCCCATACAGAGTACAGCATGCAGTTGTGGAGACCCAATCTCTGCAAGGACATAGATAGGATGGAGGCAGTCCAGAGAAGAGCAACTAAAATGGTGCAGGGTCTGCAAAAGAAGACATAAGAAGAAAGACTAAAGGAGCTTACTATGTATACCCTTGAGGAAAGGAGGAAGGGGGGACATGACAGAAACTTTCAGGTACCTCAAGGGAACCAACAAAGTCCAAGAGGCTAGCATCTTTCAGAAAAAGAGATGTGCAAGAAGAAGGGGACACAATTTGAAGATAGAGGAGGGGACGGCTCAGGGGCAATGTGAGGAAGTATTTTTTTCACAGAGAGGGTGGTGGATGCATGGAACAGCCTTCCTGAGAAGGTCATGGGGTCAAAAACAATGGGGGAATTCAAGAATGAATGGAACAGACATAAGACAATTCTGGTGGGGGGGTAGGAAGAAGTAGGCTGTTGGTTAACTAGGATCTGTAGCTTATCCAATAGGTATGGAAATGGGCAGACTAGGTGGGCCAAGCAATCCTTATCTGCTGTCAAAGTTTATGTTTCTACAGCTGACCATTTTCCACTTCCTGCACAAAGTGTGTTTTAGCACCTGTGGTGCAGAATGGCATTGCAGTTGTGCATAATTATGTTTTGCCTTGCATTTCACAATTTCACTCTACTGGGGTACATGAGGTAGGGTAATAAGATGGCTATGCTGACAATTTGGTCACTATTGTTAGACACATGGAAGCCCTGTGTCCACACCTACATACATATGGGCATCTAGGAGAGATTTTTGCTAATTATGAAAAAATCTAAATGATATCTATAAATGAGACACCACATATTCTGGAGATATTTTGTCCTGATCAACTTTTATACCAAAGTACCATGCTATAGTTTTCATTTTAAAGATATATGCATTTGTTTGCTGCAAAAAGTGAAACAAAATTGAATTTTCTTTGGTTTTTTGCTAATTATAAAAAAAACTAAATGGTATCTATTAATGAAACATCACTAATTTTAAAATATTTTTATGCTGAACAAATTTTGTATTCACAGTACCATGCTGTCAGTTTTCATTTTAAAGTTATTTGCATTTGAATATGGTTGGTACTGCTACTGATGCCAAATATGCAAATGAGTTCTGAATGTGACAATCATTACCTACTGTGCGGATAAATTTACCTACCTACTATTTTTTTCTCTGATTCAAATTGTTGTTGCTGGTATACCTTCTTCTGCATTATTACAAGGTGTGCCTACAGGTGTGTGCTAACAGATTACTGCTGTAATCTTCTGATTCAAATTGTCTTTTGCAAGGTATATCTTCTGTTACTGCTTTATTTTTCTCTGGAGCAAAGTGTTTCTTACAGGGTATATCTTCTCTGAAATTACTGTATTACAGGTGGAGCTTACATTTTGTGACTTTTTATCATTGGCTAAGCAAAATTACTGTTTGACACTGTGTTGTATTTTATTCTTGTTTGTTGAAAAGGTTGTTGTCTCAGAGGTGTTTCAGTCTCCTTCTCACATTGAAGGAGCTAATTGCTCTTCCTCCCACAGCTCTTCCAAAGGATTAGGTGTGTATGGGGGAGTGGAGCTGGCAAACTGTCAGTAATTTCCAACAGAAAGAAGGGTTAAAAAGTCAGGTTAGTTGATATCTTGAGGTAGAAGACTTGGTTTGCTGGCCAAGGCACCTAGCTTCACCTGAACTCTTTCCTTCTAAGACTGCTTGAAAGGCAGAGTAGAAAACTTACAGAGCAAGGGAGAAGGATTAAGACTTAGTTTGGCTAAGCAGATTTACTACGTGGTGGTGTTTTATTTTTACTCACAGGGATTGCTACTGTTTGTTGCTAACATTTCATTGCTTTATTTTTCTCTGATTCAAATTGTTGTTGCTGGTATACCTTCTTCTGCATTATTACAAGGTGTGCCTACAGGTGTGTGCTAACAGATTACTGCTGTAATCTTCTAATTCAATTTGTCTTTTGCAAGGTATATCTTCTGTTACTGCTTTATTTTCTCTGGAGCAAAGTGTTTCTTACAGGGTATATCTTCTCTGAAATTATTACAGGTGGTGCTTTACAGGTTTTACAGTTTTATCTAACATTAGGATAAGCTTTCAGGGTTACTGCATTTGTTGTTGACTGATTGTTTCTGCTCTTACCTCCTTGTTCTTTCGTCCATTGGTTCTTCTTTTTTTGGGCAGGAAGGGCCCAGCCACCCACCCCATCTAACCACCCACGCTACCTCCTTTATAGGGTACCACAGTTGTGACATTTCCTGTGGCAGAGCAGGAAGGGCGGATCAGTGGGCCTCCACAAGTGATCTCATTTACAGGGCACTAGTAATTTAACTTGTTATAACAAGTTAAACAAAAGCACAATTAAACCATTACTTGCATTTTTTTCCTTCTAATTACTCTGACTAGGTTACAAACCAGCAACTTATTTGGAATGGATTTCATTAACTGCAGGTACTGTGGAACAATTTTCAGAAGGACAGTCTTACAGGATTTAGGACACTGTCCTACATGCTGAGCCTTTGGAGATCTTAGGTCTCAGCTCCAGGCAGCATGGGCAGAGATTGCACGCCTCAAATTTCATATTGAAGAGAAATACATAATAAGAACCACCGCCATTTCCCCAGCATCCAACAGAAAAACTCGACCAGAGGGTGGTTGGTCAGGAGGTTGTGCAGGTGGTTAGGAGGAGCAAATCAGGTGCCCCATCACCTCTGCTCTCAACACATTACCTCCAAAACCATATAAACACTACAAACAGGTATCTGCCTCTATCTCTGAAATCAAATAAAGAGGCAGAAGACACTGCAGAGCAGGACACTGCAGCACAGAAGCTAGCACAACAATACTCACCCAAATCAGGAACCAAAACTAAACAAGCACAAAGGAAATCCAAAAACTTCTGATCATAGGAGACTCCATGATTCGGGGAGTTGATACCCATCTCCAGCCAGGGTGATGGTCAGATGTCTCCCAGGTACATCAGCATGGAGAGACACTGACCGCATTACTAAAATTGTTCACAAAGCAGGAGAAAACATTGATGATACCATTACACATAGGGACTAATGATCTACGCCAGCCGGTCAGTTGTGGAGACCAAGGAACACCTGACTAGGCTGGGTGACAAACTATCATCTATTTCATCCGCATCTCCTTCTCTGAGATCCTGCCAGTCTGGGAGAAGGGAGCAGATGGACGGAAGGTCAGAGAAGGGAGATAGGGGGCTAAACACGTGGCTCAAGGACTGGTGCCAGGAAAAGGACACAATTTGTAGGGAACTGGCAACAGTTCTGGGAGCGAAAGTTCTTCAATTTGATGGACTGCATCTGACAAAGAGGGAGTCAGTGCATTGGGGCAGAAGTTTGGCGTCTTTGCAGAATATTTAAACTAGCAAATGGGAGAGGGTGCAGCACCCATACGTCGAATGGGAAGAACACCCCTCCCCTCAGCTGAGTGGTCAAACAGGAATTCAGTGTGTTTGCCGTTCATTTGCATCACCAGGTAAGAAAAAGGTTTGTCTCCCCATACGATGCACAGGGTAATGCCAAACTTCACCCAACAACTAACACACCAAAATCTGGCCAATGGAAAATCATGTACACAATGCTCACAGCCTGGGAAATAAGATCCCAGACCTGCAGGCAATAATGTCAGAGGCTAAACTGGACATAGTAGCACTAGTGAGACGTGGTTTACCAGTAACCACACTTGGGAGACTTCAGTACCTGGCTATGTATTGTTCAGAAGGGCCGAGGTGCAAAAGGGGAGGGGTGGCCTGGCCTTCATGTTAATGAAAATATCAAAGCTACAGAAATTCAGAATACAAGGAGCCAGAAGAACTGTGGGTCACCTGGAAACAGGAAATGGGACAGCCATATAAGAACTGGGGTTGTCTACAGGCCCCAGACCAGAGGGAGGACATAGACACATTACTGTTAGAAGATATACAAAACATGACAGCTAAAGGGAGGTTCTGATAATGGGAGACTTCAACATGCCAGATACAGATTGGTCAATACCAGCAGGACATCTGCCAGAACTAGACTCATAGTGGATTCCCTGCAGGGGAGGGCCTCAAACAACTGGTACAGCAACCCACAAGAGACAGGGCTATCCTAGATCTAGTACTGACTAACAAAGAAGGGATCACAGATCTCCAGGTAGAAGGTCACCTGAGGCCAGTGACCATCACATGGTATGGTTCAATTTGGCTACTACATCTAAATCATCCCATTCCAAAGCAAAAATATGGGACTTCAGAGGAGCTGACTTTGATAAGATGGCCAACAGAGTTAAGCTAGCCCTGGCAAAAGAAACACAGGTGAGGAGGTCACAGGCAAAGTGGGCAAGCATTAAGGATACAATACTTGGAAGCAACATCCATTGTGTTAGACAGAAAAGGAAGTGCAAAGAAGAAGGAAACCACTCTGGTTCTCAAATACAGTAGCAGAAAAGGTCAGAGCCAAAGGCTGGCCTTCAGAAATATAAGGGAACACAGCGGGATGAAGATAGGGAGGCATACCAAACTGCCCTAAGGGAAGCAGGTAAGGCAGTAAGGCAGGCAAAGTCCCAAACAGAAACACTAGCACAAACAGTAAAGAAGGTGACAAGACTTTCTATAGATACATTAGTGAAGGAAAAGTCAGAGGGGTATTACTAAGCTTAATGGAGAAAAGGGAGCATGTGAGGAGGAGGACCCTGTAAAGGCATCTATCCTAAATAGATACTTTGCTCAGTATTTACTGAAGAGAAGGTAGGGCAGGGCCCACAGCTCAGCATCATGGACACAGGGGAGGGAGGTGAGCACTACTCCCTTCACAAAAGAAAGGGTCCTACAAGAGCTTGCTAAGCTCAGGGTGGATAAGGCAATGGACCTGATGGCATACATCCCAGGGTACTTAAGGAGCTAAAGGAGGA
Organism: Neoceratodus forsteri; assembly: GCA_016271365.2. Lineage (NCBI taxonomy): Eukaryota > Metazoa > Chordata > Ceratodontiformes > Ceratodontidae > Neoceratodus > Neoceratodus forsteri. Next base: position 189,776,086 of record CM028130.1, read on the forward strand.
ACTAGCAGAGCCGTTAGCAGAATTGTTTAGTGAGTCTCTGAGCACAGGAGAGGTCCCAGAAGACTGGAGAAGGGCTCATGTGATCCCTCCCACAAGAGTGGTAGCAGGAGGAGGCAGGGAACTACAGACCAGTCAGTCTACCTCAGTAGTGGGCAAGATTATGGAGGCACTCCTTAAGGAAAGGATAGTGCAACACCTGGAATCCATAGGGGCACAGGATCCAAGACAGCATGGGTTTACAAAGGAAGGTCCTGTCAAACTAATCATAGATTTCTTTGACTGGGTAACCAGAGTGGTGGACCAAGGGAGCAGTTGATGTCGCCTACCTTGACTTCAGCAAAGCTTTTGACACTGTTCCACATAGAAGATTGATAAATAAGCTAGGTAGGCTCAGGATTGGGTCAAGTTGGTCAACTGGGTGGCAAACTGGTTGACTGGCAGAAAACAGAGAGTGGTGGTAAATGGTATACAGTCAGAAGAGATGCAAGTCACAAGTGGGGTACCTCAAGGGATCAGTCCTGGGGCCAGTCCTATTCAACATCTTCATTAGTGACCTCGCAGATGGACTAGAGGGTAAGGCTTGTCTGTTTGCAGATGACACCAAGATCTGCAACAGAGTAGATGATCCAGATGGGGTGGGCAGAATGAGAGAGAGATCTGGATAAACTAGCAGAATGGTCAGAAAGGTGGCAACTGGGATTTAATGCAAAGAAGTGCAAAATCATGCACATAGGGAAGAGAAACCCTGAAGCCACTTATAGGCTGGGAGGAGTTGCTAGCAGTCACAAAGGAAGAAAGAGACTTGGGCATCATCATCACTGATGACCTAAAATCATCAAGCAGACCTCTAAAGCATAAGGTAAGGCTAGGGGTGTTAGGGTGTATTAGTAGGGTATCACAAGTCGTAAGAGGAGGTAATAATCCCTCTGTACAAGACATTGGTTAGGCCCCATCTGGAGTACTGCGTGCAGTATTGGAGCCACACCTTCACAAGGACATTAACCAAATTGAGGCAGTCAGAGAAGGGCAACCAAAATGGTGAGGGACTGCATCAGAAGACATATGAGGACAGATTACGGAGCTCAATATGTATACCCTTGAGCAAGGAGGGAGAGAGGTGATATGATCGAGGACATTTAAACACCTTGAAGGGCATAAACAAGGTGAAAAGGAGTCTAACATGTTTAAATATAAGAAAAATAGCAGGACAAGAGGACACAGCATTGAGGATTAGGAGGCGATTAAGGGGAATGTGAGGAAATTCTTTTTCACAGAAAAGGTGGTAGATGCATGGAAAAAGCTTACCACAAGAAGTGGTGGCTATGAATACAGTGCAGAGCTTCAAACAGGCATGGGATAGGCATAAGGGAGCAATACAAATGACTATGAATAGATAGGTCACTGACAGAGCAAAGGCCGATGGCACATTTATAAGGTAGAAAAAGAAATGGGCAGACTGGATGGGCCTTGCGGTCCTTATCTGCCGTCAACTTCTATGTTTCTATGTTTCTATGTGAGGATAAATTCAATATTCTTGTCTGTAGCTCTCTCTCTCTCTCTCTCTCTCTATATATATATAGATATGTAGTTATACAATGGGAGTGAGAGCAATGTAAGTGTGATGACCTCAAGTTATTTCCACTGCAGTGAGATATCTGATGATGGCATCACCAGAGTTAAAATATCTGACAAATATACCTACTCTGCTGATGTCATCACTCACTCCTACAGCCTGCATTCTAAATTGAACTGCTTCATAAATCTGTTTCTCACTGCTACCTACAAGTAACTCAATTAATATTGCAAAGAACACTGGCTGTTTCCCATATCTTTTCCTGGAACTCCCAGCATTCTAAATGATACTGCTTTATAAAACATTTCTTTTCACTACCTTCAAGTAACTCAATTAACATTGCAAAGGACACTCACCTGTTTCCCATAGTGTTTTCAAACTCCTGCCCATTCAAAAAACTCACACACTCAGACCACACACAGAAAGAGCAGATAACAATCAGGAACAGGAAAACAACATAGGAAACATAACAATACTTCAAGTTCCTACTCCCATTATATAAATAGCACACATGATGTGCAGATCGAGGAACATGGAAAATATTCTCACTCCTGCAGAGTGATCTGTGCATTTTCACTCTGCAGAAGAGAGACATTTTCCATATTCCCTCCTGCCCATCATGTATCCTATCATACATATCTATATATATATATATATATATAGATAATATGCTCTACCACACACATTATAGTAGCACGTGGTGCCACTATAGTTAGGGTTGAGTACCCCATTTAAGGTTAAAGGGTGAAATTTTGCAGCTTAATAACTTTGCCACTGTATGACAGATTTGCCTGGCAGACATGGAGTGGTATCATAGATCTCTGGATCTGCCAAGTTTCGTACTGGTCGGATATAGGGTTGCGGACTTATAAAGCAACATTCTGTGGCGCATTTATGCTTTTTTGCGCATTCTTTGCTCACACCTACAGGTCGCACGGTTTGTGCGACTGGTCCAAAAACTTCAGAGAACATGTGGCCAGGGTTCCTGATGTGCCTTCCAAAGATTTTGTGAAAAAATATTAAACCTTTCAAAAGTTATTCAAAAAACAAGTTTTCCATTATAGTCAATGGGAAAAGTTAATAAAACAGTGTCGCAAATGTAGTTTTCAGTGTTGCAAATGACCCCTGTAGTGCCGTGAGTCAGTCATTTTTTTTTTCAGTTAGTGGTCACAAAACTGCTTGCCATTTAAATTTGGGACCCTGTAGGGACACAATTATTTTTGTGTTCACCTAGTCGAGCCCTGAGGATGCTATCCATGTCTTTTTGGGGGTGTTAAACACCCCAGAAATATGTTTTTCAAATTTTACTAGAAAGTAGTGTCACAAAGTAGTGTCACACTCAAAACACTTTCGTGATTTCATTTGCAACAGTGTTGTGATTTGCGACACTACTTTGCAACACTATGGCCAAAATAACAGGAAGTTTTGCCACCCTGCTGCAAAACAACGGTTCGGTCTTTTGGGCTGAAATTTGAAGGGAAGAAAGCCAACATCCCACAGATGTGCCTTTTAGTGGTTTGGTGACAAAGTATTGCAGGGATGAAAAGTTATGGTACTCTTAAATTGACAATTTTTCCCATAGACTAACATTGCGGCATCCACTGCGCCTTTCGGAACCCGTATCTTAGAAACAGTTCGAGATCCAGACTTTTGTTGGAAAAATGTAGAGGGCTAAGAAAAAATTAGCCAGGAAAGTCATAAATCATATGAAATTTTAATTTCTTTCTCGTTGTACAATTCCTGAGATATAAGCAATTTAATATTCCAACTGCTCATTTTCTGCTCCAAGGCTCATTATTATGCATACATTCTTTGTACTCACTGTGTTTCTCTATGCAGCTGTTGGGCAAAACAGGGTGTGTACTTCCATTACTGTTACAGTTAGCATTCCCACTTGCGTTTCCGTACTCATTTGCGTTAGTGTTCCTGTGTATGCCACCGTGTGCGTTTCACTTTGCATTTTCGTTTGTGATTGCGTTTGCATTACTGTTAACATTTGTATTTCCACAACTGTTTCTGTTTGCATTTCCTTTTGTGTCACCGTGTGCATTACTATTTGCATTTGCATACTCACTTCCGTTTGCGTTTGTCTTTCCTTTGGAATCACCGTTGCTGTTACCATTACCATTAACATTTCCAGTTGCGGTACTGTGACTATGCACATAAGGTTTACATTTCTGTACCCACTTGCGTTTGCGTTTCTGTTTCCATTACCATTTTCGCTTGTGTTTCTATTACCGTTTGCGTTATCATTTCGTTTGCATCACCGTGTGCATTACCATTTGCATTTGTATATGCAGTTCTGTTTGCATTTCCATTTGCATTTGTCTTTCCTTTGGCACCATCATTGGCGTTACCATCAGCGTTTGTGTTTCCAATTTCGTTACCATGACCGTGCATGTTATGATTTGTGTTTGTGTACATGCTTACATTTGCATTTCTGTTTTAAGAAATGTTTGCGCTTGCGTTTCTATTACCATTTGCATTACCGTTAATGTTTGGGTCACCATGTGCATTACCATTGGCGCTTGCATTTGCATTACCGTTACTTCACTATTTTTAGTGCACATTCTCAAAGAAGGAAATTCATGGCAAAAATCCATTTAATGCATCAGTTAGGGTTGTTCCACAGTGACAAAAGCGGAAATTCAATGTTAGGTTCCCACGCCATTGCACCCCACCCTGCCCCCACCAACAGGCATCAGGGTGTGTGTGGGGCTGTTGGTCCTAAGTCTCACCCCATTCTCCTATACTGCACCACCTTAGCTTGTTCACACACGGGATGGGGTGAGAGTTAGGATCGATATTAAAACACACCCGTGCCTGTTAGTGGCGTGATAGTACAAAATGAACTTCTTTATCGCGTTCTTGCTTTTGTTGCTGTGGAACAACCCTAACTGATGCATTAAACAATTAAACAGAGTTTTTTCCATGAATATATATATATATATATATATATATATATATATATATATATATATATTCATGCAAAAATCAATTTAATGCATCAGTTAGATTCTTTCACAGTGACAAAAGCAGGGAGATTTGATGTTAGGATTTCCACCTCTGCCTCACCCCCCAACAGGCATTGGGGTGTGCATTGGGGTCATCGCTCCTACTCTCACCCCATCCAATGTGTAAACAAGCTGAGATGGTGCAGTACAGGAGAATGGGTGAGAGTTAGGACCAGACCCCAACACACATCCCGATGCCTCTTGGTGGGGGAGTGGGGGTCAAGCGGGGAGGAAACCCTAACATCAGATTTCCTCCCTTTTGTCATTGTGAAACAACCCTAACTGATGCATTAAATAGAGTTTTTGCCATGAACTTTCCTTCTTTTTGAGAATGTGCAGTATAAATAGTGAAGTAACGGCAATGCAAATGTAAGCGAAATGGTAACGCACATGGTGACGCTAACGTAAATGATAAAGCAAATGGAAATGCAAACAGAAATGAAAACAGTTAAGGCAATGGTGCAAAGAAGGACACAGTACCACAATCGACAATGGAAGTGCAACCAAAAATGCAAATGCTAAGGGCAACAGAAATGCAAACGGCAGTGAAGATGCAAACAGTAATGGTAATGCAACTGGAAATGCAACAGCAACAGCAATGATGATGCCAAAGCAAACAGTAATGCAAACAGAAATGCAAATGCAAGCATGTATGGAGCGCAAATGGTAAAGCACATGGTCATGGTACCACAATTGGAAATGCAAATGCTATCGGTAACAGCAAAGATGACAGCAAAGAAAACAGAAATGCAAACGTGAAGCGTCAAACAAAAGCGAATACGCAAACGCAAATGGTAATGCACACGGTGATACAAAATGAAATGCAAACAATAATGGAAATGCAAAAGGTAACAGTAGCATAAATGCAAGCACAAGCGAAAACACAAAAGGGTAACACACAGTGGCATACGATGCTAACGCCAAATGGTTGTAAAATACAGTGGAAATGTTAACTGTACAGTAACGAAGCACACACCCTTTTTTCCCCAAAAGCTGCAGAGAAACACAGTGAATACAAAGAATGCATGCATAATAATCAGCCCGAGCAGAAAATGAGCAGTTGGAATACTAAATTGCTTATATCTCAGGAACCGTACGACATAGAAAAGAAATTAAATTTAATATAATTATGACTTTGCTAGCTAGTTTTGCACTTAGCCCCCTAATGGGGAGTTAAGCATTTTTCTGATGAAAGTCCGTATCTTGAGGTGCTTCCAAGATACCGGCCCCGAAAGACATGGCGGACACCGCAATGTTAGTCTATGGGAACTTTTGTCAATTTCAGAGCACTGTAACTTTGCATCCTTATAATATTTTGTCACTAAACCACCAAAAGGCACATCTGTGGGACGTTGGCTTGCTTCCCTCCAAATTTCAGCCCAAAAGACTAAACTGTTCTTTTGCAGCAGGGTGGCAAAGAATTCCTGTTATTTTGTGTATAGTGTTGCAAAGTAGTGTTGCAAATCACAACACTTTCATAAAAAATCACAAAAGTGTCACAGGTGTGACACTACTTTGTGACACTACGGTTTACAAAAATTTGAAAGATATTTCGGGGTGTTTAACCCCCAAGAAAGACATGGCTAGCATCCTCAGGGCTTGACTAGGTGAACACAAAAGAATTGTGTCTCTAGAGGGTCCCAAATTTAAATGCCAAGCATTTCTTTGACCACTAACTGAAAATAAATGTCTGACTCATGACACTACAGTGGTAATTTGCAACACTAAAACTGCAATTGCGACACTGTCAAACTTTTGTTAACTTTTCCATTGACTATAATGGGAAACTTGTTTTTGAACAAATTTTGAACCGTTTAATATTTTTTCATGAAATCTTTGAAAGGCACATCAGGGACCCTGGCTGCATGTTTCTGGAAGGTTTTGAACCAGTAGCACAAACCATGCAACCTGTAGGCACAAGCAAAGAATGCTCAAAAAAGCATAAATGTGACACAGAACAGCAGTTTATAGCTCCACAACCGTACATCCAACCATTACAAGACTTAGCAGATCCCAAGATCTATGGTACTGCTCTGTGTCTGCCAAATTTCAGGCACATCTGTTATACAGTGGCAGGGTTATTAAACTGCAAAATTTCACACTTTAACCTTAAATAGGGTACTCAATCCTAACTATAGTGGCATTACTGTGCCACTATAATATATATATATATATATATATATATATGTATAGCTATTTATACTGGCAGAGTAATGCCGTAATGCCAGTATACTTTATTTTATTTATTCATTCTCAGATTACAAGTACCTATGAGCACAATACAGCTCATTTACAAAGGTTCCACATCAAAGAGAGGGACGGGTAGACACAGACAAACAGAGGACAACAATAACTATACAATATACAGTATATAAGTGTTCTCTGTTACAAATTTTAAAATACAATTCAGGTGTTATAAACAAAGTGGAAGAAGAGGTTGGATAGAAATTGGGAGGGTCAGGAATGTGAGGAAGGTAGCAGCGGAGGCAATGTCAAGAGAGAGGAGAGGTAGACGGAGTTAGGAATAAGTTAAGAGAGGTGGGGTAGAATAATGGTAGGGTTAGAAACAGGGCATAAGGAAACAGAGGAGAAAAGAGGGGAGTCAGCTACAAGAACAGAGCGTGCCCAGGGGGTCAAGAGAGCCCTGGATCCAGACTTAGCATATAACGGTCACCTCTATGTTAAACCCCAAAGTTTGCACTTTAATAACTTTGCACGATATAATCAATACACATGAAATGTTTAATGCTCCATCAGGTACCATTAATCTCTTCATGTGGCAAGTATAGTTCAGTCGGATGTGCAGTTGCAGAAGCGTAGTGTCAAAAATGTGAAAATTACAATTTTGATGAAATCCTTTGCCACGCCGTATCTCAGAAATGGCTTGGTGATCTGGTCTGAAATTGTTAGGGTATATGGGGTCAGTATAATGTTGCAATAGCAATGGGAAAACAGCAAAGACCATCACAGCAACAGAATCGGCTCTTTGCTGTGATGTACACATATTTCCCAATGCTGCTGTCTCTGGAGAGTTTGCCCCCCTCCTGAACCAAGTCCAATTCAAAGTTGGTAATCTATAGAGCAGGGTGTGCAGGGGGTAAAAAACAACTTTTATACAATGACTACACAATGCCAAATGATGGCATTGTGCCATCACTGTAATGACAGTCAGCAAATTTCCTGTTGCTGCAGCAACATGGAACCTGTGGGGTCTGGGTAACAGATGTGCCTATTGAAGGTCTGGTGAAAAATTATTAATCTGTTCAAAAGTTATTAAACTTTTAAGTTTCCCATGATAGACTATGGAAAATTGATAGTAAAGCCATGGAAAAGCAGTTTCTGCTTTCCCAAAAGTACTTTTTGCTGTTGCAAATGGATCAGTAGTGTGCTTCCACCATCTTGTTTTCAGCTAGTGATGGGGAAAAACACACTGCAATTCAAAACAATAGTTCTGTTTACCTAATTGGGGCCCAAGAAACATGATTCTGCCCGTAGTTTTTAAAAATAGTGGTTTTTTTACATTTCCCATTGACATTGTAATAAATTTGTGCAACTGTTTTTGCAAAATTACCACAAATTATGACAGTTTTCATGTAACTAATGGAAATGTTGAGCAAAAAGTGATGCAAATTGTGGAACTGTTTTGCAAAACCTGCCACAATTTGCTGTACTAATTGAAAAGAAAAGAAATCGGACCCTGTAAAAAATAAAAAAAATTCTGCCTATTTTTTTATGCTAATAACTTCAGAATCAGATTCCTCTGCCCCATTTAGGTAAACCTGCAGGTGCTTACCTAATAAAATGATATTTTTCTCTTTTACTGCCTCCAAGGGACCGAGACATGTTTTAATAAAACATATATATTTTGCCTACATCATGTAGTGCCCAATCCCCATATCGACATTCTAAATACCACCCCACCCAGCACTGTGGGACACTGAAGAGCCCATTCCCAGTGTCCCGAAATAATAATGTTTACCCTGTAAAAAAGAAAACTGTCCGCTGACATCTTTTTTTTAAATCCTGAAAAAGAAAAGGGTCCCTAGTAGTCTCCCCATCCCCTCCCCCATTCTGACCTTCCCACTGAGTACCCACCACCCCACATACACACTCCTTGCCCCATATTTACCACTGGAGATCATTGGTTGTTATCTACTGTGGACCGGATAAGTCTGCACACTCCAAAGTCGAACTATAAACCAAAGAATCAAGGTAAGTGTCAGATAATGGATGCCAATGGCGTTTGAACTTATGCTGATATTTTGACTATTTTAGGTATTTTGCACAAAATTTTCAATGTGAACTTTGTAGGATCCCACCTCATGAACACTGTCTCTGTTGTTTCATTAATCAGCCCAAAACATTTTTCTGCACCATTGGCACAGAACGGCATTTTGCCAGAGATTAAGAAATTTTCAACTATGGAATTTATGAGGTGGGTTGTTAAAAGACTATGTTTTAAATTTTGCAACAAAACATGAAAAAAAGTCAAGACTATGACCATTCATTGCAATTTCAGTATGTCTGCTCATAACTACAGTAATGTTCAAGACTTTGACCCCAGATTTTTAACATAGCCTTCTTATTATATCACCTCATGTATGTCATAGCTGTACTTTTTTAAGTCCTGGCCAAATGTGTTTTCACACCTGAGGTGCAGAATGGCATTGCAGTTGTGCAGAATTATGTTTTGGCAGGATTCAAAAATGTTCTATACCAGGTACATGTCCTGGGGTAATCAGATGGCTATAGTGATAATTTGCTTACGCATGTATGGAGGGATGTGTGCACAGGGTCCAAAGGACCCTGCACTCTCTCAATAAAATATGGAAAATCATGAGAGGGATGAAGGTTAATTACAATGTCTCTACAATTATGGATTAATGGCGGGCCCTGCACTCCCGTAACCAACTATGGCTATGTTGATACTTTCACAAAAGGTAAGGAAATTCATTGCAAAAACTGTGTTACTGCATCAGTTAGGGTTCATATTACAGCGACAAAAGTATGGAAATGTGGTGCTGGAGTTCCCAACCCTAACACCCCACCTCACTACCCCACACAAACACAACCCTACCACCCACCCCACCCCCACCATCCACACACCAACAGGTGTTGAGATGTGTCTTAGGGTCATCAGCCTGAATACTCACCCCATTCTTCTATACTGTACCATCTTACCTTCCTTACAAATGTAACTGGGTGAGTGTTAGGGTCCAGCCAATACCTCAAGGCACACCCAACACCTGTGGTGTTTGTCGATGGAGTGGGATAATGGTAGGGGTTGTGGAATGTGTGTGTGTTCAGGTGCTAGGTTTGGGAGATAATCACAATGTCTCTACAGTTATGGATAGTGCTCCCACATGGAAAACAACAACAATTACAATATGCATGCATGGGAGCACAGGGCCAGGAGGGCCCTGTGGTCCCAAGCCACAATATGGACTAATGGGGCACAGAACCCAGAGGGCCTTGCCCCCACACCACCATGTAAGTGCAAGATTACACTTTCAAGAAAGTAAGGAAATACATCAAAAACCTATTTTAATTCATCAGTTAGGATTGTTATTAAAGTGTCAAAAGCTGGGAAATTTATTGTTAGGGTTTCCAATCCTAACTCCCAACCCTCACCCCCCAAACAGCAAAAGAACAAGACCACACAAGCAGCAACAGACAGTCATAATCAGGTAAGACAAAAAACATACATTTTTCGCTGCTGATGGAAATTCATGATACTAGTGTAGGTGTGGAACATCCTCCCAGTGTAGGTGGTGGAGGCAAAAATGGTAATGGGATTCAAGAATGCTTGTGGTAGGCATAAGGGGACCTTAGTGGTAAGGAAAGGGGGGGAGCTGGAGATCAAGTAGGGTCTGCAGTGTTACAGTAGGTAGGAAATTGGTCAACTATGTGGGAAAAGTAGTCCTTTCAGCCCTTTTGTAGCTTCACATAGCCATGGACAACATAAAACATACACACAATTGATGGGCCTATGCTTCTGTATCTGCAGGTGTAATACATGCACACTGACCTCTGGGTGCAGAAATGAAGACACCACAAAATCCATGATACAGATAGAAGGGAGGGCAGTTCAGAGGCAATATGAGGAAGTATTATTTCACAGAGAGGGTAGTGGATGACGGAACAGTCTTTCTGAGGAGGTTGTGGTGTTTAAAACTGTGGGAGAATTCAAGAATGCATGGGACAGACATAAGGCAATTCTTGTGGGGGGTAGGAAGAAATAGGCTATTGGTTAACTAGGATCTGTGGCCTATCCTGTAGGTAGGAAAATGGGCAGACTAGATGGGCCAAGCGGTCCTTATCTGCCATCAAAGTCTATGTTTCTATACAAAAAGTGCAGAAGTACTTCTGTCTGTAAAAGTAAAGTCCACTGAGGTTCCTGTTTCCTATATGCAAGGGGGAGGCTGCTGTTCTGTAGCCAGAAGTTGGTATATGTCTTACACCTCTGGCTGAAGAGACACAGGACCCTCTTTATTATAGAAAGGCTAGCCCCATAGGGGCATAGAGAAAAAATGTCTTGTAAATTGGATATAGTGGGTTTGTATCTGGCTGGAGGGACCTGTGCTTCTGCATACTGAAGCAATATGGTGAGACGCTACTTAATCTCCTGCCCCCCCTTTCCTTACCACCAAGGTTACCTTATGCCTACCCCATACATTAATGAATCCTGCTACTGGTTTTGGCCCCACCACATATGCTGGGAGGATGTTCCATGCATCCACCAGTATTGTGGATTCCTATCCATAACAAGTGAGTGTGTATATTTTGTAGTTTGCATGTCACAGATAAAATTCACAAAGGTAGCAGATCAGTGCTACTGCATTTGTGTCATCTGGAAACAGTTGTATGTTGTTTGTTTTACCTGTTGATGACTGTCTGCGGTTGCTTGTGTGGTCTTGTCCTTTTGCTGCTTGGGGTGGGGAGGTTAGGGTTGAAAACCTAACTTTGAATTCTCATCTTTGATGCTTTAATAACACCCTAACTGATGCATTAATGTTGGTTTTTTTGTACGAATATATATATATATATATATATATATATATATATATATATATATATATAATTATGCTGGCGCTGTAACAACAGTATAGTTTTAGTTGACCAAGTGTTTCTATGTTAAACCCTTAACTTTGCACTTTAATGGTTCTGGCAGTGTTTGATGAAATTACTTCAAATTTTACAAGCATTGTCCAGGAGTCAAAATTTCTATATGTAGGAATTTTCATTCTGGCAGTTTGTGCAGTTTCTGAAAACTACATATATTGTTTTTACATTGTCTAAATTGTGTTGCTATACTTAAAATATGTTTTTTGGCTCTCACCTACAGACTAGATGAAACAGAATTTTTTTCTAAAACTTTCAAGGTAGAAGTGGACTGTGCCACAGTAATTCCTTTCAAAGGTTTTGTGAAAAAATATTAAATAGTTCCAGAGTTATAAGGATTTAAAGTTTTTTTTTCCTGAGCATGCTCAGTAGGGTATTTCAGTAACTCTGATACAACACGAAAAAATCTGTCATCATGAGAACTGTTTTCTTTACCACCAGATTAAAGGAATTAGCTGACCTATGATGGATCAGCTATTCCTTTTCAACTTTGTGCCGTCTCCACCCAGCAAGCCAGAACTCTGTCATACAATACTAAGCCTCACTGATGATTGGTGTAACATGAACCACCCCTAAAACACTGCATTGTATTGGACGAACAATGTCACACCCATCAAAAAGCACTACTACTGCAATATGTTTGCTTGCACCTGCACTCACGGCAGACATGAAAATCTGGCACTCTCCAACTCATGTAGCTCATGATATGGTTAGAGATACAGTACCAATAACAAACAAGTTCTGATCAGAGCCACCACAGCTGCTGATGCATTATTGTGATAATAGCTACAGAATTAATGTGTGACTAAGTTGTACTTGTAATATTGTGGTGTAAAAGTCCCACATTTACACCGCAATAGCAGAGAAATAAAAATAAAACCATAATGATTAAAATGCAATATTTTATTTTTACTAGTCTGCTGCTTTTATTAATATAAACCATGTACTTTACCAGGATAGCTCAGCTAACATGCAGTATCTCATTTTCTAAGGGGTCCTGTTTGTACCCATTGTTACAATGTATTTTCACAATAGTGACAAGCTGGATGCAATATCTTGTTTTCAGAGGGATCCTGCTGTTGGAGAATGCAGGTAGTTATTTACACAGTGTGTAATTTCAGTAGAAGATGGGGATTTATGATGTCAGCATGGGAATATGGAACTGGTGAGGTGCCGACACCATAGAGAACATCCTAATGTTATTTACAATTTATTGACCCAGAACAGCTCAATTGAGTCAAGTGAGTGAGCAACATGTCATTTTCAGATGAACCTATGAAAATCTTTTCTTTTTTTTGTTTAACCAGGAGAGACACACTAAGCTGAAGCTTGTTTACAGGTGCCACCTGGGGGCACGGGGAAGTTAAGTGACTTGCTCAGGGTCACAAAGTATGCAACTGGGGGCTGTGGGATTCCATCTCAGGTCTCCAGGTTTGCAACTCAGAGCCTCAAACCACTCTGCTATACTGCCTCCTAAAAGGCCAGCAAAAATAGGCCATAATCGTCTATCAAGTCTGCTGAAGTGTGCAGCTCAGTCTATTTTACTTTAACTGCCCCCCTCTCCACTTTCTCCCCAGAATTATCCTTCCCTTCCCCCCATTCTCACTTAATTATCACTCCAACTTGTACCCTGTCCCACTCCCTATTAAAACTGTCCAGCATTTTCAATGAGACTACCTCCCCTGGCAGTTCATTCCACTTTGACACCATCCTTTCTGTGAAACAAGCATTTGTCAATGCCGAAAGTTATCGTGCTGGCATTGGCTTTGGTAGTGCAGTGCGGAAACACATTTTGGGCAGGATGTGAAAAATGACAACTGTACTGTTCATAAGGAGGTGTAAAAAAATGGCAGTGTTGAAAATGTGGCAGGTAAATATTGCAAATTTGTGAAATTACAGGGGTGCATGCGAGATGTGCAACGCACGCTTGTAACACAGTCATTTTATGGACTTTTGGGACCACATTTTCAGCATAGGCATTTTAGCACCTCTGTTCATGTATTGTGCAACTGTCATTTCCTCAAACTGTCCCAAAAAGTGATTTCACACAGTGACCGCACTATTCTGCGCCGGACATGTAAAAACACATTTTGGGCAGAATATGTAAAATGACAGCTGTTCTGTTCATCAAGAGGTGTGGAAAAATGCAAATGGTGAAAATCCAGAGTGAAAATATTATAAATGCACGTTACAAGCGTCCGTGCAAACTGCACAACGCATGCTCGTAACACAGTCATTTTATGGAGTATCATCACCAGATCTTCAACATAGGCATTTTATGACATCTGCTCATGAACAGTGTCACTGTTATTTCCATAATCTGCCCAGAACACCGATTTCCCACAGCGACCATGCTATTGTATGTCGGAAGACCGGAAGTGCATTTTGGCCAGGATGTAAAAAATGACATCTATACTGTTCACAAGGAGGTGTAGAAAAATGACAATGTTGAAAATCTGGCATGAAAATATTTCTAAATCGCGAAGTTATGAGTGTGCTTAGCAACTGCGCAATGCACACTCGTAACAGTCATTTTATGGAGTATTGTCACTAAATTTTCAACATAGGTATTTTAGGACCTCTGCTCCAGAACAGCATCACTGTCATTTTTGTAATCTGCCCTGAACACTAATTTCCACAGTGACCCCTATTGTGCACGGAAGTGTGGAAACACATTTCGCCAGGATGTGAAAAATGACAGCTGTACTGTTCATAAGGAGGTGTTGAAAAATGACAGTGTTGAAAATCTGGCATGAAAATATTGTGAAGTCATGAAGTTACGAGCGTGCGTAGCAACTGCACAATGCACGCTCGTAAAACAGCCATTTTTTGGATTTCTTCCTCCAGATTTGCAACATAGGCTTTTTGAGAGCCCACCTCATGAACACTGCCACTGTCCCTGTGTTAATCAATCCCAAAAGGTGATTCTGTGCAGTGACTGCGAAATCACCTTTTGGGACCAATTAATGTCATAACAGTGACAGAATTCATGAGGAGAATTCCCCAAAACCCCATGTTGAAAATGTGGTGCATAAATTCCAAAAAATGCCCAAGACATGCATCAAAGTTGAAAAAAACTTGTTTATTACATTATATAGCTTACCAGCATTTCCTCAGTTCACAGTTGGCTTTGAAGAGTGCAGACTTGTTCCTGGTCCACCGAAGATCATCGCACCAGACTCTGGAGGTAAGAATGGGGTGAGGGGGTGTGGGAAGGCAGGGTGCGCAGTGGGTGGGTGTGGGAGGTGGGTAGGGAGACTACGAGGGACCATTTTTGTGTTACAGGGTGAAAGAAAAAAAAACATTGCAGGGCAGTTTATTTTTACAGGGCATTTGGCATGCTGGGGTGGGCTCCCAGCATGCCGCCTAACTGTTTTGGGGGTTGCTGCAGCCGATGGGACTGGGCACCCTTTGAGCACACAACACAAGGGGTTAGTTTATGCCGATGGGGATTGGCCGTGCACACACACAAGAAGCAGGGGAGAGCCGAGGGGATTGGGCACCCCCCTTCAGCATATAACAAATGGGGAGTGCTTTAGGCTGATGGGGAGTGGGGTCCACTGTCGGCACATACATTGGGGCATGGGAAGCTGGCAGGGAGATTGGGCACCCCCGAAGTTGGCGGTTGGGCAGCCGCCACATACACAATGTAGGAGAGCACATCCAGGGAAGGTCCGCTGCATCTGATGAACTTTGCTTGGATTGTAGCTGACCTTTTCTTAGATGTGCCTGCCACATTATGTAGGCATGGTGTGGAGCCGGCATGCAGGCTGATTGGGGAATGAGGGACGCACCTACTGGTGCATGCCTTGCATTCGCCCAACACTGACCACGCCTCCAAAGCTGCACTACTTGCAAGATGTTGGCTGCGCAAGCGCGCCAACATAAAAAGTGCCTCTGCATTGCCTTTTTAAATCTACCTTCACTAGTTTCAGACTGTGATCCCCTCCTTTTTAAAACTGAAAATGCCCTCGGATCCAACCTTGTTATACCTTTTAGTTACTTGAAGGTTTCTATCATATCCCCCTCTCCCTTCTGTCCTCCAAGGAATAATTACTGTATTGAGCTCCAGTAATCTCCCTTCATATGGTTTGTCCCCAAGGCCCAGGATTATCTTGGTCACCCTATGCTGTGCCCCCTCCAGTTAGTTTGATTTCTTTCTTCAAATAAGAGCACCAGAACTGGACACAGTACTCTACTGTAAGTGTAGTCTTATCAATGACCTGCACAATGCCAGAATTACTTTATCTTTCCTGGAGGTGATTCTTCTGGTGATACAGCCCCGCATTTTTATGTTGGCTCACGTTTGCACAGTCAACATCTTGTGCTAATAGCAGATTTGGAGGTGCAGTCACTGTTGGGCTAATGCAGGGCAGTAGGTGTGTCCCTCATTCCCCAATCAGCCAGCAGGAGGCACTGACCTCATGCATCCCTAATGTGGCCACCAGAACAAAGAAAAGGTCTGCAGCAATGAGAGCGAAGCTGTCATGCAGCTGGACCACAACATGCCTCCCGATGTTCATGCAACATGGCGGCAGTGACTGCCACCACCGCCTGTCACAATGTCAACAGGGGGGCCCACTTCCTGTTGGCAGACCCCCCTCCCATTTAAAATATATGCTGAGGGGATGCCCAATTCCCCTCAGCATCATGCACCCCCCAACAGTCTTTCTTTGCCAATGGGGTGCCCAATCCCCGTTGGCTTTAATTCCATTCATTTTGCTGATGGGGCCACTCCTGTTGGCATAATGTCACCCCCACTTTTGTTAGGTGCTGACGGGATGTCCAACTCTGTCGGCTACAGCACCCCCCAAAACACCTTAGATGGCACGCTGGGAGTCCACCCCAGCATGCCAAATCACCTGAAAAAGGAAAACCATCCTGCAATGTTTTTTTTTATTTTTAACCCTGTGAAAAAAGAAAACAGCCCCTCGCGGTCTCCCCGACCCCCTCCCACAGCCCGCACCCTCACACTGCACACTCTACCAGCACACACACACCCCATCCCATACTTACCTCCAGAGCCCAGCATGACAATCTTCAGTGGACCAGGAACACATCTGCACTCTTCAAAGCCGACCGCAAACTGAGGAAAAGCCGGTAAGCTGTATAATGGCATAAATAGGGTTTTTTTCAACTTTGGTGCATATCTTGGCCATTTTTTGGAATTTTTGCACCAAATTTTCAACATGGGCTTTTGGGACCCTCCCCATGAATTCGATCACTGTCATGGCTTTATTCTGTCCCGAAAGGTGATTTCACGGTCACTGAGTGGAATCACCTTTCGGGACTGTGTAATGAAACGACAGTGCCACTGTTCATGAGGGGGATCTCAAAAAGCCTATGTAGCAAATTTGGTGAAAAAAATTCCAAAAAATGGCTGATTTATGAGCGTGCATTGCGCTGTTTCCATGCACGCTGGTAACTTGTGAATTTGTAATATTTTCCTCCAGATTTTCAAAATTGGCATTTTGCTATACCTCCTTATGAACAGTACAGCTGTCATTTTACTTATCCTTGCCAAAATGTGTTTTCACATGTCCAGCGCAGAATAGCGTGGTTGCTGTGTGAAATCAGTTTTCGGGATAGTTTCAAGAAATGACGGTGACACTGTTCATGAGCAGAGGTCCTAAAATGCCTACGCTGAAAATTTGGTGCTGAAAGTCCATAAAATGACTGTGTTACAAGCGTGTGTTGTGCAGTTTCCATGCACCCTTGTAACTTCACAAATTTGCAATATTTTCATGCCAGATTTTTAACACTGGCATTTTATCACACCTTCTTATGAACAGTACAGCTGTCATTTTTCACAGCCTGCCCAAAATGTGTTTCCGCACCTGTGGCACACTGTGGTCGCTATGGGAAATCAACTTTTGGGACTGACTAACAAAATCACAGCGCCACTGTTCATGAGGGGAGGTCCCAAAATGCCTATGTTGAAAATGTGGCTAAAAAACTCCCAACAATAATTGGGTTATGGACATGTGTTCGCTAGATTCTATGCATGCTCATGACTTCACCAATTTTCATATTTTCCTCCTGATTTTCAACGTGGAAATTTTTACGCCTCCTCATGAACAATACAGATGTCATTTTCCACATCCTGCCAAAATGGGTTTTGTCCCTGTGTCTCCAAATGGCATAGCTGCTGTGCAAAACCACCTTTCAGCTAACAAACTGATAGTGCCGCTTTTCATGAGGTTGGCTCATAAACAGCCCATGTTGAAAATTTAGAGTGAAAATACCAACACATGCCTATGGTATTAGGGTTTCCAACTGTAGCACCCCACCCTGTAGAGACTGACAGGCATCAGGGGTGTGACTTGGCATCATCGATTGTAATGATCATGCCATGCCACCCCCCCCACCCTGCAGCCAGTGACAGGCATTGTGGTGAGCCTTGCACTGTTCGGCTACAAAGTTCACCCCATTCTCCTATACTGCACTCACCTCAGCATTTTTCCTTATAGAATGGGGTAAGTATAAAGCCCAAAGACTCCAAAGCACACCATGACACTTGTCAGTATCTACATGGTAAGATGAGGTACAATAGCATGAGCGTTATAGCTGACGACCCAAAGGCACATTCCAATGCCTTTCAGTCTCTACAGGGTGGGTGGGGTTGGTGTCACTTCAGTACTTCACTGCCATTCCTATTATGTGTCTCTAACTTCGGCACTACCAATGCCAGTGAGACAACATTCTGCATTGACAAATGCTTGTTATTGGTTTGGCTGCTGCTTTACGGCACTGCACTGAGTGTCTCATGTTTCCCCTGATTATCATCCCCAGATAATTTTCCTCCTCTGAACTGGACACCTGTATCCCTCCTCCCCCCCCAGCCAGTAGCTGTTCCTAGGGTTCCCTGCTCCCAGGTACACAACCTTGCAGTTTTAGGCATTGAACCCCAATTGCCAGATGCCAGACCAGTTCTTGAGCCTAACCAGATCCTCCCTGAACTCCTGTCTCCCCTCCTCTGTGTCCACTCTCCCACAGAACTTAGTATCATCTGTGAATAGGCAGATTATACTTTTAACCCCATCTGCTATGTCACTAATAAAGATGTTGACTAACACTGGTACAAGTACTGAGCCCTGTGTGTTTTTTTAACTGGAATCCTGCTTCTATCTGCAGTGTGAAGTACAATAGTCCCTGATACAGAACTGTGGAGCACCAACACATTGATAACAAATACACTACAATCACAAAGCAAAAATAAATCAATTATTGCAAAAAAGTCAAACTTCTGTTAATGATTTTTATTGCATTAACACAGTACGTTGGCACCAGTCCTCAAATT
This sequence comes from Neoceratodus forsteri, assembly GCA_016271365.2. Lineage (NCBI taxonomy): Eukaryota > Metazoa > Chordata > Ceratodontiformes > Ceratodontidae > Neoceratodus > Neoceratodus forsteri. The sequence goes on from CM028130.1 coordinate 189,795,095, forward strand.
CTTCAATTCGCAGCTGGTTTTAATTCGGATGTTCATGCTCATAAGCCCATCATCCCACTTTTCAGTGTATTGTCATCTTCATTTCTGTGATGTCCTCCAATGTTTGGCTCATCGCGTATGGAAATTCTGTCACTGGCAAACGCGGTAACAGATTTCAATGCTCTAATTGCTGATATCCTGCTGTGAGTGGAATGCACAATAAACACAGGAAAGCATCTTCATTGTAGCATTCTTTATGTGCAAACACAGAGGAACACTGTTTTTGTTAAGTCAGATGCAAAATAAAGATTGGAATCTGGACCCTTTGTTTTTAATGATAGAAGTATTGTTAAGTCAATGCACATATAATCTAGTGCTGTAGTTATACCTTTTTTTGTGGAACTAGCCAATATTTTTTGTACAAGCCTGCAGACTTCTGGTCCTGAAGCATGAGATTTAGACATATTGAAGATACCTGCAAGATCACTGGTATCCATTTATTCTGACTGCATGTTCTAAGGAGTATAGACTTGGAGACATATGTAATTCTTTTATGCAATGCAGATGCAAAATAATACATGACTGTTCCCTCATTGGCTTCATATAATCTGCTAGTCCTTGTGCTGAAAGGTAATTTTAATTATTTGTCATCAAGTGTTGCTATTAGAGATGGGCTAAAAGTGGCTCCAATTTGCTCCGCAAAGTGGGCATGAAGTGAAAGCGAATTCATGGAGTGCTCTGCTTGTAAAAGTGGAGTACTTGGCGTTGTGTGAAGTAGCATAAAGTCCATTGAAAACAATGACTTTGCATTACTCCACCTTCCCAAACCACTACTCCACTAACTCTTAAGGCGAAGTGCTTTGAAAACAATGTACTTCACCTTCCTTCGCCTTGTTTTTAAGCTCCAAAGGTGAATTTTGCAGTGATTCATGGGATTTCAGGTCACATGGGCTCTAGATTGTTCTGCACAGCCACAGTTTGGGGTAGTGTGTGTAGGAAGCTGTAGGAGACAATCTGCTCTGAGAGCTCTCTGTGATTCAAACCTTCTAAAAGCTGTTAAAAAATCTTTTTGAGTCATTTTTTTTACTGAAACTTTAGTTCATCGATTATAGGAAACCCTCCTGTGCTCATATTATCGAGTGTTTATTGTTTGTGTGTGTATTTTGAATGTTAATGTACAACATTCAGTCTGTGTACTGAGAGACAGTGTGGAAGTGTGCTTTGGGGAAGGGGCGTATCTGTGGTGTAGGTAGATTAACTTTGAGAAAAAGACAGTGCTTTCTGTTTTGGTGACATTTCTTGTATAACTGTGTTAATGTACGCACAGTAATATTTTCAATAATTCTTGCCATTTTTTTGCTGATTGTTGTGGTGCAGCATTGTATAATTTTAGTTTGTTTAAAATATGTGGTTATATTACTGAAGTTTTCAATTTGCTACGCATTACTTAGTGTGTGTGTGAGTATGTGTGTGATACTTGTCATCAAATCAGACAACTTTTATTGTGCCACATAATTTCAGCAATGTGAACCTGCTATCTACTGCAGCTGTACAGTTTTTGTACTTCTTTGTGGCATATTTACTGGTACTTGTATTAGTGACTCTTACTGCAGCAGTGCAGTACAAATGGCCCACCTAACCTGCAAAGATATTCTTTTCGATTTGAATTTCTGATGGTGAGCACTGGTTAGGTGTTGTGCCTTGCATCTGCATCTCTTCAGTGCGAAAGCACAATCTTAATCTGCCTGTACATTTGCATCTCTTTAGGGTCCAATCTCCACCTCTAACTTAAGTCACAGTTGTTTCTTTGGCTTCCCTTCAGAGTACTGGACAGGTGTGATGCATAATTCAGCATAAACATTGTACTCATATGCGTTTTTAATTCAGGACCATCATCAGGAGTCACTCGTGATACAAATCACGTTCTTCATCATCACAGTCACAAATGCAGTCACAAATTATGATTTACGATCACGTCACGAATCACAACAGTAATATTTTTTACTAGTTACTTGGATGTATTGTAAGCCTGTTTTGTAGTATTTCACTATGCTTCACCGTCCCACCATTGTACTCATTAATGAGTGTTTTTTAAGTTGGGAAGTTTTATGCCACACCTCATCGGGGCCTGGGGAAGTACAGCCATAGGCATTTGCGTTTTAAAGTCAGGACCATCATCAGGAGTCACTCATGATACAAATCACATTCTTCATCATCATGGTCACAAATGCAGTCACAAATCACGATTTACGATTACGTCACGAATCACGACATTAATATTTTTACTAGTTACTTGGATGTTGTAAGCCTGTTTTGTAGTATCTCTCCAGGCTTCACCACCCCACCATTGTACTCATTAATAAGTATTTTTAAGTCAGGGAGTTGGACAGTGTCTGCAGTATATACACAGACTGGAAAGAAAACTGCACCTATGCAGTTTAGCACAGTATGCTTCCACTGCTCAGAATACATAGAGGAGACAACAAAAAAAGGGCATAATTACATACAAGGGTCGGGGATGGTGGAGGAATACATTTTATGACACAGTAAGGAAGGTGTGGGGGGGCACATGGTGTGAGGGAAAAAAAAATAATGTGGAATCCCATGGTGATCCAGCAGCAGTTCCAGCATGGACATAATTTTCAACTGATGTCCCTCTATGCAAGAAAAATAAAATTTATAGAAAGAACAAATTAAGTAAAAAAGAGTACAGACAGAAAAGACAAAAAAATGTAGCTTTTAAAAAAGCTGTTGGATCTAAATCAAAGTTTAAATCTCCTGCTCACTTTGATCTCAAAGTATCAGCAGTCACAAAACACACTGCTCTCTTTCCATCTGCACAGGAGAAAGTAAAAGTGTCTGCTTGTATGACTCACTTCCTTTCTGCCTAGCTAAAGGGCATGTGACTTACAGTACTGTAAGCCATGTGATGTCTGGGGGGGCTGCCAAATCTGAAACACCAAGTGGATCACTTAGAATCATAATGAGAAATGTGAAGTCCATTAAAAACAATGACTTTGCCTTACTTCACATTGCCATTCTGCCTTAATGCGAAGTGTAATGACAAGGCGGAGTGAGCACTTTGCACTGCCCACTCCGCGTAGCAGAGTGGCAATGCGAAGTGCCCACTTCGCGTTCATTTCGCCGGCAGAATTTAAATTTGCTGCATCTCTAGTTGCTATAGTAAAAAAAAAACTGAAGAAATTAAGGCACGTATTGCAGTAACCCCACCCAACTCTCTCTCTCTCTCTCTCTCGCTAGCACATGATCTACTGTATGTTCTTCTGACATAATTATGAACTTTCTGTTTTTTAATGTGCATTTCTAACTATTGTACTGAGCAAAAGGTGGTGTGTGTGAGTGTGTGTGTGTGTGTGTGTGTGTGTGTGTGTGTGTTTTAGGAGGGAGTAGATCCAACCATACTTCTCATTTCTTCCTGATTTTCAGGAAAGTCCCTGATTTTGTCTCAGATTTTTACTCAGTCCCTTGTGTTTCTGTGACCACACAATTGGGAAGCAAGCACAGAATAATGTCAAACATTAAAGTTACACACTTGTTCTTTACAAAATGCATTTTACATGAAGTAATTTATTCTACCAGCCTCCTGAGTGGATAACATCAATTTTGAGGATGTGTCCCTGATTTTGTTCCATTGACCCTGATTTTTATGTTTGCTTCATGCATAAGCAAGAAACATCTTGCGACAATACCACATTTCAGAGATGTGTCAGTGTTGTGGTCAATGCAGTGGATGCTTTACTGGGCACGTGCCTCAGCTATTAATCAAGTGGGAAGCTGCTGATGACAGCAGCTTCAAAGAAAACTAAGGAGTTGAAATGAATCTGCTGCTGCCATCATGAACAGTTTCATCACTGCAGTGGCACCTCCCCCTCCCTCCCAACCTTGTCAGCACCTGCCGCCCAGCTATCTGTCCCTGGCCCTTGCTGTGCTAACAACTTGTTTGTTCTGTGTGCCTTTCCTGGTGAAACAAGTAATAGAGCCATGGCTGCCACCCACCACACACTCAAAGGAATGCTAACATTGTGCTGCCCAATCCCCATGTCAGCATATATCTCCCTCCCTCTATTAATGTGGCACATTGCAACCTTGTTGGCTCCTGCTGCCAAGCACTCTGTCCCTGGCCCTTGCTCCACCACCAACTTGTTTGTTCTGTGTGCCTTTCCTGGTGAAACAAGTAATGATCCACGACTCCTGCTGCCTGCAACACACTCCAAGGAAAGTCACCATCTGGTTGCCCAATCCCCGTGTTGGCATGTATCCCCGCCTCCATTAATGATTCATAGGCTGCTCATGAGGCACTAGGAGCTTCTGTTGTGGGTAACACTGAGTTGCTATTCTAATTCGTAAGGAATAAAGCTTAGTACTGAATTCAGAACACAAAATCCAGCAGCATTAGTCTGCTTTCTGTATGGTTGGTGGAGCACCGCAACTTTGAATCATTTACTAAATTGTTTGTGCTTGCAACCCTTTTCAGTGAGCTACTCAAACTGCTGAGCACAGGTATACACCATTGGAAGGTCCTTAAGTGATGAAAGTCTTATTCAATTGTCTTCCGTATGAAGTAGCACTAGTTGATATCTCTTCAATCTTATATCAAATTGTGGGTTGGACATGGGGCTGGCACCAATATGGCCATATACATTGCCATTGACACTTTAGTTTGATTATTGGCACTTGCCTACCTGTTTTTGGGGTCCCCTATCACCCATGTATCTAAATGATGTAACCATCAACCATCAACACATACATTTATTTATAGCTACTTACAGTATTTGCCCTTTCTATCAATGTATGGCATATTGTGAAAATATATTAGTTGCCATGAAAAAGGGGCCCAGAATCCATTGTGGTGAATTTCAAATTTTTTTCTCAATGTACTCAAAATTTTAAGTTTCTGTCACCCTTGCCTCCAGGGCCTTTTATTTTTTGTCTAAGTGACTCTCATTTGATGTTTTCCTACCTGATACCTTGTTGTGCTTGTACCACATTAGTGGGTCGAACATGGCATTTGGTGTCAATATGGCCATATACATCACCATTGCCCCTTATCTTTATGATCCTTGCCTACTACCTAATATCTGTCTAGGTTTGTATAAATCAGTGGGTGAGAGATGTGATTTGGCATGAACATGGCCATGCTGTATGCATCACCATTGCAGCCTATCATTTTAACTATGGGCCCTTGCCTATACTGTATGCCTTTGGGACCCCCTATCACCCATGACACTTAAAGATGGACATGCAGTATTAACCTCTACATCTATGTAAAGCTAATTAGTATCCCTTTCTAACAATATGTGCCTTCTGATGAAAATATTTTACTAATCCATGAAAAGAGGTATCAGAACTCACTATGGTAAATTTCTAACTGTTTTTAATGCACTCAACATTTTATGTCTTGGTCATCCTTTCTACCAGGACCTTTCACTGTTTGTCTCATATAAATATAGAAACATAGACTTTGATGGCAGATAAGGACAGCTTTGTCCACCCAGTCTGTCAATTTCCCTACCTAGTGGATAAACTGCAGATCCTAATTTACCAACTGCCTAATTCCTCCTATGCCCCACTAGAATTGCCTTATGTCTGTCCCATGCATTATTGAATTCCCTCACTGTTTTGACCCCATGACCTCCTCAGGAAGACTGTTCCATGTGTCCATCACCCTCTCTGTGAAAAAATACTTCTTCACATTGCCTCTGAGCCTTCCTCCCTCTATCTTCAGTCTCAGTGACTGTTATCTGAAATAGTTCTTCCTGATACCTTTTTAGGCTGGTCTCACATTAGTGGGCTGGCATGGCATTTGGCATTAATATGGCCATATATGTCACAATTGTCCCATATAATTTTAATTATGTGCATTTCCCTACCTCTCTTTGGGGACCACTATCACACAAGACACTAAATGATAACCTATCAATCCCTACATCTATTTAAAGCTAATTATTAGCCCTTTCTATCAATGTATGGCAGTTGGTGAAAATATGTTTGTAGCACATGAGAATGGGTCCTGGATGCCATTATGACACATTTCTAATTTTTTTCAATTAACTCAAAATCTTTAGTTTAGGTTCCTCTTCCATCAATGACCTTTTTTTTCCTTAGTGACTCTTACTTGAAATAGTCCTGACTAATACCTTTTTAGATTTGTATACCATTAGTGGACCAGGCATGGTGTTTATCAACAATATGGCCATATACATCATCAACATGTCCGGTCATTTTGATTATGGGCCCTTGACTACATCTTTAGGGCCCTCTAGCGACACTAAATGGTGGATTCATCAACCCCTACATTTATTTGATTATTTATTTTTTTGCTATTATTTTATCTTCTGTTGCTGTGGCCCCTACCTCTGGAGGGAGCCACCATCCTCATCCCCCACTGTACACCAGCCGACACTGAACCATGCCCTTCAGGCCTTACCCTCATTGAAAGGACTGGTGGGATTCCCCAACTCCTGCTAGAGACTGGATCCAGTGTGGCTATCCAGGAGCAGGACCTGTAAGGCGCCCTCCAACATGCGCTGCAGCAACCAATTTTCACCTCCATTTTTGTCTCCCTACAGAGATGGGGCATGCATCGACACCGGTGGAGGGAGCACACACCCACACGCATTCCTCCAGGCATCTGTCCCATCTCCACCCACATCTACAGCATCTGCACACTGCCCCATCCTCTTCTGCTAGGGGCCAGTTGTGTGCCAGCCACTGGTACCTCCCTGAGAAGGAGAGCAGTCCCTTGACACTCGATCTTTCTCATCCTGTGCCAACCCCAGCAGCCATGCTCATTCCCAAACATGGATCGCTGGCATAGCACGAGGTAAGGTGTCCAGTGCCTCAGCCCTCAGCACCACCAGGCCAACCTCTACATTTATTTAAGGCTAATCAGTAACCCATCTAACAATGTGTGGTATTTCATTTAAATATATTAGTTCCACATGATAAGTGGTCCCAAAAAACATTATGGTGAATTTTTAATTTTTACCATGAACTCACAATTTTATGTTTGGATGCCCCTTGCCAACAGGCCATTTTACTCTTTGTCTAAGTGACTCTTATTTGAAATAGTATTTACAGATAATGTTTTTAGGCTTGTATCATGTTAATGTTTGGACATGGTGTTTGGCATCAGTATGACCATCTATTTTGCCATCACCCCCTATTATTTTAATTATGATCCCTTGCCTACCTGTCATTGGGACCTCTATTACCCATGACACTAAACAATGAACCCGTCATCCCCTATATTTAGTTAAAGAGGGAGTCCAGTCGAAGGTACCACATTGCAGAATAAGAATCAGCCTATCCCAATAAATCTCATACAAAAGATTATGTTTCTACGTTACTTCATTTTAAAGTTATAAGCTATTTTGTAACCCTGATTTTACTCCTTGTTCAAAAAAGCCAGTTTCAGTGAAGAACCAGTGATGATGTCACAGCCAGAACTCACAGAATACTGCTCCCTGTCAGCAACCTTATAGGACCTATTTCTCAGAAGTTTCAGAAACTATAGCTGTTGTAATCACTTAAAAAAACTGACACTGGGTTACCTGCAGTGCTTGCATTTCCAGAATGCTCAGATGCATGGTACTGTACTCTAGAATGCAATGTGGCAGGGACACACATCAAGGAATTTAGCAGGGACTGGCAGTTCTGTAGTATAGTAAGGATGTACACTGTCAGAATGTGACAGGATTCAGGACACACCATTTTATTTTGAAACTGCTTGTACTTGCCACATTCCAGAACTGTACATACCCACCACATTTCAGAATTGTGCATTACATCCACACCACTGTCTGACATTGAGCTTTACAGCCATATTCCAAAACTGCACATCCCTACCACATTCCAAAGCTGTGTTCTAATGCCACATTCTGAAATTGTCACCATCACATTCCAAAATAGTGTGTCATCACCACATTCTGAAACTGTGCATCACCCCCACATTACAAATCTGTGTGTCACTGCTACATTCCGAAACTGAGTGTCACCACCACATTCAGAAATTGTGTGTCACTGCCACATCAGAAATTGTGCATCAGCACCACATTCTGAAACTGTGCATCAGTGCCACATTCTGAAATAGTGCGCCAACACCCCATTCCAAAACTGAGCATCACAGTCACATTCAGAAATTGTGTGTCACTGCCACATTCAGAAATTGTGCATCAGCACCACATTCTGAAACTATGCATCAGTGCCGCATTCCAAAATAGTGCATCAGTACCACATTCCAAAATTGAGCATCAGTCACATTCCGAAATTGTGTGTCACCACCACATTCTGAAACTGTGTGCCACTGCCACGTTCTGAAACTGATCATTAGTGCCACATCCCAAAACTGAGCTTCTCCGCCACAGTCCAAATTTATACATCACTGTCACATTCTGAAACTGTGTGTCACCACCACATTCCGAAACTGTGCATCACCGCCACATTCTGAAATTGTGCATCACTGCCACATTATGAAACTGAGCATCAAATGCCACATTCCGAATTTGTGTGTCACCACCACATTATCAAACTGCATGTCTCCTCCACATCTTAAAAACTATATCTGCCTGCCACATTCTGAAAGTGTGTGTAAACTTTTACATTCCAGTATTGCCTGTCATTGTCATATTCTGAAAATGTGCATTCCCACCATATCCCAAAATTGCACATCACCACCACATTCTGAATATGAGTGTCACTGTTATATTCAAAAATTGCATGTCCAAGTTGCATTCTAAAATTATACATCCCAGACTCATTCGGAAATTGCATGTGACTACTACATTCTGAAACTGTGTTACCACCACATTCTGAGTTTCCATGTCCATGCCACATTCTGAAATTGAATGTTGCCACCACAATCTAAAATGAAGCATACCAACCACATTTTGAAATTGTGCATCACCAGCACATGCCAAATTAATGCATCGACATATTACAAAATTACATATCCCTGCTGCTTTCCACAACTATGCATCTCCTGCATTTCAAAACTATGTGTCTCTGCCACATTCTAAAAGTATATGACACCGCCACATCATGAATGTTAGCACCCCTACCACTTTCCTAAATTGTGTGTCCCAGCTACTTTCTGAGATTGTGTCATTGCTGCATTTCACAGTTGCAGTCAGGTGGCATTCTGAAATCTCATCCTGCAGTATTCTAAAATGCCCACATTTCCTGTCACTTTTTAAGTACTGTGACCTTGTATCTTACGCACTATGGAAAATGAATAATCTGACCTACCCAGTGCCAGCTTTCCTTTTTCAGATGTTTACTACAACTACAGTTTTATGTAATGTGGGAGAAATAAATCATACTGTATAAGGTAGCCTGCAAGAAGGGCTAGGATGTGAGTTTTGGTTGTGACAACATCAGTAGCTTTTTACTGAAACTAGCTTTATTGAACAGGCAGTACATTTGTGGTTGCAAAATGACTTATAACATCTAAACAAAGTAACTTAAAGATCTCATTTTTGGCATGAAGCTGATTGGAGATATGCTGATCCAAAGTCTGAATTTACTGATGCTAGCAATTTGGTGGGACTCCCTTTTAAAAGAAAATTAGTAGCCCTTTCTAGAAATGTATGGCATTTGGTATACTGTACATGTGTTAATTGCCCATGAAAAGGGGCCCTGAAATTCATTACAGTGAATTTCTATTTTTTTTTCACAATTAACTAAAAATGTTCAGTTTGTGTCACCCTTGCCACGAGGACCTTCTTTGTCTAAGTGACTCTTATGAAACGTAGTCCTACCAGATTATGTTTTAGGCTTTCATCACATTTGGGGCTGGAGATGGTGTTCAGTGTAAATATGGCCATATACATAGCTATTGTCCCATCATATTGATAGCTTACCTAGTCAATCTGACTTTGGGGCCCCTATCACCATGACATTAAAGGATGGTCTCATCAACCTTATATTTATTTAAAGCTAATTATTAGCCCTTTCTAGCAATGCATGGTATTTGGTTAAAATATGTTAGTTGCCCTCCCCCCCCAAAAAAAGAGTCCCAGAAGCCATTATGGTGAATTTCTAATGTTTTTCCATAATCTAAAAATTGTAAGTTTGGCTCCCTCTTGCCAGCAGTACACTTTATTATTTGTCTTAGTGACTGTAGTTTGAAGTATTCATACCTGCAGGCTTTTTTTTATGGCACTAGTGGGTCAAACATGGTGTTTAGTGTTTATATGGCCATATATGTTGGCATCACTCACTATCATTTTGATTACTGGCCCTTGCCTACTTCACTTTTTGGCACCCTATCAGCTATGACACTAAATGATGGGCCCATCAATTCAACATTTATTTAATTCTAATTACAACAGTAACCCTTTCTAATAATGTATGGAATTTGGTGAAAATATGTTAATTGTCTATGAAAAGGGTTCCCAGAAGCCATTATGGTGAATGTATGATTTATTTCAATGAACACAAAATGTTATGGTTGAGTCACCCTTACCAACAGGGACTTTCATTCTTTATCTCAGTGACTCTAGTCTGAAGTATTTCTACCTGATACCTTTTTAAGCTTGTATCACATTAGTGGGTGGGACATAATGTTGGTGTCAATATGGCCCTATGGGTTGCCATTACACCCTATCATTTTGATTTTGTGCCCTTGTCTACCTGTCTTTGGGCCCCATATCACCTATGTCACTTAATGATGGATCCACAACCCCCTACATTTATTTAAAGATAATTAGAAGCCCTTTCTAACAACGGATAGCATTTGGTGAAACTATGTCAGTTGCCCATGAAAAGGTGTCCCAGACGCCATTACAATAAATTGCAAATGTTTTCAATGAACTTAGAATCTTATGCTTGGGTGTCCCTTTCACCAGGGCCCCTATTTCTTGTCTTATTAAATCTAGTTTAAAGAACATGACATTTGGCATCAATATGGCCATATACATTGCCTGGCCCTATTATTTTGATTATGTTCAATTGTCTACCTGTCAATGGGCCCCCTATCACCCATGACACTAAATGATGGTCCCATCAGCCCCTACATTTATTTAACGCTAATCAGTAGCCCTTTCTAGCAATGTATGGAATTAAGTAAAAATATATTAGCTGCCCATGAAAAAAATATGCCTCTCAAGCATGAAGAAACAGTATGGCAAAGCTTCAAAAATGGAAGTAGTTGGTGCCCACAACAGAAATAGTAATCCCACTAGAAAATTAAACATCTCAGACATAAAGAAGAACTACCAAGAGCATTGAAGTGTGGTGGGATTCAGTGCCCCTAGAATGAAAAAGTTATTCCAGTCCTCGCAAGAGAAAATAATTACATAAATTACAGTGGGGGGTGCTAGTTAGGCAACTAGAAGTATTGTAACAGTCACTGAGTTAAGTTTGTGAGGAAGAAATAGAAGAAGAAGCACCACACAATTCCACAATTATGTTGCTGTTCAGATCTTCTCTTGGCATAGGGTCCTGCACCTCTGCACCCACTGGTGCCAGAAGGCCATGCACTAAGGCTGTCAGACGGACTCTTTACCAGGTGCATCTGTATCTGTGGCCACATGGAAGCCCAAGGATTAGAGGGCCCTGCACTTGCACAGTCCATCAGACAGACCCACGTATCCTTGACATCCATTGCCACATGAAAATGCAGGTCACATGGGGCTCTGAATAAATTTAGCCAAATAGACTCCTCTCTTGGTGCAGGACCCAGAGCACCCTGCACGTTCTGTTCATTCATGTCCAAAAAGTACTTATGTGAATCAACATATGATTCAACTATCCCAAAAAGAAAGAATTCAGTGCAAAAATTTGTGTACCAGTTAGGGTTCAGCTAACACCATAAAAGTAGAAAATATGGTACTAAGGTTAACACCACAGAAGTAGGTAAATATGGCACTAAGGTTTCCAAATCTAACCCCACCCCCTCAACAGCAAAGGACAAGACTACACAAGCAACAACAGGAAGCCATCATGAGGTAAGATAAACAACATACAACTCTTTCAAGATAACACAAACATTTCTATATGACACAAACACAGTGGAACTTATTTTCTACCTTCCTGGATTGGTATCTGCAGCCATATCTGTATGTGTAAGTCTTGCACAATTCATGAATACCTTTTGCTGCAGAAGTAGTGTTGCAGTGTGGGTATCTTGCATTTATATGTGTAGCTGAGGAAGTAAAGGCTACACGGGGCCTGTGCTTCTGTTGCCATAAGTTGATATGTATGCCTTATACCTGCAGCTGCAGAGTAGCAGGCCATCAGAGGCCTGCTCTTCTGAAGACAGAAGCATTGCTGCGCATTTTGGGTATAATGGCACTTGCACTTCTCTTGGCCAGAGTTTGATACATATGTCTTGGACCTAGGACACCGGTTCTACAAAAATATGTCAACCTGACTTTACAGTGATGGCATTATGTTGACTGCAATTGTGGATGGCGTTTGCCATCAGAGATCAAATGTGTTTTTATGGGGCTGTACCCCACTCCCCCATAATATATTATAATAAACTCTGAGCTGCTTCAGAGAGGGGTACAAGACTGTGGGAAGTAGTGCTGGGGTCATCATGCGTGAACTTTACAGTGATCTGTTGATCTTGTCGGTTGTCACTGTGGCAATTGACATATGGTAGGTCATATATAGAAATATAGAAACATAGAATTTGACAGCATACCATGCGTTCTTGAATACCACCACTGTTTTGGCCCCCACCACCTCCACTGGAATGCTGTTCCAGGAATCCACCACTTGTTCTGTGAAGTACTCTACATCTCTCCTGAATCTAGTACTTCCAGCCTTCACAGCATGTCCCTTTGGTACTGAGGACCTTTTCTTCTGAAAGATAATACCCTCCTTAACTTACAGTATTTACTCCATGAGGTATTTAAAGGTCTCTATCTTATTGCGTCTCTTCTTTCCCTGTTCCAGGGTGTACATATTGAGATCTTTCAATCTCTCCTAAAGGGATTTTCATACAGACCCACATCATTTTTATTGCACTCTTCTGACTGCCTCCACCCTGTAACCTTCCAGAGATGTGAACTCCAGATCCGGACACAATACTTCAGTATATAGCCACTGAAACTGCAACTTACCTCTCATCTCTATTCATATGAATGTCCTTTGTCCTATCCTTGTAATCCTCCTAGCCCCACCAGGCTAATCCATCTCTTCATCTGTAAATGTCTGCTCTGTTCAGCCAACAGCCATAACTACACCGAGCCACATGTACTGCACTTAGACAAAAACTGTTTCTAACATGTTTGCTGAACCTCTTCAAAATAATGTAACTAAGACTTCCTAGATACTGTAATGTATTATGTCTTGTATTGTATTTCAGTTTTTCTCTTTAGATGTGGAACCTTTGTAAATGAGCTTCTAACTCTAATGTATATAAATCCAAGGCTGAATAAAATAAATAAACATAAAATAAAATACTTTATGTGGGAGTCCTACCAATGATCTATACAGAGGCAACACCAAGTCCTTCTTTCTCCTGGTGATACCCCTCCCTATGCACCCCTAGATCCCATTTTCCCTTCCTACTGGCTTGTTACACTGCTTGGCTACCATTAGGTCATCTGATATGATTACCCTTTATTTATAATATTTCCCACTTGGTTGTCATCAGTATCACTCCATCCATTTTGTACTTCTCCCCTTGGGTTTCTGTGCCCTAAGTGATTAATTGGGACACACTTACAGGAAGTAATAAGTTAGAGAAAGAGTTTGTTGATTCTGTTATTAGCTACTGTTGAAACAGTTAGTCTGTGAACCTACAAGAGGTACAATGCTCTTGATTTAATCATAATTACTATAGACTCTAGTATTACTGACATACAGGTGACAGAACATTTAGGAAACAGTGATCATAATATGATCACTTGATACCTGATAGTAAATAAACAAAAGTTCATGGGTCTAACAGTTCTAATGAATTGTGACAGAGCAAACAATATAGAGAATGAGCGTGTATTAGTGAGTATTGATGGGATGCTGCAATGGAAGATTTATAATTATAACAATCTTGGGAGTTAATAAAAAGTAATTTGCTGCAATTAGAACTCAAATATGTACTCAATAAAAATAAATATATCTGTACAGACAAAATAGCAGTCTGGTTAAATTCTAGCATATGGAGACTAATCAACATAAAGAAAAGAAAAAGGAACATAATACATCTAGAAATAATCCAACCAATTTTAACACTTTAAAACATAGAAAGAAACAAAAGCTATTAAAGGCACTAATCAGGCGAGCTAAAATTAAAACTGAATTTAGAATTGCCAATACAAAAGACAACAGCAAATCTCTATTCACTTATATAAATAATAATAAAAATAGTTCTAGATCAATCGGACCTTAAGTGAAAAATTTGACTGTCAATAATGATGACATAGATACTGCAAATTTTTTCAGTTCCATTTTCTCTGAAAAATGGAAGCCTAATGAGAGCCTTAATACACCAGGTGCAACTTCATATATTTTATCTGAGAGTGATGTACTAAAGGCCCTTGGGGCATAAAATGTACAACAAGCCTAGGTCCAGATGGCATTAACCCCAGATTGCTTAAAGAACTGACCTCATTCCTAGCTTACCTTCTAACAATAATATTTAATAAATCCTTTCAGGAGGGGATGGTTCTGACTGACTGGCATAGAGCTATAGTGGTTCCCCATACAAAAAGAGAATAGAGGCAATGTTGAGAACTACAAGCTGATGAACCTCACCTATATTTGCAGCAAAATCATAGAAAATGTATTAAACAATTACCTGGAGGCTGAGCAAATCACTTTAGGAATATCTGATCACTTTCAACATGGTTTTAGACAGGGCTACTAAACCAATGCAAACCTAGTGTCATTTTATAACAATGTCAGCCTACTGTATGTGTTGACAGGGGTCCACCAGTGGACATTATACTGCCTGACGTTAGCAAAGCTTTTGATAAAGTCTCCAATAATATCTTGATAGAAAAATGATTTAATCATGGTGTTTAGCAGATATTTAATAAAATGGGTGGAAAGCAGGCTCATGGAAATAACTCAGCAAGTCAAGATAAATGGTCAGCTATCTGATGTTGAGTTTGTCAATAGTGTGGTTCTGCAGGGATCCGTTCTGGTGCCCTCTTTGTTTAGTACATTTATTAGCTACCTTAAGGTCAATTCATGTAACTTTATTGGTAAATTCACTAATGATACTAAGTTAGGAGGCAATGTTGACTCAATCTCAAAACATCTAACAAGATGTTATCTAATCACAACAAAAGCTGCATTTTACATTTTGGTAAAAACAACCCAGGATACCCATAATGTCTGAATAAAAATCTTATAAAATCTGAAGACAAGGAAATGGACATAGGTGTAATTGCCAATAATAAATTATCAGCATTAGATCATTGTAAAAAGGTAGCAAAAACAGCAAACATAATGTTAAAAACAATACAACGCACATTTATTACAAGAACAGAGCCTTGTATAATTCTGTTATATAAAAGTTATATCAGACTATATCTGAACTATGGTTTCCCTTTTTGCAGTCCATAATTAAAAGGTTATATTGATCTGCTGGAAAGGGTGAGGAAAAGAGCCACTAAGATGGTGCCACATTTAAAAAAAATACAGAGTACGAGTGATGGAAACTGGTCTGTTTGAAATAAAGGGAAGAAGACAAAGAAGGGACTTATCATTCCTATTCAAAATTCTTACTTTATCTAACTTGATGTCCCAATGTGGACTCAGATACTGTAACCGAATGGTCAACTTGTGATCCCACAGTAGACAGCTTGTTATTCCAAAGGCTAATACTAACAAAACAATTGGATACTTTGCTATGCGAGCAGCAAAATTATGGCATGCATTACCAAAAGAGCTTGTCAAACTAACTACATTCCATGAATTTATTTGTTTTTATTTATTTATTTGCTTTTGTTGACTGGATAGGTGAGTTAGGCAATAACCCTGCCTATTTTCAAGCATGACTCGGGACAGTACAATATACATTAGACAAATAAAAACAAAGGGAGAAGTACAAAAAAGTTAGAAATTAAGCAACAGATATCCTCACAGGGATAGTCAGGGAAATAAAATATACATGTAATAATAGCCATCCTCACAGGGATGGGACAGATATCAGAACCAAGCATATACTGTAAAATTGGGCTTAATAAATATTTCTATTCACAAAATAGTATGGTCTAATCCACCCATGATTTGTGTGGGAGACAATCTTGATGTACTAATTGTCTTCTTTTGTCTATAAAACCCAGCAATACCCAGTAAAGTGTATTATTTTGCCCTTTTTGCACATTAAAACCCATTTGCTATACCCTTGACCACTTCTCTAGTTTTCTCAGGTCTCTGTTCATCCTTTCCACCCCCAGAGTGTCCACTGTATTGCAGATTTTGGTGTCATCTGCAAAGAGGCAAACCTTCCCTTCCAGCTCATCTGCATTGTCACTTACAAAAAATATTAAAGAGGACTGGTCCCAGCACTGATCCCTGATGCAATCCACTGGTCACTCTCCCTTCCTTGGCATGAAGTCCATTTACCACCACCCTCTGTCACCTATCCCCTACCCAATTTCTTATTCAGTTTACCACCATTGGACCCACATCTAAGCTACTCAGCTTGCTTACTAGTCTCCTATGTGGAATGGTGTTGAATGCCTTACTGAAATCTCAGTAGGCCACATTCACAACTCCACCCTGGTCTAGTTCTTTGGTCACCCAGTAAAATAAATCTATCAGATTCATTTGAAATGACCTGCCCTTTTGAAATCATGCTGCCTTGGGTCTTGCAATCCACTGGAGTCAATATATTCCATAATCCTTTAGTTGAGCAGTGATTCCAGCAACTTTCCCACCACCATTGTCAGACTGATTGGTTTATGATTACCAGCCTTCTCCCTACTATCACTTTTGTGTAGTGGGACTACATCTGCCCTCCTCCAGTCCTCCAGAACCACTTCTGTTTCCACTGAGCTGCTAAATAGAACTGCCAGAGATGCAGCCAGTAATTCCCTGAGCTCACTCAATACCCGTTGATGTACCCCATCTGGACCCATTGCTTTGTCCATCTTCAGATTACCAAGTCACTTCAGGACTCTCTCCTTCAATAAAGGACTTTTTCCACCTCCTCCTCCAAAACTTTCATTATATTGTTTTATTCTTTACACCTGTGACTGCAGAAGTTGGTGTGTATGTCTTTCACAGATGACTGCAGAGGTGCAGGCTCCTTAGGGGCCTCTGCTTATGTAGACAGGAATGCTGTTGCAATTTGGGTATCAGAAACTGACTGGTCTTATTTAAATCTTGTACCTGATGTAAGCTGTGCCCTAGATTTTTTATCACTACCCTTATGGAAGTTGTAAATAAATGCATTCCTTTAATTAAAAGGAGAGTTAGTGGAAGGAGACTAAGTAGTTTGATAGAAATTTAATTAAACTAATGAGGAAAAAGACACCACCTGGAGAAAGTATAGGTAGTAGTAGTACTAGTATTAGTAAATCTTTTTTATTCATCAGAATAAAGGAAAACATTCAATTGAGCATAGCTCATTTTCAATGAAGTACCGAAGTTTTACAGCAGCAAACATCAGTTACAGTATAAAAATACAAATATCAAAAACCTTATAAATTAGACAATATAAAATGTCAGACTTACAAACAGTTGAAAATCAACAAACATCACATTGACTACTGTGAGAGAGACTGTTAGACTAATTTAGATAGCAAGTGGGATATCCATTGATTTAAATGCTTACCAGTTATGGTGGAATTTGTGTAAAAAGGAAGTTAAGTTAGCTAAAATGTGTTACTTTCAGAAACAGCAACAGACCAATCTTTCCAACCCCGAAAAGTTTTGGAGCACATTCAAACCTTTATTTACTCCTACCAGTGATAGAGGCCCCTATATACTAAAAAATGGAGACTCGCTAACAAACTCTGCCTTTATTGCAGAGGAATTCAATTCCCAGTTCTCTAATCTGGATTCATACAAGGACCTGTATGACCATACTAATCACAGTGTTTTACAAGATCAAACTCACTGTTGTACTGAACTTAACCTGAATCCATGAAATTCTACTTGAAAACTGTTAGGAGTTCTGAGGTGTTCAGACTCCTAACTAGCCTGAAGCCAGACAATGCTCCTGGCTGTGATGAGCTATTGCCCAAAATCCTGGCTCTAGCTACTTTCCAACTTGCATACCCAATTAGTCTTATTTTTAATTTATCCTTTCAAATATGCCAGATATCAAATTTATGGAAAAAAATCATACATTGTCCCAATCTTTAAATCTGGCTCACAAACTGAATTCAGTAAATATCATCCTATCTCAATTTTATATGCTTTATAAAAAATAAGAAAAACTGGTATAAAAACAGTTTGGCGATTATATTGTGACCCATAACTTGATCTCCCCTAACCAACATGGATTCAGGGGGACATTGTACTGAGACTGCCTTGGTTGGGTTCACAGACACTGTCCTCAAGGCCACTGATAGTGGTAATTTAACTGGGACAGTGTTCATGGACCTAACAAAGGCATTTGATCTTGTTGAACATACAGTTTTACTGGATCTACTATCTGAATTTGGTGTAGGAGGTCCTGCCTTGTCCTTGTTCCGGGATTATCTCACTAATAGGCTGCAGTGTCTTAAGTTAAACAGAATATGTTCATCTTATCAAGAGGTCCAGTGTGGGGTCCCTCAGGGCTCCATACTGGACCTTCTACTTTATTCACTGTTCATAGACACTGTGGTGAAAGTGGTGGAGCATTGCGAATTGTTATTATATGCAGAAGATGCAGTTTTATTCACTCATGATTCTAACATCATCGATATTAATCTATTATTGAGCACTGAATTTAACAACATGCAATCCTGACTTTCTCAAAACAATCTAGTGTTGAATAAGCTAAAGACCAAGTCCATGAAATCTGGCTCAGAACCTAAATAAAAAAACAAAAAACATTCTGGTTATTTTGCTGTTAGCATGCTGAGAGGGTGGAGTTATAGAAGTTGTTAAATCATTTAAATATCTAGGCTTGTACCTAGATCTGTCATTAAAATATAATATACACGTAGATAAGATTACTGCCAAGTTACATTCTAAAATTGGCACTCTTTATCGGCTTTTCTAAATTTCTGACTAAAGATACTTAAAAACTGTTGCACAATATTGTTTGTCACAGTCCTAAATTACACTTCTTTAATCACCGATACCTCATCTTCTTCCTTTATTTCCTTTCAAAATACTTATCAATTGGCCATGTCACATTTCACATTTAAAATACTACATACAGGTATTCCAACATCACTTCAAGCCCTTTTGGATACATATAGTTGCCTGTACAATTCATGGTCATTTACTAAGACCGAACTGACCCTTCCATTGGTCCTTACAAACTCAGGAAAAGGTTCTTACGCTTATTGTGTTGCAACAGTGTGGAAACCTTTACCTGATGAAGTAAAGTCTGCTTTATCAATCGCCAATTTCTCCACTGCTGCTTCCATTCATTTTACAAAAATGAATGTTTGTTCTTGTGTAAAATGATGTGTTCACTGTTTATTGTATTTAATGGTTTATTAATGTATTCTGTGTTGTTAGTTTGTTTGTTGAACCTACTTACTTCAGTTTGTGCCTGAAGATGTGATCTTGTATCTCAGTGTACCAACCTGCAATTACAAAGAAATAAAATGAAAATCATGGATTTTGTGGCACCTGTGCTTCTACTGCCAGAGGTCAGTATGTATGTCTTATACCTGCAGCTGCAGAAGCACAGCCCCTCATGAGCCTGTGCTTCTGCAAACAGAACTGTGCATATGTCTTACAGTGGTGATGAGCACCTATGGATTGATGAGTACCTCTAACTACAGACACACTGACCCAATTGGAGCCTGTGCTTCTGCAGACTAAAGACCTCTTGTTATTTGTGTATCATGGATTTATATGTGACTGCAGGAGGCTGTGCTTCCCTACACCAAAGTAATGTTTTTATCTGAGTATTGTGGATTTCTATCTTCAGCCACAAATACGTGTATATATAGCTGTGTACCCATCAAATGATACAAATCCATGAAGACAGCACATCAGTGTTACTGCATTTGTGTAATCTGGAAATAGTTGTATGTTGTTTGTCTTACCTGATGGTGGCTGGCTGTGGTTGCTTGTGTGAGTTTGTCCTTTGCTGCTTGGTGGGGTCTGGAGTTAGGGTTGAAAACACTAACACCACATTTCTCTACTTTTATGGTGGTAAGTTGCACCCAGTGTTCCCTGATTGGATAAAACACATTACATCACCATTATCCCACAATGACCACATGCCTGTACTACTTTTGATCCCTCAGAAGCTTGTTAACACCAGCCAGATCATGCCATACCTGGCACGCACATGCTGGTACATACACGTACATGCACACACACAAACACAAACACTCATTCACACACGTGTGTGCACATGCACAAACACGCACACACACACACACACACACACACACACTTATTTATTTAATCATTTAATTTATTTGTGTCTTTGTTAACCAGGTAAGTGAGCTGGTCCAAAGGACCATTTTCAGTCATGACCTGGGCCATATGGTGGCACAGATTCAGGCAAATACAGTGCAATCAAATTAAAACATGAGGTGAGAAATAAAAAGGTACTGTACAAGAGTATGCTGGGAAATGAATAACAAGTACAGAGCTTGACAATATGTAATGTTATGGATTGTGCCTTTTAGGGTTAACATCAGGTTACAAAAGAGTTCAATAGTTCAACAGTCTTGTGTGCAGGACACTCCAGAAGCAGATTCAAGCAGTCAAGAAAACAGGCATGGACTCAAGTGCAAGATGCATAGGGTGCAGAAAGTTGCAGGACTACACATGTTAGAAAGCCTGAGACAGGTGGAAAGGGTGATCAAGTGCAGGAGAGGAGGAGAGGCAGTAGTTGGGTGTGTGTGTCATGATGAGGCAGCGGTGAGGTGGACACAGACATTAGACAGAGAAACAGTGACAGGTGGCTTCAGATAGCAGCGATTCTTATAACTTTTTATTGAAAGACAGGTGGGTGGTGGACAAGTGGATGGATGGTGGTAGCCTGTTCCATAGAGAGGGTGCCAAGATGGAGAAAGCTTTGCCACCCATGGACATGGTGATGTGCAGGACTTCCATTGGGGGGGACAGTGGATGCACGGTGGCACCTGGCAGCCGCTCTGCCTCTGAGCAGAGGAGAATATGGGACTGATTGTCACCTCTGAGCATATTGTCTACTAGGCAACTCAGGGTATAGTCAAAGCAGCCTTGAAGGGAGAGCCACCCTAGGGATTGGTAGAGTGTGCAGTGATGAGTGGAGTATGGAGTTAGAATGGCAAAGTGACAGATACAGTTACAGGTATATCTGGCACACACAGGCTATCCCAACCATAAGAAACTTAATCTATATAGATGTCCCACACTGCAAACAGTAACCAGTACCAGGATGATCTTGCCATAGGTTTTCATCAGTAAAAAGTAATAAAACAAACTTATCTGGTTAATCCTGCCATTTTTAGACTGTTTTAAGCCTAATGAATTTCAATTTCTTTATTCATTGTAGCGTGACAGAACTGTGTTCATCCCATTCTAGAGCAGCATTCTAAGCTGTAGAATCAGCAATGTAATGTTGAAAAATCATGTAACTTGTGGGTTTAAGGTTAGTTTACTTAGGTTTTTCTAAAAGAAGCCACTGACAGTAGAACAAGGAGAGAAAGTGACTCGGCAGCATCAGAAGTGTAGACGCAAGCCCAAGTGATCATTGCCAATGCTCACTCACACTTGGGTCTACTTTTCTGAAGCCGCTGACTTGCTTACTCTCCTCACTGTGCAGTCAGTTGGGTCATTTGGAAAAAAACTTAGCAAGCTAACCTTAAACCCCACAACTTTCATTTTTCAACAAATCTTTACTGATTCTACAACTTTGGAATCCTGTTTTGTAGCAGGATGAACATTGCTTGGTTGTTCTACAGAGAAACAACAAAGTGAAAGTCATTAGACTTAAAGCACTGTAAAACAGCAGGATGAACCAAATCAGTTTACCACTCTTTATTTGTAAAAAATCATGGCAAGATCGGATAACTGTTTTCCATCACTTTAAAACTCTCAAAATCATGACAGGATTAACCAGACCATCTAAATCAGACACTAATTTCTGCCAGACAGGACTATTTTCATCCCCCACCCATCTGTGGCCATGTTATAGATACTCACTACAGAGCATGCAGTTGTGCTTTGATATATGCATGTCTTTGGTGGTTGAACACACCTGGCCTTCAGCCTCGTGTGCCACAACGCACATCAAGGCATGCATATAGCAGAGCACAACCGCACACCCTGTAATGGATTGACTATTAATACACCAGTTAAAGTTTAACTTAATGCAGCAAAAGTAGGGAAATGTGGCATTAGGGATTCCAACCCTAATTTCCCACCTCCACCATATGCAGCAAAAAGAAAAAAACATTGTGTTTTAGTTCTCCGTAGTCTTGGTGAATCAGTGGTGAGGGTCTTCCTTGTAGATGTCAACCCTAATGCCCACCTCATCCCCTGAGCAAACAAGGTCAGATGTAACCTCTTTTCTTCACACCATGCCTTGAGTGAAGAAAGGTACAACAGACTGTGTTGGCTACATGTTCATAGGTTCATAGGTGAATACGAGATTGAGGGACTAGCCCATTATGACCTTGCCACCCTTAACTTGGGTGGAAATAGTATTTACATTCCCCCATGTATATATCCAATTTGTTTTTAAATTGCTCTATGTTTGGGCTTTCCACTACCTCCTGTGGTAAAGAATTCCATGTTGTAACTATCCTTTGTGTAAAAAGTAAAAAAGTTGTTTCTTTTAGCAGTCCTATTTGTATGTGACCCTAACTTCATTTTATGTGATCGAGTATTACTTATGGAAGGGTACCAATTCAAACATAATGTTTCAAATAAGGCCTCATCTCTTGTGGCTTTGTAAATTAGACATAAGTCTCCAGAGAGAAAAGGTTAAATTTTTTTAACCTATCTTCATATGACAAGGAATTTACATTTTTAATATGCCTTGTAAACCTTTTCTGTACTTTTTCCATGGAGCTCTTGTCCTTCAGCAGTATCGGAGCACAGAAGGAGGAGCAGTAATCAAAATTAGATCTGATTATACTGCTATATAATGATATTAATGCTTCTTGCTCCCTACTTTTTACATTTTCTAAGATATAGTTTATTAATTGATGGCATCGTTTAGCTGTTTTATTTGTATGTTCTGAAAATTTTAAATTATTTGTAATGTAGACATCCAAGTCCTTTTCAGAGATTACCTTGCTTAATGGTACATTATTTATGAAGTACTCAAACATTCTATTATTTTTTCAAAATGCATTATTTTGCCTTTAGATATAATAAAAGTGAATTTATGGCTA
Organism: Neoceratodus forsteri; assembly: GCA_016271365.2. NCBI lineage: Eukaryota > Metazoa > Chordata > Ceratodontiformes > Ceratodontidae > Neoceratodus > Neoceratodus forsteri. The sequence goes on from CM028130.1 coordinate 189,818,512, forward strand.
TTAGCCAATTGGATATTCTATTCAAATTAGCCTGAATTTTTTTTGCAGATGCAATATCATGTGCAATGCCACCTAATTTGGCATTGTCTGCTTATTTATTTAGCCATACTCCTTCTGTAGTGGTCATACTTGAAATAAGAATATTAAATAAAATTGGGCCCAACGCTGAGCCTTGAGGGACTCCACTAGTAATCTCACTCCAGGAAGACTTATAATCCCCGTATGCAAACCTGCTGGTGTCTATCTGTTAGCCATAATAAAATCCACATTATAATGTGTTTGTGAAACTTCATTTTAACCAAACATTCTATTAAAATTTTGTGAGACACAGAGTCGAAAGCCTTTTCATAATCTAAAAAAAAACATCTACAGGAGGGTCCTGATCCAGTGCTCCACTGACGGGTTCAAAAATGTTTATTAGATTACTATGACAAGATCTGCCTGGTAAAAATCCATGTTGTGTTATATCAGACTGTCCATGTTTTAATATATTTATATTTAGTTGTTTAACCAGGTATAGCACATTAAGCTGAAAGCTTTTTTACAGGAGTGACCTGGGAGCACAATATGTGCATAATATGCATAATATTATGTGCATACTTATTTTATAGGAGAGAAGTTTCTCCATAACTTTCCCTATGCATGATGTTAGACTGATAGGTCTGTACTGTTTCACATTCTACTTGGAACCACCCTTATGTATGGGGATTACCAAAGCTTCCTTCCATTCTCTTAATACTACTCCCTGAGAAATAGATTCATTAAACAATACAGTGAGAGGACCAACTAGCTCATATGCCACTTCTTTCAGGAAAGTAAAAGGGACATTATCTGGACCAACTGATGGTGATGGTTTAAAAGACTTATTGCTGAATATGTTTCTGCAACAGTAAATACAATATCATATACATGTGTCAAGATATACTTCTCTATCTTAAAAGAGTATATCACTATGAGACACTAGCTTGGAGCTTTAACTTGTGCTTTGAACAGGAGGCTATGGGCTATTAAGGAGCGGGGGCATTAACATTGACAACTCCAAGGAAGATCCCATCACTGATTCACCAATGCTCTGAGACCCAAACCCTAATGTTTTTTTTCTTTGCTGCTATGGGGATGGTAGTCTGGAGATAGGGTTGTAAAACCTAATGCCACATTTCCCTACTTTTGTGGCATTAAAGCAATATTGCAACCAAAAAAGTCATTCCAAAAAGATAATTTTCTGCTATGGTTATGAAAAGTATTGGCAGAACTGTTGATTTGGGGTTTCTGGATGCCTCCTATACTGTGTACTGTACATTTGCACTTTTATTTGGATTCTTAGCCTACTCGGGTCCGCAGTATTATTTCTATGAAAAAATGAGGTGGCCATCTTTTTTTCTTGAGAAATAATTACTTTGAAACTTTCATAAAATTCTTAAATGATAATGAAAACTGAACGTTACTCACCAAAATAAACTGGAAGACATCTGGCATAGATTAGGAAGAAAAAAAAGGTGGGGTCAAACTTTAGCCCATTTTCGTTGCACTGTTGCTTTACGTTGAACTCTGACAGGTGCATTAAAAGTTTTATTTTTGCAAAGAATCTCATAGAAAGAATAAGAAATGTAATGGCAGAAGGGGACCTTTTGGTCCATCTAATCTTCCTTTTTCTTGCTACCCCCTACCAGCTTAATTCCTTTCTTGTCAGGTTTCCATAGCACCTAACCCATGCTAACTTGAACTGCCTGTCTTAGACTCCACCACTTCTTGTGGCAGACTATTCCAGGGGTCCACATCCATTCCATGAACAATTTCCTAGTGTTGCTTTTGAACCTACCTCCCTTTAGCCGCATGCAGTACCCTCTGGTGTGAGCAGTTTTGCTCTTGTATGAGTGGAAGAAGTCTTCCCTGTGCACTAAGTTTATTCACTTATTGTATTTAAAGGTCTATATCATATCTCCTTTGTGCCTTCTTTGTTCCAGTGAGTATGACTGTAGTTGCTTTAGTCAGTTTTCATACAGCTTGTGATGTAGATCCTGTATTACCTTTGTATCCTTCCTTTGTACTGTTTCTAGGTGGTTTATGTCTTTTTTTTTTAAGTGAGGTCTCCAACACTCGACACAGTACTCAAGATGTGGCTTCACCAGAAACCTGTATAGTGGGATTATTACTTTGCATTTTCTACTTGTAATACTCCTGCCTATACATCTGAGGATGCTGCTGGCTTTATAAGCTGTTTTATCGCATTGACTCCCTTCTCTAAAAGTCATCCAAAATTATAACCCCAAGGTCTAGTTCCATTTTGGTCTCCAAAATCTGTTCCCCTCAAGGGTGTATGTCACCTTTGGGTTTTGTTTTCAAAGGTGCATTACTTTACATTTTTGGCATTGAATTTCAACTTCTAGTTTCTAGACCATTCTTTCAGTTTTCTGAGGTCAGACACCATTTTTATGCTGCCCTCCTGTGTGTTCACCCTGTTGCAGATCTTTGTGTCATCTGCAAACATGCATACCTTCCCCATCAGCCCTTCAGCAATTCCACTGATAAATATATTGGCAAGGCAAGGCAAATTTTATTTTTCTGGCTCCCAATCCCAGAGGCTATGGGTGCTGTACAAAATATGAACATTTAATTTATTAATACAAATATAAAAACACTCTCAATTACTATATATAGATACACCCCACTTTAGTTTACACAGGACTGATAACAATAGTATCAGTTATATCAATGATATCATACAGAATCTCGAATGCCTGTCTAAACAAATAACACTTTAGGCGGGCCTTAAAACCTCTACCAACAGGCCTGCCTCACCAATGTTGGAAGTGAATTCCACATAACAGGGCCGGTGACACTAAAAGCTTGATCGCTGGCTGTTTTCAATCTTGTCCTGGGAATTGCTAGAAGACCCCTCAAAGTGGACCAGAGGGGATGAACTGAGGCAGTGGGTGTAAGAAGGTCAGCCAGGTAGCAAGGGACCAGTCCATGTAGGATCTTATAAGTGAGCAATCCCACCTTTAAAAGCACCCTCCATTGAACTGGCAGCCAGTGCAGTTCCCACAGCATCGGGGTGACATGGCAGTATTACGACAGACCAGTCAGCAACCTGGCAGCTGCATTCTGCACCAGCTGCAGTCAATGAAAGGGTACCTCCAGAGACCCCGAGGTAGAGTGCATTACAGTAGTCAAGCCTAGATGTTACAAATGCATGTACCAAGGTGGGAAGGTCCAGGGGCAGAATCAGGTGCCTAATCCTGGCAATATTTCTCAGATGGAAAAAAATCACCTTGCCAATGGCAGACACCTGATATTCCATCATCAAAAAGCTGTCAAATATCATGCCAAGATTACGCACCTTAGAGGAAGCCATCAATGGGACAGACCCTAGAACCAGTCCAGAATCTGCCTCAGAGGGCAACCCCTCATGCCTCCTGTTCGACTCCACCACCAGTACCTCCATCTTATTGGGGTTCAGTCACACCAGCTAGAGGCCATCCAGTCATTGATCTCTGCCACACAGTTGTTTAATACTTCCACCGCATTGGATGTTCCAGGGGCAAAGGATAAATACAGCTGGGTATCATTGGCATAACAATGAAACCCCAAGCTATACTTCCTAATGATCTCTCCCAGGGGCAGCATATACATGGCGAATAACATCAGTGACAACACCGAACCCTGAGGTACCCCACAAGACAGAAGGCTCAAAGATGAGGAAAAAATTGCCCATCACCACCCTCTGCCTTCTGTTTGTTAAAAATGACTCAAACCAGTGAATGACAGAGCCAGTGAGTCCACAGAAGTCCCTCAGGTGATCGAGTAACACCTGATGGTCCACCATGTCAAAAGCTGAGGAGAGATCGAGTAGAATGAGAATTGTCCCTTCCCCTCGATCCCTCACCCTGAGGAGGTCATTGTGCACCTGAACTAATGCAGTTTCTGTTGAGTGTCCCGCATGAAACCCCTGACTTGAGCGGCTCATAAATATCAAATGCCATGAGGTGATCTCCCAGCTGTTGCACCACAATCTTCTCCACAACCTTTCCCAAAAATGGAATGTTGGAGACCGGTCAAAAATTTGCCTTGATGTCAGGGTCCAAAGATGACTTCTTCAGAAGGGGTCTCACCAACGCCTCCTTCAAGGCATCTGGGATGACCCCCTCAGACAAGGAACACTGGACAATCAAGGCGAACACCGGGCCAACAGTGTCGACACATCCCACTAAGAAATGCGTCGGTGCCAGATCCAGTTCACAATATGTGTGCTTCAGCTTTGAGATCACCGCAATGACATCAGCCACCTCCACTGGTTTAAACTCCCCCAACTGGGTGGAATGCTTTGTTGACAATCCAGGCAACCACTGTTGGCCATAATACGGCTCACTGGCAGAACTCCCTGCCTGATGGCGGACACCCTGTCTGAGAAAAATGAGCAAACTCATTGCACAAGGCTTCAGAAACTGCTATTTCTGGCTGTAGACAGGCAGGATGTAGTAGCCTGTCCACAGTCTGAAAAAGCATTGATGGTCGATTTCTCCCAGCAGCAATCTCCCTGGACAGGAACACTGCCTCCTTATGGTTGATTGCCCCCTGGTATACACCGTAATGTGCACATAGGGCCAGTTTGTCTGCCTCCAACCCGGACCTCCACCAGCAGTGCTCCAACCTCCGACCATTGATCTTCAATGCCTTGAGCTCCCCATCAAACCATGGGGACCTCAAGTGAGAAGATCTGGGTTGTACATGGACCAGTGCAAGGGAGTCGAGTGCCTCAGTCACTGCCCTGTTATAGGCATCAACTGCCTCACCCACACCTCACCTGCATGTGCTGTCTATACTAGATAGGTTCACCACCACCATAAAACCCTCTGGGGTCAATGCCCTCAAAGGGCGGCAGCTCACCATCTCTGCAGGGGAGGGATCTCGGAGGGAGCCCTGAGCAAGAACTCCATGGTGCAATTATTAGACCAGATGACCCGATCAGTCCTGAGATTCTCAATCTCAAGCTTCAGTGAGAAGATCAGGTCCAACATGTTGCCCACCCTGGTGGGTCATAGTTGATGGCCCCAAGACTGATCCTTGTGGCACCGCTGACTGATCACTTTGCCCTCGCTAGACATCGCCCCATTGACCAGAACCCTCTGTGTCTTGTCCTGTAGCCATTATCTGACCCAGCTGATGATTTTAGGCCCTACACCTGTGTGGTTCAGTTTGTTAACCTGCCTTCTTTGAGGAACAGAGTTGAATGCCTTCCTAAAGTCTAAATATACGATATCCACAGCCCCACCTTGGTCCACTGTTTTGGTCACCCAGTCGAAGAAATCAATGATATTGGTCTGGCATGACCATCCTGCCATGAAACCAAGCTGTTTGGGGTCTAATTGTCCACTGATCTTTAAATATTCCACTATCCTTTATTTAAGGAGTGGTTCCATCAGTTTTTACACCACTGAGGTTAGACTGACTGGGCAGTAGTTCCCAGCCCCCTCCTTGCTCCCACTTTTTTAGAAAGTTGAATTATATTGAAAATTAGTGAAGTTATGTGTAAATGCTGAAATATTTCAATGCTCACTCATATCATGGTAATTTTACCATATGGTCACACCAAATGTTCTACATAGCCTTCTTATGACCCACCTCATGAATTCAGTAGAAGGAAATTTTCAAAGCCTCTCCAAAATGTCATTTCTCGCCACAGGTGTGAAAACATATTTTGGCTATGATTTGAAAAACTGCATGTATTGCATTCATGAGGTGGTGTGAAAAAATTGCTATGTTGAAAATTTGGGGTCAAAATACTGAAAATTACCAGAGTTATGAACGGGTATAGAAAAATGTCAATTTTCACTCCTAATGTTGTTGTTTTTTAATATTTTGGCCTCAAATTTTCAACATAGCCTTCTTATGACTCCATCTCATGAACCCAGTAGGTGAAAATTTTCACATCTGACCTAAAACATGATTTCATACAGTGAATGCAAAGTTGTTTTCGAGAGGATTTGAAAAATTTCACCATCCTTGTTCATGAGGGGGTCTCAAAAGGCCAACATTTGTGTAAAAATATTTTAAAATGACAATGTTATGAATACAGGTTCAAACCCCATTGAAATACATTAAACTGGACATACAGTACCTTATTTTCTCAAAGCACAAATGCTGGTTCTAACAACAAGATGTGCCTTTGATCGGAGAGTGGATCATCTACATTATGGGATGTGTTCCCGTGAGTGAGGGTGTGTAGCGGTGGTGGTGGTGGGTGCTGAGTGGGAACTGGAATGGGATAGGTTGGAGTCAGGGTGATCAGAAAGGAGAGGGACTGTTTTCTTCTTTGTAAGTTTATTAAGATAAAAAAGAAAACAATCAATGAGGGACAGTTTTCTTTATTTTCAGGGAGATGTGGACAATAGCCAACATTGAGGATTTTGCACCCCAGTGTTAGTATAATCTTCCTCGGCATCAATGGTGAGCACCCCAATACCCCCACTTATTTTGGGGCTATTATAGTGGTGCGGTAACAAAAAACATTTTTATACAGTGACAACACAATGCCAGTTGTCAGCATTGTGTTGTCGCTGTAGTGACAGTAGGCAAATTTCCTGTTGCTGTGGTAATATGGAACCATCATGGAGAGAGACCAACACATGTATCTTGTTAATCGGGACCCCATCAGGTGGATTCTGCACTTAACTGTTGGAAATGACACACAGAGCTGTTTTTTTCTATTTTTGCGTCCTTTTTTGTAACTCATTTCAGTTTTATTTCATATGGCCTTTTTTGTTCATACGAAAAAGGATCCCTTCATATGGAAAAAGATTTCTGATGTCCCTGGAATTATGTCATTTTACCCTGATGTCTAGTGGCAACCCTCCGCCCTCTGATTGTCATCCTCCAATTATTTCATTTTTCCCAGGTGTCTAGTTGTGGCTACCACACTCTTATCACTGTCCCTGTAATTATTTATTTTTCCTTGGTGTCTAGTGGCACCTCCCACACCTGTACCCATAATTATTTTATTTGTCCCTGGTGTCTAGTGACACCCCCACCCTCCTGTCACTGTCTCCCTAATTTCTTTAATTTTCAGTGTTGTCTAGTGGTGCCCACCACCCACTGATCACTGTCCCAGTAATTATTTTATTATTCCCTGGTTCTAGTGGTAACCCCACCCTCCAGTCACTATCCACATAATTATTTTGCCTCTGGTGTCTAGTGGCACCCCCCCGCACCATCTGATCATCATTCCTGTAATCATTAAATCTTTCTCTGGTGTCTAGTGGCACCCCCACTCTCTGATCACCAACCCCAATAACATCTGTCTGTCACTGGTGTCTAGAGGTACCCCCTCTCTCTGATCATCATCCCCATTATGATTTTGTTTTTCCATGGCATCTAGTGGCACTCCCCACCCTCTGATCATTGTCCTGTCTCAAATAAAAAAAATATCATTTGATGTCTTTTTTAAAGCAAAACTGTAAGAAAGAAAATGGTCCCTAGCTGATGCAACCTCCTAGCCTCCCACTGAGCTCCTACCACCCTGCAACAGCCCATACACCCTCACTCACCTGACCAGAACCTAGGGTGAAGATCCACTCTCTGATCAAAGACACGTCTTGCTGCTGGAACTGCTGACTGCAATATGAGAAAGTAAGGTAAGTGTGGTTCAATATATTTCAATGGGGTTTTCAACTTTAATTCATAACTTTTCCATATTTGCATATTTTGACACCAAATTTTCAACATCACTTTTTTGAGACCACACCCCATTAATAATAGCAGTGGAATTATGCAAATCCAGTATAAAATGTGATTCTGTGGTCAGCTAATGAAATTTCCTCTTGTGTGGGATTTGAACTTTTTCACTGCCCTTGTTCATGAGGTGGGTCATAAGAAGGGTACGAAATTTGGGGTCAAAATATGCAAAAATGACTGTTATCCACATTTGTTGAAATTTTGCTACTCTCGCTTGTAATTTTGATAATTTTAAATATTTTGACTTCAAATTTTCAACCTATGCATTTTTATACCACCTTATGAACATTTCAGCAGTCATTTGTCAAATCATGGCAAAACTGTATTTTTGCACCTGTGGTATGGAATTACCTTGCGGTGGCACAGAATCACATTTTGGAAGGGATTTGAAAACCTTCAGTAGTTGGTATATGAGGTGGTGTAATAAAAAGGCTACACTGACAATTTAATTGCTATTTCCCTGTAAATGGAATTGCAGGACCCAGAGGGCCCTGTACTTCCACAGTAACATACATATATTCATTTGTGAAGGGATGGGAGTGCAGGGCCTAGAGGGACCTGTGCTCCCACAGGCAAATAAGGCTATGATTGCACTATCTTAAAAAGTATGAAAGGATGGGAGTGCAGGGCTCAAAGGGCCCTGAGCTCTCACAGAAAAATAAGGATATGATTATACTCTCTCAAAAAGTAAGGAAATTCTTTGAAAAAACTGCATTAATGCAACAGTTAGGGTTCAGGCCAAACTGAAAAAGTAGAGAAATATGGTTTTAGGGTTTCCAACACTTAAATCCCACCCCATACATAAAACAAATTATGGTTGCAGTCTTCCTTGGGGATGTCAACCATAAAGCTCACCCCATTAGGTGTGTATGTTTCTGGAATATATAGAATAGGGTGAACTTTAGGGTTGACAATCCTATAGAAGACTGCAGTAGTTTTAGGGTTCTGAACCCTAAAACCCACCCCTAAAACAAATCAGGGCTGTATTTTTGTTGTTAGGGTGCCCAGAGCCTTCAGTGAAGGGCACTCAGTACAAATAAACTCTACTACTACCACTACTGCTACTACTTTCAAAGGTTTCATGAACAAATATATGCTTACATAGTTATAAGGATTTAAGGTCAATTTTATGGATAACTCTCTAGCTGGACTGGTAAAAAAAAACACTGATTGTGAGGGCTTATTTTCATGATTTACTTGTCATAAGAAAAAAGTAGACTGTGGCAGTCTTCTTGTTTTGTTCACTAAAAAAACATTAAAATACATACAAAATTTTGTGTTTTCAAAAAATAAACATCTGAAACTAGGTAAATGGAAACTTACTAGATTCTGGAGTTTGTTTTTTGAAAATTGTATTGAAAATAATGTTTCTGGACACCTGAAATCCATGGGTGCATGGCTTAGAGGGAAGAGCTGTTCACCTGCAGTGGGACTGTATTGGACTGCGAAGTTCCAGCTGGAGTCTTGCTGTTGGCCTCAGCTGAAGCACTGAGCCAGCAATCCCCTGCTCTCTCTGTTTCTCTCTTTCTATCTATAATATATCTCTAGCTATTTATCTAGCTATGTAAATTCGTAGCAGACTGGGGTGCCCACCCCCAGTACTGCTTCTTTATCCCCCATCCCTCTATGTTGCCTGATCCCTCTTTCCCATGTTTAATTTAATGTTGAAAAGTAGATCTGTACTGCTTCACTTCACCCTCTTCACCTCCAGATTGCCTGCCCCCTTCACATTACAAACATGGCAGCACCATGGTGCTCTCTCTAGTACTGCCGAAGAGTAGCCTGACACTGGGGTGACCAATCTTCAGTGTTGGAAAGTCCAATCATACAAAGAAAACTGTACCTCATATTTTTTGTTGTTTTTGTTTAAACCTTTAAAAAGAAAATGGTCCCTTGCTGATCAGACCCCCCACACACACACCCTACACTGTCCCCCCCAGTCAGTACCAACCACTCCACAAACTCCCTCCCCACACACACCCTCACTCAGTTGAACATGTCCTATGATGTAGATCCACTCTCTGGTTGAAGATATGGCTTGCTGTTCAAACCAGTTGCTGCTATATGGGAAAATAAGGTAAGTCTGGTTTAATGTATTTCAATGGAATATAAGATTTTATTCATAACTTTATCATATTGCTAATTTGCACGTGCTAATTTGAAAAGTGTCTGTGCTTAATGTTCTAGTCAGAATCAATATTGTAATTCCCAAAAAGAAAGAAAAAAGAAGTGTTTTAGCCTGCTGTAAACTTTATTAAGTGATTCCTCTCACAACTTGTGCATCTGCAGAGCCATTAGCCCAAATTCACCTTTCTCCAAGCCTGCCCGCCCCTAGTGCTAATCCGCCCCCCACCTGCCTACTTAACCTGTGCTTTCTCTCCCTCTCCTGCAGATCGAGCCCCCTTCCCCCCGAGGAGCTGGAGGTCGTGAGGGCTGCAGTGAAAAGCCCTCCCTGCCACAGAAACGAGCCCCGAAGCTGCTCTGCTGCTAGATTTCACCCCCCTCCCCCCGAGGAGCCGGAGGTCGTGAGGGCCACCCAGAAAAGCCCTCCCTGCCACAGAAACAAGCCCAGGCTGCTGAACTGTAAAGGTAGATTTTGTAAACTGCCCTGCTGCAGTCGCGACCAGTAGGAGCCGAGCCTGGCTGTAGCGATTTTTTGAATCGTGGGACTTGACGCCTTTTCAGGCTAGTTCTCTCTCCCGGTGTTAGGTGAAGCCCCACCGAACGCTGCACGCTCGGCTCCCACCTCCCCCACCACCACCCTTGGTCGGCAGTCACTTATATAGCTAGTAGCCATAGTCACATGGGGTGCCAGAACCAATCAGTCTACTTTTCCATTTGCTGGTTATATTTTTCCAGCACTAGAGAGAGCCTGCACCTCAAACCAATTTTCTGTACTAGCAAATCCACATAATCATGATCCTTGCTATAATGGTACTCCTCTTACCACAGCACCCACTGCATACGCTGAACCCCTTTCTATCACCCACTGACCTGCCCCTGCCCAAACCACAATCCCTCCACTCTCAATACCCTGTTTTTCTCACAACCTGTTGCCCATCCACCTCAGTCCATCCCTAAATCCATCCCGAACTCTGGACTACCACACCACCCCACCCACCCACCACCAACACAACCCCCTATACCACGTATTCTATCACAAATGGTCCTCTCCTCTCTAGCTCTCTGGCACTTCTCTCCCCCATCCCATGCACCACTCATGTGATGTCACGACACGGCTTCAAACGTATCTTCTACCTATAGGAACCACCACCCCTATGAGGCCCTAATTCTTCTGCTGCTCCTGCCTCAGGCAATGTGCACCCAAACCCTGGGCCTGGCATCCCAGCATGCCCCAGTCCACCATTGGCAAAGGTATCCGAATTGCTTTTATGAATATATGTAGTCTCCCCAAGAAAACTGCAGCTCTCCAATGTTGGATTGCACAATATTCCCCTGACATTGTTATGCTAGCAGAAACCTGGCTCTCCCAGCATATGCCTGACTCAGCTGTCTCTCTACCAGGCTTCTCCCTGTTCAGGGCTGATAGGATGGGCAAGCGTGAAGGGGGGTGCGCAATCTACTTGCGTGACTCGGTCCTGGGTCTTGCTCCCAACCCCTGAGCTCAACCATGGGGAAGCCATTACTCTTAAAATCACCCCATACCCCGGTCGTGGCCCCTCTATACCTAACACACGGCCTCACATATACCCCTTAGTACAAAACATTTAGAAATCAACTCTCCTTGACTATCTAGCCACCTTACCTCGGAAGGCTGAACAACTAATCTTGGGAGACCTAAACACCAACTGGCTCAGCCCCTCATCTGATAATATAAAGGACGAGCTTGCAGCCCTTGACCTGTCTCAAATGGTCACTCAGCCCACCAGACTAAACAAAACGAAGGGAACTAGTTCCTCCTGGATATAGTCCCTCTAACCGCCACATAAATTGAATCTGTAAAAGTCCTTGCGGACTCCTTAGCGACCACTCCCCTGTCATCTGCTTCTGGTCCTCCCCACACTCAGCCCTGAGTACAGCAGCACCCTCAACGTAGATTTCTCCCCAGGGTCTTGACAACCTCAAATGTCACCTCGCACAAGTTGACTGGACCCAGTGGCCTATGCATCTGACATAAACACGCTCTAACTTACCTCACTAAGGCCTTCAGCTATGCCTGTGACCTATTTTCCCCTTCACCACATCTAGACCAAAAATGGGCTGCTGCATGGATATCCCTGCACTGATCCGCAACCAAAAGAGAGACAATCTTTGCACATAGCAAATGACTCTGGTAGGGTGGCAGACAGGCAAGCCTATAGTCGCTGCCCAACCAATGTACCTGAGCCATCAAACAGGCAAAATCTAAATACTATCAGGCTGCTTTGACATCCTCCTGGGGCTCAGCTAGAGCCTTCTGGGACAATATTAAAGATCTGAATGGCAAACCCGCTCCCCCTCCGTCTCAGATTGTCATAAATGGAGCAGTCTCGACGGACCAAACATGTATTGCAGACTGCCTTAATAAAACTTTCACGATTCTAAGCACAGTTCTCCTGCCCAATTCTTTGACCCGTTCCCACGCCCACCCACACTCACATCTCTGGGCCGCACTCCACTTCCGGATAATCTCACCCCATGATGCCAAACCTTTTCTTAAAATCTCTCGCCTCATAACCCAAGTAATGACCCTCTTGACTCCAGGATACTCCGCCCACGCTGGATGTCATGTTAATCCCCTCACGCTGCTATAAATAAACCTATGCCTAGGTCAATTCCCGAAGCATGGAAGCAAGCGGAGTAACCCCCATCCAAAGTCTGGGGACCAAACACTACCAAATAACCACAGGCCCATCTCCATCCTCCTCCCTCTCCAAAGCCTTGGAAAAAATAGTATTCACTCAACTCACAGAATACCTATCTAAATATGACATCCTATGTCCTGAGCAGCATGGGTTTCGTCCAGGCCACAGCACATCCACTGCCTTCTGAATTCTCCCACTACATACACTCTGCGCTTGACAATGGTCAACTTGCAGGGGCAGTCTTCATCGACCTATCCAAGGCCTTTGACACTGTGTGCCACCCCCTGCTGTTAAACTCCCTAAGCCAAATGGGATTCTCATTTGGCCCCCTGAATTGGTTCTCAAGCTACCTGCACAACAGGTCCCAAAGAGTTAAGCTAAATAGAACCCTCTCCACCAACCTACCAGTTCTCTCAGGGGTCCCGCAAGGCCCATCCTTGGACCCACCTTTTCAGTCTCTTCCAAACACCCCCAAGCTCCTGTTCCAACAAAATACTGCTTATGCTGATGATGCAGTGATCCTAGCATCACACTCAGACCCACTCCTACTCCAATGCACGCGCAAAGCACCTTCCTACAAGCTGAAAATGGTTCAGTAACCCACACTAGTCTTGAACCTGAAAAAACTAAGTCAATGCTGTTCTCACATCGGCAAAACAGCGCCAAGGATACTCCCTTCTCATCACCACCAGCATGCTCCTCCCACTAGAACAGGTAACAACATATAGTATCTGGGCATCACCTTTGGCGCAGGCCTTACATTCCATGCCCACCTAAAAGCCCTGTCATCAGCCATGAACTCCAGGACTGGGCTTTCTACGCATAAAGACTGCCTCCCAGATTCTGCCTTAAATTTAGCCATCACCTCATCTGTGTTGTCTTGGCCGACTATGGACTTCCAATAACGCAGCTGGCTGACCCCTCCTCCCTGTCAAAGGTCCAGACCTCTATTAACAAAGCCTGTAGGCTCCTGACCGGTGCCCACAGCAGAACCCACACCTGTCTGCTATAATCCACCGCTAACATACTCACTCTTGAAGAACCACTGAAATATCACACCTGCCTACTGGCCAAAAATCCTGTCTGGGTTATGCCCACCAAGGGTTTCTGCATCCCTGCAACTAGCTGTCGGGCCTACATTGACCCGTAACTCCACCAAAGCCACCTTCCTAGTACCCAGGGCAAGGACCTCTCTGCCAAAGATCCTTCCATCATAAAGCTCCGCCTGGTTTAACTCCCTTCCTGAGGCAATCACAAAGATCCCGGGATTGGCGGTTTAAAATAGCCCTCCGTCAACACATTATTGCTAGCCGATGCTGTAAATGTCTGTGCAGACCCTAACTCTGCCTCATATAGCCCTATGCCCTCTGGCTCCCATAAACGACTGGGTAATACAATGAACAGCTGTAACAACGGTGTTAACATAATGATGCATGTAACTCAACAAATGTATGTATTTATATAATGATGCCTGTAACTCTGCATGTGTATTTATGTATCTCACCTGTATGTAACCACTGTCCTAAACCTCTTAATTGTTGTCTTCCCCATGACGAGATTGTAGCATAAACAAGTCCCTGACTCAAAGGTTGTAAAACTGATTATTTCAATAAATAAAAAAATAAATAAAAATAAATAAATAAATATGTTTATATTTTTACACAACATTTTCAGCATGGACATTCTGAGACCCCATTCATCAAATGTATAATGGGTGCAGATGTGGGTTGTAGGATACTTCTCATCTACCATCCACCCAGGGATGGAAAGGATTTCCAACAGGAAGTCATGGACTTTTATTGTCAAGATGGTGTTGGAATCCCCCAGGTGGTTGGTGCTGGGGAACTTCAATGCCTGGGTCAACGATGAACTCTCACATTTTGGACAGGATTTCCTCCAACTGATGATTTCATTGGGCTTTACACAGGCGATTACCTCTGTGACCCACTCATGAGATCATTCATTGGATCTGGTGTTTCTGCTGGGGATGGAGATCTCCAATCTGGTGGTGGAACCCGGCAGATGATCCAAGCACCACACTATAGGGTTCAGTTTTGTGCCCCCCCAATAATCCTTCCCCTATGGAGATGGTCTGGTACTGCCCTTAGTGGGGTTTGATCCCTGATGGTCTTATGGTGGTTCTGGACCAATCGGGGAGTTCAAGTGTTAGCATGGATTCAGAGAGGCATCTGCTAGCATATAATAAGGCCGTGGTGGTGGCTCTGGATTCCATAGCTCCTGTCTGGGTTCTCCTCCTCAATCTTCACCCTCTGTCCCCTTGATTTGATGGGACCTTGAGGGAGTTGAGGAGAGTGGGGAGAAGGTTGGATGGATGCTGGCAGAAACCTGGCTTGATTGGTGACAAACTTAGATTGATGTTCTATTATAAGATTATCAATCTGCAGTCTCCCTTAAGAAGGCAGAGTTCTTATCGAGTGAGATTATGGCTACGCAAAATTGACTGGCTCAGCTCTTTCATACTGTGGACAGACTGTGCAATCCAGCCTGTTTCCTGAATCGGGGAACCTTTTTAACAGAAGTGTGATGAGTTCGCTCAATTTTTCATGGATAAGGTTGGCAGCATCAGGTCAGAGATCTGTACAGCTCACTTGAATGGGCAGAGCAGTGATCGGTGGGAGATTACAGCCACCTAGTCTGTGGGATCTGACTTTGACCAGTTGGCGATCAGGATGTTATGAAGATTATCCAGGGCTTGTGACCAACTTACTGTAGTTTAGACCCTTGTCCAATGCGTCTTCTAGTGGGGTGAGTAGAGGTAATCAGATCAGTCCTTGCTGAGATTGTGGGGTGTTCATTAGAGACCTCAGTGTTTCCAGACACCCTGAAGGAGGTGGTGATATGCCCCTGTTCAAATAAACCTTCTCTCAACCCCGACTGTCTAGCAAACTACAGGCCTGTCTCTAACCTGCCTTTTGTGGGAAAGGTTATTGAGAAGGCAGTTGCATTGCAGCTCGAGGAGCATGTTACAACCCACAATATCTACGATCCTCTCCAGTCTAGTTTCAGGAAGAGACATAGTACCGAGACATCACTGATTCGGGTACTTAATGATCTCCTGACAGAGAGAGATTGGACGAGTCATTCCATCTTAGTCCTCCTTGATCTCTTTGCAGCATTTTTCACCATTGACCATGGGGTGTTACTAGTGCACCTGTGATTTCTCTGTGAACTGTCTGGTACAGTCCTTAGATGGTTTCAATCTTTTTTCATGGGCAGGTTGCAGAGAGTTGAGTTGGGGGTTTTCTCCTCTGCTCCTCACTCCCTGACATGTGGGGTGCCACAGGGCTCTTTGCTCTCACCCATGTTGTTTGTGGTGTATATGCTGCTGTTGGGAGACATTATAAGGTGGTACAGGTTGAGTTTTCACTGCTATGCAGATGATACTCAGCTGTACATGTTCTTTGTATCTGAATAAAATAACGCTGTCTCAGTCTTTAATTACTGCCTCTCTGAGATTCAAAATTGGATGAGTGCCAGTTGGCTTAGGTTAAATCTGGATAAGACTGAGGTGTTGGTTGTGGACCCAGGTTTTCTGGTAGAGGGGTCATTGGCTAAGCAGTCCTCTGGGCTTTGGCTAGGAAGTAACCAGCTGTCGACCTCTGATCAGGTGCAGAATCTAGGCATTGTGTTTGATGATGAATTGACACTTAAGTTTCAGGTGTCGGTCATTGTCAAGACCTCATTTTATCATCTAAGGAACATCACCCAGATAAAACACCTAGTACATCCTGATGATCTTCCAAATCTGGTCCATGCCTTTGTGACCTCATGCCTTGATTACTGCAATGCCCTATACCTAGGGCTGCCTGGGGGTGGATCTTCACTGCCTGCAGTTGGTGCAGAATGCAGCTGCCAGGTTGCTGACTGGCTTGTCAAGATCTTGCAATGTCACTCCTGTGCTCTTTGGCCTGCATTAACTGCCAGTGCAGTAGAGGATCACCTTCAAGGTCAGATTACTGACCCTGTAAGTCCCTACATGGACAGGGGCCACAGTATTGGCAAGATCTCCTCTGCCCCTACTGCCCACTTTGGCCACTCCATTTCACCAATGAGGGATTGCTATACATTCCCAGGGACCATTGGACTACCTCTGGAGATAGATCATTTGCTTTTGCAGCCCTGACCATGTGGAATTCTCTACCTCATTGGATTAGAGAGTGCCCATCCATTGAGGCCTTTAAATCTGCTTATTGACTTATCTTTTTAATCTTGCATTCTCTGATGCTTCAATGTCCTGCTATATTTACTGTTTGGTTTTAAGTATATCTTTTGTGTTATTCATGTTTATGTACAACACTATGGTCAATTTGGAATAGCGTATAATAAATACAATTTGCTTGCTTGCTCTTGACCAAGAGCAGTGGAGTTATTCAAATCCAACCCAGAAGGTGATTTTTTGGTTTCTTTGTAAAATCCCCTTTTGGATGGGATTTGAACACTTTCACCTGCAGTGTTCATTAGGTCTGGTATCATAATAAGGCTATGTTGAAAATCTGGGGTCAAAATATTAAAGAACCAACTAAGTTATGAGTCTGAGCATACATTGAAATTTTTCTGTGCTTTCTAATAACCTTTGTAGTTTTCAAAATGTTGACCTCAAATGTGCAGCATAGCCATTTTTTTACATCACTTCAGAAATGTGACAGCTATGTTTAAAATTTGGTGAAAAATATGGTAAAATGACTAGATTGTCAGTGAACATTAAAATATTTCAGCATTCATTCATAACTTTGCTAATTTTCAATATTTTAACTCCAATCATTCAACACAGCTATTTTTCTCACAACCTTATAACATGACAGCTGTTGCTTTTTAAATCTTGGAAGAAATGTGTTTTTGCACTTCTGGTACAAAATGACATTTCAGCCAATATACTACACTGTAAATGCCATATGTCATGTTTATAAGGGGAATCATAAAATGATTAACTTGAAAATTTGGGGTGAAAATAAGGTAGCTTGATGCTTGTATGACAAAGTCCCTCCACAACTGCTTCCAGAGGCAACAAAACATGTTCCATCTGTTAGCACGCACAGGAAGCTGACATAAAATTAAACATTCTTTGTGGTTATTTTAAGCAAAATTGATAAAAAAAATATCTCTAACAGTCTTTTTTAATTCCTAGTCTCAGGTCCAGAGAACTGGACAGCCAGCACAACACAGTAAGGCAACTTAACTGACTGAGCTCTTGCTGATCAGCCCAAGATACTGGAGCATCCAATCTGCAGCAGGTAACAACAGAACTGGTCTAACTAAACCTTTGCTGACCGCCGGTGATGATACCGAAGAAGTGGCACCAGTATTGCACAACTTTGGCCCGAGACCCAGAGTGACTGTGATGAGCACCTCAATCTGAGCCGTTCCTTGCCAAGCTTAGGAAATACCAGCTAAGTGGCAGCAGAACTACATTAGTCTGAGTGACTGTGAGCACAAAGCTGAGCCCTTGCTTGAGGATTATGATCTGAAGCAATATCAGCAGAGTGACAGCAGCAGCACAACTTCAGGCAGGCTACAATAATCCTGTTTGCTGCTTTGGGGGTGTGTGGAGTTGAAATGCTTCTTCCAGATGAATGATTTGTCACTATTACACTACTATAACCAAATTGGTCACACACAGGGCTGGTAGAATCTGCTGTTACATTTTGAGGTGTGCATCCCCAATTTGAGTGAAAGAGAAATAGTTTTCAGCAAGGCAGTAATTGCCTATCGATGTGATAAATTGTTGCCTTTTCTGTCATAAACATTACCTCAGATTACAATCCTCTACAATGTCAGTCATGCACTTTTCTGCATTGACTTCAACATGAAGAATGTCAAAACTATCTTGGACTGTAACCCATCCCCCATCATGCCCACACCTCTCTCTTACAAAGCTTAATTTGCCCCAAATAAAGATAGAAAAATTAAATGAAACTGTAAGAACCAGGATCGGGAACCCAGATCGTATTAGTGGCATTGCTGCTTGATGAAAGTATACCAGCCTGTTTTAACCAATCCTGCCTCCTCAGGCCTGCAGCTTCATAGCCCATCTTAGGCCCTCTTCCCAGAGCCTGTTCCCTTCATATCAATCCTATTGTCACCAGAATCAAGTCACCACTGGGTGGAATACACTATTAAAATATTTGAAACTCTGTGTGTATGAGGATGGGGCTGTGGGAGATAAAGGCAGTCATGGAACAGGCTGTTTACAGATTTTTTTATGTCTGAAATGAAAATTCTGATGCCCATAGGCAAAGATATCTGGCCCCCGAAGACAGAAATATCTGAGCCTGTGCATTGGGTATGCTAGCAAGAGGTTCACAGTTTGAATCCTTCCAGAACTTGAGACCAAAGGTTGATCCAAACTCACAAAAATAGACAAGAGGGTTACCTTGTATGTTACACTGTTCACAAGACTGCACTCAGAGGTTGGCACTTTGGGAGTAGAGTGCCAGACCTGCTGAGTGGGTTTGTGACACTGGTCACCGTATGTGCACCCATAGCAATGAGGGTACTGGTAAGGTGACTGAATTGTAGGAGGTCAGTGCAATGGGGGATTGCTAGATGCCAGGGATTATGGTATTTCCAGTGGTGGTACCAAGGATCAGTGCCCAGGGGACCAGTAGCACCAGATATTCTTTACTTACACTACTGGCCAGTGATCAGAGGGTAGGGGACCACTAACACCAGCGATTTTTCTATTCACACAACGGGCCAGTGATCAGAGGGAGGGGGATCATTAGCAACAGAGATTCTTTACTTACACTACAGGCCAGCAAGCGGTGGGGGGTGACCACTAGCACAAGAGATTCTTTACTTATACTACTTGCCAGTGATCCGAGGGTGGAGGGACCACTAGCAGCAGACATTCTTCTATTTACACTATGAGCTGGCAATTGGAGGGACACCACTAGTACCAGGGATACTTTATTTACACTGACTGGCGATCAGAGGGGGGAACACTAGCACCAGGGATTCTTCTATTCACACTACAGGCTGGTGATCAGAGGAGGGGACGACTAACACCAGGGATTCTTTGCTTACACTACATGGTAGAGATTGAAGGGAGGGACCAGTAATACCAGGGATTCTTCTCTTCACACTATAGGCTGGTGATGGGGGGCACTAGCACCAGCGATTCTTTGCTTACACTATGAGCTGGCGATTGGAGCGAGGGGGATCACTAGCACCAGCGATTCTTTGCTTACACTATGAGCTGGCGATTGGAGGAAGGGGGATCACTAGCACCAGCGATTCTTTGCTTACACTATGAGTTGGCGATTGGAGAGAGGGGATCACTAGCACCAGCGATTCTTAACGCTTACACTATGAGCTGGCGACTGGGTGAGGATCACTAGCACCAGCGATTCTTCGCTTACACTATGAGCTGGCGATTGGAGGGAGGGGGATCACTAGCACCAGCGATTCTTTGCTTACACTATGAGCTGGCGATTGGAGCGAGGGGGATCACTAGCACCAGCGATTCTTTGCTTACACTATGAGCTGGCGATTGGAGCGAGGGGGATCACTAGCACCAGCGATTCTTTGCTTACACTATGAGCTGGCGATTGGAGCGAGGGGGATCACTGGCACCAGCCATATCTACATATGTCAGGGCACAGGCAATTGAAGGGGCGGCGCCATGCAAACTGCCTCACTACCCCTGCAGATAAGCCCATAATGGGCATGTAAATGTCCCCTTAGCACCTTGCATGCCAAATGGGCTCATTTGCATGGCAGATAGAGCTATGGCGCTATCCATTCTGGTGGCGTACTTCAGGATCCCTATCAGGGCAGTGCTACTTGACTTAGTACTGCACCAGCATGGGCCAGTATTCAGTTAAATAGTGCCAGTGCATTGTCCGACTGAATATAACATCCTCAGACTCCCGGGCGATCGCAAGGTGCAGTGCACAGTTTTGACCTCAGCTTTGTACTATTTCAAATATTGGGCTTCGGCTATTAAAACAGCAATGGGGCAAATTTTTTTTTTTTTTTTGCTTTGGCCTACAACAAAGGAACTGAATACCAGTTGATAGTTACCAGGTATCCTTTTTACAGTATTTAAAAAAAAAGTTTATAGCCCCTAAAGCCTGGAATGCCCTCCAGAAACTACTCATGTTACCTGCACTGGTCAAGTCCCTGGCTCTTTCAAACTCTTCTTCACCAGCATTGCACAGATAAATGTGTTTGTCACTAGCACTGTATTTGTATGCTGTATCATCAATCATTCTCTTTGCTGTAGCTTATCCTGTAGTGCTCTTAATTGCTGATTGATTGCACGTCACTGTACTCACTCCTTACATTTGTATAATGTACTTACAATCGGCCTTCTCTCTTCCCCTGCATATGCTTTGTCTCAAGCTACAGTAGTCTGTTATTCCCACACCATATTTACTGTTTCGTATATCACCTTTTTATGTGTTATATATCATCAGTTGATACTGTGTCTTGAATTTGTTATCCCTTCCATAGCATGTATTTCTATTTTTCTGTTTTGTGTATAGCCTTTTTCATTTATTATGCACTACCACTGACACTGTACTGTGAAATGATTATTCCTACTTTGTATGCATCACTTTTATATTGTCTTTCTGTCCTACCCAGGACCTCCTTGCAAACGAGCCTCACTCAATTGAGTTTTTCCTGGTAAAACAATAAATAAATAAAACTTACTGATGTTCCAACACATCTTGCACTTGTTATTAACTGATCTCATTTTTCTAATGTTTACATGTAATACTACACTGACAAATTATTACTCTGCATGATCTTTGTGAAAACTTGTGAACATATGTGTTTAAGATCTGACAAATTGGTTGTAAACTCTGGGGTAATATCTGTAAGTGGATTACTTAGTGCAGTGTACCTACCTGGTTAACAAGAATCAACTAAATAAATGAATATAAATTGAATACTCAGTGGTCTTTCTCAAAATTTGCAATTTATTGTTCATCACTTGTAAGGAGGCATGACTTTCCTAATTCATTTGTGGCTCTGCCACTCATGAGTCATGTCCTGCCTCCAAATGCACGAGAATAAACTGAAAATTTTGAGTCAGGCCATTGCATATTTCCTTTTTCTATAACATCTGTAGAACTACTGAAAATGTGCTAAAATAAATTATTTTTGTTGATGATACAGAAAGAATTAACATAACAATAATATTCTCCCTTTAAATGCATCGTCACCTGATATTCCAAAGTAGAACATTCCATTTTAGAGTTGCTTTAAGAGATGACAGCTGTATTGCACAGAATAAGAGGTCCAGGGTTTCTGATCTCTGATTTGTTGAAATACTGAAAGTGATTTCTAATTGCTGTTATTATCTTGACTGTTAGGCGCTTGGAATCCTGGAAAGGAGCTACTGTATATAAATAAAAAATTACTTACTTTCACTCACTTTCATTTCCTTGCCTCCGATTTGTACCACAGCCACTTTGATGCTAATGTGTTTTCTTCCCTTATCCTGTCAGTATATTACAACAGTTTTGACATGCAGGATTATCAGGGATGCATGATTTGACAGCTAGAAGCTTAGGAAGTGCCTTTCAAAAGACATATAGTATTAAAAAAATCTGTCAAGCCCATTCATGCAGAGTGAGGGAAGAGGTTCTCAAATAGGTAAAACTATTTTTTTTTTCCTTTTTACATTTGTAGCAAGTTATTTCAGCCTCAATTCAAGAAGGCTATGCACCATATAAGGTCTGTTTATGTGCAGTACTAAATGTGAGAGTGTGTGTGTGTGTGTGTGTGTCTGTCTGTCTGTGTGTATATGTGTGTGTGTGTGTGTGTGTGTATCCACTAATCCCCCCACCCACTCAGTTCCATGAGTTGTTTTTCTGAGCTACGTGGACAGTTAGGGTCATGTTGAGGTACTGACGCAATACATAAAGGTCTGATTCTCAAAGCTCCCTGGGCGGCGCTAGGGGCTTGCGTCTCAGTGAATGGTGCAACGTGCACCTTACACTAAACAATGCCCTGGGAGTCATTCACAAAGTCAACCCTCATCCACCATAGACTACCTGCACCAAACAGGGCTTGTTCTGCCTCTGCACCATGGAATGGTCTGTAGCAAAGCACTAGGAGCTTGAGGCAGGCATAGGCTGCAAACGCACCTCATATGGTATTCTCAAAAGTCACCCAGGGGTCAAATTTCTAAGTACTCTCAGACCACCTGGTGCTGGTCTAAGGGTACTTACAAATGTTCCCTCTGGGTGAGTTGTACACATTGCAGCAATATGGCATGGTCCCCTGCCCCAGCCCAATCTTCCTTTATAAATATGAGAGGCTTCCTGGTAGTCTAGCGCCCCCTAAGCCCCAATTGTCTGGTTATATATATATATATATATGTTAAAAACTCCATTTAATGTATCAGTTAGGGTTGTACCACAGCAACAAAGGGAGAATTAGGTGTTGGGGTTGATGACCCACCTTGCACCCCCAGCCCGCCACCCCAACTGACAATGGGGTGTGCATTGGGGTCGTTGGCCCTAACTCTCACCCCATCATATGTATAAACAAGCTGAGGTATAGGAGAATGGGGTGAGAGTTAGGGACCAACGATCCCAATGCACACCCCCTGGTGGTTGTGGTGGTGGGCTGGGGGGTGCAAGGGGGGCTGTCAACCCTAACACCGAATTTCCTCACTTTTGTCACTGTGGTACAATCCTAACTGATGCATTAAATGGAGTTTTTTGCCTCTAACTTCCCTTCTTTTTGAGAATGTGCAGTAGAAATAGTAAATGGAATGTGGTGGTGGAAGCGCAGGGCCCTTTGTGCCCCGTGCTCCCACCACATGATGTTTTGTGACATAGTAATGGTAAGTGCAAGGGAAAGGCAACTGGTAATGGTTGCACACATGGTGACAGATACGTAAATGGTAAAGCAAACATTAATGGAAATGCAAGCACAAAGTGACGCCAAAGAGAACAGTGACGCAAAAGGAGACACAAGCAAGTAAAGAAATGCAAACCGTGATGCGCACAGTTATGGTACAACAATTTGAAATGCAAATTGTAATGTTAACAACAGAATTAATGCCAAAGGAAACAGAAACACAAACGCAAGCACGTACGCAAACGAGAATGCAAAGGGTAACGCACACGGTGGCGTGCACAGGAACGGTAACTCAAAGAGGTACAGAAATGAAAGTGGGAATGCTAACTGTAACAGTAACGAAAGAGCACACCCTGGTTTTTCCCAACAGCTGCATAGAGAAACACAGTGTGTACAAAGAAAGTATGCATAATAATGGGCCTCAGAGCAAAAAATTAGCTGTTTTTAATAGTAAATAGCTTATATCTCAGGAACCGTACAATGTAGAGAAAAATCTAAAATTTCACATGATTCATGAGTTTTCTGGCTAGGTTTTCACTGACTGCATAATGGGCTATGCATTGATGCGATGAACATTCCGTATCTTGCACAGTTTCCGAGATACGAGCCCTGAAAGGCACGGCGTACTCCACCATGTTAGTCTATGGGAAAAAATGTCAACTTCAGAGTACTGTAACTTGGCATCCATGCAATATTTTGTCACCAAACCACCAAAAGGCACATCTGTGAGATGTTGGCTGCCTTTCTCCAAATTTCAGCCCAAAAGACCAAATTGTTCTTTTGCAGCAGGGTGGCAAAGAATTCCTGTCATTTTGCCATAGTCTAGAAAAGTAGTGTTGTGATTTGTGAAAGCTTTCACAAAAATTTGCGAACGTGTCACAAGTGCAACACTACTTTGTGACACTACGTTCCCCCAAAATTTGGAAAACATATTTCTGGGGTGTTTAAACCCAAAATAAAGACATGGCTAGCATCCTGAGGGTCCGACTAGGTGAACACAAAAAGAATTGTGTTCCTAGAGGGTCCCAATTTTAAATGCCAAGCATTTTTCTGATCACAAACTGAAAAAAATGGCAGATTTGCGACACTACTAGGGTCATTTGCGACACTAAAAAGTGCATCTGTGAAAGTGTCAAACTTTTTGTTAACTTTTCCCATTGACTTATAATGGGAAATTGTTTTTGAATAACTTTTGAACCATTCGATATTTTTTCACAAAATCTTCAAAAGGCACATCAGGATCCCTGGACGCAAGTTCCCTGAAGTTTTTGGACCAGTCACACAAACCGTGCAACCTGTAGGCATAAGCAAAGAATGCACAAAAAACTGTAATTGGCACACGGATGTTGCTTAATAACTCCGCAGCCATATATCTGACCAGTACGAAAGTTGGCAGATCCCAAGATCTATGGTTATGCCCCATACTTTCCAAAGTTCAGACAACTCTGTTGAATGGTGGCAGTTATTATGTACCAACTTTTAACCTTATAAGGACTACTCACTTTATTCATGGTAGCACCACTGCTACCATAATATGTGTGTGTGTGTATATATATATATATATATATATATATATATATATATATATATTATGATGGCACGGTATCGCCACCATAGTTAGGGTTGAGTACCCCATTTAAGGTTAAATGGTGATATTTTGCACCTTAATAACTTTGCCACCGTTCAACGGATTTGCCTGATATATATGTACATTTCCACTATCCTGATTAGCTAAAACATGTCACATGGCTGTGCATTATTCCACAATGACTGCACACCTCCTAGTACAACCACATGCCTGAATTTCTTTCCAGCCTTCAAAACATTCTCGCTAGCAGTTAGATCACTCCAAACCTGACACAAATAGGCATCGAGACACACACACACACACAACTGGCACACTCAGGCTGCCACCCACAGGCATAAGTAAATTTAATATACCAGTCCCACACTGTACTTAATTATGTCCTTGATCCTGCAATTCATTTTTAAATAAAACTTCATGTAAAAATTGTATCTAGTAAATCCTGTCATTTTCACAGTCTCTAAACGAACAAGCACCTTCACTTTTATAACTGTACTGTAGCGTGGCCGAGCAGTCTCAGTATTGCTAAATAATATGCTGGCAGAGGATTAAGATAAGACTGCCTGTCTTTTTTCATTTACTTCACTTTAATTTCTGTGAAAGAATGTGCACTGTTTGTAGGGAGAGGAGAATGAGCATAGAGCACTTTCACTTTAATTGCCGCAATGTAGCATGACTGAGCAGTGTCAATAGTAGTAAGTGACAACCTGTTAGAACATGAAAGAAAGCCCCTCTCTGTTCAAAAACCAAAAAAGTATGTCCCTTGTGTTTGCTTTACTTAACTTTCAACAATAAAAGCCATAGACTATCCTAAGAAGAGTGAGGGCAGATTGAGCGAGTTGGCAGTTTTGGAAAGGTAGACATGAGTCAGAGCGGTTGTTGGTCTTGCACCACTAGCTCTGACTTGCATCTACCTTTCCAAAGTTGCCAGCTTGCTCAGTCTGTCCTCGCTCTCCTCTGGATACAGTAGTCAGTAAATTTCTGTGAAAGAATGCACCATTCGTAGGGAAAGGAGAGCAAATGTGAGCACTTTCTCCCTTGTAGTGTGAGCTACAACTATAGTTTAACAGGACTGCACACTGAGAACTAGTGCAACGTTGGACTGACTTTTCATCAGTTTGTTATATTACAACATATATACTCTTAACACTGTAAACATTTAAAATATTGTGTCCTTCCCTTACCTATATTCCTTCAGTGAGTACAACAACTATAGACCACAGGCACTTACCTTAGCCTCTGACAGGGTTCTCCACTCCCTTGCTTCCTTAGCTGACATCTGCCAATACCTAAGACTCCATCCTTGTACCTGTTCCACTCCTTTGCTGTTCCCCCTCACTCAATGGGACATGAACGTGTGGGATACATTAGAACATTCTCTTTTATCTACTCAGCTGTCACATCCCCAAGTAGAGATCAAAGTCTGATTAGTTCACAGATCTATGGAACAGCCTATCTGCCCCTCTTCAAGCCAACTATAATAGACGATGAGGTACACCACCACCACCAAGGATGATGAGGTAGATGTGTTTCTATCACACCAGGAATATGTAGCCCCTTTACAGAGATTATCAGGGTTGCACCACCACCAGTAGGTTCTTTGCCACTCTTCCCACCCACAACCACTGATTAGGTAAACACAGGAACCTTCAGAATCACCTCCCCAATCAAGTAGCAGCAGAATCCGTGTAGGAGACAGAAGGGCTGTATTGGGCTTACCCAGGAGACCACAGGAAATGTGAGACTTGGACAACCTGTAGCACAACTCTGACACAGTTTCAAAGTGAAAAATGAAGGTAAATTTTACTGAACTGCTCTGCAAGGTACAGATATAGTTTATATGAAAAGCAATAGCATTCAACATCAACAGCGTCAGCTCTTACTAATGCCTGAATTTTGCATAAATTGTTACACATTAAGACTTTCCATCTTATTTTCCCACAGGTCTGTACCTGAACAATCTTGGAGACTGTAGGCTATTTCATCACCTACCAGCCCTCCAGTTAACCAAAGATAACCCAGCACTAGCCTGCACCTCAGACCTCAGTTGCTGCGCACATGCCACTCACTGTGCCTTAAGGGTGTGCAGTGGCAACAAGGCCTTTACCCACCTCAGTCAGCCCACTCACCCCTTATCACCAGATGCCCTTCCTGGTATCTAACAAAGTAATTATTACTTTAAAATACTTAAACACTCTAATCACTTAAAACTCCATGCATTCAAACATTGACAGTTACTTTGCATCACATAGCATTTACACATTAGCATTCAGAGTACACTTTCCCCCCAACAATCTTTGGAAATTACGTCCTTCAGTAGTTATTGTAGATGGTAGTCCTTGAAGCTATTAGGATTCAAAATTCAAAATGTAGAAGAGTACCCCTATTGAGCTAGTCTCAAGATGACAAAATAATTGCCTGTACCACATCCCTTTTTGACTTAAGAAATGGCGTCCTGGACCTCTTGGAGTCAACAGCAGATCTGATGCTGGTGATCTCTGCAGAAGATCTGGATACTTGAAACAGTTACAATCTTCTTGGCAGAAGCTGAAACTCTTGTGGGAAAAACAGGTACTTGATGCAGCAGGCTAATCTACACTGGCTCTGCTCTCACTTATTGCCCTGCTGTCCCAAACACTGGGGTACAGGTGATCCCCTATAGTCTGTTAACTTAACTGAATGCTATTCTCCCAGGCCCTGTCAAACTGGTAGGACTCAGTAGGCTGAACTTCCTCTGGACAGGTCAGGTCCCTTTAAGTTGCTCCCCCTGCTCGAACTGTCCAAAAATGAGCTTTGCAGCTCCTTTTATAATTTTTCAATTTTCCATTTTACCAAAATTCTGGTATCCGAGTAGACAAAACCCTGTTCCAACCCTCAGTACCAATCAAATTAAATTCCAGCTTGAAATTCTGCAGCAGCATAAGCCACAATGGAATCCTAAATTTTGAATTCCAACTACCTTCCCTGAAAATTCTGAGGCTGCCTTGTTTTGTCAGCCTGGACTAAATGTACCTTATAACACTGGGTAGAGAAAGACAGTACCTGATTGGAACAGAGCCATCAGGTGACTGTTGATTAATCGCAGATATACACACAGCAAGTGGTGAAGTGGTGAGAGATCAGTCAGCAGTGCCAATCTCGTTATTCTGTCAGAAATCCACTGTGAGTGGCATCCATTAATATTCTCACTAGGACAGCGAGAGATGGCTGTGCAGCAATCAGGTGTCTGTCTTCCCGTACCCCATGTTATAATGCGACACAGTGCATCAAGACTGCCAGCAGTGTTGAAACTTGCTGCACTGATCTCTCTCTCTCTCTCTCTCTCTCTCTCTCTCTCTCTCTCTCTCTCTCTCTCTCTCCATCTCACTGTCTCTGCCTCTCTCTTTCCTTGGTGCTGAGTGCTGCTTGGTGCCCCCAATCCTGTTTGTGTGCCTGTGTAGTCACCGTGGGAGAGGACATAAGGAGAAATAGTGAGGAATGAGTGGGGCAAACTGTGACCTAGACACATTGCAGTCATGTCAGCTCCATCCCCTGCAACAACAGCAGTGCAGTACTCAATTTCCCAGAACATGGTTACCCACTCACCTGCCTCACAGTTCTTCTAATGTTCCCTGCAGCATCAGTGTTCTCCCTCCCAAACCCTGACTGTGAGCACAGAACACTAACCATCCCCCGCTCTGTCCTCTGCCTCCCCCCGCCAGTCTTGACTTCAGAAAACAAACTGTCCCCCGCTCACCCATAGCTGGTTGTCCTCCTACACTCCCCAGCCTCCAGGCACCTGACATTGTGAGCCACATACCAAGCCGGTGCCATACATGAAAAATCAGAGTTGGAAGCGCAAGATGCACAGCAGCGGAAGCCCAGCTAGGCTCCCCCTACTACTTTGTAGTGGAGACAGTGCCCGGAGACAGTGTCAGTGATCCACAGTAGCAGGGTGCAGGTACTAAAAGCCTGAGTTGGAAAGGGTGAGTCAGCTGCAGCAAGCAGCAGAGACAGAGAGAGAGTGCAACATTTTCAGTTCACAGAGGAAGAGATACACACACACACACACCAATAATTAAAACTTGTGGCACTGCTCTGTGTGTATATCTGTGTCTCTCTCTCTGTATGGTGTATGTGGAGATAGGCTCTGTATGGAGTGACTGCACATAGAGATTTGTCAGCACTTGGGCAGGACAGAGCCCATGCTCCTAATGGAGAACTGACTTTTCCATGTGTGCAGTCTGGTGACTGGGAGAGAGACACAGCGGGAGAGATACACTGCACACCACAGTTCCTGTAATGTGCTGTGTGTGTGTGTGTGTGTCTGTCTCTCTCTCTGTCAGAACAGTAAACTTCTCACTGACAGCCTGTCCGTGGGAGGAGCGGTTGCATGTGAATTCATGCAACACTTGTAACTGACTCTGTGCAGCCAGCAGAAGTGGCTAGCCATTCATTGGGGGAACAGAAGGGTATCTGCGAAGTGACAACTGCATGGTGACTTCTCTGTGTTTGCTCAGTGTTCACCATCTCTCCACTGTCAACAGTGCATATATAGTGGTCTTCAGCACTGTCAACAAGCAACACAGTAGTTCTGTTGGTTGCAGAACACATTGAATTGTTCCTATGTTTTCATGACTTAATCATGCGTTTCTGGTATTTTTTTCACCTCAGATGACACCCCATGTTATAAGCGCCTGTGGCCTCGTGCCTCACAACACACCCAGAGTGTTGTTGAATCCCCAATAACCACACAACCTGTTGTGGGTTATTGCTGACATAATACATACTTTTTAACACAAATAGATTACTGTTACTCAAAATCCAAGCACTTTCACTGTTTTCCCATGAGAAAGCTGTCTTTCCTGGCTTTCTCTAGTATAATTTCAAAGAAATTAAGTTATGGGATCCTACAGTCTCTAAGGCCTGAAGTTTCTACACTCTAAGAAGAAAAACAGCTTGCAGTGACTTTCCCCAGCTGACAAGAACTAGATTATCCCAAAAATATGCAGATCTGAAAGATGGTGTTCTACTTCAGAAAAAAAATTACTGCTCTCTGAAATAACCCCCTCCTCACTCACCACAGATCTTATGCTGAAGCCAGAAATAACGAGTCATGCATGTGAAGTTCATGCGGATGTGGAAGTAACAGCCAAAATAGTGCAGCTGTTATTCCATAGCGGCCGATCATGGCAGAGGGTTTCAAGATCAGTTGGACTTACAGAAGGATACTTCCAAAAGTCCAATAGAAAGTTCCATGATCTGTAATTTTTAGAGCTACTGAACAATCCCAAAATGGCTGTAAGCTCTGCCCACAGCCCTAAAAACAGAGATTAGCAAATGGGTTGAGCAACAAACCTCATGAGACCATGTGCGATAGCATGTAACAGGTTGCTCAGCCCTTCTGTTAATTTTTCTGTTTTAATTTAATATCTGCAACCTATCCTTGCCATCTACCCTGAACAGCACTGACCAATAACTCACTCGGGTCATGGTAAAACTTTGGAACACCGCTCACCAAGGGGCTTAGTCAAAAGACTGTGGATTGACTACAGATAGGTAATGAGTGTCGGTGGGAGTTGTGTTATGCAAAAGTCATCTGTGCGTAACAGAACAGTGCAAACCAGCTTTGAAATATGTGAGAAATTTTAAAGTATTTAATGCTGCATTAGAGCAGAAGTTATATCATTAAACAAAAGTGTGTATTGTGCAAAGATTTTTGGTCTAGAATATTTCAGTTAATGTCATAGTACTGTGGTATATAACCACTAGTGAAATAAGCTGACATTTTGCTATAAATTGTTTTTTAATGAGCTGCAAACAATAAGGTGAATATGATTAATTAATTAATTTGCTAACCAGATGGGTGCACTGATCCCAGGAAACATTTACAGGCACAACCTGGGCCATTGAGATGGCACATCAAACATCGTACAGGAAATATACTTAAGTAGGTTCAAGTTAGGGCTGGGAGAACTCGGGGAAGTTCTGACCCTTATTAAATAAGAACCGGAACACGGAAGAGTTCTGATTTGTTCTGATTATTTATAAATATTTGAAAAAAATGCAATAAAATGCATAAAGGAGGCCAAAGTCAGTTATATTCAACATAGAGGCCAAAGGGGAATAATTTAATGCATTATTTGTATACAAAATTACAATAAAAATGCTAAATAA
Organism: Neoceratodus forsteri; assembly: GCA_016271365.2. NCBI lineage: Eukaryota > Metazoa > Chordata > Ceratodontiformes > Ceratodontidae > Neoceratodus > Neoceratodus forsteri. The sequence continues at coordinate 189,849,628 of CM028130.1, forward strand.
AAACAATAACTGCTAGCAGCTTCATGACTGGGTTGTACTGGTGGCATATGCTGCTCGACCCCATGTTGTGAGTGGGGGGGAGAGAGAGAGAGAGATGGAGAGAGAGAGAGAGAGAGAGAGAAGGACAGACAGACAGACAGACAGACAGATACAATCACTATTTTGCCTGCCTGCCTGCCCTGTACAGTGCACACACTGTATAGCCACACTGAGGCCAAAATTTATTTCTTTATTTGTGATTTCTGTGACTGTAAAATTTCTCTTTGGCCCCCAGTAGTCTCTCTCTCTCTCTTTCTGTTTCTCCTCTGGATGGCACAAGTCAAAGATTTATTTTACCAGTCTGTTCTTGCCCTGTGTACACACACAGCCACACTGGGGCCAAAAATAAACTTTATTTGTGGTTTCTGTAACTATAACATTTCTCTTTGGCCCCAATACTTTCTCTCTCTCTCTCTTTTTCTCCTCTGGATGGTGGCACAAGTCAAAGACTTATTTTGCTAGCCTGCTCTTGCCCTGTGTATACACACAGCCACACTGGGGCCAAGAATAAACTTTATTTGTGATTTCTGTGACTATAAAATTTCTCTTTGTCCCCGAGTAGTCTCTCTCTCTCTCTTTTCTTCTCTGGATGGTGGCATGAGTCAAATATTTATTTTGCCAGCTGCCTTGCCCTGTGCCACACACACACACACACACATACACACAGACACACTGGGACGCAAGAATAAACTTTATTTGTGATTTCTGTAACTATAATATTTCTCTTTGGCCCCCAGTAGTCTCTCTCACATTCTCCTCTGGCATAAGTCAACAATTTATTTTGCCAATCTGCCCTTGCCCTGGGCCTGTACATACAACTCTCCTCTCCCCTCTTTCTAGTATTCAATATGTTCCAAACCCACATGGGATAGGCTACAGGATGAGGCAGTTTGTAAGGTACTACTTACCGATCTCCACTCAGAGAACAAGACCAGCAGCCAACCAGAGAGTCACAGACCGACTGACCACAGTAACTGCAGCCCACGCTCAGATCTCCACCACACTACTGTACACGTGAATGTGAGTGTGGTCCTCCTGCTCCTGGGCTTGGCTCCAATTCTCTCCTCAGTCTTTTTGGTTTGCTTGGTGCCGTCTGTTCCTCCTTACCCCTTCCATGCTGCACCAGGCATGCAGAAAAAAAGTTCTGCCTTCCATGGACCCGGAAGCAGACTTCTGCGGTGAAGTCCGTATTTATCCAGGTCCGAGGATTCAGGGTTCAATCCAGGGGTCCAGATTTCAGGTTGAACAGTCCACCTAGACCTAGTACAAGTAGATAAACACATTAGCAGAAACAGTACGATTAGTCCAAAAATAGAGCATGAAGTGACAACAGTACCTACAACTGAAAGTGCACAGCGGTGCTGAGCAGCACAGGCTCACAATAAGACATCCAATGCAACACTGATACAGTATGTAACTACGTATACAGAGAACAAAAATTCTAGGTAGTGGAGCAGGGGTCATACACAGCTTCTGGGCAGGGAGGAGGCAGTCAACCTGAGGAGCAGCAGCACATGGCTGGTCCTGCAAGGAGGGATTTTAAGTGAGATTTGAACAGTGGTGAGACTCCAGTGCCCAAAGAGGGGCAGACAGGCTATTATTCCATAGGATTGGTGCATCTGAGGAGGCTTTTTTTGTCTTCTGTGTGGTGACTTGAGGGCACACAAGCATAAGGCTAGATGAGTTCTGGAGGCCCTGGTAGCAAGGTTTTAGCTTGAGTTGAGGGTTGAGGGGGATACATCTTTTTCCCTAATAGATTTGTCCATGTGGCAACTGATGAGGTAGTCACAGTGGGCCTGAGGGGGGAGACACCTAATCCTCTAGTAGAGGGTGCAGTGGTGAGTTGAGTAAGGTGCCAGCAGGACAATCCTACAAATGCTGTAGATTGCATTCAGCATGATGAGTCCAGAGGATGTAGTCTGGTTACATATGGGGAACAGTAGTCCAGTAGGGGTTGTAAAGTGCCCTGGGAGATGGCAAGCCTTGGCGCAAGGGTCAGGTAATCTTTAAGCCTGTCTCTGACTCCTAATTTCTGGTTTATGCACCATACAGTAGTGTTATGTGGAATTTTCAAAATCCTGCCGAATTTCGCCACAAATGTAATGGTGAAATTCCGCTGTAGAAAATAGTTGCAGATTGATTTTCTGTGGAAATGCTGTTCTGCAGAATATTATTCCATGGATCTTTACATTTTCTACAGAAGTTGTTGCAGAATAATTTTCCATGGAAAAATTCCTTTTCCATGGAATATTATTCTGCTGATCACAGTAGGTGGAATTCTGCTGAAGAACCAGTGAAATTCCAATGGAAATTCCGCTGGCAGAATGGCCATTCTGTACTAATTCTGCCGGCAGAATTCCACATTCTACACAGCACTATAATACAGTAACTTCAATGTGGTCACCGAAGGTCAGAGCAGGACTGAGGGTGACTCTGAGGTATTTGAAGGTGGTCACTAACTCCATAGGAGGCGTCATGGGATAAAATTGTAAGAAGAGTAATGTTTCTTTCTTGCCTGGTTAGCCTGGGTTTAGATCCAAACAAGCATGACTTTTTTCTTTTTGGCATTGACCAGGATCCTATTTGTGAGGAACCACTGATGGGTGGCACCATAGTTGTTTGTGAGAGTAGTAGAGGTTTGCTGATGTTTTGTCACTGTGGAATAGGATTAAGTCATCATCGTACAAAAGAGAATTGCAGGTACTGTAACACTATCTTTTTGAAGGAGGTTTGATTGAAATAGGGTGAACAGGATACATCCAAGAATGGAGCATTGGGAGTCCCAGTGAGAACCTCCCAGGTGGGGGAGGTGGCACTTCCTGTGCAGACAGTCTGAGTACAACCAGAGAAGTAGTTTCAAAATCATATGGTGGCCAGGGTGGAGCAGTCAAGGCAGCTCAGTTTTTTTAGAAGTATAGGGATACATAAAGCCCAGGAGTGTGATATGGAATATATTCTCACTGCAGAATGAGCTCTGGATACTCCACGAGTGCTAGAAGGCATGAGTGAGGAATTCAGAGCTCACAATCTCAAATGAGAATATTTGCCATACCACATGATCTGGGCATCAAGTAATACATTTATACAATATGGTCCATTTTTCTGGTTTCCTAATGTGTATTTCATGGTTTTGTGGTGTTTTTTCTTGTAGGAGGAATTATTTCAAGGTGTGAACTGGCTGCTTTTTTGATATCAGTGTATTATTTCTAAATTTTTAAGTTTTTGGCATAGTTTCTTATTGGTTTAGTTTGTGAATGGGACTATTTTGATTGGGTATTGCTGTGGGGAGCTGTGGTTTCTGTGGTATGATTGGTTGTAGTGTTCTGTTTACTGATTGGGTAGTGTGGCACAGTGTGCTTTTCTATTGGCTGCGTGTGATTTGTGGGTGGGGCTTGACAGAACGGGAGTGTTTACGGAGGTCTGGATAATGGATATTTTTGGTAATAGTACTTCATTTGTTTTCTTAACATTCATGCTTTATTTATTTTCTCAGTGTGTGTGTAGTGCTTTATGGAATGTATCTTTTGTGGACATGTGTGTTTGTCCGGTTTACTTCATGAGATAATGTCCGTCGATCTGGCTACAGTCACCGGAGTGTTTGTCTTTTCAGGCTTCGGTTCTTCTTCAGTGCTGCTTCTTTGGGTACGTTTTCTGGCCATCATGCAGATGAAGTGGTTACTGTTTTTCTGGGTCTTTCACTCTGAGTCTGTGTCAGATTCTATGACATGGAGACTTTTGCAGAGGTGTGTTTCATGCTGAGGACCTGTAATAGCACAGTAGAGATTAGTATTTCCTTTGGCAGTTTTGTTCTAGTGTATGTCCTGCAAATGAGATGACTGTTCAAATGTAGTGCACGAGATGCTTGGAGAAAAGGTATGTTTCTCGTGCTTCCGATGGCTGTGTGTAATTATCTTTTATGTTGGGTGAATGTGGTGCAGGTGTTTAAGATTTTTGTTGCTATGGAGCTCTGACGTATGCACAGCGGCAATATCAGCTAGTGACATAGGGAGTGTATGTATAAAAGTAAGATTTTACATTTATACACATCCTGCATACATCATCGGGCTATTTATTCAACTGGGGTGAGAAATGTGTTTTATCTAACTCAATATCAGCTCACCCCTATAAATTGTGATGCATCATGTCGAAAGCCTCTGTGAGGTCCATAAAAATGGCACCTGTGAGCTTGCCTTCATCCATGTTGTGAAAGACATGGTTAGGGAAGCAAGCCAGGGCTGTGGCCTTTCCTAAAACCAGTTGTGGTAGACAGAGGAGGTCATACTTCACCACGTAGTCAGTGATCTGCTGGTGCACAACTATTTCAAGGAGTTTGCTTAGGTGACAGAGGATAGATATAGGTCAGTAGTTTTCCACTGATATGGGATCCCCAGACTTGCAGATGGGGACAACTTTGGCTTGTTTCCAAGTTGGGGGTATGGTAGGTGAGGTAAGGAAGAGGTTAAAGACAGTGGTCAATGGTTTGCCAATGGCATGGGCTATGAGTTCTAGAAATCGGGGAGAGATGCCGTCACTACCAGCACTCCCACAGCTGAGAAGACTCATGAGGAATTTGCTGGTATGTTGAGGGGTGACGATTCATAGATTCATAGATATGTGTTAGCAGAAAAGGACCATCTTGACCCATTGAGTCTTCCCATTCCCTCCCTCTTTACTTGCCCCCCCACAGATTCCTCCCTCCTTCCCCTTGACAACCCCTTCTGTTTGTCCCATGCCTTCCTGAATTCCTCCACTGTACTGGCCTCCACCACCTCCTCTGGCAGACTGTTCCAGGATGCCACCACTCTCTCAGTGAAGTAATGCTTCCTAATGTTTCTCTTGAACATACCCCCTCAACCCTCAGTCCATGCCCTCTAGTTTTTGTGTAACCCCCCTACAAATGGGGGTTCCAAAAAAGTCTTCCTTGAGCTTGCTTAAATGCTCACTGCCAGGCTGGTGTCCTGCGTTTCAGCAGTTTAAACATACTGCCAGAGTGCCTGTATAGCCTCTGTGTACTGTCTCTTTAAGAGCTGCCTGGATTGCAGTCATACAGTAATTAATCTGAGAGGGAGCTCTGTTAGAAGATGTACTTGTTTGCTGATCATTTGTTAGAGTAGTAATAACATTGCAGTTTATTTTAACCTGCCTTCTTTGCAGCATGGACAGTTCTGTTTGTTTCCATCGTCTTGGTCCTGGACTGTCAGAATGGGCCAATCAGTACATCAGAATGGGCCAATCAGTACATTTGGGACTCTAAAATGGAGCCTGCCTACAGGGGCTTGGTGGGGCCAAAACTTTTAGGAATTGTAGTTTTGGGCTTTTGGCACCTAAAATAACCTGGAGGGGGAGCCCTTGTTGTGACTGACGGACAGATCAGCCAACCAAACCTTTTGGATCTTGGGAAAAGTCCCACACTGCTTGCAGTTTCAGTTAGATCTGAGTAGGGAAGTGAATAAGTAACAGCTAGAGATAGTTTGAGCAGCAATCCTTAGTGGATTTGCACCGGAGAACTGTGGAAAGGCCTGAGTTTGGCCTGCATGCCTGCCTGCTGTTCCTGAGAGGGAACTTGTGTTTTTTTTGGACTGAATCCGAATCTGAAGAGCAAATTAGGCCACTGAATTGTGACCAGGCTTTAAACTGAAGAAGACCAAAGATTTGCTGAATGCGATCAGCCTGTCAGGACTTCCAGCTACCTCTGAACTCCCAGATTGTGCAGAGACTCTAACTGTGACCGGAGAACCATTTGCCTGGTACAGTGGAATTTCCTTACATGTGAATGTGCTGTGTGCTTATAGTGGATTGTGATTTGGTTCCCCACTGTGTGTCTGAACTGTGTTTTGCTTGCTGGAGGCTGTATCCAGCCCCAGGTACTGAATCCGTATCCATTTCCGTTTGCCTGGGCCCTGCAACACTGGCCCTGCCTGAATACTTGCTACGCAGAGAAAGCCGACAAGAGATCGGCCTGGGGATCAGCCCCCTGCTCAATGCCTTGAACAGAAACAATGCCTCAGTGATTCGCGTGGGCCTGCTTCTCCGGGCACTCCAGCTCAACAGCCTGCAGTCTTGATTTAGTCCTGCCTGTGTCCAGTGTTGGGTATCATGAGTAAACATCAGGGTAGCTCCCTGCAACAACAGCTAAATTTAAAAGTGTTGTCATCTGATTGTCTTGTTGCCTTTTCTTTCACAAACTGAGCCCTCCAGCTCCGGATTACAAATAGTGTGTGTTGTGCATGTTGCTTTCTTCCATCACAGGGCCCCAATCAGCTGCAATGTTCCTGGCTTGCCCACCATTTTCCTACCTGGATATCCAGAGTGTATGACTGTGTAGGGACTCTGAACTGCATGCATGGCTGTCTGATTAATATAGCTTTTAAGCAAATCAACCTGATTATGCCCCTCCCTTGTTCAAGTCCCCTGAATAAATCAGATTTAACTTTGTTTGCATTTAACTTGACTGTGGTTCCAGTTTGTGCCAAAAGTATTGTACTGTTGCTCTTTGCTGTGCTTAATCATGTTTTACAGGGGGTCCCCAGGGTCAAGCTAGAGGAACTAGCCCTGGTGGTAAGGACAAACAGTGTAGGTAATTGCCTGGTGAATAAGGGTCATTGTGAAAGTAATTATTCTATATGGTTCAAGCCACTAGAAGGGAAAGAGGGGGGTTACAGTGTCCTGGAGGGCTGTGCCCAGGTTAGCTTGACCACTAACAACCCTGACCTCCTGGTGGAGGCACCCTTTTCATTACCCAGACCCCTTAACCTGCTACTAGCCAAGCAGGTAGGGGTAGTAGCCCTTCGGATAGCGCCACCTAGGGGTTACATCTTGGAGGCTCACTGCTGGGATTTTGTGCCTTCTAGTGGCCACAAATTACGAATTATTGCTAATGAGTAATGGCTACCCCAGTAGAAATGGCTGTACACCAGTTGGTGGGGTGGTGTACTGGGCAGGAGATCGAGACCCAAAATGCTCTGTTTATACTGGATCTTCCCCTGGGTACCAGTAAGGACACTGCAGAGGGAACACTCTCCAAAGTTGAATTTTTAAAAAAACTGTGGTGGTGAATTGACAGGCTGATTTGATCGCCCAAACTTTCATAGCCTTGGTAGAGTGTAGTGACCTCATGGACAGCTCTAAAGTGCCACAGACGATTGCCTCTGAAGGGGTCCTAGCCACCTGGACAGTGATAACAAAAGACAGTAAAGACCCAGGAGAGGATGAGCTCTCACCATTATCTGAGACTTTTGAGGAGAAATTTGCTAAGTTGTTGCTGGAGGAAGGGAAAACCATAGAGGACTTTAACAAACTATTCCTGCCACCTGGGGGTGTTCCTTCCCCAACACCCCCTCCCACTCCAGGACCTGTTACTGCCCCGCCTTCTGTGCCCGTGCCAATGCTGCCCCTATATCTGTATCTGCCATTAGTCCAGACTTCTACCGAAGGCTGAGAATCTTCTCGACACCCTCCCCACCCCCCAGGGGGAGGATGACTGGGAGACCTGGATCAACTATGTTGCCCCCTTGGTACCCAAGTGGCAGTGTGCAGAAGCTGAGAAGTGGAAAAGAATCATAGAATGTTTGAGGGGCCCCGCCCTTGAAGCCATTACATTTTTGAGGTCCATGAACCCTGGTGCATCTGCTCAGAAGTACCTATCTGTACTTAAAGGCAAGTTTGGGAGCATTGAGTCAGGGGAGACTTGGATGTGGAAATTCCAAGGTACCAAACAATGGAAGGGGGAAAGTTTGTCTGTGTATGTTACTCACGCCTAGAAAGAGCTCTGCAGAAAGCTTACCAGAATGGTGGGGTAGCTGCCAGTGATTTGAACCGTGTGAGATTGGGGCACATACTGCAACATGCCAAGCATTCTAAACTGCACATCATCCAGTTAAGGCTCCAGGATAGGAAAGGTAACCGACCTGAGTACTGTGACTTGATAAAAGAACTCCAAGAGGTAGAAGGTGAAGAGGGAGATTGTAATTATTGGGTGAGTGCAGCCGAAGTGATCATGGCATCAGAAGGCCCTTCCGAAATGGAGACCGCTATGAGTACCCCACCGTGGGCTAAATGATGGGGGGTAGGAGTTGCTGAAGGAAGTCAGAAAAGTACAACTGGATGTGTTCGCTGAGGTACCCCCTCATGACAGAGACCCTGGCCTCTGTTAGGACGTGACTGTTATGGGGTGGGGGTGTACCCTCAGGCATCTTCTACTGAGGGTGGCTTCTCAGCTGAGCTCAAGGAATTGACTGCCACCCTAAAGGAACTTTTGAGACATGGTACACTACCAGCAGAAGTCAGATCATAATCTCCCATCGATGCTCCAGCATCTCCTGCTATGTTTTCCTCAAGGGTGCCCCAAGAGCCTGCCATTTGTCCCAATTGCATCAAGGATGGCCATATGAAGAGGGAATGCCAGTCTCAGAAGGATTTAGAGAAAGTGGTGAGCTGGCTTCAAGGAGAGCTTTGAAAAATGAGTCAGTGGTCAAGGGGTGCATGAAATGACCACAGTGAAGGCTTCAGCTATCCTAACTCAAACCCCTCTGTGGCTAAATCGTCTATCCAGGCCCCTGCTGTTGTCCCTCCAGACTGGTCCAAAATAGTAGGCCCTTCAATGGAGACTACTATGGCTGTGAATGGTATTCCTACTCAGGCTGTGCTTGACAGTTGGTCGCAAGTCACCATTGTATTTCAGGACTGGTATGACAAACACTTATCTGATGTGTTATTACAATCCCTGGAAGGTCTACATGTGTGGGGGCTGAATGAAAAGTCTTATCCCTACCTAGGTTATGTCTGTTTCTGGTTGTATTTTCCTGCAACTGTAACTGGTGTAGAGGAGCAAGTAGAGACACTGGCCCTAGTGTGTCCCCCCACTGGACTGTATGATGTGGTTCCCCTGTTAATTGGAACAAATGCCCACATGTTTGGGAGACTAGCACAACTCTGCCATGAGAAACAAGGGCAACTGACCGGAAGGACCCTAAGAATTCCAGCCTTAGTAAAAAAGGCATATGACTTACAACAGAAACCCAATGAAGAGAACCCAGATGGGCCAGTGAGGATAGTGTGGAAAAAGGAACCTGACTCATTGGTATTGGCCCTCAACACCCAGTGCACAATCCATGGAGAAGTCCGCCTAAAGAGAAATGTAAAGAACAAAATATCAATGTTGGATGCACCAGGTGATGGAAAGTTGACAGAAGGATTATTGGTTAAACCCAGCATCTTGCCTGTCCATGCCCATGCCTATGCATAACGAGTGATGGTCCAGGTTCGAAATGTGTCAGATCAGGAGGTCCGGGTGAATAGAGGATGCACTCTTGCTACAGCACACTGTGCAGACACTGAAGTATTACTCAATAACAAGTACTCTGGCCAAAACTAGAGAGTGACCCCAGACTTATTTGACTTTGGTGATTCCCAGCTGCCAGCTGAATGGAAGACTAGGATTAGCAAGAAACTAGTCCAGAGAGACCAAGTGTTTTTGTTAAAAGAATGGGACGTGGGGTGTGTCCAGGGTGCAGAACATCATATACACCTGCATGATGACCGGCCATTTCAAGAGAGATCCCGACACCTCACCCCAGCGGACATAGATGATGTGAGGTGACACCTGCAGGAAATGCTCGCTGCTGGCATGATACAGGAATCAAGGAGCCCATATGCCTCTTCCATTGTGGTTGTGCATAAGAAGAATGGGTCGGTGAGGATGTGTGTTGATTATTGAACCCTGAACCGGCGGACCATCCCAGATCAATACACCATGTCCTGTATACAAGATGCCCTGGATTGCTTGAATGGGAGCAAATGGTTCTCAGTATTGGATCTTCTCAGCAGATATTACCAGATTCCGATGGCCACGGAGGACCATGAGAAAACTACCTTTATCTGTCCTTTGGGGGTCTACTAATTCCTGAGAATGCCACAGTGGATTTTGGGTGCCCCAGCCACCTTTCAGTGACTGATAGAATGTGCAGTGGGAGATATGAACTTGCTGGAATGCCTAGTGTACCTAGATGATGTCACTATGTTCGGACGCACATTAAAGAAGCATGAGGCCCAACTGTTTAAAGTCATAGACCAATTGGAAGACTTCGGCCTCAAGCTGTCCATTGACAAGTGCCAGTGTTTTCAAACCTCTGTGAAGCATGTGGGGCACATAGTATCTGCAGATGGGATAAAGACCGATCCCAGTAAGGTCGAGTCACAGACTACTTGGCCCCAGCCCCATAACTTGAAAGAACTACAACATTTCCTGGGGTTCTGTGTCTACTACTGCAGGTTCATAAAAGACTATTCCAAGATGATTCACCCACTCCTGAATCTCACCCAGGGTTACTCCCCTACCAACCATAAATACAAGAAAGGGGCTGTCAAAGAACCCGAGAAAGTATACTTCCAAACAGGTGAACCTTTTGGGCTCCGCTGGACACCCGAATGTGAAGCAGCCTTCCAAGAAAGTCATATACCAAGTCCCACACTGCTTGCAGTTTCAGTTAGATCTAAGTTGGGAAGTGAAGAAGTAACAGCTTGAGAAAATTCGAGCAGCAATCCATAGTAGATTCGCATGGGTGAACTGTGGAAAGACCTGTGTTTGGCCTCCATGTCTGCCTGCTGTTCCTAAGAGGGAACTTGTGTTTTTGTTTCGGACTGAATCCAAATTTGGAGAGCGAGTTAAGCCACTGAATTGTGACCAGGCTTTAACCTGAAGAAGACTGAAGATTTGCTGAATGCGATCAGCCTGTCAGGACTTCCAGCTACCTCTGAACTCCTAGATTGTGCAGAGAATCTAATTGCGACTGGAGAACCATTTGCCTGGTACAGTGGAATTTCCTTATATGTGAATGTGCTGTGTGCTTATAGTGGGTCATGATTTGGTTCCCCACTGTATGTCTGAACTGTGTTTTGCTTGCTGGAGGCTGTGTCCAGCTCCACTGACTGAATCTATATCCATTTCCATTTGCCAGGGCCCTGCTACACTGACCCAGCCAGAATACTTGCTACGCAGAGAAAGTCATCGACAAGAGATCATCCTGGGGATCAACGCCTTGAACAGGAACGACGCCTTGGTGATTCGTGTGGGCCCTGCTTCTCCGGGCACTCCAGCTCAACAGCCTGCAGTCTCAATTTCGTCCTGCCTGTGTCCGGTATTGGGTGTCGTGAGTAAACATCAGGGTAGCTCCCTGCAACAACAGCTAAATCTAAAAGTATTGTCTTCTGATTGTTGCCTCTTCTTTGATGCAATGAGCCCTCCAGTTCCAGATTACAAATAGTATGTGTTGTGCATGTTGCTTTCTTCCATCACAAGGCCCCAACCAGCTGCAACATTCCTGGCTTTCCCACCGTTTTCCTACCTGGCTACCCAGAGTGTGTGACTGTGTAGGGACTATGAACTGCATGCATGACTGTCTGATTAATATAGCTTTTAAGCAAATCAACCTGATTAAACCCTTCCCTTGTTCAAGTCCCCTGAATAAATCAGATTTAACTTTGTTTGCATTTAACTTGACTGTGGTTCCAGTTTGTGCCAAAAGTATTGTACTGTTGCTATTTGCTGTGCTTAACCTTGTTTTACAGGGGGTCCCCAGGGTCAAGCTAGAGGAACTAGCCCTGGTGGTAAGTGCAAACAGTGTGGGCAATTGCCTAGTAAATAAGGGTCATTGTGAAAGTAATTATTGTACATTGGTCAGGCCACTAGAAGGGAAAGAGGGGGATTACAGTGTCCCGGAGGGCTGTGCCCAGGTTAGCTTGACCACTAACAACCCTAACCTCCAGGTGGAGGTACCCATTTCATTACCCAGGCCCCTTAACCTGCTACTAGCCAAGCAGGCAGGGGTAGTAGCCTTTCGGATAGCGCCACCTAGGGGTTACATTTGCATCTACATTCCCTGAGAATATGCTCTCCCCCACTTTATTGATCCCCTTCACATATTTGAATGTTTCTATCATGTTCCCCTTCTCCCTTCTGGTCTTCAGAGGGTAAAAATCCAACATCCTCAACCTATCCCCGTATGCCTTCCCATTTAGCCTGTGCACTACTTTAGTGGCCATTCTCTGCACCCTTTCCATGCCATCTATGTCTTTGTGCAGATGTGGTCTCCAGAACTGAACCCTGTACTTCAGGTGTGGCCTCACAATTGGAACTGTAGATTGGTATCAGCACCTACCTTTTTCTACTAGTTATCCCTCTCCCTATGCACGCCAGCATTCTGTTCACTTTGCCCACTGTTTTGCTGGATTGGGGTCTGGCCTTTAGGTTGTCAGTGATTATAATTCCTAAATCCTTCTCCTGCTTAGATGCAAATGCCACCCCCCTCCCAGTGTGTATGCGGTTTTTGGATTCTTCTTCCCCGCATGAATCACTGTGCATTTTTTGGCATTGAATTTCAGCTGCCATGTTTCCAACCACCACTCCAGCAACCTTAGATCTTTCTTTTTTTCTATTATATTTTTATGCTCCTTGGAGCCCTGGCAGGTGGCTGTGGACCTCCCTCAGAGGGACTCACCCTTCTGGTCCATGTCTCCCTACTCTTGCCCCTGTATGTTCCCCCATGGAGAGGCCAGTGAAGAGAGTGCCAGCTTCTCCCTCCCCCCAGAGCATAATCCAGAAGCCAGAGGCAGCCCTCCGGGATGTGATGGGCCATCATAGAGCCTGCCAGCTCCTTTTTTCACCATTTTTCTCCCACCTCACCTCCCCTACAGATGTGAAGACATTGGTACGTGCCTCCCGACCCATACTGCCCTCCGGCCATTGTCGGAGGGCAGTCAGCAAGTTAGACAACAAACCCTCTATCCCTGACAGAGGAGAGCAGTCCTCCTGATGCTCGATCCTCTCTTTCCCCTGCTGACTCCCGACAGTCTGGGTTCATTCCCGAACTCTGGTCACTGGTGTGGCACGAGGTATAGTGACCAGCACTTCAACCTCCAGTGCCACCAGGCCAGCTTCCTTAGATCTTTCTTCATAGCTTCCTCTCCCTCTGAGGTGTCCACCCTGTTGCAGATTTTTATGTCATCTGTAAAAAGGCAGACCTTCCCCCGCAGTCCCTTTCTATGTCACTGATGTAGATGTTATACAGAATGGGCCCCAGCACCGACCCCTGGGTGACCCTACTTATCACCCATACTTCCTGAGAATACACCCCATTGACCACCACCCTCTGGCTTCTACCCATCAGCCAGCTCGCCACCCACCTTGTTATTTTCTGTCCAAACTCTCCAGCTTATTAACCAGTCTTCTGTAGGGCACAGTGTTGAAGGCCTTTCCAAAGTCCAGGTAGGCCAAGTCCACTGCCCCCCCCCCATTAAACCACCCTCATCACCCATTCAAAGAACTTGATCAGGTTCATCTGACATGACCGTTCCTAAGTGAAGCCATGCTGATGAATGTATTGCAGCTCCCCATCTTCCAAGTAGCTAACCACTCTTTCTTTCAGTAGCGCCTCCATCACCTTACCCACCACTTTTATGAAGTGGCACCACATCTGCCTTCTTCCAGTCATCTGTCACCCATTCTATATCTAGGGACAAGTTAAATAATCTCTGTAGTGGGGCTGCCAGTTCCTCCCTTAGCTCGCGGTGCACCCTAGGGTGCAGGGTGTCCGGGCCCATAACCTTGTCTACCCTCAACTTAACCAATTCCTCCCTTACCCTACCCTCACTGATTGGTGTAGGATCCACCCCCACACACACTTCCCTTTCCCCTTAGCACTGATCCCCTCCCTTCACCCTCTATTGTGAAGACTGAGCCAAAGTATCAATACAGCAGCTCTGCCTTCTCAACGTCCCCTTCCACTTGTAATCCACCCTCCCTTTTTACCCTTACTATCCCTTGCCTTGCTTTTCTCCTTTCCCCTATATACTGAAAGAAAGTCTTGTCCCCCCTTTTGGCCTGCCTAGCAGTTCTCTCCTCCATTTCTGCTTTTGCCTTTCTAATTCTCTGCCCTTTCACCCTCAGTTTCTCCCTGTAAATTTCCCTGTACTCCTTTCCCTATGCCCTCTTATATTGTCTAAATGCCCTTTTCTTTTCCCCATTGCCATTCTCACTTCCCTATTGAATAAGTTGCCTCCTCCTTCATTTGTTTTCTCACCTTCTGTATACAGTTCTCCATGGCTTTAAGTAACCCTCCTCTTGATCTTATTCCATAGTTCCTCACCCCCATCTCCTCCATCTCCTTTATTTCATTCTGGAATATCTCCGTTATCCTGGTAAAATCTGCCCCTGAAGTCCATGACCTTCATGATGGTTTGACTCACTTCATACCCCACTTTAACCCTGAAGCCCACTGTGTTTTGGTCACTTTCTCAAGCTGACCTCCACCCTCACTCTTCCACACTATCACCATTGGTGAGGACCATGTCAAGAATGTTACCTTCCTAGTGGGATCCTGACCAGCTGCTGCAGGAAGGCTCCCTGGAGGGTCCCTATGACTCTCTGCTCCTTGCTGCTGGGATATTCCAGTCTATATCTGGGAGGTTAAGGTCACCCACTAGCAAAGTCTTCCCCCTTCTGTGCCATCCATTGAACCTTCCGCAGGATCTGCATGTCCATTTCCTCGCTCTGCATTGGAGGTCTGCACACTGCCCCCAGTCATTCTCTCTAATGTAACCCTCATGTTTTCTACTTCCTCTGACTCTTCCTGCCTTTCCATGACCTTAATGCCCTCCCTGATGTACAGCACAACTCCCCCCCCCTTCCTACCAGTCCTGTCCCTCCTGAATAACCTATACACTGGGACCCCTGCTTCCTAGGCCTGGTGCTCTGACCACCAGATCTCTGTTATGGCAACAATATCCAGCCCACCCCCACCATTAGTACTTCTAAGTCTACCATCTAATTCCCCAGGCTTCATGCATTTGTGTAAAGTCATTTCCACCAACCCCTTCTCCCCAACTTCCCTCCCAACCATGTCTGGTCTGTGCCCTTCTCCCTCTTGTGGGGGAGTACTTGCTAGTCTGGTCTCTCCTCTTTTTGATCCCTTTCCCATCTTTGCCTTGTACTCCCCCTATACTAGTTTAACCCCCCAAGACCTTATCAATGTATCCTTGTAAACCCCCCTCAGTACTCTTGCCCCCCTCTCACTCAGATGCAGTCTATCCTTCCAGTACAGATCCTCATCTTTCCTTGTGTCCCCCAACTCTCCTATTCATACAAACCCTTCCTCTTTGCACCATACCCTGAGACAGTCATTGAATTCCTCGATTCTATTCTGTCTAGCAGTGCTGGCACAGAGCCTGGCAAGACCTCCAAAAAAGCCAAGGATTTAGCCTCCTCCAGGCATCCTCACACCAGTGCCCTGAACCTCCTCTTGACTGTCTCCACCTCATTGCCTGCCAGGTCATTTGTCCCCAAATGAATGATAAGGTGTGGCTTCCCCACCAACCGTGCCCTCTCCCTGATTTTCTGCATTGCCTTTCCCACCTCCATCTCTGGTTTAAAAAAAGACTGACCTCTGCCTGAATGTAGGACCTCTCCTGTTCTACTGTATCCCCTTAATGATGGAGTCACCATGTACCAGGGCATTCTCAATCTCCATGACTATTGGATCTGGCCTTGTTCCTGGCGGGACCCTTCTCCTCCCAACCAACTCCCCTGCCCTGAATTGAGTACTAGTCCTCCCTGGTTCCCCTCTGTCTCTCATTCTCCTCCTGCTTAAGGATTCCGTGCCTTCTCCCAAACCCCCTTCTGTCCCTAACCCTCCTTCCTCGCCTTCCCCGTTTACCTGTGTCCCTTGCTTGCTTCCTGCCTTCACCTCTACTGCCTTCCTGTCCCTCATCTCCTCTTGCTCCCCTACCTTTCCTCCCTGCTCCTCCTGCATCTCCTGATTCCCTTACTTGTTCATCTTCCCCCACCACCGCTCCCCTTTCTGTGCTTCTAACCTTTTTCTCCAACTCTCCTTATTTAACCCCTTCCCCTTTATCCGCCTTCCTACTCCTGCTTCTATCTCTCTCTCTCTCTCTCTCTCTCTCTTTTTTCCCTTCTGCTTATCCCCATTTCCTTGCCCCTACTTGCTGTTCTCCCTGATCTTTTTGGAACTTCCTCCCCAATCCTGTCTTCCAGAGGTTTGTACCTGTTGGACACTGTAATACCCCCATCTTGTGCTTAATTACTCCCTGCAGCTGAGATATGTGCCTTTCCTTGAGTCCTTCGAGTCCTCCCCTCCTGTCCTCTTCACTTCTTGCCAGCCATTACATCCACCACAGCCTGGTCTGGGACCCTTTCCTCCCTGTCCATCCCTGTTCTTTCCCTTGCTTCATGACCCCAGCTGGTCTCTTCCCTCCATCTGCCCCCTACTCCAGTCCCCCACAACTCCCTGTTACTGTTATAGTAACGTAACATAGAAATATAGAATTTGATGGCAGATAAGGACCGCTTGGCCCACCTAGTCTGCCCTTTTCCTGATGTAACCCTCCTACAAATGGGGGTTCCCGAAAAGTCTTCCTTGGATATGCCTAAATGCCCACTGCCCAGCGGGTGTCCTGTGTCTTAGTGGTTTAAAAACATTTGTGTGAGAGTGCCTTAATGTCTCTGTGCTTTGCCTCTTTAAGAGCTGCCAATAACATGGTGCTTATTTAATCTGGGAGGGAGCTGAGTGTTTCTATGCTCGAGTCCCGCCTGGTCTGCCAGATAATCGCTCCATTATGCCATCGCTATTTGCGTAGAGAGAGAGCTCTGTTAGAAGCTGTACTTATTTGCTGATTATCTATTAGAGTAGTAATGATATTGTAGTTTGTCTAACCTGCCTTCTTTGCAGCATGGACAGTTCTGTATACCACCACCATCCTGGTCCTGGATTGCCAGAATGGGCCAATCAATACCTTTGTGGACTCTAAAATGGGGCCTGTCCCCAGGGCTCTTGTGGGAGCAAAACTCTGTAGGAATTGTAGTTCTGGGCTTTGGCGCCCAAATGGACCTGGAGCGGGAGCCGTTGAACTGATTGACAGACAAATCAGCCAACCAAACCTTTTTGGATACTGGGGACAGTCCCAGGCTGCTTGCAGCTACAGTCAGTCTGAGTTGGGAAGAGAAAAGCTGAACAGCTCAAGACAGTCGAGCAGCAGTTTCCAGGTAGTTCACACAGGAGAACAGTGGAAGGTTTGAGTTTGGCATGCCTGCCTGCCTGCTGTCCCTGAAAGGGGAATTTGTGAACGTTTCAGACTAAATCCGAACTGGAGAGGAAATAAAGCCACTGAATTGTGACCAAGCTCACTACCTGAAGAAGACCGAAGATTTGCTGAACACGATCGGCCTGTCAGGACTTGCAATTGCTGCTGGAGTCCTGGTTTGGCACAGAGACTCTGTAATTGTGACCAGACTGCCATCCGCCTGGTACAGTACCGATTTCTTTAATGTAAATGTGCTGTGTGCTGTTAGTGGGTTGCGATTTGGTTCCCCACTGTGTGCTGAACTGTGTCCTGCTTGCTGGAGGCTGCATCCAGCCCCACCAGACTGAATCTCCATTCATCTCCACTTGGCCTGGGCCTTTTCACACTGGCCCAGCCAGATTGCCCACTACACAGAGAAAGCCATCAAAGAGAGACCTGCCTGGGGATCAGCCCCCTGCTCAACGCTTTGAACAGGAACAACGCCTCAGTGATTTGTGTGGGCCCTGCTTCTCCAGGCACTCCAGCTCATCAACCTGCAGTCTCAATTTCATCCTGCCTGTGTCCTGTATTGGGTATCATGAGTAAACATCAGGGTAGCTCCCTGCAACAACAGCTAAATCTAAAGTGTTGTCATCTGATTGCCTTGTTGTCTTTTCCTTCACAAACTGAGCCCTCCATCTCCGGATTACAAATAGTGTGTGTTGTGCAGGTTGCTTTCTTCCATCACAGGGCCCCAACCAGCTGTGACACTGGCCTACCTCAGGCAACATTCCTGGCTAGCCCACCTTTTTCCTACCTGGGTACCCAGAGTGTATGACTGTGTTGAGGGGCTACAAAGTGCATGCATAATTGCCTGACTAGATCAGTTATGGAATCAATCAACCTGATTACACCCCTTCCTTGTTCAAGTCCCCTGAATAAATCAGATCTAACTCTTTTTTGCATCTAATTTGGCTGATGTTCCAGTTTGTACCAGAAGCACTGTACTGTTATTTGTTGTGCCTAACCTTGTCTTACAGTGGGTCTCTAGGGTCGAACTGGTGGAATCAGCCCTGGTGGTAAGTGCAAGCTGAATAGGGGCTACTTTGAAAGTGTTTGCTTCATATTGTCTAGGCCACTAGAAGGAAAGAGGGGGTTATAGTGTCCTGGAGGGTTGTACCCAGGTTAGCCTTGCTACTAACAACCCTGTCCTCTGGGTGAGGCACCCATTTCAGTACCCAGGCCCCTTAACCTGCAACTAGCCATGCAGGCAGGGGTAGTAGCCCTTGGGATAGTGTCACCTAGGGGTTACAGCTTGGAGGCACTGCTGGGATTAGCACCTTCTAGTAGTCTGAAGTGGGTACCACAACCCCACATCCCAAAATTGTGAGAGAATGGAGGTGCTTGCTGCGCCTAAGCTTAAGATTGTCCCCATAAGCTGTTAGTGCACTGTATTATGGGGTGGAGTGAAGCTGAGAGGGTAGATCCTCAACAGACCCTCCTGTTAATGGACATCCCATTGGGGACCACTAATGCTGTTATTGTAGAGACTGTTGAGCAAGTTAAGTGTTTGGGAAAGGTTGAAGTGAAGGTGAGGGATTCGGACCTGTTTGAGCACGCCATGGTGGTCCTCCTATACTGCAGCTTTCCCATACAGCCAGAGAAGGTGCCCCCTGTTATTATGCCTGAAGGGTCCCAGGAGGGATGGAGAGTCATTAATTTGCACAGTAATCTTGCTATCCCAGGGAGGTCTCCCAGCATAAAGGGTTCAGAGATAAGTTGCTTAACTTATTAGCCTCTAAAGTTAATAAAGATGCTAGATCTTTCTGATGATACCACTCCATGACAGTCTCCCATAGCATCTCCTGTCTCTCCCACGGGCCCACCCATGGTCACCTCTCCATAGTAATGCCATCCGTACATCTGGACTCTTAGCGAGGCTTAGACTCTTTTCAAGCACAGTCCCAGTGCCCTAGGGTGGGATGACCTGGAATCATGGATGAACTATGCCACACCCCTCCTCCAGGAGTGGCAGTGCTCTGAGAGGGAGAAAAGAAAGAGATTCATGGAGACATTGAGGGGTCCTGCACTGGAGGCCATTCGCTTTCTCTGATCGACCAGCCCAGAGGCCACCACTGCTCAGTACCTCTCTGCATTGGAGGTTTTTTTTTTTGTAGCACTGAGTCCGGGGATGATTTGTTGTGGAAATTTAAATCTGCAAAGCAATGGAAGAACAAGAAGTTGTCTATGTTTGTTACCATGATCGAGAGGGCTCTGCAGAGGGCCCACAGGAAAGGAGGGGTGTCTGCTAGTGAACTGAATTGGGTCAGGTTGGACCATATTCTCAAATCAGCCAGGTACTCTAGTGTGATGATGCTAAAAACTTATATTGCAAGATAGGAAGACTAACCATTCCGAGTATTGTCACCTCATGAAAGAGATCCGTGAAGCAGAGAATGATGAAGAGGGATGGGATCCCTATGATGGGGTTGTCCGTGCCTTCCAGACCCCTGAGAGAAGTGATGAGACTGAGGTGCAGCAGATGAGAGAACTGATTAAAGAATTGACAGAGTTGAAAGTCAGTCAACAAGCCACCGAGGCAGCCAGAGATACTAACCTCTATCAGGTACCTCCTGAGTAAGAGCGAGGTCCCACCTGGTGGGGTGAGGGTACATGTCATCTCTTCTGAAACCCAGACTGAGAGTAACCTACTGAAAGAAGTATGAGAGTTGAGGGCCCTGGTGGGGGACCTACTATGAGCCACATAAACCACTAACCTGTGTGGAAGTCCAGAGGGCCAAGAAAGCAAGCAACAAGTCAAAGAAGGGCCCCAAGGTGCCCTCAATGTACCCAAGCAGGAAGACAGCCTGCTACCACTCAGAGACTTTAGAGAACCCATCTTTTGTTACCACTGCGGGGAGGGCGGGCACACCTGGTTCACCTGCCGCTCACAGGAGAATTTGAGAAAAGTTACTATTAGCCTACTGGCCTCGATTCAATGGAATAACACCCGGCCACAAGATGGGGCTGCCTGGAAAAGTTACTTATCCAAGGCATCTGCCAAGTCGACATCCAAGTCTGTCACCTGAGTGGTCCGAGGTGGTGGGCCCTTCAATGGAAACTACAGTGATGGTGAACAGTGGGTTCACTCGGGCCATGCTTGACAGTGGATCTCAAGTAACTATAGTATTTCAAGATTGGTACCAGAAGCATCTGCCTGATGTGCTCCTACCACCTTGTAAGGCTTGCATGTGTGGGGTTGAGCGAGAAGTCCTATCCGTACTCAGGGTATATTTGGATCTGGCTGTCCTTTCCTACCTCCATGGCCGGGGTAGGTGAACAAGTCGAGACACTTGCCTTAGTGTGTCCCCTTACTGGACTGTATGATGGGGTTCCCCCTCTTAATTGGAACAAAAAGCCATATGTTTGGGAGAGTGGCACAAATTTGCCATGAGAAACAAGGGCAATGGACTGGGCGAGCCCTAAGAATTCCATCCTTAATTAAATGGGCGTATGACTTACAGCAGAAACCTGATGAAGTGGACTGAGATGAGCCTGTGGGGATCATGTGGAAGAGGGATTCTGAATCTCTGGTGCTAGCGCATAATGCTCAGTGTACCATTCACGGAGAGGTCCGACTTAAGAAGGATGTGAAGAACAAAATATGAATATTAGACACCCCAGGTGAGCAAAAGTTGCCAGAGGGGCTAATGGTTAATCCCAGCATCCTACCTGCCATGCCCATGCTTATGCACGATGAGTAATGGTCCAGATTCGAAATGTGTCAGATCGGGAGGTCCGAGTGAACAGAGGGTGCACCCTAGCTACAGTACTCTGTGCAGACATGGCAGTATTACCTAGCAACAAACATTCTGGTGAGAAGGAAGGGGTGACCCCTGACCTATTTGACTTTGGTGATTCTCTTCTATCGCCCTAATGGAAGACCCGAATTAGCAGGAAACTCACCCAAAGAGACCAAGTGTTTTTGTTAAAAGAATGGGACGTGGGATGTGTCTGTAATGCCAAGCACAACATATGCCTGCATGAGGACTGACCCTTTCAAGATAGATCCAGATGCCTCGCCCCAGTGGACATAGATGTTGGGAGGCACCTGCAGGAGATGCTCGCTGCTGGTGTTATACAAGAATCAAAGAATCCATATGCCTCTCCCATTGTGGTTGTGCATAAAAAGAATGGGTCCCTGAGGATGTGTGTTGATTATTGAACCCTCAACCAGTGGACTGTCCCAGATCAATACACCATGCCCCGTATAAAAGGTGCCCTGGACTGCCTGAATGGGAGCAAATGGTTCTCAGTATTGGATCTTCGTAGCGGATATTACTAGATTCTGATGGCCCCCGGAAAACAGGGAGAAAACAGCCTTCATCTGTCCTTTGGGGTTCTACGAATTCCTGAGAATGCCACAGGGGATTTCGGGTGCCCCAGCCACCTTTCAGAGATTGATGAAATGTGCGGTGGGAGATATTAACTTGCTGGAATGTCTAGTGTACTTAGATGATGTCATTGTGTTCGGACGCAAGTTAGAGGAGCTTGAGACAAGACTTTTTAAAGTCCTAGATCGATTGGAAGAATTCAGCCTCAAGCTGTCCATTGACAAGTGACAGTTTTTTCAAACATCAATGAAATATGTGGGAACATCTTATCTGTGGAAGGGATACAGACACAACCCAGCAAGGTTGAATCGCTGACTACTTGGCCCTAGCCCCATAACTTGAAAGAACTACATTTTCTGGGGTTCTCGGCTACTACCGCAGGTTCATCAAAGACTATTCAAAGGTGATTCAACCACTCCTGAATCTTACCCAGGGTTACCTCCCTACCAATGGCAAATACAAACAAGCATTTGTCAATGCCGAATGTTGTCTTGCTGCCATTGGCAGTGCAGGAGTTAGAGAGATGCAGCATAGGAGTGGCAGTCAAGTATTGAACTGATGCCAACCCACCCCCACCCTGCAGAGAGTGAGAGGCATTAGGGTGTCCCTGTGGGTGTTTGTTAGTACAGTGCGGGAAAACATGCTGGGCAGGATGTGAAAAATGACAGCTGCACAGTTCATAAGGAGGTGTAATTAAATGCCAGTGCTGAAAATGTGGCATACAAATATACAGAATTTGCGGAGTTGCAAGGGTGCGTGGGAAATATGCAAGGCACGCTTGCAGCACTGCCAGTTTGTGGGCGTTAGGCACCAAATTTTCAACATAGGCATTTTAGCACCTCTGCTCATGTACAGTGTCACTGGCATTTCCTGAAAGTGCCCCAAGAAGTGATTTCGCACAGCAACCATGCTATTCTGCAGCGGAAGTGCAGAAACACATTTTGGGCAGGATATGTGAAGTGACAGCTGTACTGTTCAACAAGAGGTGTATAAAAATGGCAATGGTGAAAATCCAGAGTGAAAATATCAGAAATGCACGACGGTACGAGCATGCGTGCAATCAGCCAATGCACGCTCGTAACACAGTCATTTAATGGAGTATCAGCTCCAAATTTTCAACATAGGCATTCTAGGAGCTCTGCTCATGAACTGTGTCACTGTCATTTTCATAATCTGGCCCAAACACTGATTTCTCACAACGACTGTGCAATTGTGCGCCAGAAGTGCAGAAACACATTTCGGGCAGGATGTGGAAAATGACAGCTGTACTGTTCACAAGGAGGTGCACAAAAATGCCAATGCTGAAAATACGGCGTTAAAATATTGTGAATACGCGAAGTTACGAGCCTGCGTAGCAACTGCGCAATGCACACTCGTAAAACAGGCATTTGTTGGATTTTTCCCACCAAATCTGGAACATAGGCTTTTTGAGAGGCCACCTCATGAACACTGGCACTGTCATTTCATTAATGGGTCTCGAAAGGTGATTTCGCACAGTGACTGCGAAATCACCTTCTGAGGCCGATTAACACCATGACAGTGACAGAATTCATGAGGAGGGGCCCTAAAAACCCCATGTTGAAAATTTGGTGCCAAAATTCCAAGAAATGCCTGAGATATGCAGCAAAGTTGAAAACCCCTATTCATTCCATTATACAGCTTACCGGCATTTCCTCAGTTCGCGGTCAGCTTTGAAGAGTGCAGATGTGTTCCCGGTCCACTGAAGATCATCGCACCAGAGTCCGGAGGTAAGTATGGGGTGAGGGGGGTTGAGGGGAGGCAGGTGCGAGTGGGTGGGTGGTGGTGGAAAGGGGATCTAGACTATGAGGGACGGTTTTGTTTCTAGGTAAAAAAAAAAAATGTTATGGGACAGTTTTGCCATTGCAGGGAATTTGGCACGCTGGGGTGGGCTCCCAGCGTGCCACCTAATGGGTTTTGGGGGGTCAGTAGCCGACGGGGATTGGGCACCCTCGCCGGCACACAACACGGGGGTAATGACGCTGATTGGGCACCCCGCCAGCAAACAAAGTCGGGTGGGGAGCTGAGGCGAGGAGTTGGGCACCCCTCAGCATTCAACGTTGGGGGTGATGGCAGCGGGAGTGGGCTCCCCTGTCAGTGTGCAAAAGCAAGCGGGGGCGAGTTGAGGATTGGACACCCTCCTCGGCATTCCACATTTGCGGGGGAGGAATGCCGATGGGGAGGTGCTCCCCGCCAGCACACAAACACGGGGGGGGGGTTGCCGACAAGGGTATTGGGCACCCCCGATGTCGACAGAGGTGAGGCGGCCGCCCGCTCGCCGACCATGGCCATAATGGCGGCGAGCACATCAAGCAAAGGACTACTGCGTATGACGATTGCAGTGGACCTTTGCTTTGATGTGCTCGCCCCATTATGTATGCTTGGTGTGGCGGTGGCATGCAGGCTGATTGGGGAATGAGGGACGCACCTACTGATGCATGCCCTGCATTCACCCAACAGCAGCCGCGCCCCCAAGACCCACACTGTCGCAAGATGTTGCTTGCACATGCGAGTAAGCCAACATAAAAAGGGCCTAACAAAAAACCCGAGAAAGTGTATTTCTGAACAGGTGAACCTTTTGGGCCCTGCTGGACACCCAAATGTGAAGCAGCCTTCTACAAAGTCATATACCAGCTCACCCATGCCCCTGTCCTCACCTATTCTGACCCTACCAAGCCTTATGTGCTGCATATGGATGCTAGTCTGCAGGGCCTAGGAGCTGTGCTGTATCAAGACCATGAGGATGGTTTGAGACCGGTAGCTTTCGCCAGTAGGAGCTTGACCCCGTCAGAGCGAAACTATCCTGTGCACAAGCTGGAGTTTCTTGCCCTAAACTTGGCCATAGTTGACCAGTTTCATGAGTACCTCTATGGGGCAAAGATTTTGGTGAAGACCAACAATAACCCATTAACCTATGTACAGATGTCAGTTAAGCTGGACTCCACTGGGCACCAGTGGCTTTCTGCCTTATCGACCTATGATAATGCTGTTGAATACAGACTGGGACTGAACCATATTGATGCTGATGCCCTGTCACGAGGCCAGCTTTTAAAAGTAATTGTGTCAGATTGTCTGAATCTGACATCCGAGCATAATGCCGAAGTTTGACAGGGATGAACAGATGTCCGGGACACAGTGGACTGTCTAGTTGATTGTTTGGGCCCTCTTGCTACCTGCATACTGGCTGCCTATTGCCATTTTTCTACTCTAGATATTAGTGCACTACCTCCGTTTGATAATGACAGCATTCAGTGGTCTCAATCCCAAGATCCCATGATTCAACCTGCACTTTACGCTGAATGCGTGGGAAAAGACGGTCTCAAGTTGCATTCCCCGACTTGCGAACTGCTCTATTGTTCAAAGAAGGTCCTAGGTTAAAGTTGCATAATCAGCTGTTGTACAGAGAGACAGTGGATCATCGTGGCCAAGTAGACAAGCAACAATTGGTCCTGTCCACAGCTTTTAAATAGCTGGTACGAGATCCTCCAGAATCACATGGGGCACATAGTTATTGACAGAACTCTCGATTTGGTGCGATTCCGATTCTATTGGCCAAAGAGGGGCAGATGTCGGGCACCATGTCAAGACTTGTAGTCATTGCCTCCAAAGGAAAGCCCTGCCTCAAAAGGCAGCCCTCCCTTGTCAATATCACTACCAGTGCCCTCATGGAGCTAGTCTGTATAGATTTCTTGTGCTTAGAGCCTGACCAAAAGAACATTGGCAATGTGTTGGTAGTTACCGATCATTTTACATGAAATGCACAAGACTTCATAAGTAGAGATCAAAAGGCCTCTACCATGCCCAAGGTGCTAGTATAAAAATTCTTTGTCCACTATGGTGCCCCCCAGTGAATCCATTTTAACCAAGGCAGAGACTTTGAGAGTAGGTTAATCAAAGAAATGGTTTCCCTGTGGGGGGTGAGGAAGTCAAGAACCACCCCCTATCACCCGTAGGGGGACCCTCAACTAGAACACTTTAACCGCACCCTTCTAGACATGTTGAGTACTCTCCATCCTAAAGACAAGCCCAAGTGGAGTCAGCAGATTAGCACCTTGGTACACACCAACAATTGCACCAAAAGTGATGCCACCGGATACTCTCCCTATCGACTCATGTTCAGGAGGGAAGCCAGGCTGCCCGTAGATGTTTGCTTTGGGGTCTTCCTGGATGGTGTCTGAGCTGAGAACTACTTACAATATGTACAGAAATTGAAAGCTCAGTTGAACCATGCAAACCAACTGGCTCAAATAATGGCCGTCAAGAGAATCCTTGCCAACAAGGAGAGGCAGGACAAGAAAGTGAAGGCTCAAGAGCTATTGCCTGGGGACCTTGTGTTGCTGCACAGTTTGGGACTACAAGGAAAGCATCAAATTGCTGACAGGTGGCACCATCTACCTCACATAGTAGTTAGCAAATTGAATGACCTACTAGTGTACAAAGTGCGTCCAGAGAATAATTCCAAAGCTGTCAAAACCATGCACCATAATCACTTACTGCCCCTCAGTCAAGTTATTATTGATGCTGAGCCAGCAGACATTTACTCCCTGGGCCAGTGACTCATGCTGCTGCAAAAGAGACAGAGTCAACATGCCCCAGTAGTTACAGATTCAAGGCTTCCCCCAGCAGGCCCAGAATGATAGGTGCCTGTCAGTCCACCTCTGATGATGGTGAGTATGACAGTGCCTATTACACCTCCTATGACCTGAGTCAGCTGTTTTGAGGTAACCCTAACGCTAATTGTGGGGATGAAGCTGGGCCTTCAGGACTGCATAACCAATCATTTTTTTTCTCTGGACCCAGTGCCCCTGAAAGTGATGTGCAAAGTATCACTTCTGAGGTTGTGGATTCTTTGTGTCTTGCAGAACTGTTTGACTTGCCCAAAGAAGGGGCTGATGGTCTGAGTCTCCCTGTGACATACAGAACTTGAAGAACAATATGAAAGTGTAGACAGCACCCTTCAGTGCTGCAGAGCCTAATTATTCCAGAGTCTCCTCAGAACGGGCAACCTGGGCCCTCGTCAGAAGATAATAATGAGCAAAGTGTTGTGGAAACAGAGACTGCAGAGCCAGGAGCTGGTAGTGTTCCCAATCTGGACATTTCAACCAGTGCAAAGGCATCCCTCACTACAGGAGAAGAAATCAGTGCCAGTGTTGACTGCCCAGAGCCTATGTCTGTTTCCCTCAGAAAATCTGGCTGACCTGTTAAGCCAGTGCTATGTTTTAGTTATGATTCCCCTGGGAGGCCAGTGGATTTGCCTCTCAATGTGGTTCACAAAGGGGTTTGTCTCTCAAAGCTCACTGCCCAAACTGAGCTTGATGGCCAACTCCACGTTACTTGTTCTTCCTTCTCAGCATGGTGCCCCTGCCCCATCCAGCCTCAAGTTAGCTGATAGGGAAGGGCCCTCCTACATTGTTTAATGTACAGAAATTATAACATGAATCAGTATTGAAATGTTCAAGGTATGTTGATCATAAGGAATTAGTATTACATATGTGAAACATGCATACGTATTGTCAATATGGATATAGTATTGTGAAGTGTAGTGAAAATGTACAGTAATGTGATAAGTTTACATTAACTGATGTATCAGATGTTGTTGCATATTATGCTAATGTCATACACGTCTCATTTATATTGCATTTTCAATACTGTGATGCTACATACTTGAAACAAACGTCAAGTTTTCTCAGGCTGGGAAGGGTGTAACCCTACAAATGGGGATTCCCAAAAGTCTTCCTTGGATGTGCCTAAATGCCCACTGCCAGGCTGGTGTTCTGTGTCTTAGAGGTTTAAAACATTTGTGTGAGAGTGCCTTAATATCTCTTTGCTTTGTCTCTTTAAGAGCTGCCAATAATGTGGTGCTTATTTAATGTAGGAGGGGGCTGAGTGTTTCTATGCTTGAGTCCCACCTGGGCTGCCGGATAATCGCTCCTTTCTGCCATCGCTATTTGCTCAGAGGAAGCTCTGTTAGAAGCTGTACTTATTTGCTGATTATCTATTAGAGTAGTAATGATTTTGTAGTTTGTCTAACCTGCCTTCTTTGCAGCATGGACAGTTCTATTTATCACCACTATCTTGGTCCTGGACTGTCAGAATGGGCCAATCAGTTCCTTTCGGACTCTAAAATGGGGCCTGTCCCCAGGGGTCTTGTGGGAGCAAAACTTTGTAGGAATTGTAGTTCTGGGCTTTGGCGCCTAAATGGACATGGAGGGGGAGCCCTTGAACTGACAGACAGACAGATCAGCCAACAGAACCTTTTTGGATCCTGGGGAAAGTCCCAGGCTGCTTGCAGGTACAGTCAGTTTGTGTTGGGAAGAGAAAAGGTGAGCAGCTCGAAACAGTTGAGCAGCAGTTTCCATGTAGTTTGCGTGGGAGAACTGTGGAAGGATTGAGTTTGGCCTGCCTGCTGTCCCTGAGAGGAATTTATGAACATTTAGGACTGAATCTAAACTGGAGAGGAAATAAAGCCACTGAATTGTGACTAGGCTCACTACCTGAAGAAGACCAAAGATTTGCTGAATGCGATTTGGCCTTTCAGGATGTGCAATTGCTGCTGGAGTCCCAGTTTGGTGCAGAGATTCTGTAATTGCGATCGGACTGCCATCCGCCCAGTACAGTAGCGATTTCTTTACTATAAATGTGCCTAGTGCTGTTAGTGGGTCGTGATTTGGTTCCCCACTATGTGATGAACTGTGTTCTGCTTGCTGGAGGCTGCATCCAGCTCCACTGGACTGAATCCGCATTCATCTCCACTTGGCCTGGGCCTTGTCACACTGGCCCAGCCAGAATACCCACTATACAGAGAAAGCCATCAAAGAGAGACCTGCCTGTGGATCAGTCCCCTGTTCAATGCTTTGAACAGGAACAAAACGCCTCAGTGATTTGTGTGGGCCCTGCATCTCCAGGTACTTCAGCTCATCAACCTGCAGTCTCAATTTCTTCCTGCCTGTGGTATCGTGAGTAAACATCAGGGTAGCTCCCTGCAACAAAAGCTAAATCTAAAGTGTTGTCATCTGATTGCCTTGTTGTCTTTCCTTCAAGAACTGAGCCCTCCAGCTCCGGATTACAAATAGTGTGTTGTGCATGTTGCTTTGTACCATCACAGGGCCTCAATCAGCTGCAATGCTGGCCTACACCGGACAATGTTCCTGGCTAGCCTACCTCTTTCCTACCTTGGTACCCAGAGTGTGTGACTGTGTTGAGGGACTACAAAGTGCATGCATAATTGCCTGACTAGATCAGCTATAGAATCAATCAACCTAACTACGCCCTCCTTGTTCAAGTCCCCTGAATAAATCAGATATAACTCTTTTTGCATCTAATTTGACTGAGGTTCCAGTTTGTACCAGAAGCACTGTACTGTTATTTGCTGTGCCTAACCTTGTCTTACAGTGGGTCTCCAGGGTTGAACTGGTGGAACCAGCCCTGGTGGTAAGTGCAAACAGTGTGGGGATTTGTATGCTGAATAGGGACTACTGTGAAAGTGTTTGTTGCATATTGTCTAGGCCACTAGAAGGGAAAGAGGGGGGTTACAGTGTCCCTGAGGGCTGTACCCAGGTTAGCTTTGCTACTAACAACTCTGTCCTCCGGGTGGAGGCACCCATTTCAGTACCCAGGTCCCGAACCTGCAACTAGCCACACAGACAGGGAAGTAGCCCTTGGGATAGTGCCACCTAGGGGTTACACCTACCTAATGGATAAGCTGCAGATTCTTCGTACCCCCACTAGAATTGCCTTATGTCTGTCCATGCATTCTTGAATTCCCCCACTGTTTTTGACTCCACTACTTCCTCAGGAAGGCTGTATTCACAACCCTCTCCATGAAAAACTACTTCCTCAGATTACCTCTGAGCCATTCCCCCTCTATCTTCAAATTGTGCCCCCTTGTTCTTGCACATCTGTTTTTCTGAAAGATACTACCCTCTTGGACTTTGTTGATTCTCTTGAAGTACTTGAAAGTTTCTATCATGTGCCCCCTCTCCCTCCTCTCCTCAAGGATATACATATTAAGCTCCTTTATTCTCTTCATATATCTTCTGTTCTAGACCCTGCACCATTTTAGTTGCCCTTCTCTGGACAGCCTCCATCCTGTCTATGTCCTTGAGGAGATAAGGTCTCCAGAACTGCACACAGTACTCCAGATGGGGTCTCACCAACTGTCTGTACAGAGGGATAACAACTTCCTGTTATAGTTGCAGTTTCCTCCTCCCTTCCCCCTGTCCTTCCATTTTCTCACCATCTCATCCCTTATATTGCCTATCTCCGCTTCCAGTTGCCCCAGTCTAACATATATCGAGCAACACCCCATTTTCCACAGTGTTTCCATGAACACCGCTGCCCAACACCCATTGCATCCCACTATTCTGTCCCTTCCCCTCCCCCCCAGCAACCTTCCTCCTCATCCAAAAGACCCCTGCCCTCTCCACTGCCCTGAGTAGTACATTGTGACCCTAGCTTCAGTGCCTCCCTCCCCTTTTACTGCTTAACACACTTTAGACTTTTCCCCTTATTTAAAAAAAATGCCCTGTCTCAGTTTGCTGCTACCTCTTTTACATACACATTTGCTTCTCTCTGTACATAATTCCTGTATTATTCACTCCTTTACAATGGCCTGCTAAAGTTGCACCTGATGCACATATTTTATATTTTTGCATTACATTTGAGATGACCTACTTAGCTGTTCTCACACTCCACCTACTGTCCTTTTTTCCTTCCTAGCCAAAATTCCCCAAGCAATGTCTCACCAGTTTGCTCAGTTCAAGTTATGCTTGTAGTGATCAGCCCTTCTTTGCACAGTTCCTTCTCTTTGCCTCCCTGCACCTCCCCCTCTGTAGCTAACTATAAAATACAAGGGCTGTGTATTTGGGTGTACTCAGCCAGGTCAGGCTGGCACTGATCTGGGTTGTAGTGGGGGAGTTTGGAGAGATGGCAGACAGGTCCATGAATTTGTTATTGAGGGCAGTTGTGACCTTGGATGGGTTAGTTGTAGGTCCTGTCCCCAAGCCTAGCTTGATTGCAGTCTGTCTCTCCCTGGGGCAATCAGAGAGTTACCCACTGACTGAAGTTTTGGGTGTTTACAAGGTTGTGTATTGGACATTTTGGAGGAATTTAGCCTTACGTGATTTAATTTTTCATTTACAGAGGTTACAAGGTGTCAATATTCATTCCAGAATGAGGGGAGGGAGAGGATCTGTGCGCAGCCCACTTCTCATCTCTTGCCTTCATTAGATGAAGGAGGTCCTTTAGAGCCATCTCATGTTGCCTCCCTGCACTCTGTGTGGTTAGGGCGAAATGCCTCTCCTGGATTTCAGTCAGGGCTGCAGTAAGGAAGCCTAGGGCTGAGTTTAAATCCATCATTTTGAGGTGGACTGGTCAGTTAGCAGCCCTAATGTCAGCAAATAGGCAGGTGGCATCATATTTAAAGTCTCTGAAAGTAATGTATTTGGGGAGGTGGGGGTATGGAGGACTAGATGCAAAATTTGGGGAGTGGTCACTGATGGAGTCTGATAGGATTCTGGCATGAAGGACTCTGTCCTTCAGATTGGTCAGAATCCAGCCTAAGAGGGAATGGTTCAGTGTATGGTTGTTAGGGGAGGGGTAGAAATCAGCTGTGTAAGGTTTAAGTTTTTAACAGGTCGCAACACTTGGTCTAGGAAGTGTTAAGCCAGTTTGATTGAAGTCACCTAATATGATGATCTCCTGGAGGGAGAGGTGACCAATGCTGTTTATTAGGTGGGTAAGGCCTGTTATTCCACCTTTGGGAGGATTATAGCAGCAGCCGATGTACAACTGTTTTGAAGATCCAATAGAAAGTTCGGCAAGAAGCCATTTACTATTGGATGTGTCAAGTGAGCTGAGGGAGTCTAGGGTGGCACTAAGAGCACCCTTGAAGGATAAAAGTACTCCACCCACCTTTTTGGTCCCAGGCCAGCATTACTTAGGAGGGTGTAGCCACTTATGCAACAGCTAGCATCTGGTGTAGTAGGCTTCAGCCAGGTTTTGATGATGCCCAATATGTCGGGGCTGTACAGTGATTCTCATGCCTCAAGTTCAGTGAGCTTGAACGATAGGCTTCAGACATTTAGATGCACAATTTTAAGCCTGTGTTTATTTCACTATCAGTGGTCATTGTGGGTGATGGGCGTGTATGGGGCAGGGTTGCTTTTACCATCACCTGTGAGGATTAGTAGTAGGATAGGAAGGAGACATGTAGGACTGCAGGAGGAGCTGACTATGAGTCCTGGCCAGGTCAGAGAGTATATGAAGGCACCTAGGAGGTGGAGGTCACTCTTGCTTAGAAGTCCTAGGAGGAGTATTGGGCAAGAGGCAAGCACCCAGTGGTCAATTGGGGGCAGGAGGGGTGTCAGGGGGTTTGTGGGTGAGAAGTGTAAGAGAGCAGCTTGGTCAGAAGCCAGGATATGGGCACTGAACTCTGTCACTTGGGAAAGTCCTATTAAGAGAGCTCAAATTAGCATGTTTGTCACCAGGGGGTTCATTATGCCTAGTCGGTGAGGCAGCAGGGGGTGAGGAAGACGCACTGTGACTGTAGAGGAGGATAGTGCTCAAAGATGAAACACAGGCCTACCTTAGATAGGGTGTTTAGCTACATTCACTGGCACTGTTTTGATTCCAAGACCCTGGCTACACTAGCTACTGTTGATAGCTGTAGCTTTATAGTTTCATAATATAATACGAGCTGGGAGTTCATGAGACCCAGTATCGCTCACCACTTGACTCAGTGGTAGTACTCATATTTTTTAATTCCCACGTATTTGCCCAGGGATTTCTTGAAAGATTCCATTGTTTTACTCATAACTATCGCTTCAGGGAGGCTGCTCCATGTTGAAACTACTTTATGGTAGAACCATCCTTTCCTTTTATTAGTTTTACTTATTTCACCTATAATTTTCATTCCATGTTTGCGTGTGGATTTAGTGGTGATTTGTGATGTTAGTCCAATGGTTTCCCACATATAATTATTTTTAGATGCACAATATACTAAGCATAAATCACCCTTAGCCTTCTATAGTTCATTGAGTACATGCCTACAGTAAGTCCCTCAGTCTTTCACTATAACTTTTCTAATGTACTGTCTTGATTCTCTTAGTGGCCCTTCTCTTCAACCCCCGAATCAATGCTTCACCCTGTCGTCTAGGCACAGGTCAGGAAGCACAGGGAAACCCAGGAGCAATTGTAAAATTCACCAAAACTTTATTTATTGTAGCAGTAATATAAAAAAATAAACTTGTTCATAATAACTACGTACAGAAGCAAAATAAAATAAAATAAAATATTTCTTGTAATCTCCCTAATTGCAGCTCATCTTAGCTTTTTTAGAAGTCTTTTTCAACCCCCACCTTAGCAAACATCCTCTCCTTGCAAAATGTTCTGTTCTCGTAAATATCAGGCAAGATGTTTCTGAGGCCCCTTCAGCCCTTCCAAAAGACTCAATCATTTGACTTTAACGCTTTGAACAGGAACAACGCCTCAGTGATTTGTGTGGGCCCTGCTTCTCCAGGCACTCCAGCTCATCAACCTGCAGTCTCAATTTCATCCTGCCTGTGTCCTGTATTGGGTATCATGAGTAAACATCAGGGTAGCTCCCTGCAACAACAGCTAAATCTAAAGTGTTGTCATCTGATTGCCTTGTTGTCTTTTCCTTCACAAACTGAGCCCTCCATCTCCGGATTACAAATAGTGTGTGTTGTGCAGGTTGCTTTCTTCCATCACAGGGCCCCAACCAGCTGTGACACTGGCCTACCTCAGGCAACATTCCTGGCTAGCCCACCTTTTTCCTACCTGGGTACCAGAGTGTATGACTGTGTTGAGGGGCTACAAAGTGCATGCATAATTGCCTGACTAGATCAGTTATGGAATCAATCAACCTGATTACACCCTTCCTTGTTCAAGTCCCCTGAATAAATCAGATCTAACTCTTTTGCATCTAATTTGGCTGATGTTCCAGTTTGTACCAGAAGCACTGTACTGTTATTTGTTGTGCCTAACCTTGTCTTTACAGTGGGTCTCTAGGGTCGAACTGGTGGAATCAGCCCTGGTGGTAAGTGCAAGCTGAATAGGGGCTACTTTGAAAGTGTTTGCTTCATATTGTCTAGGCCACTAGAAGGGAAAGAGGGGGGTTATAGTGTCCTGGAGGGTTGTACCCAGGTTAGCCTTGCTACTAACAACCCTGTCCTCTGGGTGGAGGCACCCATTTCAGTACCCAGGCCCCTTAACCTGCAACTAGCCATGCAGGCAGGGGTAGTAGCCCTTGGGATAGTGTCACCTAGGGGTTACAGCTTGGAGGCACTGCTGGGATTAGCACCTTCTAGTAGTCTGAAGTGGGTACCACAACCCCACATCCCAAAATTGTGAGAGAATGGAGGTGCTTGCTGCGCCTAAGCTTAAGATTGTCCCCATAAGCTGTTAGTGCACTGTATTATGGGGTGGAGTGAAGCTGAGAGGGTAGATCCTCAACAGACCCTCCTGTTAATGGACATCCCATTGGGGACCACTAATGCTGTTATTGTAGAGACTGTTGAGCAAGTTAAGTGTTTGGGAAAGGTTGAAGTGAAGGTGAGGGATTCGGACCTGTTTGAGCACGCCATGGTGGTCCTCCTATACTGCAGCTTTCCCATACAGCCAGAGAAGGTGCCCCCTGTTATTATGCCTGAAGGGTCCCAGGAGGGATGGAGAGTCATTAATTTGCACAGTAATCTTGCTATCCCAGGGAGGTCTCCCAGCATAAAGGGGTTCAGAGATAAGTTGCTTAACTTATTAGCCTCTAAAGTTAATAAAGATGCTAGATCTTTCTGATGATACCACTCCATGACAGTCTCCCATAGCATCTCCTGTCTCTCCTACGGGCCCACCCATGGTCACCTCTCCCATAGTAATGCCATCCGTACATCTGGACTCTTAGCGTAGGCTTAGACTCTTTTCAAGCACAGTCCCAGTGCCCTAGGGTGGGATGACCTGGAATCATGGATGAACTATGCCACCCCTCCTCCAGGAGTGCAGTGCCTGAGAGGGAGAAAGAAAGAGATTCATGGAGACATTGAGGGGTCCTGCACTGGAGGCCATTCGCTTTCTCTGATCGACCAGCCCAGAGGCCACCACTGCTCAGTACCTCTCTGCATTGGAGGTTTTTTTTTTTGTAGCACTGAGTCCGGGGATGATTTGTTGTGGAAATTTAAATCTGCAAAGCAATGGAAGAACAAGAAGTTGTCTATGTTTGTTACCATGATCGAGAGGGCTCTGCAGAGGGCCCACAGGAAAGGAGGGGTGTCTGCTAGTGAACTGAATTGGGTCAGGTTGGACCATATTCTCAAATCAGCCAGGTACTCTAGTGTGATGATGCTAAAAACTTAAATTGCAAGATAGGAAGACTAACCATTCCGAGTATTGTCACCTCATGAAAGAGATCCGTGAAGCAGAGAATGATGAAGAGGGATGGGAGCCCTATGATGGGGTTGTCCGTGCCTTCCAGACCCCTGAGAGAAGTGATGAGACTGAGGTGCAGCAGATGAGAGAACTGATTAAAGAATTGACAGAGTTGAAAGTCAGTCAACAAGCCACCGAGGCAGCCAGAGATACTAACCTCTATCAGGTACCTCCTGAGTAAGAGCGAGGTCCCACCTGGTGGGGTGAGGGTACATGTCATCTCTTCTGAAACCCAGACTGAGAGTAACCTACTGAAAGAAGTATGAGAGTTGAGGGCCCTGGTGGGGGACCTACTATGAGCCACATAAACCACTAACCTGTGTGGAAGTCCAGAGGGCCAAGAAAGCAAGCAACAAGTCAAAGAAGGGCCCCAAGGTGCCCTCAATGTACCCAAGCAGGAAGACAGCCTGCTACCACTCAGAGACTTTAGAGAACCCATCTTTGTTACCACTGCGGGAGGGGGCACACCTGGTTCACCTGTCACTACAGGAGAATTTGAGAAAGTTACTATTAGCCTACTGGCCTCGATTCAATGGAATAACACCCGCCACAAGATGGGGCTGCCTGGAAAAGTTACTTATCCAAGGCATCTGCCAAGTCGACATCCAAGTCTGTCACCTGAGTGGTCCGAGGTGGTGGGCCCTTCAATGGAAACTACAGTGATGGTGAACAGTGGTTCACTCGGGCCATGCTTGACAGTGGATCTCAAGTAACTATAGTATTTCAAGATTGGTACCAGAAGCATCTGCCTGATGTGCTCCTACCACCTTGTAAGGCTTGCATGTGTGGGGTTGAGCGAAGTCCATCCGCATTTCAGGGTATATTTGGATCTGGCTGTCCTTCCTACCTCCATGGCCGGGGTAGGTGAACAAGTCGAGACACTTGCCTTAGTGTGTCCCCTTACTGGACTGTATGATGGGGTTCCCCCTCTTAATTGGAACAAACAGCCATATGTTTGGGAGAGTGGCACAAATTTGCCATGAGAAACAAGGGCAATGGACTGGGCGAGCCCTAAGAATTCCATCCTTAATTAAATGGGCGTATGACTTACAGCAGAAACCTGATGAAGTGGACTGAGATGAGCCTGTGTGGATCATGTGGAAGAGGGATTCTGAATCTCTGGTGCTAGCGCATAATGCTCAGTGTACCATTCACGGAGAGGTCCGACTTAAGAAGGATGTGAAGAACAAAATATGAATATTAGACACCCCAGGTGAGCAAAAAGTTGCCAGAGGGCTAATGGTTAATCCCAGCATCCTACCTGCCATGCCCATGCTTATGCACGATGAGTAATGGTCCAGATTCAAATGTGTCAGATCGGAGGTCCGAGTGAACAGAGGGTGCACCTAGCTACAGTACTCTGTGCAGACATGGCAGTATTACCTAGCAACAAACATTCTGGTGAGAAGGAAGGGTGACCCTGACCTATTTGACTTTGGTGATTCTTCTATCGCCCTAATGGAAGACCCATTAGCAGGAAACTCACCCAAAGAGACCAAGTGTTTTGTTAAAAGAATGGGACGTGGATGTCTGTAATGCCAAGCACAACATATGCCTGCATGAGGACTGACCCTTTCAAGATAGATCCAGATGCCTCGCCCCAGTGGACATAGATGTTGGGAGGCACCTGCAGGAGATGCTCGCTGCTGGTGTTATACAAGAATCAAGAAGCCCATATGCCTCTCCCATTGTGGTTGTGCATAAAAAGAATGGGTCCCTGAGGATGTGTGTTGATTATTGAACCCTCAACCAGTGGACTGTCCCAGATCAATACACCATGCCCCGTATAAAAGGTGCCCTGGACTGCCTGAATGGGAGCAAATGGTTCTCAGTATTGGATCTTCCTAGCGGATATTACTAGATTCTGATGGCCCCCGGAAAACAGGGAGAAAACAGCCTTCATCTGTCCTTTGGGGTTCTACGAATTCCTGAGAATGCCACAGGGGATTTCGGGTGCCCCAGCCACCTTTCAGAGATTGATGAAATGTGCGGTGGGAGATATTAACTTGCTGGAATGTCTAGTGTACTTAGATGATGTCATTGTGTTCTGGACGCAGTTAGAGGAGCTTGAGACAAGACTTTTAAAGTCCTAGATCGATTGGAAGAATTCAGCCTCAAGCTGTCCATTGACAAGTGACAGTTTTTTCAAACATCAATGAAATATGTGGGGAACATCTTATCTGTGGAAGGGATACAGACACAACCCAGCAAGGTTGAATCGCTGACTACTTGGCCCCAGCCCCATAACTTGAAAGAACTACATTTTCTGGGGTTCTGCGGCTACTACCGCAGGTTCATCAAAGACTATTCAAAGGTGATTCAACCACTCCTGAATCTTACCCAGGGTTACCTCCCTACCAATGGCAAATACAAACAAGCATTTGTCAATGCCGAATGTTGTCTTGCTGCCATTGGCAGTGCAGGAGTTAGAGAGATGCAGCATAGGAGTGGCAGTCAAGTATTGAACTGATGCCAACCCACCCCCACCCTGCAGAGAGTGAGAGGCATTAGGGTGTCCCTGTGGGTGTTTGTTAGTACAGTGCGGGAAAACATGCTGGGCAGGATGTGAAAAATGACAGCTGCACAGTTCATAAGGAGGTGTAATTAAATGCCAGTGCTGAAAATGTGGCATACAAATATACGGAATTTGCGGAGTTGCAAGGGTGCGTGGAAAATATGCAATGCACGCTTGCAGCACTGCCAGTTTGTGGGCGTTAGGCACCAAATTTTCAACATAGGCATTTTAGCACCTCTGCTCATGTACAGTGTCACTGGCATTTCCTGAAAGTGCCCCAAGAAGTGATTTCGCACAGCGACCATGCTATTCTGCAGCGGAAGTGCAGAAACACATTTTGGGCAGGATATGTGAAGTGACAGCTGTACTGTTCAACAAGAGGTGTATAAAAATGGCAATGGTGAAAATCCAGAGTGAAAATATCAGAAATGCACGACGGTACGAGCATGCGTGCAATCAGCCAATGCACGCTCGTAACACAGTCATTTAATGGAGTATCAGCTCCAAATTTTCAACATAGGCATTCTAGGAGCTCTGCTCATGAACTGTGTCACTGTCATTTTCATAATCTGGCCCAAACACTGATTTCCCACAACGACTGTGCAATTGTGCGCCAGAAGTGCAGAAACACATTTCGGGCAGGATGTGGAAAATGACAGCTGTACTGTTCACAAGGAGGTGCACAAAAATGCCAATGCTGAAAATACGGCGTTAAAATATTGTGAATACGCGAAGTTACGAGCCCGTGTAGCAACTGCGCAATGCACACTCGTAAAACAGGCATTTGTTGGATTTTTTCCACCAAATCTGGAACATAGGCTTTTTGAGAGGCCACCTCATGAACACTGGCACTGTCATTTCATTAATGGGTCTCGAAAGGTGATTTCGCACAGTGACTGCGAAATCACCTTCTGAGGCCGATTAACACCATGACAGTGACAGAATTCATGAGGAGGGGCCCCAAAAACCCCATGTTGAAAATTTGGTGCCAAAATTCCAAGAAATGCCTGAGATATGCAGCAAAGTTGAAAAAACCCTATTCATTCCATTATACAGCTTACCGGCATTTCCTCAGTTCGCGGTCAGCTTTGAAGAGTGCAGATGTGTTCCCGGTCCACTGAAGATCATCGCACCAGAGTCCGGAGGTAAGTATGGGTTGGGGGGTTGAGGGGAGGCAGGGTGCGCAGTGGGTGGGTGCGGGTGGTGGAAAGGGGGATCTAGACTATGAGGGACGGTTTTGTTTTCTAGGTAAAAAAAATGTTATGGGACAGTTTTGCCATTGCAGGCATTTGGCAGCGTTGGGGTGGGCTCTCCGCATGCACCTAAGTGGTTTTGGAGTCAGTAGCCGACGGGGATTGGGCACCCTGCGGCACACAACACGGGGGTAATGACGCTGGGATTGGGCACCCCGCCGCAAACAAAGTCGGGGAGTGCGCGAGGGGATTGGGCACCCCTCAGCATTCAACAGTTGGGGGTGATGGCAACGGGAGGGCTCCCCTGCCAGTGTGCAAAGCAAGCGGGGGCGAGTTGAGGGGATTGGACACCCTCCTCGGCATTCCACATTTGCGGGGGGGAGGAATGCCGATGGGGAGTGTGCTCCCCCGTCAGCACACAAACACGGGGGTTGCCGACAAGGGGATTGGGCACCCCCGATGTCGACAGAGGTGAGGCGGCCGCCCGCTCGCCGACCATGGCCATAATGGCGGCGAGCACATCAAGCAAAGGACTACTGCGTATGACGATTGCAGTGGACCTTTGCTTTGATGTGCTCGCCCCATTATGTATGCTTGGTGTGGCGGTGGCATGCAGGCTGATTGGGGAATGAGGGACGCACCTACTGATGCATGCCCTGCATTCACCCAACAGCAGCCGCCCCAAGACCCACACTGTCGCAAGATGTTGCTTGCACATGCGAGTAAGCCAACATAAAAAGGGCCTAACAAAAAACCCGAGAAAGTGTATTTCTGAACAGGTGAACCTTTTGGGCCCTGCTGGACACCCAAATGTGAAGCAGCCTTCTACAAAGTCATATACCAGCTCACCCATGCCCCTGTCCTCACCTATTCTGACCCTACCAAGCCTTATGTGCTGCATATGGATGCTAGTCTGCAGGGCCTAGGAGCTGTGCTGTATCAAGACCATGAGGATGGTTTGAGACCGTAGCTTTGCCAGTAGGAGCTTGACCCGTCAGAGCGAAACTATCCTGTGCACAAGCTGGAGTTTCTTGCCCTAAACTTGGCCATAGTTGACCAGTTTCATGAGTACCTCTATGGGGCAAAGATTTTGGTGAAGACCAACAATAACCCATTAACCTATGTACAGATGTCAGTTAAGCTGGACTCCACTGGGCACCAGTGGCTTTCTGCCTTATCGACCTATGATAATGCTGTTGAATACAGACTGGGACTGAACCATATTGATGCTGATGCCCTGTCACGAAGGCCAGCTTTTAAAAGTAATTGTGTCAGATTGTCTGAATCTGACATCCGAGCATAATGCCGAAAGTTTGACAGGGATGAACAGATGTCCGCGGACACAGTGGACTGTCTAGTTGATTGCTTGGGCCCTCTTGCTACCTGCATACTGGCTGCCTATTGCCATTTTTCTACTCTAGATATTAGTGCACTACCTCCGTTTGATAATGACAGCATTCAGTGGTCTCAATCCCAAGATCCCATGATTCAACCTGCACTTTACGCAATGCGTGCGGGAAAAGACGTGTCTAAGTTGCATTCCCCTGACTTGCGAACTGCTCTATTGTTCAAAGAAGGTCCTAGGTTAAAGTTGCATAATCAGCTGTTGTACAGAGAGACAGTGGATCATCGTGGCCAAGTAGACAAGCAACAATTGGTCCTGTCCACAGCTTTTAAATAGCTGGTACGAGATCCCTCCAGAATCACATGGGGCACATAGTTATTGACAGAACTCTCGATTTGGTGCGATTCCGATTCTATTGGCCAAAGAGGGGGGCAGATGTCGGGCACCATGTCAAGACTTGTAGTCATTGCCTCCAAAGGAAAGCCCTGCCTCAAAAGGCAGCCCTCCCTTGTCAATATCACTACCAGTGCCCTCATGGAGCTAGTCTGTATAGATTTCTTGTGCTTAGAGCCTGACCAAAAGAACATTGGCAATGTGTTGGTAGTTACCGATCATTTTACATGAAATGCACAAGACTTCATAAGTAGAGATCAAAAGGCCTCTACCATGCCCAAGGTGCTAGTATAAAAATTCTTTGTCCACTATGGTGCCCCCCAGTGAATCCATTTTAACCAAGGCAGAGACTTTGAGAGTAGGTTAATCAAAGAAATGGTTTCCCTGTGGGGGGTGAGGAAGTCAAGAACCACCCCCTATCACCCGTAGGGGGACCCTCAACTAGAACACTTTAACCGCACCCTTCTAGACATGTTGAGTACTCTCCATCCTAAAGACAAGCCCAAGTGGAGTCAGCAGATTAGCACCTTGGTACACACCAACAATTGCACCAAAGTGATGCCACCGATACTCTCCTATCGACTCATGTTCAGGAGGGAAGCCAGGCTGCCCGTAGATGTTTGCTTTGGGGTCTTCCTGGATGGTGTCTGAGCTGAGAACTACTTACAATATGTACAGAAATTGAAAGCTCAGTTGAACCATGCAAACCAACTGGCTCAAATAATGGCCGCCAAGAGAATCCTTGCCAACAAGGAGAGGCAGGACAAGAAAGTGAAGGCTCAAGAGCTATTGCCTGGGGGACCTTGTGTTGCTGCACAGTTTGGGACTACAAGGAAAGCATCAAATTGCTGACAGGTGGCACCATCTACCTCACATAGTAGTTAGCAAATTGAATGACCTACTAGTGTACAAAGTGCGTCCAGAGAATAATTCCAAAGCTGTCAAAACCATGCACCATAATCACTTACTGCCCCTCAGTCAAGTTATTATTGATGCTGAGCCAGCAGACATTTACTCCCCTGGGCCAGTGACTCATGCTGCTGCAAAAAAGAGACAGAGTCAACATGCCCCAGTAGTTACAGATTCAAGGCTTCCCCCCCGCAGCAGGCCCAGAATGATAGTGCCTGTCAGTCCACCTCTGATGATGGTGAGTATGACAGTGCCTATTACACCTCCTATGACCTGAGTCAGCTGTTTTGAGGTAACCCTA
The DNA here is from genome assembly GCA_016271365.2 of Neoceratodus forsteri. Taxonomy (NCBI): domain Eukaryota; kingdom Metazoa; phylum Chordata; order Ceratodontiformes; family Ceratodontidae; genus Neoceratodus; species Neoceratodus forsteri. Next base: position 189,891,245 of record CM028130.1, read on the forward strand.
ACGCTAATTGTGGGGATGAAGCTGGGCCTTCAGGACTGCATAACCAATCATTTTTTTTCTCTGGACCCAGTGCCCCCTGAAAGTGATGTGCAAAGTATCACTTCTGAGGTTGTGGATTCTTTGTGTCTTGCAGAACTGTTTGACTTGCCCAAAGAAGGGGCTGATGGTCTGAGTCTCCCTGGTGACATACCAGAACTTGAAGAACAATATGAAAGTGTAGACAGCACCCCTTCAGTGCTGCAGAGCCTAATTATTCCAGAGTCTCCTCAGAACGGGCAACCTGGGCCCTCGTCAGAAGATAATAATGAGCAAAGTGTTGTGGAAACAGAGACTGCAGAGCCAGGAGCTGGTAGTGTTCCCAATCTGGACATTTCAACCAGTGCAAAGGCATCCCTCACTACAGGAGAAGAAATCAGTGCCAGTGTTGACTGCCCAGAGCCTATGTCTGTTTCCCTCAGAAAATCTGGCTGACCTGTTAAGCCAGTGCTATGTTTTAGTTATGATTCCCCTGGGAGGCCAGTGGATTTGCCTCTCAATGTGGTTCACAAAGGGGTTTGTCTCTCAAAGCTCACTGCCCAAACTGAGCTTGATGGCCAACTCCACGTTACTTGTTCTTCCTTCTCAGCATGGTGCCCCTGCCCCATCCAGCCTCAAGTTAGCTGATAGGGAAGGGCCCCCTCCTACATTGTTTAATGTACACGAAATTATAACATGAATCAGTATTGAAATGTTCAAGGTATGTTGATCATAAGGGAATTAGTATTACATATGTGAAACATGCATACGTATTGTCAATATGGATATAGTATTGTGAAGTGTAGTGAAAATGTACAGTAATGTGATAAGTTTACATTAACTGATGTATCAGATGTTGTTTGCATATTATGCTAATGTCATACACGTCTCATTTATATTGCATTTTCAATACTGTGATGCTACATACTTGAAACAAACGTCAAGTTTTCTCCAGGCTGGGAAGGGTGTAACCCCCTACAAATGGGGATTCCCAAAGTCTTCCTTGGATGTGCCTAAATGCCCACTGCCAGGCTGGTGTTCTGTGTCTTAGAGGTTTAAAAACATTTGTGTGAGAGTGCCTTAATATCTCTTTGCTTTGTCTCTTTAAGAGCTGCCAATAATGTGGTGCTTATTTAATGTAGGAGGGGCTGAGTGTTTCTGTCTTGAGTCCCACCTGGGCTGCCGGATAATCGCTCCTTTCTGCCATCGCTATTTGCTCAGAGGAAGCTCTGTTAGAAGCTGTACTTATTTGCTGATTATCTATTAGAGTAGTAATGATTTTGTAGTTTGTCTAACCTGCCTTCTTTGCAGCATGGACAGTTCTATTTATCACCACTATCTTGGTCCTGGACTGTCAGAATGGGCCAATCAGTTCCTTTCGGACTCTAAAATGGGGCCTGTCCCCAGGGGTCTTGTGGGAGCAAAACTTTGTAGGAATTGTAGTTCTGGGCTTTGCGCCTAAATGGACATGGAGGGGAGCCTTGAACTGACAGACAGACAGATCAGCCAACAGAACCTTTTGGATCCTGGGAAAGTCCCAGGCTGCTTGCAGGTACAGTCAGTTTGTGTTGGAAGAGAAAAGGTGAGCAGCTCGAAACAGTTGAGCAGCAGTTTCATGTAGTTTGCGTGGGAGAACTGTGGAAGGATTGAGTTTGGCCTGCCTGCTGTCCCTGAGAGGGAATTTATGAACATTTAGGACTGAATCTAAACTGGAGAGGAAATAAAGCCACTGAATTGTGACCAGGCTCACTACCTGAAGAAGACCAAAGATTTGCTGAATGCGATTTGGCCTTTCAGGATGTGCAATTGCTGCTGGAGTCCCAGTTTGGTGCAGAGATTCTGTAATTGCGATCGGACTGCCATCCGCCCAGTACAGTAGCGATTTCTTTACTATAAATGTGCCTAGTGCTGTTAGTGGGTCGTGATTTGGTTCCCCACTATGTGATGAACTGTGTTCTGCTTGCTGGAGGCTGCATCCAGCTCCACTGGACTGAATCACTTTCATCTCCACTTGGCCTGGGCCTTGTCACACTGGCCCAGCCAGAATACCCACTATACAGAGAAAGCCATCAAAGAGAGACCTGCCTGTGGATCAGTCCCCTGTTCAATGCTTTGAACAGGAACAAAACGCCTCAGTGATTTGTGTGGGCCCTGCATCTCCAGGTACTTCAGCTCATCAACCTGCAGTCTCAATTTCTTCCTGCCTGTGGTATCGTGAGTAAACATCAGGGTAGCTCCCTGCAACAAAAGCTAAATCTAAAGTGTTGTCATCTGATTGCCTTGTTGTCTTTTCCTTCAAGAACTGAGCCCTCCAGCTCCGGATTACAAATAGTGTGTTGTGCATGTTGCTTTGTACCATCACAGGGCCTCAATCAGCTGCAATGCTGGCCTACACCGGACAATGTTCCTGGCTAGCCTACCTCTTTCCTACCTTGGTACCCAGAGTGTGTGACTGTGTTGAGGGACTACAAAGTGCATGCATAATTGCCTGACTAGATCAGCTATAGAATCAATCAACCTAATTACGCCCCTCCCTTGTTCAAGTCCCCTGAATAAATCAGATATAACTCTTTTTGCATCTAATTTGACTGAGGTTCCAGTTTGTACCAGAAGCACTGTACTGTTATTTGCTGTGCCTAACCTTGTCTTACAGTGGGTCTCCAGGGTTGAACTGGTGGAACCAGCCCTGGTGGTAAGTGCCAACAGTGTGGGGATTTGTATGCTGAATAGGGACTACTGTGAAAGTGTTTGTTGCATATTGTCTAGGCCACTTAGAAGGGAAAGAGGGGGGGTTACAGTGTCCCGGAGGGCTGTACCCAGGTTAGCTTTGCTACTAACAACTCTGTCCTCCGGGTGGAGGCACCCATTTCAGTACCCAGGTCCCGTAACCTGCAACTAGCCACACAGACAGGGGAAGTAGCCCTTGGGATAGTGCCACCTAGGGGTTACACCTACCTAATGGATAAGCTGCAGATTCTTCGTACCCCCACTAGAATTGCCTTATGTCTGTCCATGCATTCTGAATTTCCACTGTTTTTGACTCCACTACTTCCTCAGGAAGGCTGTATTCACAACCCTCTCCATGAAAAACTACTTCCTCAGATTACCTCTGAGCCATTCCCCCTCTATCTTCAAATTGTGCCCCCTTGTTCTTGCACATCTGTTTTTCTGAAAGATACTACCCTCTTGGACTTTGTTGATTCTCTTGAAGTACTTGAAAGTTTCTATCATGTGCCCCCTCTCCCTCCTCTCCTCAAGGATATACATATTAAGCTCCTTTTATTTCTCTTCATATATCTTCTGTTCTAGACCCTGCACCATTTTAGTTGCCCTTCTCTGGACAGCCTCCATCCTGTCTATGTCCTTGAGGAGATAAGGTCTCCAGAACTGCACACAGTACTCCAGATGGGGTCTCACCAACTGTCTGTACAGAGGGATAACAACTTCCTGTTATAGTTGCAGTTTCCTCCTCCCTTCCCCCTGTCCTTCCATTTTCTCACCATCTCATCCCTTATATTGCCTATCTCCGCTTCCAGTTGCCCCAGTCTAACATATATCGAGCAACACCCCATTTTCCACAGTGTTTCCATGAACACCGTGCCCAACACCCATTGCATTCCCACTATTCTGTCCCTCCTCCCCCAGCAACCTTCCTCCTCATCCAAAAGACCCTGCCCTCTCCACTGCCCTGAGTAGTACATTGTGGCCTAGCTTCAGTGCCTCCTCCCTTTTACTGCTTAACACACTTTAGACTTTTCCCTTATTTAAAAAAATGCCCTGTCTCAGTTTGTTGCTACCTCTTTACATACACATTTGCTTCTCTCTGTACATAATTCCTGTATTATTCACTCCTTTACAATGGCCTGCTAAGTTGCACCTGATGCACATATTTTATATTTTTGCATTACATTTGAGATGACCTACTTAGCTGTTCTCACACTCCACCTACTGTCCTTTTTCCTTCCTAGCCAAAATTCCCCAAGCAATGTCTCACCAGTTTGCTCAGTTCAAGTTATGCTTGTAGTGATCAGCCCTTCTTTGCACAGTTCCTTCTCTTTGCCTCCCTGCACCTCCCCCTCTGTAGCTAACTATAAAATACAAGGGCTGTGTATTTGGGTGTACTCAGCCAGGTCAGGCTGGCACTGATCTGGGTTGTAGTGGGGGAGTTTGGAGAGATGGCAGACAGGTCCATGAATTTGTTATTGAGGGCAGTTGTGACCTTGGATGGGTTAGTTGTAGGTCCTGTCCCCAAGCCTAGCTTGATTGCAGTCTGTCTCTCCCCTGGGGCAATCAGAGAGTTACCCACTGACCAGAAGTTTTGGGTGTTTACAAGGTTGTGTATTGGACATTTTGGAGGAATTTAGCCTTACGTGATTTAATTTTTCATTTACAGAGGTTACACAGGTGTCAATATTCATTCCAGAATGAGGGGGAGGGAGAGGATCTGTGCGCAGCCCACTTCTCATCTCTTGCCTTCATTAGATGAAGGAGGTCCTTTGTGAGCCATCTCATGTTGCCTCCCTGCACTCTGTGTGGTTAGGGCGAAATGCCTCTCCTGGATTTCAGTCAGGGCTGCAGTAAGGAAGCCTAGGGCTGAGTTTAAATCCATCATTTTGAGGTGGACTGGTCAGTTAGCAGCCCTAATGTCAGCAAATAGGCAGGTGGCATCATATTTAAAGTCTCTGAAAGTAATGTATTTGGGGAAGGGGTGGGGGTATGGAGGACTAGATGCAAAATTTGGGGGAGTGGTCACTGATGGAGTCTGATAGGATTCTGGCATGAAGGACTCTGTCCTTACGATTGGTCAGAATCCAGCCTAAGAGGGAATGGTTCAGTGTATGGTTGTTAGGGGAAGGGGGGTAGAAATCAGCTGTGTAAGGTTTAAGTTTTTTAACAGGTCGCAACACTTGGTCTAGGAAGTGTTAAGCCAGTTTGATTGAAGTCACCTAATATGATGATCTCCCTGGAGGGGGAGAGGTGACCAATGCTGTTTATTAGGTGGGTAAGGCCTGTTATTCCACCTTTGGGAGGATTATAGCAGCAGCCGATGTACAACTGTTTTGAAGATCCAATAGAAAGTTCGGCAAGAAGCCATTTACTATTGGATGTGTCAAGTGAGCTGAGGGAGTCTAGGGTGGCACTAAGAGCACCCTTGAAGGATAAAAGTACTCCACCCACCTTTTTGGTCCCAGGCCAGCATTACTTAGGAGGGTGTAGCCACTTATGCAACAGCTAGCATCTGGTGTAGTAGGCTTCAGCCAGGTTTTGATGATGCCCAATATGTCGGGGCTGTACAGTGATTCTCATGCCTCAAGTTCAGTGAGCTTGAACGATAGGCTTCAGACATTTAGATGCACAATTTTAAGCCTGTGTTTATTTCACTATCAGTGGTCATTGTGGGTGATGGGCGTGTATGGGGCAGGGTTGCTTTTACCATCACCTGTGAGGATTAGTAGTAGGATAGGAAGGAGACATGTAGGACTGCAGGAGGAGCTGACTATGAGTCCTGGCCAGGTCAGAGAGTATATGAAGGCACCTAGGAGGTGGAGGTCACTCTTGCTTAGAAGTCCTAGGAGGAGTATTGGGCAAGAGGCAAGCACCCAGTGGTCAATTGGGGGCAGGAGGGGTGTCAGGGGGTTTGTGGGTGAGAAGTGTAAGAGAGCAGCTTGGTCAGAAGCCAGGATATGGGCACTGAACTCTGTCACTTGGGAAAGTCCTATTAAGAGAGCTCAAATTAGCATGTTTGTCACCAGGGGGTTCATTATGCCTAGTCGGTGAGGCAGCAGGGGGTGAGGAAGACGCACTGTGACTGTAGAGGAGGATAGTGCTCAAAGATGAAACACAGGCCTACCTTAGATAGGGTGTTTAGCTACATTCACTGGCACTGTTTTGATTCCAAGACCCTGGCTACACTAGCTACTGTTGATAGCTGTAGCTTTATAGTTTCATAATATAATACGAGCTGGAGTTCATGAGACCAAGTATCGCTCACCACTTGACTCTCAGTGGTAGTACTCATATTTTTTAATTCCCACGTATTTGCCCAGGGATTTCTTGAAAGATTCCATTGTTTTACTCATAACTATCGCTTCAGGGAGGCTGCTCCATGTTGAAACTACTTTATGGTAGAACCATCCTTTCCTTTTATTAGTTTTACTTATTTCACCTATAATTTTCATTCCATGTTTGCGTGTGGATTTAGTGGTGATTTGTGATGTTAGTCCAATGGTTTCCCACATATAATTATTTTTAGATGCACAATATACTAAGATAAATCACCCTTAGCCTTCTATAGTTCATTGAGTACATGCCTACAGTAAGTCCCTCAGTCTTTCACTATAACTTTTCTAATGTACTGTCTTGATTCTCTTAGTGGCCTTCTCTTCAACCCCGAATCAATGCTTCACCCTGTCGTTCAGGGCACAGGTCAGGAAGCACAGGGAAACCCAGGAGCAATTGTAAAATTCACCAAAACTTTATTTATTGTAGCAGTAATATAAAAATAAACTTGTTCATAATAACTACGACAGAAGCAAAATAAAATAAAATAAAATATTTCTTGTAATCTCCCTAATTGCAGCTCATCTTAGCTTTTTAGAAGTCTTTTCAACCCCCACCTTAGCAAACATCCTCTCCTTGCAAAATGTTCTGTTCTCGTAAATATCAGGCAAGATGTTTCTGAGGCCCTTCAGCCCTTCCAAAAGACTCAATCATTTGACTTTAACGCTTTGAACAGGAACAACGCCTCAGTGATTTGTGTGGGCCCTGCTTCTCAGGCACTCAGCTCATCAACCTGCAGTCTCAATTTCATCCTGCCTGTGTCCTGTATTGGGTATCATGAGTAAACATCAGGTAGCTCCCTGCAACAACAGCTAAATCTAAAGTGTTGTCATCTGATTGCCTTGTTGTCTTTTCCTTCACAAACTGAGCCCTCCATCTCCGGATTACAAATAGTGTGTGTTGTGCAGGTTGCTTTCTTCCATCACAGGGCCCCAACCAGCTGTGACACTGGCCTACCTCAGGCAACATTCCTGGCTAGCCCACCTTTTTCCTACCTGGGTACCCAGAGTGTATGACTGTGTTGAGGGGCTACAAAGTGCATGCATAATTGCCTGACTAGATCAGTTATGGAATCAATCAACCTGATTACACCCCTTCCTTGTTCAAGTCCCCTGAATAAATCAGATCTAACTCTTTTTTGCATCTAATTTGGCTGATGTTCCAGTTTGTACCAGAAGCACTGTACTGTTATTTGTTGTGCCTAACCTTGTCTTACAGTGGGTCTCTAGGGTCGAACTGGTGGAATCAGCCCTGGTGGTAAGTGCAAGCTGAATAGGGGCTACTTTGAAAGTGTTTGCTTCATATTGTCTAGGCCACTAGAAGGGAAAGAGGGGGGTTATAGTGTCCTGGAGGGTTGTACCCAGGTTAGCCTTGCTACTAACAACCCTGTCCTCTGGGTGGAGGCACCCATTTCAGTACCCAGGCCCCTTAACCTGCAACTAGCCATGCAGGCAGGGTAGTAGCCCTTGGGATAGTGTCACCTAGGGGTTACAGCTTGGAGGCACTGCTGGGATTAGCACCTTCTAGTAGTCTGGTGGGTACCACAACCCACATCCCAAAATTGTGAGAGAATGGAGGTGCTTGCGCTTAGCTTAAGATTGTCCCCATAAGCTGTTAGTGCACTGTATTATGGGGTGGAGTGAAGCTGAGAGGGTAGATCCTCAACAGACCCTCCTGTTAATGGACATCCCATTGGGGACCACTAATGCTGTTATTGTAGAGACTGTTGAGCAAGTTAAGTGTTTGGGAAAGGTTGAAGTGAAGGTGAGGATTCGGACCTGTTTGAGCACGCCATGGTGGTCCTCCTATACTGCAGCTTTCCCATACAGCCAGAGAAGGTGCCCCTGTTATTATACCTGAAGGGTCCCAGGAGGATGGAGAGTCATTAATTTGCACAGTAATCTTGCTATCCCAGGGAGGTCTCCCAGCATAAGGGGTTCAGAGATAAGTTGCTTAACTTATTAGCCTCTAAAGTTAATAAAGATGCTAGATCTTTCTGATGATACCACTCCATGACAGTCTCCCATAGCATCTCCTGTCTCTCCTACGGGCCCACCCATGGTCACCTCTCCCATAGTAATGCCATCCGTACATCTGGACTCTTAGCGTAGGCTTAGACTCTTTTCAAGCACAGTCCCAGTGCCCTAGGGTGGGATGACCTGGAATCATGGATGAACTATGCCACACCCCTCCTCCAGGAGTGGCAGTGCTCTGAGAGGGAGAAAAGAAAGAGATTCATGGAGACATTGAGGGGTCCTGCACTGGAGGCCATTCGCTTTCTCTGATCGACCAGCCCAGAGGCCACCACTGCTCAGTACCTCTCTGCATTGGAGGTTTTTTTTTGTAGCACTGAGTCCGGGGATGATTTGTTGTGGAAATTTAAATCTGCAAAGCAATGGAAGAACAAGAAGTTGTCTATGTTTGTTACCATGATCGAGAGGGTCTGCAGAGGCCCACAGGAAAGGAGGGGTGTCTGCTAGTGAACTGAATTGGGTCAGGTTGGACCATATTCTCAAATCAGCCAGGTACTCTAGTGTGATGATGCTAAAAACTTAAATTGCAAGATAGGAAGACTAACCATTCGAGTATTGTCACCTCATGAAAGAGATCCGTGAAGCAGAGAATGATGAAGAGGATGGGATGCCCTATGATGGGGTTGTCCGTGCCTTCAGACCCTGAGAGAAGTGATGAGACTGAGGTGCAGCAGATGAGAGAACTGATTAAAGAATTGACAGAGTTGAAAGTCAGTCAACAAGCCACCGAGGCAGCCAGAGATACTAACCTCTATCAGGTACCTCCTGAGTAAGAGCGAGGTCCCACCTGGTGGGGTGAGGGTACATGTCATCTCTTCTGAAACCCAGACTGAGAGTAACCTACTGAAAGAAGTATGAGAGTTGAGGGCCCTGGTGGGGGACCTACTATGAGCCACATAAACCACTAACCTGTGTGGAAGTCCAGAGGGCCAAGAAAGCAAGCAACAAGTCAAAGAAGGGCCCCAAGGTGCCCTCAATGTACCCAAGCAGGAAGACAGCCTGCTACCACTCAGAGACTTTAGAGAACCCATCTTTTGTTACCACTGCGGGGAGGGCGGGCACACCTGGTTCACCTGCCGCTCACAGGAGAATTTGAGAAAAGTTACTATTAGCCTACTGGCCTCGATTCAATGGAATAACACCCGGCCACAAGATGGGGCTGCCTGGAAAAGTTACTTATCCAAGGCATCTGCCAAGTCGACATCCAAGTCTGTCACCTGAGTGGTCCGAGGTGGTGGGCCCTTCAATGGAAACTACAGTGATGGTGAACAGTGGGTTCACTCGGGCCATGCTTGACAGTGGATCTCAAGTAACTATAGTATTTCAAGATTGGTACCAGAAGCATCTGCCTGATGTGCTCCTACCACCTTGTAAGGCTTGCATGTGTGGGGGTTGAGCGAGAAGTCCTATCCGTACTCAGGGTATATTTGGATCTGGCTGTCCTTTCCTACCTCCATGGCCGGGGTAGGTGAACAAGTCGAGACACTTGCCTTAGTGTGTCCCCTTACTGGACTGTATGATGGGGTTCCCCCTCTTAATTGGAACAAACAGCCATATGTTTGGGAGAGTGGCACAAATTTGCCATGAGAAACAAGGGCAATGGACTGGTCGAGCCCTAAGAATTCCATCCTTAATTAAATGGGCGTATGACTTACAGCAGAAACCTGATGAAGTGGACTGAGATGAGCCTGTGTGGATCATGTGGAAGAGGGATTCTGAATCTCTGGTGCTAGAAGCATAATGCTCAGTGTACCATTCACGGAGAGGTCCGACTTAAGAAGGATGTGAAGAACAAAATATGAATATTAGACACCCCAGGTGAGCAAAAAGTTGCCAGAGGGCTAATGGTTAATCCCAGCATCCTACCTGCCATGCCCATGCTTATGCACGATGAGTAATGGTCCAGATTCGAAATGTGTCAGATCGGGAGGTCCGAGTGAACAGAGGGTGCACCCTAGCTACAGTACTCTGTGCAGACATGGCAGTATTACCTAGCAACAAACATTCTGGTGAGAAGGAAGGGGTGACCCCTGACCTATTTGACTTTGGTGATTCTCTTCTATCGCCCTAATGGAAGACCCGAATTAGCAGGAAACTCACCCAAAGAGACCAAGTGTTTTTGTTAAAAGAATGGGACGTGGGATGTGTCTGTAATGCCAAGCACAACATATGCCTGCATGAGGACTGACCCTTTCAAGATAGATCCAGATGCCTCGCCCCAGTGGACATAGATGTTGGGAGGCACCTGCAGGAGATGCTCGCTGCTGGTGTTATACAAGAATCAAGAAGCCCATATGCCTCTCCCATTGTGGTTGTGCATAAAAAGAATGGGTCCCTGAGGATGTGTGTTGATTATTGAACCCTCAACCAGTGGACTGTCCCAGATCAATACACCATGCCCCGTATAAAAGGTGCCCTGACTGCCTGAATGGGAGCAAATGGTTCTCAGTATTGGATCTTACGCGGATATTACTAGATTCTGATGGCCCCGGAAAACAGGGAGAAAACAGCCTTCATCTGTCCTTTGGGGTTCTACGATTCTGAGAATGCCACAGGATTTCGGGTGCCCCAGCCACCTTTCAGAGATTGATGAAATGTGCGGTGGGAGATATTAACTTGCTGGAATGTCTAGTGTACTTAGATGATGTCATTGTGTTCGGACGCAAGTTAGAGGAGCTTGAGACAAGACTTTTTAAAGTCCTAGATCGATTGGAAGAATTCAGCCTCAAGCTGTCCATTGACAAGTGACAGTTTTTTCAAACATCAATGAAATATGTGGGGAACATCTTATCTGTGGAAGGGATACAGACACAACCCAGCAAGGTTGAATCGCTGACTACTTGGCCCCAGCCCCATAACTTGAAAGAACTACATTTTCTGGGGTTCTGCGGCTACTACCGCAGGTTCATCAAAGACTATTCAAAGGTGATTCAACCACTCCTGAATCTTACCCAGGGTTACTCTCCTACCAATGGCAATACAAACAAGCATTTGTCAATGCCGAATGTTGTCTTGCTGCCATTGGCAGTGCAGGAGTTAGAGAGATGCAGCATAGGAGTGGCAGTCAAGTATTGAACTGATGCCAACCCACCCCCACCCTGCAGAGAGTGAGAGGCATTAGGGTGTCCCTGTGGGTGTTTGTTAGTACAGTGCGGGAAAACATGCTGGCAGGATGTGAAAATGACAGCTGCACAGTTCATAAGGAGGTGTAATTAAATGCCAGTGCTGAAAATGTGGCATACAAATATACGGAATTTGGAGTTGCAAGGTGCGTGGAAAATATGCAATGCACGCTGCAGCACTGCCAGTTTGTGGGCGTTAGGCATCAATTTTCAACATAGGCATTTTAGCACTCTGCTCATGTACAGTGTCACTGGCATTTCCTGAAAGTGCCCCAAGAAGTGATTTCGCACAGCTACCATGCTATTCTGCAGCGAAGTGCAGAAACACATTTTGGGCAGGATATGTGAAGTGACAGCTGTACTGTTCAACAAGAGGTGTATAAAATGGCAATGGTGAAAATCCAGAGTGAAAATATCAGAAATGCACGACGGTACGAGCATGCTGTAATCAGCCAATGCACGCCTGTAATACAGTCATTTAATGATGATCAGCTCCAAATTTTCAACATAGGCATTCTAGGAGCTCTGCTCATGAACTGTGTCTCTGTCATTTTCATAATCTGGCCCAAACACTGATTTCCCACAACGACTGTGCAATTGTGCGCCAGAAGTGCAGAAACACATTTCGGGCAGGATGTGGAAAATGACAGCTGTACTGTTCACAAGGAGGTGCACAAAAATGCCAATGCTGAAAATACGGCGTTAAAATATTGTGAATACGCGAAGTTACGAGCCTGCGTAGCAACTGCGCAATGCACACTCGTAAAACAGGCATTTGTTGGATTTTTCCCACCAAATCTGGAACATAGGCTTTTTGAGAGGCCACCTCATGAACACTGGCACTGTCATTTCATTAATGGGTCTCGAAAGGTGATTTCGCACAGTGACTGCGAAATCACCTTCTGAGGCCGATTAACACCATGACAGTGACAGAATTCATGAGGAGGGGCCCCAAAACCCCATGTTGAAAATTTGGTGCCAAAATTCCAAGAAATGCCTGAGATATGCAGCAAAGTTGAAAACCCTATTCATTCCATTATACAGCTTACCGGGCATTTCCTCAGTTCGCGTCAGCTTTGAAGAGTGCAGATGTGTTCCTGGTCCACTGAAGATCATCGCACCAGAGTCCGGAGGTAAGTATGGGTTGGGGGTTGAGGGAGGCAGGTGCGCAGGGTGGGTGCGGTGGTGGAAAGGGGGATCTAGACTATGAGGGACGGTTTTGTTTTCTAGGTAAAAAAAAATGTTATGGGACAGTTTTGCCATTGCAGGATTTGGCAGCCTTGGGGTGGCTCCCAGCTGCATACCTAAGTGGTTTTGGAAGTCAGTAGCCGACGGGGATTGGCACCCCGCCGGCACAACACGGGGGTAATGACGCTGGGATTGGGCACCCCGCCGCAAACAAAGTCGGGGAGGCGAGCTGAGGGGATTGGGCACCCTCAGCATTCAACAGTTGGGGGTGATGGCAACGGGAGGGCTCCTGTCAGTGTGCAAAGCAAGCGGGGGCGAGTTGAGGGGATTGGACACCCTCCTCGGCATTCCACATTTCGGGGGAGGAATGCCGATGGGGAGGTGCTCCCGTCAGCACACAAACACGGGGGTTGCCGGCTAGGGGATTGGGCACCCCGATGTCGACAGAGGTGAGGCGGCCGCCCGCCGCGATTATGGCTAGTATGAGCGGCGAAGCACATCAGCAAAGGACTACTGCGTATGACGATTGCAGTGGACCTTGCTTTGATGTGTCGCCCATTATGTATGCTTGGTGGCGGTGGCATGCAGGCTGATTGGGAATGAGGGACGACCTACTGATGCATGCCCTGCATTCACCCAACAGCAGCCGCGCCCCCAAGACCCACACTGTCGCAAGATGTTGCTTGCACATGCGAGTAAGCCAACATAAAAAGGGCCTAACAAAAAACCCGAGAAAGTGTATTTCTGAACAGGTGAACCTTTTGGGCCCTGCTGGACACCCAAATGTGAAGCAGCCTTCTACAAAGTCATATACCAGCTCACCCATGCCCCTGTCCTCACCTATTCTGACCCTACCAAGCCTTATGTGCTGCATGGATGCTAGTCTGCAGGGCCTAGGAGCTGTGCTGTATCAAGACCATGAGGATGGTTTGAGACCGGTAGCTTACGCCAGTAGGAGCTTGACCCCGTCAGAGCGAAACTATCCTGTGCACAAGCTGGAGTTTCTTGCCCTAAACTTGGCCATAGTTGACCAGTTTCATGAGTACCTCTATGGGGCAAAGATTTTGGTGAAGACCAACAATAACCCATTAACCTATGTACAGATGTCAGTTAAGTTGGACTCCACTGGCACCAGTGGCTTTCTGCCTTATCGACCTATGATAATGCTGTTGAATACAGACTGGGACTGAACCATATTGATGCTGATGCCCTGTCACGAAGGCCAGCTTTTAAAAGTAATTGTGTCAGATTGTCTGAATCTGACATCCGAGCATAATGCCGAAAGTTTGACAGGGATGAACAGATGTCCGCGGACACAGTGGACTGTCTAGTTGATTGCTTGGGCCCTCTTGCTACCTGCATACTGGCTGCCTATTGCCATTTTTCTACTCTAGATATTAGTGCACTACCTCCGTTTGATAATGACAGCATTCAGTGGTCTCAATCCCAAGATCCCATGATTCAACCTGCACTTTACGCAATGCGTGCGGGAAAAGACGTGTCTAAGTTGCATTCCCCTGACTTGCGAACTGCTCTATTGTTCAAAGAAGGTCCTAGGTTAAAGTTGCATAATCAGCTGTTGTACAGAGAGACAGTGGATCATCGTGGCCAAGTAGACAAGCAACAATTGGTCCTGTCCACAGCTTTTAAATAGCTGGTACGAGATCCTCCAGAATCACATGGGGCACATAGTTATTGACAGAACTCTCGATTTGGTGCGATTCCGATTCTATTGGCCAAAGAGGGGGCAGATGTCGGGCACCATGTCAAGACTTGTAGTCATTGCCTCCAAAGGAAAGCCCTGCCTCAAAAGGCAGCCCTCCTTGTCAATATCACTACCAGTGCCCTCATGGAGCTAGTCTGTATAGATTTCTTGTGCTTAGAGCCTGACCAAAAGAACATTGGCAATGTGTTGGTAGTTACCGATCATTTTACATGAAATGCACAAGACTTCATAAGTAGAGATCAAAAGGCCTCTACCATGCCCAAGGTGCTAGTATAAAAATTCTTTGTCCACTATGGTGCCCCCCAGTGAATCCATTTTAACCAAGGCAGAGACTTTGAGAGTAGGTTAATCAAAGAAATGGTTTCCCTGTGGGGGGTGAGGAAGTCAAGAACCACCCCCTATCACCCGTAGGGGGACCCTCAACTAGAACACTTTAACCGCACCCTTCTAGACATGTTGAGTACTCTCCATCCTAAAGACAAGCCCAAGTGGAGTCAGCAGATTAGCACCTTGGTACACACCAACAATTGCACCAAAGTGATGCCACCGGATACTCTCCCATCGACTCATGTTCAGGAGGGAAGCCAGGCTGCCCATAGATGTTTGCTTTGGGGTCTTCCTGGATGGTGTCTGAGCTGAGAACTACTTACAATATGTACAGAAATTGAAAGCTCAGTTGAACCATGCAAACCAACTGGCTCAAATAATGGCCCTAAGAGAATCCTTGCCAACAAGGAGAGGCAGGACAAGAAAGTGAAGGCTCAAGAGCTATTGCCTGGGACCTTGTGTTGCTGCACAGTTTGGGACTACAAGAAAGCATCAAATTGCTGACAGGTGGCACCATCTACCTCACATAGTAGTTAGCAAATTGAATGACCTACTAGTGTACAAAGTGCGTCCAGAGAATAATTCCAAAGCTGTCAAAACCATGCACCATAATCACTTACTGCCCCTCAGTCAAGTTATTATTGATGCTGAGCCAGCAGACATTTACTCCCCTGGGCCAGTGACTCATGCTGCTGCAAAAAAGAGACAGAGTCAACATGCCCCAGTAGTTACAGATTCAAGGCTTCCCCCGCAGCAGGCCCAGAATGATAGTGCCTGTCAGTCCACCTCTGATGATGGTGAGTATGACAGTGCCTATTACACCTCCTATGACCTGAGTCAGCTGTTTTGAGGTAACCCTAACGCTAATTGTGGGGATGAAGCTGGGCCTTCAGGACTGCATAACCAATCATTTTTTTCTCTGGACCCAGTGCCCCCTGAAAGTGATGTGCAAAGTATCACTTCTGAGGTTGTGGATTCTTTGTGTCTTGCAGAACTGTTTGACTTGCCCAAAGAAGGGGCTGATGGTCTGAGTCTCCCTGGTGACATACCAGAACTTGAAGAACAATATGAAAGTGTAGACAGCACCCCTTCAGTGCTGCAGAGCCTAATTATTCCAGAGTCTCCTCAGAACGGGCAACCTGGGCCCTCGTCAGAAGATAATAATGAGCAAAGTGTTGTGGAAACAGAGACTGCAGAGCCAGGAGCTGGTAGTGTTCCCAATCTGGACATTTCAACCAGTGCAAAGGCATCCCTCACTACAGGAGAAGAAATCAGTGCCAGTGTTGACTGCCCAGAGCCTATGTCTGTTTCCCTCAGAAAATCTGGCTGACCTGTTAAGCCAGTGCTATGTTTTAGTTATGATTCCCTGGGAGGCCAGTGGATTTGCCTCTCAATGTGGTTCACAAGGGTTTGCTCTCAAAGCTCACTGCCCAAACTGAGCTTGATGGCCAACTCCACGTTACTTGTTCTTCCTTCTCAGCATGGTGCCCTGCCCCATCCAGCCTCAAGTTAGCTGATAGGAAGGCCCCTCCTACATTGTTTAATGTACAGAAATTATAACATGAATCAGTATTGAAATGTTCAAGGTATGTTGATCATAAGGAATTAGTATTACATATGTGAAACATGCATACGTATTGTCAATATGGATATAGTATTGTGAAGTGTAGTGAAAATGTACAGTAATGTGATAAGTTTACATTAACTGATGTATCAGATGTTGTTTGCATATTATGCTAATGTCATACACGTCTCATTTATATTGCATTTTCAATACTGTGATGCTACATACTTGAAACAAACGTCAAGTTTTCTCCAGGCTGGGAAGGGTGTAACCCCCTACAAATGGGGATTCCCGAAAAGTCTTCCTTGGATGTGCCTAAATGCCCACTGCCAGGCTGGTGTTCTGTGTCTTAGAGGTTTAAAAACATTTGTGTGAGAGTGCCTTAATATCTCTTTGCTTTGTCTCTTTAAGAGCTGCCAATAATGTGGTGCTTATTTAATGTAGGAGGGGGCTGAGTGTTTCTATGCTTGAGTCCCACCTGGGCTGCCGGATAATCGCTCCTTTCTGCCATCGCTATTTGCTCAGAGGAAGCTCTGTTAGAAGCTGTACTTATTTGCTGATTATCTATTAGAGTAGTAATGATTTTGTAGTTTGTCTAACCTGCCTTCTTTGCAGCATGGACAGTTCTATTTATCACCACTATCTTGGTCCTGGACTGTCAGAATGGGCCAATCAGTTCCTTTCGGACTCTAAAATGGGGCCTGTCCCCAGGGTCTTGTGGGAGCAAAACTTTGTAGGAATTGTAGTTCTGGGCTTTGGCGCCTAAATGGACATGGAGGGGGAGCCCTTGAACTGACAGACAGACAGATCAGCCAACAGAACCTTTTTGGATCCTGGGGAAAGTCCCAGGCTGCTTGCAGGTACAGTCAGTTTGTGTTGGGAAGAGAAAAGGTGAGCAGCTCGAAACAGTTGAGCAGCAGTTTCCATGTAGTTTGCGTGGGAGAACTGTGGAAGGATTGAGTTTGGCCTGCCTGCTGTCCCTGAGAGGGAATTTATGAACATTTAGGACTGAATCTAAACTGGAGAGGAAATAAAGCCACTGAATTGTGACCAGGCTCACTACCTGAAGAAGACCAAAGATTTGCTGAATGCGATTTGGCCTTTCAGGATGTGCAATTGCTGCTGGAGTCCCAGTTTGGTGCAGAGATTCTGTAATTGCGATCGACTGCCATCCGCCCAGTACAGTAGCTATTTCTTTACTATAAATGTGCCTAGTGCTGTTAGTGGGTCGTGATTTGGTTCCCCACTATGTGATGAACTGTGTTCTGCTTGCTGGAGGCTGCATCCAGCTCCACTGGACTGAACTGCATTCATCTCCACTTGGCCTGGGCCTTGTCACACTGGCCCAGCCAGAATACCCACTATACAGAGAAAGCCATCAAGAGAGACCTGCCTGTGGATCAGTCCCTGTTCAATGCTTTGACCAGGAACAAAACGCCTCAGTGATTTGTGTGGGCCCTGCATCTCCAGGTACTTCAGCTCATCAACCTGCAGTCTCAATTTCTTCCTGCCTGTGGTATCGTGAGTAAACATCAGGTAGCTCCTGCAACAAAAGCTAAATCTAAAGTGTTGTCATCTGATTGCCTTGTTGTCTTTTCCTTCAAGAACTGAGCCCTCCAGCTCCGGATTACAAATAGTGTGTTGTGCATGTTGCTTTGTACCATCACAGGGCCTCAATCAGCTGCAATGCTGGCCTACACCGGACAATGTTCCTGGCTAGCCTACCTCTTTCCTACCTTGGTACCCAGAGTGTGTGACTGTGTTGAGGGACTACAAAGTGCATGCATAATTGCCTGACTAGATCAGCTATAGAATCAATCAACCTAATTACGCCCCTCCCTTGTTCAAGTCCCCTGAATAAATCAGATATAACTCTTTTTGCATCTAATTTGACTGAGGTTCCAGTTTGTACCAGAAGCACTGTACTGTTATTTGCTGTGCCTAACCTTGTCTTACAGTGGGTCTCCAGGGCTGAACTGGTGGAACCAGCCCTGGTGGTAAGTGCCAACAGTGTGGGGATTTGTATGCTGAATAGGGACTACTGTGAAAGTGTTTGTTGCATATTGTCTAGGCCACTTAGAAGGGAAAGAGGGGGTTACAGTGTCCCGGAGGGCTGTACCCAGGTTAGCTTTGCTACTAACAACTCTGTCCTCCGGGTGGAGGCACCCATTTCAGTACCCAGGTCCCGTAACCTGCAACTAGCCACACAGACAGGGGAAGTAGCCCTTGGGATAGTGCCACCTAGGGGTTACACCTACCTAATGGATAAGCTGCAGATTCTTCGTACCCCCACTAGAATTGCCTTATGTCTGTCCATGCATTCTTGAATTCCCCCACTGTTTTTGACTCCACTACTTCCTCAGGAAGGCTGTATTCACAACCCTCTCCATGAAAAACTACTTCCTCAGATTACCTCTGAGCCATTCCCCCTCTATCTTCAAATTGTGCCCCCTTGTTCTTGCACATCTGTTTTTCTGAAAGATACTACCTCTTGGACTTTGTTGATTCTCTTGAAGTACTTGAAAGTTTCTATCATGTGCCCTCTCTCCCTCCTCTCCTCAAGGATATACATATTAAGCTCCTTTTATTTCTCTTCATATATCTTCTGTTCTAGACCCTGCACCATTTTAGTTGCCCTTCTCTGGACAGCCTCCATCCTGTCTATGTCCTTGAGGAGATAAGGTCTCCAGAACTGCACACAGTACTCCAGATGGGGTCTCACCAACTGTCTGTACAGAGGGATAACAACTTCCTGTTATAGTTGCAGTTTCCTCCTCCCTTCCCCCTGTCCTTCCATTTTCTCACCATCTCATCCCTTATATTGCCTATCTCCGCTTCCAGTTGCCCCAGTCTAACATATATCGAGCAACACCCCATTTTCCACAGTGTTTCCATGAACACCGCTGCCCAACACCCATTGCATCCCACTATTCTGTCCCTCCCCCCCAGCAACCTTCCTCCTCATCCAAAAGACCCCTGCCCTCTCCACTGCCCTGAGTAGTACATTGTGGCCCTAGCTTCAGTGCCTCCCTCCCCTTTTACTGCTTAACACACTTTAGACTTTTCCCCTTATTTAAAAAAAATGCCCTGTCTCAGTTTGCTGCTACCTCTTTTACATACACATTTGCTTCTCTCTGTACATAATTCCTGTATTATTCACTCCTTTACAATGGCCTGCTAAAGTTGCACCTGATGCACATATTTTATATTTTTGCATTACATTTGAGATGACCTACTTAGCTGTTCTCACACTCCACCTACTGTCCTTTTTTCCTTCCTAGCCAAAATTCCCCAAGCAATGTCTCACCAGTTTGCTCAGTTCAAGTTATGCTTGTAGTGATCAGCCCTTCTTTGCACAGTTCCTTCTCTTTGCCTCCTGCACCTCCCTCTGTAGCTAACTATAAAATACAAGGGCTGTGTATTTGGTGTACTCAGCCAGGTCAGGCTGGCACTGATCTGGGTTGTAGTGGGGGAGTTTGGAGAGATGGCAGACAGGTCCATGAATTTGTTATTGAGGGCAGTTGTGACCTTGGATGGGTTAGTTGTAGGTCCTGTCCCCAAGCCTAGCTTGATTGCAGTCTGTCTCTCCCCTGGGGCAATCAGAGAGTTACCCACTGACCAGAAGTTTTGGGTGTTTACAAGGTTGTGTATTGGACATTTTGGAGGAATTTAGCCTTACGTGATTTAATTTTTCATTTACAGAGGTTACACAGGTGTCAATATTCATTCCAGAATGAGGGGAGGGAGAGGATCTAGCGCAGCCCACTTCTCATCTCTTGCCTTCATTAGATGAAGGAGGTCCTTTAGAGCCATCTCATGTTGCCTCCCTGCACTCTGTGTGGTTAGGGCGAAATGCCTCTCCTGGATTTCAGTCAGGGCTGCAGTAAGGAAGCTTAGGGCTGAGTTTAAATCCATCATTTTGAGGTGGACTGGTCAGTTAGCAGCCCTAATGTCAGCAAATAGGCAGGTGGCATCATATTTAAAGTCTCTGAAAGTAATGTATTTGGGGAAGGGGTGGGGGGTATGGAGGACTAGATGCAAAATTTGGGGGAGTGGTCACTGATGGAGTCTGATAGGATTCTGGCATGAAGGACTCTGTCCTTACGATTGGTCAGAATCCAGCCTAAGAGGGAATGGTTCAGTGTATGGTTGTTAGGGGAAGGGGGGTAGAAATCAGCTGTGTAAGGTTTAAGTTTTTAACAGGTCGCAACACTTGGTCTAGGAAGTGTTAGCCAGTTTGATTGAAGTCACCTAATATGATGATCTCCTGAGGGGAGAGGTGACCAATGCTGTTTATTAGTGGGTAAGGCCTGTTATTCCACCTTTGGGAGGATTATAGCGGCAGCAGTGTACAACTGTTTGAAGATCCAATAGAAAGTTCGCAAGAAGCCATTTACTATTGGATGTGTCAAGTGAGCTGAGGGAGTCTAGGGTGGCACTAAGAGCACCCTTGAAGGATAAAAGTACTCCACCCACCTTTTTGGTCCCAGGCCAGCATTACTTAGGAGGGTGTAGCCACTTATGCAACAGCTAGCATCTGGTGTAGTAGGCTTCAGCCAGGTTTTGATGATGCCCAATATGTCGGGGCTGTACAGTGATTCTCATGCCTCAAGTTCAGTGAGCTTGAACGATAGGCTTCAGACATTTAGATGCACAATTTAAGCCTGTGTTTATTTCACATCTAGTGGTCATTGTGGGTGATGGATGGTATGGGGCAGGGTTGCTTTTACCATCACCTGTGAGGATTAGTAGTAGGATAGGAAGGAGACATGTAGGACTGCAGGAGGAGCTGACTATGAGTCCTGGCCAGGTCAGAGAGTATATGAAGGCACCTAGGAGGTGGAGGTCACTCTTGCTTAGAAGTCCTAGGAGGAGTATTGGGCAAGAGGCAAGCACCCAGTGGTCAATTGGGGCAGGAGGGGTGTCAGGGGTTTGTGGGTGAGAAGTGTAAGAGAGCAGCTTGGTCAGAAGCCAGGATATGGGCACTGAACTCTGTCACTTGGGAAAGTCCTATTAAGAGAGCTCAAATTAGCATGTTTGTCACCAGGGGTTCATTATGCCTAGTCGGTGAGGCAGCAGGGGTGAGGAAGACGCACTGTGACTGTAGAGGAGGATAGTGCTCAAAGATGAAACACAGGCCTACCTTAGATAGGGTGTTTAGCTACATTCACTGGCACTGTTTTGATTCCAAGACCCTGGCTACACTAGCTACTGTTGATAGCTGTAGCTTTATAGTTTCATAATATAATACGAGCTGGGAGTTCATGAGACCCAGTATCGCCCACCACTTGACTCCAGTGGTAGTACTCATATTTTTAATTCCCAATGATTTGCCCAGGGATTTCTTGAAAGATTCCATTGTTTTACTCATAACTATCGCTTCAGGGAGGCTGCTCCATGTTGAAACTACTTTATGGTAGAACCATCCTTTCCTTTTATTAGTTTTACTTATTTCACCTATAATTTTCATTCCATGTTTGCGTGTGGATTTAGTGGTGATTTGTGATGTTAGTCCAATGGTTTCCCACATATAATTATTTTTAGATGCACAATATACTAAGCATAAATCACCCCTTAGCCTTCTATAGTTCATTGAGTACATGCCTACAGTAAGTCCCTCAGTCTTTCACTATAACTTTTCTAATGTACTGTCTTGATTCTCTTAGTGGCCCTTCTCTTCAACCCCCGAATCAATGCTTCACCCTGTCGTCTAGGCACAGGTCAGGAAGCACAGGGAAACCCAGGAGCAATTGTAAAATTCACCAAAACTTTATTTATTGTAGCAGTAATATAAAAAAATAAACTTGTTCATAATAACTACGTACAGAAGCAAAATAAAATAAAATAAAATATTTCTTGTAATCTCCCTAATTGCAGCTCATCTTAGCTTTTTTAGAAGTCTTTTTCAACCCCCACCTTAGCAAACATCCTCTCCTTGCAAAATGTTCTGTTCTCGTAAATATCAGGCAAGATGTTTCTGAGGCCCCTTCAGCCCTCTCAAAAGACTCAATCATTTGACTTTAAGTAAGCGCTAGCTTTTTCAAGTCATGCCAAAATACAATTAACATGCATTTCAACAGTAATACTAAATATTCTCTAAAAAAAGGGATCCCATTATCAGTTTCATTCCATACAGTGATTTGTACATATTTTTATATTAGAAGATATACAAAGGAGGAAAAAAGACAGCAAGAGAAAACTGAGAGGCAGTGAGAGGCAAAGAATTGCGAGACTGTTCGGGTTGATCAAGTCTGAGGTTTCACAGGAAAATTTGGTGCACAGCCAGATAGAGAAGAGACAGAAAAGGAAAGATCCTTGCATTTAAACACTTTCTTCATAACAAATGGGACAGGGTCCTATTCTACCCTGTCATGCACCCATCTTTTCTGTGGGGCACAGAAAGGTGAACTATATTCGACATGTGGTCTCACCACAGATGTACTGTATGCATCAGTACAATCACTAATGGGTTTCTGCTCTTAATGTTTCTGAAAATACATTCTTGTATTCTTTTTCCCATTTCAACTTTGGTTCTAATGTGGGAGTTAAAGGACAATTTGTTAGTAATAGTTACCCCAAGTTCCTGTTCGCTAGTTGTCTCTCCTAGATGCACCCAATTCAGTTTATAGATGTATTTCTGACTTCTTGAGCCTAAGTACATAAACTTACATTTGTCCAGATTGAAGTTTAATTTTATTTTTTCTGTCCATTGCTTGATTTGGCCCAGATCTTCCTGAAACTTTCTGGCTGCCTCCTGATCCTTAACAATGGCCCCAATGTTGCTGTCATCAGCGTACTTCCCTAGCCAGGCCCCTTCTGAGACCTTCATAGATGAAATCACAATGTTAAAAAGTGTAGGTCCCAGAACAGAGCCCTGCGGTACTCCACTAGTCACCTTACCACAAGCTGAACTATATCCTCTGATGTTTACCCTTTGGTGTCTTTTTGTCTACCATGATTCCACCCAGGCAATTATATTATTGGGGAGATGCAACAGGGTTAACTATTCCAATAGGCCCTCAAGGGAAATTCAATCAAATGCTTTAGCATAATCCAGAAATACAATATTGACTGGTATTCCTCTGTCCAATACTGCACTCACAGGCTCAAAAAAGTTCAATAGATTAGTAAAACAGGATATTCTTGGGCTGAAACCATGTTGGGTCATGTCTGTATATTCATATTTTTTAATATGTTTGGTGATGTATTCTTGGATTAGACTCTCAAGTAATTTACTCAGGATAGATGTAAGGCTGATAGGCCTGTAATTCTCAACCTTTTTTTGGTCACCTTTCTATGTTTGCTTGCACGCAGTGCAAGAAACATATTGCGGCAGCTTGGTGCCGAAGCAGGTTCTGGGGGTGCTGCACTGCTGTGGCCAGTACTGGCATGGCATTTTGGGGCATGTGTGATGTCCACCAATATTGGAGGACACAGCTGTTGACACTAGTTTGGAACATTGCCACCAACTTGAAAGAAAATAGCCGCGCACAGATGCGCTCCCTCCCCCCCACACACACCACGCACGCATACTGTGTGCTAATGTGCTCCCCCCCTCACACTGTATGGCCGATGGGGGTGCCCAATTCCCCATCGGCTCCAATGTTCTCCTCCAACAGACAACCTGGTGCCGCGCTGGGATCCCACCCCAGCATGGCAACAATCCATATGGCTGAGGGGGGTGACCAATCCCCGTCGGCTCCACTGATCCCTGCCACAAACAGCCTTTCAGCTGCCATTCTGGGATCCCACCCCAGCATGACAAAAGTCCCACGTCGTCCAAGAAAAAAAAAGAAACCTGAACGAGAAAACCTTCCCTCGCTGACTGTCCTGACCCCACCCACGCCCATCCTCTGCACACCCTGCCTCTCCACACCCCCCATCACCCCATACTTACCTCTGGAGTCTGGTGCAACGATCTTCGGTGGAAAGGGAACATGTCTGCACTCTTCAAAGCTGACCGTGAACTGAGGAAATGCCGATAAGCTGTATAATGTAATAAATAGTGTATTTTCAACTTTGATGCATATCTCAGGTATTTTGGGGAATTTTTTCACCAAATTTTCAACGCAGGGTGTTTGAGATCCCACCTCATGAATTCTGTCACTGTCATTTTGTTAATCAGCCCCAAAAGGTGATTTTGCAGTCACTGCGCAGAACCACCTTTCGGGACTGATTTATGAAATGACAGTGTCATAGTTCATGAGGTAGTCCCCCAAAAACCCTATGTTGAAAATTTGGTGAAAAAAGTCCCCAAAATGATTGTTTTATGAGCATGCGTTGTGCTGTTCCTATGCATGCTCATAAGTTCCTCCCCAACCCTCTCCTCCCCAACCTTGAGCCTATCTAAACTGGACGTACTCTAGCACCGTGCTCTTCACTTCATTACTAACTCTGCATACAGGACCAACCACTGTGATCTTTATGCAGTAGTTGGGTGGACCTCTCTTGCCACCAGACGCCTCCTGCATGCTGGCATTTGGACCCTCAAATTACTACTCCACAAACTGCCTGTCTATTTAACGCTCTCATACACATCTCACATAGCGCCTACTCCCTAAGGAAATCTGACCTCATCCTACTAGATGTTCCCAGGACACGTACTCACAGCTGGCCAAAGAGCTGTCTCATATGCCCTTCCAAACATTTGGAACCAACCATGTCATGCTGAAGCTAACCAGCATCTAGATCAATTAACTCCTACAAAACACTAGCTATCTCTAAATTAAAAGATATGTAGGTGCTACTAGGCCCCCAACTCCAAGTCAACTTCCTAGGTACCAACTGGCTCTCTACTTATTAAGCTGAAATGTGTTGCATAATCTAGGGCAAGGTTAAAGCTGGCATGTACTGCATATATAGCATAAGGACTCCTATTGTGTATACCTCTTGTACTATATCTTTTTTCTTTGTTGTTCTACATTTTATATCTCCTGTCTATGTAATTGCAAACTGTATGTGTATGTGCCTCAGGACCTCCTTGTGCATGAGCTTGCTCAACGGAATGTTTCCTTCAATAAACTTGAACTTGAACTTGAAGTTCACGAATTTTCAATATTTTCACTCCAGATTTTCAACATTGCCATTTTACCACACCTACTTATGAGCAGTACAGCTGCCATTTTTCACATTTCACCCAAAATGTGTTTCCGTGCATGTAGCGCACAATGGCGCAGTCGGTGTGTGAAATCAATGTTTGGGATAGATTAAGAAAATCACAGTGACAGTGTTCATGAGCAGAGGTCTTAAAATGGTTATGTTAAAAATTTAGTGAAAAAATTCCTCAAACTGACTGTTTTACAAACATGCGTTGCACTGTTCTTACGCACACTCATATGTTTGTGAATTTTCACTATTTTCACTCCAGATTTTCAACATTACCATTTTACCACACCTCCTTATGAGCAGTATAGCTGTCATTTTTCAGATCTCACCCAAAACGTGTTTCCACGCATGTAGCTCATAATGGCGCAGTCAGTGTGCGAAATCAATGTTCGGGACAGATTAAGAAAATCACAGTGGCACTGTTCATGAACAGAGGTGTTACAGTGGCTATGTTAAAAATTTGGTGAAAAAAGTCCATAAAATGACTGTGTTACGAGCGACCATTGCGCAGTTTCCATGCACCCTGGTACGTTCATGGATTTCTAATATTTTCAGTCCAGATTATCACCACTGGCATTTTTCCACACTTCCTTATGAACAGTACAGCTGTCATTTTTCACATCATGACCGAAATGTGTTTTCGCACTTCCAGCACCAAAATGCGTGGTCGCTGTGGAAAATCACAGTGACACTGTTCATGAGCGGAGGTTCCAAAATGCCTGTGTTGACAATCTGCTATAAAAAATCCCCAAACTAATTGCATTATGTGTATGCGTTGTGCAGTTTCTACACACGCTCATGACTTCACCAGTTTTTCAATATTTTCACTGCAGATTTTCAGTATTGCCATTTTTTCCACCTACCCATGAACAGTACAGCTGTCATTTTTCATATCCTGTTTGAAATGTGTTTTCGCACCTGTGATGCCAAATGGCGTAGTCGCTGTGCAAAATCAGCTTTCGGCTAATGAACTGATATTGCTACTGTTCATAAAATGGGGGTCACAAAAAAAACATGTTGAAAATTTGGAGTGAAAATGCCAACGAACACCTGAGACATTAGGGTTTCCGACCATAACACTCCACCCTGTAGAGATTGACAGGCATCAGGGGTGTGACTTGGGATTCTCGCCTGTAATGCTCATACCATTCAACACACTGCAGCCAGTGAGAGGCACTGAGGTGTGCCTTGGACTCTTCAGCCCAAAAGTTCACCCCATTCTGCTATACAGCACCCATCTCGCCATATTTCCTGATGGAATGGGGTGAGCATAAGGGCCAAAGACCCCAAGGCACACTATGACACTTGTTGCTGTCTGCAGGGTAGGGTGTGGTGAAATGGCATGGCCGTTATGCCTGATGACCCATTGGCACACCCCAATGCCTGTCAGTCTCTGCAGGGTGGTGGCAAGGTTGGCTTCAGTTCAGTACTTCACTGCCATTCCTATTATGCAGCTCTCTAACTCCTACACTACCAATGCTAATGCTAGCAAGCAAACATTCGGCTTTGACAAATGCTTTTTTATGAATTGGTGTAATAGTAGCTTCCCTCCACTCCTTTATTGTAGCCCCTTCAGTCAGGGATACTTTGAAAAGCATTGTTATGGGTCCCACTAGGTCCATGATTAGTTCCTTTAGAAACTTCAGGTCTATTCCATCTGGACCTGGTGATCTATAATTTTTTTAGTTTATTAATTTTATCCAACACTTCTATTTCACTGAACTGTATAAAACCTTTCCCCACTACTATTATGCACTTCTGAATTGTCAGATGTGACTTTAGGTTGGTATATACTCAGGAAGTACTTATTCAATTCATTTGCTATTTGTTATTCTTCATTTATAATGCTCGATTGTGTTTGTAGAGGCCCTATACCTTTTTGGTTACCTTTAAGTGAACCAATATAACTGAAAAACTTATTTTTGTTATCTTTCACTGCTGAAACCATATGGACTTCTGCATTTTGTTTTGCTTTTCTTATTAATCTTTTGGTTTTATTTACCTCTTTTTTTATAACTTGCACAATTTTCTTATGTAGGTTCCCTTTTATACTTTGCATATCTTCTCTTTCTACTTTTGATACTATTTTTAATTGACCTTCCCCACCATACTGGAATTCTCCCCCTTCATTGTATTTACTTGTTTCTGGTACCCATGTTTTAATACAGTACTCTATTTTAGATTTAAGTTCTACCCATATTGTATTCGTATCAGAGTTATGTAGGTTTTTTTCCATTCCCATTTTGCCAAGTACTGTTTCATTGCCTTATAATCAGCCTTATGATAATTTTTGGATTTAGTTAGCCCCTGATTTTATTACCTTCCTTACTGACTTCGATAAGTACCGCATTATGGTCACTGTCACTAATTGGGTCAATTACAGCGGTGTTAATTTCTTCAGGCTCGAGATTACTAAGCACAAGGTCTAGTATATTATTTCCCCTAGTTTTAGATGTTACAAATTACTCAAGGCCCCTTTGTGCTATTGTCTCAATAAATATATTATCTTGATTAGTATTACCCTCATGATTGTCCCAATTAATAGCTAGGAACTTAAAGTCTCCAAGAAGTATATAGTCACCTAATAATGGTATGTTATCGATAGCTGATATGAACTTATTATTATCTTCATTGTTCAAGTTTGGGGGTCTGTATCCTAAACCTAACGTCATACCATTCTCAACCATTTCAGTCTTAACCCATAATAGTTCAATGTCTGATATGGCAAGTGTCGGGGGAGTTATTTCATGTACTGTTAAATCGTCTCCTGTGTATATAGCTATGCCACCACCATTCCTACCCTGTTTTTATGAAATAGATTAAACAGTAATATAAAGTTGTTTATAAAATAGGCAAACAAATTCCTCAACCCTGACTGGTTGAAAGTCTTTTCCAGCTGTGTCCTTATCAGGACATAATTTTACAACTGGCACTACCTGTGCCAACCTGTTCCCACAACAGAAAGACATCAATATGCCCAACCTACAGATTTTCAAAGTAGGATATGCTCTATTCCCAAGGTGAACACTCCACCCCATCCCCAACACAGACGCAGAAATGCACACCTTTACGTGAGGAAAATTATCCCATGGGAAAAGGTTATTTGGGATTCTGTATTGGAACAGACAGCTTCTTACCCATTCTGCACTGAGAATTGCCATCCAATCCTCTATCATCTCAGTCATTGATTATGGCTTAGTTATATATGGATCTGCCACTACTACAGCAGTTAGTCGCATTACAACATCCCTAAGTCGCATTACAACATCCCTAAATAAGGCCTGTCGGTTGCTCACTGGTGCACACCGACGTACCCACACATGTGAACTCTATGCTGACTCAGGTTGGTTGCAACTCTCAAACCGGATAAAGTACCTTACCTGCCTGATGGCGAAAAATCCACTCTGGGCCTCACTCCACCCTGTATCCAAGACCTGTTATGCCCGAAGTGCTAGCACCCATTTTACCAGAAGATCAGAACACCAGCTCTCCAAGTCCCCCGATGCCGGACTCTCAGGGACAAAGATCATTTGCCTATCATGCCCCCAGCTGGCTAAATGCCTCTGCACTCATATTACTGCCTCCACCTCTCTAGGTATTTTCAAATCAAGGCTTTTCTCTCACCTTGCCACCTCCAGCTCCTGTGACTGCCCTGATTAAACCTCCTACTTTCTACTACCCACCCTGTCCTGTTATTTGACAAAGACATGTTTGGGAAACCTTTCTCCTGCTATTGTCTGCTCCCACACCTTCACTTACCCTCTCTGTTCTGGACCTTTTCCCTATTTGTTTCTCCTAATCTGACATGACCTCTTTCTTGTAATAATAATGTGATTATTGATATCTCATGTCCTTTTGCACAAATGATTTGATATGTATTTGTATATGTTTTCTTGCTCTTGACACAACAAAAATTGTTGTGTTATCTATGTAACCTTTTGTACTGTACCTAATTGACGTGGAACCTTTGTAAAAGAGCCTCTGGCTCAAAGGTAGTAATTCCTAGAACAATAAACTAAACTAAACTAAACTATAAAATAAAACAGTACCCCAAACTCATGTCATGGCAAAACGTTAGAAAGTCAAACAGTTCCCTCTGTTCTGCTGCCATAAAAAAAGCTGAACGCAAGAATGCAAACAGATGCGCTTGCCACCAGAATACATCCTCAAAATAAAACCAGAGACATGCTTCTACATTGCCATTTACATACAGCAGTTATGGGGTGAAAAAAGTACGTCAAACATACAAGTTTTCTTTAGTACAGCAGAGTGTAAGCTGCGTTGTTTAAAGATACGAACGAGATCGGGTCCGGTGATGGAAAAAATTTTATTTTTACCTACGTACAATGGTAATGCTAGACACAGATCATTTCTTCAGTGTGACAATGGAATGCACAAGCTTATATACTGATTATTTAGGCATGGTCGTTTCCCTGGAACAAGTAATTATTAGCTTACCGACACAAATGGCCATAGGTGTGGCAAGCATTCTTTGAGAAGTAACTAGGAGAGACCAAGCCCAATTATGGTCTGACTGGAGTCAGCAATGTTTTTTTAGTCTGTCCTCCATTACGTGCTATCTCTGCTTGCCCAGATAAGGGGACATGGCTCTCTGTTTGCTTATGTGCTTGCTCTGTTCCTTCTTCTTATGACTCACCCAAAACACAGCTCAAGGCTACATCTACTCTTACGTTATAATATTACTAGGGTGCCAACAAAGGTTATATAGGGATAGGGCAATATGGGGACAGACTCCTCTGCCCCCCATTACATTCCCCTTTGGCACCATATTGCCAAATTTGAAAATCAGACATGTAGTAGACAAGCTGCTATACGAGGTAATTACCCTGCTGGGTCTGGTCAGACTAGAGCACGTGATTTTGATGCATGATATAAATATGTAGAGTGCAAGCAATATACTGCATATTATAACAATTCCATGTAGGATTGAGCTTCCCCAGTCACCAAAGATGCTTTTTATCCATTGGAAAATGTCCCAACCGCTATCTGTCAGAGCATGCTCACTGAGAATATCTGTTGTAATTTTTGTACCCCCTCAATTACTTGTTCCAGTTCCTCTGAGTTGTCTGGTATATAGGTACAACATTCTTCTCCAATAATAGCACATACTCCACCTTGTGCTGCTAATACATAATCAAGCGCTGCTCTATTTTGTAATGTAACAATTCTAAGTGCCTTAATTTCTGCTGTTAATAAAGCGGTTGATAGTAATGTTTCATTGACTAATGTTTCTAATTCATAGCTTAGCTGATCAGTATAATGCATTGCTTGGACCAACCACCACCAGGGAAAAATTCCAGCTCCAAATTTCTTTCCTACTGATATTCGTTTGGAGTCTTGTGGCACTTCCTGTAACTCCCTTTTAATACGGTTTGTTGGTTTAGGGTGGCTTGAGTTTAACATTATGTGCATATTGGCCCTAGTTTGGAGGATCCCTAAGTAACAGCCTTTCCATCCAAGTGGTAAGTAAGGTAAGCTTTAAATCCACATACCCAATATAGCCCTGTGACAGAGCCAAACCTGTGTTACATAAGTCCCGGGGGAAATACAAATTTGTTGCATTGGCTAAATAGGTGCTGTTGGTGCAGCTACTGTTATTACTAGTACTGTCGCCAGTGTCATTACAAACTGTGACAGTTAGGGTTTTAATGTATCTAATGTCAGGGTAATACTTGGAGGTACAGTTTTGGGTTGATCCAACATAACTTGAACTTGTCTTAGAGCTCATATTTTTATATATACAATAAGGAATTGCTGGTGTCTTCCTATGGTCAAGATGAATAACAGTTGGCCCATCAGTTGTCATGTTTGGTGGGCTGTACCAGTTATGTGGTAGTACAGAGTTATTAAAAACAGATGCATTTACATTAGACAATACATACTGTACAAAGTTTGAGTCATTGATTTTTACCATTGCGAGCAATAGTTGGTATGTATCATACCAGTCCAAAGGATTTGGTCTCAAGTGGAGTCCAACGGCTGATGAAAAGGGTGAGTGTGTACACATATAACAGTCAGTCACACTTGCATTATTTGCATACAGTCTCATTAAAGTCCACCAGGTGTTTGTGGTATGGAGTGAATCTCCGCTCCGTTTATATATTTTGAGGTCACTTCCTGTTCTCCACAAGAAGAAAATTGTCCCGGCCACACATATAATTATGGTGACGGCGGTTTTAAAGTTCATGGTGTCCTGTTAATTCCTTTTGTCAGCTGCAGTAAAAAATAAAATTGTGCATTTATATTGAACATTTAGTTATTGTGTACTTTGTTTGTAACCTTTTTACATTGGCCTAGGTGGACCCAAAATTCTGACTTTTTCCTCCTTTCACATCTCGACACATATATCACACTTTCCCCAAGGGTATTATCGACTCGGTATGGTCCCAACCAGTTTGCATCCTTCCAGGGATTTTTCTGTTTCCAATTTCTAACCATTACTATATCTTTAATGCGTATTGGTATTCCATATCCTGTTTTAGGGCTTTTGTATTGTTTGTTGTACTCATGACTGTTTCCCATATTTACAGCCCCAAAGGGTAAGAATTTTGTAGCTGTGTTTGTACTTCCTTTAGAAATGCCTCATGTTTGATCCTGTCTGTGGTAGCCTCCGGACTGGTAGATCTCCTGGGTGAGCTAGCCTCATTCTTCTCCCTGTCATTAATTCATATGGGTTAACCTGTGCTTGCTTGCACCATGCCTCTGATGGCCATTAAAATGCCTGGTAGATGTGTTACCCAGTCTTTACCTTCGTCAAGTACAGCTTTTTTTAAAGCGTTTTTTAGTGTACAGTTTAATCTTTCCACCATACCTGATGCTTGTGGTCTGTAGGGTGTATGTAATCTTTGTTGCACCCCCATTATTTTCCACATTTCTTACATGACTTGATTAACAAAGTGAGTCCCTCTATCTGACTCTATTACATTTGGGAATCCCCATCGGCCACATACCTGTGTGTATAATATACGTGCCATTGTCATAGCATTTGCACTTTTAACTGGGAAAGCTTCTACCCATTTTGAGAACATGTCAATTACTACTAACATATATTTATATCCCCCTTTTGTTGTGGGCAGGGATCCAACATAATCAATTTGTAGTGCGTCCCAGGTCCTTCTGCCAAGGGTAACTCTGTAGAGGGTATTTTTCCCTTTTAGGGTCTTGCTGCAAGCATACTAGGCAGGATTGTATAACTTGTATAACTGTCTGCTTTAGGTGGTGCCAGTGGTATTTGCTTTTATAATTTGGAGGGTTTTATCTACTCCTGGGTGCCCTACCACTTGTGGTTTTCTAATACTATATCTCTTTGGAGATTCTCCGGGACCACCCATCTTGGCTCACCCTCTACAGTTTGATGTAGTAAGATCCCATCTTGCATATAGTAGTCTGCTTGCTGCCCTTCCTCTACCTCTTTAATTTTATTTTTGATCCAATCATCCCCCCTTTGAGCCCCCTTTAGGTCTACTGTTTCTTTTACGCTAGTCATACTGACTGGATTTTGTTGTGTGGGTCAAATTCCTTCCCACGGTTCTCCTGACTTGGCTGCAATTTTTGCCCATTTGTCGGCTTTTTCGTTTCCCCATTCCTCATATGTCCCACATGTGCTATATGAGTTATGGGCTTTTACTTTCTCTATGGCGATCCTCCCTGGCTGTTTCTTACCTTCCATTAAGATGGCTCGTAATAACTCCCTATGTCTTACGTGTTCCTCGGTACTGGTTCTCATGTCCTCCTTGCCCAAATGGGTAGCTATGTTGTTAACACCCAATTGCAAATTGTGAGTCTGTTACTATTTTTATTCGTCCCTCAGGTACTGCTTTTAGAGCTTCGCAAATAGCTACCAGTTCTGCATATTGTGATGAGTCTCTCGGTGATAATTTAATTATTTTCCTTTGTTCACTCAATGGTCTTTTCTCATCATCATCTCCTGTATTAAAATATACCGCGGCCCCCACATAAGCTTGGCCTTTTTCCCAAAACCTGGCCCCATCTACACACAGCATGGTATAACTCCTTCCTTCGGGTGTTTTCCACAACCGGGGATAAATACTCCATATTATCAATGATCTCTCCGCAGTCATGGGCCTCCCCATTGTAATCCAAGTATTGGAGCACATGTGGGGCGGTTAGTTTTTGTACTGTCACTTGTTTGTCTTGTAAGGCTAGTAGCCATTTGGCTTGTCTGCTGTGACTGACACCCTTAGCCTTTCCCTCTACTAGCAATTTAATAGGCGTGTGAGTTGTTTGTTTAATCATTTGGCCGAATCCTACCACAGGTTCGCTGGCATTTACTGCCCAAGCCACAGCTAATAGATTTCTTTCACACATACTAAATCCTTGCTCTACTTTTGTCAGTTGCCTATTCAAGTACAATACTGGTATGCTTTTTCCCCATTTGGTTTGTAGGAGCACCGCCATAAGTGTCTCTTCTGTGGCCAAGGCTTGTATTATGAAGGGAGCACTGTGATCAACTGTTGCTAGTGCGGGTGCTTGCATTAATGCTATCTTTAGTTTTTTAAAGCTTTGCAACTCCTCCCCTTCCCACACTAGTTTGTCTTCCTTTTGTGGATTATCCCTGAGCAGGGCGTATACGGGTTTTGTAATCTCCGAATACCCCCCTACATAATCCCTACAGAAGTTTGTCATTCCTAATAATTTTCATAATCCTGTGACCATAGTTGGTAGGGATAAGTTTTGTATTAACGTAATTCTATTTGGGTCTATGCACCTTCCCTTCTCTGATATTAGAGTCCCTAAAAATGTTACTTCAGGTCGCGAGAGTTGCCCCTTTCCTGGGTTTATTTTTAACCCTCGCTTACTTAGTGTTCTAAGCACTCGGTCTAGCAGTTGCAAATGTTCCGCTTGCGTCTTACTCTGAAGCAGTAGATCATCTACGTATTGTACTACCTCGTGTTCCAGTCCCTCCTCCTGTAGCACCTGTTGTACGTATTGATGAAACAGGGTTGGCGAGGAGTGGAACCCTTGTGGTAGTCTAGTAAAAGTGTACTGTCGTTCCCTAAATATAAACACAAATTTATATACTGATCTTCCTTTCTCAGGGGTAGGGATCAGAATCCGTTTGCTAAGTCTATTACCGAAAATATGTTACTTCCTGGTTTGATCTTATTAAACATTTCAGTTGTGTTAATAATTGGGCTTATTTGTGGTGTTACCTTGCTTAATTTTCGATAGTCTATGGTCAGTCGGTATTTACCATTGGGTTTTTTTATGGGCCAAATGGGGCTATTTGCCATGTAGCAAATAGGCCTCAATACTCCTTGTTTTAGGAGAACGAGAATAACAGGCTGTATTCTTTTATGGCTTCTTGTGGTAAGGGGTACTGTTTGGTATGCCCTGGGTCTGGCCCCTCGATAGCTACTTCTGTATCACTTACTTTCCCACAGTCAGTCCCAGATTGTGCCCATACTTGTGAGTATTTTTCAAGCACTTGTTGCATATTAGGATCATTGACTACTGGCACAGCCAGTTGTTTATTACTTTTCACTGACCCCCATATATAACTTTCCAGTATCTGGGCGGTCTCACATTTTCCTCCTTTATTTTGCCAAATACATTTATTTGTTCAATCAATAATTACACTATGTTTTTTTAGGAAGTCAATCCCTAGGATGTGACTCTCGGTCCCTCCGTGCAGGACCACAAAGGTGCCTTTACCGACGTATTTTCCTTCTAAAAATACTGATGTAGGTTGTGAAAATCTTCCGCTTAAGGTGTGTCCTGTGCACCCTTCAATTAGAATGGGCTTCCTTTTCTCATCCAGTTATATGTGCATATTTAACAGCAAGACGGCTGCCCCGGTGTCCACTAAAGTGGTTATTGTTCTTCCCTGCACTTTTAGCGGCACTATTGGTCTCCCCTGTTTATCAAAGCTTAACGCACATACCCATTGCACTAGGGGAGATGTCTCGGGGCCTCCACCCCTCTACTGTTGTTTTTTCCTTTATTGCTGCAAGCCTCCTTAGGAGGTATTCCTCCTCCTCACTATCATATGGAGGGGCAGTCGGTTTCCTTTTTTCAGCTTGTCCCAATACCAGGTTAAGCCTAGTTATGAGATCTTGAACTTCGTCTGACCCAGCTCCTGGTCTATATCTTGTATGGGCTCCTGGATCCTTCCTTTGTGGGCTCTGTCCTCTCCTCCTGCCTGTTTGTCTTGGTCCTTGAACCTCTCTGCCTCCACCCTTCACCCAACAGTCGCTCATGACGTGTCCGGCCTTTTTGCAGTTAAAACACGTCCTAGATTCTCCCATTGTTCCCCCTTCATTTTTCCAGGTCACCGCTGCTACCTCTGCTTTCCTCTCCTTCTCATTTAAATAAGTTTCCAACAAGGTTATATGTTCTTCCTGGGTTGGTGCCATTTTAACTACCGTCCTAAGGGTGGGGTCTAGGTCATACGCTCTTACCCACAGGTCTCTAAATGTGGTGTCATCCTCCAAAGGGCAATCCTGCCCTCCATATCTCTGATATACTTCAAAAAGCCTGGGAATGAGCACTCGGGGGCCCTCCCCCGATTGTGGCTTTGTTTGTAAAATCCTGTCCCAGTCTACTTCTTGCTTGGCGGATTCTCCCCTTGCCTTTCTTATGGCCTCTACTACCTCACTGTAATCTGCCCAGGAGTTGACATTGCTCTCAGCTTCTGGGTGTGTACCCTGTACTGTTGAGGGCATTGCGTCCACTATGGTGTGAGGCAGTTTAAACATCACCAACCGGCAGACGTCCTGATTTGTTAACCTACAAGTGCTAGTTAACTGTTTTAGTTTCTGTCTCAGCTCTGACAAATTGGTTTTATGGTCTATTGGCCCCATCATTGTGCCCAGTTTTGTCATCTCATCTATAGATAAATCTTTGATCTTAGTTTTTGGCTCTGGGTCTTGGGGTTTCTGCTGGGTTATATTCTTCTTTACCTTTTTTTTCTTTTTGGGCACTTCTACCCAATTGCCTCCCTCCATCTCATACTCCTTTTCCTCTACCTACTCTGTCTATTCTTCCTTACCTTCGGGCCCCTCCTCCTATACCTGCACCATCCTGGCATCCTCATCTTTCTCTAAGAGGTCTTCCAACTGTTTTGCCTTAGTCTCCCATTTCTTTTCTTCGGCTTCATATTTATCAGCCTCCTCTTTCCTTTTCTCCCATTCCTTCCTCAGTTTAGCTTTTGCTTGTCTTGCTACTAGGTTAACTAGTTGTTCTTCTAGTTGGTGTCTTGTGACAGTTGACATTGTGCCCCCCAAGGCGCTCTGTCCACGGGTGGTCACGGGTGCCATCTTTAAGTGGGCTGAGACCTGTGCTTTTAATTTCTTACACTGGTTTTTTAGTTTTTGAATAGTCTCAGTCGCCTCCTTTAGCTCAGTATACAACCACCTAGTCTCTGTCATGTGTTCCTGTGATTGTTGATCTAACTTTATGTGTAGCAAGGAATTATC
Source organism: Neoceratodus forsteri (assembly GCA_016271365.2). Lineage (NCBI taxonomy): Eukaryota > Metazoa > Chordata > Ceratodontiformes > Ceratodontidae > Neoceratodus > Neoceratodus forsteri. The sequence continues at coordinate 189,927,844 of CM028130.1, forward strand.
CCTACTCAATAAAAACAGATCATCCTGAACTTTGGCCTGTTGGCTCTGTTTTTGCCCCAACTGGGTTTTAATGGCATCAAATTCAGTTAAGGGGACGCTGTGCTGCAATTTTGCTTGCAATAATTCGAACTCTTCCTACTTTTTTTTGTTTACGTATTTTAAACCTGCATTCTCTGTTACTTGTTTTCCCAGCCTGTACACTATGGTTTGATTATACTGATACAAGCCTTGTAAGGCATTAGCAAAAATTTCCTTTTCTCTCTTGACCGTCTTGTTTCTGTCTGCTACTTGTTCTGAGAAATAGACCTGTGTGGGGATGTCTTCCGATGGGGTCTCATATTGCCCCCTGTTTACAATACTTCCCCACGAATTTCCCTATTATAGTTTCCATACTCATTTTGTCCCTTTGGTCTACTTGGATATTTTCAACAGGGTCACCCGTGCACTGATGCCTCCATTTACTTAGCCAAGGTTTACGACCCTTCTATGCGTCCCGGCTTGCAAGTACCAGCAGCCACACTCATATACCTTGCCCCATGAGTTCTTACAAGGTTATACCTTATAAAGCGAAAAACTACTACTTTAAATACTTTTTGTCAGAACAAGAGGATCGAAACAAGAGGTTAATACATCACCTAGTGTGCAGACTGGGTCCCTTCTGTCCTTGTAGGTGTAGTTGATTTAGTCACCGGACCGAGTCGTGGTCCACCTTCAGCCAGGCAAACTAGCCACTGTTCCTCAGTGTTAAACACGGAGCTGGCTCATCCATCCCATGGTCGACTGCTCCGGCGCCTATGGTTTGTTAGCAACAGTGATCCGAGTCATGGCACCAAAAATGTAAGCTGCGTTGTTTAAAGATACGAACGAGACCGGGTCCGGTGACAGTAGAAATTTTATTTTTACCTATGTACAATGGTAATGCTAGACACAGATCATTTCTTCAGTGTGACAATGGAATGCACAAGCTTATATACTGATTATTTAGGCGTGGTCATTTCCCTGGAACTGGTAAATATTAGCTTACTGACACAAATGGCCATAGGTGTGGCAAGCATTCTTTGGGAAGTAACTAGGAGAGACCAAGCCCAATTATGGTCTGACTGGAGTCAGCAATGTTTTTTTTAGTCTGTCCTCCATTATGTGCTATCTCTGCTTGCCCAGATAAGGGGACATGGCTTTATGTTTGCTTATGTGCTTGCTCTGTTCCTTCTTCTTATGACTCACCCAAACCATAGCTCAAGGCTACATCTACTCTTATGTTATAATATTACAAGGGTGCCAACAAAGGTTATATAGGGATAGTGCAATATGGGGACAGACTCCTCTGACCCCCATTACACAGAGCGAGCATCCCAATATTAGAAACCATGACTGAAGACGCGGTATGTATGGCAGCTGGCAAGGGACATGCTCACTGTTAATGGAAAGCAACCATTCACTGTTAAAATGGCTGCTCTGCTCATTTCTCACTACCAGAGACACCCTTCATGAAAATGGGTGTGTGGTAGTGTGAATAGTAATTTAATGCAGTTGTGCAGGAACAGAAGGACAGCCTCACCAGTATCTGTCTGTCTGAGTATTGGGGAGGTGCAAATTATGATTAAATACAGTTGTGCAGGGGACCAGAAGGACAATCTCATCGGTATCTGTCTGTCTGAATGTTGGAAGGCAGGAGGTGGATCACCCTGTACTGGCCATCAAACAGTTCTTGCTGTGAGTAGTGGTGAATCCAATTTAATACAATGTGTGGGGATGTGGAAGACAACCTAAGTAGTGTCTGTGTGGGGGGCTATACAGCTCATCGAACACTTCAGAAACTTTACCTCAATAGAGGGACTATTTTACTCCTTCAGGTATTAAAACGTTAGGTTTTCAATTGTTTTGGCATATTTCTATTAATTTTCCTTTTTCTTAAATAGTAATTTGGGGGTCCCATTTTATAGTGCAATAAGACACTCTGAGGTGTGGGTTATGGCCTGATAAGAGCATTTCCGGGGTGCTAAAGGCACTCAGCACAAGCACTTCATGACTTATAACTCACCTGGGGCATGCCCTTATCAGGCCATAACCCACACCTCATCATGTCTTATTGCTTGCATAAACAGACCTACCCTAGGTAGTGTGGTTGTTTACACTCACTGGAACTGATCTGATTCTGTGTTTCTGGCTACACTAGCTATACAGCAGCAGCTTTAGATAGTGGAGGGCTGTTTGGAGTAACCCTACAAGTACAGAGAGAGAGAGGCATGCCCCCTTCATGTCTAGCAGTCCCCTGATTGGTTTCTGCTCTTCAGGGAGACTGTGGCACCAAGATTCAAACATTACTGTGACACCAAAATTTGAAATGAACAGTGGCACCAACAGTAACAATGGCAAAGTCCATTGGAATGCAGTCGGACTCTGGCAATCTGTGTTCAGGGAGGGTACCACTCTGAAACAGCAGCCCTCTTGACCCCTTGTAGCTCCCATGGTGATAAGCCTACCCTAGATAGGGTATTTAGTTGCTTACAGTGATACAGGCAATAGCAATATAGACCTACCCTAGACTTGGTTATAGCAGACTTTAGTAATACCGGTACAGTTTGCCATGTATCATGTTAATTAATCAGGCTAAGTAGCAGTCCATTAATCATAAAAGTAATAGTGCTGAGCTCTTCCTATCAATATAATATTGTTATCTAAACATTAGCTCAGTTGGTTAGTAGCATAATAAGAGGTATGTGCGACCAGCATACTTAAAAAGCTACTGATGTCAGAAAGAAAACTTGAAAAACGTACTAATTAGAACAATTCAGCTTGCATTCAATATGTATTTTATATATTTCTCTCCCTCGTTATTTATTACTGCGTACATTTGAATAAGAACATGATATTTATCCCTTAGAGTTCCCTTAGATTTTATCTACCTCTCTAGCTTACTCCCTACTTAAGGTCATAATGCTCTGTTGTGACATCACAATCTGTTGCCATGAGAGTAACTGTGATATTACAAGCAATGCATTATGACCTTAGATAGGAAGAAATCAACATGAACAGATGAACCCTTCAAGAGCAAAGATCCTGTTTTCATGCAAATTACATCAGTAAAAAATAATGAGGAGGAAGAATACAAAACTAATGTGAAATACAGCCTGAACTGTGTGTAAATGTTATATTTTGTTAAAGTTCTCATGAAGGTGTCATTTGCTCTTTAACATTATTTTAGCTCAGTCCGGCTTGCTGTCATTAGTTTTGTTTCTGATATGGATGCTGGTTGTATACTTCCTGGTACAGTTTGTCATCTGTAGTCTGCGGAGCAAATGGGTGTCACATAGGGCAGAGAGGTTGGCTGACAGCTGGCTCCCACAGCTGACACCCACAGTGTGACACCCTTGACTTTCTGTCCCTTAGTTCTCCAGACCCTAAGGGCAGGGGACCTCTAGGGGGTAGCTGTTTGCTTAGGTGGAGTGCAGCCAATAGGTCTGGGGGGCAGAAGTGAGTGAGGCTAACCACTGTGAATGTGTTCCTCCCAGTGGTGGTGGAGAGTCTGTGGCAGTTTGAGACAGCAGATTGCTGGAGGTAGAGTCACTGAAGACAAGAGGTGACTCTCTCGGACCACTGCAGCTTCTCAGTCAAGAACCAAAAGTGAAGTGTAAACACTTTTGGTGTTGACTTTTGAGCAGTTCAGTCTCTTTTGTTGTGGCAGATTTGAAAAGGGTGCCTCTTCAAGGCACCAGTCAAGGGGTTGGGAGGGCAGAGGTGGGTGGGGCTAACAGACGTGAATGTGTTGCTCTCGGTGGTGGTGAAGAGTTGATGACCATTTGAGATGGTGGATCGCTTGGGGGAGAGTCACTGAAGGCAAGTGATGATTCTCTCTGACCCCCACAGCTGCTCAGTCAAGTCCCTAGAGTGAAGTGAAAAGAGTTCTGGTGTCAGCTTTTGAGATGATCAGTCTCTTTTGTTGTGGCAGATTTGAAAAGTGCGCCTTCTCAAGGCACCATCTGATTGGTCCTGGGAAGAGATGGGCAGAGCTGACCACTGAGAAATGTTTTGCTCCCAGTGGTGGTGGTGGAGAGTCAGTGGCCATTTGAGATGGCAGATTGTTTGGGGAAGTCTTTGAAGGCAAGTGGTGATTCTGTCTGACCCCCACAGCTGCTCAGTCACATCCCAAAAGATAAAGGGAGTAAGGATCAAACAGGTCCTTATTTTGTTACTTATTTTTATTTAGAAATACTTGGTTTGATGGCAGATTTCTGTATTCCTTTCTAAAAACTTCTGGAAATGCACAGAAAGAATAACAATGTGCACATTGACAAGAAAAGAATGACAGTTCTCTACTTAATTGTATTGATCTTGGTTTAAATATTAAATTTAATAAGTTTGTAAACTCATTTAGCTTTGATATGGTTGAGCCAGTCCGCCCTGTTAACTGATTGAAGAATCAATATACTGGTAATAATGATTATGTTGTGCATCCTTTCAAAGCTTGAATTGCTTTAGAGTAACACTGTTAGTAATACAAGAATATCTGCTATGTTCTTACAGTATAGGAGGGTCGATCTCATTCCTTTCACAGAAGAAAGGGTTCTGAAAGAACTCTTAAAATTGAAGGTGGACAAAGCAATGGGGTCTGATGGGGTTCACCCCAGAATTCTAAAAGAATTAAGGGGAGAACTAGTGACACCACTGACTAGCCTTTTTGACAAATCATGGGAGGATGGTGTGGTACCTGAGGACTGGAGGAAGGTGGATGTGATTCCCCTTCACAAAAGTGGGAGCAAGACAGAGGCAGGAAACTACAGACCTGTCAGTTTGACCTCTGTGGTAGGAAAATGATGGAATCACTTCTAAAGGAAAGAATTGTTGAGTACCTAGAGGCCAGTGGGGCACAGGACCCAAGGCAGCATGGATTCACAGCGGGAAGGTCATGTCAGACAAATCTAATTGATTTCTTTGACTGGGTGACCAAAGTAGTAGACCAGGGAGGGGCTGTGGACATGGCCTACCTAGACTTTAGCAAGGCATTTGACACAGTCCCACACAAAAGATTAATAAACAAATTAGCCAGCCTGGGAGTGGGTCCCAGGGTGGTAACCTGGGTAAAACATTGGCTTGACAACAGGACACAGAAAGTAATAGTAAACGGATTCCACTCTGAAGAAAGGAGGGCTACTAGTGGGGTACCGCAGGGTTCAATACTGGGTCCAGTCCTTTTTAATGTCTTTATAAGTGACATTCCAGATGGACTGGAAGGAAAAGTATGCCTCTGTGCAGATGACACAAAGATCTACAACAGGGTTGATACACAAGGGGGCATGGAAAGGATGAGAAGGGACTTGGCAAGGTTGGAGAAATGGTCAGAAGTATGGCAGCTTGGATTCAATGCAAAGAAGTGGAAGATAATGCACCTGGGAAACAAAAACCCAGGGGAAGAGTACACAATGGGGAAGGGGAAGAGGTAGTAACAACAACAGAAATGGAAAGGGACCTCGGGGTAATCATATCACATGACCTTAAGGTTGGCAAGCAATGTGAGAAGGCAGTAGGGAGGGCTGGAGGAATATTGGGATGTATAAGGAGAGGCATCAACAGCAGAAAATGGGAAGTTGTTATCCCTCTGTGCAGACAGTTGGTGAGACCCCATCTGGAGTACTGCGTCCAGTTCTGGAGATCCCATCTCCACAAGGGCATAAACAGGATGGAGGCAGTCCAGAGGAGGGCAACTAAAATGGTGCAGGGTCTGCAAGAGAAGCCATATAAGGAGAGACTAAAGGAGCTTAACATGCATACCCTTGAGGAAAGGAGGGAGAGGGGGGACATGATAGAAACTTTTAAATACTTCAGTGGAATCAACAAAGTCCAAAAAGGTTAACATCTTTCAGGAAAAAGAGATGTTCATGAACAAGAGGACACAATTTGAAGATAGAGGGGGGACGGCTCAGGGGCAATGTGAGGAAGTATTTTTTCACAGAGAGGGTTGTGGATGCTTGGAATGGCCTTCCTACGAAGGTTGTGGGGTCTAAAACTGTGGGAGAATTCAAGAATGCATGGGAAAGACATAAGGCAATTCTTGTCGGGGATAGGGAGAAATAGGCTGTTGGTTAACTGGGATCTGCAGCTTATCCAGTAGGTAGGGAAATGGGCAGACTAGGTGGACCAAGCAGTCCTTGTCTGCTGTCAAAGTCTATGTTTCTATGCTTCTAATGTATTGGAGGCACATAGATGAGACTGATTCTTTCTCTCTCTCTCTCTCTCATTTGTAATTTTACTTAAAATGCTTTAAAAGGAACATTCCTACAAATAGAAAAGCAGAAATGTTTATCTGTTATTATTATGGTACTTCAGTCTCATAAGTGCTTTTTGTTCCATTTTTATGTTTGCTTGCATGCATGCGCAAGAAAATTATGTGGCAGCTTAGAAGAGAAGCAGGATGTGGAGGTGCGGCACTGTGGGGGCCAATGCCACCACTGCATTTCTGGGCTTGGCCGTCTGTAACAAATGCGGTGGCATGCTGCTGCTGACACTAGTTCAGCAAGCATCCCACCAACTTGAAAGGATTTGGCCATGGCAATCAGGGAGGGCCTCATCATTACAGCGTCAGCCATCCACCTTCCTTTGGATCTCAATAGTGCAGATGACAAGCTGATGCTGCAATGGTGGGAAGTCCCTGATTGTTGCAGCCGCCCAGTGTCCCAGTCTTGTTTAATCACTCTCTCTATTCCACCCCCTCTTTCTTCTGGACTGCAGTTTTCTGGTACCATTAATGTCAGAGGATCATGTATCCTCCTCTCTCCTGCTGTCACCACGCTTCTCAGCTGCTGACCGGACAGGCGGACCGAGCTCTCATCTCCCCTCCTAATTCCCTTCCCCCAGTTCCAAAGCTCTGTCCTGTGTACCCAGACCTGTAGGCAGTCATTTCATCAGAACTGGGACCCATCTCGGGGGAAACTACCTATCAGCCCAGAGAATGAGAGAGCGAGACCGGGACCAGGCAGAGAAAGGTCAGAATCTAGTGACCCTATTATAGATTCGGTGCTTCGACTCAGTGTTTGTTCAACTTACCCGCATTGTAGCAGCACTTTTCAGGATCTGGCAACCTGGCAACAGGACTCAGTGCAGGCAGGCAGTCAGGGAAACAGGTTGGATGCAGCACTCCCAGTAGTGGATTCATGCATTTGCACGCGCGCTCTACCTCCTTTGATGTGTGTGGGGGGGTGCCCTTTAATTAGCCGCAAATGCTTTCCTTGCAAAATGAAGCTGTTATGTCTTGTAATCTCCCCCGCTATAACTCAAATCACAAATAAGCAACAGACACTTTAAGGCATGGGAAAACACATACCAGCTCACTGACATGCTGTAAAAGTAGCACCCTACTAGCAGCAGGGGTCGGCGCCGGTGATAGTCGGTCTCGGCTCCATCTGACAGATCCCAAAATTTATGGTGCGGTGGATACTTGGATTGGTCCAGCATTCCACTCATGTGTGGACACTGGAGGGAGGCTGGACCAATTCTTATCGATCAGGAGTGTTTTATTTTGTAATTCCCTCCAGTATGCTAGCAGTCATCCTGAGATGTATGATTGCTCGGGGACTGCTCCGGTCCATAGTAACTGCTGTTTAAACCCCTGTTCCACTCCGTGTGAAGTCACAGTGCCACATTTAACCTGTTTTCCTGACTGCATGCCTGCACCGAGTCCTGTTGCCTGGTTGCCAGATCCTGAAAAGTGCTGCTACAACTGCAGGTAAGTTGAACAATTCAGTCCCACTCTGTTCTTTAAAGGTTCAGTCTGCCGCGCCGCATGCCCGACTGTGTCTGATCTCTTGTTTTTAATTTTCTGTATTTTTCTCTAACTAAAACCTGCTTTGCACACCTTATGGCTAGAAAACCTTGTTTGAAGAAGCAAAAGTGGGCCAGCAGTGCACAGAACCAAACCTGTTGGCATGCCGCTCGCTTTCTTCGGCCAGGTAATGAATGGTGAGCCTGTGTCCTCTAGCTGATCCAGCACAATTTAAATCCCAAATAAATGAGTTGACAACATAACTCCACTACAGTTACTGATCAAGCATTTATTAAAATATGATGTACAATTTACATGTGTGACCCTTGTGCAGTAGTAATAGAGGTAGTTTAAGAAAGAAGGGTTGCACAAGGAAGGATTGATAGCTTGAATAAATAAGGAAGAGGTTTGAGGGGGATAGAGAAGGGGAGGCAGGATGCAAAAGTGTGGAGAGGTTCAAGAGGTGAAGTGAGGATGGATTTGTGACAATAGCATTGTTCCTTGAGATGGGAGAACACTTGGCCCATTTGATTGAAGGTCAGCAGTTCTCTCGACTTGCATTGTCAGGCATATAAGTATCCCTCATTATGAGGGGCATCTATAATTTTACCCCTCAAAATGTTTGAGGGGTAAAATGAGGGATGTCCGTCATAATGAAGGACACTTGAATTTTTTATGTCCCTCATTTGCCCTTCATAGAAAAGGTGCTTCACACCCAGAGAATGTGCTACAAATTAGGACTTTTAAGCAGAAATTAATACTATTCTAAGATGCTAAATAAACAGCAGCTTTGTATAAATAAAGGTAATGGTTTCAGTAGTTTCTGAGCTAATATCTCCATGTTTGCAGATGTGCCCCTCATTATGAGAGTCAGTGCCCCTTGTCCCTCATTTTGAGTGTCAGTGTCCCTTATTTCAGAGACAAAAGGTTGAGAGGTATGCTGTCAGGAAGTGAGTCACAGTTAACTGGGGCAGCACCAGCAGCAAATGCTTTTCTATCTACAGCATGTGTTTAAAGGTTCTGGGGACGTGCAGTATATATTTGACCTGTGACATAAGCATGTGAATCAGCTTGGTAATTAGGCCTTCTTACTGTATAAATGTTTAAAGTTTCTAGACTGGCTACCTTTACAGCCCCCTCACTCAACGTTTTAGTGAGGGGGCTGCAAATTAGGTAGTCAGACTAGAAACTTAAAACATTTTTACAGTAACAAGGCCTTACTGAGTTTGCAGTGAGTGTCCAGGGATAGCAGTCAAATGTCTGAATACTGGCCTACCCGGTGGTGCTGAGGGTTGAGGCACTGGATGCCACACCTTGTGCTATGCTGGCGACCCGGGTTTGGAAATGGACTCAGGGTTGACGGGGACCCGCAGGGGGATGGAGGATTGAGCATCCCAATGGATGCTTTCCTCCTCCAGAGGTGGGGTACTGGCGGGTGTCTCGCACACCCCCACATTCTTGGGGGCTGCTGGAAGCATGGGCTCATAGGGGCAATGGTGGCTCTCCAGAGCCAGGGAGGGGAGGACACGCTGGGCACTTGGTGATGATGTGTGTCAGCACATCATCTGCCTGGACGTATGTCCTTCACGTCGACATCCTCAGGGGTTAAGGGGGAGAACATGGGGAGAAAATCACATACACCCCCAGTCCCCAAGCATAATGAAGCCGGGGTAGGGCCGGCCTTGAATAGCCCAGGCGGATGGAGTAGGAGTGGCTACGAGCCTCCTCCAAAAGCCATGGGAGCCATGCAAGTGCAAAAAAAAAATAAAAATGTCTGAATACTGATGGCAATGGTGGATGCTGCTGTCACAGCAAGGGCAAACCTGCACATCATGTTGATTTTCCGCCAGGGTTGTATACTTTGCTGCCCTGCGTGCTTTGCTGGGAGGAGATAGCTTCCTCTTGGAGATAACTTCCTCTTGGAAGGAGATAACTGCCTCTTGTGAAAGCCCAGGCAGTCACAGTGTCAGAATAGCCACCCAAATTTCTGAAGAGAGTTCTAAACTGCACATACATTTCTTTTGAGACTGTCATCTCTCATTTTCCATCTCTATGCCCCCTTGCCAAGGGGGCTTAGTGACGGAGAAGGGGAGATGACAGTCTCAAAAGAAATGTATGTGCAATTTAGAGCTCTCTTCAGAAACTGGTGAACAAGATGTAAGATGCAGCATTATTGGCCACAAGACCCCTTCTTTTGTTGTTTTCTTCACATCCACTGGAGACTCAATTCCAGGGTCAACTGCATTCTTCACAAACCTTCCAGCTGTGCAGCTGCTTTGGCCTAGCAGTATACAGTCATACAGCAAGATACACAGCCCTTCCTCCCTGGATGAGAAGATAATCCTCAGTGATGCTTGATCTTCCTCTCACCAGTATATAATGGTAATTTGACTCAAACCTGTTACTGGCATAGCAAGCAGCGCTTTTATTTATTTTTGAATTGGTCTTTGTTAACCGGGTAAGGCCCACTAGGCACAAGTAGCTGTTTTCAGAGGCCACCTGGGACCTTGCCACTGTTACACTTCTGAGAAGGCCCAGGAGAGGAGATGCATTTCATGGATGCTCAGTCCTCTCCCCCCCAACCAACCAGAGCTGTCTCCTGAATGCCGATCATCACTGCGGCATGGGGTAGTGTTATCACTGTACCACTAGGCAAATTTATATCTGTTAATTTTTAAGCAGCAGTCTCTGTAGTAACAGGCTTCACCATCTAGCCACAAGTACTCATGGTGACTTGGCCTCAATGGTATTGTGAGTCCTGAATGTCACAATATCAATGAGGAAAGGTGACAACCCATATACAATATTACAGAAAGTTTTCCCAACTTTGCTTTACTTCCCATGTATCCACTGCATGTCAAACATGCAACGCAATGTGCCAACTGTTACTCAGGTATAAGTAAAAATTCTAATGAAGTTGATGAGCTTGCCAGTCCCTTGGCATTGCTGACAATCTGTAATTTCAATCAGTATGCATAGCCCGTATTAGCAGCTCTCCAGTTCATGCTGCTTTGTGATAGAAAGGGAACGAGGGATTTATGGAAGGGGATAGTCAACACTTTGCTTCTGAAACTGGGACTAAAATACACCACGATGCACCATTTCACACCTTGCATTTTCAAAATTTCCTGGAGGAGCATGCCCCCAGACCCCCCTAGAGGGGTTTGGTTTTCATAGCTAAATGCACCTCTTCCCCATCAATTCCTGGATCTGCCACTGGGTACTGGTGCTGCGGGTTCACCGTCACCACTGATTCCAACAATAGGACTTGCCCTAGCTATCCTCTTGTCAATTGAACTTGCACATCAGTAGCACTGTGCTGCTGTATCACTCCCAGACTTTTGCTGCCCCATGTTCTGAGACAGATCTTCGGACTTATTATGTATGTGTTTGCACACTTACATTCTACAATGTTCAGTTTGATTCCCTGGTGTGTTTTCTATGCCATTTAAAATCTGACTTCCCAACATCCCATCCTATCCCATTCCTTCCTTCCTTCCTTCCTTCCTTCCTTCCTTCCTTCCTTCCTTCCTTCCTTCCTTCTCTCTCTTTTTTCTACATCTCCCCTTTCCCTTGTTTGTGAGCAATTTGCCTCCTTTACCCCTAGCTATACCGTTTTTGGCCATGGCCAAAACTGGACATTCTCCTCTGTAAAAAGGGCTACCCAACATCCTATCTACATGACACATAGCAGCCCCACTGCATCTCAGCTGCAGGCTATACAAGGACACCCCAGTAACTGAGCTACACAGCAGCACACCCAGCATCCAAACCTTTCTTTGCCACTCCTTCTGCAAAAGATGTGGGTGTCCTTTTTCCCCTGCTGCTTTTGAATACTAGCTTCCTGAGTATGACAGAGTTCTTGTCTGTTCATTTGAGAGGGGTTGGGGGGAGTATAGCATGCTGTAGGCTGCCCCTCCAACACTAATGTCAACACAGGCACTCAGATACCGCAGATGTATTTATTTTCTTATACCTCGCCTGGAAGCCAGTTGCGGCTGTGTTGGGTAGGAGTAGAGTGAAACTGAACTTCTTGTATTCTCCAACTGCAGGCACATCCTCCTAGTGCCCAGCATCTTGAGTTCCACATAGCCTTCGTGGCAGGTAGATGCATCAGAGTCCAGATGCAGTGCTACTGTAGGGTATATTATAGTACTGCTATAGGGTGAGGAAAAGGGGTTATATAAGGCATCAGGTACTTTTCTGTTCTGTTTCATAATGCAAAAGTCTTTAAACTCCAGACCTCATTTTGCATTGGAAATACACTTGAACATGTATGTGTCCGTTCGGGGCAGGTTTTGAAAGACCACTTGGAAGAAGCCATTCAACTTTTTATGTGTGTGTAAAAAGGGGGTCTCCCACACCCTCCCCCTATCAAACCATATGGTTCTGTCACCTATATATATGATTACCCAGTGGAGTGCCCAATACCCACTGAGCTCTCTGTTAGAGGACTGTGGGAGCTCTGTGATTAGGTGATTACATCCTGGATGCTAATTTCTTGAAGCTTACTACAGGTGCCGAGGAGGGTATCATAATAAAAGGGTCCGATAAATAAAGAGGATGATGAGCTGGATAGGAAAGCTTAACATAAGCACTCTCGCTGCAGCCTGCACCTGTCAACAGCACTCAATATGCACCCACAGCAGGCAATATGCAATAAGCGCTGGCAGTGTCCAGCCACAGCATGCAGTATGCTCTTGCACCAACATGCAGTATGCACCCCGCTGCACACAATATGCATGCACATCTTCCAGGAACAGAACGAGTCTGCAGAACAAATACAATGCACCAAAATGCTGGGGAAAAAAACCTCTGTGCAAACTGGAAGGATTCAATTAATTTTATTTAATTCTCACCAAAAGAGCATAAAAGACAAAAACAGCACTGGCTAGGACTCTTTTGGGAGGTAAGCACCTCCCTTCAGTTGCACCGGGACCAGCAATAGTGAGCAAGACCATCTTAGCACTTTTGGAACAGAATAAGTCTGCTGTTAACCAACACCCAGGGATGTACCGTTGTTTTTGATGCTGTGTGCTAAGGATAGGCTTTTGTATACTCCACAAGACCCTTTCCCCAGAACTGTCATAAGAGCTCTCAAAAACCTGCAAGCACCCAGAAATGCCACAGGCGTTATTGCAGTTTCTGATTTTACATCAAAGAACCCCAAATGCTGACTGACCTGCTGGCACAGTACATAGATACATAGATACATAGACAGTGTCGGCAGATAAGGGCCTATGTCCCACCCAGTCTGCCCATTTGAGCTTGTAAGTTCAGTTTGTTTTCCTAGAAGTCTGTTGCACCTTACCCCTGACCTCCAGAATTCCTTTATGTCTATCCCATGCATTCTTAAATCCCGTGATTGTTTCAGCCCCACCACTTCCTCTGGCAGGGAGTTCCACTTGTCCACCAATCGTTCTGTGAAGAAATTCTTTCTAATGTTTCCTCTGAATCATCCTCCTCCAACTTCATCCCATGCCCTCTAGTCCTGGAACATCTTTTCGCTTAAAATAGTGTTTTCCTGCACCCTGTTCCTCCCTGTAAGATACTTGTATGTCTCTATCATATCCCCTCTCTCCCTCCTCTCCTCCAGGGAGTACATGTTCAGTTCCTTCAACCTGTCTTCATAGGACTTGTGATGCAATCCATGCACCATCTTTGTTGCCCTCCTCTGAACCTTCTCTACCCTGTCTATGTCCTTACGTAGGTACGGTCTCCAGAACTGTACACTGTACTCCAGGTGGGGCCTCACTAGTGTCTTGTATAGCGGAATTATGACCTCCCTTTTCCTGCTGGTGATGCCCCTGCCTATACATCCCAGCATCCTATTTGCTTTACCTGCTGCCTTGTCACACTGTTTCCCTACCTTGAGGTCATCAGAGATGATAACCCCAAGATCCCTTTCCTGCTTGGTGCATGCTATATCCTCACCCCCCAACTGATATATTGTGCCAGGGTTTTTGTGCCCCATATGCATTATCTTGCACTTCTTTGCATTGCATTTCAACTGCCAAACACCTGACCATTCTTCAAGTTTCTGCAGGTCGCTTCTCATTCTGTCTACACCCTCTGGTGTGTCTACTCTGTTACAGAGATTTGTGTCATCAGCGAACAGTGAAATTCTGCCTTCCAGGTCCTGCGCCATGTCACTGATGAAGATGTTGAATAGGACCGTCCCAGCACTGATCCCTGTGGTACCCCACTGGTCACTCTTCCTCTGTGGAGTGACAGCCATTTACCACCACCCTTTGTGTCCTGCCACCCAGCCAGTTACCTACCCACCACACTACTGTCCTGCCCACACCCATATTCCCCAGTTTGTGTAATAGTCTTCTATGTGGCACAGTGTCAAAGGCCTTGCTGAAGTCCAGATAGGCCATGTCCACTGCCCTCCCCTGATCCACCTTCCCTAGTAGTAGTGCTACAGCTCATTGTGCAAAGAACTTTGGTTCAGAAGTGAACTCAGGGCATTGGAGGGTTGGCCGGGGTGGGGGAAGAGGATCGAGCATGGGAGGACATGGAGCCCAGCATGCACCTGACCCATAGCAGAAGCTAGGGAGAAGGCAGTCTGAAGCTGCTAGAAGTGTGTGGAGGTGTGGTGGCCATCAATTAACTTCATGTGGAAGTATGCATGCAGTGTGCATCAGGACAACACTGCACATTTCTGCATCTTTTGGGTAGAAAAGAACTCTCCCATCTGGCGGGATGACAGCTGTCACCTGCAGGCCCCACATCTGGCTATCCAGACCCTGTCCGGTGCACTGGATCGTGTTCAATGGAAGGGGTTGGGGAACCTTGCCGGGGGGGGGGGCAGCAAGCTCTGGGAGAAGACATGGATGAGTAAGTCTTAGAAGACACCTGGGCCATCAATGAATCAATTTTTTATTATTAAAAAAGTGCTTTCCCCAAAGACCAAAGCACTTGGTCACATCTATTAAAACAACAGATTCAAATTATCACATCTAAAAACATATTAAATTACATAACAGCAGGCTAAAACTTATCAAGACTCAGGAAATGCAAGTTTAAATAGATGGGTCTTTAGTACAGATTTTAAACTCTCCATGGTCAGACACTCTCTTACCCGACAAGGTAGAGAGTTCCATAGGGTTGGGACCAGAAATGCAAATGCCCGAGCACCCAAGGCTTCAATCAAACCCTGTCAGCCTCTAGCAATCCCTCATCAGTGGAGTGGAGTGGATGGTAAGGGCAAAGAAGATCTTGTAGATAATGTGGACCCTGTTTGTGTTGGGCCTTATAGGTCAGTAGACTGAACTTGATGGTGATCTACCACTGAACAGACAGCCAGTTCAGGCCACAGAGCACAGGCATGACGTTGCAGGATCTAGATAAACCAGGCAACAGCCTGGCAGCTGCATTCTTCACCAGCTGCAAGCAGCAGATATCCCCCGGCCCAGTAGCCTTAGCTACAGGGCCTTACAATAGTCAAGGTGGGAGGTCACAAAGGCATGGATCAATGTCGGAAGGTCATCAGGCAGGACTAGATGTTTAATCTGGATGATATTCCTCAGATGGCAAAAATGAGGTCTTGATGATGGGTGACACCTGAGATTTAAGTGTCAACCCATCATCAAACATAACACCCAGATTTTGCATCCAGTCAGAGGTCATCAACTGGCTGCCTCTGAGCCAAAGCCCAAAAGGCTGATCAACCAAGAGCCCCTCTACCTGATGACCAGGGTCCGCAACCAACACCTGAGTCTTGTCAAGGTTTAACCTCAGGCACACATCCAGTCTTAAATCTCGGAGAGGCAGTTGTTAAAAGTCGAGCCAGCTCCACACTGTTCAGGCACAAAGGACATATATAGCTGAGTATCATCTGCATAACAGTGAAAACAAATACCATACCACCTTATAATGTCTCCCAATGGCAGCATAAACACCGCTAACAACATGGGTGACAAAACAGAGCCCTGTGGCACCCTACAAGACAGGGGGAATTGGAGCTGAGGAATAAATTCCCAATGCCACTCTCTGAGTCCTACCCATGAGGAAAGAATAGAACCATCTGAGGACTGTTCCCAACACTCCACAGATCAACTGCAGGCATTCCAATCACAACATGGTCCATATTATCAAATGCTGCAGAAAGATCAAGGGAACCAAGATGGAATGGCTCTTCCAATCTCTCGCTATCAGAGGATCATTATGCACCCAAACCAGTGCTGTCTCAGTACTATGCCTCTTCCTAAATCCAGACTGGAGAGGATCATAGACATCATGGATTGCGAGATGATCCTCCAGTTGCAGTGCAACCACCTTCTCAATAACCTTACCCAGAAAGGGAAGGTTTGAGACAGGTCTGTAGCTGGCAAGACAGTCAGGGTCAAGAGAAGATTTCTTAAGGAGAGGTATCACCAACACCGCTTGAGTGATTGGTAGAAGGGGGCCAGTCAGACGGGACAGAAATAGATAAACCACAAAAAAAAAAATGATATATTTTTTTGCCATGGTTGTGCTGTGTTCCTGGTTGCAGATATAAATGTGACACATCTAAAAACAGTGATCACTTATAAGGAATGTTCTAGCATCCGTAAAGCAGAAAAATTGCCTTTGTAAAATCCTTTGAGACTATGACACCACCTCTGACTTTAACAAAATCTAGAACCCTTTGTTACAGATTACTTAGGAACCCAATGCCCTGTGTCAGTTTTTTAATAATTGGCCATATGGTGAAGAAACTTGCTTCCAAATCTGGAGCTCTGTGATGAAGCATGCATCAAAATCTGAAGCCTTATATCAAAAGCTGCACTGGAAGCCAGTACCGTATGATGAAGTGTGCATCTGAATCTTGAGCCCTGTATCGATTTTGTAATATTTTGCTACACAGTGTTAGAACTTTAGTCAGAATCCACAGTCCTGTGTCAGTTGTGTGATAGTGAGTGCCATAATGTAAATCTTGAGTTGGATTCTGGAGCCTTGTGTCAGTATCTTGTGCCATTCTATCAAAGCTGGAATTAAAATCCAGAGCTGTGTGTCATTCTTTCGATATCTAGTACCATGGTGCCGAAGCTTGTGTCATAATTTGAAGCCCTACATCAGTTTTGTGATATTCTACACCTCAGTGTTAAATTGTGAGTCAGAATTTGGAGCCGTGCCAGTTTTGCACTATCTGGTGCTATGTTGTCAAAGCTTAAGCATCTGTAGTCATGCATCCATTTTGTAATATCTGGAGCCATGCTGTGAAAGCTAGAGTTGGAATCTGGAGTTATGCATCAGTTCTATAATATTTGGTGCTGTGCTGTCAAGCTTCAGTTGGAAACTACAGCTGAGCATGTGTTTTGTAATATTTGGAGCCATGGTGTGAACTCTGGAGTTGGAATCTGGAGTTATGCATCAGTTCTGTAATATTTGGTGCTGTGCTGTCAAGCTTCAGTTAGAATCTACAGCTGAGAATCAGTTTTTTTAATATCTGGAGCATGATGTCAAGGCTTGAGTTGAAATCTGGAGTTGTACGACAGTTTTGTCGTATCTGGAACCATGGTGTCAATACTAAAGTTGGAATCTACAACTGTAAAGCAGGTTTGTAGTATCTGGCACCATGGTGTATTGCACTGTACTACCACTTGGAACAAGTGCCACTCCAGATTCTTATAAAACAGTTTCCATAGTATGTGTTGACATTATATGACTTAATACTATATGAAGCAGCTTTGTGACTCTATTATCAATGCATGTTAAATTGCAACACAGATGAAAAACGACAAACACATATTATCGGATATATAAACAGTGTGTGTATATATAGATACAGTATATATATATATATATATATATATATATATATATGCATAGTATATTGACAGACTGTATCCTAAAATTACTTGCTACTTTTAGAGTATAAAAATTATTAAATTCTTTCTACTTTTCCCAGATTTTGGTACCACTACATATTATTTAATTAGAAACTGTGTAGTTTGTAACTGAAGTTTCCTTTATTCAATGCTCTTAATCATGTTGCAAGCATTTCACTCTCTCCGATAACAACCCATACACTTCCTTGCTTTGCCTGCAAAAGAGCTGGAAGATGTTAATGTTAAGATTTACCACAAGTTTAAGACCACAGCTCTAAGCATTTTCTTGGTTCTGGTGCCCAAAATTTTCCCAGTACCACTTTACTTTGTTTCCTTAATTACACTGTACTATCAGCATAACTACACTGTATCTGCATTGCAACTTCAATTTACTTAATGCAACAGACATGTAACTACAGTGTAATTACCCCTGTTGCATGTGATTAATGATTACCTAGCCCGTGATTACAGTACATTGAAATAGACACTTAAAATGTGACTGTTTTCCCTTATTTTACTTAATTTTGTGACTGCTAAAACTGACAAACATGGGAGTGTTACTTCACAAAAATGCATTTTTACCTCTCAAAAATGGAAAGCATCTTTGTCATGACGAACAAATTATGAAAAACGACAGGAAAAAATTAGCTGCACCATGTGTGAAAATGGAAAACATGTTTATTAATTAAAAATTTTCAGAGTTGTCAGTTAATCCTCATACAGTAGCGAAGAATGACCTCCGGGCCAGTCTCTAGCTACCCAGAAAATTTCACATTTGTGAATACATTTAATGTTTACGTAATGGCATAATAAATCTTTACAACTGATTATGAAATGGGATTATGCCAATCTGTGCAAATAGAGCCCTTATCTACTTAATTTAAACTCACTCTGCACCAGATATAGAGACGCATCATTCCCTAGCAAATTCTCTCTTATGAAGCTACTTTGCATGCCACGGTGCCACACCTGGACTACACACCTTATTAAACCTATTTTAGAAGAAATCAGATTACAAGTCACAGAATGCTAATGTTAGAGAATGCAGGGCCCCAGGATGGCTTCATATAAGTGTGTGTGTGTGTGTGTGTGTGTGTGTGTATGTGTGTGTGTGTCTACATTAAAATTATGAGACAAGCCCAAAATAAGTACTGCCATGCTGTGTAGGGTCACAGTTGTTGAGAGTCTCTGTTGCATAAAATCACAGGATTTCAATCTCTCTTTATGTTTTACACCCATTTCTTCCTGAGTAGGACAGGTGAGATGCATCTGGAAATGGCTAAAGAACTGCTTGGTCAATTAACTTGCTCAGGTTCACACAGTGAGTCACTGGCTATGGTGGGATTCAGATCTAGGAGATCATGATTCACAGCATTGTGCTCTGACCACGGGACCACCCAAACTTCCCATTTTTCCTATAAAGCTACATTACCATCATGCACACCAGGCTGCACCATCTGGTTTTGCACTGCATTAAATCCATTTTATGTAAATTGTGACCACAGGTTACAGAATGCATGCCCTGCAGAATCACTCCATTTCCTATGTACATTTGTGTGTGTGTGTGTTTCTGTTTGTGTATGTGTGTGTGTGTTTGTGCATTTGTGTTAAGTATCTGACAAGCTGAAAATATGTGCTGTAGAGCAGCAAAGGGTCACAGTAGTTAGAATTCTCCATTGAATAAGATCACAGGATTTTAGTCTTCCTCTATATTTTTACTTTCATTCCCCCAGGTAGACCAGCTGAAATACAACATTGTTTTTCTTATCACAGTGGTGCATAGCCTGTTCAGGCTCAGGCTTTGTGTACAGCAGCAAAGCTTTTTAATGTTTCACCAAACCCTTGGCTTTTACGAAGATTGTGCCGTCTGGTGCATAGTTCTCTTAAGTAGCCCCTATGGGCTTAGGTCACATGTTTAAATTTAAAGTGCTAGTAGTGCATATCAAAATATCTACATTTAACACCGAAAATACAAATAAAACATCATTCAAGTGCTAACAAGATGTAAATACCTAGATGAACACATTAAAAGTTCCCTTACTTTTCTATAATTCTTTCTTCTTGCATTTCATTTTTTATTTTAAATTCCCCTAAAGGAAGCATTAATTAACATTCTAGTGTGTAACACTACACTCTGAAAAAACTTTTCCTTACATTCTAGCTCATGTAATATACTTAGAAAAGGCATTATCATGAAAGAAGAAAAAGTGAAGGAACAGAGAAGCATAAAACATGTCCTTTTTTCGTAGACTTGTTTTTTGTGCATCATCAGAAGTGTTTTACTTTGTGTACACTCTTAGAAAGATGGACCTGGGATTTAAATATATTTATCTAGGGGGTGCCCCAGAGATCAATAACAGAAGTTCGAGGCAGCAGAGGTTTCTTAGACATTTGCATATATTCTTCCCTAGGTGTATGCCTGGAACTTTAATAAGGGTCTAAAAGGATTTTTTTGCAAGACATTTTTTTCCTGATAGGGCTTACAGAAAAATAAAGAACGATATTTATAAGTGGCCTTAATGTTCATTCCTTTATTTTTTACTTTATGAGGGGTATCAAATGTTTATAAAACCAGAACTTTCAAAAATGAAAGAAAGAACCTAGCATGGTTTGTGTCCATTATGGAAGTGAAGGAAAGAATGGAGAGTGTAGGAGTGACTGATGCCACTTCTTGTACATTCTGTTCTTCTTCTATTAACTCTTTCCTCACCCAAAACAGAGAGAACACAAAACAGGACACAAATACTCCGACCCAACATTATTTGCCAGGGAGCACAGTACCACTGGAGATGTTATTTGAACTTTTAGCAGACATGACAGCACTATATGATGAAAACATTCCACTGTGACAAGGCAGCCTATCGCTACAGCATGAGGTCTGATGGTAAGCTGTATAATGGGAGTCAATGGGGGGGTTCAACTTAGGTTGATATCTCAGCCATGTTTAGGAATTTTGGCCCCACATTTTCAACATGGGGTTCTTGGGACCCCACTTCGTGAACATTGTCACTGTCATTTGATTATTTGGTTCCAAAAGATAATTTTACAGTTGCTGCACGGAATCACCTTTCGGGATCGATTAATGAAATGACAGTGCCACTGTGCATGAGGTGGAGTCATAAAAAGCCCATGTTGCTAAATTTGTGAAAATATTTACAAAAAATGACTGTGTTATGAGTGTGCATTGCACAGTTTCTACTCACACTCATAACTTTGCCAGTTTTTAATATTTTCACTCCAGATTTTCAACATTGCCATTTTTTTAAACCACTTTATGAGCAGTACAGCTGTTATTTTTTACATCCTGCATAAAACATTTTTTCTCACCTATGGCACAGAATGGTGAGGTGACTGTGGGAAATCAACTTTTGGGACAGATTAACAAAATCACAGTGGCACTGTTCATGAGGGGAAGTCCCAAAATGCCCATGTTGAAAATCTGGCGAAAAAATTCCAAAACATAATTGCGTTACATTTTGCAGTTTCTATGGCATGCTCATAACTTTGCCAATTTTTCATATTTTCACACCAGATTTTTAACATTGCCAATTTTTCACACCTTCTCATGAACAGTATAGCCATCATTTTTCACATCCTACCCAAAATGTGTTTTTGTACCTGTGGCATGAAATGCCACAGTTGCTGCACAAAATCACCTTTTGGGATTGAGTAATGAAATGACACTGCCACTGTTTATGAGTTGGGGCCCCAAAAAGCCCATGTTGAAGATTTGGAGCAAAAATACCAATAAACACCCGGGGCATTAAGGTTTCCAACCATAATGCTCCACCCTGTAAATACTGATAGGTGTTGGGGTGTGATTTGAGGTTGTTGGACGTAATACTCATGCCTTTCCACCCCCACCCTGCAGCCACTTACAAGCATTGAGATGTGCCTTGGGGTCTTTGGCCCTAATGTTCAGCCCATTCTCCTCTACTGCACCCATCTCAGCTTATTTCCTTATGCAACGGGGTGCACATAAGGGCTGAAGACCCCAAGGCACACCACAACACCTCTCAGTGTCTGCATGGTGCAGTGGGGTGGAATGGCATGAGTGTTATGGCCGATGACCCAAAGGCACCCCCCCAAATGCCTGTCAGTCTCTGCAGGGTGAGGGTGAGGGTAGGCATTACTTTAATACTTCACTGCCATTCCTATTATGCATCTCTCTAACTCCTGCACTACCAATGCCAATACCAGCAAGCAAACATTCGTCATTGACAAATGCTTGTTCAACAGTGGTTGTGGGTTACATCATGTTAAAACTTTTATAAAAAAAATAACATGTATATGTGTGTGTGTGTGTGTGTTGCATTTTAAAAACTTCTGTAATACATCAGGAGCATTTGAGTACTGCTGTGACTTTGTACTCTGCAATGAAGATGTTCATCAAAGATTTATAGGCTTTCCCTAAAGTATGTTAATAAAATGTGGGCTCAACCAACTCCTTATGACTTCACTAGAAGTTTTGAAGCGAATACCAAATACATTGTGTTCTGTGAGACTATTATAACCAGATACTCTATATATAAAACTTAAGAATTTATATGTACAGTGTGTGTAAATGTCTTTTTATATATTTTGTACAGGAAATTGTTGAAAACAGGGTTTTATCCTAAAAATCTACTTGCCTGTATACAAATAAAATGTCATTCTTTCATTCATTCATTCATTCATGCATGCATTCATTCATTCAACCTGTCATATTCCATTATGAGCTACTGCAATCTTCACTGTTATTGTTTGTATTGCAAAGACTCAATTAACTTTAATTTAAAAAAATGTAATTAATACAGTTGTGCATTACTGGTGTCATGATTGGGCCAGATGATGGGATACTGTTTGTGATTTATGCCATAAAATGTTTCAGATGATTTCATTTATGTTGGTAGGGACCTTTGCAACATAGTAACTTTGTTGGAAGCAGAGGGGTATGCTTGGCTACACCGTCACTGTTTAGAAGTTGTTAAAACTTGCAAGATGCAGCAGGATAAAAGACAAACACTTTATTTTTAGACCAGCAGCAGGATGCAGGTACCCTTCCCCGCAGGAACCAGCCAAATGTTTTCATGCAGTAGTAGTACTTTCTCAGCTTTGTTGGAAGGGACTAGTGGTCTGCCCCACTTCATAAGCAGTGATTATTAAGTATGATATAAAACCATGTACTAATTTATAAAGATTTCTCATCCTGCTGCCTTCTCACTGTACCTTGTGATTCCCTTTGTAAGAAGAATTTTTTCACAGCTTATTTTGAAGGTGTGTACATTCATCATCATATCGATTGTCTCTACTTGTTGGCTGTTCCATAGAGTTACTTCCCTGTTCTATGAAAAGTACCTCCTATACTTACCTCTGAATTTATTATTTCTGAGCTTCATGGAATATCTTAACTCTCTGTTGGAAGACACCTGTATTCTTATGGGTGCATAGAAGACCTGTACTGTTTTCATATCCACTGTCTCTGAAAGTACTTACCATTTTATATTTTTGATATGTCTGAAATAAATATTTTATAGTGGGTTATGCATTTTATTATTTGTTTTAGAATACTTTCTTGATAATACATTTTACACAATGTAAGTTATTTTTACAAATGGCATGCATTATTTGTATTATGAAAGCACTGTGCCAGCCTATCGGCACAGCGGTTGGATGTCTGCTTGAGATGCCAGTGACTGGGTTCGGAAATGGACTTAGGCCCCTGGGTAGCTGGCCGGAAGGAGAAGGCTTGCATGTCCAATGACTGCTCATCCTCTCCTAGAGGAAGGGGGGTCTGCGGCCTGGCATTTGCTGGCTCCTGGTGGAAGCCAGGGGAACAGCACTGTGTCAGGGCCCACTAATTAGGAGCATGACAGACCAGATTACTGTGCACCTTGCTATCACTGGCACACCATGCTCCTGAGGGAGAAAATGGAAAATGGTGCCCCATCTGACTGGATGATGGCTGCTGGACCCTCACCACCATGGAGCTCCAGACTGCCCAGACCGACACCAGCAGCACCTGGGCCAACTGGTTATGACTATCATAACTTTCTCCTCAGAAAAGGAGAAACTTCCCAATGATGGGATACATCAGGATACTTAGGGGGCTACTTATATGGGGCGGCAGATGGGGTGAGGGTGGTGGGTGGCTCAGAGGTCCCAGTTGGCCCAATGGAGTGGCCAGCCGGGGTGCAAGCAGTGTGCAAAAGAAAAAGAAAGCACTGTGAAAGACCAGAATAATGCAGGGAGCCCAAAACACAAATTCAGCAGTTTTCTTTGGTGCTAAGAGCACCCATTTTTACTGCAGTCAGTAAGCCTCCCAAGACATACTTCCTCCCTGCCCCTGCTGGATTAGTCTAGGGCTAGGTCTAGATTAGGTGTCTAGTGGCTCCAGCCACCTTCTGATCATTGGCCCCAATAAAATTTAAAGTTTCATTGGTGTCTAATGGCACCTTCACCCTCTGATCACTGGCCCCATCTGGTGAAACCACTGCAATCTTCTCCAATTGTCCACACATAATGCCAAAGTGTGCTCGCAGCTGTAAATGGCCCTGAGGCTTGTGCACCAACCACAGTACCCAAGTTCAGCTAAATATGTTTCTACATACTGGAAAGAAAGCTGAACTTGGGGAAATTAGTAAGTTTTTTGAAACAAGGGGAATAAAATACTTTAATCACATTCCGAAAGTAGACCTGTGATACTGGACATACTGTATCACAACCATATACCAAGGGTCGGGTAACAGAATCAACAATAGAAGTGAAACAATTCTGCCACCTCTGAAACTGCATTAAAAAAGCCATTTACTGAAGTTTTACATACCACCACACAAACGACATAAAACAGAGCTTACAACCCTGTCCAGTTTTGTGCCTAGTACATCATCCGAGGGATCTACTGTAAATTATACTAGATCTGGATGGGACAAAACTTAAAACTAAATAAATAAATTGTAACTATGGGAATGGTCTGGGTGCATCCAAGGGCAAGGCAAAAGAGGAAGCTGAAATGAAAAGCATTACTGCACAGATGCCCAGGGATGTAATAAGGCACAAGGCTGAAGGCCGAATCCAAGTGCATTATTGTCCCATTGGGTGAATACATGACTACATGCACTGGCACACTAAAGTGTCTAGTCTTATTGCTGATATCATATAATGGGTTTAAAAAATACAAAAGTATAAAAAAAAATTTTAATACACTTTTTGTATCTGTACATAAGGGATATGTAATGTGTGGATGGAAGTAAACCATTTATTTCCATGAGTGAAGGGGGCTGGACCACAGTAGATATCCTAGGAAGTGACTGCAGGCATCCACTTCTGACATTGAGAAGCTGGCTGCTCCCTGCACACAGAAAAATTATTTTACAGAGGAAAGACTCAGAAGGCCACATTTATTTAAGTGCTATTAGTCAGTTCCTCAAATTGTTTACTTCATTACATTCTAAAAGCAACATGTTTTTGGTCAAAATAGTGCATTAATAAAATGAATATTTGCCAGAAAGTAATAAAAGACCCTTATAAGTTTACGTTGTTACAGGACAAACAGTAATCCCCAGTGAAGCCTGATTAATAAAGAGAGCAGGCATGGTCTACAAGCTTTCAGTAACTCCAAAGTACTTTCTCTAATTCATTTACTGTATATGGAAGCTGATTTTAATGTATCAAAATGTTTTGCTCACCAAATGTTGCTGCATAATGAGAGAATATGAATTCTATATTACAGCTTGTACCAGGAACACTCCTTGCATAACTAAACATGCTCAAAATTAAAAGCTGATATTTTATAACTGGTTGAAGGGTTTCAATAGACTTTTAGGCAGCCAGGTTTTATAAGAAAGACTTTGCTTAATATGGCAGGAGCTTACTGCATGAAGTCATCTACTATCTAAAATACAAAGAACCTCTGTGCGCAAACACTGAGGCAAGGGTTACCCCAAAGGGCATTTGGCTGGGAAGCCAAGTTTCAAGAAAATACAAAATCACACATGCCCCCACAATGCAAAGCATCATGGGCTGCATATGCAAATCACCACAGAATGTTATGCTGGTCCAACTTTAAGCAGAATTGCATGGTGCCGTGCAATTCTGTTTAAAGTTGGACCAACATAATATTCTGTGGTGATCTGCATACGCAGCCCATGATGCTTTGCATTGTGGGGGCATGTCTGATTTTGTATTTACTATCTAAAATGTTGTGCTGGGTGGACAAAAAATAGACACAGCACAAACTGATATACATGACTGATTTATTGAATTTATTACAGATGTGATGTTCAAGCAGGTCTGTCACCACGGTTCAAAGATGGAAAAGTACCTGCAAAGCAGAGAAAATACATACTTTTTAACTATTTCTAACAGATGGTAATGTAAGAGAGTACATTTCTAGGGCTGGCTAACAAACTGCTTAAGGCAGTACAAGTGGTGTTTGCGGTACTAGTATATACAGAAATATAATGTATCATTAAACATAGTTTGATAGAGTATATTTTAACACGTAAAGATGGATGGTTACTTGGAAGGTAAGCTTAATTCTCTATTTTAACAAAAAAAACATTGTGCCTAATGAAGTAGTGATCTAACCATGAAATGCTGCCACAAGGTGGAAGATAGTTAATAAACAAGATATTGTGCTATTATTGGTGTAGTCTTCAGTCTTGTATCATTTTGTATTTCTACTGCCACTGAAGCACTCCTCCAGTGAATACGAAGATACCTTAGCCAATATGGGCAGTGGCATGCTGGAACATACTAGTTGCATTAATCAGGATATCACGAGATAGGCTATAGAGAGCTGGGACTGGTACCTATACAGAGATAGCTTAGGATGAAAAAAGTGAGACTGGCTACCTATAGTGACAGCCATCACCACTTTCAAAGATATTTCACCATGGCACCGGGCATTATACTCGCAGTGTCTGTTTTTGTTTTGTTTTGTTCTGATATTAGAACTTTTCAGTTACAGAAGTTATTGTAGTGGCCTGCAGATGTCACTATTCAGCATTTACACCGTGCATGTGTCATCCTCAGGCATGGTCTGGGCACAGCAGTGCATAGGTGCACCAAGTAATAGGTGATCTAGGTTAATAAACACTCTAATACACACTTTGTAACAGTTCTCTGATGTATGAGGAGAGTGGGCCATTTGAAACATTCTGTGCCATTACAAACAGAATATTGGGGGGGTGGAGAGGGTCCTTGGCAAACACTCTGTGCCATTCCCAATTGAATACTAATTATTCAGCAGGCCAGGGGATGCAGCTTTGACTGAGGAAAGGTGCATACATCTCAACCTTTTATCACTGAAATGAATGACAGTCACTCAAAATGAGGTACAATGGGGTGATTGACCTACATAATAAGGGGCACATCCTCAACTCACTGAGAGCGGGGGCCCTTTGAAATACTCTGTGACATTCCTAAAAGAACAAGGGGGGTGAGGAGAGGGGGCCCTTGAAAACACTCTGTCACATTCCCAGCTGAGAATAGGGGCCCTTGGAAACACTCTGTGCCACTTCCAGCTGAGGAAAGGGGATCTTGGAAACCCTCTGTCACATTTTCAGATGAACATATAATGATCAGCATGCCAAGGAATGCAGCTTTCAGTGAGGAGACGGGTCCTTGGAAACCCTATGTGACATTCCCAACAGAATATGGGGGGGCAGAGGACATGAGGCCCTTGGAAGCACTCGGTCACTTTCCCAACAGAATATGGGAGGGGAGCTGAGGAGAGGTGGCCTTAGGAAACACTCGGTTGCTGTGGAGAGGGAGCCATTTTAGAAACAGTTTGTCACATTCCCAGCTGAGGAGAGGGTGCCCTTGGAAATACTCTGTAATATTGGCATCTGAATGTTTAATGAACCAGCATGCCAAGGTTTTCACTGAGAAAAGGGAGTCCTTGGAAACATTCTGTGACATTCCCAGCAGAAGAGAGGGAGCCCTTGTAATCATTCTGTTCAATTCCCAGCTGAGGAGAGGGGGCCCTTGGAAAAACTCTGTGACATCCCCAATAGACTGTGGGAGGGGAGTCGAGGAGAGTAGGGACCTTGGAAACACTCTTTGCCATTCCCAGCTGAGGAGATGGGGCCCTTGGAAACACTCCATGACATTCCAATGAGAGTATGATGGGAGCTAGCTAGAGGGGGCCCTTGGAATACTCTGTACCATTCCCAGCTGAGGAATAGAAGCCTTTGAAAACAATCTCACATTCCCAGTTGAGGAGAAGGTGCCTTGGGAAACACTGTCACATTCCCAGCTCAGGAGATGGGGCCCTTGGAAAACCTCTGTCACATTCCCATCTGAATACTTAATGAATCAGCATGCCAAGGGTTTTACTAAGCAGATGGAGCCACTGGAAAGACTCTGTGCCATTCCCAGCTGAGGAAGGGGGCTCTTTTAAACACTCTGCCACATTCCCATCTGAATATGGTATGACAGACCTAGCAGATGGCATGTCATCACCTGCCAAAATAAAAACAAGACAGATGTAGTACAGTATATAAATATGTTTTTACACAAAACAAGATTAAACTGTACCCTATCAATGGACAGATATATTACTGCAGGCCTAGGTTTTCCCCTACTCCTCCTGCAAATCCCCTCTTGAACCCTTGGGGTGGTGGCTGTGTAACCCCTCTCCACCACCACCATCCTGCACAGAGGACCACAATACCACTAAAATGAGAAGAATAGAGATGACCATCATGAGTAGGCCACAAATGCAAGACTGCAGCTATACACAGCCAGCACACAGTGCCCCCAACCATGCATATACCTTAGGCGGGTCCTTCAGAGCCCACAACTCCTCCAGATTATCCTTATGGGGGTGTCCCAGTTACCCACTCTCCAGGACAGAAAATCTGGAATATAAAGTGGCCATGGTATCTGGTGACTCTGTGCCATCACCACAGATGTGGCCGGTTGGGTTGGTCCCACCTTTCCAGGACTATCCATTGTGGATGTCCATGGAAATTCTGTGGAGACATAAAGAAGGAGACATCGTCATCGACAGTGCATGTGCAGACAAACAGGTAAAGCATACACCAGCAACCTGTGACAGGTGTGTACTGTACAGACCTCTGTAGGCTCACTTACCTGCCAGATCATCCTCCATGGAGTCCAGATAAGTGGAGCAGGACACCCTCAACAATTGTCTGGGGTATACCCCAAGCCTCCCCACATTCTTCACCTACACACCACACACTTGCATAGCCATTTTGATGTAATGTACTGGATCATATGGAGACAGTACACTGAATGTCAAAGGTCACACAGGTCAGATATTCTGCGAAATTCATGCTGAGAAGGGTGACATTTTGGGGAAAATGTTTAAACAAAGTTAAACACAACTTTACACATCAGATGCCCAATAAGTGTATCAGATTCCAGCAGAGTAGTCCATTAGAGGAGTAGTTGAATGCATTACCCCCATTGCAGTTACTGTACAAATGTTAGAACCTGTCTCAGCATCCCCTCTCCCAAAATATATAGTTGGAACGTGAGTCAGTGCCAGCATCAGCAGCCAACAGGTACAGTACTATATCACTGAATGTGGTGGTGTGTGATGTGATTGTGTAGTGTGCAAATTGTGGGACACTGCTTCTACATCACAGTTGGAGTCCCATCACCACGTGACTGGATTCAGAGATTAAACTTGAGCTTGTGTCTGGGAAGCAGATTTGATACATCTGCACTGTATTTGCATATTACATTTACCTTTACTGCCACACATACCCCATTTAATTAGAAAGTAAGATGATAAATGTATAGAATTTCAGAGTTTAAATGGCGTACATGATACAATGGTGCTAGAGCTTTAATAGCAGAAATTAGGAAACTTAATGCATTTTTTGATGACACCCCACCCCCACTAATAGGATTAGCAAACTTGAGATCACTCCTCAGAATACTACCTGGCTAGCTGTTAGATCCTGATACCACAGCAGAACTGGGGTTACTGTTCAGTAGCTTTTCTAAATTTGAAAATGTTTATGAACTAATTGTGTTGTTTGCTCAGAGAAATGAACAGTTTTTCATATGTATACAATATGCGTGGACACAAATCAAAATAAAACACAATTATCTCCACATTCTCAGTATAGTACTGTTTGCGAGATAAATTTTAGAACCAGGATGTTGGATAAAAAGTATCCTGTACTTGGCAGTCTTTACTCTCTTATGAATTTCTGCTTTATAACTGGAATATATAGCACCTTCTCTGTGTGAGCTGCATCTTTCACTTAATGATTCAGCAGGTCTGGTGATACAGCTTTGATTGAGGAGAGGGGGCACTTTGAAACACTGTGTGCCATTCTCAATGGAATATGGGGGAAGTGTGCAATGTAAAGCTCTCTGTGCAATTCTCAACTGAACACATAATGAATCAGCAGGCTGGGGATACAGCACTGAGTGACACTGAGAAAGTTTCTCACATGGACCAGTTCATTACACAGCTCACTGAGAGCTGCTAGGCTTGCTCTATCTCCAGAGAGCTGTTTGTGTGCAAAACTGAATAAAACACTTTATTGTATGTACCATTGATGTGTAGGACTGTTTATTTAGCCCTCTTCTAGTGAGCAGGTAGAGGGCAAGTAGTTCTATGTTAACTGAACTACATATTGCCAACGGGGAGTGCTGAACTCATTTACAGGGCTTGCATCCAGACATAATAGCTGTTGAATTAAGGCTGTATTTGATTTTAAATTCATTTGGTTGCTAGAATTGCCTCAGAGCATGACTCCCTCACTACTTCTGGGTTCTCTGACACTATATAAGACTGCCCGGTGACTAGCGGGATGAGCCAAGCGGGCAAGCACATGCGGAGACATGCACAGAGAGACGCACGTCTGCTGTGTCCGTTGGGACTGCAGGGATGAAAGGGGTCTTTCTTTCTGGAATCTTGTAAGTCAGTTGTAAGTTACTGTATCATTCACTATTAAGTGTATAGGAATGGAGGAACCAAATAATTTTTAATCTTTGTGTGAGATGTTTGGTAGAGGCCCACAGGTTGCTGACTTTGTCTGCCATAGATGTTTGCTGCTACAAACGCTGCAAGCTGAAATTATTCATTTACAATCAGCTAGAGCAGTTAGCCCAGAGATTGAGGTCTTAGAAGGTTACGTAGATTTAATGTTAGGCCAGATAACATCTCCAGAGAAATAAAAATACCCCTCTGTGACTGCTGAAAATTCTAATGATGACATCAATACCCCTACCTCCCTTCCACCTGATGAGCCAGATAACTGAGCTATAGTCACTGACCACAAAATGAAATGCAGGGGAGGCCAAATATTTCACAGTGCTCCCTTAATTCCCCTATCAAATAGTTACGATATCCTTTCTGTAGAAAACAATGAACCTTCCCAGGATATAAAACTACCCACTACACCACAGGAAAATTCTGCAACTTGTCCCTAGTTGAAAGAAAAAAAGGTAATTGCTAAATTTGAAATTGCTCATTGAAATTTGGGGTATTAGTCAAATTCAAAGGAGGATAGATTAACCTCCCAAGCTATAGACCCTGCTCTACATAATGATAAACACATTTTTGTCATTGGAGACTCTACTATTAAGCATATTGACCATTTAGTGTGTAATGTGGACAAACTAAATCGGACATGCTCCTGTTTGAGGGGCAAGAATTTCCAATGTTACATCTGTGGTTAAACAGTACTTAAGGGGGCTAGTGTTAATCCAACGTTTATTATACATGCTGGCACTAATAATATAAATAGAGCTAGCTTAGAAGAACTCAAACAGGACATTATAGAACTTAATAATATATTGGCTGAAAAAGATAGTCTTGTTTGTTTTTTTGAAATACTTCCTGTCCCAAGGGCTACTAAACTTATAACCAATAAAATTAAAGCCTTTAACGATTGGCTTAGGAGATGGTGCCTCCATCAAGGAATATTATGCCTTACACATTGGGAGCAATTTTATCAAAGAGCACCATTGTTCAGCTGGGACGGATTACACCTCAGCATAAGGGGTAGCTCCCTACTGGGCAAAAGTGTAGCTTCAGCCATTAACAAACTTTTAAACTAGAAGCTTGGGGTAGAACAGGACCCTTTTATGTTCTCTAAAAAATCTTGACAGTAAGAAATCTGTTTGTAAGGTACTTTCCCTGAATGCCAGATCACTGAATCAAGTTAAACTGACTGAACTTGAAGCCAAATGTTTAAGGGATGACTATGAACTTATATCCATAACCAAAATATGGTGGGACTCCAACTCTGTATGGACTAAGTGTCTTTCTGGTTACAAGTTATGCTACAGAGATCATTTAAGATGTATTGGGGGAATCTGTTTATGTGTTAGAGAGGCTATAACCTCCTACCAGTTTCTCCCGTCCAACAGTTTAGAAACCATATGGGTAAACATCCATGTGAGGGGACAACTTCAATTAAGGGCTGGTATGTGTTATAGACCCCCTTCAGCTAATATGGAGTACTCTTCAAAATTACCTGATGAAAAATCAAATATGGCCAATAAAGGTAATATCTTAGTTTTGGGAGACTTCTATATGCCAGGTATAAGTTGGACTGCCTTGTCTGGGAAAACACATGATGAAAAAGAATTGATTTCCCTAACTGTGGATCGAGGTCTGGAGCAACATGTTACTGAGCCAACATGGGGGTGATAATTTATTAGACCTAGTATTATCTAAAATAGGAAATAATATATCTAATATCTGTACTGGAGACCCCTTAGGCACTAGTGATCATTATTCTATTTCATTTACATTAATTACTAATTCACTACTGAAATTAGGTTAGGGAAAATTGAAAAATTAGGAGAAAGCAAATTTCCATATTATTAATGATCTATTAAGCAATCTATGTTGGGAAGAATTATTATCCCCCTTATCTGTTGAGGAAGCATTGAATTTCCTGAAAACAACAATCTATGATCTAGAAGAACTATACATACCAAATAAGAAGAAATATAACAATAAGGGGAAGATTCCATTATGGCTAAATGAAACCATAAAACAATTAATTAATAAAAAACAAAGGTTGTTTTCATTACTAAAAAAGATCGAGGGTACCAATAAAGTTCATTTGGTACTTAGATATAAAGCAGTGTTAAAACAAACTATTTTACAGTCCAAAAAGAAAATGGAGTTTCGCTTGGCACATAGCAAAGATAATAATAAATCATTCTACTCCTATCTCAATAGTGAAAAAGATAACAATAGATATATGGGTCCTATAAAAGTAAATAATCCTTTGAAAACCACGGATCAAGAAATTGCAGATGCTTTTAATGAGCAGTTCTGCTCTGTCTTTTCAATAAAAGATGATCCCTTACTTAAATCACATCTAGCTAGTATTTCTGTGGGTTACAGTATATCTATTACTGATACGCTTGAAACTTCACAATCCTTAAAAAAAAAATTCAAGCTCAGGACCTGATAACATACATCCTAGATTTTTACTAGTGACATCTGAAGTGTTAGCTAATCCTTTAACTATTAGTTTTAA
This sequence comes from Neoceratodus forsteri, assembly GCA_016271365.2. Taxonomy (NCBI): domain Eukaryota; kingdom Metazoa; phylum Chordata; order Ceratodontiformes; family Ceratodontidae; genus Neoceratodus; species Neoceratodus forsteri. Next base: position 189,960,888 of record CM028130.1, read on the forward strand.
TAAATCCATTCAAGAAGGATTTATTCCACAAGACTGGGCCATGGCCACAGTTGTACCTATATTTAAAAAAGGTGATCGTTCTAACCCTGAAAATTACTGTTGCATAAGTTTAACGTCTGTCATTAGCAAACTAATGGAAAAATTGTAAATAAATTCCCAGAACAAGTAGTAATTAGTAAGAACCTAATTGATAATTCACAACGTGATTTTAGGTCTGGGTACTCTTGCACTACTAATTTGATAGTTTTCGATAATTATGTGAGCGAGGGAATTGATGGAGGGAGCCTATGGATGTCATCCTTCTTGATTACAGTAGGGCTTTTGATAAAGTCCCCCATGGTAAACATATTGACAAATTGCTGAACTTGGGTGTTTCCCAGATTTTGGTCAGATGGGTCTCCTGCTGGTTGGCTAACAGACAGCAACAAGTTAGGGTAAATAGTATTCTTTCTGATGTGGGCTGTCTAACCAGTGGGGTCCCACTGGGTTCAGTCCTTGGACCTACTTTGTTTGACCTTTATATTAGTGTTATGAAAGTCAGTACTGACAGTCTTTTATTGAAGTTTGCTGATGATACTAAATTAGGGGTGCTGTATCCATTCTCTAGTAGGACTAAGCTTACTAGCAACTTAAAAGCTATGTAAGAATGGGCAACCAATAATGGGATGATGTTAAATCCTGATAAATGCACTGTGTTACACTATGGCAAAAATAACCCAAGACAGAGTTATTATTTATATAACTCACCCCTTAAAGTTTCAATAGCTGAGAGGGATTTTGGTGTTATCATAAATGATAAGCTTACCTCCATAGATCAGTGTACTAAGAAAGTCAAAACATCAAATTCACATTTGACCAGAATTAAAAAATCATTTGTCTCTAGGACTCAGGAATGTATTATCCCCCTTTATAGGACCTATGTTAGGCCCCATTCTGATTATGGGTCTCTGTTTTGGAACCCATATCTTAAACAAGATATTGCTAGAATTGACAGGATACAAAAGAAGGGCAACTAAATTAGTACCTCAACTTGCAAATTGTGAATATCAAACTCGACTGCATGAGACTTGGTTACACTCATTACAAACTAGACGTACTAGAGGTGATCTGTTATTATTATATGAGATCTCAAATTCTCAGGACCTAATGTGTCAATGTGGTTTACAATTCTCCAATAGAAGGAGTTCCCCTAGATTACATACCAAACAGATTGAGGTGGCCAAAACAAGAACTAATAAAAGACAAAACTATTTTACAATAGGAACTCTGAGATTATAGAATATTTTACCACAATATTTTTTTTTAGACAGTAGCTCAATCCAATCCTTTAAAAAAGCTTTAGACCTATAGTTAGAATTAAATAGTATTGAGGATTAATTTTTCCACCATAGTGGTGGGGGACATTCTCGATGGGCCACATCCTTCTTTTGTTCCCTATAACCAAGTAAGAAACCAAGTAAGACCTAATATATATACATAACTGAATCTAAAGTGCTAGAAACACATTGTGAAAATCATTTTAAGGCAGGAGGAATAGTCTTTTCTTTGATGCTGATGATTTTAGGGACATGGACATATTTCTTTTGCACTTTGTCTTTTTGTCTGCTGCTTCTTTCGTAATGATTCCTAAAACCTTTGTTTTCCCCACTGACACAGAATTAGCAAACCTGAAATCACACCTCAGGATGCTGCCCAGCTAGGTTTTGGAACATGACACAGCAATGCAACCTGGGTTATTATTCAGTAGTTCCTCAAACTGTTTGACACCCATCCTCCAGCAGCTGTGATTAGAAAACCTAAGATTATCCCTCAGGATGCTGCCAGGTTAGGTGTTACACTACTGTAGGAGGTACACAGCAAATATGAAAAATACAAACATATAGCAAAACACTTACAGCTGGGAAAACACAATTTAATGTTATTATTATTTTTACATTGCAATGGCACAACTGTTGGCATGTACAATGACTGGCATCACTGTATCCATGTGAATAATATATAGTACAAGTCACATTAAACTGTACCTCCAGCTCACTGCTCTGGCATTGTTTTTATATGCTGACAATGCAGTTTCAACTCTAAATGCTTAAAATACAAACTCTGTTTCAACTATCCATCAGCTTGGAAGCAGCTCACATGAAATGCACTTTCAGCTAGCTGGGCTATAGTACAGTACTTGTCACTTTGTATTGGAATTAATTAATTCCAATAATATTTTGTACCTTGTATGTTTTTTCCTCATTTTATTTTTACTTTTTGCCCTGAATACAGTGAACGGCAGCAGTTTTTTCAGCTGCTATAGTACAGTGCTAATCCAGCAAAAGTTACCATTTGCGCGATAGCCACTGAATGCAACATGTTTTGTGCTATTGCACAAATGGCAGCTTTTGTGTGGTGCGATCTCGGAGCAGATAAACAACTACAAACAGTCAGTGAAGCCAGAAAAAGTGGCATTTTGGGGGATAAAGGAATAAAAGGACACAAATAACAAATAATATTCTAAACTGAATGAAAAAAAACAGCAGTGAGTGGAGTCCTCAGCAGTAGGGAAGACAACTTGGCAGCAGGTGGGGGACTGGGTTTTCATTCTGAATGCAGGATAGTTATTGGCTCAGACTTGATGAGAGCTTCTTCATGGGATTTGGTAGAATGACATGTCAATCAAGTTGTACTGAACACTGCAGTAATGAAATTTGGTTCCAGCTCAGTGGTTCTGTTTTTTTACGGATTGCTTAATGAGTTGTACTGCATTAATAAGTAAGCTGAAACTGAATATCAGCTAGAAGCAAACCATTAGGAAACTTGTATTAATTAATTCAAGTGAAAACTGCATACATTAAGCAACTCATTGAAAAATGCTAAACCAGTGAGTTGGAGGAACAGTTTAATGTGACTTGTACAGTATTTATTACAGTCTTCAACTGTCAACATTCTCCTCCAAAAGTATCTTATTTACTTATTTATTTAAGAGTTTCACCAGGAAGGGCACACCGAACAAGAGGTTACTTGTCTCATGGTGCTTCCTGGTGGGAGGGTACATAGGGATATACATACATCTAAAATCAGAAAATCATCAAATCATGACATAATCATCTTTATGTCCCGTATTAGCTGAGAAGAGTCCCTTGGCTTAACATGCCTCCAAATGTTTTCTCTAAACAGTCAAACAAAATCATATTCACGACTAACAAAGTTTTGTTGACCATTAGAAATAACATCAAGTCAAGAGATGCAAAGGTTCTACTCCCATTATATAGAGCATACAGTATGTCAGATCTCACATAGACTACTGTTCCCAGTTATGGTCTCCATACAAAAAAGATAACATCTCACATCATCACACAGTTAAGGAGAATCCAAAAAAGGTTCACTAAACAAACAAGAGGCTTAGAAGACATGGATTAAAAAAACAGATTAAATTCACTAAACCTTATACTTTATAAATACAAATATATTGGGAGTATCTGTTATTCTTATGGGAGGCTGTAAATGACCCCTTTCTGTTTGCAAAAATTGAGTTTCCTTTCAAGTAGGATGCAATGGAAATCAGAGGGCACCCATTGCAATTACACAGTTTTAAGTATAGAACAAATAATAGAGAGTTATTTTATTTTCAGAGAGAGAAATGCATGGAAGAACCCTCCCATTTAGATAATTGTTAGTGAAAACAAAACATTTTAGATTAGATTAGATAGTTAAATTTTGAATGGGAGGTTTCCTTAGCATTAAGGGTTTTTCGACAATGGGAAATTAAGTGGGCATCATGACTCTGGTTCATAAAACAACCTCAATATGAACTGCAGTATCAAATGCAGGGCTTCATCCGATGCCACACCATCTCAGTTGCATTTAGGTTTGGCTATTCTGGTGGAATACTGACCCAATCACTCTCTTGTCCTTTCTGTATACTCCAAACACTGCATGCTTTGAGTCATAATCTCTACAAGAGAAAAAAACTGCACATGTAAGTAAACACATAGAGTGTGTTTTATATGACCATCATGAACAAAGAGAAATTGTCAGTGCAAATTGCTCTGCCAGTATTGCATCTTGGAAAAGACAGTGCCCATCTACAAACACTCACTCGATAAAGACCACTGGTGTATCGAACACTATCACTTCTAAGTAGAAACTGCTATTTATGATGCCACTGAAGAGTTGTAGTAGTATTGTCCCTGGCATGAGATGGCACCCCAGACATCTATTTTCAGGGGATGTTTGGAATGTGATTTCAGTGAAATAAATCATTTTTCCCAGAAAGCCATAGGGCAAAAAGATTGCACTACTATAGCCTTTCATCAGTAAAAATGATGTTCACAAATTGTTCATTTTCTTCCATCTATGCCTTAGCCTGTTCCAGATGCTTATGTTTAATTGGCGTCATGAATAAGAGGGCATATATTGTTGAGGAATATAAGAGCTGACAGTGTGTTGCTCTTTCTATGTATTTGATTTTATTTTATTTTATTTACACAGCAGTTTGGAAAACCTTTGAGCCATAGGCTCATTTACAAAGGTACCTTTTCACAGTAAGACAAACCAAAATACACAGTATAGCAGTACAACACATAAGTATAACAGTAAATTAAGACATAGATACAAACAAGCTGGTATAGGTAGGATGGATGCAAACAATACCAGAGTTATGTCGTCCTTAGCAGCTTAGTAATAAGCTTTGTCATAAGTATTGAGTACGGCTTTGACTAGCGGTGTATAGTACATTACCAGCAGTATATATGGTACAACACATAGATTCTTATACAGTCAGTTACTAAATTAGCAAAACATGGGGTTCTGACATAATTTCCTCAAGAGTGCAAGGTGCATATCACTTTCATATCCTCTCTAGCACACTGCACTGACAATATAAGCATACACATTGTATAATATATATATATATATATATATATATATATATATATATATATATATTTATATTACAAATCAATCACACACACACACACACACACACAAAAATGTGGGAGTAGTAAGTAAATGTAATGTCTTCTGGGAGCCTTTCTGGAGGCTGAGATGCTCTATTTGCAGACAACCTCTGCCCTGAGGGAGGAAGTTGCCTGTCTTCAGGCCACACTGGACAGTAGTAAGGGGACCTTCCCCCAGGCCACACTGGACAGTAGGAAGGGAACCTCCCCCATCCAGGAAGCACCAGAGCCACCACCACCACTACCTCAGAGGTTGTGAAGAAAGCACAGCATTTGGACCACAGTGGGCTCAGGGAGGGTGAGAATGGTGGAACAGAGGCACACCCAGTCAGTTGTTCCACACCATAATCCATACACCATTCTGGGGGAGCATAGCTCCCCTATGGATGCACCCACAAAGGAGACTAAGGAGGCTGAGGACAACTGTCACAAGGGAGGCCCACAGGAAAGAGGCAGAGGACACCACAGGGAAAGGAAGCAGCTCCTTGGGGGACTCAATTATTAGGGGGATAGAACTGGGGGGAGCAGGGAAAACTGAAGTAAGGTGCCTGCCTGGTGCCATGGCTTGGAGAGACAGGAAGCGCATCCTCAGGATCACGAGAACAGCTGCACAGGAGTCTGAGCTGGACGTCATTGTCCACCTAGGGACAAATGACTTGGCTAATCATGAGATTAGAGCAGTGCAGAAGGACTTTGTAGAATTGGAGAGGGGCCAAAGACAAGTAGCACACACAATATCCTTCTCTGAGGTGCTGCCTGTCGATGGCATGAGTGAGGTGAGGGTACTTTGCACCATGCAGTTTAATGAATGGTTGAAAAAATGGTGTGGAGCACAGGGGTTTGGCTTCATTGGGGACTGGGGTTCCACCTGGAGGGACACCAGCCTATACTGGCAGGATGGTCTGTATCTGTCCAGGAAGGGAACAAGTCTTTTGAGCAATTGGTTTAAATGCTTCATTGGCAAGCTTTTAAACTAGTCAAGGGAGGAGGTACTGATAAGCAGCAGGAAAATCCCAGCCTCTCCCTACAAAACAGGGTACTAAATGAGAAAAAGACCGAGGTAGACAGGTCAGTGGGGGATGCTGCAAAAGAAGGTAAAGCCATCAAAAAATGGAGAGCAATGAGTACCAATGCCTGTAGTCAGAGTAACAAGCTTCCTGAATTAGTGGCCTTGATGGAGGAGGAACATCTGGATATCGTGGCAGTCACAGAAACATGGTACACACAAAACTATGACTAGGACATAAACATAACAGGATACACTATCTACAGGAGGGACAAGGAGGGTAAAAGAGGAGGAGGAGTAGCTCTTTACATAAGGGAAAGAATCAAAGCAACAGAATAAAAGGGAAAACAGGAGGAGAAGAAGAAGCACTGTGGGTAAATTTGGAGACCGACAATGGCACCACAATCCGTACAGGGGTTGTATACAGACCCCCTTCTCAGGGGGAGGAAATGGGCAAGGAAATGATAGAAAGAATACTTAGAATGGCAGAAAAAGGGAAGATATTGCTGATGGGTGATCTGAATATGCCAGATGTTAAATGGAGTGCAGTTGCAGCAGCCACTTCAAAGAGTGGGGTTATTCTAGATGCCCTACAGGGGGCATGCCTTAGACAACTAGTATTGGAGCCCACTCAAGAGGGAGCAATCTTAGACCTGGTTCTCTCAAATGGAGATGAAGAAAGGATCACAGATGTAAGAAGTGGGTAGCCATCTGGGAACTAGCGACCATCGAACAGTATGGTCAGTAAACACAGCAATAGAGTCAAGCCATACAAAGGCAAAAGTACTGGACTTTAGGAGGGCTGACTTTGCCAAAATGAGTGAGTGCCTAAGGAATGCACTAGCAAATGGGCAGGAAGGAGGGGTGGAAGAACAATGGGGAATAATAAAAAAGGACATCACAGAGGAAACACGCCTTTGTGTGAAGCAAATTAACAAAACGAAACGATGTAAGAAACCACTATGGTTCTCAAAGGAAGTGGCAGTGAAGGTTCAAGAGAAAAAAGAAAGCATTCAAGAAGTACAAGGAATCACAGAAGGAGCAGGACAGAGAATTGTATCAGTTAAAGCAAAAGGAAGCTGGGAAGGCAGTCAGAACAGCAAAGGCCCAAACCAAGGAAAAGATAGTCAACTCAGTTAAGAAGGGGGATAAAACCTTTTATAGGTACATCAGGGAGTGAAGGAAGACCAAGGGAGGGCTAGTGAGGCTTAATAAAGGGAGGGAGGGTGGGCAGAGGGTGATCTGGAAAGGCAGAGATACTAAACAAATATTTTTGCTCAGTATTTACAAAGGAAGTGCGGGAGGTACCTAAAGTAAACAGTAGAAACACTCTGAATACAGAAGTTGATACCGGCCCATTTACAGAAGAAAGGGTTCTGAAAGAACTCTTAAAACTGAAGGTGGACAAAGCAATGGGGCCTGATGGGATTCATCCCAGAATTCTAAAAGAACAAAGGGTAGAACTAGTGACACCACTGACTACCCTCTTTAACAAATCATGGGAGGATGGGGTGGTACCCGAGGACTGGAGAAGGGCAGATGAGATTCCCCTTCACAAAAGTGGGAGCAAGGCAGAAGCAGAAAACTACAGACCTGTTAGTTTAACCTCAGTGGTAGGGAAAATGATGGAATCACTTCTGAAGGAAAGAATTGTTGAGTATCTAGAGGCCAGAGGGCTCAGGACCCAAGGCAGCATGGATTCACAGCAGGAAGGTCATGCCAGACAAATCTGATAGATTTCTTTGTCTGGGTGACCAAAGTAGTAGATCAGGGAGGTGCTGTGGACATGGCCTACCTAGACTTTAGCAAGGCATTTGACACAGTCCACACAAAAGATTAATATACAAGTTAGCCAGCCTGGGAGTGGGTCCCAAGATGACAGCCTGGGTAAAGAATTGGCTGGAGAATAGGACACAGAGTAATAGTAAATAGAGTCCACTCTGAAGAAACGGGGGTTACTAGTGGGGTACAGCAGGGTTCAGTATTAGGACCGGTCCTCTTCAATTTCTTTATAAGCGACATTGCAGAGGGACTGGAAGGAAAAGTATGTCTCTTTGCAGATGAAACAAAGATCTGCAACAGAGTTGATGCACAAGGTGGGTGGAAAGGATGAGAAGGGACTTGGCAAGGTTAGAGGAATGGTCAGATGTATGGCAGCTTAGATTCAGTGCTAAGAAGTGCAAGGTAATGCACCTGGGAAACAAAAACCCAGGGGAAGAGTACACAATGGGGGTTGAGATGCTAACAACAACAAAAATGGAAAGGGACCTGGAGGTAGTCATATCAGATGACCTAAAGGTGGGCAAGGAATGTGAGAGGGCAGCAAGGGGGGCTGGGGGGATACTGGGATGCATAGGGAGAGGCATCACCAGTAGAAAACAGGAAGTTATTATCCTCTGTACAGACAGTTGGTGAGACCCCATCTGGAGTACTCATGGCAGTTCTGAGACCCAATCTCCACAAGGATATAGACAGGATGGAGGCTGTCCAGAGGGCAACTAAAATGGTGCAGGGTCTGCACGGAAGACATATGAAGAGATTTAAGGAGCTGAATATGTATAGCCTCGAGGAAAGGAGGAGAGGGAGGACATGATAGAAACTTTCAAGTATCTTAAGGGAATCAACAAAGTCCAAGAGGGTAGCATCTTTCAAAAAAGAGGTGTGCAAGAAGAAGGGGCACAATTTGAAGATAGAAGGGGCAGCCAGAGAGATAATTTGGAAGTATTTTTCACAGAGGGTTGTAGATGCATGGAACGGCCTTCCGGAGGAGGTTGTAATGTCAAAAACAGTGGTGGAATTCAAGCATGCATGGGACAGTCATAAGGCAATTCTAGGGGGTGGGGGTAGGAAGAAGTAGGCTGCTGGTTAACTAGGATCTGCAGCTTATCCATTAGGTAGGGAAATGGGCAGACTAGGTGGGCCAAGTGGTCCTTATCTGCCGTCAAAATCTATGTTTCTATGTTTCCATGTTTATGGAAATACAGAGGCTTTAAATTGGTTTTATGGCACACACTACCCAGAAAAATCAATTACATACATATATGCAGTGGACATAGCACTTTACTTACTGTGATCTGCCATAACTCCATCTGTTCTGGCATCGCATTAGTCTGAGTGATGATTCAGATACTGAGTACCCCCATTCTGTGAGCTTCTGATGGACCTCTGCTGCGCTGCTGTCATCATCCTCCATGGTTAGTCTATCCACAATGTGTGAATCCTCACTGCAAAACTCATTAATACACATTAGTTAATGATGTGCCTTCATGTTCCATAAGTTTTCTTAGAATTAAATCAAGCAAGTTTAACATTCATTGCTCTGTACTTTTTAGTGTGGCTTGCTTAAGGTTAGAGGCAGCACAGGGTCATCTTGCTTATGACGCCTATAATGTCAAAGATGCCCATCTAGTACATAATGGGCCCTATTCACTAACATGGGTGAGGGTATGCACAAATGGTATGTATCACCCCTGAGCAGCTCCACACCCATGGGAGATCCATGCTGGCTTTGTAGTAACGTACACCTGTCCCCACCCGGCTCCCTTATGTGGCCCTGCCCCAACCAGCATGCAGGTCCACTGGGGTGGGCAGGTGTACAGCTGTGAACCTGGCCAGGCAGCCAATCTGCTGCCTGTCATAGAACCCAAGCTGCATGCATGCATGTTATTGATTGGTGTGAATGCGCCCACAGCACCGAATGGTGGGGGCCCCCCAGATGTACGTCCCCCAGCCTAATGTGCCCCAACAACAGAGGCAGCCACAGTAAGGGGTTCAGAGACCCCCACCATCCCATTGTGACCAGTGGCGGCATCCAGGGGTGGCTGCATACCACTTGCATCTGCCTTCTGGAAGGTGTGGTCATTGGCACCCCTTGCAAGGCACCCATGCCTTCATGAATGGTGCATAGTGCGGACATGCCCCTCATGCCAGTCCCCAGACCACCCCTGCATGGAGCTGCATGTTCAGTCATTGTGCCAGCCACATGGGGGGGCATTGCATGAATGTGTATATCATGTGGGGTACAGTGTGCGCAGCCAGGTTCAGGTAGACTGTTCTTTGGGGTTATGTGAGATGTATCTAATCTGTACCTTTTGTGAATAGGGCCCACTGTTATCTTTTGTAGATGTTTTTCACATGGTCAAACACATTTGTAGGGGGCAGAGAGACAAATCATGATTCCAGTCACTAGAAACATAGAATCATAGAAAAATGACAGCAGAAAGAGACCAAGGTTCATCTAGGGTACTCAAGTGTTCCAGCGAACCTTTCTGATCACAGCACCTAAACCCCCATCTGTGTTGGATTTTGAACTGCCCTCCCTACTTTTGATCATGCCTTTACTCTCTCCCACCCCTGTTTGAATGATTTCACTGTTTTGGCTTCCACCATCTCAGTGGACAACTTGTTCCATGGTTCTACTACCCTCTCTGTGAAATAGTGTTTCCTAAGATCTCTCTTGACCCCCCCCCCAATTTCCACTTGTGACTACTAGTGTTGGAGTTATTATTTCTACAGAACAGATCAGATGACTGAACTTGGTTTATTTCTCTTAGGAACTTGTACAGTAAATCTCTATCATGTCCCCCATCTCCCTCCTATTGTCCAGTGAGAACAAATTCAATGCTTCTAACTGCCTTTTGTATGAGACCCCTTGGAGGCCATGAATCATTTTGGAGTCAGTATAGCACAGTGGTTTAAGGCTCTGAGCTGCAAATTTGGTGACATACTAACATACTAAAATGCCAGCAGAATAGGCCTAACAGTCTTTCGTGTCTGCTCATTAGGTCAGCCCTCACCCTGGGTGCTGACCTTGCTACCCCCCTCGCCTTCTCTGGCTTCTCCCTTCCCAGTTCCGGATATTCTTGCTGCATTGAATTTTGCTTCCAGAACCCTTCCCCTGTACCTGTCCCACCCCCTCTTGAACCCCTCCACTGTCTCTGCCTCCACCAGCCCCCTAGGCAGCGCATTCCATGGCTCCACCACCCTCTCAGTGAAGTAGCACCTCCTCCTTTCTCCCCTGAATCTTCCCCCCTCCAGCTTCCACCCATGCCCTCTAGTGGCCCCTTCCTCCTTCCTTCGAAGCACCCTGACTGTTCCTCCCCTATTTACCCTCTTCATGTACCTGAAGACCTCTATCATGTCCCCCTGGTCCCTCTCTCTCCAATGTGTGCATATTTAGCTCTTCGAGCTCTTCATAGTTCCTGTCCCCAAGCCCCAAATCATTTTGGTTGCCTCCTCTGGACCCTCTCCAGGAGGTTAATGCCTCTTCAAGTGTGGCTCCAAAATGCATGCAGTACTCAAGGTGCAGCCTCACCCAGCAGTTATACAGAGGGAGTATCATCCTCCTTCTGAGGTGATCCCCTAGCGATGCATCCCAGCATCCTGTTGGCCTTGGCTGCTGCTCCTACAAGTTTCAGAGTTGTTCATCTTGACATCCACCACCACCCCCAGGTCCCTCTCAGCCATCGAGACTTGTGGCATTTACCCCCCAGGGTGTACACTTGGCCCGGGTTTCTGGCCCCCAGGTGGAGTACCTTGCATTTCCCTGCATTGAACCTCAGCTTCCACTTTCTAGACCATCTTTCCAGAGCCTCCAGGTCCCCCTGTAGGGCCACCCTCCCCTCCTCCCCATCCACCACTGCTCCCAGTTTCGAGTCATCCGCAAAGAGACTCATCTCACTCCTGATTCCTGTCCTTATGTCAGAGACCTAGGCGTTGAACAGAAGGGGCCCCAGGACTGATCCCTGTGGGACCCCACTAATGACCCTCCTTGGGGATGAGACTATCCCGCCAACTACGACCCTCTGGGTCTGGTCCTGAGCCAATTGCTCATCCATCTGATCATCTCGTTCCCACCCCCCATTTCTCCCAGCTTATCCAACAGGCCCATGGAGGAACAGAGTCAAATGCCTTGGTGAAGTCTAGAAAGAGGACGTCCACTGGTCTACCTAGGGTCCAAGGCACTCTCACTCCAGTCATGGAACCCACAAGGTTTGTATGACACGATTTCCCCTGATGAATCCACGCTGTCTATCGTCCAGGCACCCTGACTTATCCAGGTCCCCCCCTAGCCTCTCCTTGACAATGCCCTCCATCACCTTGCCCACCACCGATGTCAGGCTGACAGGCCTGTAGTTCCCTGCCACCTCCCTTGATCCCCCCTTGTGGATAGGCACTATATGTGCCACCTTCCATCCTGGGGCACCCACCCTGTCCTCAGAGAGATGGTGAAAAGCTCCACCAGGGGTTTCGCCAGGACATCCGCAAGTTTCTTCAGCACTCTGGGATGTAATTTATCCGGCCCCAGTGCTTTCTCCGTCTTAAGGGAGCTGAGAGCTTCCCTCACTCTCTCTGCTGTGATTTCCACTTCAGGTACCTCTTCTCCCTGCTTAGCCTCCTCCTCCTGCCAGTGATACCTCCCCTTCTCCCAAGACCCACCAATCGGTAAGGGTCCCCCCTCCTCAGCATCTCTGTCTCCTCCCATGTATGATGCAGCACCCCCATTTTCCTTGGTGAAAACTAAGGTGAAGTACTCATTTAGTACCTCAGCCTGCTACCCCAGGTCTTGTGCCCATCTCTTCCCTGATTTAATCCTGCTAATCTGCCCCTTCACCCTTCGTTTTCCCCCAATGTATCTAAAGAACCCCTTGTTCCCTCTCCTAATTTCCCTGGCCAGGTTCTGCTCCTTCCTTGCCTTAGCCGCCCTCACCACCCTAGTGGCCCTTCTAGCCATCAGCTCGTAGTCCCCTTGATCCCTTTCACTCCTTGAACACTTGAATTGCTTCCATCCAGCAGACCAGACCTGGGTTTGAATCCCACAGCTTCCACTTGCATACTGTGTGACCCTGAGCAAGTCACTTAACTTCCCTGTATTCTCAGGTCGCACCTGTAAAAAAGCTTTCAGCTTAGTGTGCTACTCCTGGTTAAACAACTTAAAAAAAAAAGACAATGTTGGTCACTCTTCACTGGATGGTGTCTAGCCTGTTCCTATCTTTCTTTAGGTGCAGATTCCAAAACTGGACACAATACTCCAGATGGGGCCTTATCATGGATCTGTATAGAGGAAGCATTACCTCCCTGTTTCTGCTGTTGAATCCCCATACTATGCTCCCTAGTATTCTGCTGACCTTGCTGTAAGCTGCATTGCACTGGCTGATCTGTTTGAGGATGCTTAAAATGATGACCACCAGGTGTCTTTTCTCCTGATAGGCAGGGAAAGGAAGCAGCTCCTGGTGGGGGACTCAATTATTAGGGGATAGAACTGGGGGGAGCAGGGAAAACTGAAGTAAAGTGCCTGCCTGGTGCCAGTATAACTACTGTACAAGTTCCTAAGAGAAATAACATTAAGCATGTAGACTGTCCTTGGATTATCCTTATCCAGGTGCATCACTTTGCATTTTTTAGCATTGAACTTCAGCTGCCATATGTTAAAACATCTCTCCAGCCTCTGAAGGATACTTTGCAGGCCTCTAACTGCTTCCGTGCAGTCCACACTTCCTCCTAGATTGGTATCATCTGCATAGAGAGCTAGTTTGCCCTGTATACCTCCTGGACATACCTATAGTGATATGGCTGATGCATGCGTTAAACAATACCTCCCTAACACTGATCCCTGTGGTACCTACCTTGCAATGTCACCTTCCTCTGACCTTTCTTCATTGACTACCAGTCTCTGTTTTCTATCTTTTAGCCATCTACCTATCCATCTGACTATGTCCCTTGCTACTCCTAGGTCCTCCAACTTTGTCAGCAAGTGGATGTGTGGCACAGAGTCAAAGGCATTACTGAAGTCAAAGTAGAGGAGGCCCACTGGTTGGACTCTGTCAATTTCCCAAGTCACTCAATCAAAGTATGTGATCAGGTTCATCTTGCAGGACCTATCTGCAATGAACCCATGTTGCCTATCATCATGAAGGCCATTTTTCACTAGGTACTCCACCAAGAACTGCTTAATTAATGTTTCCATAAGCTTCCCAACCACTGAAGTGAGGCTGACTGGGCAGTAGTTAAAAGCCTCCTCACAACTCCCTCCCTTGTGAAGGGGAACCATGTCTACCATCCTTTGGTCCCTCAGCACTACTCCCATTCATAGTGATCTGTTAAGCAAGGTAGTTCTGTATAGCCAATATAGGAGTCCCATTTCTGCACATTTCGAGAACAGCATTGCTATGTCTCTCGTTTGGTAACCCAATATATGAGCTACTCAAATTGAGTGATTCCATATGAGTGACTCAATTTGAGCAATTGTGAAGACAGCAACTATTAATAAAGAGTGATGGGAATTACAGCAAATGTGAAAGAAAGCTATGTATTGAATAGCTAAGCAGAGATGTGATGTGAAGGACAGAGAGTGTGTTTCAGAGGGCTGCTTCCAGCTGTCCATCTGGATTGGTGAGTTAGGTGATGGCTTGTGATTCTGGTAGACCAGGGTTCTATAATGGAGTGGTGCTTCTGTTTTTTTTTTTTGTGGTTTTCGGTTGTTGTAATTTTTGTTTTGTTTCTAGAGGCATTCCATTCCCTCTGAGTTTGTTTCCTCCCAATGTTCTCTTATGCACACGTAGCCCCCCCCCCCATGGTGTAGTCCCCTCTCATGATTTCCTCTTTCCCCCAGTGCCACACCCCCCTGGAGTTGATTATATTAGTTAAGGGGTGCAGGAGGTGAAGCCCTCTGCAAAGAGGGGTGTGGGGGGAGTAGACCCCCCAAAATGATGTTTTCAGTTTATTTTTATAACAAGTAAGTTTTGATTATTTATATTGTAGGTCACTGTGGTGTCCATAGCTTTTATTGCTGTCACCAATATGTATTCGCCATTTAGTCTGCTGTTGTTTTTGGTGGGGCTGTTATCACATGATACCCTCTCATTCAACTTCTCATATATAGCAGTAGTGGAAAGGTGGTGGTGTCATAATCTGCAAATCTCCAGAAGATGTGGCTGCATGCCACAAAGAATGAACAGTATTTATGTAGTAGAGGGACAGGTACAGTAGGTGTGTTGATGAATTGTGATGAATCACCAGCTGGGGATTAAGAAGCAGATGGATCAGATTTTGAGCATTAGATAGATAGATAGATAGATAGATAGATAGATAGATAGATAGATAGATAGATAGATAGAAGCTTTATTTATACAGTGCCCCTTTCTGGGAATTCAATACATTACAAAACAATAATACATAACATATAATCTTAGTATTTCTTAAACATTAATCTGCCAGAGAACAGTAATATTAAAACACATCTATTAATAAAAACACTAATCCATTGTCATTCATATGCCTGTTGAAAAGGAAATGTCTTTAAGCCTGTTTTAAAGGTTTCTACCATGGGTGCCTCCCGGAGATATTTAGGTAATGGGTTTTACAAGGCAGAAGTGGCAACTGAGAATGTATAGTCCCCCAAGTGCAGCAACCTGCAACCTAGCCCTGGGAACTACTAGGAGGCAACCATCGGCAGAACTGGGAGCCCGAGTTAGGCTATGGGGCTCAAGGAGATCTTGCAGATAGACTGGTCTCCTCTCCTGCAGGGCCTTATAGGTAAGGAGCCTTACCTTGAAGACAATCTTCCACCTGACTGGCAGCTAGTGCAGACCACAGAGGACAGGAGTAATATGCTTGCTGCCACGCTCTGCACCAACTGCAGCTGGTGGAGATTACCTTCAGATTGACCTAGGTAGAGGGCATTGCAGTAGTCAAGTCTGGATGTAGCAAAAGCATGTACCAGTGTGGGCAGGTCCTCAGATGGAATCTTGGCCCTGGTCCAGGCAATGTTCCTCAAATTGTAATATCCACTTTTGACAATGGCCAACATCTGAGCATCTAGCGTCAGGCTGCTGTCAAGGACCATGCCCAGACCCTTCACTGGTGTGGATGGGGTAAGAGGGATTCTGCCAACACTAAACTGGGGGGCTCTCCCTGACCACCCCGCCAGAGTGATGACCTAGATCCACCACTAACACCTCATTCATTGTCTGGGTTAAGTTTGAGCCATTTTTGAGTCATCCAAGTCTGGATTTCCTCTAGGCAGCTATTAAATATGGGGGACACAGTCTAGTTTCCCTGTGCACAAACAGGTAAAGCTGGATATCACCTGCATAGTAGTGAAAATGCAGCCCATATCTCCTGATAACGTCTCCTAATGTCAGCATAAACACTGTGAACAACAAGGACAACAAGACCAAACACTGTGGAATACCACAGGACAGAGACTTTGGGCTAGATGTGGCAAGCACCATCGTCACCCTTTGTACTCTGCCTGTCAGGTATGACCTGAACCAGTTGATGACATTTCCTAACAGGCCACACCAGTACAGCAGGTGGTCCAGTAGCACCTTGTGGTCCATGATGTCAGATGCCACTGATAGGTCCAGCTGGACTAAGATGGTATGCTCCTTCCTAACCCTTGCCATCAGGAGATCATTAAGCTCCTTTGCCAGAGTGGTTTCATTACTATGTGCAGCTCAAAACCCAGACTGGAATACCTCATAAGTGGTGGAGGGGGCAAGATGCTCCTCAATCTAAATGGCCACCACTTTTTCTATAACTTTTCCTAAAAATGGGAGGTTAGAGACCGGCCTGTAGTTGTTGAGACAATTTGGGTCCAATGAGGGATTTTTCAAAAGGGGCCTGATCAATGCCTCTATCAATGTCAATGGAAATACTCCACTTCTCAAGGAACTCTGGACTATCTTGGCCACCTCAGGTCCAATCTGGTCCAAACACTCCACTAGAAGGTGAGATAGATCTGGGTCAAGATCACAGTGTTGGTCACAGCCTCAAGATCATTATCACCACTTCCTGTACCCCAACTGGATCAAATTCAGCCCAAACATGAGGAGTGCTTTGACATGGCTCAGAATACACCCCACAACCCCTTCAAGAAATGTCAGAGGAGATCTCAACCCTGATAGAGAACACTTTGTCAGCAAACAGAGCAAGGGGGTATGACATAACTATGGCATGAGAAACAGTTAGCCAACCAGCTCCAAACTGATGGCTATCTTGAAGTTGGGAAACAGTATATAATGGGGGCTTTGCTGAACTTAAAAAATGAGATTACATACTGTACATCTGAATGAAAGCCAATACTCTTATTACAATATATTGGATAAAAGATCACTACCACATTCAGAATCACAGACTTTTATGGGACCCCAAATATAATCAGACCTGACAGGAAGAGAAGAGTGGTAACACAACTGAAAAGCAGCACAACCTGTGGATAGAATTAGAGAAGGCATGGAAAATATTGCACCACCAGTAAAATGCAAGATATATAGAAAGGAGCTCAAGAAATACATGGTAAAATAATATTATTTTGTATTATTGTTTTGAATAATAGCTATTCCAATACTTCGCAACTGCTATGAATTTTGTATAATGCCATCGACCTGACACACAGATTTACAGTTGTTCACCAAATACTGTATTAACTGATGTGCTTTCCAATTATATAGAATTTGAAGTACCAAAACAGAGAACAGAAATTGGTTGTGCCACTATTTTTTATTTAGGTCCTAAATTGTGGAACAATTTATCTATAAGTTTGAGACTTTATTGCACCTATGTAAGTTGGTAACAAATTAAAAAATGGTATCAAATACAAATTGGTAAACTGAGAGAATGTTGCACTGCAACAGAGGTTGGCTAAGCATTACAGTGGGTAACGTTCCTTTCGAAGGATGATTTTGGTCTAATGTGTCTATTGTGTTTACTGTATATATTTATGTATTTTGTAATATTTGTAAATCTGTGATTAATTTTCACTCCCTTGATTGTAGCCAGGAAATAGTTTCTACTGTGGTGTCCCTTGTAAATGAATATATTTTTGTACTTAATGTGATTTCTTACCCTGTTAATTTTATAAAATGAATAAAATCAAAAGGAAAAAGATGAAGACTATTTATGCGCATACAAAATACCAAACATTTCAAGTAACTTGATATAAACTGTCTTACACACTAAACATATGCTGACTTCAATTTTAAAAGTATTATTTTTTTTCCAGGTGAACCCCAGTCCAATTTTTCACATGGGCAACCTGCACTTCAGTCTGACACTAACTGTGGTTTGTGGGTAGGCACACAGGCAAAATTTTGTTTTCAATATTTTGATTCTAACTACATGACTTTGTTTGAAGCAGTGTGATACCATCACCAGGGGCAATGCACCATCTTTTATAAATATCATGGTCTGGAAACTAGAGATATACCCATAAGAAATAAATATATTAATACCAGGAGCAGGAAACCTTGGATCACCAACACTAGTATAGGAATATTAAACAAGCATTTGTCAATGCCGAATGTTGTCATGTTGGCATTGGCATTGGCAGTGGTGGAGCTGGAGATGCATAATAGGAATGGCAGTGAAGTATTGAAGTGACGCCAGCCCCACCCCCACCCTGTAGGGAGTGACAGGCATAATGGTGTGCCTTTGGGTTGTCAGCTATAATGCTCATGCCATTGTACATCACCCTACCCTGTAGACACTGACAAGCATCATGGTGTGCTTTGGGGTCTTTGGGCATTATACTTACCCCATTCCATAAGGAAATACACTGATGTGGGTGCAGTATAGGAGCATGGGGTGAAGTTTGTGACCAAACAATGCAAGACACACCACGATGCCTGTTAGTGGCTACAGGTTGGGGGTGGGGGTGGAATGGCGTGAGCATTACATCCGATGATCCCAAGTCACAGCCCTGACGCCTATCAGTCCGTACCGGGTGGGGTGCTATGGTTGGAAACCCTAACCCCGTAAACATGTAGTGGTAGTTTCACTCTACATTTTCAACATGGGCTGCTTGTCAGGCCACCTCATGAAAAGCGGCACAATCACTTTGTTAGCTGTAAGGTGGTTTTGCACAGCTGCTGTGGCATTTGGTGACAGAGGGACAAAACACAGTTTTGGGCAGAATGTGGAGAATGACAACTGTACTGTTCATGAGGAGGCTTAAAAAATAGTGAAGTTGAAAATCTGGAGTGGCAATATGAAATACTGGTGTAGCAATGAACATGCATACAAACTGCGCAGCAGACATCTGCAACCAATTATTTGTGGCAGTTTTTTAGGCACATTTTCATCATAGGTATTTTGGGACCTTCCCTTAAGAACAGTGGCACTGTGATTTTGTTAATGTGTCTCCAAAGGTGGTTTCCCACAGCGAGCATGCCATTGTGTGCCACAGTTGCGGGAATGCATTTTGGGTAGGCTGTGAAAAATGTCAGCTGTACTGTTGATAAGGAGGTGTGCACAAATGTCAGTGGTGAAAATCTGGCATAAAAATATTGGAAACGTGGGAAGCGACAAGGCTGCATGGGAACTGTGCAACCAACGCTTGCAGCACAGTTATTTTATGGACTTTCAGCACCAAATTTTCAACATAGGCATTTAAGGACCTACGCTCATGAACCGTGTCATCATCATTTCCTCAAACTGCCCAGAAAACTGATTTTGCATGGTGACCATGCAATTCTGTGCTGGATGTGCGAAAACACATTTCAGCCAGGATATGTAAAAATGACAGCTGTACTGTTCACAAGGAGGTGTGGAAAAATCCCAATTTTGAACATGTGGAGTGAAAATATTACAAATGCACGAAGTCACAAGTGTGCGTGCAAACTGAAAAACGCACACTCATGAAACACTAATTTTATGGACTTTTGGCTCCAAATTTTCAACATAGGCATTTTAGGACATCTGCTAATGAATAGTGTCGCTGTCATTTTCATAATGTGTCTCGAACACAGACTTTCCACAGCGACCACGCTATTCTGTGCCGGAACTGAGAAAATACATTTTGGTCAGGATGTGAAAAATAACAGCTGTACTGTTCATAAGGAGGTGCAGAACAATGGCAATGTTGAAAATCTGGAGTGAAGATATTATAAATTCACAACTTACAAGCATGCGTGCAAACTGCGTAACACACGCTTGTAACACAGTCATGTTATGGAGTATCGTCACCAAATTTTCAGCATAGGCATTTTAGGACCTCCACTCATGAGCAGTGTAACTGTCATTTTCTTAATTTGTTCCAAACACTGATTTCCCACATTGACCGTGCTATTCTGTGCCAGAAGTGCGAAAATACATTTCGGGCAGGATGTGAAAAATGACAGCTGTACAGTTCACAAGAAGGTGTGGAAAAATGCCAAAGCTAAACATTTGGTGTGAAAATATTACAAATTAACTAAGTTACGAGCGTGTGTAGTACCTGTGCAACACATGCTCGTAAAACAGTCATTTTTTGGATTTTTCCCACCAAATTTGCAACATAGGCTTTTTGAGAGCCCCCCTCATGAACACTGGCACTGCCATTTTGTTCCTCACTCCCAAAAGGTGATTCCACACAGTCAGTGACTGTGAAATCACCTTCCGGGACCGAATAACACCATGACAGTGCAAGAATTCATAAGGAGGGGTCCCAAAAACCCCATGTTGAAAATGTGGTGCTAAAAGTCCAAGAAATGTCTGAGATATGCATCAAAGTTGAAAAACCCCTATTTATTCCATTATACTGCTTACCGGCATTTCCTCAGTTCACGGTTGACTTTTAAGAGTGCAGATGTGTTCCCAGTCCACCAAAGATCATCGCGCTGGACTCTGGAGGTAAGTATGGCATGAGGGGGTATGCGGAGGCAGTGTGCACAATGGGTAGGTGCAGGTGGTGGGTAGGGAGACTTCGAGGGACCATTTTTGTGTTACAGGAAGAAAAAAAAATCATTGCAGGACAGTTTTTTTTTCCTCAGGGGATTTGGCATGCTGGGGTAGGCTCCCAGCGTACCACCTAACTGTCTGGGGGGGGTTTCTACAGCCGATGGGGGATTGGGCACCCTCATCAGCACACAACAAAAGGGGTGGTGTTAATTTAAACTGACAGGAATTGGGTACCCCCATCGGCACACAAGGAATGCAGTGGGGGCAAGAGCCAAGGGGGATTGGGCACCCCCTCGGCATATAACACTTGGGGGGAGTGATTTATGCTGACTGGGAGGGGGCTCCCCCGTTAGCACATAATTGGGGCCACGGTAAGCTGGCAGGTGGATTGGGCACCCCGGAAGTCGGCAGTTGGGCAGCTGCTCGCTATGCTTACAATGTGGTTGAGCATGTTGGGAGGTCCACTCCATCTGATGAGCTTTGCTCGGATTGCAGCAGACCTTTCCTCAGATGTGCTCACCACATTACTATGCATGGTGTGGTGTCTGCATGCAGGCTGATTGGGGAATGAGGGATGCACCTACTGATGCGTGCCCTGCATTCACCCAACACCGACTGTGCCTCCAAATCTCCACTGCCGCAAGATGTTGGCTGTGCAAGCGTGCCAACATAAAAAGAGGAATGTGGCATATACACTATATTAGTTAAAGGGTCATGTTAAGAGCACAATTGGATACAATATTACATGTTAGCCAGAACGGTTAAGTATTAGGAAGGCAAAGGCTGATTATTAGGTAAAACTTGTCAGACAAACAAAAGACAATTATAAGGCCTTCTTTAAATATATGAACACCATGAGAGGTAGTGAGGGGTAGGTGGGACCACTAGTGGACATGACAGGGAATTTGGCCACAGATGATACAGAAATGGACAATGTGCTCCTTGAATATTTCAGTTCTGTCTTTGATGAAAAAACATTAAGTGGTCTTGACAATTCTAGTCATATGGGATCAGGCATTCAGGATATAAAATTGGACATCAAAGACATAAGAGATAGACTTTGGAAGATTAAATCAAATAAATCTCAGAGGCCTGATGGACTATTTATTTATTTATTTATTTATTTATTTATTTATTTATTTATGTATGTCTTTGATAACCGGGTAGGAGGGCTAATCCAAAAGGACCAATTTCAGCCATGACCCCAGGCCAAAAGATGGCAACCAAGATGGACAATACAGCAGGTATACATAGTGTATATCCAAGCAGTAATACAGAGATATGTAAACACATAGAAACAACTGGTTACAGAGAAGTAGCTGGGTAACAATACTTAGTTATAGCTATACAGAGCAACAGTTTTGTACAAATACACAGAAAAAGGAATATATACAAGGGCTGTGTTGTAACATCAAGCTATACTTTTATATAAAGTGGTTTAATAAACTCTATACAATAATACTGCAGTTTTCCAGTCAGGTACAGCCCTGATTTACCCTGACAGGAAAGATAGAAAAGCCACCAGACACATACATGAGTGCAAACAGGACTAGGGAGAGGAGGTTGATGAGGTAGGGATCAGAGATAGAGAGAGGCAGGGCAGAAAAGCAGCATACTATGGGGGCTAGGGTGAATTATGGGCTGGGACATGGCCTAGAGAACATTTACAGGAAGATTCAGTCAGGAGCCTGGCTTGTAGGTTTCTTTTCAGGGGCATGAGGGAGGGGGTGAAGGGTATCAATAGTGGGAACCTGTTCCAAAGAGAGGTGGCGGACACAGAGAAGGCTTTACTACCCATGACAGAATTGGTGCATGTGACTTCCAGAGGAGGAGTGGAGGAAGACCTGAGGGTTCTAGGCAATACCTTGTCTAAGCAGTGTCAGTGGCTCAGTAGGTAGCATGCTCGCCTCTGAGGCTGGGAGATCAGAGGGCTGTGGGTTCATTTCCCACATCTGGCACTTGGGTTAATATCCCAGTACTGACACTGTAATGCAGCATGAGAGGGGTGCTGCTCTTCTGAGGTGCCGTCTTTTGGATGAGACGTTAAACCAAGGCCCCATCTGCCTGGATTGGTGGTAGTTCAGATGGATGTTAAAGATCCCAAGGCACTTATCGAAAAGAGTAGGGGAATTTCCCCAGTGTCATGTCCAAATTTTCCTCATTCACTAAAAATACCACCAACAGCTTAATCTGGTTCAAGGTCAGTTGGCATTCATCTGTATCCCCTTCCCCCAGGTCGTGCCTGAAAATAGGCAGGATTTGTCTAGTGCACTTACCCGGTCAACAAAAACTAAATAAATAAAAATAAAATAAGAGTAGTGAGGAGAAAGGGGACAGATGGTGATTCCTAAGTAAGTTATCAATTAGGCAGCCCATGGCCTAGTTGAAACATCCCTGAAGGTTTGGCCACCCTAGAGTTTTGTAAAGTGTGCAGTGGTGAGTAGAGCAAGTGCCTGGAGAACAAAGTGACAGATGGAGTTGTATGTAATATTGAGGTGAGAGTGAAGTGAGGAGGCAGCAGTGAAGGAGTAGACAGGAGAACAATAGTCAAGCAGAGGGTGGAGGTTACCTTGCGGCAAGGCGGGCATCCAGAGACAGAAATTGCTTGGTTCTGTAGGCTGCACCAAGTTTTTGGTGTATTTTACTTAACTCATTTGTTATGTGTTCACTGAATGTACAGTATTGGAGAGATCAAGAGTCACCCCTAAGTATTTGAAAGAGGAGACTGTGTCAAGCAATGGGCCAGCTAGGGAGTGTATGAGTTGGGATGTATTTGACTTGGCAACCTTGGCTAGAAAAGGCTTTGAGCCAAATAGCATGGCTTTGTTTTGGTTTTTTTCATTGACAAGTAGTTTCCTGGATTGGAACCAGCCATGGGCAGCACCATAATTAATAGTTAGGGTGGATGAGATTGACCTAAGGGATTTGTCACTGTGGTACAGTACCAAATCATTGGCATAGAGGAGTGCCTTACAGATTAGGCTTTCAGAGGAGAGAGCATTTATGAACATAGAGAAAAGTAGAGGGCCTAGTATAGAGCTCTGTGGGACTCCAGTGTCTTTGCATAGTGAGGTGGAGGGCACCTTTCCATTCAGAACAGATTGGGGCCTATTTGACAGGTAGCTGCAGAACCACACAGCAGTGTCTGATGAGCAACCAAAGTGGTGAAGGGTGGAATGAAGGAGGTGATGGTCAACCAAGTCAATGGCCTTTGGTAGGTCTACAAATACCTCCCCTGTGGCCTTGCCTATATCCATGTTTCTCAGGACATGGTTGGAGAAAAGGGTGAGGGCAGAGGAGTTGCTGTGATATTTGCAGAAGCCATGCTGGAGTGGACACAGAAGGTTATATTTTTTGAGATGCTCGGACAGCTGATGATGGATCATTTTTTCCAGTAATTTGCAGAGGTGAGGGAGGAGGGAGATAGGTTTATAGTTTTCTAGGGCAAGGGCATCTCCAGCTTTGTAGATAGGTACCACATGTGCATGCTTCCACTAATTTGGCACTGAGGATGTTGAGAGAACAAGGCTGAATATAAACTTCATGGGTTTGACAATGATGGTGGAGTTGAGTTTCAGAAATATAGGGTAAAGCCCATCACTCCCAGAGCTACATCTGGCTGTGAGAGTCTTCAGCAGTTTGATGGTAGCACCATGACCGATGGCCCTAAAGTAGAACAATGGAGGAGTGCTACCTTTGACTAATGGCTGGGAGTAGCAGGGAAGGTCTTCATGGCTTGTGGGAGGCTGGGAGGGCAGCTTGATCTGGTGTGGGATTAATGTCGGAAAGTGGAATTACAGTGACAACACAAAGACTCAAAGATATGTACACTCACACAAGCTTTCTGTGGCTAAGGTTTTAGCAAAAATAAAATAAATAAAACAAAATTATTTAAAAAAAATAACTCAGCCTTACTCTTACAGAGTTTCAGTACTTCAAACTAAAGTACTGCCACAGAGTGGTACCAGACGATCAACAGGACCACTAGTGATCTTCTGTGTTTCAGACTTATTTGATCAGTATGGATAGACTTGCTCAATTGATGCTGCCAAAATAATGGCATCACAGGTCATCTGATCTGTCCCCGATCACTAATACAGAAAATAAACTATGCTAATACAGTTATTTGGAGCATTATCAGAGACCAAAAAATAAGGTCACAAATTCTAAACATTCATTCAACTTATATATTAGAAATAACCTTTTAAAGCATAAAAGAATAATATGCATACATAAGGGTCACTTAACATAATGGCTCCTCCTCCTAAATGTGACCTCACTACAGGCAAAAACTATAAGAATAGTATAGGAAGGGCCGGCTGGTCCCTAAGAACCCGGTTTGCAGTTTACTGCTACCCATGAATTAAAGAACTCTTCTAGGTATGTCCTTTTTAATTTCAGCATTTGAAATTATGGAGAAAGAACATCTTGGTACGTCTCTTATATGCAAAAGGCATGCAAGTTTGCGAAACACAACTAATTCTGTCCCCTAGCAATGCATCCGGGCGTTGTAGAAATTAAGGGCTAGAAAATCCTATTATGGGTTGTCCCTACATATCCCAACTATGCCTGCCATAAGCTTTTCTTTTTATACTCGCTTATTCCTGTTTACCTTCTATTTTTGCAGGAGAAGGAGTCTCCAATTGTTCCTTTTATTTAAAATATTTCTGCCATCTATTTGAAGTGGTTTAAAGTGTTTTCCACCTGACATAGGTGGGTGGCATACTCTACGGAGTGGGGCGTACAAGTACAGAGGGTGCTCGGTTTAAACAGCCCTCATACGAAGAACCTACCCACGGACACTTGTGCTGTTAAGGCCAGTGCTAACTCAGAAGGGATAGCTATGAAAATAAAAACATATTTCATCATTGCAGGACCACAACAATGCTCTAATGAGCTGGAAACAAGTTCAGAAGGTACAGATAGGAAAACAACAATAGTCATGTGCAACCAATGTCCCATTAAGCAGTTAGCCAACAGAGGAAAAAAGGGGTGAATTGAATTATTTATGCACATGAAAACGGAGAGAAAAAAAAGGGTTGTAAATGTATTTTGATGGTTCTAATTCACATTGGTACCTTTTATATTTTTGTTGTTTCCTAGCATGGTCTGCTAAATCTTTTTATATATTTATCTACTGTACTGGATCCAGTGACAGAAGATGGTTATATTCAACCATGTTTTTTATCATCTGAACACCTGACTCTGTATTCTTTTAGGGCATGCACAGAAATATTTAACTAGTGGCTTTCCAGATTACCAAATGTTTAAATACAAACAAAAAATACCGCATGACGTTTACATTCAAACAGGCAATACAATTAAATACAGCTAACTCAAATAACTACACCTGGTAGATACCAAATAAGAGCACAACACTTAATCTATCCTTAGACAATACAGGAGCTTCTGTTCAAATACCAACAAGCTTAAAATCTTATTCCACCATCCCTCATATGGTAGTTAGGTGTAAAGAAATAGAGAAAACAGAAACACTGTCCACTCCAACTTATACTGATATAGGAAAACTTGATTTTTGTTCTTTTGAAGGAAGCATTCTCAGTGAAAAGAGAAGGAGAGACAAAGAGGACAGGTACCTAAATGAAACCTAACAGTGAGCTTTTAAGAGAGAGTACCATCAAGAAACAGTAAACGGAACCCCAACAGGGTTCAGAATCACAGGTTGGGGTCCCGGAAGATGCTGTGGGGCTGCAAGAGAGAATCAAAATGTCATTGTATGTGCTGGTTCGAAACAATGCATGTGACATTCCACCACAGTTTGGGACCTCACCCCTGCAGAAGAGGTAATGAGTGGTGTGGATGTGTTGGGAGGGTAGAGCTTCTAAGGATAACAAAACACAAATGAAATATTAAGAAGAGGGAACAGTAAGGTAAAAGATGTCCACCTGCCCTCCCCACACCATAAAAACCACAGCAGGGGACTGTGTCCCCACCAACAGCTCCATAAGTGATAGAAGGGAGCTCCGAGTTAGCAGATCATTTGTCTCCCTTTGCAGCGCATTTAAGTTTGGCAAAATCAATGGATGATTAGTGGTCACACAGTCTGTTAGGGAATTTATGGATACAGTTTTAAATTATCTACTACTGCATTTGCATTACAGAAAATTTTGCACTGTCTGGATACAACTTTGAAATAGTTCAGCTGTGCTCTGAATATCAAGTTTTGTTTGAAAACTCAGTACTAGTTTATTTCATTTTTCTTTGTTGATAAATAGGTTGTTGATACATAGGTGAACTAGTTTATCATGGGTTGACATAAGGGAAGAACATTTATGTGAAGCTGATGATCGACTACTGCACATTAATCGAATTGCAGACCAGTCGAAACCAATATTTTCTACTGTGCTGCAAACATTGATGAGGTGAGCATAGAAGTGGGAGCAAACAAACATAATGGTTCAGAATACATGTGCTGGGACCCATAAAGAAACATGGGGTAGTGTTAGAATTATTGTTTGTGGGGTCAAAACTTGTTTGTGCTAGTGAGAAAAAAAGAGGTATTGGAAAATATATTTTATGTATTTTCAGCCTTTTATAACATCTACGCATGTGCCAAATTTCAGACTATTCAGTCCAGGGACGGCACATTATTAAGGTGCAAAAATCTTGATTAACACAGCCTCATGACTCAATAATGTGAAGTACTGTAGTAATCTTTCATGCTAGGGAATTGTGTGCCACAGACCTTTTTTTCCAGTGAGACCGCTGTCATCCCAATTTAAAAAAAAAACAAAAACAACTGACAGCTGAGTGGTGAAGGCTAAGGCCCTTGAACTGTCCTATGTTATTTGCAGGGGTTTGGGGGCTGCAAGTTATTAAGGTGTAAATATCTTGATTAAAGCAGCAGTATTTGTTCATTGGCCAAATATTTCTTAACATAATTTTATTAGAATTACTTGTTTCTGATATAATTAGCTTCATTATCAGTATACTTTTATTTCGTGCAGATATTTTTAAAACAGTTATTACGCATTTTATAATTAATGACTCAAGTCATTAAAGAAGGCCAACACTAGCAATATTTAAAAATCCCTTCTTTCAAGGGTGCACCTTGACTTTACATACTGGATTCATACTGTCGATCTAGTGGCAGGGTGTTAGAAAAAATGTTGACTGATAAACAGCAAAGCACCACACCAAAATGTTTAATATATTCATGGTGGGTGAGACCAGAAAACAGAACATTTTAAAACTTCGGAACCTTGTATTTCAGTTCAGGAGGGAAATACAATGAAATGAAAAATGGTTACTGTAGAACTGGGCATTGTTGCATCTGCTTAATTTCATGCTAGTGTCACTTTAAGCATGTTTGTGCAATCATAACTTTGTAGACAGCTGATAGCTTTGATAAACAGAACCCTACTGATCATTCGGAATGACAGCAGTAATCTGCACTCAACTAAAATGAGATCTTACTGACAGTACTCACTCACTTGCTCACTAGCCACTTGAATCCTTTACATTTCAATAAAAAGGTCCTTTTTGCCTCATTCCCACCTTGTTGTCTGTCAGCAGCAGTTTAGCGAGTTACAGTTTGCATAGTCTATGCCTGTTTCTTTATGCAATGTCTGCTATGTTGTGACATCAGAGGGTAAGCCTCTAAAGACAGAGAGTGACAATGCCCAGCTCAATGAAATTATGGCTGATACACTTAGTGAGAGAGCTGGTGTCTCTATAAAAAAATAATGTTGTTCTTTTCATTCCTTCTTTATTTTAGGAAGCTGTGCCAACTCTGAGCTCCATGCAGAATTCTAGAAATGACAATGATATCTAGACAGTTAATAATACCAGTAATGTGCCTGATGTGCTTTCTGTAGAATAATACTATTTCCCCACAGCATATTTTAACCAATGAAATGTTTCACTCAAAAATGAAGTATGTTCACAACTAAACTGCTGTCCTATTAATTTCATGCATCCATGACACCCCACATATAGTGAGATTTATTTGTCAAACATCTTTCCCTGATATACAGTATACTTATATGATTGAATACAACTGTTTTGTAATCATTTTCTTAACAAAGTCTGCCACCTAACAATCGCTGGGACATATATGCAAATGTCATCATGAATATTAATAAGAAATTAAATGACATCATCTTATACCTGGTGGAAGGACTATTTCTTCAGAAGTTCTGATAACAATAGCCTTTTCTATATAAATAAAATCATTTTTCTAACAGTAAACACTGAAATAGTAACCAATTTTATCTAACAATAAACACTAGCAAAAGTAGCTCATTTTGTAAGAGCAATAAGACACTTCGGGGGTGAGAATGGAACAGATTTTATTACAATTCTAAGGGCAGAAGGCACTCAGCTGGTGACCTTGTGCCTCACTATGACCCTAGGCATGCAGTAAAATCTGTTTCATGCACACCCTGTGAGGTCTTATCTCTTACACGAACTAATATAAGATATTGGAAGTATCTTCTTTTATTGTACTTAACCTCTTATGACCTTACTACTGGTTTCAACACTTGTGAAGTCAAAGGTCAAGTACAACTCAGGAAGCTATTTCGGATATCTTACATTATTTTATCTCATATCCCCTAGGTACAGTATGTATATATTGTCAGTCAAGCAGTGACCTTCATTAATCTTCAACTGGCCACCATAATGTATAAAACAGCAATTAAAATAGACTCCTATTCACTTCAATGTAGCACACTCCCTTGCTTTTCCTTGTTGCATGTCATAACATACCTGAGTTTTGGGATGTGTGCATCAATAGGGAAGTGGAAGTAATTGGCTGGCCACCTTGTTGGTGCCAAACTACAGTCCCTTTCAACTTAGTACAGACTTATAATAAAATTTCAAAAATTGCATCAATGTCTTTTCAACGACCTAAACTACCAAATATGGTAAGCAATACATCATGTTGAGAAAGATCAGAAAATCACATTAAAAGAGAGTTTTTGGTAAAAGAACTGGGAAGGGGAAACTGAACAGTTCTGGTGCTCAAAGAACTTAAGAAGACACTTTTATAGAATATATGGGGGAAGTACTGCATCCTTACTAGTCAGAGCCCCTGCACTGGGGACAGCATATTTAGGATAGTACACTACATGGGTAAAAAAAAAGGCCTGGCAGTCAGGACACAGTATATTAATACTATCAAGGCCTCTTTCAAAAGTTCATAATTACAAATATCACTGCCACATTTACTAAGCAAGCATTTAATGCAAACATGTTTGCTTGCATGCTCTTACGATTTAGTACAGCAGTATCTTGATGCTATGGGAAACTTTTTTACTCCTAGTAACCATAGTCTCAAATATTTTGTATTCCACTGGGCTAAGGGGTATACAGCTGAAAAAGTGGTGAACAAAGAACATCTTTACAAATTCACTGTTTCTTCATAATGTTGTTATTTTGTCACCCCACATTTTCCAAATAGTCTTTTTATGACCCACATTGTGATCAAGGCAGGTGCACTTTTTTAAATCGTTTCCAAAATGTGAGTTTGCAGATTGATTTGGAAAACATATTTCAGAGGGGATTTTAAAAATGATGCTGTCATGTTTATGAGTTGGGGTAACAAAAGGGTTATGTTGCAAATTTGAGTCCCAAATCTTCAAAAATCACAATATTAAACATTCAATTAATTCAACATTTCTTTGCAACTTTGTTGTTTTTAACATTTTGACCACAAACTTCCAATAGTTTTTTTTCTGGAAGGGGACTTTTCTCCTCATATCTTGATGTTCTCCCATCAAGCAGGCCTCCTTTTGCAGGCTGGAGTTCTAAGTGCCACAGGAATAAGGGCATCAAGGAGTCTGCCTGGAGTCAGCCATATGTCAGCTGCTCACCGGCCACACTGCTCCTTTAGGCTCCTTTTCAATTTCAAATGAGAAAAAGTCATCTATTTTATTGAACTCCTCCATGCCTGATTCAAATGAAACCACAGTGTACATATAAGGTGTCTCATTATCTATCTTTCTGTCTCTATCTCACTGGTGTATGTGCTTAGGTTTGCACCCTAGCTGTTAAAGGGGGTTTCAGGTTTACAGCTAGGCACAGATGGTGTGTGCTTGTAGTGCATCATTTCTGTTAAGGGGTGTTTCCAGTATACTACTGATAGTGTAGATGTCATATTGTCTTGTGTTGTTATACACAACTAGTGTCCATTTCATCATGTTGATCATTTTTACTGTCCTACTTTGGGGCAACTGCTTGTTGTTAATTTCACATCCTTGCTCTGTCTGTTTGTTACACCATATGACTTATGTGTGTGTTGCAATTAGTCATGTCTAGGTTTTGTTAACAGTGTTTCACTCTATTTGCTACCACTGCTGTTGCCTGGTTTTACCATAATAGATAAATTCCCCAATTGTATTCATTACTTGTCCAGGCCTTGTAAACCCTATCTGGTTACCACTGTATCAAGCACTGTTCTCTGTCTACTGTAATTTTAACCTAACTTCAGATACAGACTAAATAGCATTAGCTATTTTATTTAGCTTGAATCTTGTTTAACACCTAGCTACCTACTAGAGTGCTGCTATTTTTATGTTTGCCATGCACACTCGCGCAGCAAACTTCTTGCAGTAGAGTGACTTTTGAGAGGTGCGTCACTGTGTGTCCAATGCAGAATGGTCAGCCAGGCTGATCATGATGCTATTTTGCCTGAAATGGTTTGCAGTTGAAAAGAAAAAGCTGAACAAATCATAATGCAGCTTTTTCTTGCCATCTGCAGGACATTGCCCATCAAACAGCAGTTATGTGTCCTGATCAGCCTGGCTGACATGCTGTACCCTCCCCATCCTGTCTGTTTCTTCCCTCACTGGTGCAGTTGGGCTTACAGAACTTGTGCAGCACTCACCTCTCCCACTGCCTCCTGACTCTGCTTTAAATTTTCATAACAGAGCTTGTCCATGTATCGTAACTTCCAGAATGGTGTCCTGGTACTTTTTATAGAAACATAGAATTTGACGGCAGATAAGGACCGCTTGGCCCACCCAGTCTGCCCATTTCCCTACCTACTGGATAAGCTGCAGATCCTAGTTAACCAGCAGCCTACTTCTTCCTACCCCAACCCCCCAGAATTGCCTTATGACTATCCCTTGCATGCTTGAATTCCACCACTGATTTTGACTCCACAACCTCCTCCGGAAGGCCATTCCATGCATCCACAACCCTCTCTGTGAAAAAATACTTCCTTAAATTACCTCTGAGCCACCCCCTCTATCTTCAAATTGTGCCCTCTTGTTCTTGCACGCCTTTTTTTGAAAGATGCTACCCTCTTGGACTTTGTTGATTCCCTTGAGGTACTTGAAAGTTTCTATCATGTCCCCCTCCCTCCTTTCCTCGAGGCTATACATATTAAAGCTCCTTAAGTCTCTCTTCATATGTCCTCCGGTGCAGACCCTGCACCATTTTAGTTGCCCTCCTCTGGACAGCTTCCATCCTGTCTATGTCTTTCTGGAGATTGGGTCTCCAGAACTGCACACAGTACTCAGATGGGGTCTCACCAGCTGTCTGTACAGAGGATAATAACTTCCTGTTTTCTACTGGTGATGCCTCTCCTATGCATCCCAGTATCCCCCAACCCTCCTTGCTGCCTTCTCACATTGCTTGCCCACCTTTAGGTCATCTGATATGACTACCCCAGGTCCCTTTCCATTTTGTTGTTGTTAGTATCTCACCCCCATTGTGTACTCTTCCCCTGGGTTTTTGTTTCCCAGGTGCATTACCTTGCACTTCTTAGCATTGAATCTAAGCTGCCATACATTTGACCATTCCTCTAACCTTGCCAAGTCCCTTCTCATCCTTTCCACCCCACCCTGTGCATCAACTCTGTTGCAGATCTTAGTGTCATCTGCAAAGAGACATACTTTTCCTTCCAGTCCTTCTGCAATGTCGCTTATAAAGACATTGAAGAGGACTGGTCCTAATACTTAAACCCTCAAGGGTACCCCGCTAGTAACCTCCTTTCTTCTGGTGGACTCCATTTACTATTACTCTCTGTGTCCTATTCTCCAGCCAATTCTTTACCCAGGCTGTCATCTTGGGACCCACTCCCAGGCTGGCTAACTTATATATTAATCTTTTGTGTGGGACTGTGTCAAATGCCTTGCTAAAGTCTAGGTAGGCCATGTCCACAGCCCCTCCCTGATCTACTACTTT
The DNA here is from genome assembly GCA_016271365.2 of Neoceratodus forsteri. Classification (NCBI taxonomy): domain Eukaryota; kingdom Metazoa; phylum Chordata; order Ceratodontiformes; family Ceratodontidae; genus Neoceratodus; species Neoceratodus forsteri. The sequence continues at coordinate 189,993,648 of CM028130.1, forward strand.
GGTCACCCAGTCAAAGAAATCTATCAGATTCGTCTGGCATGACCTTCCCGCTGTGAATCCATGCTGCCTAGAGTCCTGTGCCCTTCTGGCCTCTAGATACGCGACAATTCTTTCCTTTAGAAGTGATTCCATCATTTTCCCTATCACTGAGGTTAAACTAACAGGTCTATAGTTTCCTGCTTCTGCCTTGCTCCCACTTTTGTGAAGGGGAATCACATCTGCCCTCCTCCAGTCCTTGGGTACCACCCCATCCTCCCATGATTTGTTAAAGAGGGTAGTCAGTGGTGTCACTAGTTCTACCCTTAGTTCTTTTAAATTCTGGGATGAATCCCATCAGGCCCCATTGCTTTGTTCACCTTCAGTTTTAAGAGTTCTTTCAGAACCCTTTCTTCTGTAAATGGGCTGGTATCCTTCTGTAACCAGAGTGTTACTACTGTTTGTTTTATGTACCTCCCTCTTCCTTTGTAAATACTGAGCAAAAATATTTGTTTAGTATCTCTGCCTTTCACATTCTCCTCTGCCCACCCTCCTCCCCATATTAAGCCTCACTATCCCTCCCTTGGTCTTCCTTTGCTCCCTGATGTACCTATAAAGATTTTATTCCCCTTCTTAACTGAGTTGGCTATCTTTTCCTCAGTTTGGGCCTTTGCTGTTCTGACTGCCTTCCCAGCCTCCTTTTGCTTTAACTGATACAGTTCTCTGTCCTGCTCCTGCTAGGATTCCTTGTACTTCCTGAATGCTTCTTTTTCTCTTGAACCTTCACTGCCACTTCCTTTGAGAACCATAGTGGTTTCTTACATCGTCTTGTTTTGTTTATTTGCTTCACAAAGGCTCATACCTCTGTGATGGCAGTTTTATTATTCCCCATTGTTCTTCCACCCTCCTTCCCACCCATTTGCTAGTGCATTCCTTAGGCACTCACCCATTTTGCAAAGTCAGCCCTCCTAAAGTCCAGTACTTTTGTCTTTGTAGGCTTGACTCTATTGCTGTGTTTATTGTGAACCATACTGTTCGATGGTCGCTAGTTCCCAGATGGCTACCCACTTCTCATCTGTGATCCTCTCTCCATCTCCATTTGAGAGTATCAAGTCTAATATTGCTCCCTCTCGAGTGGGCTCCAGTACTAGTTGTCTAAGGCATGCCCCCTGTAGGGCATCTAGAATAACTGCACTCTTTGAAGTGGCTGCTGCAACTGCGCTCCAGTTAACATCTGGCATATTCAGATCACCCATCAGCAATATCTCCCCTTTTTCTGCCATTCTAAGTATACTTTCTATCATTTCCTTGTCCACTTCCTCCCCCTGAGAAGGGGGTCTGTATACAACTCCTGTGCGGATTGTGGTGCCATTGCCTGTCTCCAAATTTACCCACAGTGCTTCTTCTCCTCCTCCCTGTTTACCCTTTTGTTCTGTTGCTTTTATTCCTTCCCTTATGTAAAGAACTACTCCTCCCCCTCTTTTACCCTCCCTGTCCCTCCTGTAGATAGTGTATCCTGGTATGTTTACCTCCCAGTCATGGTTTTGTGTGTACCATGTTTCTGTGACTGCCACGATACCCAGATGTTCCTCCTCCATCAAGGCCACTAATTCAGGAAGTTTGTTACCTAGACTACAGGCATTGGTACTCATTGCTCTCCATTTTTTGATGGCCTTACCTTCTGTTGCAGCATCCCCCACTGACCGTTCTACCTTGGTCTTTTTCTCATTTAGTACCCTTATGAATCCAGAATGCCATTTCGGTACTTTGCAGCATTTACTTTTTTTTTTTTATCCACGACCACACACCTTCCTTTGTTCTTTGTTATGGCGAGGCTTTCACAGCTTTTTCACTTTGTTTTGGGGGGGGGACTGCAGCCATGTACCTTGTGGGTCAGAAGCTGAAGTGCTCAATCTTGCCCATGGCAGTATCACAGCCCATGATTGGCTGTAGACATTAGCTGGGGTGTGGCTATGCAGGTGCGATGGCAGGTTTAAATGCCTGAAGTGAAGAATGCCATGGAGTAGGAGAGGAATGGGAGTTCACCACTGCAGATACCTATGGAGATGGCTGCCAGAGAGGTGCGTGTGTGTGTGTGTGTGTGTGTGTGTGTGGAGAAGTGTAATTGGAGCAAAGGAGAAGTTCAGAATCGTGGTATTTCTGTATTTTTTCCTTGCGGGCAGGTGGTCAGGACTAAGAGGCACCACAAGACTGAAGGGGGGTGTGGAGGGGTTGCGGGATAACAAATGGACTAGACACCAAACTTCAAGTTCAACACACAATCTATGTGTAATGTTTACTCAAAATAAAAGAAATAAGCTTCTGCAATGCCATATTCCTTCTTCAGTAAATCAGTTTGCAGCAACAGACTATGTATGTCCTTTCTCGGACACTTAGCCAGCACCTACTGACACTGATCTCTGATTCCACTTCATTAGCTGAGATGTAGTGACCACACCTATGCAAGCCCTATTTGCTTGAGTAGTGGAGGCCCAAAAGAAAAAAAAACAAAACAGGCTATAAACAAAGAACTTTAATACAGAATCACTGAACGAAAGGTTACCCCAAAGGGCATTGGCAGCAAATCAAGTTTTAAAGAAATACAACATCATACATACTTCCATACTGCAATGCATCATGGGATATGTGCAAATCACCATGACATTTCTGGCTTGTTAAGTTTACAACAATGTACATACATTTTAAATAACACAACTAGCTTAATTTCTATAATAGTCACCTAGTACTTTTTACCATTATCAAAACACCAAGTGCCATGGTATTTTCAATGTTTACAGGTTTCATAAACAGAAGGTATATACATCAAGGTATTTTATGACATAGTGCTATTACATACCAAATCCAACAACAATAAACACAACCTGTTTTACATACACTTGGAGGTCACCACAATAACCCCTGTGTATGAGGACCTGAGAGGGAAAAGGCAAATTAAAGAGGACTCTATAGCATAGTCAAGGAAAGGGGGGTGCCCATAGGTGGCCAACCTTATGTACTAGAAATTGTAAAGGATAGATTAAGCTTAGAAATAGAAGAACTGTTGCAACAGATTTAAGAAAAAGTCAGTCCTCAAGAGAGGCAGGAGTGTCCGGTCACATATCCCCCACCTTGAGAGGAAAGCAGTTATTGCAGACTGCTTACCACCTTTCTGTCCCAGGAAAGGATGGAGCTTCTACTCATCCATCTTCCGAAGCTGCATCTCAGGGTCCCTATTAATGATTAATATTTTATCATAAACATAGTGGACATCGTCATTCTTTATCCTGAGGCATAAACTCATTTCTCAACAGAGACTAATGATACCTTCTCATCTCCTTTTAGGGAAAGTTCATTATATTTCTTAACCAAAAATCTGGACGGCTGTAAAGTCCAGTACCATAGAAAGACTTTCTCTGGGGAGAGTCACTATCTGCTCCAACAACACCAGACAAGTCAGTTTTAGGCAGGGGCCCATTCCTAGGTTCAACCCCTCTACATAAACCCACTATGACTCTTGATTCATTTCCCTTGTTACAGATATAGACACCTGAGGGTAGACACTTAATGTGTTACCCCAGCACAGGTTCCAATCCATTTTTCACCCACTTCTCCTTTGTAGGTTTTCACTCATAAAAGAATAAAAAACATGTACCACCTCAGAATCCTTGTCTACCCTTGGGTACCTCTTTCTTTGACATCAGGCCCACCCCCAATCAAACATGCTACACTTCTGCCTACATAAAGGGGCCATTGCAGAGCCACATTTGGCCTTGCCTGCAACCAACTTGACCCCTCTGTCTTACACAAAGTGTCTGCAGGAATATGGAAGGAGCAATAGTAGCTTCTACTTTCCAGTTTAAACCTTTTATAACCTATGACCCTAAATCCATGGTCATCTTATCCCCAGGCAGGTCTTTAAAGAAATCTACAGGACCCCAAGGAACCTCCCATGCTGAATATCCTGCAATGGTAAACAGCAGGTTCCGTAACTTTTTTAAATCTGGGGTGTCTTAGTAAACATCATTTTAATCACTGTGCTATTTTCAGTCATCTGTTACCATCTAATACCTTGTAAGCTATATGAGAGTTTACCTTTTTCCAGGGGTGACTTTTTTTAAATGATCTCTACCCTCCTTAACTATAGCATACTGTAACAGTTTGACAATATTAGCATTTTTAGCCTGCAGTATACCCCAGTCAATACTGTTAATAGATTTAGCTGCATCAATACAAGAAAAGTCCCTTGAGCTTCATAGGCTTCTTCTTGCTTGCTTGAAGTCTTCAACCCCAGCACAATATCACTAGGCACAGTCTTACCTTGGCTCTTGCATTCAAGTTCCATAGTTGCATCTCAGACCTCCAACAGGTAACATCCTGGGAACACAGGAAACAAAGGAATATCCTGCACAGTCAAGGGTTCCTCCTCAAACTGAGCCCACGAAAAATCCTCCTTCAACTCTTTGACAAAGTTCTCTAGCAGGAACCTCTTGAGCACCTGGCACCAGTCTTCTCCCTCTCTGTGTAGTTGGTCTGCCTCCAGCCATTACCCACTTGACCAGTGGACCATCCTCATCAAGGTCTCCACCTCCTGGGCATTGTCTCTCGCACCTCCAATCTGCCTTGACTTGCATCTCTTCATCACCTTCAGGCTTGGCCTTCCTCCGAGCTCCCAGGTCCAGTCCAGGCAGCAGCTTCTCTCCATCTGTCAGCCATGGTTCTGTGCTGAACTCCACCGACTTTCTTCCCCAGCAGCTCCTGGTGCATTGGTCCACCTGGGATATCTGGGTGATATCCACTGGAAAATGTCCCTCTTTGGCCAGTCCAGATGCTTCCAGCAAGTTATCCCACTTCTTACACCAAGTCTGTGGAGGGGTTGTGGGCTAACAGGTGAACCAGACACCAAACTTCAGTTTCAGCACACAATCTCTGTGTGATGTTTATTCAAAACACAAGAAATAAGCTTCTGCAATACCATATTCCTTCTTCAGTACATCAGTTTGTAGCAACATACTATGAATGTCCTTTCTCTGCACTTAGCCAGCACCTACTGACACTGATCTCTGATCCCACTTCACTAGTTGAGATGTAGTGACCACCCCTATGCAAGCCCCATTTGCTTGTGTAGTGGGGGCCCAAAAGAAGAAAAAAAAAAACAAGCTATAGACAAAGAACCTTAATACAGAATAACTGAAAGAAAGGTTACCCCAAAGAGCATTGGCAACAAATCAAGTTTCAAAGAAATACAACATCATACATACTTCCATGATGCAATGCATCATGGGATGTATGCAAATCACCATGACATTTCTGGCTTGTTAAGTTTACAACAATGTGCATGCATTTTAAATAGCACAATTAGCTTAATTTCTATAATAGTCACCTAGTACTTTTTACCATTATCAAAACACCAAGTACCATGGTATTTTCAATGTTTACTGGTTTCATAAACATAAGGTATATACATCAAGATATTTTATGACATAGTGCTATTATATACTAAATCCAACAACAATAAACACAACCTGTTTTACATACACTTGGAGGTCACCACAATAACCTCTGCGTACAAGGACCTGAGAGGGAGAAGGAAAATTAAAGAGAACACTATAGCACAGTCAAGAAAGGGAAGGGGGTGTCCATAGGTGGCCAACCTTATGTACTAGAAATTGTAAAGGATAGATTAAGCTTAGAAATAGAAGAACTATTGCAACAGATTTAAGAAAAGGTCAGTCCTCAAGAGAGGCAGGAGCTCCCGTTCACAGAGTGTTTCACTCAGGGTCGAGAGTGGAGAGAGATAAACTTCTCTGGCTTTTCCAAAAAACTACTGAATAGGAGAGACTGGTGGGCTCAAGTGGTTGCATGCCCCTGGACTCCTCAAATGGGCCGTAGTCCATAATATGTATACCCTATAGCAAAGGAGAGAGAGAGGTGATATGATCAAAACATTTAAACATCTTATGGCATTAACAAGGTGAAAGAGTCTAACATGTTTCAATATGAGAAAAATATCAGGACAAGAGGACACAGCATGAGATTATAGGGAGGCCAAATAAGGGGTAATGTGAGGAAGTTCTTTTTCACAGAAAGAGTGGTGGATGCATGGAATGGCCTACCTCAGGAAGTGCTGGATATGAATACAGTGCAGGGCTTCAAACAGGCATGGGATAGGCATAGGGGAGCAATATAGATGCGTATGAATAGATAGGCCATTGACAGAGTGCAGGCCTATGGTACATTTATAAGGTAGAAAAAACAGGAAGACTGGATGGGCCTTACGGTCCTTATATGCTGTCAACCTCTATGTTACTATGTCCATGCACTGCCACCTCACACTGTTCAGTTTCTGTATCTGCATGCTTGTTGCACCCTCACACCAGCCATTTTATCCTAGTTGGTGCACATGACCCCCTCTTCACACCAGGTCTCTTTATCCGTGTGCACCATTGCCACCTAACACTGCGGTTAAACTGTCCTGTCTTGGTACCCTTGAGGATTTTTTCCCACCAGCTACTATGTTTAGATTCTCAAAAAAGAACTGCCTGCACTTTTACTGTTGTGGGGACAGTTATCTATTGACGTGGTGACTTTCTAGTGCAATGTATCTGTACTCTTGAACTGCTTGGTTATTACATTTTTATGTTTTCACCATACTTCCTGGAGCGGTCCAGTTCCTGTTGTGAATTGATCAAAAATTGCTTTGTTCTGTCACTTTTAATTCAGCCTTTTAGGAGGTGTACAGTTAAGCTGCTTATGTTCCCACTGGGGAAAATAAGGCACAGATATGCAAACTATACATACTACAGAGTTGAAAATGGCATTCTTTGCTGAGTGTAACATTTTATCTGCCTGTAGAGCATTGTGAAAATGTAACCTGCCCCTACTAATGCCAGTATCAATTTTAATGGAAACGTTGTAATAGGCACTGTAGTAATAGCATGAGTTGCAGCAGGGATGACTAGCTGTCTATTTAGACTCACTGGATAGTTTGATACCTTTTACTGGAACAACACATAAGTATTATACATTACTTCTTTCGAAAGCTATATTGCTTACTCACATCAGGTGCCCAACAGCATGTGTACTACAATGTAGTTCTGCTTTGCCTATATTACTCCAACAAAAGGTATCATACTATCAAAAGGAGTCTACGTTTTACAGACTAATATGATGGCAATGTACATTCTCTGATCTGTATAGCCATATGAAAGCATTAAAAAGGACAGCCCTGACAATCAATACAGTAGCAACTAACAAGTACTGTAGCGAAAAATACAGCATATCTGGACATATACTGTATGATGCCTTATGTATGGAACCCTGAGTACTAACTACTGTAGCTGCATTTCTGTGGAGCTGGATTAAGTTGAAAACTATTAACACAGGAATGACTTGTATTTCTTTTTGGGCAAACATGATCTAATACTTTATGTGTGTTCATTGCTTTCGAGATGAGATTTCAACTGCACTTGTAGAAGCATGCACTTAAATCCCTGAATGCACATTTTAATGTTAATTGATGTATATCTTGTGAAACTACAGAAATATGATTCTTTTCAAAAGGCATTAAGATTATCTAAAAAAAAAAATAATGTATGAGCGCCTTCTTTTTTTTCTCCACTGTATCTACTCTCCATTATCAGTAACATGCTTTAATTGTAACATGTTCAGTATGCTGCATGGTAAATGTAATTAGTGGTATACTGTAGTCTGGATTTTCTCATAAGGGTAGAACTCAGTGTTAGTAGGAGGAAAAATAATGCAGATGTCAATCTACCCAGGAAAGATCAGGATACTTATTTAAGTCAAAATGATTTATCAGGAAACTGAACTCCCCAGATACTAAAACCTGATTTAAGAGTTTTTCAACTAGAAGCAGAATCATTCTTGTTTCACTATCAATATACTTAATGTTCTTATATTGTAACTTGGATTTCCTTTCAAGCAGTTTAAAACCCTTTCCAGCCATTAGAGCACTGGTATTAGTGTGCCGGCACATCAGGGCACCAAGTCGGGATTTTGCCGACCCCACCCTGAGGTCCACCTCCCGAAGTTAGAATAACAACAAAGGAGTGTGTGGGGGGAATGGGGGATGCAACCCACAGGGTTCAGCAAAATCTCAATTTGGCACCCTGATGATTGGGCAAACTAATGCCAGCACTCTCCAATAGGTGGAACTTTTAAAACCCAGTTATTATACATTTCTGTGAAGTGTAACAACTTAATTTTAAATTACATTTTTAACTGGAATAACTTACTGTAGTATTATGATTTTTAAATAAATGTACAGTTTACTTATGTAGAAGTAAAGCCTTGAACTAGAAGATGAGTGGTAGTTGCCTTCTCTGTGGAGTACAATATTGCTGCAATCATGTTCTATGTCTTCTTCTTCTTTTCAGGATAGCCTTTGTAGCTCCCATCTCCAGGGTCTTTCTAAACCTCACCAAGTCAAAAATGCCACTGCACACCTACCTACTTACCCATACAAAGAAATGTGATAATCTCATCACCCTCCATTCTTACTGACCTCTGTACCGACTCCTTATCCCCTCCCCTTCCTAATTCAGTTCAGTATCACCTTCACTGATTTTAGTGTTCTTCCTGACCTCTGTACTGACTCCCTGTCCCCTTCCCCTTACTAATTCAGTTCAGTATTGCCTTCACTGTTTTCAATGTCCTAACCAGGCTTCCTCCACCCTTGTCACTGACTAGTGTCTCAATACATCCCCCACTTTCTCAACTCCAAATATTATCCTTCTCTCTGTCCCATCTCATAACCTTTACACTGTTAGTAAAGGAGCCATCTTTTCTGCTGTCGCTGAAATCTTAACTTGCCATCCCTTTAAGCCTAACCATAGAACTCTTTCATCACTAATTTTAAATATTTTGACTCTAAACTTTAGAAATAGCCATTTCTGCAAAAACTCTCATTAATGTGACATGTCATTTTTCTTAAACCTGGAAGAAATGTGTTTTCGCATCTCTGGTGGAAAATGACATTTCAGCTAATATTCCATAAATGGTACATGTCATGTCTATTAGACAAATCCTAAAACAAGTTTCTTCAAAAATTGTGGTCACAATAAAAAAAAAAAAGGAAAAATGGTGCATACCAGCAGCAAGCGTTCAGCATTGACAAATGCTTGTTTTAGTTTGCAGTTGCACTGTGCCAAAATGATCTGGGTTGACATTCCTGCTATGCTGAAATCCTGCCACCTGAGGCCCTTTAATTAAGTGTGACCAATGGTAGCAAGGACCAGATGGAAAGGTCCTATCCAGGGTCAGTCCTGTGGTTTAGGGGCTTTGACTGGAACAGGACTGTCTCTGGACTTAGTACTGCCAGCTCTGTTCAATCAGATTGTTTGGACACAGTGGCAGTGCTGTGGTTTAGGGGTGTCTGACGCGGAAACCACTACAGATGTGCCATCAGAGTGGAAAGAGACTCCATCTCACCACTCGGGTCCATCTCTCTCTCTCTCCACTGTGTTTCTTTTTTTTTTAAAGAACGTTGTGGCCCGTTCGACTGTGGACTGCCTTGCTGGGAATAGGATGGTATGCCCAGCTGAACGCCCGACTGCTGCTCATCAGACAGACATCAAGAAGAAGACTACTAGTGTCGAGGTGAGAGAACAGTCTGACAACAACAAGGGTGATTCCTGATTCCAGAACTTTTTTATTGCAGGTCTGCACAGGAGCTAAAAAAAGTCTCACTCAGCGGTGGCTGTGATAACTTTGTTTTTCCTATAAACCAACTTACGTGCTTCATCTGTTCCTCGTGACTTGCATGATGAAGGGGTCCTACCCAGCACATTAAAAGAGTGAGTTATTCAAATCTAGGATGCCCCAAAAGTTTTACAGAGAGCCATTTATATAAAGCCTATCATAGCGCTGCCTTTGCTTTAGCTCTCCTTTCCTCTATTAATTTACAGCTGCAATTTCACCCGCTTTGTAATTCTGAAGTTGAGCAGTAGCTTATAGTGTTATTTTTGCTTTTTAGCTCCATGATTTAGTAATGTGTCCCCACATATTTGAAGGGTCTGGGTCTCAGCTCATATGCAGTATAAGCAGTAAGGACAGGGTGTGGGTTACTATTCCTGATCTACACACCCACAAAATATGGGTGGAAAGTGGAAACTGGACCAAGAACCAGACCACTGAAAGCTGGCCTGGTTGGACCAGGCATAAATTGCACAAATTTTGCTGGCCTAACAGACCACCCTCCCTGCACCCCACCCTTCCAGGATCCTGACCCTAGCTGACCACCCTCCCTACAACTGGACCACTCTTCTTCTCAGCCGACTACCCTCCTTACTAATGGACCATTCTTTAGGCTCAGGTCCGGCTTCTCCTCACCAGCCTATCCACTTCATTGCAGAATGACTTTTCTTTGCCTTCTGTTCTGTTCTGTTCTGCCTGCAGTGCTTCCAGGTTACAGCAGCATACTAAGTCATTGCATTGGCATTGCTAATTATCTTGGGCCCCCTAGGCCAAAGTAAGCAGGTAGGGTTGCATTAGCAGCCACTAGTCTGCATCTGTCTGTGACTGGATAAGTTGGTGGGTTAAGAAGACTAAAACCCCAAACCATAGAGCTTCTGGGGGCTTTACAGCCAGACAAATAGTTGGGAATAAATATTGTTTATCAACAGCTCATGGCCAGGGGCAATCAGGTGTAACATCTTCACTAAGTATGAAAGACAATATCTGTTGATTATTTGTCACATTTGCAATCAGTCGTTTGTCCTCATCAGGTTCAAGAGGGACATGAAGAGGCACTTATTACAAAAAGGGTGGTGACTACATGGAATGTGTTACCCAAAGAGGTGGCATCCTGTAAGTCAGTGGGCAGTTTTAAAATGGGATTGGACAAAAGGCAAAAAGGTCTAATAGCCCCCACTAGCCACCTGGCCTACTACAAACATTACTGGCTACTCAACCACCATTATGGACAAAGGGTTTTTTAGCTAAGCCACCTTCTGCAAACTACACTCCCTTTACTCTGCTTTTGCTAATCTAATATCTTGCTTCTTTTTAACCAATTTTTTTCTTCTGTCTCGACAAGTCTGACAGAGCATGGACACCAGCCCCATCAGATAAGTATAATTTGATTTCTCTCCTGTCCTTTCTGCCCTATTTCACCCTCCCTAAGAAATGCAGATCCTTTGTGACCCACTTGTCTCTCCTTTTACAGATGCAGTGGATGACATCTCCCCAGGACTACCCAGTGGCACTCAACACTCAGGTACGTCTTTCTCTTTTATCTATATTTTGGTTGGTTTACTATAACATGGCGGCAACCCCTGTTACAAATTTTCTTTTTGTAAAATGTCCCGCTCTTTTAATTTGGACACGGGTTGGGTGATGTTTCTTTTAAATAGATAATGCAGCTGTATTACTTAATTCACTGCCTCTTGTGTGCTCCTTATCATTACCTTTTACTTATGATGTGATGGCAGTGACAATAGCAATACCAATGGTGAACTTTCAGCATTGACAAATGCTTGTTTATACTTTCAATTTCTGTTGCTGTGGCGGTGTCTGTTCATTACATTACGTCCCCTGTCTTTCTTCTGTGCCTCCTCCTTCTTGTGCTTCCATCGGCTTCCCCTTCACCTCACCCCCTCTTCCCTTCTCCTTACTCTCCTTCTCCCTCCCTTTTCTACTCCGTCCCTCTTTCTCTGTACACCCCACTCTCCTGCCATCATTTTCACTTTATCTGGAGTTCCTTCTCTGACCGATTCTGTCTCATTTCCATCCCTTCCCCCCTTCTTTTCCTCTCCTCTCCTCCCCAGTTGAGAGGATGTAAGTCCTTTCATATCCTCCATCTCCTTACCTTGCTTCTTATCCTTGCAGGTGATGGAAAAGTCAACCCTTGTCCTTCTGCCACTTCCCTACACTCTATTTCTGAAGGCCTTAATGTTTTCATCTAAATGCGAGGATCCTTCTTTCTAAACTGGGCCTTCATATGATACTGGTTCCCATAATGCTCCTGCCAACCTCTGCATTACTGAATCATGGCTGTTGTTCAGAGTTCCTTATTCTATCTTAGCCCTTCCTGACTTCCACCTCTTTAGGCAGGTTGGAGGCAAGTGTGGAGGAGGGTTGCTATCTATGTCTGCCAGAGCCTCCCCAGTACCATTATTCTCAGGGAGGCGTTACTTTCCTATCATAAGTATCTGTTCACGAAAATCTCCTTCCCTTCCATTGTGCCCACGTTAATTGAGGTTTTTTTATTCATCTCCAAAAATCATTCCCTCCGCTCTTGTTGACTTACTGTCTGTCATCACCACTCACTCCATTTCTGGTGAACTAATTTTCCTAATGGATTGTAATATTAATAGTTTACCCCACCTCCATGTCTACCTCCCTCAGAACTGTGCCCTGAAATCTTACACAACTCATCGGTGAACCCAGCAGGTTCAATCCACATTTTTTGAATCGAACCCTGCTGGATTTGGTTGTCTCCTACCACCCTCACTACATCAAGGCCAGGATTAGGTCTTCCCACCATCCTTTGATCACCCCTGACCTCGAGGACTTGTGCTGAACCCAGGATCAAGCCTGAACTCAGTTCAAATCCTTCCACTTACTCTCCAACCTTCACATCTACAGAACACTTAGGAACTCATGCACAAAGGCCATTTAAACTGCTAAGTCCTTGTTCTTCAAAACCAACCTCGAAAACAATCCCAACCACTCCGTCATGTCTTGGAAGGTGATCTGCTCTGTGTTTGATCCCCCAACCCAGTCTACCCCTCCTGTCTTGATAGTAAATAGCACACCAGTGACCCTTCCTCAGATGCAACTCACCTTAATGAGTTTTTTTTACCACATGTGTTCTCACCTCTTCACCCACCCCCAATTCATCTCTCACCCCCTTGTCTCCACAGTGCTTTCAACCTTCCTCCTCTTTGGGGTTACATTTCCCTCTTGTATCTGTGCAGGAAACTCCACTTGCTCTCCATTCACTTAACCCACCTGAAGCTAGCCCTGATGATCTTGACCTCAAACGTCTCTGTTTCTCAGCTCCTGCCATCATCTCCCCCTCACTCATATCTTAAACCACTCCTTCACATTAAGTGCTGTCCTGTAGGCTTGGAAGCTGGCCAAAGTTCTCCCTCTTCATAAGGAAGTGATCTCTCCTTCCTGGAAACTACCTTCCTATCTCTATACTACCATCTCTTGCAAACTTGCAGGAGAAATTGGTCAACTCATGACTGGGGGTGCAAAAAACAGAAATGTCAGTGTTTTTTCAGTGGTGTGCGCTCTTCATGTTATGGTTGGTGTTTTGTTCCAGCCTTGTCTGGGTGCACACCATTTTGTGTGCACTGTGTTTGTGCTGCACGGTTTCATCCATGACAGAATGACCCCATGCCGTAATGCTTTCTATCATTTTGCCATTAACGCACCTCCTCACACCCATCATTGCACATGCTACCATTTGCTATCCATCCTCCCTCTTCCTTTCCATCACCTTCATCATTGCATGTCTTTCATTTCTAAATACTCATTTGAGGAACTGCCTTTTACTTACTGTATCCTCTCTTATCTCTCCTATCCCACTTTGCCTCATACCCTCTTCATTCCAGGGATCCCTGCCCTTTCTCCTTCCCCCACCCTCGCTCCTCAACTGGGCAGTCTGCTTTCTCCTACTGTCTCCCCTCTCTCTGGTACATATTTCCCTCTGCACTCCATCTCTCACCCTCCCCAACCTCTCTTCAGTACCAGCTTAAACTCCTCCCACCATCCTTCTGCACCTATCTGCTCTCTCCCATCGTGACCTCCCTCCCAATTTTTTCCCCCTCCCTTGGGACGGTTACGTGCCTCCCTTTTCTCTGCACTGTGATCATCTACCAGTTGCTTGATTTTTGTCTCTGGAAGTAGACCGCTTTCTTGCTCCTGGTATCCATGACCTGAAAATGTTGCACCTTTTGCCAAATTGCACTACTGTTGTTTTGCACTTCAATTGCTTTTAATCATCTGTTTTATTATATTTGTTTGTTGTTATCCTCTACCCTTATGCCACAGGCCACATCTGGAAATGAGCCCTGGCTCAGTGTGCCTTTCCTGATTACCAATTTTTAAATAAATAAATAAATCCACCTTATGGTCAAGACAGGTAGAGTTTTTAAAATCCCATCTGAAAGGTGATGTCATGGAGCGACAGTAAACACATTTTGGAGCATATTTAAAAAAGTACATCTGCTTTGTTAGTGAGGTGAGGTATAAAAAGTCTACGTTGAAAATGTGCACTAAAAATGTAAAACAAAATGATAAAGATATGTGTAAAAGTTCAAAATGTATTAAAAAGACATTAACCAGACTTTCCTAAATTTTAGACAGTTTGAGTTCAGTGTCAGTGGAGGCAGGACATCTGCAGGTGGACCATATAAGTAAATAAAGCTTATGTGTGTGTGTGTGTGTGTGTGGGGGTCAGTCATCGAGAAGGGAGTCAAGGTGCAGATGGTGGGTAGGAGGATCCAGGGGGAGAAGAACACTTTGAGTAACTTTCAAATGAAAAAAACAAATATCACAGGATGATGAGGTAAAATTTTCTTTATTGCAGAGGTGGACTCTGGGGATTGTATAGCCCAGTGGTAGCTTGTGGTTTAGGCGCCACCGTGATTGTGGATCCAAGTGTTGCATGCTGTTTGGAAGGTAACATTATCAGGGGACAGAGTTGGGAACCCAACCATTGGACTCTGGGGAGATTGTATTTTTCAAGCAGCATGTTGGGCCCTCAACCACTGGACTTTTGAGGGTGTTTATTGCATTTTCCAGAGGAGGGGTTGGGCACCTGATGTCTGGACTTTGGCGAACATTAACATTTTCTGGTGCTGGGGATATGTACATAACTACTGGACTTCGGGGGGTGTTAGCATTTTCCAGTGGTGGGATTGGGTACCAGATCACTGGATTTGGGGGGTGGGGTTGTGTTTCCCAACAGTGGAGCTAGACACCCAACTGCTTGACTTATTGAAAGTTGGGACAGTTGAGAGGGGGGATATCTGTGGCAGGGACTGAGTACCCATCACTGGTGTTATTGATTAGCTGGGTCAGGCTTGTTAGGGGATACCAGCAGTGCAATTGAGGACCTGCCTACAGTGCTACAAAGCTGGGTCTGGCAGGTGGGGGAAGCTGGTTGATAAGGTCATATCATCAAAAGTAATGAATTGAGCTCACTCCAGATAATGAGTAGTCACAAGAGATTGAGGCAGGCTCTGTGCCCTAATTCACCAGGAGAGGAGCAGATCTCCAAGTTATGGGCGTTATGCACTACTGGGGCGGAGCGGCTACGCATGCATATCTGGGATGCATAGCCACTCCGCACCCACTGCACCCCCCCACACACACGGCATGCTGGAAAGGGGATGTGCAGACTCCCACACCATATCCCCCTCATCTGCATATAGCTCTACACTGAGGGCATTTCAGGGGCATGCCAGCACTACATGGTATTCACCAACCCATGTAGTGCTGGCCACATGGGTCTTATGGGTGATGCAGGGTATACCAGGATAGAGCCTGCCATAGCCCACTGCTCACCCCCATGGACACAGGCCTTCAGTCACCAGGACACCATGACAGGACACACCATGCTGCCCCTGACCACTGGGCAGCAGGGGCAGCTGGAAGGGAAAGGGCACACTGATCTTGTGGAGTGGCAGAATTGGGATAGTAGGGTGCCACGTGGGTCTGGGTTCTTACAATCAGTAGGCACAGCCCCAGACCCATGCCACCCTATACAAGGGATCCACTATGGGTCCCGGTGGGACATCCCATTGGATGCCCATGTGGGACAATGACTCCTCCCCTGGCCACCCTATGAAGTCCTGCATGCCAAGGGGAGGAGCTGTGGACAGATGGCCTTCATTGGTGACTGCCAGTGTGGGTGCACCTGTCTGTGGGGTCAAGGGTCATGGGCAGTGTACACAACTTTCCCATGTACCCCCACCCACTTAGTGCATAGCACCCATGATTATTAATGGTAAGCTTCTCTACAGATTTGGACATTACCCCATAAGAATGTTTTCCTTGTGCAGTAGCACTGCTCAAAGTAAACTGTACTAAAATTAAATGAAAGGAGACCACAGCATAATGGTCTGAAGAAGGAGCAGTGCTTTGAAAAATTGTCAAGTTTTGAATAGTATGGAGAAAAAAATGAAGTTTACACCGATTTTTCGTTATGTGGCATGAGCTCTCGATTCTTTACTTTTGACATTGCAGTATTGGCAGTGGGCATCTCCAATACATGAATAATTCTTTTACTTATAAGCAAGTAGACAGCCTGAAGAATTTGTGTTTTGTATTTGACAAGGTCATATAACAGGATGTGGTCGCACTGGGAGTTTGTGTATACACCAAGTAATGGGAACTAAATAT